>CP142461.1:38427500-39783750 GCA_038049695.1 Cinnamomum chago
AATTCAAAAGTGGTAGTAGCCTCCAAATTAGGAAAAGTTATGCATAAAGGTTGTTGATTCAAATCTGGGGCGGCAAGCTCTTTCAAAGTACGATTTCCAGCCAAGACTTCCTCTTCGTCTAGATCAGAATTGCTAGCAAATAGGGAATCAAGAGCTAGATCGTTATTTTCAGAATTTCTCCGAGCTTCACTTCTTAATCTGTGCAAAGTTCTTTCTATTTCTGGATCGTACTGCAAATCTCCTTGACTAGAAGATCGAGTTTCAGTCATAAGCAATCAAGGAAACCATAAAAATAAATCAAGAAAAATCTAGAGTAATAATAATAATAATAAAAATCTACGCTAAAGTAAAAATAAAAATTCTACGCACAAAAATTAAACTCTAAATTTTATTATTATTATTATTTATTTATTTATTTATTTGTCCAAAAATAAAGATTGCAGAAAGATGACGTCAGCAAGGAGATGGCTGATGTCAGCCAAGAGGATGCAGGCGCAGTGAGATGGCTGTTGCTGGGCTTCTGTGAAGTGAGTCAGGTCGGACCTAACTTGAACCGACCTGAAAACGATCCAAGGCTGGGTCTCCTTCCTCCCAACGATTCAAAATTCTGCAGTTCTGTGAGAGAACTAGCAAACTACGCAAGGTAGTTTGCTGCCCCTTTCTTCTTCTTCCCCAGTCCGATCCCAGTGATGAGAAGCGATCCCCGCCTCTGATCAGTCTTCTGCTGTCGTGTCCCACCAGAGCCCTTCTCTGATCTCTCCTCTGGATGAAACCCAATCTGGACCTGGACCTCTTCTTCTTCGTCTTCTTCTGGTTTAGGCAACTGCTGCAGGTCTTCTTCGTCCAGTCCGGTGACAGAAAACGGGACCAGTCCGGATCTTCAGAAATCCGGTCCGTAAAGTTCGGAACAGTGCCCACTTTATGCCCAGCGACCCTAAATAAAAAAAAAGGAGTTGTAATGAAGATATGAGATGAAGTCAGAGAGAAGTAGAGAACAAAGAGGAAAAACATGGCAGCAGGCGCAGGCAGTAGAGAGATGGAGAGAGAATTTGGGATGATATGAGATGATAAAGAGATGTATAAAAGAAAGAAAAGAGAGAAAGTTGCTGAGTGGAGTTAAGAGGAATAAAGAGAACAGGGAGTGAGTGTGGGGGTGGTTTGGATAGATGGCTTGGGTGGTGAAGACAAGAAGCCCAGAAAGAGAAACAGCAGGCGGTGAGGAGTTGAGAGGGGTGAGGAGAATCAGAAATTAACCGGCAGATGCACCAAGGGGATTTAGGTGATTAACAAGCGCTGACAGATGAAAAAGAAAACAGAGCAGAAAGTCGAATTAACCGGCGCAAACTGCTATAGTTTTTTTTTAATTTATTTATTTTGAAATTCACACGAAGCACAAAAATTAACTAGAATCACTCCCCGGCAACGGCGCCAAAATTTGGTCGTGCTGTCGCCGGCACCCAAATATAATAAAACCTTTACTCCAAAAATAATAAATGTAGTAGTGCGAGTAAGGATCGTTCCCACGAAGAGTGTTTAGCCAACACAACTTGGGATGAAGAGTCATCAGAAGAAGAAAAATAACCTTCAATTGATACTTTTGAATCTGTGAATGGCAAGTTTGTGGCTTTCATGGCTAAGTCTATGTCTGACAATGATACTGATAAAGATAATGAAGATGAGATGTCAGATCAAGAAGAAAATTCTACATTGAAGAATGAATTAGATCAAGCACTTGAAAATGTTCATCTCTTGGAAAGTCAGAAGAACTGTATAGCTGAAAATTTGACTACTGAGGGTTAGAAATTCAAGAAGGCTGAACAAGAGATTGAGACTCTGAGAATAGAGTTACAGAAGGTGAATTCGGAAAATAAAGATTTATAAGGAAAACTGAAGATTACTCTGTCGGAGCTAAAAGTGAAACAAGCTTCTGTAAATGAGATAAACATTGGTTCGAAGACTCTTACAAAAATCTTATGTAGCCAGAAGTCTCCTTTTGATAGCAGCGGTCTCAGTTATGATCATGGTGCATCCACTTCAAATGCTAAAGGTAAAATAGTTTTCGTTTGAAGTGTTGCACATGTTATTCCACGCACTGCACTTTCAAATAACGTGTCGAGTAGTTTTAAGAAAAAGAATGTGTCACGCGTTGCACGCACATCCATGTGTCACCATTGTGGAAAGCAAGGACACATTCGTCCCCATTGCAAGAAGCTGCAAAGTTTACCCAAGACCGAGTAATGGCAGAAGAATTTTTCTCCACCCAAGACGGCTCAAGTTTGGGTTAGGAGGGCTAATTTGCCTAAGGAGTTTGCTCACACTGTGCTAATGGATCAAACTACACAGGTGTTGGTGGCTAATTATAAAAATCCCAGATCAAGGAGGTGTCGGATGTGAATTTTGATCCCCCCAGGGAGGGAAATCGCCATTCATCTATATATACTATTTAAATTTTACATCGAAAATGAGGATTCCGACTACCCTCAAAATCGACGGATCACAATCGCCAGCTACGGTAACGACCGTGTCACCGTTCTTCGACAAAAGCCGAAGAAGAATGGGAGAAAATAAATGGGTGGGTTTTTCCTCTCATCTAATGTGCTGCCGGCAACACACAAAGGTTTTCCTATCACATTAATTTGTTGGGTCTCATTGGGTCTCTTTAATATAGTGTCAATTCAGGGTTATGACTTAAAGTTCGAATAAAGATTAATCCTCGCATAGAAAAATCATAGTATATCCAAGTGAAATAAAATAATTAAAATAAAGAAAATAAAAGGGGGAGGTGCCAAATATTTAAAAAGAGAATCAGCCCCGTTCCCGGGTACCCCCTTTAATCCCTTGGCAAAATAGGGTTTAAAGGCTGACTTTTCAAATCAAAATGATGATGCAAATGAGACTTTGACTTGTGATTTCTGTGTTTTTCGTGTGCGATACACGAGTGATAAAAAGTGAAAAGCCGATGGGATGTAATTGATTGAAGGTGGCCGATGGGCCGGTGCTTGTTTTAAAGGGGGCCGATTGGCCGTGATTGATTTAAAGGCGGCCGATGGGCCGAAATAAAAATCTGTAAAGTGTGTGAAATCACTCATCCTATCTTATTATTCTCATTTATTCAATTTTAGAAATCAGCTCTTCATTCCCTTTTATGATTAAGTTCGATTAAATATCTAGCACCTGAGGTGGAGGAAGAAATAAAGGAAAAATCTTTTTTGGGTTGATTTTGTAGGTTTTGTAGTTTTTAGGGATTTTTGATATTGGGGCTAGAAGGGCCTACCTAGAGAATTTTACTTGGATTTACGTGATTAATGCCTTTTTACTGATCATCAGATTAACCCTAACTTAAGGTTCTAGACTGCCCATATCAGCTCTCCCGATCCCCTAACGGAACAAGAAAAGTGATGGGACGAAACCGACTGCTCTAAACTACCTAATGAGAGAGAAGTCCGATTTATTCCTAGGGTGCTAATAGCCTAAGTTTGGCAATTCTCGTACCTAAGCAATTTGGTTGAGTATGGTCCTAATTGGTTTGGTTCTTTTTAAATTGAAGGTTGATTAAGATTGATTTAGGGATGCTTTAAGGTTCTGATTAAGTTGTTTTTAAATATATTAAGATTAATCTATTTAGGTTGTTTAAGGTTTTGGAGTTTCGGGTTTTACTCCAAATGATGGAAAGATGTCAAAATCAGCGAAACGGGGGTGACGGAGGACTTGGGCGCACCTGTGGTTGCACCTAGGTCACTTTGGTGACTTGGGCGAACAGATAGTGGCGCCCAAGTTCCAGGTCTCGTGTGGCTTGGCTGGCGGTGAGGAATTGACTTAATCTTCAGAATTCGTAGGGTTTCTATTTGATGCAAGTCTCTATTTTGAAGTTATTTTAAGTTTTCGGTTGTTTTATTTCAATGATCTTAAGTTCGGAACTTGAAACGTAACTGAATTTCGCAACTTGAATTTGACAAAGGACTTGGGCGCATTTATAAGTGCGTCTAAGTGGTTTTGTGCAGTTGGGCGCACTAGTAGTGGCGCCCAAGTGGTGGCTTGATGTTCTTTGGTCGTCTGACTTTGATTCGAAGTCCCGGATGGGTTTAAGTTAATTAATTTTTTATTTTAGGACTGTTATAGGTTCTGTGATGGTTCTAAGATGTTGATTGAGGTCAAGGTTCAAAGCGAATAAGGATTCGATGGTCCCCGGGGCTAGAATGAGACTTGGGCGCACCTGTGGTTGCGACCTAGTGTCTGGTGCTTGGGTTTTAGTGCTTTCCGGGACTCGTTCACTTAAACTTGGATTTTCAGATGTTCTATGTTAACAAATCTATATTTCGGGTTGGTCTTGAGTCATTAAACCTTAAATGTGCCAGTGGTTTGGGTTCGGGAGTTGAAACACGACCGGAACGTGCTTTGGGATTGGACGTGTGCGCCCAGGTTTCTGGGGTGACTTGGGCGCACCTGTAAGGGGCGCCCAAGTGTCTATCTGTTGGGTGATTTCGAGTTCGTCCAATTCTAGAGTGTTTCTTAGTCGGATTCGGGTATTCCAATTTGTTCCTTGATTGAGGGATATCTTTATTCTTTAGATGTGAATTGTCTATTGTTTTAATTAGATCTTGACAAGGGTCTTAAAGTTTGAATTTAGGTGGGGGTTGTCAATTATAATTGTTTTGGTTAAGGTTTGAATTAAAGTCTGATTTGAGGTTGAAGTTCAGGTTATGATTTTATTAATTTGACTTTATAAATTAAGGCTCTTGAATTAGAGGTTTGTTGTTTAAATTTATCAATTGATATTTTAATTGGATCTTTGAGTGATTAAGGTTTATTAATTAGGGTTTTGATTATAGTTTTGTTGATTAGGGATTGCTTAAAGTTTTTAATTAGGGGTTTTAGTTAAAGTATTTTATTAGGATTGATTAACTCGCTTAGTCATGAATAGAATATCCTAGGATTATCTACCTAATATCTATTCTTTTTATAGATTTTTCTAGTTCTTTTAATTTTTTTTGGTTCTCTTCTCCAATTACTAAAGAGTAAGATAAGAAGGGAAGAGTTTTATGCTTTTGTGATTTTTTTGGTGTTCTATGCAATATTAATGTAACCTAACTTAAAGTGTGTTGATTCAATAATTCGAAGTCTAAAAATTCAATAATCAGTTATAATCATCACAGAGATTCAACAACAATTTAAATGAAATGCAAGATGTGGAAAACGCGAGCCAGAAGACGAATTGGGGACTTGGGCGCATACACAGGGGCGCCTAAGTGTCTCCTCACTACTTGGGCGCGCACACAGTGGCGCCCAAGTGTCTCCTTACGGGTTGTGATGCACTTGCAATTTTCAGCAATATTCCAATGCAATTTTTAACACGATTTCTAACAATTAGCGACTAAATGTAGAGTCCTAATATGAATCAATGATATCAGAACTTCTGGGTTTGAAAACGGTGATGTGAGGACTAAGATTCGAGGGACAAATCCCTTTGCAGAGACTGGCAGTGGCTCCCAAGTGCCTGTATTCTTTCTTCCTTTCTTTTCCTTGCTTTTTAACGATGCATATAGTCCTCTTTCCAAAAATCTGAAGGCTTTAATATCGATTTTTTTAAAGATAGACTTGGATCAAAGAACCAGAATGCACACGAAATGGGAAATCGGGGTTGAAACCCTAAGCTTGGAAGGGGCGCCCAAGTGCTTTCCTCCACTTTTCTTCCTCTTTTGTTTCTTTTCTCAATGCTTTTCGCGTGATTTGGAGCACAAAGTTTCAGATCCGAAGGTCCCGATATCAATATGTATGAGAATGAATTCATATCTAAGGAATGAAATATATGCGATAGGAAAATCGGGGTCAAAATTCCATGCAGGGCTTGGGCGCACCTACAATTGCGCCTAAGTGCTCTGCTGCACTTTTTTTTCCTTTACTCCCTTTTTCCAACCCTTTTCGCGTGATTTCAAACACAAAGTTACAGATCCGAAGGTCCCGATATCAATATGTATGAGAATGAATTCGGATCTGAGAAAGGAAGCGCACGCGATATGAAAATCGGGGTTAAAACCCTATGTAGGGACTTGGATGCACCCACAGTTGCGCCCAAGTGCTCTGTTGCACTCTTTCTTCCTCAAATTCTGATTTTTCCTAATAAAATGATATGAATGTAAATCTATCCTAATCACGAGTTCAAGATGGTGAAAATGATGCAGATCTACAACCTATAGATGATCCTAAGCATATTACTAATGATCGATGACTATTAGATGTTAGATCTACTGAAAAGCACTACTATTATTACAGATCTACATTGTATGCATGATCCTAAGCATGTTTCTAATCATTAATGGTGCTGAATACTAATTGAAGAGAACTAAATCTAGAAATACCAGTTTGGGTTGTATTTTTCAAGCCCTAGAATGAAGCTTTTGCGCAAGTCCATGGCTTTTGGAAACCTTCTCCATTGCTGATCTTGGAAACCAGAAGGCTCCTCTTCTCCTTTCTTCTAAAGCTTCCTCTATGGTGGCCACTCTCTCTTTTCCTCTCCCTTGTACTTATCTCTTTTTCTATTTTTTTGGCAGCCTCCTTTGTAAATGGTATAAGAGATCATTATATAAGGGTTTTCTCATGGAGAAGGGGTTAGGGCTGCTGTTTGCACGAACATCTAGAAGTTTCACGCAAACCAAGGTGGATCTAAGGTTATAGGTGACTTGGGCGCACCTAGGGTGGCGCCCAAGTGGATTCTGTGACTTGGGCGTACACATAGGTGTGCCCATGTCTTGTTTTGGGGCTAGGTGGGCTTAGGGTTCGGTTTCAGACTGTTTTTGGGCTGAGGTCGGGTCGGAACTGCGAAAGATAGAGCGAAACCCACATAAGTATGCATTCAAGTGCTTTTCTAGGGCAACCGGGGACCTGGGCGCACTTGTATGTGCGCCCAAGTACAGGCTGGGACATGGGCGCACCTAGGGTGGCGCCCAAGTGTGTCTCTGGTGGGGGGGCCGCTAGGGTAGTCTCTTGGCGGTCATATCTCTTGGACCGTTTGTCCGAATTAGAGGTTCTGCATATCGTTGGAAAGCTCTCGAAATGTAGAATCTATTGGTCCATATATCATAATGATCGGAGGTCAGGAAAAGGTAGGGACTTGGGCGCACACACAAGTGCACCCATGTCTTTTTATGGGGTTAAGTTGATCTAGGGTCTGGTTCGGGTTGTTTTCGGATTGAATTTGGACTAAAATAGTGGAAACTGGGCTTGGACGCACCTGTGGGGGCACCTATGTGATTTTCAAGGTGACTGGGGACCTGGGCGTACCTGTGTGTGCGCCCAAGTGCATTTCTGGACATGGGCGCACCTGTAGTGGCTCCCAGGTGTGTTTCTAGCGAGGTCATTAGGGCAGTCTTCCGAGGGGCATATCTTTTGATTCGTTTGTCCGATTTGGACGTTCTATATATCGTCGGAAAGCTCTGGGAACGTAGAATATTTTGGTCCATACATTCTAATGGTTGGAGGTCAGGAAAATTTAGGGATATGATGATCAATGATCCTAGCCTCCTAATTCATGCTAATCATATCGTACTTAGGCAAACTAAGTGTAATCTCTTTAGGAACAACCTGAGTGTGTTCTATGTAGTCTGGAAGGGGCTTGGGTAGTGTTGTAGTCCATTCCTTGTTTGAATAGTGGGTTCAACTCGAGATCTACACGTGATTTGGCATTTTCTCTCACAATTTCTATGAATCATCGAACTTAGTTAAAAATTATCAACGAGCATCTTCATCGTCATTAATTAACCTGAATTATGCCATTAACCATTCAATTATGGGTGAAATGGGGGCACCATTATATATGATAGGTGTTTAAGGCTATCATACGGGGCCAAATGAGGTGTCTGCAGTATGCCCCTCTTTGGAGTGCAACTCGTAGAGAGTTGTGCTCCAAAGAAACTAGACACACCACTCATGACTCACAGGAACTTTTGAACTCGCGAGAGTGGTCACCTGCGGATGTATGCAATTGCAAACTTGTTCCAAAGGTGAGGTTCACTTTTCTAGGATCGATCCTGATTCAGGGGAAAAAAAGAAGAAGTTACGTGCCTACTGATTTGATTGGAAACCTGAGATCTGTGCCTCGGTGCCCGTGGTGAGTTGGAAACTGTGCCCCAGTTGTTGAATTTAAAGTGATGGTGGGAACTGTGTCCCGGTTGCTTAATTTAAAGTGATGGTGGGAACTGTGCCTAAGTGGTCTGAATCAAAAGTCGATCTTTCGATTCGCTAAGTCACTATTAGAATTTCATTTGTTCTCGCAATAGAGTTCAATCCAATTTGTCATATATAATGTCTTTTTACTTTCATCCATAGTTGAATGCTCAAGGCATAGTTACTAACTAGCAATAATGCAGATCTTGAAGGCAATCACAAACATTGTTCAAGCAATGGTGTGGGGTGCATGTGAGAATGAGATGCATTTTTTTAAAAAAAGATATTTTTATTTTGAAACTCGGGTATGCATCGAAGAAGCTAAATCAATGGAAAATGTTCACCGGAATAACCGTCACTCTCTAGGGATCTTGGTCTTCACCCAAGCCTAGATGAGAACCTATGATAGATTCAATCATCATTTTGTGCTTATCATGGAGAGTTTCAAGTTACACGGATTCCATTCTCCAACGTCAAGATTTGAGTCGGCAAACACCACAATGCGTGGTAACACGGTATTATGGTCACCATACCGATTATAAGCGCTTAAGGGAGGCCTACGGCGACTCAATTTCCAGATGTGAAGTAAAATCATGAAAATCCATAGTTAGGGGTACTTACCTCAAGAGCTTTTCATAAATTCAATGATGGGGCTCATTGCCGCTTTCTTCCGTTGTTCATTTGCAGAAGTTTGTGTCATTCACCTCCATCAGCGTGCTTGAATCACCTTTGGTGTTCTTATTTTTGGGTTGGAAATCTGCAGTGGACAAACACTAAAAGATTATGCGCTCTTGTCTGTTAATACTCAATTTTATAACTTGTAGAAATAATGATTCTAATTTCCACTGATGGAGATGACATGGGATGCAATGCACAATGTTAGATGTACGCGTGATGGGATTAGAGTGTATGGAATGAGTTTCCATGTGAAGGAGTGATGCCCGGCGAGTATTTTTTTTTGGTTACTGAATTGCTTTCATTACTCTCTTTTGGTTGTTATTTGTTGTCGCCATTGTTGATTTGATTACTAATCATCAACGAACCATCTTGTTTTTAACTTCATGCATTGTAGGGTTCTTCGAGTTAAAAGATGGGGTTGGGCGCACATGGAGGGGCGCCCATGTGTTCTTGTGCACTTGGGCGCACATAGAGTAGTCTTTCCTACTTGGTTCAGAATTCTTTTAAGGCGGTTATGCGGGGCAGTCTTGGCGTGATGGAATTGGAAAGTGGGGGACTTGGGCGCCACTATGAGTGCGCCCAAGTGGCATTCCGTCCTCTTTTGAAACTAGGACACTAACCTATATAAGGAAGGGCTGCATATGGGTTTCTCCACGTTTTCTACTCCTCAAACTTCGAGTTTCAGGGTCCTTGGTCTCCCTCTTGTCGTCAAGTAAGCACACTTTTCTCTCTCTTGGTCCTAAAGCACGCAATATGCTTTCTAGTTGCTTTACTCATCCTTGAGGCATGATGGGATGTTCTTTTTGTGCTTAAATCTCAAATTGGTTTTGAATTTGTCCACGTTATGCTCTTGTCTCTCTCTCGGATTAGATCATCTTCTTCATTCTTTTTCTCGTTTTGGTTTTCAAAACAAAGGTGTTTCTTGTCTAAGTCGGTTGTTCAAGTTTGATTAGTTTGTTTCTTCTTAGATTAATTGTTTTAATTATGTTGTTTGATCATGTGTGTTGGTTGGTTTTATCATATTTACATTCATGTTTAAGTTCCTTAAACTTTTTACTCATTTTAGTATTCTTTTGAATCGGTTTGTGATTTTTAGGTTGTTTGTGTTTTTGTTCTTGAATTGGACATGGTCCCCTTTCTTTCACTTTTCATTATTTTTATCCAAAAATCTTGAACCCATGTGGTCCGGTCCTAATTTTGCAAAGAGGATAATTATTGATCAAAGATAGCTTTAGGAGTGGACCATGGATTAGGTTTGTTCAAATTCTATGGCATATACCTCCGAGTTTTCTATCTTCTTTCTGTTTCCTTAAATAAAGTTCTAAGATGTGGAATGAGGTTCGACCATTAGCTGTGATGGCCATACAGGTGATGGGTCTTCATGGAAATGGTGGGGCATGTCCGCTTCAATTTGGGGATGAAGGTCTTAGCCTCCGATTTCATTAAAAATGGATATGTTGATGGGGAGATCAATGCCTAACAAGATTTAGGCCAAAATTTGGGGAAAAAAGGGATTTTGTGCAATTTGTGGAAATTAATGAAATTAGTTGGTGTGATTGGGTTTGTTGAGAGTGTTAGTTAATTTAGATTCAGTTTTTGGTGAATTTTTTGTGTTTTATTGTTTTTTTTTCTGGATTTAAGGGGGTAGTTTTAATTCTTCTTCTTTTTGTGTGTATGTATATAAGTTTATGCGTGATATGTGGTGTTTGATGAGTGATGAATTATAGATGTGGTTGTGGTGTAATGAGGTGAAGTGAAATGGAGTGAGGTGCGGAGGTAAAGACGTGAAGGAGTATGGAATAAAGTGATGTGTGGAGGAGTGGTAAAGTTCTATTTCCTATGAATGATGTATGCATGCAAACCATAGAAATGTGTGTTTTATTATCATTTCTTGTTGATTGTGGTTATGAGGTGTGTTTTAACTTTGTCTTTTAGCTTAGTTGTGGATTAATTGAACCTTAAAATTGGTTTTGTTCATTTTTAATTTGCTTTTGTTGTTTGGTTTGTTTTGTTTTGTTTATTTGTTGCTTTTTTTTGCTGTTTTTTTTTTATATCATTGGTGAGTCGGTTTTTATTATGTTTTTTTTTGTTGTGTCTATTAAGTTCGTTGTTATTGGTTGGTTGGTGGATTTTATTGATGGTTAATCTGTTGTTTTTGCAGTGAAAACCAAAAAGAGGGTGGAGGGTGTTCTACGACAACCTCGATTGATTTTGGCATGGAGAGGCAAGGAGGAGTGCAACGAAGCTACCATTTCATCTTGAATGAGCCGAGGAACCACAAGATATGCACCCTTTTTCTCTACTTTATTGGGTTAAGTCTTTAATTTACGTTTAAGTTTAAGTTTAATTATAATTATAATTTTTTTTAGTTTTCTTCTTTTAAGTTCAAGTTTGGTTTTATTTTTAAATTTGAGTTTGGTTTTAGTTCTTCATTTAGTGAGTTGATTTCTTTTATGGAATTTAATATGGCAGGTCACTTGGCTCCCCGATTAAGATGGCTCGAATGACGGTGTGGGAGAACATTATTTATTTGAAAGAATATTTGATTCCATGTTCCAAAAATTGCATATAGGATTCTCGTTTGTGTCATTGTGTGACAACTAGATCGTCATTACGCTATCCTAATCGATGAGGCTACCATGAGCTGGTTATATCCAGGATGGATCGCTAAAGGATTTAGATGCGAATTCGGAGCATCAGGGAATTACGTGAGACGTTGGAGGGATTTTCCAGATTGGTACATGGTACATGCTCTCAGAGTTATATCTTGCGAGGCCTCCTATTCTATTAGAAATTGTGCAGAGACGATCGAGGCCCTATATTGTTGTTGTTGCGGTTATGATTGGTGTTTGTTATCTTTTGATGTTGATTATTAGTTGTTGATCATTGGTGTTGTATATATGATAGAGGGATGTTATTTTTAGGTCCATTTTTTCACTTTGATGTATGTATTATGATGTATAAGATGTGTACAAGTGCATGTAGCATTTATAACGTGAGTGCATGCTTTGTAGTTTGACAGAGAAGTGCCTTGGTTGTGTGCATGATGATGGACTGGACTCCCTGAGGGGCACTGAGGGATCATGTGAAGTGTGTTTTCTTTTCTTTTTTTTTCTTAAAGGAGACAGGTTTTATACCCGATGATTTTTTAGGGTCTAAAAAAATAAGGGAGACTTTGGAGAAATCTCTTCATAGTTCCTCGAAATTCATGCCTATGCATGGAGTCTCACAGAGGGAGCATTAGTAGTTTCGAGTTAATAAAGCGAGATTTCATATAATAAAAAGAGAATAAGCACAATCTCTCATCAATCTAAACTTAGTAAGAAACATAGAATTAGGTTCTCAAACAACAGGGAGTACCTGAGTGTGTGACATTTGTGGCCTATGCAACTCTATGTTTTGAGGCATCCATAACATCAGGTATAGATGTGAATGCATACGCTAACGATCATCATATTTTATCATGAAATCCCATGGCAGACAACGTCCATGGTATAAATAGTAGTCAAATTCAATATACGCATCGAATAGACATGATCCATAATTTCCATCAATCATTATCTTATTTCAAAGTCACAGGGAGTTGTGCACAAACAATACCCATAAAAAAATGCCCCAGCTTGTGGGATGTTTTGGATGTGATCGGGGTTGGGTTACCTGCAAAGTCTCAAAACAAACTTGTTAGTTTAATATTTTTAGGCCCCGTGCATAGTCTGGCTAAGGTAACATTTTTCTTTCTTGGTAAAAATGTCAGGGGGTACCTTTTTTTTAGCATTCAAGCTTTGAGAAAAACAAGATTGGGAATGGGACCTTTGGGATACATGTTTTTTTTCTTTTTGTACATTCAACTAAAGGTCATTAGTAAGAAGAGCATGCATGAAGTGAGTGTGTGTGCAACCTAGTGAGTGCTCGTGGCAGTTGTGTATGCGATGAGATGAGGACCTAGATTGGGAAGCCGTGCGAGATAAACATATATTCATAAGTATATATATATAAATATAAATGCCCTAGCATAAGACTAATGTTCATTTTGGCCGTGGGCGAGAATGTGAAGGTGGATTAGCCTCTCAATCCATGATTGTCACCTTGGTGGCAACATAATCTTCCCTAACTATCCTTTGGAGGTCGAACCCTCACGGGCCCCTTTTTGTAGCTACTTAGTCTTTTTGGTTTAACTCCAGAAAGTACTTGACCGTCCTCGAGTCTCATTTATGAGTTGTGTTCGTGTGTGGGGTGGTGAATCACTTTGCTACCTTAGTGTTGTGGTTTTCGACCACCTGCTGCTTAATTCACCTGATGAGTACCCATGTCACTCCAACGAGCCTAGTTCTAATAGAATTTTTTATTCTCTATTTTTTTGTTTTTTTTTCCTCGTTTTTGACATGTGACTGTGCAATGCCTGGGTCCCTTAAACTTTCTAATCAACTCATGTAATGAGCATTCGGCCAATGACTCCCAAACCAGGTGGCTTTAGGGCACTAGGCATGTAAATACCCCTACAGGCTTACTGGCTCGAGTTAAAAAGGCTATGAATCCAGACTTGTAAAAAAACAGCCATTATTTTCAAGACTTCTAACTAAACATTTTTTCTTCTCTCTTTTTTTTTTTTTGAGCAAATGGTCGAGAAGCTTTCATGACATGGGCGAACTCACCTACAAACCATTACATTTGATGGCTTTAACCATGCAGAATTTGTGTGGGGCGGACTCACCATTTTGTGTATTTTAAAGTGTTGGTGTGTGTTTGAGTTCCAAGTTTGATCAGAGTGCATCTCTTCGGTCCTCCTATGGGATTTCTACAACTACGCTAAGGAGCAAGGAGGGTCATACTCCGTAAGAGATAGAGGAGGGTCAGACTGTGTACCTTTTCAGGTACATAGCGTTCCATGGATTGGGGAGCTCTTCCCCTTCTGCATTTACTAGTTTGTATGCATTTCTAGAATATACTTCTTTAATTACATGAGGGCCTTCCCAATTGGGTCGTAACTTACCTCTGGGATGTGGAAGCTAGGATGGAGTGATGCGTTTCAGCACGAAATCACCAACTTTGAATTTTTGTTCTTTGACATGTTTACCGTAGGCTTTGGCGATTCGTTTCTGGTATACTTGTGCATGCTCTGTTGCTTTCATTCTTTTCTCGTCAAGTAGGTTTAGCTGAAGTAGCAATGCTTCTCTCCTCTGGTCTTCTGTCACATCTTCATTTAGCTGGATGCGCAGTGATGGATAAAGGACTTCGAGGGGAGGGACTGCTTCCATTCCTTAGGTCGAAGAGTAAGGGGGTTCCTCCCGTAGGAGTTTTTATAGAAGTTTGGTACACCCACAATGCTTTGACCAAATGGTCTGGCCAGTTACTATCTTTGGGGGTAATATGGGGTTGAACGATGCGGATCTATGTCATATTTTGTGCTCGACTCGTTTAATTGTTGGGATATGAATTGTGGACCATTGTCTGTTATGATTACCTTAGGGATGCCAAGTCAAGCTATTATGTTCTTTTTAACGAATTTGACTACGGAGGTAGCTTTAATGTTGACATATGCCTTAGTTGTTGTTGTTAATATGAATGCCTCGGGCAGTTCTTAAATCTCCTAATGTTGTCAACCAAGCTACCCTCTTTAGTACCCACTAATTTAGAGACATCCATTCATCATTAATAATCGTGGCTCATAGGGTAGTCCCGGTTTTGAAGCAATAGGTAAAATCTACAACTGATCTCACTAATTCTACTCGTGACCTCTTATAGTCGCGATTGTTCTACTAGAGGGATTTTCCACCACTTCGGCTCGCCTATTCCTTTTATGATGATCAGACAATTGTGCTTTTATATTGTTTATACTTCTTCATTTTTTGGGTTTGTGATTTTTTTTGGGTTTTTAGGGTTTTTCTTATGGTTTTTTTTTTTCATAATCCAACGTAGTAACTAATTCATTCGGGCTTGCTTGAATTTACAGCCCTTCATTGGCATGAAGCCTAGGGTCGGCCTAGCATGACTGTGATTTTCCATTGTGTGTGCTAGTGATGTGTTGCGCATTTTGAATATTTTGACTATTAGAAAACACGTGCGTTTAAGATCTCTTGACCTACGTGCTTTTATTAGTGGATATTTGGTCTGGGTCTTATCATTTTGCTCTCTCCGAAAACGAGAGCGTTGAAACAATTCCGACCTCCGCCATCTGGGCTTGGTCTGATGACAACATATCTCACTTGTATTTTATTATGGTGTCTTCTTTGAAACCTGTGATTTGTTATTTGTAGTTCAGGTCCTAAAATGATGTATTTAGTCCATAAGTTTTTATTTTG
The DNA here is from genome assembly GCA_038049695.1 of Cinnamomum chago. Lineage (NCBI taxonomy): Eukaryota > Viridiplantae > Streptophyta > Magnoliopsida > Laurales > Lauraceae > Cinnamomum > Cinnamomum chago. The sequence goes on from CP142461.1 coordinate 38,442,638, forward strand.
GTTCATCCGGAAACGAGACCGTTGAAATATTTTAGACCTCCGCCATTTGGGCCTTGGTCTCATATTAAAGAGTTTCATGTGTCTCATTATGTTGATTTCTTTGAGAACGTGGATATGACTTCGCTCGTTGAAGCATTAAGATAAGGCTCTTATATTTGGGACCTTTAGTTTGCTCTCGCCGAAAACGAGAGCATTGAAATGTTTTGGACCTCCGCCATTTTGGCCTTGGCCTTAAAGAGTTTGAACAATTAGGAGATTTGTGATCTTTGAATGATGATTCCCTATTTTTACTTGATGATCTCCGGTCTTTTGTTTTCCTATTTGACCCTCATCTTTTGTGTGAACCGTATGATTTTCCCTTTTTCTTCGGGTTCTAGGGTTTGTTGTAGTGCGTCTAGCTTCCTTAAATGTAGTTCGTCCATGTTTTGGAAGGTGTGCTCTAAATTTTCTTTGTAACCTAGTAGACTTACATCGTGAAAGTCTTTGACCAAGGGTGTAATCTTGAAGTTTTGGTTGTGTCACTACTGGATGGTCATGTGGGATAAGAATTTTTTCAGTCGTGTGGATTTTTACATTGTTCTTTGGGACTATCGGAATCTTAGGTGGCACGTTTGGGTTAACACCTGAAAGTTCTTCTACAGTCAAATCTTTGAAAGTCTTTCCTAGAGCTTTGGGAGTGGTCTCAATTCTTTCATGGAAACTAATTGGACCAAACTCTATTTGCCTTTCTAGTTTGGGAATAATCTCTGTTGTTGTGTTTGGATTTTGATCTTTATGGGTAGGGTACCATTCTAGGTGAAGGATCGGAGTTGGATCAACTCTTGGTAGTTGTCTCTTCTCAAAGTATTCTACGTAATCTTGGCTCATGATTATTGGATTGGTCAAGGGCGGGCATGGTAAACCTTTTAGAATACTCTGAAGTCTTAGTCTCGCATTTAGATGGGCCTTAATCAGAGCTAGAACACAGTTAGGCTCTATCTCATTGTGGAAGTCATGTTTGCCCTCTAAGTTTGATTTAATTATATTGTTATCCTTTGATCTTCTACGAGGGTTTGACCTATGAGGCTCATTAGTCAAGACATCATTTGATTGTGGTTCCTCCTCTAGGGTCTTTTCTACTGAGTGGTTAGGGTCTTGATGAGGGCTTCCTTGTTGGATTTCAGTGGTAGGCCTAACAATCTCTTGGTGTTGATTCTTAGGTGGTGCTTTGGTTTCTATGATAGATTCGGATAGCTTTATTCGTTTTAATGTCATGCTCAACCTAATTGGCATCTTTCTGACCTCGGAATTGAGTTTCTCTATGTCCTCTTGTAATTCGTTAAACATGTTCGTATCTAGAAACTCAAATCCAGACTCTTTGTCAACCTTTCTTGGTCCAGCTGGTGTTGGAATGGGGTCAAGATGCATTGGTTTGGGTTTAAGAAAGTCTTGTTCATCATTTGGTTGCATGTTTATTTCTCTTTGGATCATGATTTGGGTTTTGCATGATGGTCTGGGATTCAAGCTTTTTCGTTTGTAACGTGGTCTATGTCTTTTAGTGGTATTCGTCTTAGATTGAGATTCTGGATCTTGCATGATTTTGTTCATATGGGTTTGGTATTTTATTTCAAATGAAGATGGTTTAACCAGTCTATGAGTTTCCACACTTGATTCTAAGTCATTCGATTCAAACCTAACTGGTTCGTGTGTTTCAGATCTTATGACATCAAAATCTTTAATTAATTCATCCACTTGATCCATTTGATGGTCAAGTATCTTCATCGTCGTCGTGAATTTAGATTCTTCGTGTGGATCATTAGGTTGTACTGTCTCGTCTGTCTTCGAATGAATCGTTATGTCTTTTATTTGTTGTGTTGAATGATCTTCATTTGGTTGTGTTTGGGGTAGCATTTGTGGTGTTGGTGTTTTTAATTGGATGATTGTTTGTGATTAATCTAGTTCGTTCATTTGATGGGTAGTGATCTGGGTTTTACCATCCCAAGGTGTTTCATGTTGTTCGTAATCTTCATTAAGCATATCATAAAAGTCGTCAGGAGGATGTCTTTAAAGATGGGGTCGTAAATCTCATCAGAAGATTCAGAAGTTTGGTCTTTTGGTGGGTAATAGTTTACTTCAGGGGCTAAAGTTGTCAAATATGGAGGACCATAGGTCCAATTCTTGATCGCATGATCTGGTGGGTAGTTAGTTATGGGATATGGAGTGTCTATGATTTCTTCATTTTCGAGTTGATGGAAGGGAGCAAAATATGTTCTAAGAATTTGTATCCCCTCTTCTACCTCGTAGCCCTTCCATAATGTTGGGATCTGGATCTCTTCGGTCATAAGTCTTCTTAGAGTTTCTGAGATGTGTCCAAGTTCCCATTCTAGGTATTCACCACCTATCAATTGTTCCTCTAGGGGCTTCCCCTTATTTGCATATGGATCATTCTTTGGAGTGATACTCTTAAACCAGTGCAAATTGGGCAACTCTAGCTCGCTTATGTCCACCATTTTAGCAAACTCTTCCTGGATCTGTTTTCGAGATACTTTGGTTTTGCGTGGTAAAAATGGATTTTGGGTTCTAGCATCTGTGGTTGGGTTTCTATCTAGGTTTTGATTGGATGTTTGACTAAGCTGGTTCGTCGAAACGTGAGTGGATTGTTGATATATGATTGTTGAAGATTGGGTTGGTGGATGGATTGAGTTGGATAGCATGGTTGGGCGTGGCTGGAATTGGTTAGTGATCATGGCAGGTAGTGTTGTTTGGTTGAATGGTGAGAGTTGGGTGGGATGATGGCTTTCACTGGTTGGCGCGGATTGGGATGATTGATAGGTTAGATAAGGATGCATGGTTATGGAAGGTTGGATTGGTTGATTGAATTGATGAAGTTGGATGGTTTGGATTGGTGAAGGGATTTGATTGGATGGGATGGTTGGGATGGATTGGTAGGTTTGATTGGATCGGATGGTTTGGATTGGTGAGTGAGTTTGATTGGGTGAGATGGTTGGGTTGGATTGGATGGTTTGATTAGGCAAAGGAGTTTGATTGGATGAGATGATCTGGATGGATTGGTATGTTCGAATGAGAGCGATTAGGATTTGGTTTGTCGTTATAAACTGTGTATTTTGGATGTAGATTTGTTGATTATAAGGTTTAAATTTTGATTTATGTTATGATTAATGTTTTGATTATTTGAATTTGTGTGCATTGTGTTTTGATTTGGTTGAGTGTAATATTGTTGAGTTGGTTGGGAAGTGGTTTGATATGATTGGGGATGATGGATTGGGCCATGGTTTGGCCTCGTGTATTCGTAAGAGGTGTGATTGTTCAAGTCTTCGTGTGCGTAAAAGTGTCGTGTAGATCTAAGGGAAGAAGCTTGAGTTGTTATAGTTTGGTTGGAAAGGTATCGATAATTTTGTGTTTCCTTGTGGTAGTGTTGGTTTATATTCGTGTATGAGTTTAAGTTCTGAGAATCTTGAGTCGTGTGGTTCATGTAAGATTGGTAATTTGAGTTGAGCATGTATGATGTTTAGGATGCAATTGTTTTTGTTCGATGTGGATTTTGATAGTCCATCTTATATTTGATTTCTAAAGCAATTATCAAACAATGTCATGTAGCACCAAGAGAATTTTTTTGGTTCAAAATAGAAGGGAGGGGAGAGGAGAGAAATTTTTTTTTCTTTTTTTTTATAATCAAATTTTATTTTAGTGGTGAAAGGGGAAAGTTTTAATGATGTTTATTTCTTATGTTATAATTAGGGAAGGCTTAGTGGGCGGTCTAATCGGACCTCAGGTTTAATTTCAGACTATACTTATAACAACCCTAAACTGAATGGGACACGGACATCTGATCATTGATTGGATGTTCGTGTCCTAGAATAAAACTCCAGAAAGACTCAAATAAGTGACAGGAAAACACAAGATGTCCCATCACGATCGCCGGGCAGTTGGATGTGAATTTTGATCCCCCCGAGGAGGGAAATCGTCATTCATCTATGCGTGCTATTTAAAATTTACATCGAAAATGAGGATTCCGACTACCCTCAAAATCGACGGATCACGATCGCCAACTACAATAACGGTCGTAACACCGTTCTTCGATAAAAGCCGAAGAAGAATGGGAGAAAATAAATGGGTGGGTTCTTCCTCTCGTTTAATGTGTTGCCGGCAACACACGACGGTTTTCTTGTCACATTAATTTGGGTCTCTTTGGGTCTCTTTAATATAGGGTCAATTCAGGGTTATGAGTTAAAGTTCGAATAAAGATTAATCCTCACATAGCAAAATCATAGTATATCCAAGTGAAATAAAATAATTAAAATAAAGAAAATAAAAAGGGGGAGGTGCCAAATATTTAAGAAGAGGATCAGCCCCGTTCCCGGGTACCCCCTTCTAATCCCTTGGCAAAATAGGGTTTAAATGCAGACTTTTCAAATCAAAATGATGATGCAAATGAGACTTTGACTTGTGATTTCTGTGTTTTTCGTGTGCGATACATGAGTGATAAAAAGTGAAAAGCCGATGAGCTGTAATTGATTGAAGGTGGCCGATGGGCCGGTGCTTATTTTAAAGGGGGCCGATGGGTCGTGATTGATTTAAAGGTGGCCGATGGGCCGAAATAAAAATATGTAAAGTGTGTGAAATCACTCATCTCATTTTATTATTCTCATTTATTCAATTTTAGAAATCAACTCTTCATTCCCTTTTATCATTAAGTTCGATTAAATATCTGGCACCTGAGGTGGAGGAAGAAATAAAGGAAAAATCTTTTTTGGGTTGATTTTGTAGGTTTTGTAGTTTTTAGGGATTTTTCATATTGGGGCTAGAAGGGCCTACCTAGAGAATTTTACTTGGATTTACGTGATTAATGCCTTATTACTGATCATCGGATTAACCCTAACATAAGGTTCTAGACCGCCCACATCAGCTCTTCCGATCCCCTAACGGAACAACAAAAGTGATGGGACGAAACCTACTGCTCTAAACTACCTAATGAGAGAAGTCTGATTTATTCCTAGGGTGCTAATAGCCTAAGTTTGGCAATTGTCGTACCTAAGCAATTTGGTTGAGTATGGTCTTAATTGGTTTGGTTCGTTTTAAATTGAAGGTTGATTAAGATTGATTTAGGGATGCTTTAAGGTTCTGATTAAGTTGTTTTTAAATATATTAAGATTTTGTTTAGGTTGTTTAAGGTTCTGGAGTTTTGGGTTTTACTCCAAATGATGGAAAGATGTCAAAATCAGCGAAACGGGGGCGACGGAGGACTTGGGCGCACCTATGGTTGCGTGTAGGTCACTCTGGTGACTCGGGCGCACATATAGTGGCGCCCAAGTGCCAGGTCTCGTGTGGCTTGGCTGGCGGTGAGGAATTGACTTGATCTTCGGAATTCGTAGGGTTTCTATTTGATGCAAGTCTCTATTTTGAAGTTATTTTTTGTTTTGGGTTGTTTTATTTCAATGATTCGAAGTCCGGAACTCGAAATGTAACTGAATTTCGCAACTTGAATTTGACAGAGGACTTGGGCGCATTTATATGTGCGCCTAAGTGGTTCTGTGCACTTGGGCGCACCAGTAGTGGCGCCCAAGTGGTGGCTTGATGTTCTTTGGTCGTCCGACTTTGATTCGAAGTCCCGGATGGGTTTAAGTTAATTAATTTTTTATTTTAGGACTGTTATAGGTTCTGTGATGGTTCTAAGATGTTGATTGAGGTCAAGGTTCAAAGCGAATAAGGACTCGATGGTCCCCGGGGCTAGAATGAGTCTTGGGTGCACCTATGGTTGCGCCCAAGTGTCTGGTGCTTGGGTTTTAGTGCTTTCCGGGACTCGTTCACTTAAACTTGGATTTTCAGATGTTCTATGTTAACAAATCTATATTTCGGGTTGGTCTTGAGTCTTTAAACCTTAAATGTGGCAGTGGTTTGTGTTTAGGAGTTGAAACGCGATCGAAACGCACTTCGAGATTGGAACAGGGAGTTGGGCGCACTTGTGTGTGCGCCCAGGTTTCTAGGGTGACTTGGGCGCACCTGTAGGGGCGCCCAAGTGTCTATCTGTTGGGTGATTTCGAGTTCGTCCAATTCTAGAGTGTTTCTTAGTCGGATTCGGGTATTCCAATTTGTTCCTTGATTGAGGGATATCTTTATTCTTTAGATGTGAATTGTCTATTGTTTTAATTAGATCTTGACTAGGGTCTTAAAGTTTGAATTTAGGTGGGGGTTGTCAATTATAATTGTGTTGGTTAAGGTTCGAATTAAAGTTTGATTTGAGTTTGAAGTTCAGGTTATGATTTTATTAATTTGACTTTGTAAATTAAGGCTTGAATTAATGGTTTGTTGTTTAAATTTATCAATTGAGATTTTAATTGGATCTTTGAGTGATTAAGGTTTATTAATTAGGGTTTTGATTATAGTTTTGTTGATTAAGGATTGCTTAAAGTTTTTAATTAGGGGTTTTAGTTAAAGTATTTTATTAGGATTTATTAACTCGCTTAGGCACGAATAGAATAACCTAGGATTATCTACCTGATATCTATTATTTTTATAGATTTTTCTAGTTCTATTAATTTTTTTTATTCTCTTCTCTAATTACTAAAGAGTAAGATCAGAAGGGAAGGGTTTTATGCTATTGTGATTTTTTTGGTGTTTTATGCAATATTAATGTAATCTAACTTAAAGTGTATTGATTCAATAATTCGAAGTCTATAAATTCAATAATCAGTTATAATCATCACAGAGATTCAACAACAATTTAAATGAAATGCAAGATGTGGAAAATGCGGGCCGGAAGACGAATTGGGGACTTGGGCGCATACACAGGGGCGCCTAAGTGTCTCCTCACTACTTGGGCGCACACACAGTGGCGCCCAAGTGTCTCCTCTGCGGGTTGTGATGCACTTGCAATTTTCAGCGATATTCCAATGCAATTTCTAACACGGTTTCTAACAATTAGCGAGTAAATATAGAGTCCTAATATGAATCAATGATATCAGATTTTCTGGGTTTGAAAACGGTGATGTGAGGACTAAGATTCGAGGGACAAATCCCTTTGCAGAGACTTGGGTGCACTCATAGTGGCGCCCAAGTGCCTGTATTTTTTCTTCCTTTCTTCTCCTTCCATTTTAATGATGCATACAGTCCTCTTTCCACAAATCCAAAGGCTTTAATATCGAGTTTTATGAAGATAGACTCGGATCTAAGAACCAACTGCACGCGAAACGGGAAATCGGGGTTGAAACCCTGAGCTTGGGCAAGGGCGCCCAAGTGCTTTCCTGTACTTTTCTTCCTCTTTTGTTAATTTTCTCAATGCTTTTCGCGTGATTTGGAGCACAAAGTTACAGATCCGAAGGTCCCGATATCAATATGTATGAGAATGAATTCAGATCTAAGGAATGAAATATATGCGATATGAAAATCGGGGTCAAAATCCCATGCAGGGACTTGGGCGCACGTACAGTTGCGCCCAAGTGCTCTACTGGCCTTTTTTTTCCTCTACTCCCTTTTTCCAACGCTTTTCACGTGAATTCAAACACAAAGTTACAGATCCGAAGGTCCCGATATCAATATGTATGAGAATGAATTCGGATCTGAGAAAGGAAGCGCACGCGATATTAAAATCGGGGTTAAAACCCTATGCAGGGACTTGGGCGCACCCACAGTTGCGCCCAAGTGCTCTGTTGCACTCTTTCTTCCTCAAATTAGGATTTTTCCTAATAAAATGATATGAATGTAAATGTATCCTAATCACGAGTTCAAGATGGTGAAAATGATGCAGATCTACAACCTATAGATGATCCTAAGCATATTACTAATGATTGATGACTATTAGATGTTAGATCTACTGAAAAACACTACTATTAATGTAGATCTACAATGTATGCATGATCCTAAGCATGTTTCTAATCATTAATGGTGCTGAATACTAATTGAAGGGAACTAAATCTAGAAATACCGGTTTGGCTTGTATTCTTCAAGTCCTAGAATGAAGCTTTTGCGCAAGTCCATGGCTTTTGGAAACCTTCTCCATTGCTGATCTTGGAAACCAGAAGGCTCCTCTTCTCCTTTCTTCTAAAGCTTCCTCTATGGTGGCTACTCTCTCTTTTTCTCCCCCTTTTACTTCTCTCTTTTTCTAGTTTTTTTGGTAGCCTCCTTTGTAAAAGGTAGAAGAGATCCTTATATAAGAGCTTTCTCGTGGAGAAAGGGTTAGGGCTGCTGTTCAGACGAACATCTAGAAGTTTCATGCAAACCAAGGTGGGTCTAAGGTTATAGGTGACTTGGGCGCACCTAGGGTGGCGCCCAAGTGGATTCTGTGACTTGGGCGCACACACAGGTGCGCCCATGTCTTGTTTTGGGGCTAGGTGGGCTTAGGGTTCGGTTTCGTACTGTTTTTGGGCTGAGGTCGGGTCGGAACTGTGAAAGATAGAGCGAAACCCACCTAGGTATGCATTCAAGTACTTTTCTCGGGCAACCAGGGACCTGGACGCACCTGTGTGTGCGCCCAAATACAGGTTGGGACATGGGCACACCTAGGGTGGCTCCCAAGTGTGTCTTTGGTGGTGGCGGCCGCTAGGGTAGTCTTCCGTCGGTCATATCTCTTGGACCGTTTGTCGGAAATGGACGTTCTACATATCGCTGGAAAGCTCTCGAAATGTAGAATCTTTTGGTCTATACATAATAATGATCGGAGGTCAGGAAAAGGTAGGGACTTGGGCGCACACACAAGTGCGCCCAGGTCCTTTTTTGGGGTTAAGTTGATCTAGGGTTTGGTTCGGGTTGTTTTCGGATTGAATTTGGACTAAAATAGTGGGAACTGGGCTTGGGCGCACCTGTGGGGGTACCTATGTGATTTTCAAGGTGACTGGGGACCTAGGCACACCTGTGTGTACGCCCAAGTGCATTTCTGGACATGGGCGCACCTGTAGTGGCCCCCAGGTGTGTTTCTAGCGGGGCCGTTAGGGCAGTCTTCCTAGGACCATATCTTTTGATCCGCTTGTTCGATTTGGACGTTCTATATATCGTTGGAAAGCTCTCGGAACGTAAAATATTTTGATCCATACATCCTAATGGTCGGAGGTCAGGAAAATTTAGGGATATCAGGATCAATGATCCTAGCCTCCTAATTCATGCTAATCATATCGTACTTATGCAAACTAAGTGTAATCTCTTTAGCAACAACCTGAGTGTGTTCTATGTATTATGGAAGGGCTTGGGTAGTGTTATAGTCCATTCCTTGTTCGAATAGTGGGTTGACCTTGAGATCTCAACGTGATTTGGCATTTTCTCTCACAATTTCTATGAATCATTGAACTAAGTCTAAAATTATCAACGAGCACCTTCATCGTCATTAATTAATCTGACTTATGCCCTTAACCATTCAATTATGGGTGAAATGGGGCACCGTCATATATGATAGGTGTTTAAGGCTATCATAGGGGGCCAAATGAGGTGTCTACAGGAGGTCAAGCCCCCACCTGAATGCTGATATGAAGATTCTATCGAGTGGGAGTCAAAATTGAGGGGGAGCTACTGCAGCGAGATTGACAGAAGTTGCATGATGATTTTTGTTTGCCAATTGTGGACAAATATAGGAGAAGAAAAATGAAACCAAGGGGAATTCTACAAGCCAAGGAAATTCAAGATCTAGAAGTTCAAGCTATGGCAGTTCAAGATCTACAGTGCTGATTTTTTTTATTTAAAATTCAATGTATTTTGGGTTTTTTCTTTCAGGTAGATCATATTGTATTGTTCTAGGGAGTCTTGTCCAAATATTGCCAAAAGGGGGAGATTGTAAGGCCAAAAGCCTGTTAGAGCCAAAACTGGCAGAAGCATGGCTCGCTATAGCGAGCGTGGCAGACAGTGGAAGCCTGGTACGATCCAGACTCTATCTTTGAGTTTGAAAAGTCTCTCTATGCTAAGTGGGTTATTATTAGGAGTCTTAAGCACAGATTTGAGGCTATATATTGGGTGTTACTCTCAACTCTCTCAAGTTCTGAATTAGAGATCTAATTGAGAGAAGTTTCTTCTAGAGATTTTTTGAAGAGTTATGTTGCCAAGCTCTCTAGAGAGTCTGTTTCTTCTACATCCCTCATAGAAGATCATCTTCTTGCATAGAAGATTTGATGAGTTAAGCGCTGAATTGAGTCTGTTGGAATCAAATGTGTGAAGTTGTTAAAGCGTGAAGCGACACAAGGTAACTTCAGTCTTTAGATAAGGGATATCTGGGGAGGAAATTTGAGTTTCTTGTAATATCAAGATTCATAGTGTTTGATTGTTGATCCAGTTCGAATCTATGGTTTTTCACTTTGTTAGTATTTTCCACGCTAAATCTGTTGTCCTTGTGGTTTATGCTTGTGATTTTATTTTCGCTGCGTAGATTATTGTTTTTTGCACACTGTTGGCCTGATTTATTGAGTGGACCAATCTAGAGATCTCATACCCTAAACCTTCAGTTCCCATGGGAATTCACGTGCCAAGTCATATATGCCAAAACAAATGGTGTAGATTTAATATTCTTGTATTACATGCGTACAAAGTCTTTATAATTCACAAGTATGGTATCTACATTCATCCATCCACCTTATATATGAAGCAAATCTATGAGCCTAAATGGTCCATAAGATAATATAAAGGTTCAACTTTGAAGTTAGGGAGGGAGTAAGAAATGTAAGAATCATAAAGTTAATTAAGTTTTACAACCCGCATAAAACAAATCTAGAACAACATCAAACAACATGGCCATCCAAGCCAAGAGTCAAGGGTAATGCATCGTCTAGCTCTTAGTGCATCGATGTCTAGAAGACATCTTCTGGAGTCCACTCAGCTAACTGCTGAGGAGTAGGAGGGAAATGGCATCGATGTCCTCACTTGTAACACCAAGTGTATCTTCATTGGACGGATAGTCAAGTAAGATAAACAAGTATAAAGCAGAGCATGAAAAAAAATGAATAATAATGACAAGAAATCTTATGAGGTTAATGAACATTTATTAGGCTTAGTTAAAGTATGTGTTAGATTGTATGTCCTCAATCCAGTGGATGATGTGAATAAATTGATTTGTTCCATAATTGATTTGTAATTTCATGCTTTATTCATATGATGAATGTTTATTCTATGATTGCACATAACTAATCTAAAATGACATGATGGTTCGTGAGATGAACTGGAGCCTACAAATATATTAAATGTGATCCATGTGTGCGGATGAGATTCACATACAAGAGACAAAGATTACACCTCTTATACTTGAAGTATTTTCACAACCAGTGATGAGACTGTATATCTCATCTGAAAATGTTGTAGCACCTCAGTCACTTTGAGATAGTGTGGTTTGTCTCAACCATCAAATTGTAAGACTTAGGATTGTTGTGGTAGTACATTGGATGTATTGAAGGACTATGAGTAGCACCTTATGCATATTTGTCTTTAATTAAAGATTGGTATCATAATTTCAAAGCAATAGGCTTTTAATCCTAAGAGATTAATGGACTCCAGTTTCTACTATATATTTACTTTGAGTTACCAATGAGTGAGGCTAATTATAGGTCAACACCATGGTATCTTTTGTGCGTGGTAGTGGGAGTGTGGGAACATAAAATTTTCAAGATGGAATCTATCTTCTAAGAAAGAAATGTTAGGGATTTTGTAGATTGCAATTTGATGGATGCATTATCATTTAAGCATCATTTGATTTACACACATATGCATTGTTTTAAGAAATCTTGAAATCTTGTTTTATACATGCATTGGTTTTTAAGTCTTGAAGATAAATTGATTTATGCATGATTTGTTTTTAATCTTGGATGCATTTCGTTTAGAAAAGAGTTTTAGAAAATCAAGCTAGCCTATGAGTTTTAAATCTTTCAAAATGTTTTAGGCTTTTTATGGTTCATGTTTTAAAGCTTGATTTTATGGCCCAAAAAGTTCCCTCAAGAAAACCTTCAAATATGCGAAAGTTGGGAATTTTTGGTCCCAGGCAGTCAACCTGCAGTGTGGCAGGTCGACCTGCCCAGGGACCCGGGTCGACCTGCCACACTGCAGGTCGACTGGGTCCTGAAGCACCAACGGTCACTTTTTTTACCGTTGTGTGTAGCAGGTCGACCCCCCCCCCCCCCCCCCCTGTTGGCAGGTCGACTCGGGACTAGCCGTTGGGCATTTTTTTGTATAAAATGGAGTTCTTTCCTTTGCCAAAAGTTGGGAATTTTAAGGCCCTCCTTGAGGGGTTTTGAGGCAAATTAAAGGGAAATGAACTAAGGGATGAAGGGGATCATTAGGATAGCTAAAGCTTGGATTAATGAAGTTAAATCACCAAGTAGGCTCTACCTTCCTTAATCATATGTTTTCTTGCTTTGTTTTACTTTTGGTAAATCTTGTGTAGCATGATAAACTATGTATGAAGTGTTGTGTCCTTAACATGTTTTATGTTTTGAGTTGATTTATTGTTTTGGATACAACACCATTTGATTCAATCCAAGTAGTACTTTATCTTTGGTAAATCTAAGTAGATCATGTTAATGGAAACATCTTTGAAATCATATGTAACATGATCCATATACTTGGTTGAATCTATGGTTGTTGTTTTTCAACATAAGAAAATCACTTTCAAAACTATCTTATGTTTTGGATTCAACATCTTTACAAATCATATGTTTTCATGTCTTTGTTTTATCTTTGGTAAATCTTTAGTAGCATGTTAAACTATGATTTGTTGTGTCCTTAACATATTTTATGTTTTGAATTGATCTATTGTTTTGGATGCATCACCATTGATTCAATCCAAGTAGTACTTTATTTGGTAAATCTAAGTAGATCATGTTAATGAAAGAATCTTTGAAATTACATGTAACATGATTCATATACTTGATTGAATCTTTGGTTGTTGTTTTTCATCATAAGAATATCTCTTTCAAATGTATCTTATGTTTTGGATTCAACAAACTTTACAAATCATATGTATTATTGTTTTAAAGTTTCACAACTTGCTTTGCATTGATTGGTATATCTTATTCAAGTTGTATTTATAATTTCATATGATTTGTCCCCTTATTTCAATCAAATCTATTTTTATGTTTTATGAGTTACATTGTTGATTTGATTGACATCCCTATTCTTCACATGTTTTGGTCTTTGAATTTTCACAACTTGTTTAGGATTCAAATGTATATCTTTTACAAGTTAGTTTTAACATGTGATTAGCATTTCCTCAATCATAAATGTTTTATGAGCTAAAACTTTCAAAAGCCTTAGGCATACATTTATGAGCTTTCATTTTCAAAATGATTGAGGACATCTCATACACACATCATGAGCATACATCTTTGCATTCATTTAGTTTGTGTGTGAGTTAGTTTTTCACTTCCATATCCGCCTATTTAAGAGGCATTGTAATGAGCTTAATTGAATCTCCATCAAGTGTATTATAGACACTAATTGGAGAGATATCCAACCTTTTGGTTGAAGAGGTTATTGCTTAGCCTATAAAAGCATAATGTATAGGTTGATGTTAAGCCTTGAAAAACATCATTGTAAAGGTTATTGCTTAGCCTTGAAAATCATATTATAAAGGTTATTGCTTAGCCTATTGAAAAGCATAAATAGTGGAAATCCGGTGGGGTGTTGGATCACAAGCCGGTAGTGGATGTAGGCATTGAGGCCGAACCACTATAAATCCTTGTGTGATGGTGCTTGCTTTGTGGTGATTGTTTTTATTAGCTTCCGCATTTTATTTGTAATCATCACTTATGACTAGTTTAATTTAAAGAAGTTAAAATTTATCTTAATTGGTCATATTTGGAGCTCACCCTATTCACCCCCCCCTCTAGGGTTCGGATCCCAGGACTTACAAGAAACATCCCCTTGTGCCAATTGATGGATTTATCATTGATAAGTACGCACCCATCTTGATTTAGAGTTAGTCAGATGGTATTGATGATCACTGTGATTAATTGGGTCATAAGGATATTAAGATGTAGATCTAATTTGGTTGGACAGACTTACTCTAATAGATCCATGGATATTATTGGTGGAGGGGACTACTTGTAGTAATTGGGAAGATTATGGCCTTCTTATAAATATTCCTAAAACTGGAGTGCAGTTGCATTTATTTAGTACAGTTATTTACAATAAATAGTGGGTCCGGAGTTCACATGAGTTGTGGGGTTTAGATCTTCAGTTGGAGCCATATTCTAAGGAATCCCTAGTGGCCCCCTTGCTAGCCTAAGAAGATAAGTATACTAATCCAATGGGATGGGATCAAAGCTAACTGGTGTCGATTCAAGAAGTAAAGCGTACGTGTCAAAAGGCATGGTACGTGTGCATAACATAGGCATAAATGTGAACATATGTTGTAACATGACGAAAAGGACATACATGAGCACATTAAGGCATAATAATATGTCGCGACCCCGGACCGGGAAATCCCAATCCGGGATCGGGACACATTAGATAGTAGTGATGATTGACAATGATTACCTACATCCACAATATAGAACTTATTTAATTTCCCACAGGTGTCCGCGGTGAGGATATCACAACCATCAAGGAATATTTCTTTTGAGTGCGGAAGCGTGTAGCAAATCAAATAGTAGACTATCTCTAGTCATAAAAGCAATGAGATCAAGTGTAAATACTGTATCAGAATGAGCAATGATATATATAGCAAGTTTCCCAAAAGTTGTTAAAGTTAGACAAACATCATTTAGTTACATCCCCAAAAATAGAGGCCAACAAAGGCCAATACCACAAAAATAATAACCCAAAAGAATGGTTAATAAGTTCCCTCCAAAATGTTACGCCTCTTGGCAACCCGATGTCTACATGACATCGTCAGCACGCCACTCAACTAGAGGTTGCAGCTCACCTACTGCCTCCTCCGGCTCCTCCTCAAGGAAACCGGCAACGGGACCTGGGTACCAAAGCAAATGGGTCAGACACGACGGTCTGGCAAGATAATGAAAAGATGCAACAATATATAATAGATGAAATCTCTTGAAAAGCATAGAAATCTGTTTAAACAGGAACTCTCATAAAACAGGTAAATCATTTGCTATAAAACAAGTAAACAAGATAAAACTCATGGGGTATCCAAGGGATCGGGAACAAGCAAGATGGCGACCACACGAAGCTAAGTCCTCTATCACTAAGGTGATAGAGCAATAACTAGGCCCTGATCTCAGTCACTCAAGGTGAGGAGAAACAGGGGATCTCATATAAATACATATACTATACATGACCACGGTAGCGAGCCGGGCATCGGGGACCACAGTAGCAATCTGCGGTATCGGGACAAGACCACGGTAATGACCGGGTAGCGGGATCCAAACTGCAGCTGGCGGGACAGGAGGGGGATCTCCAAGTCGGTGGATCAAACCAACGAGGTTATCCAAGCTTAGTGGTGCCGACTCGTAGGTCAAATACAATCGAGACAATGCAAATAAATCAAGTACAAATATATATAATCAAGCGGGCAAGACGGGGGTGCTCAAGGGCACACTGACATATCATGTGGTGCAATGCACTTCGGGTCAAGTAACCATTTCAAGTATACACTATGCTTTCGGGGAAAACAAGTCATGTAATGTAAAACTGGGAAATGAAGAATATAATGAATTATTACAATACCGGGAAAAATATTGATTTCAAGATCTATTCAAGTGAATAGGGGTCCCGTATGTCGATTATTGAAATGATTTGGTACTCTTTGAGTTTGAAGACATTCCGGGCCCCTTATGCACTTTTACTATTTTTAAAAAACTTAACATGAGCTTATGGATAGTACTAGATGCTATAATAGAAAAATCAATACTATAAACGGTCCGTCCTAAGTATGATGTTAATTCGGAGACATCGAGCAACCTACTCAGTCATCGAAAGGAATAGAATTCGCGATAACTAAGGAAGAAGTCCTGTATTTAGATATAAAGAAGATATCGTGTCATTCCGTCCCGTTCAAGATTGAATGAAGTGAACATCGATGTTACCAAACTAACCGTGAGGAGCATCGGCTCAAGACGTCCTCACATATAGTCCAGTGAGTCCAAGGAGGGTAGCCAAGGTCCCACCTAGAACCAAGAAAATAAAAATCTCAAATTTTTGTACCCGTGCATTAACACAGTTCAGGCAGACCGCATCGCTCGAGCGAATCGAAGGGTTCGCTCGAGCGAACTCATCGGTCGAGCGGATATTTAAATGCGTTCGAGCGACCAAGCTACTGGAATTCCCGAATCCTTTTCTGGACAGGTCGCTCGAGCGAACTGTCATGGTCGCTCGAGCGAACTGTCCAGAAATGGGTTCCGGACCAGTTCAGTTGTCCTCTTTCTCTTCCTTTTTACATCCTTCTTTTAGCCCTTCTTACACCTCAAATGAGGAGCCTGTTCCTCCCTCCAAACTACAACAAATCCTCCATTTAATCAATCAAATTCTCCTCCATCAACCATACATCCAACACAAGGAAAAAGGAGAAGGAACCATTTCACAATCTATATATACCTTTGCAACAAAGCAAGAAGACATTCAATGCCATAAACCACTACTTCTCCAAGATTATAAATGTGTCATTAACACATATCATGAGCATTCATTTCAAAACAAAGCAATAAATGCACATTAATGGAAAATGTCCAAAAATCAATAAAAGCTTAGGAAAATCATTTATTCACTTGCCTTAGGTCTTCTAACAAAGAAATCAAGCTCTATCAAGTCTTCCAAGGCAATGAATCCAAGCTACAAGGCAACACCCCAAATAAAACCCTAAAATGGTCAAACAATGAAATCACAAAGAAACCTTCCCATAATGAAGGTGAAGCTCCTATTGGGTTAGAGGAACACCAATCTAGGAGATGAAGGGGGTTACTTACTTGCAAGGTCCTCTAATGGCAATGGTGAGCTCAAAGAAGGTCTTGTGATGAATGTTTTTCTCTAGCAATGGTGTCAATGGAGAGCTAAGGTGATGAGGAAGAAGATGATGATCTCTAATCTTCTCTTGGTGCAAGCTTGGGGTTGGATTGAGTGATGGAAGGCAAGAGCAAGAAGGAGAAGAAGAAAACCCTAGCTCTCACCTCTTGTGCTGGAAAAATGGAAATGAAGTGAATGGGTTAATGGCTTCCCCTTTGTTAACAATGGATTGGGTCCCACTACTAAAGAAACTAAATGGGCTGAAATCATCTCTATCGGAACCTCGGATGGATTCGACGAAGAAGGAAGAAATGATCGTCGAAATATCTAGTTTCCAAAAAGTATATGTTTCGCGAGTTTCAGAAATCTCAAGTTTTGGGTACAGATTTTGTATGCAAAGACTGTTTTGCCCTCAAGGCCAAGAAATCGGTTTTCGGGAACTCAAACGGAAACGGGATCAACATAAAAGTTGTGGGGATCATCAAAGCGAGTAAAACGGGATTAAAATCATACATGTAAAAACCTCCGATAAATCCTCAAACATATGCAATGTCATGAAAAGGAACCCCCAAAGGGCCCTACTAACACAAAGCCAATCAAAATCCCCAAAACTATATCAGAAGCTATTCCAAACCCATCTTAACCAAAAATCACTAATCAAGCCTAGCACTAACACGCAACTTAATTAGTACTAATCGGGCTCACTCGGGTCGGGGTCTTACATCCTCCACCCCTTAGGGCATTTGGTCCTCCAAATGAAACATAAGACTCACCTCTGGTAGAAGATGTGGGTACTTCTTCTGCACTTGATCTCGTAACTCCCAAGTTGCCTCTTCCGGTCCGTGATTCTCCCAAAGTACTTTCACCCACTGAATAGTCCGAGTTCTCAACTCTTGCTCCTTTGTGTCAATGATCTCAACGGGCTTCTCAACATAGGTAGCATCCTCTCGAATCTCCAACGGCTCATGCCGGAGCACATGTGAAGGGTCGGGGACATACTTCTTCAACATGGACACATGGAAGACGTTGTGTACACCGGATAGCTCAGGTGGTAAGGCTAATCTATAAGCCACGTCACCGATCTTGCTCCCAATGTCATAGGGTCCAATGTATCTCCGTGATAACTTGCCCTTCTGCCCAAATCTCAATGTTCCCCTTGTAGGTGACACTTTCAAGAAAACCTTATCTCCTTCCTTGAACTGTAGATCTCTGCGGTGGGAATCTGCATAGCTCTTCTGTCTACTCCGGGACACTTTCAAACGCTCTTGAATCAACTTGATCTTGTCGCTGGTCTCACTAACCATAGTCGGTCCATGGAAACTGCGGGTGCCGACTTCTTCCCAACAAACAGGTGTCCTACACCTTCTGCCATACAAAGCTTCAAACGGAGCCATTCCAATGCTCGAGTGGTAACTGTTATTGTAAGCGAATTCACACAACGGTAGACTCTCATCCCATTGAGTCTTAAAGTCTAACACACAAGCACGGAGCATATCCTCTAGAGTCTGAATCGTCCTCTCTGACTGGCCATCTGTCTGAGGGTGATACGCTGTGCTGAACTGTAATCTCGTGCCCATAGACTCGTGCAATGTCTTCCAGAACCTCGAGACAAATCTGTTGTCTCTGTCAGATGTGATAGAAACTGGCTGCCCGTGACGACTGACAATCTCGCTGACAAACAACTCTGCCAAAGGTAGCATGTGCATCTTCTTCCCAGTCTTCATAGCAAGGAAATGCGCTGACTTGGTGAGACGATCCACAATGACCCAAATCGCATCGTTGCCTCGACTAGTCCTCGGTAATCCGGAAATAAAGTCCATAGTAATGTGCTCCCACTTCCATTCCGGGATTTCTAATGGTTGTAACAACCCTGGAGGTCTCTGATGCTCTGCCTTAATCAACTGACAGGTCATGCAACGGGAGACAAACGCTGCAATCTCTCTCTTCATATTGTTCCACCAAAATCTGCCTTTCAAGTTCTGATACATCTTTGTGCTGCCTGGATGCATAGAGTACTTTGTGCTATGAGCCTCAGTCATAATGTCATTCCTCAAATCTTCAATGTTAGGCACACACAGACGGTCACGGTAGTACAAAATTCCATCGACAACTCGAAAGTCAGGACGTTCTGCTATATGTTCTGAAATCTTAGCCAACTCTGGATCTTGCAACTGACTATCCTTGATCTTCTGAATGAAAGAAGGTTCTGACACTGTCATATTAGCCAACAAAACACCCTTCCTTAGAGGTTGTAAGTCTAAACTCAACTCTTCAAACTGCTCAAAAATACAAGTGCCACTAAGATTCGCCAAGCCTACTGATTTCCTACTCAAGGCATCTGCAACAACATTTGCTTTCCCCGGGTGGTACTTGATTGGAAAATCATAGTCCTTGATATATTCCATCCATCTTCTCTGCCTCATGTTCAAATCCTTCTGTGAAAATAGATATTGTAAGCTGCGGTGGTCGGAGTGGACTTCGAACTGCTCTCCATAGAGGTAATGTCTCCACATCTTCAACGCAAATACAACCGCTGCTAACTCCAAATCATGGGTGGCATAGTTCTTCTCGTGCTCTTTCAATTGCCGGGATCCATAAGCAATCACTTTTCCCTCTTGCATCAACACGCAACCAAGTCCAACATTGGAAGCATCAGTAAAGATAGTAAAACCGCCGCTCCCCGATGGCAAAGTAAGGACTGGTGCTGTAGTCAATCTCTTCTTTAGCTCTTGGAAACTCTCTTCACACTGCTCTGTCCACACATATGGTGCATTTTTCCTTGTCAACTTCGTCAAAGGTGACGCAATCGACGAAAAACCTTGCACAAACCTCCTGTAATAGCCTGCCAATCCCAGAAAACTCCTGATTTCTGTCACATTCTTCGGCCTTTCCCAATTCACTACTGCTTCAATCTTGGACGGATCCACTGACAAACCTTCTCTTGAGATAATGTGCCCCAAAAATGCTACTTGGTCTAGCCAAAATTCACACTTGTTAAGCTTCGCATACAGCTGATTCTCTCTCAAGAGTTGCAATGCAATCCTCAAATGCTCTTCATGCTCTTCCTTGGTCTTGAAGTACACCAAAATGTCATCAATAAACACTACCACAAACTGATCTAGATACTCTGCAAATATCTTGTTCATCAAAGCCATGAACACTGCCGGTGCATTAGTCAACCCAAATGGCAGCACTAGGAACTCATAGTGGCCATATCTTGTCCGGAAAGCTGTTTTCAACACATCTGCTTCTCTAACTCTCAACTGATGGTAACCGGATCTCAAGTCAATCTTCGAAAAGTATGATGCACCTTGCAACTGATCAAACAATTCATCTATTCTTGGCAATGGATACTTGTTCTTGATGGTCACTTGGTTCAATCTTCTGTAATCTATACACATCCTCATCGAACCGTCCTTTTTCTTAACGAACAACACTGGAGCTCCCCATGGTGAAACACTGGGTCTCACAAAACCTTTGTCCAACAACTCTTGCAACTGAGTCTTCAACTCTCCCAACTCCGCTGGAGCCATTCTATATGGTGCAATAGATATCGGAGCGGTCCCTGGTAGCAACTCGATAGTGAAATCGATCTCTCTCATGGGTGGCAAACCTGGAATCTCCTCCGGAAAAACATCCGGGAATTCCCAAACAATTGGGATCTCCTCCACCCCTTGGGACCGTTTATCCTCCGTGATAAACGCTAAATAAGCTTCACATCCACTTCTCAAAAGTCTGTCAGCCTTTAACGCTGAAACAAACCCTGCACGAGGATTCCTCCTCTCTCCCTGAAACGACACTCCTGCTGGTGTCTCAACCAACTTGAAAGTAAGGGTCTTATGGAAACAATCCATTGTGGCATGGTACCCTGCTAGCCAATCCATCCCTAGGATGACATCATAATCAAACATCTCCAAAGAAATGAGATCTGCGGTTAAAACCACTTCTCCTATCTGGACTGCGCAACTAGGATAAAAGGTTCTACACACAACTTGTTTACCTACTGGGGTTGCCACAGTCAAAATGAACTCCAGTTCTATAGCATGCATATCAATCAACTTAGCAAACTTATGGGACACGAAAGAATGGGTAGAGCCAGGGTCAAACAAAATCATAGCTTTAATCCCACAAACAAGAAGTGTACCTTCCACTACATTACCCGCTGCCTCTGCATCCACTCTATTGACTCCATAGATTTGCCCTCGGTGTTGGGGCCTATTCTGTGCATGCTGTGGCCTGGCTGGTGGTGCATTCCTATTCTGCTGCGGTGGACGCTGCTGTCCCTGCTGATTGCGGGCCGCTGCTGTTGCGGTCTGAACTGTTGTTGCTGTGGTGCTTGCTGCCGAAATGGCCTAGGCTGGTTTTGGACAGCCAAAGCATGCTGGGGTGGTGGACGTTGTGGCCCTTGCTGCTGCTGCTGATGGCCCTGTCTGTTCTGCCTTGGACAATCCCTCATCCTATGGTCCATCGAACCACACCGGAAGCACGCTCCTGAAACAGTACGACACTCAGCACTAGCATGGTTCTTCCCACAGTGGATACAAACCACTGGATTCTGCACATTAGGCCCTGTCCTCTGCCTCTTATTTTGATGGTTCCTCTGATGCTGATAGTTCTGCTGCTGCTGGGCTGGACCCTTGCCTTGCACCTTGAGGATCTTGTTGTGAAAATTTTCGAACTTGTAGGCTCTCTTCACAGCTTCATCAAAAGTTACCGGTGGTACCACTCCAGTGGCATCTCTCTCAATGAAGGGATTAAGCCCCTCAAAGAATTTGGAAATCTTCTTTTCAACGGTATCCACCAACTCCGGGTCATACCTGGACAACCTCTCAAATTTGGTGAGATATTCCAAGACTGTCATGCTTCCTTGCACCAACTGTTGAAACTCTATAGCCTTCTGCTTCTTGACGTGGGCGGGTACATATTTGTCATGAAATTGCCTCTTGAAATTTTCCCAAATCTCAGCATCAGGCATAGCTCTGTACTCCTCCCTGACTGTCTTCCACCATCTATCAGCTGTACTGTAAGACCCCGACCCGAGTGAACCCGATTAGTGCTAATTTAGTTGCGTGTTAGTGCTAAGCTTGATTAGTGATTCCTGGTTAAGATGAGTTTGGATTAGCTTTGATTTTGGTTTTGGGCTGATTCGATCGTCTTGTTTTGCTTTGGTAACTTGTGGGGCCCTTTGGGGGTTCTCTTTTCGGCTTTGTATTTTCTCGAGGAATTTCTCGATTTATTGTGAATTGTGTTTTTGGCCCGTTGCATGCATCTTGTAGATCTCGACAACTTTCATGTTGATCCCGTGTTCATTCGAGACCTCGAAAACCGATTTCATAGCCTAGAGGGCAAAACAGTCATTTGCACACCAAGTCTGTACTCAAAACTCGATATTCTCGAAACCCGTGAAACATGTAATTTTTGGAAACTAGATATTTCGGCGACCATTTATTTCTTCTTCGTCGAATTCATTAGAAGCCCCGATAGAGATGATTTCGGCTAATGTAGTACCTTGAGTTGTGGGACCCAAGCTTCATTTGTTTACAAAGGAGAACCCAACCCTCCATTTCTCATTTCACTCTCCCTTGCTCCAGCACACATTTGAGTCTAGGGTTTTCCTTGTTTCTTCTTCTTCTTCTTGCTTGTTCATCTCCAAGCCACATCAAGAGTTCATAGGTCAAGCATTGGAACTCACCAATCACTCCCTCATCTCACAAGCTTTCCATTGATACTATTTGTGGAGGGATTCATCAACATTGAGATCTTCTTTGAACTAGTCCTCTTCATTTGAGGGTCATCCAAGTAAGTGATCATTTCCATCTCTTAGATTAGTGTTCCTCTAGCCATTGAGATTCTACATGTGCATTATTGGAAGCTCTTTCATTTTCAAGCTTGGTGTAACCCATTTTAGGGTTGTTTTGGGGATTTTTGATTGTAGCTTGGCTTTGAGCAATAGAGGTGATCAAAGACTTGTTTTCAGCTAGCTTGGACTAGAGGCAAGTGAATGATTGGATGTTTTAAATTTTGAAATGAGTTGGTATAGTCTTTATGGATTTTCCATACTTTCATTTAATGAGGTTTGTTTGAAATAAATGCTCATGATGTATTTTGATAGTTTCATTCAAGGTTTTATAAACATGTTAGTAGAGCATTTACTGTCCTTGTAATAGCCTAGATGAATGTTTGTGAAATGGTTTACTTCCCTTTTTTTCTTTGCATTGGACTTGACATGGAAGAAGTAATGGAGAGCACTCATAATAGGGATTTGGAGAAGTGTAAAGAGGTGCATTGGAGGAGCTATTAGCTCAATGTTATTGTAAGGACTTTGTGGATGTGAGGAAGATGGTTTTGAGGAGGAAAATGACTCAAAACTGAGCACAGTGAGCATTTTCGTAACTAGCGGTCAGCTCACGGTTAGCCAGCGGCTAACCGCCGAACCCATCGGCGGCTAACCGCCAGCTAACCGCGCACCGCGGTGGCTTTTCCAGAGAGCATCGTTTTCCCCCTTAAAACATGGTCAGCCTCACGGTTAGCCAGCGGCTAACCGCCGAACATATCGGCGGCTAACCGCTAGCCAACCGCCCACTCTCGGTTACCTTTCCAGAGAGCATCAGAAATCTCCCCTGAAATCCGGTCAGCTCCACGGTTACCCAGCGGCTAACCGCCGAATGCATCAGCGGCTAACCGCCAGGTAACCGCGTTTGGGCGGCCAGCCTTCCAGTAAGCTGTATTTCCTGCAGCACAGTGGCGGTCAGCTGGGCGGTCACTCAGCGGCTAGCCGCATGTCCCAGCGGCGGCTAACCGCCAGGTGACCCCAGGTGACCGAAATTCCCCAGATTTCAGAGAATTCCTCATTCGAGCCAGTTTCTATGGTTCGATCGAGCACTGAGCTTTATCAGTCGAAGGAAATCCTTCAGGCATTGTACAAGGCCTCCGTGAAAGAAACCATATCACAAATATGTCATTCGAAATTCGGAAAATCGTAGAAGTGCATAAGGAGCCCGGAATGTCTCAAAACTCAAAGTGTACCAAGTAAGGGCTATAGTAGACATACGGGACCCCTATTCACTTAGTTGGACTTCTAAATTGATATTTTGCCCGAATTTCATTATAGTGCATAGTTTCACCTCATTCCCAGGAATTTCATCGCATGACTTGTTTTCTCGAAAACTTTGGAGCTACAATAGTGACAGTGAATTGTCCCGAAATGTATTGCCCGACATGGAAAGACAGTGTGCCCTTGAGCACCCCCGTTTTACCCGTTTATTTACTGTACTTGAATACTTGATATGTCTCGATTGGTTTTAACCTATGAGTCGGCATCACTAAGCTTGGATACCTTGTCAGTCTGATCCACTGACTTGGAAATCCCTCTCCCGTCCCGCCAGCTGCAGTTTGGATCCCGATGCCCGGTCTAATACCGTGGTCCCGTCCCGACACCCGGTTCGCTACCGTGGTCCCGTTCCCGTATAATTATATTGTATATATGTATACGTTGTTTCTCCTCACCTAGTGTGACTGAGATCAACGTCCCGTGATACTGTTGTCACTTTAGTGACAGAGGACTTAGCTCTATGTGATTGCCACCTTGTTAGTTCCCGAATCCTTGGATACCTGATATGTTTTATCTTGTTTACTTGTTTTATAGCAATGATTTACCTGTCTTATGAGAGTTATTGCTCAATCAGATTTACACGCTTTCCAAGAGATTTCTTACATTATATATTGTTGTATCCTTGTTTTCTCTTGCCAGACCGTCGTGTCTGATCCTTTGCTTTGGTACTCAGGTCCCGTTGCCGGTTTCCTCGAGGAGGAGCCGGAGGAGGCAGTAGGTGAGCTACAACCTCTAGTTGAGTGGCGTGCTGACGATGTCATGTAGACATCGGGTTGCCAAGAGGCGTAACATTTTGGGAGATCTACTTAACCATTCTTTTGGGTTAATATTTTCTTTATATTGGCCTTTGTTGGCCTCTATTTTCGGGGAATGTAAATAATTGATATTTTGTCTAACTTTAACAACTATTGGGAAACTTGCTATATATATATATCATTGCTCATTCTGATACAGTACTTACACTTGATGTCATTGCTTTTATGACTAGCGATAGTCTACTATTTGATTTACTACACGCTTCCGCACACAAAAGAAATATTCATGCAAGGTTGTGATATCCTCACCGCGGACACCTGTGGGAAATTAAATAAATCGTATGGTATTATTAAACAGTTGTGGATCATCATCATCTTAATAACATAAATCCTTAGTCCCGATCCCGGATTGGGATCTCCCGGTACGGGGTCGCGACAGACTGGTATCAGAGCGAGACGTGTTTCAAGCAATTAAAAGAAACTAGAAATCCTAAGGACGTGGCGAGGATCCGTTAGATCTTTCGTTAGCTAGTATCGTGTGAGCAATGTGTGACCCTTTTATATTATTATGTGCTAACGATTTGTTTTGCAGCATCATGCCTCCACGAAAGAGACCATTGAATGGTAACCCTCCTGCAAGCAATAGTAATCTTACAGGGCCTCTAGAAGAGGATATGGTGGAGAATAATCCACATAATCAATTTCAAGATATGATGAGGGCAATGCTTGATCAGCAGCGTCAGGCTAATGAAAATCAAGCTAGATTGCAAGAACAAATGCTAAAGAGAGAGGAAGACCATGCTAGAGGGATGCAAGAAATGCAGAGACAGTTACTCGAGGTCTTGCAGAGGAGACCCGAACCAGTTCAGCCACAACCAGCTATAGTCATCAACCAAAGGCAAAATGATCCAAATGCCTTGTTTGAACGGTTCCGGAAAAGAGCTCCGAAGGAATTTCTCGGGGAAGAAGATCCAATAGCTGCAGATGATTGGCTAGAGCATACCGAGAACATTTTTGAGATCTTTCAGTGTACAAGAGCAGATAGAGTGAAGCTAGCATCGTCCCTTTTTGTTGGCACAGCTGATAGATGGTGGAAGACAGTCAAGGAGGAGTACAGAGCTATGCCTGATGCTGAGATTTGGGCAAATTTCAAGAGGTAGTTTCATGACAAATATGTACCTGCCCACGTCAAGAAGCAGAAGGCTATAGAGTTTCAACAGTTGGTACAGGGGAACATGACAGTCTTGGAATATCTTACCAAGTTTGAGAGGTTGTCTAGGTATGCCCCGGATTTGGTAGATACAGTGGAGAAGAAAATCGCTAAATTCTTTGAGGGGCTTAATCCCTTCATTGAGAGAGATGCCACCGGAGTGGTACCCCCTACTACCTTTGATGAAGCGGTCAAGAGGGCATATAAGTTTGAAAATTTTCACAACAAGATTCTCAAGGTGCAAGGCAAAGGACAAGCACAGCAGCAGCAGAATTTTCAGCAGCAAAGGAACCATCAGAATAAGAGGCAGAGGACAGGGCCTAATGTACAGAATCCAGTGGTTTGTGTCCACTGTGGGAAGAACCATCCTAGTGCTGAATGTCGCACTATGATGGGAGCATGCTTTAGATGTGGTTCCATGGACCATAGGATGAGGGATTGCCCTAGGCCAAACAGACAGGGCCACTAGCAGCAACAACAAGGGCCACAACGTCCACCACCACCACAGCATGCATTGGTTGTCCAAAACCAACCAAGGCCACTTCAGCAGCAAGCACCACAGCAACAACAGTTCAGACAGCAACAGCAACCACAACAGCAGGCCCGCAATCAGCAGGGACAGCAGCGTCCACCGCAGCAGAATAGAAATGCACCACCAGCCAGGCCACAGCAGGCACAGAACAGGCCACAACACCGAGGACAAATCTACGGGGTCAATAGAGTGGACGCAGAGGCAGCGGGGAATGTTGTAGAAGGTACACTCCTTGTTTGTGGGATTAAAGCTATGATTTTGTTTGACCCTGGCTCCACACACTCCTTCGTATCCCATAAGTTTGCTAAGTTGATTGATATGCATGCTATAGAACTGGAGTTCATTTTGACTGTGGCAACCCCAGTAGGTAAACAAATTATTTGTAGAACCTTTTACCCTAGTTGCACAGTCCAGATAGGAGAAGTAGTTTTAACCGCAGATCTCATTTCTTTGGAGATGTTTGATTATGATGTCATCCTAGGGATGGATTGGCTGGCAGGATACCATGCCACAATGGATTGTTTCCATAAGACCCTGACTTTCAAGTTGGATGAGACACCAACAGGGGTGTTGTTTCAGGGAGAGAGAAGGAGTCCTCGTGCAGGGTTTGTTTCAGCGTTGAAGGCTGACAGACTTTTGAGAAGTGGATGTGAAGCTTATTTGGCGTTTATCACGGAGGATAAACGGTCCCAACGGGTGGAGGAGATTCCAATTGTTTGGGAGTTCCCGGATGTTTTTCCGGAGGAGATTCCAGGTTTGCCACCCATGAGAGAGATTGATTTCACTATCGAGTTGCTACCAGGGACAGCTCCGATATCTATTGCACCATATAGAATGGCTCCAGCAGAGTTGGGGGAATTGAAGACCCAGTTGCAAGAGTTGTTGGACAAAGGTTTTGTGAGACCGAGTGTTTCACCATGGGGAGCTCCAGTGTTGTTTGTTAAGAAGAAAGACGGTTCGATGAGGATGTGTATAGATTACAGAAGATTGAACCAAGTGACCATCAAGAACAAGTATCCTTTACCGAGAATAGATGAATTGTTTGATCAGTTGCAAGGTGCATCATTCTTTTCGAAGATTGACTTGAGATCCGGCTACCATCAGCTGAGAGTTAGAGAATCAGATGTGTTGAAAACAGCTTTCCGGACAAGATATGGCCACTATGAGTTCCTAGTGATGCCATTTGGTTTGACGAATGCACCGGCAGTGTTCATGGCTTTGATGAACAAGATATTCGCAGAGTATCTAGATCAGTTTGTAGTGGTATTCATAGATGACATTTTGGTGTACTCCAAGACCAAGGAAGAGCACGAAGAGCATTTGAGGATTGCATTGCAACTCTTGAGAGAGAACCAGCTGTATGCTAAGCTTAACAAGTGTGAATTTTGGCTAGACCAAGTAGCATTTTTGGGACACATTATCTCAAAAGAAGGATTATCAGTGGATCCGTCCAAGATTGAGGCAGTAGTGAATTGGGAGAGACCGAAGAATGTGACAGAAATCAGGAGTTTTCTGGGATTGGCAGGCTATTACAGGAGGTTTGTGCAGGGATTTTCGTCGATTGCGTCACCTTTGACGAAGTTGACAAGGAAAAATGCACCATATGTGTAGACAGAGCAGTGTGAAGAGAGTTTCCAAGAGCTAAAGAAGAGATTGACTACAGCACCAGTCCTTACTTTGCCATCTGGGAGCGGCGGTTTCACCATTTTTACCGACGCTTCGAATGTTGGACTTGGTTGCGTGTTGATGCAAGAGAGAAAAGTTATTGCTTATGGATCTCGGCAGTTGAAAGAGCACGAGAAGAACTATGCCACCCATGATTTGGAGTTAGCAGCGGTTGTGTTCGCGTTGAAGATGTGGAGACATTACCTCTATGGAGAACAGTTCGAAGTCCACTCCGACCACCGCAGCTTACAGTACTTGTTTTCACAGAAGGATTTGAACATGAGGCAGAGAAGATGGATGGAATATATCAAGGACTATGATTTTCCAATCAAGTATCACCCGGGGAAAGCAAATGTAGTTGCAGATGCCTTGAGTAGGAAATCAGTAGGCTTGGCAAACCTTAGTGGCACGTGTATCTTTGAGCAATTTGAAGAGTTGAGTCTAGACGTGCAACCTCTGAGGAAGGGTGTCGTGTTGGCTAACATGACAGTGTCAGAACCTTCTTTCATTCAGAAGATCAAGGACAGTTAGTTACAAGATCCAGAGTTGGCTAAGATTTCAGGACATATAGCAGAACGTCCTGATTTTCGTATCGTTGATGGAGTTTTGTATTACCGTGACCGTTTGTGTGTGCCTAACATCGAAGATTTGAGGAACGACATCATGACTGAGGCTCATAGCACGAAGTACTCCATGCATCCAGGCAGCACAAAGTTGTATCAGAACTTGAAGGGCAGATTTTGGTGGAACAATATGAAGAGAGAGATTGCAGCGTTTGTCTCCCGTTGTATGACTTGTCAGTTGATAAAGGCAGAGCATCAGAAGCCTCCAGGCTTGTTACAGCCATTAGAAATCCCGGAATGGAAATGGGAGCACATTACTATGGACTTTATTTCTGGATTACCGAGGACTAGCAGGGGTAACGATGCGATTTGGGTCATTGTGGACCGTCTCACCAAGTCAGCGCATTTCCTTGCTATGAAGACTGGGAAGAAGATGCATATGCTACCTTTGGCAGAGTTGTTTGTCAGCGAGATTGTCAGTCGTCACGGGCAGCCAGTTTCTATCACTTCTGACAGAGATAGCAGATTCGTCTCGAGGTTCTGGAAGACATTGCACGAGTCTATGGGTACAAGATTACAGTTTAGCACAGCGTATCACCCTCAGACAGATGGCCAGTCAGAGAGGACAATTCAGACCTTAGAAGACATGCTCCGTGCTTGTGTGTTAGATTTCAAGACTCAATGGGATGAGACTCTACCGTTGTGTGAATTCGCTTACAATAACAGTTACCACTCGAGTATTGGAATGGCTCCTTTTGAAGCTTTGTATGGCAGGAGGTGTAGGACACCTGTTTGTTGGGAAGAAGTCGGCACTCGCAGTTTCCATGGACCGACTATGGTTAGTGAGACCAGTGATAAGATCAAGTTGATTCAAGAGCGTCTGAAAGTGTCCCGGAGTAGACAGAAGAGCTACGCAGACTCCCACCGCAGAGATTTACAGTTCAAGGAAGGAGACAATGTCTTCTTGAAAGTGTCGCCTACAAGGGGAACATTGAGGTTTGGACAGAAGGGCAAGTTATCACGGAGATACATTGGACCCTATGACATTGTGAGCAAGATTGGTGACGTGGCCTACAGATTGGCCTTACCACCTGAGCTATCTGGTGTACACAACATCTTCCATGTGTCTATGTTGAAGAAGTATGTCCCCGATCCTTCTCACGTGCTCCGGCATGAGCCATTAGAGATCAAAGAAGATGCTACCTATGTAGAGAAGCCCGTTGAGATCATCAACACAAAGGAACAAGAGTTGAGGACTCGGACTATTCAGTGGGTAAAGGTGCTATGGGAGAACCATGGGCCGGAAGAGGCAACGTGGGAATTACGAGATCAAGTGCAGAAGAAGTACCCACATCTTCTACCAGAGGTGAGTCTTATGTTTCATTTGGAGGACCAAATGCCCTAAGGGGTGGAGGATGTAAGACCCCGACCCGAGTGAACCCGATTAGTGCTAATTTAGTTGCGTGTTAGTGCTAAGCTTGATTAGTGATTCCTGGTTAAGATGAGTTTGGATTAGCTTTGATTTTGGTTTTGGGCTGATTCGATCGTCTTGTTTTGCTTTGGTAACTTGTGGGGCCCTTTGGGGGTTCTCTTTTCGGCTTTGTATTTTCTCGAGGAATTTCTCGATTTATTGTGAATTGTGTTTTTGGCCCGTTGATTGCATCTTGTAGATCTCGACAACTTTCATGTTGATCCCGTGTTCATTCGAGACCTCGAAAACCGATTTCATAGCCTGGAGGGCAAAACAGTCATTTGCACACCAAGTCTGTACTCAAAACTCGATATTCTCGAAACCCGTGAAACATGTAATTTTTGGAAACTAGATATTTCGGCGACCATTTATTTCTTCTTCGTCGAATTCATTAGAAGCCCCGATAGAGATGATTTCGGCTAATGTAGTACCTTGAGTTGTGGGACCCAAGCTTCATTTGTTTACAAAGGAGAACCCAACCCTCCATTTCTCATTTCACTCTCCCTTGCTCCAGCACACATTTGAGTCTAGGGTTTTCCTTGTTTCTTCTTCTTCTTCTTGCTTGTTCATCTCCAAGCCACATCAAGAGTTCATAGGTCAAGCATTGGAACTCACCAATCACTCCCTCATCTCACAAGCTTTCCATTGATACTATTTGTGGAGGGATTCATCAACATTGAGATCTTCTTTGAACTAGTCCTCTTCATTTGAGGGTCATCCAAGTAAGTGATCATTTCCATCTCTTAGATTAGTGTTCCTCTAGCCATTGAGATTCTACATGTGCATTATTGGAAGCTCTTTCATTTTCAAGCTTGGTGTAACCCATTTTAGGGTTGTTTTGGGGATTTTTTATTGTAGCTTGGCTTTGAGCAATAGAGGTGATCAAAGACTTGTTTTCAGCTAGCTTGGACTAGAGGCAAGTGTATGATTGGATGTTTTAAATTTTGAAATGAGTTGGTATAGTCTTTATGGATTTTCCATACTTTCATTTAATGAGGTTTGTTTGAAATAAATGCTCATGATGTATTTTGATAGTTTCATTCAAGGTTTTATAAACATGTTAGTAGAGCATTTATTGTCCTTGTAATAGCCTAGATGAATGTTTGTGAAATGGTTTACTTCCCTTTTTTTCTTTGCATTGGACTTGACATGGAAGAAGTAATGGAGAGCACTCATAATAGGGATTTGGAGAAGTGTAAAGAGGTGCATTGGAGGAGCTATTAGCTCAATGTTATTGTAAGGACTTTGTGGATGTGAGGAAGATGGTTTTGAGGAGGAAAATGACTCAAAACTGAGCACAGTGAGCATTTTCGTAACTAGCGGTCAGCTCACGGTTAGCCAGCGGCTAACCGCCGAACCCATCGGCGGCTAACCGCCAGCTAACCGCGCACCACGGTGGCTTTTCCAGAGAGCATCGTTTTCCCCCTTAAAACATGGTCAGCCTCACGGTTAGCCAGCGGCTAACCGCCGAACATATCGGCGGCTAACCGCTAGCCAACCGCCCACTCTCGGTTACCTTTCCAGAGAGCATCAGAAATCTCCCCTGAAATCCGGTCAGCTCCACGGTTACCCAGCGGCTAACCGCCGAATGCATCAGCGGCTAACCGCCAGGTAACCGCGTTTGGGCGGCCAGCCTTCCAGTAAGCTGTATTTCCTGCAGCACAGTGGCGGTCAGCTGGGCGGTCACTCAGCGGCTAGCCGCATGTCCCAGCGGCGGCTAACCGCCAGGTGACCCCAGGTGACCGAAATTCCCCAGATTTCAGAGAATTCCTCATTCGAGCCAGTTTCTATGGTTCGATCGAGCACTGAGCTTTATCAGTCGAAGGAAATCCTTGAGGCATTGTACAAGGCCTCCGTGAAAGAAACCATATCACAAATATGTCATTCGAAATTCGGAAAATCGTAGAAGTGCATAAGGAGCCCGGAATGTCTCAAAACTCAAAGAGTACCAAGTAAGGGCTATAGTAGACATACGGGACCCCTATTCACTTAGTTGGATTTCTAAATTGATATTTTGCCCGAATTTCATTATAGTGCATTGTTTCACCTCATTCCCAGGAATTTCATCGCATGACTTGTTTTCTCGAAAGCTTTGGAGCTACAATATTTTTTTTGCTGTATGGTAAATTTGTATTGAAGAAAAAGGAGGGGGCAAAAACCCCAAAGGAACAAGGGAAGGCCAGCAGGAGGATGCTAAAACAAAGGCACCCCAGAGCCAACCACCCCAGACAGAACACTATACAAAGGGGCCAACCACCCCAAACAAAAAGGCCACAGGCCAAAAACCAACCAAAGAGCAGACCGAGCTACAAGACCCAACAACCATCCAACCAGAATCCCCACGGCAGAGAAACAACAACCGCCTGAACAAGAAGCTTAGGCCACAGCCATGCCAGCAGAGAAGAGGGAGAGGCTTACCGCTACACCACTCTGAACAGAAACGAACTGAGAGCAAAAGGCAGAAAGAAACCTGAGGCCAGGAGCTCACCTCAGACCCAGGCCACACAGGACAGGATGGGAGATGGCAGACCCTTGCAGCTTAGTCAGTAGCTCTTTCAAATGATCCTGGAGATATTTCTGAGCTCTACCCAGACTAGGCTTGCCATCCCGGTGCTTGCTGTCATTCCTGAGGAACCATATGACTGAGATGGAGATGAAGAAGATCGCTGCTGCAAGCTTCCTCTCTTGGGAGTCCGAGGCCTGAGCTAAGGAGAACCAGATTGATGACGCAACCAGAGGCTGAACAGGGGGAGTGGCACCAAGGCTTAAAATCCACTGCCAAATCTGCTGAGCAAAGGGACAAGAGAAAAAGAGATGGAGGTCCTCTTCTTCATTATTAAGGCAAAGACAGCATCTAGAGGCCAAGGAGCTTCCTCTCTGTTTCGCCCGACCATCTGTTGGAGTTTTTCTAAGAAGGAGCCGCCAGGAGAAGCAGGCCAACCTAGGATTGAGATACTTGGTCCAGACTAGACCTTCCCAGGGAACTGTAGGATGGGTGGTCCTCAGTAAATTCCAAGCCTCTTTGAGAGAGAGGGTCCCCAAGCTGTTACCCTGCCAAACTAGGAAATCAGGATCGGAGAAGACCCCTAAGGACAAGTTGCTGGTGGACCGGTGGAGGTAATTAAGCAACTCTGCTGGGAGATGGTTAGGGAAGGCCCAGTTGGAGTTATTATGGAAATCAGCCAGGCGATCTGACTCTGGGAGCTGAAGAAGAGGATATCTGGGAGCAATGGGGCCTTGGTCAGACCAGTTATCCACCCAGATTTTAATTGAGAGGCCATTCCCTATCTTCCAGGAACTCCCTCTTTGAAGGAGATGAACCATAGCTCTGATTTTCCTCCATATGCAGGAGCCTCTATTGGGCGAAGCCGGAGACCATAACGAACTTCTGAAGTATCTGTCTCTAAACCAAGAGGCCCAAAGGGAAGAAGAGGAGACTGCCGTCCATCCAAGCCTCGTTGAAGACCTTCACTCTGCGCAGACCGAGCCCTCCTTCGGATTTAGGCAAGCAAACAGTATCCCAATTGACCAAACTAGTGGATTTTCCAGGCCCGGCTGACCAAAGGAAGCTCCGCATCTGCCTCTCAATTTGAAGGCAAGTTTTGCTCGGGATTGGGATAACCAAGGAAGTATGAAGGGGTATGGAAGAAAGCACATACTTGACTAGGACCAGTCTACCCGCAAAGGAGAGGCATTTGGCTTTCCATCTAGCCAGCCTGGATCTAATTGAGTCCAAAATTCTATTGAAGAAAGAATGCCTAGAAGTGCCGAGAAAGAAAGGGACTCCCAGATATGTGGAGGGAAGGTTCGCCTGAGGGATGCCCAAGAGGTTTGTGACCAAGTGGGATCTCCTGGCAGAACACTTACCCATGAACAACTGACTCTTCTGGCGATTAAAAATTTGACCCGAGGATGATTGGTAAGAGGAAAGCAGCTCTTGGACTCTTCTTAGGCCTCTTTTGAAGGATTTGAAGAAGAGCAAGATATCGTCGGCATAAAGGAGGTGGCAAGGAGTCCTGGGGATAGAGGAGATAGGCTCTATGGCTCCAGATTGCTTGAGATCCCCAAGATTTAGGCTAAGAATCTCCTCTGCGAGAATAAACAAATAGGGAGATAGGGGGTCACCCTGACGCAGGCCACAAGAAGAGCTGAAAAACCCACAAGGACTGCCATTGATGAGAACTGAGCCTTTACTAGATGTAACTAGCTCTTGGATCAAGTTAACCCAGGCTTGGGAAAAATTAAAGAACTTCAGAGCCCTAAAGAGAAAGTTCCACTGAAGCTTATCAAAGGCTTTTGAAATATCCAGCTTAAGACAGACCGCCCCTCCTCGGGTCTTCTTTTTAAGGTTTTGAATCAGGTCATGGGCTAAGGCAGCATGATGGTGGATGGTCCTACCTTTGACAAAGGCTGATTGGTGTTCTGAGATGAGGGAAGGGAGAATGGAGGCCAGCCTCGTAGCAAGGATTTTGGATATAATTTTGTAAACAAAGTTTAAGAGGCTAATAGGACGGAAATCAGAGAAGGTGACAGGGGAGACTATCTTAGGAATGAGGGAGATAAAATAGGCATTGGTTTCTCTCAGAATATGACCAGAAGTGAAGAAGTGGATCACTGCTTCCACCACCTCCTTCCCCACGATATGCCAGCAACTAGAAAAGAAAGCACCAGTATAGCCATCAGGCCCAGGGGAGCTGCTCCTCTTTAGCTTGAAAACTGCAGCTCTAACTTCTGAAGGAGAAGGAGTGGCTGTAAGGGCCTGGTTTTGTTCTTCCGAAACTGTGGGACCTTGCAGATGAAAGAGATCTTCATCCAGAGACTCAGGGGAGGACTGAAAGAGATTAGAGAAGAAGGCTGAAGCTTGGCCTCTGATTTGGGCCTCATCTTCATAGGAGTTGTCCCCCACTGTAATCCTGTCTATACTCTTCCGCTTTCCTCTTTGCTTGGCGGAAAGATGGAAAAACTTGGTGTTCCTATCCCCGTCTTGGAGCCATTTTATTTTCGCCCTCTGCTTCCAGTGCACCGCTTCAGCATTAAGCCAATTGTGGAGATCTACTTTTGCTTTGGTCAGCTCTTGAAGAACCATATCGCTAGGATTTA
The DNA here is from genome assembly GCA_038049695.1 of Cinnamomum chago. NCBI lineage: Eukaryota > Viridiplantae > Streptophyta > Magnoliopsida > Laurales > Lauraceae > Cinnamomum > Cinnamomum chago. The sequence goes on from CP142461.1 coordinate 38,477,902, forward strand.
ATTCGAACTCGGATTGCTTAGATAATACCAAGAGCTCAGCTTCAGTGATTTTGGAATTCATTTGGCCAAATACCTCCCTACTCCAAACCTTCAGGTTAGACTTCAACAGCTTCAGCTTGCTAGCTAGAATGAATTGAGGAGTCCCTCTGGCGGGGATAGCCCAGCTTGTGGCCACCAACCCGAGGAAAGAATCCTGAAGCAGCCACTTTTCTTCAAATCTAAAAGGAATGGATTTGTTGAGAGAAGGATTTTTCCTATGATAAAGCAGGATTGGACTGTGATCCGAGGCCACTCTAGGGAGGTGACTGACTATGGGGTCATCAAAGGAGTCCAGCCAAGTAGAATTAGATAAAGCTCTATCTAGTCTAGCAGCAACATGAGCCAAACCTTGCCTATTATTTGCCCACGTATAATTACTCCCTTTGTATCCAAGATCATGAAGCCCTGTTGTGGAAACCATGTCTTGAAAATCTTTCACAGAAATGGAGGTTGGAGGACGAATACTTAGCTTTTCTTTGGCATGGAGAATGGCATTGAAGTCCCCAATTACACTCCATGGAAGGGTGGTAGAAGAGCAGTTCACAAGGTAGCTCCAGAGATCCCTTCTTAGCCTATAGTCTGTGGACCCATACACCCCTGTGATGAAACAGAGAGGGGAAGAGGATGAGGATGGGTCGGTTAGGGAGATGGATAGGTGTTGGGGGGAGCTGTCTTTCAAAGAGAAGGTAAATTTAGAATACTTGTTACCAAGGCACCAAAGAGAGTTTGTTTGGTTAGTGAAAGAAGGATTGAAGTCAAAAGAGTGCATTCTGTTGTCCAAAAAGGAGGCCGGGTTGGCCTTTGGTTCTGAAAGGAAAATAAGGTCAGGAGAGTGGGAATGGAGGAGATGGAGAAGCATGGTTTTGGTGGGGGAATTGTTGATTCCCCTGCAGTTCCAATACAGGACATTAATCATTAGTAACTGAGGAGGGGGAAGGACCAGACGAACTTCTCGTCTTAGGGCCAGAGGAAATTGCTGCACGGGTCTTGGGTTTCCTTTTGGATTGCTTCACCTTAAAGGGGGATAGGTCTACAATGAGGGATGAAATCTGGGTTGAATATTGAGGGGAGGAGGCCAAGATAATGCTGTTGGTGGCAGTGGAGGAAGGGTGCTTAGATGGGCTAGGATCTCTAATACCATCGCTTAAGGAGGAGGGGGATAGCTGGTTAGAAGAGTTATTTTGGTCAGCTAAGGGAGGATCCTCCAAAATGGAGAACGGATTAGAGCACTCAATGGCAGGGGGGGGGGATGACTCCTACTGTGGAAGCTACTGGGAGGTCAGGAGGGGGGACAACCGGGGAACTCCCAGGGTTGAGAGGAGGGGGAAGGGACTCCGTGCTTTCGGATTGCAAATTATCATGAGTAGAGGAAGGAGGGAGGGGATTGGCGAATGAGTGAATGGGATCCTCAGTACTACCTGCTATTGTTGGAAGGGATCCCTGAGGCTTATCCAAGGAGTTCGAAGCTGAAGAAGGCTTGATCAGTCTGTCTGCTTCCTTTGGAGTTTTCAGCAATCCAGGCTTCTGACGAAACGGACACTTGCTAGATTGGTGGCTTGCCACCAGACATTCTGCACATGGAGAATTTTCATAAATCACCTCTATCTCCACAGTGGTATCCCCTTCCAATTCCACTGTAAGGAGATTAGGGCCAGACTTTGCCACATCCAGAAGGACCTGCACTCTAGCAAAGGATAACATACGCTGCTTGGCCGTGGTTTCATCAAGACGCAGGGGCTTACCAATTGTTGCTGCTATAGAAAGCAGGATGTCACTACTCCAGCAGTGATAAGGGAGCCCTTTGAGGCGGATCCACACAGGGGCTTCTGCTGGCCAGGGGCTCTCTTCTTGGCCTGGGAACCATGGACGAAGAAGCAGCTTTTTCTTATCAAACCGGAGGGGACTTTGACAGGTGAGACCGTCTCTATCCGCCTGAGAATTGAATCTGAAGATGAAATTCCCTTTCTCTGTGAGGGAGATAAGGCATGGCATGGTTAGACGCCATGTCGAGGCCACCCACTGCTCCAGAGCTTCCAGGGTGGGCCTTCTGCCCACAAATTTTCCTAAGGCTGAGAAGGAGAACGAGTCTTTCCTGTTTGAGACCATATGCTTGGGGATCCGAATAGTGAGTTTGCCATCAATCCAGACCGTTGGGGGAATAGCTGGAGGGGGTGGGAAAACCAGGGGGGAAAGGCAGTTGGCGAAGGATTTAGGAGGGGCTCTGGGGGGAATGATGGAAGGGGGGCCTGGGTTGGAGATGGTTGAAGGAAGGAGGCTTCGCAGGTGGTTCTGCAACAGTTGGAGCTGTTCAGGGTCCCATGCGGCCAGGGGGGAGATCTGAGAAGCTGGGTTCTCTATAGGGATTGGAAGATCTATTGCGGGGGAGGAAGAAGGAGAGGGAATAAAGGTTGGGACAGGTACGGACGGAGAAGTGGAGATGGGAGAGGACTGGGATTTAGGGTTAAGCTCAGATTGTGAGGGAAGAGGGGGGAAACCTAACAGAGCTGGTGAGCCAGAAAGAAGGTTATCTAAATCCTTGGAATGGTCAGCTAAGAGAGGAGAAGAGTTGGAGAGATCGGGGTTAGGGTTGGGGTTGGGATTGGGAGGAGGAGGAGGAGCAAAGGGGAGGAAGTCTGAGACGCCGATCATCGGGGACCCAGATACTCTCTGTTTTGGAGCTACAATAGTGACAGTGAATTGTCCCGAAATGTATTGCCCGACATGGAAAGACAGTGTGCCCTTGAGCACCCCCGTTTTACCCGTTTATTTACTGTACTTGAATACTTGATATGTCTCGATTGGTTTTAACCTATGAGTCGGCATCACTAAGCTTGGATACCTTGTCAGTCTGATCCACTGACTTGGAAATCCCTCTCCCGTCCCGCCAGCTGCAGTTTGGATCCCGATGCCCGGTCTAATACCGTGGTCCCGTCCCGACACCCGGTTCGCTACCGTGGTCCCGTTCCCGTATAATTATATTGTATATATGTATACGTTGTTTCTCCTCACCTAGTGTGACTGAGATCAACGTCCCGTGATACTGTTGTCACTTTAGTGACAGAGGACTTAGCTCTATGTGATTGCCACCTTGTTAGTTCCCGAATCCTTGGATACCTGATATGTTTTATCTTGTTTACTTGTTTTATAGCAATGATTTACCTGTCTTATGAGAGTTATTGCTCAATCAGATTTACACGCTTTCCAAGAGATTTCTTACATTATATATTGTTGTATCCTTGTTTTCTCTTGCCAGACCGTCGTGTCTGATCCTTTGCTTTGGTACTCAGGTCCCGTTGCCGGTTTCCTCGAGGAGGAGCCGGAGGAGGCAGTAGGTGAGCTACAACCTCTAGTTGAGTGGCGTGCTGACGATGTCATGTAGACATCGGGTTGCCAAGAGGCGTAACATTTTGGGAGATCTACTTAACCATTCTTTTGGGTTAATATTTTCTTTATATTGGCCTTTGTTGGCCTTTATTTTCGGGGAATGTAAATAATTGATATTTTGTCTAACTTTAACAACTATTGGGAAACTTGCTATATATATATATCATTGCTCATTCTGATACAGTACTTACACTTGATGTCATTGCTTTTATGACTAGCGATAGTCTACTATTTGATTTACTACACGCTTCCGCACACAAAAGAAATATTCATGCAAGGTTGTGATATCCTCACCGCGGACACCTGTGGGAAATTAAATAAATCGTATGGTATTATTAAACAGTTGTGGATCATCATCATCTTAATAACATAAATCCTTAGTCCCGATCCCGGATTGGGATCTCCCGGTACGGGGTCGCGACAGACTGGTATCAGAGCGAGACGTGTTTCAAGCAATTAAAAGAAACTAGAAATCCTAAGGACGTGGCGAGGATCCGTTAGATCTTTCGTTAGCTAGTATCGTGTGAGCAATGTGTGACCCTTTTATATTATTATGTGCTAACGATTTGTTTTGCAGCATCATGCCTCCACGAAAGAGACCATTGAATGGTAACCCTCCTGCAAGCAATAGTAATCTTACAGGGCCTCTAGAAGAGGATATGGTGGAGAATAATCCACATAATCAATTTCAAGATATGATGAGGGCAATGCTTGATCAGCAGCGTCAGGCTAATGAAAATCAAGCTAGATTGCAAGAACAAATGCTAAAGAGAGAGGAAGACCATGCTAGAGGGATGCAAGAAATGCAGAGACAGTTACTCGAGGTCTTGCAGAGGAGACCCGAACCAGTTCAGCCACAACCAGCTATAGTCATCAACCAAAGGCAAAATGATCCAAATGCCTTGTTTGAACGGTTCCGGAAAAGAGCTCCGAAGGAATTTCTCGGGGAAGAAGATCCAATAGCTGCAGATGATTGGCTAGAGCATACCGAGAACATTTTTGAGATCTTTCAGTGTACAAGAGCAGATAGAGTGAAGCTAGCATCGTCCCTTTTTGTTGGCACAGCTGATAGATGGTGGAAGACAGTCAAGGAGGAGTACAGAGCTATGCCTGATGCTGAGATTTGGGCAAATTTCAAGAGGCAGTTTCATGACAAATATGTACCTGCCCACGTCAAGAAGCAGAAGGCTATAGAGTTTCAACAGTTGGTACAGGGGAACATGACAGTCTTGGAATATCTTACCAAGTTTGAGAGGTTGTCTAGGTATGCCCCGGATTTGGTAGATACAGTGGAGAAGAAAATCGCTAAATTCTTTGAGGGGCTTAATCCCTTCATTGAGAGAGATGCCACCGGAGTGGTACCCCCTACTACCTTTGATGAAGCGGTCAAGAGGGCATATAAGTTTGAAAATTTTCACAACAAGATTCTCAAGGTGCAAGGCAAAGGACAAGCACAGCAGCAGCAGAATTTTCAGCAGCAAAGGAACCATCAGAATAAGAGGCAGAGGACAGGGCCTAATGTACAGAATCCAGTGGTTTGTGTCCACTGTGGGAAGAACCATCCTAGTGCTGAATGTCGCACTATGACGGGAGCATGCTTTAGATGTGGTTCCATGGACCATAGGATGAGGGATTGCCCTAGGCCAAACAGACAGGGCCACTAGCAGCAACAACAAGGGCCACAACGTCCACCACCACCACAGCATGCATTGGTTGTCCAAAACCAACCAAGGCCACTTCAGCAGCAAGCACCACAGCAACAACAGTTCAGACAGCAACAGCAACCACAACAGCAGGCCCGCAATCAGCAGGGGCAGCAGCGTCCACCGCAGCAGAATAGAAATGCACCACCAGCCAGGCCACAGCAGGCACAGAACAGGCCACAACACCGAGGACAAATCTACGGGGTCAATAGAGTGGACGCAGAGGCAGCGGGGAATGTTGTAGAAGGTACACTCCTTGTTTGTGGGATTAAAGCTATGATTTTGTTTGACCCTGGCTCCACACACTCCTTCGTATCCCATAAGTTTGCTAAGTTGATTGATATGCATGCTATAGAACTGGAGTTCATTTTGACTGTGGCAACCCCAGTAGGTAAACAAGTTATTTGTAGAACCTTTTACCCTAGTTGCACAGTCCAGATAGGAGAAGTAGTTTTAACCGCAGATCTCATTTCTTTGGAGATGTTTGATTATGATGTCATCCTAGGGATGGATTGGCTGGCAGGATACCATGCCACAATGGATTGTTTCCATAAGACCCTGACTTTCAAGTTGGATGAGACACCAACAGGGGTGTTGTTTCAGGGAGAGAGAAGGAGTCCTCGTGCAGGGTTTGTTTCAGCATTGAAGGCTGACAGACTTTTGAGAAGTGGATGTGAAGCTTATTTGGCGTTTATCACGGAGGATAAACGGTCCCAACGGGTGGAGGAGATTCCAATTGTTTGGGAGTTCCCGGATGTTTTTCCGGAGGAGATTCCAGGTTTGCCACCCATGAGAGAGATTGATTTCACTATCGAGTTGCTACCAGGGACAGCTCCGATATCTATTGCACCATATAGAATGGCTCCAGCAGAGTTGGGGGAATTGAAGACCCAGTTGCAAGAGTTGTTGGACAAAGGTTTTGTGAGACCGAGTGTTTCACCATGGGGAGCTCCAGTGTTGTTTGTTAAGAAGAAAGACGGTTCGATGAGGATGTGTATAGATTACAGAAGATTGAACCAAGTGACCATCAAGAACAAGTATCCTTTACCGAGAATAGATGAATTGTTTGATCAGTTGCAAGGTGCATCATTCTTTTCGAAGATTGACTTGAGATCCGGCTACCATCAGCTGAGAGTTAGAGAATCAGATGTGTTGAAAACAGCTTTCCGGACAAGATATGGCCACTATGAGTTCCTAGTGATGCCATTTGGTTTGACGAATGCACCGGCAGTGTTCATGGCTTTGATGAACAAGATATTCGCAGAGTATCTAGATCAGTTTGTAGTGGTATTCATAGATGACATTTTGGTGTACTCCAAGACCAAGGAAGAGCACGAAGAGCATTTGAGGATTGCATTGCAACTCTTGAGAGAGAACCAGCTGTATGCTAAGCTTAACAAGTGTGAATTTTGGCTAGACCAAGTAGCATTTTTGGGACACATTATCTCAAAAGAAGGATTATCAGTGGATCCGTCCAAGATTGAGGCAGTAGTGAATTGGGAGAGACCGAAGAATGTGACAGAAATCAGGAGTTTTCTGGGATTGGCAGGCTATTACAGGAGGTTTGTGCAGGGATTTTCGTCGATTGCGTCACCTTTGACGAAGTTGACAAGGAAAAATGCACCATATGTGTAGACAGAGCAGTGTGAAGAGAGTTTCCAAGAGCTAAAGAAGAGATTGACTACAGCACCAGTCCTTACTTTGCCATCTGGGAGCGGCGGTTTCACCATTTTTACCGACGCTTCGAATGTTGGACTTGGTTGCGTGTTGATGCAAGAGAGAAAAGTTATTGCTTATGGATCTCGGCAGTTGAAAGAGCACGAGAAGAACTATGCCACCCATGATTTGGAGTTAGCAGCGGTTGTGTTCGCGTTGAAGATGTGGAGACATTACCTCTATGGAGAACAGTTCGAAGTCCACTCCGACCACCGCAGCTTACAGTACTTGTTTTCACAGAAGGATTTGAACATGAGGCAGAGAAGATGGATGGAATATATCAAGGACTATGATTTTCCAATCAAGTATCACCCGGGGAAAGCAAATGTAGTTGCAGATGCCTTGAGTAGGAAATCAGTAGGCTTGGCAAACCTTAGTGGCACGTGTATCTTTGAGCAATTTGAAGAGTTGAGTCTAGACGTGCAACCTCTGAGGAAGGGTGTCGTGTTGGCTAACATGACAGTGTCAGAACCTTCTTTCATTCAGAAGATCAAGGACAGTTAGTTACAAGATCCAGAGTTGGCTAAGATTTCAGGACATATAGCAGAACGTCCTGATTTTCGTATCGTTGATGGAGTTTTGTATTACCGTGACCGTTTGTGTGTGCCTAACATCGAAGATTTGAGGAACGACATCATGACTGAGGCTCATAGCACGAAGTACTCCATGCATCCAGGCAGCACAAAGTTGTATCAGAACTTGAAGGGCAGATTTTGGTGGAACAATATGAAGAGAGAGATTGCAGCGTTTGTCTCCCGTTGTATGACTTGTCAGTTGATAAAGGCAGAGCATCAGAAGCCTCCAGGCTTGTTACAGCCATTAGAAATCCCGGAATGGAAATGGGAGCACATTACTATGGACTTTATTTCTGGATTACCGAGGACTAGCAGGGGTAACGATGCGATTTGGGTCATTGTGGACCGTCTCACCAAGTCAGCGCATTTCCTTGCTATGAAGACTGGGAAGAAGATGCATATGCTACCTTTGGCAGAGTTGTTTGTCAGCGAGATTGTCAGTCGTCACGGGCAGCCAGTTTCTATCACTTCTGACAGAGATAGCAGATTCGTCTCGAGGTTCTGGAAGACATTGCACGAGTCTATGGGTACAAGATTACAGTTTAGCACAGCGTATCACCCTCAGACAGATGGCCAGTCAGAGAGGACAATTCAGACCTTAGAAGACATGCTCCGTGCTTGTGTGTTAGATTTCAAGACTCAATGGGATGAGACTCTACCGTTGTGTGAATTCGCTTACAATAACAGTTACCACTCGAGTATTGGAATGGCTCCTTTTGAAGCTTTGTATGGCAGGAGGTGTAGGACACCTGTTTGTTGGGAAGAAGTCGGCACTCGCAGTTTCCATGGACCGACTATGGTTAGTGAGACCAGTGATAAGATCAAGTTGATTCAAGAGCGTCTGAAAGTGTCCCGGAGTAGACAGAAGAGCTACGCAGACTCCCACCGCAGAGATTTACAGTTCAAGGAAGGAGACAATGTCTTCTTGAAAGTGTCGCCTACAAGGGGAACATTGAGGTTTGGACAGAAGGGCAAGTTATCACGGAGATACATTGGACCCTATGACATTGTGAGCAAGATTGGTGACGTGGCCTACAGATTGGCCTTACCACCTGAGCTATCTGGTGTACACAACATCTTCCATGTGTCTATGTTGAAGAAGTATGTCCCCGATCCTTCTCACGTGCTCCGGCATGAGCCATTAGAGATCAGAGAAGATGCTACCTATGTAGAGAAGCCCGTTGAGATCATCGACACAAAGGAACAAGAGTTGAGGACTCGGACTATTCAGTGGGTAAAGGTGCTATGGGAGAACCATGGGCCGGAAGAGGCAACGTGGGAATTACGAGATCAAGTGCAGAAGAAGTACCCACATCTTCTACCAGAGGTGAGTCTTATGTTTCATTTGGAGGACCAAATGCCCTAAGGGGTGGAGGATGTAAGACCCCGACCCGAGTGAACCCGATTAGTGCTAATTTAGTTGCGTGTTAGTGCTAAGCTTGATTAGTGATTCCTGGTTAAGATGAGTTTGGATTAGCTTTGATTTTGGTTTTGGGCTGATTCGATCGTCTTGTTTTGCTTTGGTAACTTGTGGGGCCCTTTGGGGGTTCTCTTTTCGGCTTTGTATTTTCTCGAGGAATTTCTCGATTTATTGTGAATTGTGTTTTCGGCCCGTTGATTGCATCTTGTAGATCTCGACAACTTTCATGTTGATCCCGTGTTCATTCGAGACCTCGAAAACCGATTTCATAGCCTAGAGGGCAAAACAGTCATTTGCACACCAAGTCTGTACTCAAAACTCGATATTCTCGAAACCCGTGAAACATGTAATTTTTGGAAACTAGATATTTCGGCGACCATTTATTTCTTCTTCGTCGAATTCATTAGAAGCCCCGATAGAGATGATTTCGGCTAATGTAGTACCTTGAGTTGTGGGACCCAAGCTTCATTTGTTTACAAAGGAGAACCCAACCCTCCATTTCTCATTTCACTCTCCCTTGCTCCAGCACACATTTGAGTCTAGGGTTTTCCTTGTTTCTTCTTCTTCTTCTTGCTTGTTCATCTCCAAGCCACATCAAGAGTTCATAGGTCAAGCATTGGAACTCACCAATCACTCCCTCATCTCACAAGCTTTCCATTGATACTATTTGTGGAGGGATTCATCAACATTGAGATCTTCTTTGAACTAGTCCTCTTCATTTGAGGGTCATCCAAGTAAGTGATCATTTCCATCTCTTAGATTAGTGTTCCTCTAGCCATTGAGATTCTACATGTGCATTATTGGAAGCTCTTTCATTTTCAAGCTTGGTGTAACCCATTTTAGGGTTGTTTTGGGGATTTTTTATTGTAGCTTGGCTTTGAGCAATAGAGGTGATCAAAGACTTGTTTTCAGCTAGCTTGGACTAGAGGCAAGTGTATGATTGGATGTTTTAAATTTTGAAATGAGTTGGTATAGTCTTTATGGATTTTCCATACTTTCATTTAATGAGGTTTGTTTGAAATAAATGCTCATGATGTATTTTGATAGTTTCATTCAAGGTTTTATAAACATGTTAGTAGAGCATTTATTGTCCTTGTAATAGCCTAGATGAATGTTTGTGAAATGGTTTACTTCCCTTTTTTTCTTTGCATTGGACTTGACATGGAAGAAGTAATGGAGAGCACTCATAATAGGGATTTGGAGAAGTGTAAAGAGGTGCATTGGAGGAGCTATTAGCTCAATGTTATTGTAAGGACTTTGTGGATGTGAGGAAGATGGTTTTGAGGAGGAAAATGACTCAAAACTGAGCACAGTGAGCATTTTCGTAACTAGCGGTCAGCTCACGGTTAGCCAGCGGCTAACCGCCGAACCCATCGGCGGCTAACCGCCAGCTAACCGCGCACCGCGGTGGCTTTTCCAGAGAGCATCGTTTTCCCCCTTAAAACATGGTCAGCCTCACGGTTAGCCAGCGGCTAACCGCCGAACATATCGGCGGCTAACCGCTAGCCAACCGCCCACTCTCGGTTACCTTTCCAGAGAGCATCAGAAATCTCCCCTGAAATCCGGTCAGCTCCACGGTTACCCAGCGGCTAACCGCCGAATGCATCAGCGGCTAACCGCCAGGTAACCGCGTTTGGGCGGCCAGCCTTCCAGTAAGCTGTATTTCCTGCAGCACAGTGGCGGTCAGCTGGGCGGTCACTCAGCGGCTAGCCGCATGTCCCAGCGGCGGCTAACCGCCAGGTGACCCCAGGTGACCGAAATTCCCCAGATTTCAGAGAATTCCTCATTCGAGCCAGTTTCTATGGTTCGATCGAGCACTGAGCTTTATCAGTCGAAGGAAATCCTTGAGGCATTGTACAAGGCCTCCGTGAAAGAAACCATATCACAAATATGTCATTCGAAATTCGGAAAATCGTAGAAGTGCATAAGGAGCCCGGAATGTCTCAAAACTCAAAGAGTACCAAGTAAGGGCTATAGTAGACATACGGGACCCCTATTCACTTAGTTGGATTTCTAAATTGATATTTTGCCCGAATTTCATTATAGTGCATTGTTTCACCTCATTCCCAGGAATTTCATCGCATGACTTGTTTTCTCGAAAGCTTTGGAGCTACAATAGTGACAGTGAATTGTCCCGAAATGTATTGCCCGACATGGAAAGACAGTGTGCCCTTGAGCACCCCCGTTTTACCCGTTTATTTACTGTACTTGAATACTTGATATGTCTCGATTGGTTTTAACCTATGAGTCGGCATCACTAAGCTTGGATACCTTGTCAGTCTGATCCACTGACTTGGAAATCCCTCTCCCGTCCCGCCAGCTGCAGTTTGGATCCCGATGCCCGGTCTTATACCGTGGTCCCGTCCCGACACCCGGTTCGCTACCGTGGTCCCGTTCCCGTATAATTATATTGTATATATGTATACGTTGTTTCTCCTCACCTAGTGTGACTGAGATCAACGTCCCGTGATACTGTTGTCACTTTAGTGACAGAGGACTTAGCTCTATGTGATTGCCACCTTGTTAGTTCCCGAATCCTTGGATACCTGATATGTTTTATCTTGTTTACTTGTTTTATAGCAATGATTTACCTGTCTTATGAGAATTATTGCTCAATCAGATTTACACGCTTTCCAAGAGATTTCTTACATTATATATTGTTGTATCCTTGTTTTCTCTTGCCAGACCGTCGTGTCTGATCCTTTGCTTTGGTACTCAGGTCCCGTTGCCGGTTTCCTCGAGGAGGAGCCGGAGGAGGCAGTAGGTGAGCTACAACCTCTAGTTGAGTGGCGTGCTGATGATGTCATGTAGACATCGGGTTGCCAAGAGGCGTAACATTTTGGGAGATCTACTTAACCATTCTTTTGGGTTAATATTTTGTTTATATTGGCCTTTGTTGGCCTCTATTTTCGGGGAATGTAAATAATTGATATTTTGTCTAACTTTAACAACTATTGGGAAACTTGCTATATATATCATTGCTCATTCTGATACAGTACTTACACTTGATGTCATTGCTTTTATGACTAGCGATAGTCTACTATTTGATTTACTACACGCTTCCGCACACAAAAGAAATATTCATGCAAGGTTGTGATATCCTCACCGCGGACACCTGTGGGAAATTAAATAAATCGTATGGTATTATTAAACAGTTGTGGATCATCATCATCTTAATAACATAAATCCTTAGTCCCGATCCCGGATTGGGATCTCCCGGTCCGGGGTCGCGACATGTACCGACAAAAAGGGACGATGCTAGCTTCACTCTATCTGCTCCTGTACACTGAAAGATTTCAAAGATGTTCTCGGTGTGTTCCAACCAATCATCTGCAGCTAGTGGGTCCTCTTCCCCAAGGAATTCCTTCGGAGCTCTTTTCCGGAACCGTTCAAATAAGGCATTTGGATCATGTTGCCTTTGGTTTATGACTATAGCTGGTTGGGGTTGCACCGGTTCGGGTCTCCTCTGCAAGACCTCAAGTAATTGCCTCTGCATTTCAGTCATCTCTCTAGCATGGTCTTCCTCTCTTTTTAGCATTTGTTCTTGCAACCTAACTTGATTTTCATTAGCTTGACGCTGCTGGTCAAGCATGGCTCTCATCATATCCTGGAATTGATTAGGTGGATGACCATGGATGACCATGATTAGGTGTATGTTCACTATTGCTTGCAGTAGGGTTACCATTCAATGGTCTCTTTCGTGGAGGCATGATACTGCAAAACAAATTGTTAGCACATAATAATATAAAGGGTCGCACATTGCTCACACGATACTAGCTAACGAAAGATCTAACGGATCCTCGCCACGTCCTTAGGATTTCTAGTTTCTTTTAATTGCTTGAAACACGTCTCGCTCTGATACCAGTCTGTCGCGACCCCGGACCGGGAAATCCCAATCCGGGATCGGGACACATTAGATAGTAGTGATGATTGACAATGATTATCTACATCCACAATATAGAACTTATTTAATTTCCCACAGGTGTCCGGGTGAGGATATCACAACCATCAAGGAATATTTCTTTTGAGTGCGGAAGCGTGTAGCAAATCAAATAGTAGACTATCTCTAGTCATAAAAGCAATGACATCAAGTGTAAATACTGTATCAGAATGAGCAATGATATATATAGCAAGTTTCCCAAAAGTTGTTAAAGTTAGACAAACATCATTTAGTTACATCCCCAAAAATAGAGGCCAACAAAGGCCAATACCACAAAAATAATAACCCAAAAGAATGGTTAATAAGTTCCCTCCAAAATGTTACGCCTCTTGGCAACCCGATGTCTACATGACATCGTCAGCACGCCACTCAACTAGAGGTTGCAGCTCACCTACTGCCTCCTCCGGCTCCTCCTCAAGGAAACCGGCAACGGGACCTGAGTACCAAAGCAAATGGGTCAGACACGACGGTCTGGCAAGAGAATGAAAAGATGCAACAATATATAATAGATGAAATCTCTTGAAAAGCATAGAAATCTGTTTAAACAGGAACTCTCATAAAACAGGTAAATCATTTGCTATAAAACAAGTAAACAAGATAAAACTCATGGGGTATCCAAGGGATCGGGAACAAGCAAGATGGCGACCACACGAAGCTAAGTCCTCTATTACTAAGGTAATAGAGCAATAACTAGGCCCTGATCTCAGTCGCTCAAGGTGAGGAGAAACAGGGGATCTCATATAAATACATATACTATACATGACCACGGTAGCGAGCCGGGCATCGGGGACCACAGTAGCAATCTGCGGTATCGGGACAAGACCACGGTAATGACCGGGTAGCGGGATCCAAATTGCAGCTGGCGGGACAGGAGGGGGATCTCCAAGTCGGTGGATCAAACCAACGAGGTTATCCAAGCTTAGTGGTGCCGACTCGTAGGTCAAATACAATCGAGACAATGCAAATAAATCAAGTACAAATATATATAATCAAGCGGGGAAGACGGGGGTGCTCAAGGGCACACTGACATATCATGTGGTGCAATGCACTTCGGGTCAAGTAACCATTTCAAGTATACACTATGCTTTCGGGGAAAACAAGTCATGTAATGTAAAACTGGGAAATGAAGAATATAATGAATTATTACAATACCGGGAAAAATATTGATTTCAAGATCTATTCAAGTGAATAGGGGTCCCGTATGTCGATTATTGAAATGATTTGGTACTCTTTGAGTTTGAAGACATTCCGGGCCCCTTATGCACTTTTACTATTTTAAAAAAACTTAACATGAGCTTATGGATAGTACTAGATGCTATAATAGAAAAATCAATACTATAAACGGTCCGTCCTAAGTATGATGTTAATTCGGAGACATCGAGCAACCTACTCAGTCATCGAAAGGAATAGAATTCGCGATAACTAAGGAAGAAGTCTTGTATTTAGATATAAAGAAGATATCGTGTCATTCCGTCCCGTTCAAGATTGAATGAAGTGAACATCGATGTTACCAAACTAACCGTGAGGAGCATCGGCTCAAGACGTCCTCACATATAGTCAAGTGAGTCCAAGGAGGGTAGCCAAGGTCCCACCTAGAACCAAGAAAATAAAAATCTCAAATTTTTGTACCCGTGCATTAACACAGTTCAGGCAGACCGCATCGCTCGAGCGAATCGAAGGGTTCGCTCGAGCGAACTCATCGGTCGAGCGGATATTTAAATGCGTTCGAGCGACCAAGCTACTGGAATTCCCGAATCCTTTTCTGGACAGGTCGCTCGAGCGAACTGTCATGGTCGCTCAAGCGAACTGTCCAGAAATGGGTTCCGGACCAGTTCAGCTGTCCTCTTTCTCTTCCTTTTTACAACCTTCTTTTAGCCCTTCTTACACCTCAAATGAGGAGCCTGTTCCTCCCTCCAAACTACAACAAATCCTCCATTTAATCAATCAAATTCTCCTCCATCAACCATACATCCAACACAAGGAAAAAGGAGAAGGAACCATTTCACAATCTATATATACCTTTGCAACAAAGCAAGAAGACATTCAATGCCATAAACCACTACTTCTCCAAGATTATAAATGTGTCATTAACACTTATCATGAGCATTCATTTCAAAACAAAGCAATAAATGCACATTAATGGAAAATGTCCAAAAATCAATAAAAGCTTAGGAAAATCATTTATTCACTTGCCTTAGGTCTTCTAACAAAGAAATCAAGCTCTATCAAGTCTTCCAAGGCAATGAATCCAAGCTACAAGGCAAAACCCCAAATAAAATCCTAAAATGGTCAAACAATGAAATCACAAAGAAACCTTCCCATAATGAAGGTGAAGCTCCTATAGGGTTAGAGGAACACCAATCTAGGAGATGAAGGGGGTTACTTACTTGCAAGGTCCTCTAATGGCAATGGTGAGCTCAAAGAAGGTCTTGTGATGAATGTTTTTCTCTAGCAATGGTGTCAATGGAGAGCTAAGGTGATGAGGAAGAAGATGATGATCTCTAATCTTCTCTTGGTGCAAGCTTGGGGTTGGATTGAGTGATGGAAGGCAAGAGCAAGAAGGGGAAGAAGAAAACCCTAGCTCTCACCTCTTGTGCTGGAAAAATGGAAATGAAGTGAATGGGTTAATGGCTTCCCCTTTGTTAACAATGGATTGGGTCCCACTACTAAAGAAACTAAATGGGCTGAAATCATCTCTATCGGAACCTCGGATGGATTCGACGAAGAAGGAAGAAATGATCGTCGAAATATCTAGTTTCCAAAAAGTATATGTTTCGCGAGTTTCGGAAATCTCAAGTTTTGGGTACAGATTTTGTATGCAAAGACTGTTTTGCCCTCAAGGCCAAGAAATCGGTTTTCGGGATCTCAAACGGAAACGGGATCAACATAAAAGTTATGGGGATCATCAAAGCGAGTAAAACGGGATTAAAATCATACATGTAAAAACCTCCGATAAATCCTCAAACATATGCAATGTCATGAAAAGGAACCCCCAAAGGGCCCTACTAACACAAAGCCAATCAAAATCCCCAAAACTATATCAGAAGCTATTCCAAACCCATCTTAACCAAAAATCACTAATCAAGCCTAGCACTAACACGCAACTTAATTAGTACTAATCGGGCTCACTCGGGTCGGGGTCTTACATAATATGCATAGAACATAAAGAATATCAAGTACAAGAGAAACATAAGAACATGAGGCCAGTCGTGTGAGAATACTGAAAATGGCATGCATATGCATGCGTAAAGATCATATATGAAATCGATGATGTTGATACAAAAAATGTTACTTTGCCTCTTCAACATCAAGAAGCTACATGAAACCGCATCCTACCGCAAACAGGCAATGCGACTTTAAGCGTCAAATCTTGTCAGAACCAAACAAAAACTGCAAGATTCTTCAAGACAACCAAAAGAGTGGTGCACCTGAAGTTTCGAGTCATTTCAACATCAATTGGCCTAACTTCACTCCTCCAGCAGCTGAGTAGTGAAAGTCCGGGAGGATCCGAACCCTAGAGGGGGGGTGAATAGGGTGAGCTCCAATTATGACCAATTTTAATCAAATTTAACTTCTTTAAATTAAACTAGTCACAAGTGGTGATTACAAATAAAATGCGGAAGTTTAATAACAACAATCACCACAAAGCAAGCACCATCACACAAGGATTTACAGTGGTTCGGCCTCAATGCCTACATCCACTACCGGCTTGTGATCCAACACCCCACCGGATTTCCACTATTTATGTTTTTCAATAGGCTAAGCAATAACCTTTACAATATGCTTTTCAAGGCTAAGCAATAACCTTTACAATGATGTTTTTCAAGGCTCAACATCAACCTATACACTATGCTTTTATAGGCTAAGCAATAACCTCTTCAACCACAAGGTTGGTTATCTCACTAAGTTAGTGTCTAACATACACTTGATGGAGATTCAATTAAGCTCATTACAATGCCTCTTAAATAGGCGGATATGGAAGCGAAAAACTAATACACACTCACACTATGAATGCAAAGATGAAAGCACATGATGTGTGTGTGTGATGTCCTCAATCATTTTGAAAATGAATGCTCATAAATGTATGCCTAAGGCTTTTGAAAGTTTTAGCTCAAAAACATTTAAGATTGAGGAAGGAATGCAAGTCACATGTTAAAAGTAACAACTTGTTAATGATGTCAAAGTTTCACAAGTTGTATGAAATTAATTAGCTCTAAACATGTGATGCATAGGGATGTCAATCAAATCAACAATGTAGCTCATAAAACATAAAAATAGATTTGATTGAAATTAGGGGACAAATCATATGTGATTATAAATACAACTTGAATATGATATACCAATCAATGCAAAGCAAGTTGTGAAACTTTAAAACAAAGTTACATATGATTTGTAAACATGTTGAATCCAAAACATAAGATATATTTGAAAAGGATTTTCTTATGATGAAAAACAACACCTAAAGATTCAACCAAGTATATGGATCATGTTACATCTAATTTCAAAGATGTTTCCATTAACATGATCTACTTACATTTACCAAGGATAAAGTACTACTTGGATTGAATCAAATGGTGATGCATCCAAAACAATAGATCTATTCAAAATATAAAACATGCTAAGGATACAACACATCATAGGTTAACATGCTACTAAAGATTTATCAAAGATAAAACAAAACATGAAAACATATGATTTGTAAAGAAGTTGAATCCAAAACATAAGATAGTTTTGAAGGTGATTTTCTTATGTTGGAAAACAACAACCAAAGATTCAACCAAGTATATGGATCATGTTACATATGATTTCAAAGGTTCTTTCATTAACATGATCTACTTAGATTTACCAAAGATAAAGTAATACTTGGATTGAATCAATGGTGATGTATCCAAAACAATAAATCAATTCAAAACATAAAACATGTTAAGGATACAACACAAACATAGTTTATAATGCTACAAATGATTTACCAAAAATAAAACAAAGCATGAAAACATATGATTAAGGAAAGTAGAGCCTACTTGGTGATTTAACTTCATTAATCCAAGCTTTAGCTTTCCTAATGGTCCCCTTCATCCCTTAGTTCATTTCCTTTGTATTTGCCTCAAAACCTCTCAAGGAGGGCCTTAAAATTCCCAACTTTTGGCAAAGGAAAGAACTCATATTTATAGCAAAAAGTGCCCAACGGCTAGTCCTCGGTCGACCAGCAAACAGGTCTCGGTCGACCGGGAACACACAACGGTCAGAAATATGACCGTTGGTGCGCCAGGCCACTTTCTGCCTGCAGTGTTCCCGGTCGACCGGGACCTCTGGGCCGGTCGACCGGCGACACTGCCGGGATCACCAAAAATTCCAACTTTGCATAATTGAAGGTTTTCTTTGTGGAACTTTTTGGGCCACTAAATCAAGCTTGAATACATGGTTTAAATCATTCTAAGGGGTTTAAAAACACGAAACACACAAAGCCTAAAAAGATTCAAAACTTTAATACCAAAGGCTTGCTTGATTTCTAAAACTCTTTTCAAAAACAAATGCATCCAAGTTTTAAAAGCAAATCATGCATAAATTGGTACTTTTACAAATCTTAAAAGCAATGCATGAATAAAACAAGATTTCAAGTTTATCTAAAACAATGCAAGTGAGTAAATCAAATGATGCTTGAATGAATATGCATCCATCAAATTGCAATCTACAAAATCCCTAACAAGTAGGAGCTCTCGAGGACGGTGAAGCCAGAAACCCTGACACACAAAATAGAGCACACAACTGGCCTCAAAATGCCACTAGGAGGCTCCATATGAAGTTTCAGGCAATTCCAGCATCATTTGGCCTGACCTCCCCTCCAGCAGCTGAACAGGCGCTCCTGGCAGCGATAGTGTCGAAGACATCAAAACTTCAATTAGAGCCTACGAATGGTCTTAAAATACCTCCAAAAGGCTCCGTGTCAAATTTTACGTCAAACTGACAACGTTTGACCCTCCATCAAACCTCATGCAGTAAAATCAACCCTCTCGGCGGCGAGAACCACCAAAGCCATCACTCATCAAACATAGCACATGGGTGGCTTCAACATGCTTCCAAAGGGATGCACATCAAATTTCAAGTCATTCTGATGATGTTTAACCCGACTTTGATGCTTGAGAAAGAAATCAAGCCTCTCGGCGGCGGAGCTTCCCCGGACCATGGCTTCCAAATTGGAGCTAATGGATCGTCTCAAACTGACTCCAATAGGCTCCCTATCAAATTCTTGGTCAGTCGGACATCGGTTGACCGCACATTATATCGTGGCATCTATCTCACAACAAAATCAAGTCTACTGGCGACAGGACCCCATACGGCTCCAAACCTCAAGCAAAAGCTCATGGTTGGTCCAATCTACTACTCAAGAGGCTTCACCTCAAATTTCCGGTCATTCCAACATCGTTTGACCTAGTTTTGACTTCTGACGGAAAATCGGTGACAAAGTCTTCGGCTTTCCCAGAAGATCGAAAACTTTGTGCTCTGATTTGCACGGCTTCTCGTCAGGTTTTATTTTGGAGAATCAAGCCAATAAATGAGGAAAAATATCAAGAAAAAATATAGGAGCAAAAAAAAGGATGGAAAAAGATTGAAAAACGGCCGAAAAACGGCGACCAAAAAAGGGGAAAAAACCCATGGTCGCCGGCGACCTTGGCCCATGCTGACGACCCTGATGGACCCGATTTTTTCTCTCCTCTCCTCTCCCATCCGTCCCCGGGGTCACCGAGAGGATCCGAAATGGAGGGGGGAAAGGGGGAGAAAAAAGGGCATCTATATTTTGTACGGGTATGCCAGATTTTCTATTCTACTTGGAATTTAGAAGTGGTGATCTGGAGATCCACCTTCACAAGTAGAAAGGAAATTAATCTTTTTTCTAACTTTCCATTGCACACATATTTAAGAAAAGAGAGAGTTTTTTGAATGCCATGAGAGGCGATTTTGTTTGCCGTGAAAGGCGAGTTTGTTTGCTGTGAAAGGTGATTTTGCCGTGGAAGGCGATTTACAAATCTCATCAAAATGAAAGACAAGAATTGTGACTATTTTTTTCTCTTAAAGAAAATACAAAGTACAACAGAAAAGTGAGAAAGGGAATCTGACTTCTGAGGAGATCGTGGGGACCAGTTCAGATCGACGGTCGCAAGTCATGTATGGACTTCGCCATCGTCCTTCACATGAGAACACTTGATGCTTTGATGCTTCGGCTTGGCTTGGACTTCAGTTTTTAAGAGGCTAAGGACCAAGAGAAGGTCCTATACCCAATAAAAAACGAAGGGACGGGCTGAAGAGCCGCGTCTTGGACATGTTGAGTACGAGAAGAGAAGGCTACACCCCCCCCAAGGGACTTTGATCACCTTTGGGTGTTTGTTGCATCAAAGTTTCTTCTTGCAGTAGAGTTTCTTCAGAGTAGCAGGGCTTCTGGATCTTGAGTTTGGAATTTCGGGATTCTCCGTGTGTCTTCTGGCTTCTTGGGGTCACCTTCTTTTTATAGGCATTTGGTAGCCTTTAGGTGACTTTATGGGCTTTAATGCATTAAAACCACATAATGGGAGGAGTTACAAGTTTTAATTCCTTTGTTTTGTAACCCCTTTTTCTTGGCTTCTGATTGGCCGTGGAGATAATGGGCATTTAATCGCCTTTAATCTCTATGATGAGAGGAGTTTCACAACTTTAATGCTATGATGACTTGGAATTGTAACTCCCACTTCCTTGCTTCTGATTGGGCCGTCCAAAATAATGAGTTAATGACCGCATTTAGTTGGGTCAATTAACATCGTTAAGTGGCCGCCGAGGAGTTGAAGAGTCGCGGGCCGTGCCGCGTCTTTTGGAATTCTTCTTGCGATGATCGATGATGGATCTTCATGTTGATCGATGTCGGATGATCATGCAAATTCAGATATTGGTTGATACCAGCGGGCCGGTGACATCTGTCTTGTCGATTTCTCGATCGGTTGGACAGAAAGTGCACTTTCTTGGTCGGCCGATTGGAGATCTTGGAGCGATCGATGATGATTTCATGCTCCTGACGGCGGACCCGAGATGTCGATGAAGATCAGTTGTTTTTTAGCATCAAAAATTAGATTTTCTGGAAATCACAGGGGCTGGAACTCCCGGAATGCGAAAAGAATCGAAAGAAGGGGCCCTGCGGTGGAAATCCGGCGACTCGGATTTCCAGGGTCGCCGGCGACCATGGGGGGATTTTCCCCTTTGGTCGCCGTTTTGTCGGCCGTTTTTCGAGCTTTTTTTGCTTCTTTTTTCTCTTGTACTTTTCTTGAGATTTTTCTGAAAGTCCACGAGGATCCTAACCCTAGAGGGGGGGGTGAATAGGGTGAGCTACAACTAATGACTAATTATGACCAATTTTAATTTCTTAAACTAAACTAGTCACAAGTGGTGATTATAAGAAAAAATGCGGAAGCTCAAATAAACAATCACCACAAAAGCATGCACCACAACACAATATTTATAGTGGTTCGGCCAACGTGCCTACATCCACTACCGGCTTGTGTCTCCAACACCCCACCGGATTCCACTAAGTATGCTTTTTACTAGGCTAAGCAATAACCCTTACAATGTGCTTTTCTAGGCTAAGCAATAACCTTACAAGATGCTTTTCAAAGGCTAAGCAATAACCTTACAAGATGCTTTTCAAAGGCTAAGCAATAACCTTACAAGTTGCTTTTCTTAGGCTTAGCAATAACCTTTACAAATATATTTTTCTCAAAGAAAGTGTCTTAACAAAAGAACACTCTAAGAGATTACAATTTAAGCTCAATGGAATTGCCTCTTGAATAGGCTAATATGAAAGTGAAAACTAAACTCACACAAACACTCTATGAATGCAAAGATGTATGCTTATGAGGTGTGTGTGTGATGGCTTCAATCAAGTTCAAAAAGAAGGCTTAATCAAATATATTGCTTAAAGCAATTCAAAGTTTAAAGCTCATAAAAGATTGATTGAAGTCTTATGCAAATCACATGTATGAAATTCAACTTGTTTATGACATGAAAATCAAGGACTAACAAGTTGTATGAAAATGGCTAAATTAGAACATGTGATGCATGTGCATGTTGTTTTCAAAACCAAATTAATTTAACTAATGCTTAAATGAATGAAAACAACAAACAATGTTTCAACCAAGTAAAAGACTCATGCTATGAAAGAAAAACAAAGATTTTGTCTAAGCATGATTAATAAAGTTAACAACTTGGATTGAAAACAAAGGTGAAGAATCCAATCTTAATTAGACCAAAGATTAGAAGAAGAATGGATTCAACACATCATAGTTATTATGCTAAATATCATATACCAATAGTTTAAACAAAGCACATAACTATGATTAATAAAGGTAGAGCTTACTTGGTGGTTTAACTTAATAATCCAAGCTTTAGCTCTCCTAATTGCCTCCTAGCCTTTCCAACTTCATCCCCTTTCAATGGCTCCAAAATGCTCTCAAAGGTTCATAGTTCAAGCCTTGAAAAAGGTTGGAAATGAATGGACTTTATAGCCAAAAAGTTGCCAACGGCTAGTTCTCGGTCGACCGGCAAAGAGGTCTCGGTCGACCGAGAAGGCACAACGGTCAGATTTCTGACCGTTGGAGGTTTCAGTTCAAAACTGAGTTTTTACCTCCAGTTGTCTCGGTCGACCGGCGACACTGCCGGGACTCCCCCCTTTTTGCAACTTTTGCAAATTTGAAGTTTTAGCTTGGGGGACCTTTTTACCTACTAAATCAAGCTTGGAAAACATGTTTTAAAGATTCTAAAGGTTATTAAAACATGATTATAAGAAGCCTAAACAAATTTGAAAACTTTAAAACCATAGGCTAGCTTGATTTGAGAAAAACTCTTTTCAAATGAAATTGCATACAAAACTGATTCTAAAGGTGCTGAAAGTATGCAAACCTCAAACCTAAATACCTAACATGATTTTCCAAATGAAGTGCACAAGGAAATAGGTTTTCAAAAAGAGTTTGGGTTTCAAAACCAATGCATCCAACTTTAAAACCAAAACAAGCATAAAACAAATACTTTTCCAAAGCTTAAAAGCTATGCATGTATAAATCAAGATTTCAAGGTTTTCTAAAACAATGCTAGTGTGTGAATCCAAATGATGCTAAAGTGCAAATGCATCCATCAAATTGCAAAAACAAAAGACCTAACATTTTCCTCATTTTTTGACTTGGTTCTCCTGGAGAAAACCGAACGAGAAGTTGTGCAAAACTAGACACAAAGTTTCACATTCTTTGGAAAAGCCGAAGACTTTGCCGCGTAGAGTATCTGATTTTTGTCAAGAGTTGAAACTAGGTCAAATGATGTCGGAATGACCTAAAATTTGACGTGGAGCTTCCTGAGCGGTAGATAGGACCAACCATGGGCTTTTGTTTGAGTTTTGAAGCCGTTTGACATCCCGTCGCTGCTAGGCTTGATTTCGCCGCGAGGGAGATGTCTTGCTTTGATGTGCGGTCAACCGATGTCTGTTGGCCTGAAATTTGACAGGGAGCCTATTGGAGTCATTTTGAGATGATCCATTGCCTCTGATTTGGATGTCATGGTCCCGGGTTGCTCTGCCGCCGGTAGCCTTCATTTTCTTTTGGAGCGTCGAAGTCGGGTCAAACGTTGTCGGAATGAACTGAAATTTGATGTGCAACCCTTTTGAAGCATGTTGAAGCCGCCTATGTGCTCCATTTGATGAGTAATGATCCTGATGGCTCTCACAACCGAGAGGCTTGATTTTCTTTCGGAGCGTCGAAGTCGGGTCAAGCGTTGTCAGAATGACCTGAAATTTGACGTGGAACCTCTTTGAGGCATTTTGAGACCATCCATAGGCTCAGATCGAAGTTTTGATGTCTTCGACGCCGCCACCGCCAGGAGTGTTGTTTGGTTACCAGAGGAGTGAAGTTAAGCCAAATGATGTCGGAATGGCTATGAACTCCTCTTTTGGCTGTCGTGAAGGATCTATCAGTTTTCAAGTAATTCTGATAAGATTTGATACTTGAAGCGGCATTGCCTGTTTTGTAGTAGGATGCAGCTTCATGTGGCTTCTTGATGTTAAAGAGGTAAAGCGACATTTTTGATGTCAACAAATGCCCCCTCGAGGTACATCGACAAGTAGCTTTTGGAGTTGGTGTGCCTCGAAGAGGAAACTTGAAGGAGAGCCTTTTGATTTGACCAAGAGTCTTTGAGCATTTTTTTTAATAGCCTTTTGAGCTTCCAAGGGGATTTTATGGTAGTGAGAGGGGTCACGTACTATTTGAAGGCATAGTTTTGAAAATGACATGAGGGAGTTGGATTTAGGTTTCGGATTTTGGGTTTTCCTTTTAACCTTGTGAACCTAAGGGCTTTATGTGGCACATCAAGCGGTCAAGAAGGATTTTTTGTTTTTGAGCTTGTGACCTAACAAACTGTATGTGGCAGGTTAGGGGGTCGGGGTTTGATTTTTGGATTTTGACCTTGTGACCCAACAAGCTGTATGTGGCAAATTGGGGGGTCAGATTTGGTTTTGACCTTGTGACCTAACAAGCTGTATGTGGCGAGCTAGGGGGTCAGGATTTTTTTTGTTTTGGCCTTGTGACCGAACAAGCCTTATGTGGCAAGTTAGGGGACCAGGGTATGGGTTTTGCGGGTTGTCAATTTCAAGATTTTGGCTTAATTTGGTTCATGAGGTTGGATGGTTTGGTTTTATGGGAGCTCATGAGGCTTTCTTTTATTTATTTTATTTTTTGTTTGAATGGTTCAATCGACTCAAAAGAGGCATGGAACCATTTTGTATGCTCTTGGTAAGAGGAAATTTTTTTTGAAAGGAAGCCCCTTTTAGTGCCTAGGTGGTCAAACCTGACTCATGTGGGCTAGCCCATAGGACCTTAAGGTTTTCAAGATGGCTTAGATCTCACATGGTGTCATTTTGCAAAGAATATCTAAAAATATCTCTTTTGGATAGAGAATATCTAAAAATATTTTTACTTGGAGAGAATTTCTCAAGTTTCCTTTCTTTTGGAAGAGATTTTCTCAAAGTATCTCTCTTTGGGAGAGAATATTTCTCATTCCCTTTCTTTTTGGAGAAAATTTCTCAAAGAATCTTCTCTTTGGGAGAGAATATCTCAAATCTCATTTCTTTTGGGAAGGTTGCTAATTTTTAGCACTTACCTCCTTTCTTTTCTCCTTGTTTCCTCTTTTGGTTTGCCCTCTTCTATAAAAGCAAGGGGTGATTGGATCTTTGCTATTTTGCTTTCTTTCTTTGCAAGAGTCTTCAAGAGTGCTCCAATATCAAGAGTTCTTCTTCTTTTTCAAGGATCTTCAAGCTTTTCTTCTTCTTTTCCATCAATGGCTTCACATAAGTTTTCTTTCTCCACAAGAAATTTCCATTGTAGGAGTAGAATTCTTTTCTTCTCTTTTTTTTTTCTTTCTCCCTTTTTTTTTTCTTTTTCTCCACGTGTTTTCTTTCTTATTTTTTTCACGTGCGGTTTTTTTTTTGATGTTTTTTTTTCTTTCTTTTGCACGTTTTTTTTTTCTTTTTTTATTGGCTATACAGACAGGTCCGTACGGACCTAGCCGTACTGCCACGTGGCAGTGGGCCACGGTCTGCTATCCAAATTTATTTATTTCAAACTTCTCTTTTTTTTTTTTTGCTTTTCTCTTTTCTTTTGCTCACCAAGATAATGAAGTTTATGCACCATGGTAATGACGTTTATGCATTCCAAGATGTTCATGCATATTTGTTTCTTTCTTTTTTTATATACATCAAGCTAAGAGGCTAGAATCTCTAGGTCAAGTCAACATGAATTATGACTTTGGCAAAGTTTGATTGGTTTTGACCAAGTTGGGTTGGAATTGGTAAAACTTTGGTTAAAGTTTTCCTAGCATCTAATGATGATTTTTTTATGCATGCTTTTTAGTAAATTAATCTGGAGCATGATGATGCATACCTAGAAATCTTTTGCAAATTTTGGGATTTGGAGCTCGCAGTAATGTTGAGATCTTTCCTGATCTTGCTGGATTTTGAGGAGCATTTGCAAGTTTCGAAGTTTGGAGTTCACAGCAATGTTGAGCCCTTCTTCAAGCTTGTGGAGATTTGATGAGATTGGTTTGATCTCGCAGCAATGTTTGAGTTCAAACCTTCTTTGAGGGTGCTTCATTGAGCTCGCAGCAATGTTGAGCTCTTCTTCAAGCTTCCTATCTTTGTCGGGATGTTTCCCTTTTCTTCGGAATTGTCCCGGAATCATGCCAAAATTTTGCTAGAACTTTTTTTTTTAGCAAAATTATGTCACTTTAATGATTGATTTTTTTAATCCTTTTGCAGGTAGTTCCTCCAGAACAAACAAGGGCAAAGAGCCTGCTACTGATGCACCTCGTCGGTTTACCAGCATCCTTGGGTCATAGACGATCAGAGCGTTGTGCCCAAGCCTACCTTCTTCTTTGGCGATGCAGTCCCTGATGACTTGACGTACCAAATAAGGTGTTTTCAGTTCTCTTACACAACTGGTGGTGAAGAGAGAACTATTTTTACCCGGTCGACTTTTGATCGGACTATGTCAATCATGAGTCTTTCTCCCACGTGTCCCAAGAGGGAGGATCCTCCAAGTTGGGTGAAGAGGACCAATGTGATAAAGACCGAGGTTTTTGTTGGCGGTCCTTCAGGATATGCGGAGAAGTCGCCTGTCCGTATGGATATGTTGATGCCCTCGAGTGGCTACCAGGGCTCTGACCATCTGACGGTCAATTTGAGACCAGTTGGCCTTGGCATTTTTCGGGGTGACGCAGCAATTGGGTGAAGCCTTTTTGACTTCGTGGCCGTTTTAGTGCTGGTTCGAGCTGGGAATCATGGACTGATCACACCTTGCAGGTTGGTGGTGCCATTTTGAAGGAGGCCGGGATCTTCGATGCGGTTCGCGCTTTCGGAAGACCGTGGTTTTCTCCGATGTGGCCTTCATGGCCATGCTAGAGTCATTCCTTCCACAAACCAACACCTTCATTGTAACGAATGGTGAGATTGGTTTTACTTTGAAGGAACTAAGCGTCATCACCGGGCTGCCTATCCTTGGCAAACTCTATGAGGAGTTTATGCCTATCGACAACGTTCTTTAGGAGCAGTCTGAGGAATTCAGGCTCCTGTACTTTCAGCTCGTTGCCTTCAATGATTTTTTGAAGGAAAAGGAGGGCTCGAAAGTCTGGGGCAGCAATTTGAAGAGTTGCAGCTCTAAGTTCTTTGACGGTGGAGAGTCTTCTGAAAGTATGGCCTAAGATTCTAGGGCCAAGAACCTAGGTTCGAAGATCACCGCTATGCGAGATGACTTGAAGAAGTTCTTCGAGAGTACAGACACCATTTGTTCTGACATCGCACTGCGGAGTGATCTCACTGTTTACCTCACTTATTGGTTTGGTGAGGCTATTTTCGCTGGAGGAGATGGAGCGCACATCAGGCCACATTGTATCTTTTCGGCTTGTCAGATGGCGTTCAGAGAGCGATTAGCTTTGGTGCCAGCTCTTTACTCCTACTTATGCACCGAACTGCAGGCTGCTGCTTTCTTGGTTCGACTTGGGCTCCCTATGAACAGGGTATTTTCAGCCCATATTTTCTATTCATGGTATGTGTACCACTGTCCCGGCTTCCATCGCTTAGGAGTTCCGCAGGATGATGACCCTTTTATGATTCGGTTGGCTAGAGGGGCGACGGTTTAGGGACGTCGAGATTGGGCTATCTTCAGTGAAGCTTTCTCCAGGTTTACGAAAGAAGACTTTTGATTTTGGAGCCTCCCGCGATTCCACCAGGGCGGGGTCGGGAAGACATTACTCCTTGACCAATGCAGAAAAGGGATGGCTTTTTAACATACGTCACTACAACAAACTGCACTTTTAGCCACGTTTTTTGGCGATGCTTTTATAATTTCATAGGTGAAAGTAGCCTTTTACCGACGTTTTCCGGAAAAAAGTTGGCAAAGGTCACTTTTTAATTTACTTTATTAAAATCATAGATTATTACCGACGAATTATGAAACGTCGGTAAATAGTACCTTTAGCGACGTTTTATTAGTTTCGCCGACATTTTTTTTTCGTTGGTAAAAGGCGTGTTTATTTTATTTTTGATTTTACCGATGAAAGAAACGTCGGTAAACATATTGTATTTTTTATTTACTTTTAATTTTACCAACGAAAAAAAACGTCGCTAAAAGTATTTTATTATCTATTTATTTTTCTTTTTTTTTTGCCGACGAAAAAAACCCATCGGCAAAGTGAATTTTTTATTATGAGGAGTAAAATAAATATTGATTTGAACTTTTAGCAACGTTTATGTAAAACGTCGGTAAATCTGAATTTTAATTTTAAAAAAATTAAAATGAGTTATCTTTAACGACGAAAATGTTTTTTTGCCGACGAAAATGGGCGTCGGAAAAATTATTACAGACGTTCTGTATAAAACGTCGGTAAAGATGTGTGTATTTTTTCCCCTTGTTTTCCTCTCCTGCCAGCGCACTGAAGCCCTCTTTTCTTTTCCCTCCTCTGTCTCTCTCTCAGCTGCTCATCTCGTTTTCCTCTCCCGCCAACGACGACGCTGTAAAACCCTCATCTCCATTCACTCATCTTGATATCTCTCTCTCTGTCTCTCTCATCTGCTCATCTCTCTCTCTCGATCTGCTCTCCTCTCTCTCTCTCTCGTTCTGGTTTTTCCCTCTTTTCTCTCTCTCATCTGCTCATCTCTCTCTCTCTCGATCGGCGCTCTCTCTCTCTGTCTCTCTCGATCGGCGCTCTATCTCTCTGTCTCTCTCGATCGGCCCTCCTCTCTCTCTCTCATCTGGCTTTTCTCTCTCTCATCTGCTCGTCTCTCTCTCTCTCTTGATCGGTGCTCTTTCCCTCATCTCCCTCACCATCTCCATCTCCATTCCCTCCTCACCCTCTCCATCTTTGTTGATCTCAATAAACCCATCTCTGTCGATCTCCAAAAACCCATCTCAGTTATCAGGCGCAGACCCATCCCATTGAAGAAAACTGGTGCCCCCTTTTCCGGTCGTTTCTCCAAAGCCAGCAAGAGTTTGCTGCCTCTGCATCTCTCCCCTCTCTGCAGGTTAACTCCCTTTCTTATCTCTTCTCTCTTCTCTTCATTTATTTACTGAATCTGAATTATTTGCTTCCTTTTGTTTTGCAAAAAGATTGATGTGTTACAGTTTTATGATGTGGTCCGATTACGATACGAAATCCACATGGATTTTGATACCCAACTCGTAAAAATTGCAGAAAGTGATGAACTTTGAGCTTGATTTCTTTCTTTTTCTAAATTTTTTTAATGGTGCGTTTGAATGTTCCTCAATCGCAAATAGTATGATTTCCAATTCAATCTTCTTTAATGGAGATTTCCAGTTTGGATGTTTCCCAAAGTGCGGTAACAAACCCACAATTCCAATTTAAAAAATTAGTGTAGTTTTCAGTAGACAATCATCGATCAAAATATGGAGATACCTAGAAAGGAAAAATTGGTTTTTGATGATGGATTTGGATATCTTTAAATGCAGGAAACTTTTACATGTGGCATGAATGACTTGTGTTTTCAGTCCTCTGCTGCTTCAGTTTTCTGTTCTTGGAGATTTCTTTTATGTTCCCCAGATTGCAAGGGATTAGAATTAGATCTGTTAGTAGGACAGAACTATAAAGAATTAACACCCCACCAACTTATCAAGGACTAACTATCACTCATTCCCTCCAAAAATTCCATTTGATCGAAATCTACGCTAGATCCAAACACACCACCAACATGTCCAAATCAATGTTTGATTGAAACAGTTTCAAAATACCCTCCGTTAGGAATTTTGTATTTGCAATTTGATGGATGCATTTTCACTTTAGCATCATTTGAATTTTCACACTTGCATTGTTTTAGAAAACCTTGAAATCTGGTTTTATACATGCATTGCTTTTAAGATTTGTAAAAGTATTGTTTTATGCTTGTTTTGTTTCTAAACTTGGATGCATTGATTTTAGAATTCAAACTCTTTTGAAAACCTAATTCTTTGTGAATTACTTTTGAGAAATCATATTGAGAATTTAGGTTTGTGCCTTGCATGCATTCATCACTTTCAGAATAATCTTTGCATGCATTTTCATATGAAAAGAGTTTTTAGAAATCAAGCTAGCCTATGTTTTAAATCTTCCAAATTATTTTAGGCTCTTTGTGTTTCATGTTTTTTAAACATCTTAAGTTGATTTAAAACATGTTACCAAGATTGGTTTAGTGGCCCAAAAATCCCCACAAAGAGAAACCTTCAAATTATGCAAAATTGGGAATTTTTGTCCCAAGGGGGTGGTCCGGCAGTGTCGCCGGTCGACCGGGAACACTGCAGGCCAACTGGGCCCCTGGAGCCCCAACGGTCATATTTCTGACCGTTGTGTGATCCCGGTCGACCGAGACCTGTTTGCAGGTCGACTGAGGACTAGCCGTTAGACTGTTTTCTTGTATAAAGTCCATTCATTTCCAACCTTCTTTGAGGCTTGAACCATGAACCTTTGAGACCATTTTGGAGCCAAAGAAAGGGGAAGAAGTTGGAAAGGCTAGAGGGCTATTTGGAAATCAAATACTTGAGTTTTAAAAAGGTACACTTTGTTAGGGATTTTGTAGATTGCAATTTGATGGATGCATTTTCATTCTAGCATCATTTGATTCACACACTTGCATTGTTTTAGATAAACTTGAAATCTTGTTTTATTCGTGCATTGCTTTTAAGATTTGTAGAAGTATCAATTTATGCATGATTTGCTTTTAAAACTTGGATGCATTTGTTTTTGAAAAGAGTTTTAGAAATCAAGCTAGCCTTTGGTTTTTAAAGTTTTGAATCATTTTAGGCTTTGTGTGTTTCATGTTTTTAAACATCTTAGAATGATTTAAAACATGTTTCCAAGCTTGATTTTTTGGCCCAAAAAGTTCCCTCAAGAAAAACTTTGAAATATGCAATTTTGGGAATTTTTGTCCCGGGCCAGAAACTGCAGTGTTCCAGGTCGACCGAGCCAGGCCAGGTCGACCGGGAACACTGCAGGCAGAAAATGCCCTGGTGCCCCCAACGGTCATATTTATGACCGTTGTGTGTTCCCGGTCGACCGAGGACTAGCCGTTGGGCACTTTTTGCTATAAATATGAGTTCTTTCCTTTGCCAAAAGTTGGGAATTTTAAGGCCCTCCTTGAGGGGTTTTGAGGCAAATAGAAGGGAAATGAATTAAGGGATGAAGGGGATCATTAGTAAAGCTAAAGCTTAGATTAATGAAGTTAAATCACCAAGTAGGCTCTACTTTCCTTAATCATATGTTTTCATGCTTTGTTTTATTTTTGGTAAATCATTTGTAGCATGATAAACTATGTTTGTGTTGTGTCCTTAACATGTTTTATGTTTTGAATTGATTTATTGTTTTGGATACATCACCATTGATTCAATCCAAGTAGTACTTTATCTTTGGTAAATCTAAGTAGATCATGTTAATGTAAGAACCTTTGAAATTATATGTAACATGATTCCTATACTTGGTTGAATTTATGGTTGGTGTTTTTCAACATAAGAAAATCACTTTCAAAACTATCTTATGTTTTGGATTCAACTTCTTTACAAATCATATGTTTTCATGTTTTGTTTTATCTTTGATAAATCTTTAGTAGCATGTTAACCTATGATGTGTTGTATCCTTAGCATGTTTTATACTTTGAATTGATCTATTGTTTTGGATGCATCACCATTGATTCAACCCAAGTAGTACTTTATCCTTGGTAAATCTAAGTAGATCATGTTAATGGAAACATCTTTGAAATTAGATGTAACATGATCCATATACTTGGTTGAATCTTTGGTTGTTGTTTTTCATCATAAGACAATCCTTTTCAAATATATCTTATGTTTTGGATTCAACATGTTTACAAATCATATGTAACTTTGTTTTAAAGTTCACAACTTGCTTTGCTTTGATTGGTATATCATATTCAAGTTGTATTTGTAATCACATATGATTTGTCCCCTTATTTCAATCAAATCTATTTTTATGTTTTATGAGCTACATTGTTGATTTGATTGACATCCCTATGCATCACATGTTTAGAGCTAATTAATTTCATACAACTTGTGAATCTTTGACATCATTAACAAGTTGTTACTTTTAACATGTGACTTGCATTCTTTCCTCAATCATAAATGTTTTTATGAGCTAAAACTTTCAAAAGCCTTAGGCATACATTTATGAGCTTTCAGTTTCAAAATGATTGAGGACATCACACACACACATCATGTACTTTCATCTTTGCATTCATAGTGTGTGTATTAGATTTTCATTGTCATATCCGCCTATTTTAGAGGCAAATGTAATGAGCTTATTTGAATCTCCATCAAGTGTA
Source organism: Cinnamomum chago (assembly GCA_038049695.1). Lineage (NCBI taxonomy): Eukaryota > Viridiplantae > Streptophyta > Magnoliopsida > Laurales > Lauraceae > Cinnamomum > Cinnamomum chago. The sequence continues at coordinate 38,510,048 of CP142461.1, forward strand.
TTATAGACACTAACTTAGTGAGATAACCAACCTTGTGGTTGAAGAGGTTATTGCTTAGCCTATAAAAGCATAGTGTATAGGTTGATGTTAAGCCTTGAAAAACATCATTGTAAAGGTTATTGCTTAGCCTTGAAAAGCATATTGTAAAGGTTATTGCTTAGCCTATTGAAAAGCATAAATAGTGGAAATCCGGTGGGGTGTTGGTTCACAAGCCGGTAGTGGATGTAGGCATTGAGGCCGAACCACTATAAATCCTTGTGTGATGGTGATTGCTTAGTGGTGATTATTTTGTTAGCTTCCGCATCTTGTATGATTAATCATCACATGTGACTAGTTTATTTTAAAGAAGTTAAAATGGTTTAAAATTGGTCATAATTGAAGCTCACCCTATTCACCCCCCCTCTAGGGTTCGGATCCCCGGACTTTACAATTGGTATCAGAGCGGGTTACTCCATTTTAGGGCTTAACAACCCGGAGTTGATCCTTGCTAGATTAGAACCCTAGTGTTGTGTTTTATTGCATATCTTTGTGATGATTTCCACTATGATTGAAAATGAAATTTCCCCTAGCTTCTTTGCACCACTCTAAGACTTTTTCAAGTTATATCTTTAAGAGTTGGTGAGTCCTCAAAGTGATCTCTCAAGGACACCCTTTTCAAGACCTTAGGTGAATCTTCATTGGTACACATTTAGACTAACCTTAAGGCCTTGATCCCCCTAGACCAACCTATTCTTTTTAGTTATATCTATATTGTTGGTCATGTTACATTTGCATTTTGTTTCTTTATAGTCACATCTTTTACAATGCAATGTTTCTTTGTGATCATTTGCATTTTGTTTCTTTATAGTCACATCTTTTACAATGCAATGTTTCTTTGTGATCATTTGATTTTGTCTTCATGAACTTTTAAAGTTATATCTCATGGTTTTGAAAATCCTTTGATTGCAATATTTTCATGATGGATTTGCATTTTGTTCATATAGTTATATCTCTTGTAGTGCATATCTATTCATGATCAATTGATTGTGATTACAAATGCTTTTATAGCTAGATTTTTCATGATCAATTGATGTTGAAAAATCATTTGTTGTTTGTCATAGTTAGATCCTTTTTTTTTTGTAAATCAAATGATTTGAATTTATTTAAGGTTTCCATTGATCATTCAAGTTATATCTCTTGGTATGGAAAATTTGTGAGTGTCTATTGTTTTACAATTTGAAAATTTACAATAGTACACTTCTTGTTTTTCAAATTCACTTGCTCTTAATTCTATAAATGATTCCTTGTTGGAATTTCATATATTGTAGTGATTTGAAAAACTTTGGAAAATGTTCTAATCTTTATTGGTTGTACTTATAGAAGCATTTTCCTTGAATTTATTTCCTTGTGCTTAATTATGATGATATCATTTGGAAGGAAATAATTTTTACAAACAATTTGCATCCTTGCTCATTGAGTTACATTCTTTATGCAAATTGATTTTGATGTCTTACATTGCTTGGTTGGATATGGTTTCATTTATTTGCATGTTTGTGCCTAACTTGGTATGTTTTTTCATTAATGCAAATTGATGTTTGTTTATGTGCTTTATAGTAAAATCTTTTGTTTTATTATCATTTGAGCCTATTTAGTACATATGTGTTTTTATGTGCTAAGTTCATTTGGTTTAAACCTCATATCCATTTTCCATTGCATTATAAGCTTAGTACATTTGCTAAGAGTGGAGATGTTGCATGATAGATTGATCCTTTAACTTCATACCTTCTTGTGTTTACAAAGTTATATTTTTATTGATGATATGGTATGGGTTAGATCTTGAGTGTTAATTGATCCTCTCAATGCAAATGTCAAATCGTTTTATGTATGGTTGTGTTATTTATTATATTTGTTGAAACCATACTAGAACTCAAATCCATCCTCTATGCCTTATAGTCTCTTCTATTTGGATGGTTATGATGTTGATTCATGTACTTTCTCTAAATGATGTCACCCTTATACATGTTTCAACTTCATAAGTAGTGATCTTAATCATATGAAACTCTTTGAAATCTATTCCTCATATTTCTATATGCTTGATGGATATCTTAGATGTTGAATTCATATGATTTTGTCACTTTGAAAATTGCATGCTTTACCAAGTCATATTCTTTTGCATTGCAATTTACCTTGTTCATCACTATGCTCAATAGTCATATCTTTAAAAGTGATGAATATCTATTTATGATGCTTAATGGAATTTTGTGTTTGCCACATTCTTGCTCTTTATCATGTTATCAAATTCAATTGGTTTCAATTGATATTATTTTTGATTGATATGATTTCTTGTGAATGTGATAAACCTTGTGTGCATTGGATTGAACTTGATAAGTAATATGATTGTTCCATGTCACACACCATTAGCATCATAATGTTCATGTTGCCACCTCTCTTGTTTTTATAGGTAAATCTCATGACCACCATGTTTATGTGTACATAATATTGGTTGGTTATTAGTTGAGGTTGGCTTCATGTTTGAATTTCATTTCACTCATCTTGCACTTTAATAGTCATATTTATTGATTGAATGAAATGAGTTCAAAACCTTCATAGCACATGCTTTCCATAGTTAGATTATTTGATGCTATGATTAATAAACCCCATCGAATCATGGATAGCTCTAATTTGGATTTTTCCTAATAGGTATATCTTTAAATCCATTTTAGAGTGATTGTGTTTAATAGACTTATCCTTAAATCTCAATTGGTATTCTTTGTTTTTCCAATTGGTATCCATGATTGCTTTTCTCATTGACCTTGCTTTCTTTTGGTAATTTGATCATATTGAGCCTTATAGTTAAATGAATCTAATCCTTTCCTTGAAGTTGACCCTCATTTGGTTAAACCATCTACTTCTGGAACCAAATAGTTATATCTTGTCAAAAGTTTGACAAAAGAAGAGTATGGATTGAGGGGGAGTGTAAATCTTCATAGGAGGTATTAGTTTTGATCAAATTGACCATTGGATTGCCTTTGAGCCCTTAGAGATAACTTCCATACATGATAACATGTTATGTTTTTCATTTTCGATTTCATTTGTTAACAGGTGCTACTAAAAGGTATTTTTCCTTATTTCATGTGTGTAGGTACCTTTGCAATTTAATGTCAAAGGGGGAGAAAGAATTCAAGTTCTCAAAGTGGTGAAGAGAATGTCTAAGCTTCCTAAGGAGAGTTGTGTATGATCTTCTACAAGGGGAGAGAATGCATACCTTGCCAAAGGGAGAGAGAGGCATGGTCAAAGGGGGAGAGCAAATAGAAGAAAGAAAGCTTGGAGCTAAAGAAGATGCTTGGTCATATAGAAAGAAAGATTGAAGAATGATCAAGCACCAAGCATCAAGAAGATTGAAGAAATAGTCCAAGAGCCCAAGCTAAGAGGAGGAGCATCCAAGAAGATTCCAAGACTTGTCCAGCTGAGGGGGAGCTGAAATCTTAGAGTGTAATTTCAGTGGTGAGTGTGTTGCCATCAAATTGCAAAGGGGGAGATTGTTAGGGATTTTGTAGATTGCAATTTGATGGATGCATTTTCATTCTAGCATCATTTGATTCACACACTAGCATTGTTTTAGATAAACTTGAAATCTTGTTTTATTCATGCATTGCTTTTAAGATTTGTAAAAGTATCAATTTATGCATGATTTGCTTTTAAAACTTGGATGCATTTGTTTTTTAAAAGAGTTTTAGAAATCAAGCTAGCCTTTGGTTTTTAAAGTTTTGAATCATTTTAGGCTTTGTGTGTTTCATGTTTTTAAACATCTTAGAACGATTTAAAACATGTTTCCAAGCTTGATTTTTTGGCCCAAAAAGTTCCCTCAAGAAAAACTTTGAAATATGCAATTTTGGGAATTTTGGTCCCGGGCCAGAAACTGCAGTGTTCCAGGTCGACCGAGCCAGGCCAGGTCGACCGGGAACACTGCAGGCAGAAAATGCCCTGGTGCCCCCAACGGTCATATTTCTGACCGTTGTGTGTTCCCGGTCGACCGAGACCTGTTTGCAGGTCGACCGAGGACTAGCCGTTGGGCACTTTTTGCTATAAATATGAGTTCTTTCCTTTGCCAAAAGTTGGGAATTTTAAGGCCCTCCTTGAGGGGTTTTGAGGCAAATAGAAGGGAAATGAATTAAGGGATGAAGGGGATCATTAGTAAAGCTAAAGCTTGGATTAATGAAGTTAAATCACCAAGTAGGCTCTACTTTCCTTAATCATATGTTTTCATGCTTTGTTTTATTTTTGGTAAATCATTTGTAGCATGATAAACTATGTTTGTGTTGTGTCCTTATCATGTTTTATGTTTTGAATTGATTTATTGTTTTGGATACATCACCATTGATTCAATCCAAGTAGTACTTTATCTTTGGTAAATCTAAGTAGATCATGTTAATGTAAGAACCTTTGAAATTATATGTAACATGATTCCTATACTTGGTTGAATCTATGGTTGGTGTTTTTCAACATAAGAAAGTCACTTTCAAAACTATCTTATGTTTTGGATTCAACTTCTTTACAAATCATATGTTTTCATGTTTGTTTTATCTTTGATAAATCTTTAGTAGCATGTTAACCTATGATGTGTTGTATCCTTAGCATGTTTTATACTTTGAATTGATCTATTGTTTTGGATGCATCACCATTGATTCAACCCAAGTAGTACTTTATCCTTGGTAAATCTAAGTAGATCATGTTAATGGAAACATCTTTGAAATTAGATGTAACATGATCCATATACTTGGTTGAATCTTTGGTTGTTGTTTTTCATCATAAGACAATCCTTTTCAAATATATCTTATGTTTTGGATTCAACATGTTTACAAATCATAAGTAACTTTGTTTTAAAGTTCACAACTTGCTTTGCTTTGATTGGTATATCATATTCAAGTTGTATTTGTAATCACATATGATTTGTCCCTTATTTCAATCAAATCTATTTTTATGTTTTATGAGCTACATTGTTGATTTGATTGACATCCCTATGCATCACATGTTTAGAGCTAATTAATTTCATACAACTTGTGAATCTTTGACATCATTAACAAGTTGTTACTTTTAACATGTGACTTGCATTCTTTCCTCAATCATAAATGTTTTTATGAGCTAAAACTTTCAAAAGCCTTAGGCATACATTTATGAGCTTTCATTTTCAAAATGATTGAGGACATCACACACACACATCATGTACTTTCATCTTTGCATTCCTAGTGTGTGTGTGTGTATTAGATTTTCATTGTCATGTCCGCCTATTTTAGAGGCAAATGTAATGAGCTTATTTGAATCTCCATCAAGTGTATTATAGACACTAACTTAGTGAGATAACCAACCTTGTGGTTGAAGAGGTTATTGCTTAGCCTATAAAAGCATAGTGTATAGGTTGATGTTAAGCCTTGAAAAACATCATTGTAAAGGTTATTGCTTAGCCTTGAAAAGCATATTGTAAAGGTTATTGCTTAGCCTATTGAAAAGCATAAATAGTGGAAATCCGGTGGGGTGTTGGTTCACAAGCCGGTAATGGATGTAGGCATTGAGGCCGAACCACTATAAATCCTTGTGTGATGGTGATTGCTTAGTGTTAGGATTTTTGTAGATTGCAATTTGATGGATGCATTATCATTCAAGCATCCTTTGATTTACACACTTGCATTGGTTTTAAATAAACTTGAAATCTTGTTTTATTCATGCATTGCTTTTAAGATTTGTAAAAGTTTTGATTTATGCATGATTTGTATTTTCATCTTGGATGCATTTGATTTAGAAAAGAGTTTTCAAGAAATCAAGCAAGCCTTTGTTTTAAAAAGTTTTGAATCTTTTTAGGCTTTTTATGTCATGTTTTAAAAACCATTAGAATCTTTAAAACATGTTTTCCAAGCTTGATTTAGTGGCCCAAAGGTCCCCCAAAGAAATATCTTCAAAATATGCAAAATTGGAATTTTTGCAAAAAGGGGGTGTCACGGCAGTGTCGCCGGTCGACCGAGACCTGTGTCCCGGTCGACCGGGAACACTGTCGGGCGAGTCAGCAGTTTCTGTGCTGAAATTCGCCAACGGTAAAAAATATGACCGTTGTGCCTTCCCGGTCGACCGAGACCCCTTTGCCGGTCGACCGAGGACTAGCCGTTGGGCATTTTTGGCTATAAATATGAGTTCTTTCCTTTGCCAAAAGTTGGGAATTTTTAACCCCTCCTTGAGAGGATTTGAGGCATATCAAAAGGGAAAAGAACCAAGGGATGAAGGGGATGATTAGGAAAGCTAAAGCTTGGATTAATGAAGTTAAACCACCAAGTAGGCTCTTCCTTCCTTAATCATATGTTTTCATGCTTTTGTTTTATTTTTGGTAAATCATTTCTAGCATGTTAAACTATGTTTGTGTTGTGTCCTTAACATGTTTTATGTTTTGAGTTGATTTATTGTTTTGGATACAACATCATATGATTCAATCCAAGTAGTACTTAACTTTGGTAAATCTAAGTAGATCATGTTAATGGAAAAACCTTTGGAATTATATGTAACATGATCCATATACTTGGTTGAATCTTTGGTTGTTGTTTTCCATCATAAGAACATCTCTTTCAAAACTAACTTATGTTTTGGATTCAACTTCTTTACAAATCATATGTTTTCATGTTTTGTTTTATCTTTGATAAATCTTTTGTAGCATGTTAATCTATGATTTGTTGTATCCTTAGCATGTTCTATATTTTGAATAGATCTATTGTTTTGGATACATCACCATTGATTCATCAAAGTAGTACTTTATCTTTGGTAAATCTAAGTAGATCATGTTAATGAAATATGTAACATGATTCATATACTTTGTTGAATCTTTGGTTGTTGTTTTCCATCATAAGAAAATCTCTTTCAAATGTATCTTATGTTTTGGATTCAACATCATTACAAATCATATGTGTATTATTGTTTTAATGTTTCACAACTTGCTTTACTTTGATTAGTAAATCATTTTCAAGTTGTATTTATAATTACATATGATTTGTCCCCTTACTTTCAATCAAATCTATTTTTATGTTTTGAGCTACATTGTTGATTTGATTGACATCCCTATGCATCACATGTTTAGAGCTAATCCATTTCATACAACTTGTGTAACTTTGATATCATTAACAAGTTGTTACTTTTAACATGTGATTGCATTACTTCCTCAATCACAAATGTTTTATGAGCTAAAACTTTCAAAAGCCTTAGGCATACATTTATGAGCTTTCATTTTCAAAATGATTGAGGACCACACACACACACTTCATATACTTTCATCTTTGCATTCATAGTGTGAGTGTGTATTAGTTTTTCACTTCCATATCCGCCTAATTAAGAGGCATTGTAATAAGCTTAATTGAATCTCCATCAAGTGTTTATAGACACTAACTTAGTGAGATAACCAACCTTATGGTTGAAGAGGTTATTGCTTAGCCTATAAAAGCATAGTGTATAGGTTGATGTTAAGCCTTGAAAAACATCAATGTAAAGGTTATTGCTTAGCCTTGAAAAGCATATTGTAAAGGTTATTGCTTAGCCTATTGAAAAGCATAAATAGTGGAAATCCGGTGGGGTGTTGGATCACAAGCCGGTAGTGGATGTAGGCATTGAGGCCGAACCACTATAAATACTTGTGTGATGGTGCTTGCTTTGTGGTGATTATTTTGTTAGCTTCCGCATCTTGTATGGTTAATCATCACATGTGACTAGTTTGTTTTAAAGAAGTTAAAATTGTTAAAATTGGTCATAATTGAAGCTCACCCTATTCACCCCCCCCCTCTAGGGTTCGGATCCCCATGGACTTTCACTTAGTGGTGATTATTTTGTTAGCTTCCGCATCTTGTATGATTAATCATCACATGTGACTAGTTTATTTTAAAGAAGTTAAAATGGTTTAAAATTGGTCATAATTGAAGCTCACCCTATTCACCCCCCCCTCTAGGGTTCGGATCCCCGGACTTTACACACTTTACTTGTATTTTGATTTCCATTAAAATGAAATCCATGCATGCTTAAATCTTTGTATTTTCACTTATGCATGATTTCTAGAGTTGTGTTGCAAACTCAATATCATCTTTGGTAAATTAGTTTGGTTTGCAAACTCTCTTATCCTAATCACATGCTCTTAGATTTTAATATTCATACAACTTGTTTAGTTCATTTCTTCAAAGTTGTTTGAATCTTTTATGTGATTAGTTTTCTCTTCAATCATCTTTTTATAAGCTTTGATTTTAAAATGCATCATGCATTCATTTAAGAGCTTCATTGTTGAAATTGATTGAAGAAAAGCATTCATACACTTGTGCACACACTTTAGCTCATTTAGTGTATGTTTGTAATTTGAATTACACTTTCATATTAGCCTATTTTAGAGGCAATTACATTGTGCTTAAATTGTATCTCTTAGAGTGATCTTTTGTGAAGACACTTTCTTAGAGAAATCTTCATCTTGTAAGGTTATTGCTTAGCCTAAGAAAAGCATCTTGTAAGGTTATTGCTTAGCCTAAGAAAAACATTTTGCAAAGGTTATTGCTTAGCCTAGAAAAGCACATTGAGAGGTTGTTGTTTAGCCTAGAAAAACAACTTTGTAAAGGTTATTGCTTAGCCTAGTAAAAAGCATAAATAGTGGAAATCCGGTGGGGTGTTGGTTCACAAGCCGGTAGTGGATGTAGGCATTGAGACCGAACCACTATAAATCCTTGTGTGTTGGTGATTGCTTTGTGGTGATTCTTTTGTTAGCTTCCGCATCTTGTATGATAAATCATCACATGTGACTAGTTTATGTTAAGAAGTTAAAATTTGTTTAAATTGGTCATATTTGTAGCACACCCTATTCACCCCCCCCCCCCTCTAGGGTTAGGATCCCCAGGACTTTCACCCTCTTAGGAATCATTTTACATGGAATTGTTATTAGACAAAGGTGCCCAAAGTTTTATTAATGTTTTCTTCCCTTCTCTTCTGATCATTCAAGTTTTTTAAGTCCCAGTGTTCTTCATAAGAAAGATTAATTCAATTGCAGATATATACAATAAAATTAAGGTTCTTTGTACTTTATGTAAAATAGGTTGAATGAAGATGACATAAAGTTCTGTTTACAGGCACTTATCCGTGGAGAAAAATCGGCTTTTGTATGTTAAGTTGTATCCAGTGATATCCAATCTGAACAAAGATCAGCCTCCAATTGCATCTTTCGTGGTTAGACCGCGTTGTTCGTCTGGTGATTACAGGAGTCTTGTTCATCCTGGTAATTCTCCTTTTAATTCTTTGAACTTATAATGAGATGGAATGAATTGAATGTTAGGTTTATATTGTAAGGTTGCTTGTACTGTGGAATGGAATGTCTATGTATGGCAGTAAAATTGTTACATTTGTAAGAATTTTTTTTTGTTTTTTTGGCAATTTAAGGAGAAATTGTCACAGCTACTTGAGCTATTCGATTTGGAAAAAAAACTTGTAAAAAAGAGCTTTGAACACTATTATGGAGGAAAAGCTCAAATCTTTGTACTTGTAGTTTTTCTTTGGATACGGTCTGGATTCTGTACAGGTGGTTGTGTAGTATTATGGGTTGGAGGTTGGTTAAGTTTCATCTTTAAATGACTATCTATCAACTTTGAATTTTAAGGAAAAAAAATCAGAATTCTGGGAGATATTAAAAAGTCTGCCCATTCATATGGTGGTAATCAGTTGGATAGGCACAAAACTTCACCATATATTACCCACAGGTGCCTAAAAGATCCATCCCATCATCAACACTTGTGGCCAAGACTTCTTCAAAAAATCATGAAACACATTAACCAAACACCATTTAATATTAGATGAAAAACAGACTTTAAAATACGATCCCAGAAATGCACACTCAGTCTAGATATTAGCCCTGTTGGAATATAGGTGGGCCTTCAGACAGGTTTCTAAAACTTTTGACCCACTTGATGCAGAGATCAATTATCTAGAATGCAACAAACCCAATCCAGGATGCAATTCCTCAAACTCATAGCCATGTACAGCAACATATTTTATCTAGAAGATAGAAAATAGCACATAAACATGGAACCACGAAATCCACAACATACAAGGATGTAGATATACCTTTTGAGCTTTGTTGTGCTCTAATGGAGGATTTGAGTTCTTTACTTTGATGATGAACACCTTCACTATCTAATTCAGAATCTGCAACTCCTTTTGATCTTCCACGCTATGACCCATATTAGATCTCTTTTCTCAAGAAGATGGTGGAATCTTCAAGAGAAAACCCAACTAGTAACTCTAAGGAACTAAAGGTGAAAGAGAGGGGAACTTAGAGAAGAAGAGGACTTGTGCAACTCTTGCACAAAGGGGCTGAAAGTGCTCTATGTGTTATGCACGACCATGAGAGGTTGTTCCCCTTTATATAGCCCTCCAATCCTCCTCTTTTCCTATTTGAAATAGAAGTTTAACTCCCATTGCAAAATAGTAAACTTTTCCCTTGCTAGTTGGCATAGAAGTCTCACTTCCACAACCATTACTAACTTTCTCCTTTCTAATTAAAATAGAAGTCCTACTTCCATTAATAATTAGTAGCTTACCATTACCACTATTAGAAGTCTCACTTCAAATAGAAATAGTAACCTTCCTTTTAGAGTTCAAGTAGAATTAGTATCTTTCTAATAATTTGGGCTAGCGTGGGGACCACTAGGTATTCCTAAGAAAGCTAGCTCCAACTGGGACACGCGACCCCACATCTCATGTGCAATCCGGGCCCACAGTTAATTGCAAATAACTCCACTATATAAATGCAATTGCACTCCAGTCTTATGAATAAATTACAATGAAGACCCTAAACTTCCACATTACCACAAGTAGGCCCCTCCATCTATATCCATGGATCAAATGGACCTGTCCACCAAATTAGATCCATATCTTATTATCCTTGAGCCCCAATTAATTATAATGATCATTTGGTATCGATCCAATTAACTCTTAACTGGAATGGGTGCGCACTTACCAATGATAAATCCATTAATTGGCACAAGGGGATATTAAAGATAGATTCCATCTTGACCATTGAATGTTCCCACAGCTCTACTACCACGTACCCAAATCACCGAGGTGTTGACCTACAATTGGCCTCACTCATTGGTGACTCAAAGCAAATGAATAGATAAAAACTTGAGTTCATTAATGTCTCAGGATTATGAGCCTATTGCTAGGAAATTATGAGAGTAGACCTTAAAATAAAGACAGTGTATATAAGGTGCTTCTCATGGTCCTTCAATACATCCAATGTACTAGCACCATGATCCGGAATCTTATATTCCGATGATCGAGACAAATCACACTATCTCATAGTGATCAAGGCGCTGCAACCTTGTCAGATGAGATGTCCAATCTCATCACTGGTTGTGAAGATATTTGAGTATAAGATTTGCAATACATGTCTCCTGTCTGTGGATCTCATCCATACACATGTATTACATCTAGTATACTCATGGACTCCGGTTCATCTCATGAGCCATTATTTCTTTTGTATTGGTTATGTGCAAGTATATTAAACACCATTCATCTCAAGAAAGGAAAATCATGAATTGTATTGATAAATAAAGAAATTAATAAATTTATTACATCATATACCCTTGGTATTGAGACCATAAACTAACAATCTCCCACTTGGGCTCAATGCCAATCAGGATTGCATCTCATGCCCATCCCGTCTATATGCTGCTCAAAAACCTTGGTGGTCAAAGGCTTAGTAAATGGATCTGCCAGATTGTCCGCAGAGGCTATCTTGGTGATTGCAATATCACCTCTCTGCACAATCTCTCTGACCAAGTGATACTTCCTCTGTACGTGCTTTTGGCTTTTATGGCTCCTTGGTTCCTTGGACTGGGCGACTGCCCCGCTGCTGTCACAATAAACTGTGAGCGGCTGTCGCGCCAAAGGTACCACTCCAAGTTCCAAAAGGAATCTTTTGAGCCATACTGCTTCCTTAGCTGCTTCACAAGCCGCTACATATTCAGCTTTAGAAGTGGAATCAGTGGTACATTCCTGTTTAATACTCCTCCAGCTGATAGCTCCTCCGCCAAGCATAAACACATAACCAGAGGTAGATTTCCTGGAATCCTTATCTGACATGAAGTCAGAATCTGTGTATCCGACTGGAATCAGCTCATCACTCCCGTAAATCAACATGTAATCTCTAGTTCTTCTCAAACTTGAAGATACATTTTACAACAGTCCAATGGTCAGGGCCTGGGTTAGACTGATATTTGCTGACTAAGCCAACTGCATGACAGATATCCGGTCTAGTACATAGCATAGCATACATGAGGCTACCAACAGCCGAAGCGTATGGAATTGCTCTCATTTGCTCCTTTTCCTCCGGGGTCTTAGGACCCTGATCCTTGCAAAGGTGCACTCCATGCCTGAAAGGTGTGATACCCTTCTTGGAGTCCTGCATAGCAAATCGTACCAGTACCTTATCTATGTAAGGAGCTTGAGATAAGCCAATCATCCTATTTTTCCTGTCTCGATGGAGTTTGATCCCTAGGATGTAACTGGTTTCTCCCAAGTCCTTCAAATCAAAAGTCTTTGTTAACCAAACTTTTACGGTTGACAACATTCCTATATCTTTCCCAAGGAGAAGGATGTCGTCGACATATAAAATCAGAAAAACTACCCTGTCACCTTCATTTTTCATGTACACACATGACTCATCCGGATTTTGACTAAAACAAATGATTTGATTGCCCGGTCAAAACGAATGTTCCAGCTTCGGGATGCCTGCTTTAGTCCATTAATGGACTTCTGCAGCTTGCAAACTCTTTGCTTTTGGTTACTTGCTATAAAATCGTCTGGCTGCATCATATAGATGTCTTCCTCAAGATGGTCGTTGAGAAACGCCGTCTTGACATCCATTTGCCAAATCTCATAATCAAGATGAGCTGCAATGGCTAAGAGTATCCGGATGGACTTGAGCATGGCTACCGGCGAGAAGGTTTCCTCATAATCGATACCCTCTTTCTGAGTATACCCTTTCGCAACAAGCCTGGCCTTAAAGGTCCCAACTCTTCCATCTGGTCCTCTTTTTCTTTTGTAGACCCACTTGCACCCAATAGGTTTGATATTGGTAGGCAAGTCCACAAGTGTCTAGACCTGATTAGAGTACATGGACTCCATCTCAGCTTTCATAGCATCCTGCCAATGTCCCAAATCTATGTCATTAATTGCTTCATCATAGTTACAGGGATCTTGTTCTAGTTTTTTCGGGATTGCCTCGTAAGACTCTCCCAAGAACGAGAACCTATCAGGGGGCCTGATTATTCTCCCACTACGACGAGGCACTGGTGTAACTACTGGGTCTGGTAAGGGCGGTTCTTCCTCAAGTTCGGTCATACTTGGATTTGGACTTAATTGTTCTTGAATCTCTTCCAAGATCACCTTTCTAAAGATTTCCGGTCCATCATATAATCTTCCTCCAGAAAAACCGCATTGGTGCTTACTAGCACTTTCTGCTCTTTGGTATTATAGAATAACCAACCTTTGGTTCCTTTAGGATATCCTACAAAAGTGCATACTTCCAACTTCATTTCCAACTTATCCGTCTTTACCTTCAGTACGTGTGCCGGACAACCCCAAATGTGTAAATGTTGTAGACTAGGCTTTCGCCCAGACCACAACTCCCGGGGAGTCTTAGGTACAGACTTAGATGGTACGAGGTTTAGTATGTACATCGCAGTATCCAAGGCATATCCCCAAAAGGATATAGGTAATCCTGGGAAACTCAACATAGACCTAATCATATCTAAAAGAGTCCGGTTCCTTCTTTCCGCTACTCCATTCTGTTGAGGCATACCAGGAGCAGACAACTGGGATAGAATCCCATTTTCTGATAAGTGTGCCATAAAGTCACCAGAGAGATATTCCCCTCCTCGATCTGATCGAAGAGTCTTGATACTTTTACCTAATTATTTTTCCGCTTCCACTCGAAACTCTTTGAACTTTTCAGAAGCCTCGGACTTGCGGTGCATAAGGTATATGTATCCATATCTTGAATAATCATCTGTGAAAGTGATGAAATATTCATATCCTCCTCTGGCCCTAACATTAATGGGCCCACACACATCAGTATGCACTAATTCCAATAAATCTTTGGCCCTATTGCCCTTGGATGAAAAGGGCCTTTTGGTCATTTTTCCTTCCAGACAGGACTCACAGACAGGCATTGGTTCTACCACCAATGAAGGCAAGATACCATTTTTCACTAGCCTGTCAATCCTATTTAGGTTTATATGACCTAGCCTCAAGTGCCAAAGTTTTGTTGGATTAGATGAAGGTGACCTTCTCTTTAATGATGACCTATTTATTATTTCGGTATCATGTATCTCATACATTGTAGGAGTTAACAGATAAAGCCCATTGGTTACCTTGCCAGAACATATAAAAGCACCGTTTCTCTTTATGACAACTTCAGTACCAAAAGTAATAGAATAACTTTTATTCACCAAACTAGAAACTGAAATTAAATTCCATCTTAAAGACGGTACATATAGAGTGTCTGACAAAACCAACTTATTATCTTGAAAACATAAAGTAATAACTCCTACTGAGACCGCATCCGCCTTAGCATCAGATCCTAGGTTGACAATGATTTCGCCGTCACCGAGTCTCCTGGTTTCTCGGAACCCCTGCAACGAATTACAAATGTGATTAGTTGCCCCGGAGTCCACATACCAAGATTCTGAAGTACCAGTTGCAAAACTAACTTCAGTAACAAGTGACTCAATCATACCTGAGGTCTTCTTCTTAGACATATATTCTGGACAATTCCTCTTCCAATGTCTTGTCATACCACAATGGAAACACTTTCCTTTTGTCCCTGATCCCTTAGCCTTGCCAACACCACCATTAGGACCATTCTCTGCCTTAGGACCCTTCGGAACTGATTTCTTCTTGCCTTTCTGCCCTTTGCCTTTCGGTTTGGACTTGGCAAATGACTTTTCTGTCATCAGGGCAGTTGGCTTTTTCTTCATAATCCCTTCAGTCACCACCAGCTGGCTTAACAACTCAGCCAGAGTCAGATTCATTTTATTCATGTTGTAATTGACCTTGAAATTGTTGAATGACTCTGGTAGTGACTCAAGGATTATATCAATCTGCGATTCTGCATCAATCTCAGCCCCCAGTACATCTAACTCATTCAATGAGTCCATCATTTTCAACATATGGTCCTGTACTGGTGTGCCTTCAGCCATCTTGGTGCTTATAAGCACCCTCATAGAAGCCTGTCTAGCAGTCCTGCCCTATTATGCAAACATCTCATTTAAGTTTGATATAATATCATATGTAGTCTTAAAGGATTGATGTTGGTGTTGTAAAACACTAGACATAGATGCCTGTATGTAACATCTGGCCATCTCATCGTCTTTGGCCCACTTGGTGTAAAGTTCCTTTTCTTCTTGTGATGCTTCCGGCAATGGCTCATCAAGAGTGGGTTTGGTAAGGACATATTTATATCCTGAAGCTATCAGGACTATATCAAAGTTTCGTTTCCAGTCTACATAGTTGGATCCCACTAATTTATTCTGGTTAAGGATAGTTGCTAGTGGATTGAAAATATTTGAATTCATGCTGGAAATTTTGTAGCACATAACCATACATTCAATTAATGAATTTAAATGACATTAGGGTTTAGTATTCTACCAAATTTATATGGAATCCTCATAACCATTAAATTTAGAATACATCGGAATCCCAATCCCCGGGGTATGCCTCCTTGGGGAGTGCGGATACCTCCTAGATTGGTGCGGATCAAAGTTGGTCAAAATTAGGATTAAGACTAACTTTCCATTATCCCCTTCATTCATTATTATCTAGGTATCTCATACCAAATGTTGAATGACTCCCGATTAGCTTTGGTTTCTAAAATACATGAGGCAAATCTTTGGGGATACTACATCATTATTTTAGTTAAGTGTGACCCACCAACTAGCATAGCATGACAACCGTTGTGAGCAGCTCCTCCTTGGGGAGTAGGCCCCCGCCCCGTCTCACCAACACTATCCATCGGAGATCCATATCTAGTAACCAGACAAGTAAAAGCCCTCCGTGGGGAACGACCACCCTCAAGATGGCGCGAGGCTAATGCTTTCCTTACAATGGCCCTATGGTGGAAAAGCATGAGGATTTCTAAATATAAATGCCCCGCTCCCACTTAATATTTTAGAATTGAGGATTTCCTTGTAAGGTATTAGGGCCCACATGTATACATATGAATATCAAATCATCTTATGATATGATCTAAGATTGGTTCCAAGTCAAGTTATTTTAAAGAAAGTTCAGTTTCTAAATTAGTGTTACCAATGTGTCCATCTCATGGGTCATCAACACTAATTAGAACTCTTTCCAAAAATTAATTTGATTTGACCAATTTTTGTAACTTGCTATGTTTGGATCAGATCTGGAAATATTCTAAATTAAGCATGCATCCATAAATAGAAATTGCAAAAAATAGAAACTAGTCCTCTCCTCCACATGGCCCAAGCGGAATAAACTTCTTGGACTTCTAGACTTTCCAAAACTTCTGGAGTTTATCAAACTCTTTGGGCAACTCCAAAACTCTTTTGGTAATCTTCAAACTCTTTGATTAGGAGTCCAACATCGCTTTCCTTCTTTGTCTCGGACATCGCCAGAATTTACAAATTTAGAAAATAAATTCCTATGCCTCGATTTTGAGACTTACATGGTAATCTAAACATGGAAATAAAAGGGCTATAGGGAAATTCATCATGCCTTGCCCTTTCATGGGAAACCAAGGAAACCATGATGCCCTTTACATTTAGCCTTAAATAAACCAATCACCATAAATAGAAAGCAAAAGACTTGTGGGCCATATAGAGAGGACATGATCATCTACAAGTTAGTATCTCATACAACCATACAAATCACATAAATAGGCTGCCAAATAATGCTGGAAAAATAGGATATGAGAAAAGACCCGAAACTGAAAAATCAGGTTTCTGCAACATGCTGCGCAGTTGGCCTGGTCGACTGGCCAAGGGGCTCGGTCGACCGGCCTGCAAGTCAGCCGGTCGACCGAGCACGGGCCAGGTCGACCGGACTGACGAAATTCTGCAACTTGGGTTTTCTGTTTCGTGTCCATTCTTCCCCAACCCACTTCCAAAGTGTCCCAATGGCTTCCTATGATCCTTCCATCATTATTAAACCCTTTTTGTGACTATCCAAACATGAATCTACTATCAAACCAAGTAAATTCATCAAAACTGATCCTTACATATCCCTTGTTTCATCTTCTTTACATCTCATGCAAAGATTGGAGCAAGCTTATTGATCTAACATGATTAGAGATGAGGTATGGCTCTGATACCAATTGTTGGAATATAGGTGGGCCTTCCAGATAGGTTTCAAAAACTTTTGACCCACTTGATGCAGGGATCAATTGTCTAGAATGCAACAAACCCAATCCAGGATGCAATTCCTCAAACTCATAGCCATGTACAGCAACATATACTATCTAGAAGATACAAAATAGCACATAAACATGCAACCACGAAATCCACAACATACAAGGATGTAGATATACCTTTTGAGCTTTGTTGTGCTCTAATGGAGGATTTGAGTTCTTTACTTTGTTGATGAACACCTTCACTATCTAATTCAGAATCTCCAACTCCTTTTGATCTTCCACGCTATGACCCGTATTAGATCTCTTTTCTCAAGAAGATGGTGGAATCTTCAAGAGAAAACCCAACTAGTAACTCTAAGGAACTAAAGGTGAAAGAGAGGGGAACTTAGAGAAGAAGAGGACTTGTGCAACTCTTGCACAAAGGGGCTGAAAGTGCTCTATGTGTTATGCACGACCATGAGAGGTTGTTCCCCTTTATATAGCCCTCCAATCCTCCTCTTTTCCTATTTGAAATAGAAGTTTAACTCCCATTACAAAATAGTAAACTTTTCCCTTGCTAGTTGGCATAGAAGTCTCACTTCCACAACCATTACTAGCTTTCTCCTTTCTAATTAAAATAGAAGTCCTACTTCCATTAATAATTAGGAGCTTACCATTACCACTATTAGAAGTCTCACTTCAAATAGAAATAGTAACCTTCCTTTTAGAGTTCAAGTAGAATTAGTATCTTTCTAATAATTTGGGCTAGCGTGGGGACCACTAGGTATTCCAAAGAAAGCTAGCTCCAACTGGGACACGCGACCCCACATCTCATGTGCAATCCGGGCCCACAGTTAATTGCAAATAACTCCACTATATAAATGCAATTGCACTCCAGTCTTATGAATAAATTACAATGAAGACCCTAAACTTCCACATTACCACAAGTAGGCCCCTCCATCTATATCCATGGATCAAATGGACCTGTCCACCAAATTAGATCCATATCTTATTATCCTTGAGCCCCAATTAATTATAATGATCATTTGGTATCGATCCAATTAACTCTTAACTGGAATGGGTGCGCACTTACCAATGATAAATCCATTAATTGGCACAAGGGGATATTAAAGATAGATTCCATCTTGACCATTGAATGTTCCCACAGCTCTACTACCACGTACCCAAATCACCGAGGTGTTGACCTACAATTGGCCTCACTCATTGGTGACTCAAAGCAAATGAATAGATAAAAACTTGAGTTCATTAATGTCTCAGGATTATGAGCCTATTGCTAGGGAATTATGAGAGTAGACCTTAAAATAAAGACAGTGTATATAAGGTGCTTCTCATGGTCCTTCAATACATCCAATGTACTAGCACCATGATCCGGAATCTTACATTCCGATGATCGAGACAAATCACACTATCTCATAGTGATCAAGGCGCTGCAACCTTGTCAGATGAGATGTCCAATCTAATCACTGGTTGTGAAGATATTTGAGTATAAGATTTGCAATACATGTCTCCTGTATGTGGATCTCATCCATACACATGGATTACATCTAGTATACTCATGGACTCTGGTTCATCTCATGGGCCATTATGTCTTTTGTATTGGTTATGTGCAAGTATATAAAGCACCATTCATCTCATGAAAGGAAAAGAATGAATTATATTGATAAATAAAGAAATTAATCAATTTATTACATCATATACCTTGGTATTGAGACCATAAAATAACAAGCCCTTGATTTGTCATTTAATCCTATATAAGAGATAACATTTTCTTTTCTCAAAGAAAATCTTAACTGGCTCATGAAATTTATGATTGTGAATGTGGTTTACAGTAAGGCAATTCCAGGCTTCATACTTGAAGCGTGGACGACTTGTCTTGATGATGCTCTGTTTCTGGTTTCTTTTATACTCTTCCATTCCATAACTAGTACTCTTAATTATAAATCGACTTGATACACAATAGGTCATGTTCTGCTTCTTAAAATCATGTGGTCGACACATTGATGATTTTGGGAAGCAGAGAAGTACTAATTATGGGATGGACAACATCAAGATGGCATTGCTGGATGTCACCTGGACCCAACCTCCTTGGCCTGGACAATTCTTTGTTCCTAACCGAACATGACTGCTCTTATTTCTACAGTAGACGAAGGGAGGAAACAAAAGAATACTATTTTCTAGGATTCGATAGGCCTGCTAACAGGGTTTTTTTTTTTTTTTTTACTTTTTCCTTTTTGTATGAGGCCTCTTGGAGGTTCAAATGATTTTAGGTGTAGGAAAATCTCATCCTCTCACCCATGTCATTGTCATTATCTTCCATCTATTAATAGTTCTGAAGTGAAAGAAATTTATATTTCTGTTAGCTTCTCTTGAGCACCATATTGCCTTTTGTTATTAGGCTTTTGCCAATATTATGAGTTCACAAAATTTTGATCAGAGAAAGTATGTCAGAATGCATAATCAATTGATTACAACCATTGCCGAAAATCATTATAAGTCTACATAGCAATAATCACTACAAGAAACTTGACATTTAGCGGCGACTTTTTTTGCCGCGGTCTAATTTTCGCCACTAAAAACCCACATTTAGTGGCAAATATTTGATGTTGCCACTAAAGGCATTATAATGCCTACATTTAGTGGCAACTTATATGTTGTAGCTAAATTTCGCCACTAATTCCTTGGCGGGAATTTTTGGCGCCATGGGATTTTGGAGGGAAAGAGATTTAGTGGCAAGTCTTAATTTATCGCCACTAATGGTGTCCGGTTTTAGTGACAACTTTTTATGGTCGCCACTAATTTCTTAGATTCTTACATTTAGCCGCAGTATATTTTTTGCCACTGTATGTTCTATTTTTTGTGGCTAGTTTATATTGTCACTAAAGATATATCACAAGAAAGTTGACTTTTAATGGCAACACTTTTTGCCATAATTTAATTTTCTCCACTAAAAACTCACCTTTAGCGGCGAAGCTAGATGTTGACACTAAAAGTATTATGTGATCACATTTAATGACAACTTATATGTTCTAGCTAAAGGTCATTTTGGAGGGGAAGGAGATTTAGTGGCGAGTTTTCTTTTGGTGCCACTAATGATCTAGGAGTTTAGTGGTAACTTTTTATTTTCGTGGCTAAATGTTTAGTTGTCATGTTTTCGCCACCTTTTGCGGCGACTTTCTATTGCCACTAAAAATATATTATATGAAAGCCAGCTTTTAGTGGCGACACTTCTAGCCACAAAGTTATTTTTGCCACAAAAGACTCACTTTAGTGAAGGTATTATAGTGATCACATTTAGTGACAACTTATTTGTTGTGGCTAAAGGTCATTTTGGAGGGGCAAAAGAATTAGTGGCGAGTTTTAATCTTTTACCCCTAATGTGGTCCAGGAGTCTAGGATGTCAGCGCCCTCCTCGAGCTTGATAATTCCATTGGAATATTGTCTTCCTACAAGCTTTTGTACATTCTCTTCATTCAAGTCCCATGCTCGGCTCACAAACTCGGTGGTGAATCCAGTGAAGATACCGGTCATCCCAGTGAGTTGGAAATTGGTGAACTCACCGACTCGGTGAGCTTTTGAGGTGTCACCCAAGAAGAGGATAACTAGTTCAGTGTCATTGCTGTTGAACCACCATGTAACCACGCCGAAGGGAAGGGCAATGGCATCACCCTTCTTGATTGCTACAACCTTCTCCTTGGTTGCCTCAGGCAATGCTATCCCAACCCTTCCACTGCCTGAAACAGAACATATGGGCAGGGAAAATGAGTTCAACTCAGTCAAGCAATGGCCAGTGATTAGTGTGAAAATAATTTAAACGGATAAATGTATGACATCTCTGTTTCTAGTGATCCATCCCCAGCTTACTTAGATCACTATGACACCCAGTGATCAGCAATCTGGGTCATTCAGATACTGGGTTAGTTCCCTATGGGTCAGCAATATAACTGTAGTACAAATATTTATTTCAGTCACTGGTTACAAAGTTTCTTTTAGATTGTACCCAAACTTCCCAACCACAGATAGACTGGGATCATAACATAGCGCATTATATCACAGAATTGAAATCATAGATCTTAATGTGAGCAGTCATGTAAGTTAAAAGAAAGGTTATGCAAGCAAATGATACAAAAAATAAATAACTTCATCCAACTACCCCTAGCAAACTGGGGTCACTGACATGAGGCGAACCTCGACTAAATTGCAATCCAATGTCCAGGTAACACTGAATCCCACATACTTTCAGCTGAATTCTAGTAGTCAAGTCTACTGGCCAGGAGGCCATGAAACAGATGAAAATACTTTGGCCCCAATATATGTTCAAACCTATCCTAAAAGCACTGTTAAAAGGATCATCAAAACTCTTACCATACACTTAGTTTATCTGTAAATCTAATTGTGTAGAACTCTACTTACTGGTAATTGATTATCACAAAAACAAAACATCTGTCAGGTATAGGCGATTAGGATCATTAACCAAACACATGAATTCTGATTTATGAATAAACTGAGTGACCTCGCAAGGTTTAGGAAGAATTCTTTCTACTCTAACAAGAAATGGAAAAAAAGTTTCCAACAAACTGCCAATTCTCAATAGCGGTCTCCGTTTTTTTTCAACAAATATTCAGAACAGGGGAACATACAAACAGGAAGAAGTGGTCCCAACATAACATCAGCCAGTACATAAATGTTTGGAATGAAGACAATGATTTTAAAACTGCTTTTGTTCCCATATAGGTCATGTCCAACATAAAAGACCAAGTCCATATCTTGATATTCTGTCTCTTTTGATATTTTACAAATATTCCAACACTTGCAAATTGAACATCTTGATTTTCAGTGGTGTTTATGATGATTTACACATGAATAAAACCTTGTCCTATCATACAATGGTGGAGATAATAGAGACTTTGACAATTTAATGTTTCAAACTAATTCCATAAAAAATAACAAATGGGGCAATACATATCAGTTTATGCAGAAACCTTGAACAAAGAAAAATCATTCCAATGCCATGTAGATTAAGGCCCCTGCCTGGACCATGACTCAGACTAGTTAAATTGATCTATTTTAAACCTGATACAATTTGGGGGGAAAATTGCCATGGTTTTCGGCTTCAGTAAAAATTTCAGAACAATAAACGAAATCCCAAAAGCTAAATCAACTGAGACAGTATCAAGAACAAGATATTCAAATGGAATTAATGCAAAAGTGGATAGAAAAACAGGTTCCAAAAGAAACACCTCAAGCATTTTCTTTTAAAAATATTGTCCTACTAGTCTAATACATTTTCTTCTATAAACAATGTTTTTGAAGAACCCATTTTAAATCTACACCATTAATCTATCATCTCATGGCCTTATAACAAAATAAAAGTAATGCAAAACTCATTGCCAAAGTTACTTTGCCCTGGACCTCATAAAGCATTGGCTCCAATCAGGATGCCATAATAAAAGGCCTAACAGCAAGGTCCTAAAGTACCTAAATAAAAACAGAGCACATGATTGCAGAGCATAATTTACAAAAATCTCTCAGCACCGACAGTTTTCAAAGATTGAATTTTATGGGCTACGGAGGTTTTGTGGGGTCCACCTCAACTCACACCAATTAAATCGGAAATGTTTCATTGTGTGTATAAGATTATGCTAACCATGTTATCAATTATACACTCAATCTCATGGTGGAACCATCTTCTACCGAAATAAAGTACGAGGATAAATCACTGGAGGGGATGGCATTCATTTTTAACGGTTCAGATTATCAATAGGTATGGCCAATGGTAGAGTTGGACACGTTCCACATTCCAATAAGCAGAAGGGTGTGGCCTGTGGGAGAATTTGTTATGACATTGAACCCATCTCCTATAGGAATAAAATCTATTCGAGGCCTTATTATGGAGGAATTTGTTATGAGTGGTTTATTTTATTTTTTATAAGTGGTTTCTAATACAGGTGTGTAGGTCATGAAAACATTTCGATACCCGATGGGATTTTCATTATATTGACTGCTATAAAGCATTTGAATTTTCCCTTTTATATTTTTAATTTAGGTTACTTAATAAGTGACAAATCGGATGGGCTCAATTTTAGTTGGATTAAAATTATCGACGACCCACATCAAGGGAGGCATTTATTTTCAGTTGCTTATATTTTTATAAGTAGGCTCACTATAAAATCTTTCAATTAAAAAAATAACTTGGGTCCATTAGATAAAAGAGGGGGATTCTCCAAGGACTTGGTTCTACCTTCATATATTTTTTTTTATTCAAATGGCTTAAAAGTAATAAATTTGATGGACCCAATTTTAGTTTGATTAAAATTTGTTTAGGGCCAATATTAAGAGGAGGCATTTATTTTTAATGACTCATGTTTTTATGAATAGGCCAATAGGGTAAAGTATTTAGAGTAACAAAAATAACTTTGGTTCACTTAATTAGCTAAGGGTGAATTCTAAGATTTGGTCTCCAACTCCTCCCATGCTTTCATTACTCAATTAGTAAGTTGATCATGCGCGCCCATTCCTTCCAATTAGCAAGTCCCGCCCTCAACCCATTCCTTCCCGCCATCAAATTGCATTCTCTAATCGTAGAAAGAGAACCCTCTCGGTCTCTGTGTCTCTCGCCATTCCAAAACGCAAAGGGGGAAAAACGCTCTCGGTCTCGGTCTCAATCTCGATCTCGGTCTCTGTCTCTCTCTCCGATCTAAAGCTGCGGTGCTCGGGTATCCTCCCCAGCAGATCTGAACCCTCTCTCTATCTCGGTAACCCCCTCCCTGTATTACTCTTTTTTTGTTTTTGTAAACCCCTCTCTATCTTAGTAACCCTCTCTCCCTTTCTCTTCGAGTTTGGATTCTCTCCAACAACAACACATAAGAATTGAGGATCTGCTTAAAAAATTGTAACATATTTATTGTTCTATTTGTGAGGGTTTCGGGTTTGTTTTTTAGAGGTTTTCTCACTTTGGGATTTACACTTGTTTGGGTTTTTCTCTTTAATGGGGTTTGATATGGAACTGGAATTACGATTTGAGTTGCTGTAGTTCTTTTTTGTTTCATATTGTTGTGATGTGACTGTTTCTTGCTTATATGATTTGCATTCGTTGTTCAAGAACAATTGATCTTTCTGGTGCTGCAATTCACGAACTGGGGCTTAGTTTCAGTTATAATGTATAAGTTAGAATTCGCTAATTGTTTGATTCAAAGGTGAATATCTAACACTAAAATATTTTAATATCGCATTACAGAGATTGGTATTGAATCTTGTAATACCTAGTGCCTTTGCGATTGGATTGTTACTAATGTGATAGTGTATAATATTTATATATTGAGAATCTATAATATTAATACTATCCAGTGACTCCAAAACCTATAGAAAGATTGAATTTTTCTTGTTCTAGTCCTCTTTATATAATTATACCATGTATCAATTTTACATATATCCTATAAAAAATATATGTTGTTGCCCTATCTTTTTGGATTGGTTCTCATGCTGTTGTCCTGTTAAACCAATTCATGTTTCATTGCTAATACAAACCCATTAGTCCCATTCAATCCATTTAAACATTTTTAAACTTCCAAGCCTAAATCCTAGAAAAAGGAAAATCTTGGTGGTTTTCCTTTGCTGAGATTTTCTAATGAAGTCTGTATTTTGTTAGAAATAAAAGAAACCTTACTTTTCATTATTTCAATAGCTACTTCATGTTAAGTGCTTGTCATGTACTCAAATAACATAGTGCTTTGTTGTCATTGTGTAGCAAGGATCATAGTGCTTGTCATGTACTCAACAAAGCACTATGAGAACTTCCTTTGTTTCACTACTTTAATTGAGAACATTGTGCTTGTCATGTACTTTTCATTGAAGTGCATAGTGGACCATATATGAAAATTGAAGTGCCTGGGAACAATTCAATCTCAGCACGTTGTTTTCTCTTGGCATTGCATTGGTGTGCAGAAGGTTTCTATTTTCCTCAAAAGCAAAGATAAAATTTTCTAAAAGGGATGTCAGACTTGCAGGGGGTACATTGCATTGGTGGTTGATGCTAACATGGTTACTTGAATTCCTTCCCAAACCAATCCAATGCTTACATTGCATGCCATGAATGTAATTTGGGTAGAGAAAAGCATATCTTTTAGTTGCACCCATATGGGTTCTTCTATGTAACTCTTCAAGAGGAAAACGAAGAAGAAAGAATTGAAAAGGAAGGATAACGTCTAGATATTCAAATTGGTCTCATATATTGTGTCTTGCAGATGACTATGGAGACTGGTGCATCTGAAATATTAAAAAAAAAAAAAAAACAGGAACTCTTCTTGATAAGTGTCTCATGATTTGTGTTGAAGAATATATTTTTAAACTTGTATGTATGTCTCAATTTGTAAGTATATTATTCATCTCTTACACTCCATGTTACTTGTAAGTATACCCTTACAAGTAAATGGAAAACAATGTAAGTGTATTTGGCTGAGATCTTGACAGATAATTTTCCCTATCCTTAAAACAGGACAGCCTGGGAAACCACTACCATGAGTCCATGACCAGGAGCATTTAGGATCCAATGAATAATGTTATTGATGTATGTGGGATATTATGTTTCTTAAACAGCAGAGTGCTAGTCACCTGCAAACAGGGTTGAAATAATGGCCCGGTATGCATTGTGTGCTGGCCATAGCCAATATGATAGTTTGTTGTGCATTGGCCACATAAAAAATGTACCTGCCAACCAAAACATTGTATCTGTTTGTTCTGTATAAACTTTTGAAGTAATTACTAATGTCTTTCTTCATTGCTTTTTATTCTTTTTTAAATTGGACCAGTTCTTCATGGGTATAGTAATCGGATGATAACTTTCCATAAGTAGTTAGGTCCTAAAACTGATTGCTCACCGGAGCACCTTGTATCCTTCTACGAAGCGGGCAGCAAGTAGTAGTTTGCATGGGAATATGAGGGAGAGAAACAGATGCTCGTTGCAATGTGGACAGTGAACAACTAGAAGAACCAATTTTCATCTTTAAATTACAGATGGCAAGATGAAAGAATAAAAGAAAACAAACAAGTGCATGACGTAAAATATTTTCTACGGGCAGTCTTTGCTCCAGATTATGAAATAAATTTCTGATTTGAGAACTAAATAAGAAGCAATCATGCAATAGTTCCAGCCCTGTTCAGAGCTCCATTTTCTATGTGATGGTTTGGTTTTCCTCTAGTAGAGTCTTGCTGTGAGCAGCGCCTGCAATGCCTTGAATGCAGTTTGTTTGGTGGTGGCTCTCTTCTTTTTGCTGAGTTGCTCTTAGTTGCTGTTGTGCTGGATTTTGTAGTGCAGTTTCAGGTTTTTCTTGGGTTGTGATCCGGATCTTTTCCTCTTTGTTCTGGGCAAGGAGTTGGCTCTTTTCCTCCCATTTCAGACTTTCTGTTTCTTCCTGTGCCAGCTCTCAGCCTTCGTTTTTTTGTTCTGTGCTGCTCCGGGTGCTCTGTTCAGCAAGGGCACTATCTCTGTCCTGATAGTGAATTGCTACAGCAAGTCACAGTTGCTTCCATAGAGCTTCAAGTTGATTAGTATTTTTGTTTTTTCTTTTTGTTGCTTGGTTTCCTGTTCATCATTGTTCTTAGTTCCTGCTGTTTTGCTCCCTGCTCTGACCATCCTTTATTTAGAGGTGGCCTTTTTGTATTGCTTGCTGCCATATGGTTGTATTTTTATTCTCCTTCTCCTGGGGGCGTTGCCCCTCTTTCCCTTCTAATACACATTTACCATTTAGCAAAAAACAAAGTTGTTGTAAAAGAATACAACAAAGACAAAAACAACAGAAAGCAATGATGGGTGTTGGACTTCCAACAGACGTCATTTAGCATCCTCATAGATTGATGCAATTGAATTTTATGGAACAAATCTTCCTGCGATAGAGACCGGTCTCAGAATGGAGGAAAGAGCACAAAGATCCAATTACGGATAAAATTAGTGATGTGAAGACAAGTGGAGAGCAGTAGAAGTAGAAACAAAACCTTCTTAGGATCCAAAGCATTTAGGAATCATGATATTCCAAAAAGAAACAGTACAGAAAATTAAATTATGACAAATGAAGGAAGATTAAGCAAAAGTAGATGAGCATCTTTCCACGATTATGGAAAATAAAGAACATGTATACTTCCTAACATTCAAATGCCAATTAGGTTTAAATGATGATTTTCCACAGAACTTCACCAATTTTTACTGCTGGTCCAAAGCCCAAATAAAGCAGGGTATAGAAGACAAAGATAAGTGTAAAAAATGGAGTAGGTATAGTAGTAGAAAAGGATTTGAAAGAAAAAAATAATATCAGGGCCTTTTTTATGATAAAATGGAGGACGCGGTGGTGTTTGTGGCTCTTTTTGCTGCCATTGATCTGAGCATGGATGCTTGCAAGCTGTTTTCACACAAGATGAGGAAGGAGCTTTGTGCCTAGCTAGCAAGACTTCTGTTGATGGTGAATTTTAAATGTGTTTTGATTTGTGAGATTTTTTTATTCATTTTTTGTTTTGATTTTTTCTTCCTTTCTGTTTTTCTTGTCAAGGCTTTTTTTCCTTGGGTTTGTGATGAGCTCTCTCTTGATTTTGTTGATGAGGAAGAAGTGAATAGAATGTTTAGTTACTAACATTGCTTAATAATAAAGGATTGATTATTTTTTTTCTTTGTGGTTGTATAAAGTGATAGTAGCAGATCTTTTTCAGTTGTCATATGTGTTTTTTTTTTTTTTTGTTTGTGGTGGAAATTTATTTGGTTTCATTGGTGATGTATCACCACTGTGGTTTGTGGTAAATCATTGGCAATCTGATGAAGATGAATGCATTAAAACTTAAACTTGAATGAGAAGATCCCTCTTTGGCAATCTAATGAACGCATTTCTTTTTTTTTTTTTTAAAGGAAACATAACCAAAGGGCTTTTGCAGGTTCTGTGCATGTGGCCACAATGATAAGTTATTATTAGGTGGTCATCATGGGTGTTGGAATGAGAGTGATACGGAAAAAGGAGTTCTAAAAAAAAAATTAGGATCAATCTCAATGAGTTTTAAGAACTCAAGGACAATGGCACAGTGCCTCGCATGTATTAAGATTTAAGAGGATCATCAAAAGGAGCCCAGCATTGTGAGTCTTGGCTGGACAAAAAAAAAAAAAAGAAATTGTTAATTCTAATTGCTAGGTAAAGCAGGGCTAAGCATGGGTCTTTTTTTTGAAATAATATCATAGTTATTTGAATTTGACTCCACTTTTTTAGTGGAGAATTAGATTGCTTAAATGTCTACATGAGAAATGTTTTGTGTTGCTTATATGTTTTTTTTTTTTTTTTGAGTTGGAAGTCCACATGATACACAATTTGTTTCTTTTTTCGTGGAGAATTATAGATATATATTTTGTCCTATCATTACAAATTATATTATTTTATATATATTGGTTTAATTGTCAATTAGTCAATAGCTTCTCATATCATCTGCAATTGGAAACATTACCACATCCATCTTGGAAGACTCTTGTTGTGAGTTTTATTGTTTTTCATTGATACCCTGTACTAGGCTATGTTCTCTGTCACTCCAAGATTGATCCTACATGCTACTTTTGGTTACTTGATTCAAAACCTTTGTTAGTGTTTTCTTTGGTTACTTGATTGCAAGCCTTTGTTAGTCTCTTCCTTCTTGTAGTCCCCATGCTCGCAACGCTTTAATTCTCTTTACAGTAATTTTCTTTTTAGTCATGTTTTTTTCTTCATCTTAGTGATAGTAGAGTTCAAGTAGAGCTGTATTGGGACACAGATACAGAACTGTATTCGCGTGAAACTAAGGATTAACTAAGGATTAAGGTGGACACTTTTAACTTTAAGATTAGATTTTTTTTTCAACTTCTAAATTATGAGTAAAAATGCATGTAACTAGATTGCATATGTACACATTACCTGTATCAATGACACCCCCCTTCAAAGTGGCTACTGTAAAATATAAATGTTGTGGGCAGTGTTTTCCTTAGATGGCCCTTCCAACAAATATACAATCCGCATCCTTTATTTATTTGTTTTGCTGGACCAATCCATATTTGGGTGTGCATGGCTACAGGTGTTTGTAGTCTCGAATGTGCCATGCTGGAGCTTGTCAAAGCCTAACCCATTTAGTTACCAGGTCATGTGCTTTGATTGAGATCCAGCCCATGTGCCTAAAAGATCAGCTCATTTGTAAAAATACACAGTTCACCATGTTGGATATATATAAGGCAGTGTTGCACATTTGAGCATATATATATATATATATATATATATATCTAAGCCTAGGCTCAAACTCATCTATCTTCATGATCTAACAGTTCTCTTTGTTACAATTGAAAAGTCCGGCCTTGTATGAAAAGTTCGGCCTTTGGTTGGAAGTTAAATTGCAAAGCTTTAAAAAAGGATAAATGAAAGTTAAATTGCACATCAATTATCTTATCATTAACTAAGCATGTGGTTAATTGTAGCTAAGGCTCTGCCATCGGTGGTGGTGTTAGGGGCAGATCAAAGGAAAGAATGGTCGTCAGCAACTAGTTCCAAAACTTGGGTGGATAAGAAGTTGGATACTAGAAACAAGAGCATAAAGAGATTGTGAAGGATGTTGGGACTTTGTATTACTATTAATTTTTTTTGTATCATCATAAATCCCTAATTCTTGTTTGGAAAATCTTATGTGTATGAATCAGACTTATGGATAATAGATGTGTATAATAGATCTATGTAAAACAAATAATGTTTTATATTTATACTGTTTTGCAAGGCCATTTTACTATTTGAAATAGATGTTTTAGGATCCTCTAGTTCAATGGTTTTCATGAATTTCTCAAGATCCACAAGGAATTAAGGACTCAAATTTTGCCCCAAAAATGCTCTTGGGCTTAGGAAGAGGATTGACGGCTCAGATCTTGAGATTTGGGTTCGTAAGTGAAACCCAGTTAGTTTAAAAAGCATTGGCATCAATGGTCTCATCTTGATAGCCATTTTTGGGTTTCTGAAGAGGATCAATGGTTCTGATCTTGATAGAGAATCCCACAGAAGGTTAGAAATGTACCACATCTTTCTCTTTCAGACATACATTTTTCTAAAAATGCTTCGATTCTTAATAAATGGGACTCATATGATGATCCTAATTATCTGGGAACACCATTTGGATATATAGGAATGTTAGAATGTTTAATCTCATGCCACTTAGCTGCCTATATTATCTTCAGTCTATCTTTTCTTATTGCATATGCCTCCTTTTTCAATTAACTCCATGTTGTTTTGTTGTCTAGGGGACTCGTGAGTGCGATTTTTTATTTATTCCTCACTCTTTGTGTTAGGTACATCGATATGGATAAGAGTTGGATGAAAATTGAGGATAGACGACACCCTAAGTACATAGATGGAGTTAAACAGTTTTTGGAGTTTGCATATGCACATATTGAGCCAGGGAAAAAGATTCGGTGTCCGTGTGTCAAATGCAACAATATCTATTTCCGTACTCGAGATGATGTAGAAGCGGATCTGTATTATCATGGTATAGTTAAGTGTTACATTCCATGGGTATTGCATGGGGAGGAGTTTGAGGCAAGCTCCGATGAAGATGACGATGATGTGCCCAGCAGAGAAGATGAAGATGATCATAGTGATATGCAAGAAATGATACATGATCATTACACTGCAACAACTATAAATGCTTGGGCAGGAGAGGATTCTAGTAGTAATGAGAATGCGGTGCCTGACTGGGAAGTGGATAAATTTATGAGATTGTTGAAGGATGCCGAACAGAAACTATATCCGGGTTGCGAGAAGTTGTCTAAGTTGTCGTTCATTGTGAAGCTGTTGCACCTAAAGACACTTAATCATTGGAGTAGCAAATAATTCACCATGTTGCTTGAGTTGTTAAAGGATGCAATTCCTAATGCTAAGACGCTCCCTAAATCATCTTATGAGGCTAAAAATATAATTCGTGACCTAGGACTTGACTATGTGAGAATTCATGCATGCAAAAATGACTATGTACTATTTTGGAAGGAGCATGAACATAGAGAAGAGTGTCCAGAATGCAAGGAGCCTAGATATAAATTTACCGATGCAAAACGGAAGAAGATTCCTCAAAAAATCTTGCGCTACTTCCCACTAAAACTGAGGCTACAAAGGTTATTTATCTCAAATAAGACAGCATCAGACATGAGGTGGCATAAAGAGAAGAGCATCAATGATGGGGTCTTAAGGCATCCGGCTGATGCTGAAGCTTGGAAAGAATTTGACAAAATGCATAACTCATTTTCCCAAGAGCCTCGTAATGTTAGGCTTGGGCTAGCAAGTGATGGATTCAATCCCTTTTCAAACATGAGCACCTCTCATAGCACATGGCCAGTTATTCTTATGCCATACAATCTACCACCGTGGAAATGTATGAAAAGTCCTTTTTTCATTATGTCGCTACTTATTCCTGGACCCAAGTCTCCAGGAAATGAGATTGATGTATATTTGCGACCATTGGTAGATGAGCTGAAAGAGTTGTGGGAAGATGGCATCCAAACTTATGATGCCTCCACCGGTACCAATTTTCAGCTACATGCCGCGGTGATATGGACCATCAATGACTTCCCTGCATACGGCAATTTATCGGGATGGAGCACTAAAGGGTTTTTGGCTTGTCCTTCATGCAATAAGGAGACATCACATATGTGGTTGAAGAATGGAAGAAAGACTTGTTACATGAGCCATCGTCGTTTCTTATCGACGGATCATAAATGGCGACATAGAAAAAGCTCTTTTGATGGAAAGAAGGAACTTCGGGAGAGGCCAAAGTCATTGTCTGGGGATGATGTGCTTGAGCAATTGAGTCATGTTGGACATGTGAAATTTGGGAAGACACAATCGAAGAAAAGAAAGCGTACAGAGGATTTAAATTGGACGAAGCATAGTACTTTCTTCGAATTGCCTTATTGGAGAACACTTAAACTGCGCCACAATTTGGATGTCAAGCACATAGAGAAAAATATATGTGATAATGTTCTGGGGACATTGATGAACATTGAAGGTAAAACAAAGGACAATGCCAATGCTCGTTTAGATTTGCAGGTGATGGATATAAGGCATCAATTACACGTGAAACATGATGGTAATTCCTACAAAATGCCCCCTGCATGCTACACAATGTCCCTTGCCGAGAAAAAGAACTTTTGTGAATTCTTGGCTTCGGTGAAGTTTCCTGACGGCTATGCCTCAAACATATCTCGACGTGTGAACATCAAAGAATGTCGAATTGTAGGCATGAAGAGTCATGATTGCCACATATTTTTACAAAGATTACTTCCACTTGCACTACGTGGATCGTTAAGCGATGATGTGTGTGAGGCACTAATTGAGCTTAGCCATTTCTTTAAGGAGTTGTGTTCTCGGACATTAACAAAAGATGTCTTGGAACGTCTTGAAAGCCAGATTGCTATAACACTTTGTAAGCTGGAAAGGATATTCCCACCGTCATTCTTTGATATTATGGTGCACTTGCCCATTCATCTAGCGCGAGAGGCGATTCTCGGTAGACCAGTGCAATATCGATGGATGTATCCGATTGAAAGGTACTGTATTTGATTATTCTTACTGTTAATTATGCACTTACAATGTTTACATCATATTGCTACTTTGATTATCATCCTGAATTTATATTTCATTAGGTACTTATATACACTGAAGCATTATGTGAGCAATAAAGCTTTTCCAGAAGGGTCAATCGCAGAAGGTTACATTGTCGCAGAATGCCTGACGTTCTGCTCAATGTATTTGCATGGGATTGAGACCAAATTCAATAGAGTAGAAAGAAATTATGATGGAAATAACAGACAAACGCATCAAGGTTTATCCCTTTTTTCAAAGAATTGTCGTCCACTAGGGAAAGGAGAATATGGATATATTGACGACAAAGCTTGGGAGCAGGCTTGCATTTACGTATTGAAGAACTGTGATGAGGTTCTGCCGTTTCTTATGTATGACACTTATCCCGGTGTATTTGATGCATATTTAGTGTTTCTCAATTGTCCATTTTTATCTCTCTTTTCATATATTTCCTTTCGGCTATAATTGTATGTCTTTTTGTATAGTGAACACTAGGAACAGATGGAGAGAGAGAGTCTAAGGAATGTAGTAAAGAGGCACGAAGAGAAGTTTCCTAAATGGTTTGAAGAGCGTGTAAGTGTTATAAAACATAAATCTTATTACATCACACATTAGTTCCATCATACTATATTTATTTCATTCACATATATGAACAGGTTACACAATTGTACAGTCAAGAAAATGCACGTGTCAATAAGCAACTTCTGGACTTAGCACGAGATCCTGATAGAAGAGTGACAC
This sequence comes from Cinnamomum chago, assembly GCA_038049695.1. Lineage (NCBI taxonomy): Eukaryota > Viridiplantae > Streptophyta > Magnoliopsida > Laurales > Lauraceae > Cinnamomum > Cinnamomum chago. Next base: position 38,543,795 of record CP142461.1, read on the forward strand.
GATACAAGGGTTGTGTCATTAATGATCTACGATTTCATACAAAAGATCGTGAGATGTTTCGAAAAACTCAGAATAGTGGCGTGGTTGTGAAGGGAGATGATGAAATAGGAAACCAAGATTACTATGGTGTCCTTACAAACATTATTCAATTGGATTATTTTGGGGACAACAATGTTTTTTTGTTCAAGTGTGATTGGTGGCATGTCGGCAAAGAAGGTAGAGGAATACAAACAGATAAACACAACTATACCAGTGTCAATTTCTCAAAGAAATGGAATACCAATGAGCCATTTGTGCTAGCATCTCAAGCGGTACAAGTTTTTTACGTCAAAGACTCCAAATTAGGCAAAAATTGGCAAGTCGTGGTGAAGACACAAGCTCGAGACTTGTATGATGTACCGGAAGATGAAGATAAAGAGTCGATTGGTGATGACGAGCCATACCAACAAAATGAGTCATATAGTGCAGCTGATACATTGAGAGTTAGTGATGATGACTTTGTGGCGTGGCAAAGAGATGATATTCCTCCAACTCTTATTGATGCAAATCTTCTAGTGCATGAGGAAGTAGAAGATGAGCATGTTGATACTTTCATTAATGATGAAAGTGAGGAGGATGATACCTCCATTGATTATGATAATGAGGAAGATGAAATGAGCACTGATAATGATAGTGAGACCAATAGCTTGATATAATTTGTATATATAATATGTTCATTATCATTCTTGATGGATAAATAAATTAAAGAAAGCTTATTTTTCATGCTCTTATATTAATCCTTCTTTGATGTAAGACATGTGCTTGATGTGTATGCATATATGCTTAATGAATAATCAATTTAATGCAAAGTGTTGTAGGATAAATCATTGACATGGCCAATAGAGGTCAAGGTGGAGGTAGACGAGGAGGAGCTCGGGCAAGCCAGTCCTCACAGATAGGACAACCTACATTAGAGGTAGGACCTTCAAACCCTACACAGGTTGAGTCATTTGTTCGAGATGAGGTCGCCGTCGACAACGTCGGTATGTCTAACAACCATTTTAAATTATGCATGCACTTTTTTATGGTTTATGCAACAATATATAAATTTGTGTTGATGAAAGCTAATAAATTTAGTTGTATTTTGAGTGAACAGGGCCATGTGCGTCCAGGAAGAGAGGACGAGGGAAGACTAGGGGTATTGCACTCACAAAGAGGAGGCGTGATGGGGAAAAGTTAGCGGTAGACATTCCACCAAACTTGATGCGAGCTGTAGGAAACAATGCTCAAGCATTAATAACTGAGTGTGGCATTATTGTCAGACAGATGGCCCCACTCCGGTTTCCCAAATGGAAGACAATCCCAGATGACGAGAAGACTAAGATGTGGCAAGCTACACAAGTGAGTCATTAAAATTAAGAAGCTTATGTGTTTGAGAAATTCTATTTAGATTTGAAATTTCTAATTTACATCTATGTTTACTTACTCATACAATAATGTGCAGCAAAAGTTTACTCTCCAGGATGAACCCCATATCAAGGAAGCTGTGTATCAACAGCTAAATCGCCAATATAGGGATTATCGACACAGGTTGCATAAGGATTATTATTGTAAGTATGACGCCGATGAGATGAGACTGGAGAATCCCCCCTCGTTTGTGAGCAACGATGATTGGGTTTGTCTTGTTAGGTATTTCGGATCTGAGGAATTTAAGGTATGCATGTCAATTAAGTTATATTGTCTGCCCTTTTAATCTATCTTTCATACATGTATTGCTTATAATTTATGGAACACGAATGCAGAAAATGAGTAATAGAAATAAGGAGAACCGGGAAAAGCAGAAGATCGGCCATGTTGCTGGGACAAAGGCTTTTGCTCGAATCAGCTATGATAGTGTAAACTTCTATCATAATGTTTCTGGGAATTTTATTATTATTTTTATTATTTTTATTATTTGTGTTGTTTAATGACAGCGTAATCTTGAGACGGGGGACGAGCCTTCTCGGACTAGCTTGTGGTTCACTACCCGGTATAGCATGAAGAAAAGAGTTTGGGTGGATTCAACTTCGGAAAAAGTCTATGTAAGTTATTGTTCCCTTTTCTATTTTCTTATCAATCTTCTTATATTATATATAATACTAAATTGATAAATAATAACAATTGATTTTTGAATGTAGGAGGAGCTTAAGAGATTAGAGTCTCAACCACTAGAGGAGGGCACTCCTCCCATGACTGAGGATCAGAGATTTGAGTCAGTGATCGGACCAGAGCGCTCAGGATATTTACGTGGTCGTGGGGCTGGACCAAAGCCCAAGACCTCTACAGTTGGGCAACGAATCCATGCACAGCTAGAGAGAGAGAATGAGGAGTTTAGGAGGCGTGCTGAGGCGGATACAATGCGCTTGGAGTTGTTGGAAAAGGAGAATAGTGAGATGGCTTCGCGAATGGAGTCATTAGAGTCTCAGCTAGCCTCGCAGCAAACACAAGTGCAAGCTCAGGTGCAGGCAGCGCTCCATTCCCAGGCAGAATTGCAACAGACACAGGTCCATGCTCAGGTACAAGTTGCATTACAGTCCCAGCTAAACATCCTCCTACAACAATTCAAGGAGTCAGGCCAAATTCCAATGTGATGCATAACTACTCAAAAGCGGGATGATAATGATTTTTTTATTTATTTTTATTTTTTCTATGCTGATGTAAATTTTACTCTTGCTACTCAAGTACCTTAGAACTTAATGTTTTTAAATTTGAGGTTATTTTCTAATACTTGATGGTGATGAAGTTTTTATTTTCTAATATTATATAAGCAGGTTCATGAAAATTTGAAAAGGAATCAATAAATTAATTTATTCTTCCTTTTAATTAATTTTAACCTTTTAGTCGCGGGAACAAGTCATTGGTAGAACTATTACACTTAATACTTTTAGTGATGACTTGTTGTTGTAGCTGATTGTAAAACGTTTAGCTGCGATTGCAAGTCGCCGCTGAAACTACCACTGAAGGTGCCATACCTAGTACTTGTAGTGGCGATGGTTATCGCGGCTAAAATTTAAACATTTGGCCGCGATAACAAGTTGCCACTAAAATAACTATACATACTACTTTTAGTGGCGACTTATAGTTGCTGCTAAAATTAAACTTTTAGCCGCAATAACAAGTTGTCACTAAAATTACTATACACACTACTTTTAGTGGCGACTTATAGTTGCCGCTAAAATTAAACTTTTAGCCGCGACTTAAAATCGCCCCTAAAACCCTACTTTCATATGTTTGTAATAAATTTTTAGCGGCGATTTTATACTTTTAGTGACAATAATTTTTTAAATAAGCGGCGATAAATCTTGCGGCTAATTATTAGACTTTTAGCTACAACTTTGGAGTTGTGGGTAAAAGTCCAACTTTTAGCCGCGATGTTTTAAAATCGCGGCTAAAACAATTAGTGACAGCACTTATAGCAACGACTCAGCGGTGATCAAAATATTGTCGCTAAAACTTTTAGCCGCAACTTTAAGACCTTTAGCCACGAAAATTTTCGCAGCTAAATGTCAAGTTTCTTGTAGTGAATAACAACCAATACAATGGTGGAAATGTAATCAGAATTTCCAATTTGAGATATAAATGTTTTTATTTTTTCTTAATTTAGTTTTTAATGAGCATTACTCCAACCTTTCTTTACTGTCCAAAATTTGGTAATAGATTCAAACAACAATGAACTTTTATTTGGCAATATTAGCATGGCAGTCGTTAAAGAAGGGAACTACATGATACATAGTACTGGATGTTCATGAAACCCAAAATGCATTAGTTACCATTCTAAAAGCTGTGAAATAAAGTACTAGGAAAAATGTTTAAGCATGTTAGATAGGAAAACAAACAGCCATAGCTTTTAAACAATCACCCAAGAGTACCTTCAGTTCGAATTCCTTCAATTCCTCTCTAGTCTGAAGAAAAGAACAACATAACCACATGAAATGAACTCTTAGTCCATAAGAGTAACTCATATAAAAGGCAGATGGCATTTGCTTTAGGTTTTATTGATTGTTACCTTTAACGTATCAGGTCCAAAAGCTTCCCTTAGAAAAGCCCCAACCATGGTTTTCTTCCCCACTCCAGGAGGACCTTCAAATATGAAGTGACTATCAACTCCCTGAGCAACGTGAAATAGAACCATCGAAAACAAGAGGATAATGAATTTGGTTTGTCTCTAACTGTGCAGATTCATCCACAGTATGAAATGATCCATTCCTACATCATATATACAGCCACTCACCGGCAATGATGAAGGCTAGGTTATGCTACCACACCTTACACTAGAACATATGATCATGGAAGTATAAGGACCAATCCCTTGATTAGTTTAGAAGATCTCATCTTGTATATAAAATAAAGAAGATGACTCGGTCTAACAAGAATTCTCTGCCCAAAGACAGAAAAACACACACTCAAATGGGAATCCGCTGAATATGAAAAAAATAAAAAATAATAAAAAAATTAAAAAAAATTAAAAAAAATCACATCAAAAGCACTTTAATTGTGGTTTTTTCTTCAAAATGTCAACAATTAAATTGTTTGCTTTCTCCATTGTCTTCTTCAATTCATCTTCTGACGTTTGATACTTGTCGCAAAAAGATGCATTGATCAACCCGCAAACACCACCATCCAAAAGAGAGGCAAGTTAATTCATTTTGTATAACATGTTCACTAGAATAGGAAAAACTGAGTTTAGAGGAAACGATTATCAACTGAACATAGCTATGACATTCATGCATAGATCCTTAACCAATGTTCAACATTGGGTCTCCAAACATGCATTTTCTACTGCTGGTTCATTTTGGTTTAGATTAGGTAAGAAATGCATGAATAATAGCATGAATAATAAGAATACAAGGACTGACCCATTATTGATAATTTCTAATTACTTGTGATTAGGTCAAATATGGACAGGAGTTGGATATTACATTATCAGAACCGATTTAGTGCTGAGTACATAGCTGGTGTGAACTCATTTATTGATTTTGCAAAGGCGAATTCCCCCGGTAAAGTGTTGATTACCTGCCCGTGTAACGATTGCTGTAACCATCGAAAGCAAGACTATGTAACCGTGAGAGCTCATTTGCACATTCATGGAATGATGGTCTCATACCTACGGTGGATATTGCACGGGGAACCTATAGTTCAACCCGATGATTCAGATGAGAGCGATGATGAATCAGAAGATACTAAGGATGAATACGATGAGTTGATAGAGGACCATCGTAGGGGAACTTACTCGGATGAAGATACTCAAGAGAGGGATGATGTGCAAGATTTTGAAAGTTTGTTGAAGGCTTCTCAGCGTGGCCTGTACCCAGGATGCAAAAGTTCAGATACTCTGTTATCGTTTGTCATCAAGATATTGCATGTGAAGGTAGAAAATGGGTGTAGCAACAAGTCGTTCAACAAGGTTCTGCAGATTTTTAAGGACTTCTTACCCGAAGGTCATGTAGTGCCGGCCTCAGTTTACGAGGCAAAGAAATTATTACGTGACTTGGGCATGGGATACAAGAACATAGATGCCTGCAAACACAATTGTGTGTTGTATTGGAAGGAGAATGCTCAATTGGATAAATGTCTAGAATGTGAAGAGCCTAGGTACAAGGTCAATGATGGTAAGCGAAAGAAGATCCCTCATAAGGTGCTCCGTTACTTCCCATTGATACCGAGGTTACGCAGATTGTATATGTCAAGGAAGACAGCCACAGTGATGAGATGGCACAGTGATAAGCGCGCTGACGATGGGATAGCGCGCCATCCGGCTGATTCAGTGGAATGGAAAGAATTTGATAAGAAATATCTAGAGTTTTCCCAAGAGACACGTAATGTGAGGCTGGGGTTAGCCACCGATGGATTCAATCCTATCGGTAACATGAGCACCTCTTATAGCATGTGGCTTGTCATACTTATGCCCTATAATTTGCCACCATGGATGTGCATGAAGGAGCCATTCTTGATGATGTCATTACTTATTCCAGGACCAAACTCACCGGGAAACGATATCGATGTATATCTAAGGCCCTTGGTTGATGAGTTGAAGGAGTTGTGGGATCACGGTGTATCGACTTATGATGGCTCCACTAAACAGACATTTCAAATGCATGCGGCTGTGATATGGACGATAAATGACTTTCCTGCGTATGGTAACTTGTCTGGGTGGAGCACTAAAGGTTATAACGCTTGCCCCTCGTGTAACGACGGCTCGTTAGGTGTGAAGTTGAAAGATAAGATTGGGTACATTGGCCATCAAAAATACTTGGAACTGAACCACCAATGGCGTAGAAGCAAGGCCTTCAACGGTCAACCTGAGCGTGAAAAGAATTCTTTGGATTTACAGGGGCAAAAGGTACTAGACCAGCTAGAAGAACTAGTGCCGGTCAAGTTTGGCAAGAATAACAAAAGACCTCGTGACTCTGGAGAACTGAATTGGACAAAGAAAAGCATCCTATTTGAATGGCCCTACTGGAAGTGCAAAAAACTCCGACACAACCTTGATCCTATGCACATTGAGAAGAACATCTGTGTATCTTTGGTTGGAACAGTTTTGGGCATAAAGGGAAAAAACAAGGACACCGATAAAGCGCGTAAGGATTTGAAAAATATGGGCATCAGGCCAGAGTTGCATCTAGTGGAGAGGGGCGATGGATCCAACTTGAAGCCGCGTGCCTCTTACACTCTGGAACCAAAACATAGAGATGGTTTTTATGAATTTTTGAAGTCGATCAAATACCCAGACGGCTATGCGGCGAACCTCTCGAGGTGTGTAACCTCGAAAAATGATAAATTAGCTGGTTTAAAGAGCCATGATTGCCACATCCTTATCCAACGCATCCTTCCTATTGGCATGCGCGGCTTTCTGAATAAGGATATATGTACAACATTATTTGAGTTAGGCAGCTTTTTCCAAGACATCTGTTCGAAAACACAGAGACACGATGATTTGAAAAAATTGGAGGAGCAGATAGTTTTAATATTGTGCAAGCTGGAGAGGATTTTTCCTCCTGCTTTCTTTGATGTGATGGTTTATCTATCGGTTCACTTGCCACGCGAGGCCATACTTGGTGGACCGGTGCAATATCGATGGATGTACCCGATAGAAAGGTAATAGTTGTTGACCATTGATTAATTATTTATGTATTAGTGAAATTGCCATGCATTGAAAATCTTAATTGTTATCACTGGTTTTAAAGGTTTCTAAAGACTCTAAAAGGGTACGTTCGCAACCGAGCTCGGCCTGAAGGTTCGATCGCCGAGGCTTACATTGTCAAAGAGTGCCTCACTTTTTGCTCAATGTATTTAAGGTAGACTGATCAAGTACAGTGTTATGATGATGGTGGCGAACGTGGCCCGGGGATGTCGGTCTTCACACAAACTATCCGTCCCATCAGACTGAAGCCAAGGGCACATGATCCTTCTCAAAGAGAGCGTGACATGACTCATTGGTTTGTGCTGAATAATTGCCCCGAGGTGGAGCCGTATCTACAGCATGTGCTTCAATCTAGCCATATTTATACATTGCTCGTTAATTCCTTTATTCAGTCTCTACTCTTACTTATTCATTGGAAGCTATCTTGAGTAGGGAACACAAGAATTCAATGCAAGATCAAACATGTGGAGATGTTGGTCAGATACAACGAAAAGAATTTGCAGGATGGCTTAAACAACGGGTAAGACATATAAAATATTATCATTTTAATTGCTAGATATTATTCGATTACACCTCAAATAACATTAGTCTAATACATTTGTCTTAATCTTCTTATGTAGATGAACCAATTGCGAACTCTAGGGTCACCGGAAGCTTCCGATGAGATGTGGTTATTAGCAGATGGCCCTAGATCCCTGGTGAATCTTTACCAGGGATGTGATTGCAGTTGCGTCCGATTCCACACTATAGACCGTGAGAAGTGCCGTTGGAGCCAGAGTAGCGGCTTGGTTGTGGAAGGGGAATACGAAGGGGTGAAACACGACTACTATGGCTATATCTGCAAAGTCTGGGAATTGTCCTATCGGCACGAGGGTATGGTGGTCTTATTTGAATGTGAATGGTACAACACTAGTACCAAGCACAAGATAAACATCGAAGACCATGTTACAAGCATTGATATCACGGGTCGTTGGTGTACGGATGATCCATTTGTCCTCCCAAGTCATGTGAAACAAGTCTTCTACGTCAATGACACAAGCAGAGGAAAAAATTGGAGAGTCGTAGAACGGGTCAAGCCTCGGGGAGTATGGGATGTACCCGCTAAGCGGGATGACGACGACGACGACGATGATGTGCCTAATGATGCATTTCAACAAGACGAAACGACGTTTGTTGTCCCAGTCCTCGTCGATGGTACTAGTGTCCAATACTCTAGGGATGATATAGATCCTGAGATCGTTCTCAATGATGAGTCAGTAGACGAGGATGGCCAAGATGAGGATGAAACATTGGCGGAGTACGAAGATGAAGAAGAAAATGATGTTCATAGTCAAGAAGATGATGACATGGAATTTGACATGTAGTGTTTGTTTCAGTTTTTGCACATGTAACATTTAAGTAAATTAATAAAGATCTTGTCTTACATAATGACATTGTGTTCAATTTCTTTTTCTCTTCTAATTTGTTCATATATAGATAAGACATTTCTACATTTAACATTTTATTCTTATTTCTATATATAATAGTTGCAAAAGATGCCAAACGGAGGAAGAAAATGGGTCAAACCAGGAGAGTTGTCCCGTCAAGTGCAAGCATCCAATTATTTATTAAAGAGAAAAAACAATTAAGCAGAATGCAGAAAAACTTGCATCTCTAGGGCTCCCGCCGACCGCACGCACTATATTTGGTTCGGCTCAAGGGATAAACGAGAAGGGAAAGAGGAATGTTAGTGGGAATGATAAGGATGAGAACTACATTCCCCCCGAAGATGATGATGTAAATGACGAGACATCTTGGTCTCAATCAGATGAGGTAATTCTTTCTGTGAATGTCTATGACGTGGACTTGATAATATTAGTTTTTATGGTGACACTCATGCTAAAATGATATTCATTTCTATTTAATGTAAATTGTTGACATTCACTTTATTAATATTGTTGATTTTTATTAATAATTAGTTATTTTCCTTGTCAGATTGCAGAGATGCCTCGAGATAACAGGGTGAAACGTGCTGGGAGGATTGCAGCTACGTTCGGGTTAGCTCGTGTAGAGAGCCCACCTGAGGCCTCGACACAGCCTTTGTCGGCTGCTCTTCTAGTTACACGGTCTGGAGGATCAGGGAGCACCCCTGATTTGGCAGCCTCCCAGCCTCCGACCACACAGCCCTTGCCGACCCAGCCTCAGACGTCCCAGCTTCCGACGAGTCCTCAAACAGTCGGGAGCAGCGTAGGTGAGAAAATTATATTTTGTTATTATTCAGAATGGTTCACCTCAATTTAATGATTTGTGTTCACTAACTCATTTAGCACTTTCATCTTAACAGCATCAGCCCCAGCCTCGGATGTTCCGAGCCGTGTAAGGGGTGTTACGCGAGGGAAGAATGTGACAAAGCTGAGGAGACAACTGGGTCATAACATCCTAGTCCCGATCCCCATCTCCAGTCATAGGCCAGAAGGGGAACATGCCCCATCATTGGTTAACCATCTTGGGTTAGCCATTAGAGAGGTTGCCCCAGTCAGGCCCCATGGCTGAAAGAAGCTTGACAATGGGATCAAGCTTACCGTCATTGGTACAGTTCAAGTAAACTGAAATGAGAAATATCAACCAAATTAACAATTAATTGTGCTCCACATTACAAAATCTGATTATATTTTGTTATTACTAATCTTTATATGGCTCTCCCCTAATTGCAGCAAGTTTTTGATATCGGGGACTACGACGGCGATGTGCAGCTCAGGGCGGACGTTGACCGCCAATGTGGGGTTTTGTATAAGAGTTGGAAGTACGAGCTGCATTGTCACTATTTGGAGTTGTTGGAGCAGGGGGTTCCCCGACCCCAGGACCACCCGACAGAGGCTTGTGATCTAGCTGACTGGCAGTTAATGGTCTCGCAGTGTTGGGAATCGCCAACCTGGAAGGTAACTTTGGGATGTGATCTACAACAATTATTTATGTATTCCAACGTAATTCTATTAGTAATGATTTTATAAATGACTGCTATTGTATTATTGTTTTTCTATGTAGGCAAAGTCGAAAAAAGCTCATGAGAGTTGAGCCAAGCTGCCATATAATCATACTAGTGGCTCCAGGTCATTTGCATCGAGAATGTCTCTGATGGTACTAATTATATTCATATGAAGAAACTGGATTAAGTTTATTAATTTATCAATATGTAGCTAGGTTCATATCTAATACAAAGCTATTTCAAATGACAGACGGCACAGAATGCGGGTCAAGTGCCGCCTATTACTCAATTCTTCCGCGACACCCACTACAAAGAAAAGAGTAATGGGTGGGTGAATGAGGTGGCTCAGCAGAGACATGTACGTTTGCTAATAAACCAATTTTGATAAATAATGCCATAAAAGCATTCTAAATCCCTTTTTTATGTAAATGGCATGAGGCCTTGGTGCAGCGGACTGAGGAACAATCGCAGCCATCTGTCACAGCTCCGATGACTGAGGAGCAGATTGCTGTTGATGTGCTCGGGCAAAGGTCGAGATACTTAAAAGGGTATGGCATATATACGAGGACCTCTGCATCTTCCACACAGTCTCGGTCACCAGATCCTGAGGTGATCGCCAGTGGGAGCAAGTAGCGGAGTAGGTTCGGAGGCAGGCTGAGTAGGATCGGAGGCAGACTGAGCAGGATAGGAGGCAACGAACACTTGAGGCCCTCGTTCAATAGTTGGCAGCTGCGACAGGGATAGATCTTACCAGCTTTCAAGACATCACGAGGGGGACCTCTCCTGCTGGTGATGGCACATCTACTGGAGATCATGATGCGACCCTTTGGTTAGTAGATTATTCTATTGAAATTTTAACAAAATAACTAGTCAAAATTTATAAACACTAAAAATGTAGCATTTTCAACACCTTGGAAATGTGAATGAAGATTTGATTTTGGTAATTGGGTTGGATTCTTTTTTGGGAATTGAGATGGAAATGTGAAGATGAGTTCATTGATCTTTGGTTCTTTTGGATTAGACTCCCCTTATGTTGGCTGCAATGCATGGGAGTGATGGACCCGGCTTTTGTCTTTTTCCAAAGCTGCCTCCGCCCCGGGGCTGACGGGGTATGGTGGAGGGAAAAAGGAAAAGCGGGCATCAGTTTTTTTGTACGGGTATGCCAATTTCTCTTTAATACTTGGAATTTAGAAATGATGATCCGGAGATCCACCTTCACAAGTAAAAAGGGAAATGAAACTTTTTTCTAGTTTTCCATTGAATACATATTTTAATAAAAGAGACAGTTTTGTTTGAATGCCGTGAAAGGCGTTTTTGTGCCGTAGAAGGCGGTTTGGTGCCGTTGGAGGCGATTTTGCCATGAAAGGCGATTTACAAATCTTATCAATAATGAAAGACAAGAGATGTGATTTTTTTTGTCTCTTTAGAAAAAATACAATTTACAACAGAAAAGTAAGAAAAAGGAATCTAACTTCTCATGCGATTGTGGGAGGGCTCGTTCAGATCGATGGTCGCGAGTCATGTATGGGCTCCGCCATCGTCCTTCAGATGAGAACATAGTGCTTGATTTCTTGGCTTGGCTCCAACCTCATATTTTTAGAGGATAAGGACCAAGATAAGGTCCTATATCCGGTAAAAAACTGAGTAGACGGGCTGAAAAGCCGCATCGTGCCATGTTGGATAGAAGGAGAGTGATGGACCCGGCTTTTGTCTTTTTCCAAAGCTGCCTTCGCCCCGGGGCTGACGGGGTATGGTGGAGGGAAAAAGGAAAAGCGGGCATCAGTTTTTTTGTACGGGTATGCCAATTTCTCTTTAATACTTGGAATTTAGAAATGGTGATCCGGAGATCCACCTTCACAAGTAAAAAGGGAAATGAAACTTTTTTCTAGTTTTCCATTGCATACATATTTTAATAAAAGAGACAGTTTTGTTTGAATGCCGTGAAAGGCATTTTTGTGCCGTAGAAGGGGGTTTGGTGCCGTTGGAGGCGATTTTTCCATGAAAGGCGATTTACAAATCTTATCAATAATGAAAGACAAGAGATGTGATTTTTTTTTGTCTCTTTAGAAAAAATACAATTTACAACAGAAAAGTAAGAAAAAAGAATCTAACTTCTCATGCGATTGTGGGAGGGCTCGTTCAGATCGATGGTCGCGAGTCATGTATGGGCTCCGCCATCGTCCTTCAGATGAGAACATAGTGCTTGATTTTTTGGCTTGGCTCCAACCTCAGATTTTTAGAGGATAAGGACCAAGATAAGGTCCTATATCCGGTAAAAAACTGAGTAGATGGGCTGAAAAGCCGTATCTAGCCATGTTGGATAGAAGGAGAGGTGGTATTTGGGGGGGGGTGGCCCCCCAAGGGGCTTCAATCACCTTGTTGAACTTGTTGCAGCAGAGTTTTCTTGAAGGAGCAGGGTTGTAGAGATTTCTCCAAGGATTTTTGAATGATTTTCTGGCGATTTTTCCGGATCCTTCTGTGTGTGTTCCTCCTCTGGAATGCTTGGAGAGGACTCCTATTTATAGGCCTTTTGGTAGCCTTTAGGAGTGATTTATGAGCCTTTATGGTAATAAAGCTCATTAAGGGAGGAGTTACAAGTTTAATTGCTTTTTGTTTTGTAACTCCTGACCCTTGGATTTCATTGGCCGGAGGAGAGTCATGGGCATTTAATCGCCTTTAATCTCCATTATGTTAGGAGTTTCATGGCTTGAATGCCATGATTGCTTGGACTTGTAACTCCTGAACGGAGGCTTCAGATTGGGCCGTTCAAGATAATGGGTTAATGACCGCATTAACTTGCCATAAACGGGCCAATTGATTGCACTAAGTGGCCACCTTGGTAGCTGAAGAGTCGCGGGCCATGTTGCGTCTCTTGGAATTCCCTTTGCGATGATCATCGATGGATCCTTATGTAAATCAACATCAGATGATCATGTAGTTTCAGACATTGGTTGATACTAGCGGGCCGGCAGCATCTGTCCAGTCGATTTCGCGATCGGGCGGGCAGAAAGTGCACTTTTTGGTTGTTCAGCTGGCGATCAACGAAGTTTTTGAAGTTCTTGGAAGGATTCCTATGATCTTGGCGAATATCGGCGAATTTGGAGCCTCAAAAGTCTGAATCTGGAAAAATCACAGGGACAGAACAACTCGTCTCGCGAAAACGGACGAAACGGGGGGTCCCGGGGCGAAATCGGCGCCCCGGACCTCCCAGGGTCGCCGGCCCCATGGTCTCCGGCGACCATGGGCCATGGTCGCCGGCGACCATGGCCCAGGGTCGCAGGCCTGGCCCAGGGTCGCGGGGCTCTGCGACCCTGGGGGGAAAATTGCTTCCCGGGGCCCGTTTCTGGCCGTTTTTCGTCGTTTTTCGCTTCCGTTTTTTTTGTTTGTTTTCTATGACATTTCTCCACATTTTTGGCTTGATTTCCCTCTGAAAAACATGATGAGAATCCTTGCAAATTGGTTTGCAAAGTTTCCGATTTTCCGGGAAAAGCCGAGCGCAGAACTGCTGATTTTCCGCCAGAAGCTGAAACAGGGTCAAACGATGTCGGAATGACCCGAAATTTGAGGTGAAGCTTCTTTAGCATTAAATAAGACCAACCATTGGCTTTTGTTTGAGTTTTGAAGCCGTTTGGGGTCATGCAAATGCTTGCCTTTGATTTCACCGCGACGGAAATGCCGAACTTTGACTTTCGGTCAAACGATGTCCGATTGACCTGAAATTCGACGTGTAGCTTCCTCATCAGTAGATAAGACCAACCATAAGCTTTCGTTTGAGTTTTGAAGCCATTTGGAGTCATGCAAATGCTTGACTTTGTTTCTCCTGCAATAGAGATGCCGAGCTTTGACTTCTGGTCAAACGATGTCCGATTGACCTGAAATTCGACGAGGAGCCTATTGGAGTCATTTAGAGATGATCCGCAAGCTCCGAATTAGGTGTCATGGTCCCGGGGTGGTCCGCCGCCGGGAGCTGCTGCTTAGCTGTTGGAGAAGTGAAGCTAGGCCAAATAATGTCGGAATGGCCTGAAACTTCATGTGTACCTCTCTTTTGGTTGTTTTGAATGACCTTGCAGTTTTTGTTTGAAATTGACAAGATCTGATGCTTGAAGTGGCGCCTGCCTATTTTTGGTAGGATGTGGCTCCATGTAGCTTTTGGTGTGAAGAGGCAAAGTGACATTTTTGGTGTCAACAAATGCCCCCTCGAGGTACAGCGACGATATAGCTTTTGCAGTCGATGTGCCTCGAAGAGAATCTTGAAGAAGAGCTTCTGACTTGACCAAAAGTCTTTGAGCATTTTTTTTTTGGGTAGCCTTTTGAGCTTCCAGGGGATTTTATGGTAATGATAGGAATCATGTACCATCTTGAGGCAAAGTTTTGAAGATGACATCGGGGATGCGGATTTGGATTTTTGTTTTGACCTTGAGTCCTAACAGGCTGTATGTGGCAAGTTAGGGGGTCGGATTTTGGTTTTGACCGTGTGACCCAACAAACTGTATGTGTAATGTTGGGGGGTCAGGTTTTGGTTTTTGATTTTGGTCTTGTGACCTAACAAGCTGTATGTGGAATGTTAGGGGACCGGTTTGATTTTTGGTGAAATGTCAATTTCAAGGTTTGGCTCAATTTGGCTCATGAGGTGAGGTGGTTTTGGATTTTGGAAGCTCATGAGGCTTGGAATTTTGTATGGTCCAATCAACTCAAAAGAGAGGCATGGAACCATTTTTTTTTATGCTCTTGGTAAGAGGAATTTTGACTAAAAGCCACTTTTAGTGCCTAGGTGGTCAAACCTGGCTCATATGAGCTAACCCATGGGACCTTAAGCTTTGAAGGATGGCTTAGATCTCATATGGTGTCATTTTCGTAAAGAATATCTAAAGATATCTCTTTTGGGTGGAGAATATCCAAAAATATCTTTACTTTGAGAGATTTTCTCAAGTTTTCTTGATTTTGGGAAAGATTCTCTCAAAATATCTTTCTTTGGGAGAGAATTTCTCAAAGGATCTTTGTTTTGGGAGAGAATATCCCCAGTTTCCTTTTCTTTTGGGAAGGTTGCTAATTTTTAGCACTTACCTCCTTGCTTTTCTCTTGTTTCCTCTTTTGGTTTGCTCTCTTCTATAAAAGCAATTGAGGTGGGATCTCTTGCTCCTATTGCTTTCTTTTTGCAAAAGTCTTCAAGAGTTGCTCTAAGATCAAGAATCCTCCTTCTTCAAGAGTCTTCAAGTTCTTCTTTCTTCTCCATCCATGGCTTCAAGTAAGTTTTTTATTTCTTTTTACAAGAAATTCCATGTAAAGAAAGTTTCATCATTTTTTTCTTCTCTTTTTTTTTTTTTTTTTTTTTTTTTTTACACGCCCTTTTCTTTTCCTTTTTTTTTTCTTTCTTCTTCCTTTTTTTTTTCTCTCTCTCTTTTTTTTTTGCTGCTGTACGGACATGTCCGTACAGCTTTGGGCCGTACGGCCATGTGGCCCATGGGCCACGGCCTGTGGGCCAGCCCATAATTTTTTTCTTTTTTTTTTTTTCTCTTCTTTTTTTTTTAAAAAAAAAAGAACTTTCCTTTCTCCCCTTTTTGTATCATCATGATAATGAGGTTTCATGCATTTCAAGATGTTTATGCATTTTTTTTTTGTTTGATGCATCAAGATAGAAGGCTAGAGTTTCTATGTTAAGTCAACATGAATTTTGACTTAGACAAAGTTTGATTTTGACCAAGTTGGGTTGGAATTGGTCAAATTTTGTCAAGGTTTTCCTAGCATCTAGTGCATGATGATTTTCTTTTATGCATGATTTTTGGTAAATTGAATTGGGAGCATGATGATGATGCACACCTGGAAATCTTTTGCAAGTCTTGAGATTTGAAGCTCGCAGCAATGTTGAGCTCTTTCTTTAGTCTTGCGGGGGTTTCGAGGAGCTTTTTGCAAGTTTTGGGATTTGAAGCTCGCAGCAATGTTGAGCTCTTTTCCGATTCTTGCGGAAATTTGAGAAGACTGTCTTGATCTCGCAGCAATGTTTGAGTTCGAGTCTTCTTTGAGAATCCTTCATTGATCATGAGCTTGCAGCGATGTTGAGCTCATCTTCAGGCTTCCTTTCTTTTCAGGGTGATTCCCTTTTCTTCGGAATTGCCCCGGAGTCATGCCAAAATTTCGCTAGGATTTTTTTTAGCAAAATTCTGTCATTCTGTTGATTGATTTTTTTTTCTTTTCAATCTTTGCAGGTAGTTCCTCCAGAACGAACAAGGGTAAGAAGCCCGTTACCGATACACCTCGTCGATCTGCCAGATCTTCCAATGCTGCTGTACAGCAGGCTTGGGAGAAGGTCCAGTATGTGGAGAGAAACTTGGAAGAGTGTGACTCGCTCAACCGAGATGAGATGAGACAGCGACTGATCGGTCTCAAGGATGAGGAGTTTTACAAGATTATGGCAAGCAATCGTCCTTGGGTCATGGACGATCAGAGCGTTGTGCCCAAGCCTACCTTTTTCTTTGGTGATGCAGCTCCTGATGACTCGTCATATCAAAGGAGATGCTTTCAGTTCTCTTACACAGCCGATGGTGAGGAGAGAACCATTTCTACCCGGTCGCCTTTTGATCGTACTATTTCGATCATGAGTCTTTCTCCCACATGCTCTAAGAGAGAAGATCCTCCAAGCTGGGTGAAGAGGACCAATGTGGTCAAGACCGGGGTTTTTGTTGGCGGTCCTTCTAGTTATGCAGAGAAGTCGCCTGTCCGTCTGGACATGTTGATGCCGGCCAGCGGCTACCAAGGATCTGATCATCCATCGGTTGATTTGAGACCGGTGGGCCTTGGCATTTTCAGGGGCGATGGCAGCAATTGGGTGAAGCCTTTTCGACTTCGTGGCCGTTTCAGTGTTGACTCGGGCTGGGAGTCGTGGACTGATCACATCCTGCAGATCGGCGGTGCCATTCTGAAGGAGGCTGAGATTTTTGATGCGGTTCGCGCTTTTAGGCAAACCGTAGTTTTCTCCGATGAGGCTTTTATGGCCATGCTGGAGTCCTTCCTTCCACAAACCAACACCTTCATTGTTACGAATGGTGAGATTGGTTTTTCTTTGAAGGAGCTGAGTGCCATTACCGGGTTACCCATCCTCGGCAAACTCTATGAGGAATTTATGCCGATTGACAGCGTCCTTGAGGAGCAGTCTGAGGAGTTCAGGCTTTTGTACTTTCAACTCGTCGCCTTCTACGATTTTTTGAGGGAGAAGGAGGGCTTGAAAGTCCGGTGTAGCAGAAGGGATAGAGCCTTCTCCAGCTACTCATGGCAGATTCTTGAAGAAGCGTGCCTTGGAGACTCTAACGGATGAAGCCAAGAGTTTGCTTGAGGAACTGAAAGCTTGGCTGGAGAGCATTTTTGGCTGAGACCCCTCTTTCTCTCTTTTTATATACCACATGTATTTTTTTTTGGTATACATTTTTGTAGTGCTTGTGAACACTTTTCTTTTCTTCTTTTTTTTGGTACCACATGTATTTTTTTGGTACTTTTTTTTTGTTTTCCCTACGCTCACTTAAATATTGTGATTAAAGTGATTGCTAAATGGGATGTGATCAAAAGTTTGTCATTTTGTGAGAAATCTTTTGACAAATGATTGTTTTGGCATGGGAGCCAGTTTTTGAGACATGTTTTGGCATGGGAGCCAGATTTTGTTCACGGCATGAAAGCGAAATTTCGGGTGGCATCTATAGCCGGATTTGGATGGCATCTATAGCCGGTTTGTTTTGAAAACCAGTTTGTTTTGAAAACCAGTTTGTTTTGTTGGCATGAAAGCCGGGTTTCTGTTTTGGTTGGCGTAAAAGCCAGGTTTTTTTTTTATGGCATGAAAGCCGAATTCTGAGGTGGCATGAAAGCCAAATTTGGGTTTATGGCATGAGAGCCAAAATTTTGAGATGGCATGAAAGCCAAGATTTGGTTTGTGGCATGAGAGCCGGTTTTGTTTTTGGTGTAAGAACCAGATTTTGTTTTTGGCATGAAAGCCGAATTTTTTTTTTTTTTTTTTTTTTTTTTTGGCATGGAAGCCAGATTTTTTGTTTTTGGCATGAAAGCCAGATTTTTTGGCATGAAAGCCAGTTTTTTTGTTTTTGGCATGAAAGCCAGATTTTTTTTCTGAAAACCGAGTTTTGTTTTGTTGGCATGGAAGCCGAATTTTGATTTTTGGCATGAAAGCCGGATTTTTGATTTTTTGGCGTGAAAGCCGGATTTTTGGCATGGAAGCCGGGTTTTTTGGCGTGAAAGCCAGGTTTTTTGGTTTTCAAAAATGCAAGTATCGACTAAAAGTCGCCTCCCTGCTGAATGGTATTGCAAGTATCGATGGAATGTCGCTTCCTTGCTCATTCGGTTGCGAGTATCGATGGAATGTCGCCTCCTCGCGGATTTGGGTGCAAGTATCGACTAAGCGTCGCTTCCCTGCTTTTGTCTTCAAAAATTTTGTTTTGTGGGTATCGATGGAACGTCGCTTTCCCATGAATTTTGAAGTTTGAGGTTTTCTCGAACCTTTGTTTTGTTTTTTTTTTTTGTTTGTTTTAAAATTTGGGTTGTGGATATCAACTGGAACGTTGCGTCTCCACGATTTTTGAAATTTCGGGTTTTTGGAAGTATCGAATGGGGTTCGCATCCTTCCGGTTTTGGGTTTTGCAAGTATCGACTGAACGTCGCTTCCTTGCGGTTTTTGAAAAACCATTTTTTTGTTTAAAGACACGAGGGTCGTAAATTTTGACTCAAAACCATTTTGGTGGTAAAAGTCGAGGTGGACTAGGGCTGAAATCCCTAGGTCCTGATTTTGTTTCAAACCATGAATTTTGGTTTCAAGGATCGAAAATTTTGGTCAAGTTTGGGAAGAAGCTCCTAAACTTGGATTTTTGGATTTGCTTTTTTTTTTTAACAATGAAACGATGAAAGAAACATTGTTTTGAGGGGTTTTTTTTAGAAATTTCAACAAGAGGATGAAAATTCCAAAAGGAGTGGGTTTGACGAGCAGATACCTAGGAATAGGCTTTGGCCGTGCAGGCGTCGCTCTGACCCGATGGAAGAAGCCTTCAAGGGTAGTACCGTTTCAAGAACTTCCCATTGATGGGCAGCATACATCTGTCACCCTCCATGTTTAGAAGAGCGTATGCGCCGTTGGAGAAGACTTTGTCGATGACGAAAGGTCCCTCCCATTTTGGTTCAAATTTGCCTTTGGATTTGTTGGCAAAAACCATTGGTCTTTTTACTGTAAGAACCAAGTCTCCCTTTTTGTAGGCGCGTTGCCTGACCTTCTTGTCAAAAGATCCTGTCATGCGTGCTTGGTAGAGTTCAATGCTTTGTAGAGCTTCGAGTCGTCTCTCATCGAGGTTATCCAGCTCTTGGAGTCTCAATTTGACATTGCTTTCTTGCGTCATGTCATTTTGTAGAGATACCCTTAAGGAAGGAATTTGAACCTCCAAAGGGACAACAGCTTCGCATCCATAGACCAAGGAGAATGGTGTGCTATGGGTTGGTCCTCGAACGGTGGTTCGATAGGCCCACAAAGCTTCAGGCAGTTTGTCGCCCCATTCTCTTTTGTGACTAGAGACCATTTTCTTGAGGATTTTGCAGAGCGTCTTGTTGAAGGCCTCTGCTAGTCCATTCGCTGCCGGATTGTACGGAGTTGAAGGACAACTTTGGATTTTGTATTTGTCGCAGAACCTGTAGAATCGGTGATCGCGGAATTGTGGTCCGTTATCATGGACGAATCTTTTAGGTATGCCGAAGCGACAAATGATGTTGGTGCGCAAGAAGTGAAGGACTGATGACGTCTTCATTTCACTAAGCGCGAATGCTTCTGACCACTTGGAGAAATAATCCGTAGCGGCGAAGATGAAGCGATGACCTTTGCTCGATGGAGGGGAGATAGGACCTATGATGTCCATACCCCAGGCTTCAAAAGGCCATGAGATTGCTGTAGGATGTAGCCATTCCGGAGGTATGTGGACATAATCTCCATGAACTTGGCATTGTTGGCAGCGCTTAGCAAATTGCATTGCATCAGCCACCATGGTAGGCCAATAATAACCTAACCTTTTTATCTGATCGTAGAGCTTAGGCCCAGCCTGATGGGCTCCACAAAGACCAGCATGTACTTCTTTGAGTGTTCCCTCAGCCTCTTGTTGTGACAAGCAGCGTAGAAGTACTCCATTGTAGGATTTTCTATACAACATTTTTGAAGGAATATCCAAATGAAAGTTTGGGGCTCGTCTTTGGATGCTTACCCGTTCTTTTGGATCTTCAGGTAGGATTCCGAACATTATGTAATCAATGAACGGATCCCTCCAGTCGCTGATCAGAGGTTTAAGGACGGAGATCCGACTTCCAACCACTTGGTGGCATTCAACAACTGCTTGATGTGTGTTGAGAGGAGGGAGAATCCTTATTTGACACACTGTAATTTGCATGTTTTCCCCTTCTTGGATTGCCATAGACGCAGCAAGTCCAGCCAGGGCATCTGCACGAATGTTTCCACCTCTGAGGATGTGGGTGATATGACAGATGTCGAACTTTTGTCGAAGCGATTGTGCTTTGTTGTAGTAAGGCAACAGATCGAGCTTCCTGACTTCAAATTTCTGATTCATCTGGTTGACGATCAGTTGAGAGTCTCCAAAAGCTTCCAGCGTAGTGATGCCGGATTCAAGGGCGAGTTCCAATCCTATGATCAGGGCTTGGTACTCAGCTGCATTGTTTGAACATGGTTCCAGTAGCGAGAATGCGTGTGGAATCATGTATTTGTCGGGATTAACAAAGAGAATGCCAATTCCCGATATTTGATTTCCCTTTTCATTTGTCCTGGTTGCGCCATCGAAGTACATGTGCCAGGAAGCGTTTGATAAGGAAGTCTCCACACTGTAGACTGATTCGTCTGGGAGGTCATCCCTGAGTGGAGAATCTTTAGGCAATGGATGCTCCGCGAGGAAGTCTGCTAGAGCTTGGCCTTTGATTGCTTTTTGTGGTACATACCTAATGTCAAATTGTGACAGGAGGATGGACCATTTTGCCAGTCGGGCATTGAGAGAACCTGCTTTTGTGACAAGGACCTTTAGGAGGTTGATCCTCGAAATCAGGTACACTGTGTTGGATAGCAGATAGTGACGCAGTTTTTGTACGGCGAACATCACTGCCAAGCATTCTTTTTCGACTGGAGAGTAGCGATGCTCTGCACCTACCAACATGCGGCTAAGGTAATATAGAGCAGCTTCTTTTCCCTGGTCATTCTTTTGTGCGAGTAGAGCGCCTAAAGAACAGTCAAGGGCTCTTGTGTACAAGAGGAATGGTTTTCCAGTTGTGGGGGCAGCCAACACTGGAGGTTTTGTCAGGTATGACTTGATGTCCTGGAACGCGGCTTCATATTCAGCATCCCAGACAAAATCGACACCTTTCTTCATTAACCGAGAGAATGGACGGCACTTTCCTGATAGGTTGGAGATGAACCGCCGAATGTATGCCAATCTTCCTTGGAGCCCTTTTAATTGTCTTAGGGTTCTTGGAGATGGCATTTCTAGGATAGCCTTGACTTTGGTGGGGTCAAGCTCTATGCCAGCTTTCCGTACTATGAATCCGAGAAACTTACCCGATGAAACACCGAAGAAGCATTTGAGGGGATTCATTCGCAGTTTGTGTTTGCGAAGTCGGAGGAAGACTTCTCGAAGATCTTTGAGATGGTCTTCTTTTCTTTTGCTTTTGACGGCGAGATCATCGACATAGCATTCGACCGTCTTGTGCTGCATATCTTGGAATATCTTCATCATAGCCCTCTGATATGTAGCGCCGGCATTCTTCAGACCGAATGGCATGACAGTGTAGCAATACACGCCAAACGGGGTCCGAAATGCTGTGTGTTTTCCATCTTCAGGATGCATCTTTATCTGATTGTAGCCAGAGAAGCCATCCATGAATGTCATTCGCTCGAACCCACAGGTATTGTCGATCATCACCTCCGGTATAGGGAGCGGGAATTCATCTTTTGGGCATGCATTGTTCAGGTCTCTGTAATCAATGCAGACCCTGATTTGCCCATTTTTCTTTGTCACGGGGACGATGTTGGCCAACCATTCAGGATGCTGTTCCTCACGGATGAAGCCAACGCTTTTGAGTTTTTGAACTTCTTGTTCAATTTTGTCCATCACGTCAGGACGGAACCTTCTTTGGCCTTGTTTGACAGGCTTGATATCTTTTTGAAGATTGAGTTTATGGACTGCTATTTTGGGGTCTAAGCCAGGCATCTCAGCGTAAGACCATGCAAAACAATCAACGAACTCATGAAGAAACGCGATATACTCGGGTAACTCATCATCCTTTATATTCTTGCTTATGAATACAGGACGTGAGTTATCAGGTTTTCCCAAGTCTATCTTTTGAACAGAATCTTCTGTTGGAAGATTTGAAGGTGGTTCCTCCACAATATATTCGGAGGCTTCCAACCCAACAAAGCCTTCTGGAGTTCCAAAGGTATCTACAGACCACGGCTCTGCTTTTGTCCATGGGTCTTCTTGATTGGTACTTTTCTCAAGATTTGCTATGAGATGGTCCCAATCACCTGTTGAAACTAGGTCGAAGTAGGGCACTTCCTTTGGAGACAGTGGTTCTTCTGGGTCAGAGAACCGTGTGTCTGTATTATCGGACAATTCCTCTTCATCATCGAAGAAATCGTACCAATTGGATGAACTTCCTGGATCCTTGACGATCAACTCTTCAAAGAGATATCCAGGGAGATCGATGTCTTCATTAATATGAGATGTTGAGGCTTGGTCGGCAAGATGACTTTGCAGCCTTTGTGTCAACTGTCTCAAGGGAGCGTCAGGATCATACCCCAGCCCATGTGAAGACTTTTCTATGTGGCGGTGGGGTTTCCAACCTTCCAGTTGACTTTTGGTCAGGGTTGGTTCCAATGGCGTGATAATACCACGACCATCTCCCAAACCGATTGGGTTCTGAGCATCGTAGCCCATTTTCTTCATGATAGCTTGCGCCATTGGACTATACAGGGATAGTTGAGGCATACCTTCATTTTGGAAAGGTTCAAGCGAAGAATTTGATGAAGAAACTTCTGATTTATGGAAGAAGATTGGCTTTTCTTCTGCTGATGTTGCTGGAACAACGAAGGAAGCAGATGCTGGATCTTCTATGTCAACGGTTGTCTCCATCGGAGTGAGAGCGGGCTGAACTTGTTGATCATCAGCTTGGCTTGACGATGTATCGTCTTCTGGCTCTGAGTCCGAATCCGTGTCTTGCAAGATAGACACGAAGGAGACAGCAAACTTGCCCCCAGCCCTCTGTTTTGTCTTCTTTGCTTTGGTGGTGATCACCAGAGGCTTTGAAGACTTGAGGGAGACCATGAAGGGAGATTGATTATTCTCTTCGGTTTTGATAGAGGGTTTATTTTCTTCCGGTGATTGCTGAGGAGCCTTGCCTTTGTCTTTCTGGAGATTTTCGGCAAAGGATGCTGTTTCTTCCTCCCTTTCTTCTTTTTCATCTTTGTACATCTGAGCATCTGCGAAATAGACTTCTTTGCCTTTGAAGGGCTTTTTGTCTGCAAACACTCGATGTATCAAGCCGTCATTGCCAACGAACTTGATGCACTGATGTAAAGTCGAAGGGACAACACCATTCTCGTGTATCCAGGGACGTCCGAGAAGGATGTTGTAGCATGAAGGGGTCTTTATCGCATAGACAGTGACCTCGGAGATAAGATCACCGATTTGCAACTTGAACCTGATTTTGCCGATCGGCCTTTGAGCGCTGCCATCATATCCAAAGATGGACACAGACGTGTGGCTCAGCTTGCTAGGCGGAATGCCTAGTTCTTCGAGTGCCGAAGTGGAGATGAGGTTGAGTGCAGAACCTAGATCGATCTGGATTTTGCGTACTGGCACCTCTTTGATGTACCCGGTGAAGTACAGGGGTCGGTTGTGCTTTGTCTCGCCTAGCAGGAGATCTTCCTTGGTGAAGGCGATGGTTGCACTTGCTGCTTTTTTAACCGAGAGGCATTCGATGCAGGATCCCTCAGTTTTCTTCTTTTCTCCTTTTGAGGGAGTTTTTGATTTTTCGACCCTATAGTCCATTTCAATTTGTAGGATTTGTGGGGCATGTTTGTCGACATCCGCATCCAGCATTTGTAGTTCTGAAATGAGACTATCACGAGTCTGTGGTGACATTCGTAATAAGTCTAGGATGTGCAGACGTGCAGGTATGTGTTTGAAGTGCTGAATCAAGTCGTACTTGAAAGCCTCCTTGGGGCCTGCATTTTCATTATTCTTGCCACTAGGGGCGTTTACAACTTGTTTTCCAGAAGGATTTACATAAGAAGCAGAAGGTTGGTTGTAGTTTTTGAGGTAATCCCGGCCAGAACGGGTACCTCTACAACTTCAAGAGCTTCTGGAGAAGGGTCTTTGTTTAGAAGATCACCCTCGAGATCGAGGGGTTGTTCCTTCTCATTTGCTGAAGATGTCTCTGTGTCAGCATTACCATCTTCAGTAATTGTGTTGCATGGAGCATTTTCCGGGAGCAAGTCCTGAACAGCATCCAGCAACTTTCCTTCTTTATCGAATATTTTGTTGGTCCAGACATCACCGATGAGATCGGGCATTTGGGACCAATTGACCGGATTTTCTCTGAAGAAGATTTCACCGGCTGGAATTTCTTCAAGGTGATCGGTCGGAAGAGGTTTGAGTTCCGATGTCACTGTTCCAGGAGACGAAGCCTGAGAAAGTGAGGAATTATCATCCTGAGTTATTGCATTGCAAGTAACTTTGACGGAAGATGCCTCCAAGATGAACTGTTGGGAATCAGATTCGTCCTCAGATGTAAGAGGATCGTCGATCCAACAGCTTTCTTCGTTTTCCGGGGTTACCGGAGGAGATTCCTGTAGATTTTCAGGAACTTCCGGTGCTGGGTTGTGACGAAGCTGATTGATGCGACCTTGTTCTTGCTCTATAGCAAGGTGCTGCAAGATCCTTGCGTATTCATCGAGATCAGGCACGGGAGCCGAATCTTCTTCTTCGTCTGCTCATTGTGGTTCAACATGGTTGGGTTCCACTGGAGTATTTTCTTGGACAGCCTCTTGGTTTTCTTCATCATCAGACCAGGATCCTTGCGGCTGTAATGGGTTATACCAGATTACTGGCATAAGATGAGATTCAGGGATCCATTCCTCGTCGGAGAGATATTCTCCTGTTTCGAGGGATTCCTCCCACTCATCGATGTCACTGGCGGTGTCACTGGACTCGTATCCATCCATGGGGAATCCGACCATCGAGTTGCAAGAGTATGATTCCCCTTGCATAGTTTCATCTTTGAGGTGTAGTGGCATGAAATCACCAAGAGTGAATTTTCTTGCTGCCTTTGAAGCCTTAGGAGAGGACTCTTCTGTTGCCCCCAGTGAAGCGGTAGAGGAGGTTTCTGCCTTTTCAGCGACTTCTTGCTTTTTCAGAGCTTACTCCTGCTGTTTGAGCTTGCGGAGTTGTCTCCTGGTTTGCCTTCGCTGTCGAGCGGTTGGCTTTGTTTTGACGACCTCCCAATTTTCATCTTCTAGGCGATCGAGGTGTACCCATATGGGTTGTCCGTCTGATGTTGGATATGGAACCAGCTCTTGGGACGTTTGGGTCATCTTTATCACCTTGAAGGAAGTAGTGATCTTCTCTTTTGGTGATTTTTGTTTTTGTCCACACGACACCATGTTGACGGAGGCAGACCCATAGTTCTTGTCGAAGGTAATGACTCCGTTTTTCCACATCTCATTTATCTTCTCTCTCACAACAAAACATTGATTGAGAGGATGCGAGACCATCTGATGGTATGGGCAGTACCGAGGATCGTTGGTTTTGCCAACATCTCCTGGTCTTTTGGGGTCAGGCATTGTAAGTTTGCCGCTTGCTAGGAGTGCCCCAAAGATTTCTTCAATATCTTCATCAAACGGGTATTTCTTTTCTACCCGTTCTCTGAAGGCATCAGAGAGTTCAGGCTTTTTACCTGTAGCTTTGTTTTCATCTTTCTTTGGCTGTTGAGGAGCTGACTTGGTTTGCACATTGAGAACCTCCTTTTTCTTTGGTTTTGAGGTTGCAATGGTAGTCGGCTCTTTCTTTAATGATTTCTGACTGTTGAGGTCTTTGATCACCGTTTCAGCTTCCATAGATGCTTCCAGGAGTTCTCCCAGGTTCTTTGATTTGTTGCCGATGATCATGGAGCGGATTCTTGCTCTCATGTTGTTTCGGCAGATGTCGACCAGTGATGCTTGTGGCAGTACATCGGAGCATTTGTATGCCATTGCCTTCCACTTGTGAATAAAGTCATATGTTGACTCATTCTCTCCCTGTTTTAGGCTGCAGAGCTGAGCCATAGTAACAGGATGATCCTCACCTTTGAAGTGGGTTAGGAAGCGTGTCTCCATCATGGCCCAATTTTGAATGGAGTCCTCCGGCAGAGTGGAGTACCAATCAAAGGCCGTACCTTTTAGGGTACTTGCAAAGAGGCGGATTTTGAGGGCATCTTGATCTGCAATAGCTCCCGTCAGGATCTTGAAATGGATGACGTGCTGTCTGGCCGAACCCTTCCGCATATATGTTTGGAGAGTAGGTTGCTTGAATTTTGTAGGGAACGGGACCGAGTCCATCCACAAGGGATATGGTGGCTTGATCCCATGCTCCTTTAGTGTATCCTCTTCTTTTGCTTTGGCGAGGATATCGTCAACGTCCTTTTTGGTAAGGGCGCGTGACTCACTGTTTTCCGCATTTTCCTCGTCACCTTGATGGCTCGGAGGAGCTTCATTGTTTTGTGGACGCTGAAGATTGAGAATTAGGTTCTCTATTAGAGTCTCTATCCTCTGCTGCCCTTGCTCCAGCTGCTGGATGCGTGCGGTTACGTCATCATGCGGCGGAGGTTGCTCAGCATTTGTGACCAAGACGTTCATTCTTCGAGAGTCGAAAGAGGATACAGTCTTGGTGACTGAGCTGGAGCTCATTCTTTTAGATGAAGAGCTCGAAGAGTGGTCACTATGATGTCCTTGGCTTGAAGGAGCGGGAGAGTTTTCTTTATGTCTTCGTGTCCGGGAGACGCTGCGAGTCACCGGTCGTCTGACATGGATTTTAGTTGCTGACTTCTGGCGTTTTCTGGTTTTTCCAACCATATGAACAGTAACAAGTTGGTCGGGTCTTTCTTTTTCGACCCATTTTTGGGAGACCTGAAGTGCAGAATCCTGGGTTCTTTGCTTCTCTAGTCTCTTTTGTCGATATGCCGTGCGGCGGCACATACGACGAGCGATTTGAGCTTCGGTTAGCTCTGGCTGTGCTCTGGCAATGAAGGACGTAGTCCCTGGTGCGCAGCAGCCAAGCTTGTCTTCTTTGAAGACGGGCAGGGACAGGATCTGGACGCGGTCCTTTGCCTGTCGCAGCGAAGCTTTGAATTTTGCGAGTTCGGCTCCCGTTGAGAGGAAGGGTCGACTCGCAGGTATGAAGGCCTTGACAGGTTCTTGCGGAGGCCTTACGATGCACGATTTGATTTTGGGCTTGTATGAGCAAGCCGGCTCGTGCTGAGTTGGTTTTGTTTGGCGGAGGGTAGGCTTCTCCTCTTTCATGTAAGCAAGAGGGTAGAACCGGTTCTCCTTGAGAGGGGCCAGGTATGCTGGCTTTGCTGGTGTTTGTGACCTTCACTGTTTGGGTGAAGGCCTTGGAGACCAAGTCTTTGAGCAGACCTGGTTTCTTACTGGTTGAGGCTTTGCAGGAGCACTACGGGCCTCAAGTTTCTTGATGATCGCCCTTGGTATCACTGTAGTGATACGTTGAGGGGCGGTTCTCTGCTTCTTGGCAGGTGCGGTTTCTTCTGCGGGTAGTGGGAATGGTCCCAATGACCCGAAGACAATGGTCCGGGGAGTAGAGTTTGACCCGGTGTCTTCTGAGTTGCCGAGGGAAATGACGCTTCGGCAGCTGGCAGGGCGCTTGTAAGTGCGCTTGGTTTGTTTGTCTTGGAGCATGAGCTGGTACTTGTTCTCATAAAAGGTGATGGTTAATGAAGCTGCCATTGTTAGTTTTTGGAAAACTTCTGAAACAAGACCATATCCATTAGTAATCACAAGAATATGGTGATCATAAATGGAAAATACTATGGTTTCGCCTTTTCAAGTCGCCCGAGGGGACATGGCCCAGCCCAAGCAATATGAGGAAGGCAGAAAAGCCATAGAGGGCACAATTGTTCTGAACGCAGGTAGGGTCAGCTCAGAATGAGCGTCCCAGTGACTGCTAGAAGCAATTGTGAACCTTAATTCAAATTACCGAGAAGCAAAGCTCACTCAAGGTAAAATGATATAAGGTTGAGATACAAATGTGTCGGTTGCGAATACAGTAGACCCGAAAGGGCGTACTAGCACCGCTAGGCACAAATGTTGCAAATCGCATCCTTGGAAAGGACACGAGATGGGATTTTTGAAAGGTCAAGATTGGATTCATAGGAGAGAGCAAATGGTATTCCAATCCGAAAATGAGCTCAACATTTCTGCGAGCTCGAAAGTCCGAAAAGGAAGGAACCAGGATTTCTCAAATATGAATCCAAAAGTGACGGAAGTTTTTTTTTTGAAAGTGTCAAGATTGGACTTTATAGAAGAGAGCAAATGGTATTCCAATCCGAAAATGAGTTCAACATTTCTGCGATCTCGAAGTCCGAAAAGGAAGGAACCAGGATTTCTCAAATATGAATCCAAAAATGACAGAAGTTTTTTTTTTTTTTTTTTTTGAAGGTTTTTTTTTCTTTTTTTTTTTTTTTTTCTTTTTTTTTAAGAGTTCACATAGATCTCCAATTCGATCTTATGAAACCTCAGTTGATAGATCAGCCCCCAGGTAAGGGTAGGATTACTTAATGAACCCGTTTGGAGGACCCTTGCCTAGAACAGTCTAGCTGTCTCCACACTCTGGACAAGGCTTTTCTTAGATCCACTTTGGTCAAAGAACGCAATTGGTGCAACCTTAGTGGCCCTTTTTTTTTTGAAAGATTTTTTTTTATTATGGATTCATAGAAGAGAGCAAATGGTGTTCCATTCCGAAAATGGGTTCAACATTTCTGCGATCCCGAAGTCCGAAAAGGAAGAAACCAAAGTTTCTCAACTTAAACCCAAAAGAGGAAAATCTGAAAAAATTTTGTAAATCAGATTTTGTTTTTTTTTTTTTATGGATTCATAGAAGAGGGCGAATGGTGTTCCATTCCGAAAATGGGTTCAACATTTCTGCGATCCCGAAGTCCGAAAAGGAAAAAACCAAAGTTTCTCAACTTAAACCCAAAAGAGAAAAATCTGAAATTTTTTTTTTTTTAAATCAGATTTTGTTTTTGATTTTTTTTTATGGATTCATAGAAGAGAGCGAATGGTGTTCCATTCCGAAAATGGGTTCAACATTTCTGCGATCCCGAAGTCCGAAAAGGAAGAAACCAAAGTTTCTCAACTTAAACCCAAAAGAGGAAAATCTGAAAAAAATTTGTAAATCAGATTTTGTTTTTGATTTTTTTTGAGAAAATTTTTTTAGAAACAAGAAAGACTGGAAATAAACTCAAAAGAAGAAATTTCCAAGAATCCCATCTCATGTGTTTTTTTTTAGATGCAAGATCCAACATAGGCCACCAACTAAAAAGGAGCCAAAAGGAATCTAAGCACATGTTCATCAAATGAACGAGTCCCACCGGTTGTGCCAGCTTGATGGACCCGGCTTTTGTCTTTTTCCAAAGCTGCCTCCGCCCCGGGGCTGACGGGGTATGGTGGAGGGAAAAAGGAAAAGCGGGCATCAGTTTTTTTGTACGGGTATGCCAATTTCTCTTTAATACTTGGAATTTAGAAATGGTGATCCGGAGATCCACCTTCACAAGTAAAAAGGGAAATGAAACTTTTTTCTAGTTTTCCATTGCATACATATTTTAATAAAAGAGACAGTTTTGTTTGAATGCCGTGAAAGGCGTTTTTGTGCCGTAGAAGGCGGTTTGGTGCCGTTGGAGGCGATTTTGCCATGAAAGGCGATTTACAAATCTTATCAATAATGAAAGACAAGAGATGTGATTTTTTTTGTCTCTTTAGAAAAAATACAATTTACAACAGAAAAGTAAGAAAAAGGAATCTAACTTCTCATGCGATTGTGGGAGGGCTCATTCAGATCGATGGTCGCGAGTCATGTATGGGCTCCGCCATCGTCCTTCAGATGAGAACATAGTGCTTGATTTTTTGGCTTGGCTCCAACCTCAGATTTTTAGAGGATAAGGACCAAGATAAGGTCCTATATCCGGTAAAAAACTGAGTAGACGGGCTGAAAAGCCGTATCTAGCCATGTTGGATAGAAGGAGAGGTGGTCTTTGGGGGGGGTGGCCCCCCAAGGGGCTTCAATCACCTTGTTGAACTTGTTGCAGCAGAGTTTTCTTGAAGGAGCAGGGTTGTAGAGATTTCTCCAAGGATTTTTGAATGATTTTCTGGCGATTTTTCCGGATCCTTCTGTGTGTGTTCCTCCTCTGGAATGCTTGGAGAGGACTCCTATTTATAGGCCTTTTGGTAGCCTTTAGGAGTGATTTATGAGCCTTTATGGTAATAAAGCTCATTAAGGGAGGAGTTACAAGTTTAATTGCTTTTTGTTTTGTAACTCCTGACCCTTGGATTTCATTGGCCGGAGGAGAGTCATGGGCATTTAATCGCCTTTAATCTCCATTATGTTAGGAGTTTCATGGCTTGAATGCCATGATTGCTTGGACTTGTAACTCCTGAACGGAGGCTTCAGATTGGGCCGTTCAAGATAATGGGTTAATGACCGCATTAACTTGCCATAAACGGGCCAATTGATTGCACTAAGTGGCCACCTTGGTAGCTGAAGAGTCGCGGGCCATGTTGCGTCTCTTGGAATTCCCTTTGCGATGATCATCGATGGATCCTTATGTAAATCAACATCAGATGATCATGTAGTTTCAGACATTGGTTGATACTAGCGGGCCGGCAGCATCTGTCCAGTCGATTTCGCGATCGGGCGGGCAGAAAGTGCACTTTTTGGTTGTTCAGCTGGCGATCAACGAAGTTTTTGAAGTTCTTGGAAGGATTCCTGTGATCTTGGCGAATATCGGCGAATTTGGAGCCTCAAAAGTCTGAATCTGGAAAAATCACAGGGACAGAACAACTCGTCTCGCGAAAACGGACGAAACGGGGGGTCCCGGGGCGAAATCGGCGCCCCGGACCTCCCAGGGTCGCCGGCCCCATGGTCTCCGGCGACCATGGGCCATGGTCGCCGGCGACCATGGCCCAGGGTCGCGGGGCTCTGCGACCCTGGGGGGAAAATTGCTTCCCGGGGCCCGTTTCTGGCCGTTTTTCGTCGTTTTTCGCTACCATTTTTTTTGTTTGTTTTCTATGACATTTCTCCACATTTTTGGCTTGATTTCCCTCTGAAAAACATGATGAGAATCCTTGCAAATTGGTTTGCAAAGTTTCCGATTTTCCGGGAAAAGCCGAGCGCAGAACTGCTGATTTTCCGCCAGAAGCTGAAACAGGGTCAAACGATGTCGGAATGACCCGAAATTTGAGGTGAAGCTTCTTGAGCATTAAATAAGACCAACCATGGGCTTTTGTTTGATTTTTGAAACCGTTTGGGGTCATGCAAATGCTTGCCTTTGATTTCACCGCGACGGAAATGCCGAACTTTGACTTTCGGTCAAACGATGTCGGATTGACCTGAAATTCGACGTGTAGCTTCCTCATCAGTAGATAAGACCAACCATAAGCTTTCGTTTTGAGTTTTGAAGCCATTTGGAGTCATGCAAACGCTTGACTTTGTTTCTCCTGCAATAGAGATGCCGAGCTTTGACTTCTGGTCAAACGATGTCCGATTGACCTGAAATTCGACGAGGAGCCTATTGGAGTCATTTAGAGATGATCCGCAAGCTCTGAATTAGGTGTCATGGTCCCGGGGTGGTCCGCCGCCGGGAGCTG
The DNA here is from genome assembly GCA_038049695.1 of Cinnamomum chago. Lineage (NCBI taxonomy): Eukaryota > Viridiplantae > Streptophyta > Magnoliopsida > Laurales > Lauraceae > Cinnamomum > Cinnamomum chago. The sequence goes on from CP142461.1 coordinate 38,575,856, forward strand.
CTGCTTAGCTGTTGGAGAAGTGAAGCTAGGCCAAATAATGTCGGAATGGCCTGAAACTTCATGTGTACCTCTCTTTTGGTTGTTTTGAATGACCTTGCAGTTTTTGTTTGATTCTGACAAGATCTGATGCTTGAAGTGGCGCCTGCCTATTTTTGGTAGGATGTGGCTCCATGTAGCTTTTGGTGTGAAGAGGCAAAGTGACATTTTTGGTGTCAACAGAGAGGTGGTCTTTGGGGGGGTGGCCCCCCAAGGGGCTTCAATCACCTTGTTGAACTTGTTGCAGCAGAGTTTTCTTGAAGGAGCAGGGTTGTAGAGATTTCTCCAAGGATTTTTGAATGATTTTCTGGCGATTTTTCCGGATCCTTCTGTGTGTGTTCCTCCTTCGGAATGCTTGGAGAGGACTCCTATTTATAGGCCTTTTGGTAGCCTTTAGGAGTGATTTATGAGCCTTTATGGTAATAAAGCTCATTAAGGGAGAAGTTACAAGTTTAATTGCTTTTTGTTTTGTAACTCCTGACCCTTGGATTTCATTGGCCGGAGGAGAGTCATGGGCATTTAATCGCCTTTAATCTCCATTATGTTAGGAGTTTCATGGGTTGAATGCCATGATTGCTTGGACTTGTAACTCCTGAACGGAGGCTTCTGATTGGGCCGTTCAAGATAATGGGTTAATGACCGCATTAACTTGCCATAAACGGGCCAATTGATTGCACTAAGTGGCCACCTTGGTAGCTGAAGAGTCGCGGGCCATGTTGCATCTCTTGGAATTCCCTTTGCGATGATCATCGATGGATCTTTATGTAAATCAACATCAGATGATCATGTAGTTTCAGACATTGGTTGATACTAGCGGGCCGGCAGCATCTGTCCAGTCGATTTCGCGATCGGGCGGGCAGAAAGTGCACCTTTTGGTTGTTCAGCTGGCGATCAACGAAGTTTTTGAAGTTCTTGGAAGGATTCCTGTGATCTTGGCGAATATCGGCGAATTTGGAGCCTCAAAAGTCTGAATCTGGAAAAATCACAGGGACAGAACAACTCGTCTCGCGAAAACGGACGAAACGGGGGGTCCCGGGGCGAAATCGGCGCCCCGGACCTCCCAGGGTCGCCGGCCCCATGGTCTCCGGCGACCATGGGCCATGGTCGCCGGCGACCATGGCCCAGGGTCGCGGGGCTCTGCGACCCTGGGGGGAAAATTGCTTCCCGGGGCCCGTTTCTGGCCGTTTTTCGTCGTTTTTCGCTTCCATTTTTTTTGTTTGTTTTCTATGACATTTCTCCACATTTTTGGCTTGATTTCCCTCTAAAAAACATGATGAGAATCCTTGAAAATTGGTTTGCAAAGTTTCCGATTTTCCGGGAAAAGCCGAGCGCAGAACTGCTGATTTTCCGCCAGAAGCTGAAACAGGGTCAAACGATGTCGGAATGACCCGAAATTTGAGGTGAAGCTTCTTGAGCATTAAATAAGACCAACCATTGGCTTTTGTTTGAGTTTTGAAGCCGTTTGGGGTCATGCAAATGCTTGCCTTTGATTTCACCGCGACGGAAATGCCGAACTTTGACTTTCGGTCAAACGATGTCCGATTGACCTGAAATTCGACGTGTAGCTTCCTCATCAGTAGATAAGACCAACCATAAGCTTTCGTTTGAGTTTTGAAGCCATTTGGAGTCATGCAAATGCTTGACTTTGTTTCTCCTGCAATAGAGATGCCGAGCTTTGACTTCTGGTCAAACGATGTCCGATTGACCTGAAATTCGACGAGGAGCCTATTGGAGTCATTTAGAGATGATCCGCAAGCTCTGAATTAGGTGCCATGGTCCCGGGGTGGTCCGCCGCCGGGAGCTGCTGCTTAGCTGTTGGAGAAGTGAAGCTAGGCCAAATAATGTCGGAATGGCCTGAAACTTCATGTGTACCTCTATTTTGGTTGTTTTGAATGACCTTGCAATTTTTGTTTGATTCTGACAAGATCTGATGCTTGAAGTGGCGCCTGCCTATTTTGGTAGGATGCGGCTCCGTGTAGCTTTTGGTGTAAAGAGACAAAGTGACATTTTTGGTGTCAACAAATGCCCCCTCGAGGTACAGCGACGATATAGCTTTTGTAGTCGATGTGCCTCGAAGAGAATCTTGAAGAAGAGCTTCTGACTTGACCAAGAGTCTTTGAGCATTTTTTTATATGGAGTAGCCTTTTGAGCTTCCAGGGGATTTTATGGTAGTGAGAGAGATCACGTACCATCTTAAGGCAAGGTTTTGAGAATGACATTTGGATTTGGATTTGGTTTTTTGGTTTTGATTTTGACCTTGTGACCTAACAAGTTGTATGTGGCAGGTTAGGGGGTCAGGTTCTTGGTTTTGATTTTGACCTTGTGACCTAACAAGCTGTATGTGGCAAGTTAGGGGGTCGGGTTTTGATTTTTGGTTTTGGTCTTGTGACCTAACAGGCTGTATGTGGCGAGTTAGGGGACCGTGGTTTGGTTTTTTGGTTCACTCTTTGGGACAATTTTTGGTCCATTGGAGTGGTTTGGGCTTTTGTGGAATGTCAATTTCAAGATTTTGGCTTAATTTGGTTCATGAGGTGGGATGGTTTGGATTTTTGGAAACTCATGAAGCTTGGATTTTTGTATGGTATGGTCCAATCAACTCAAAAGAGGCATGGGACCATTTTTGTATGCTCTTGGTAAGAGAAATTTTGACTAAAAGCCACTTTTAGTGCCTAGGTGGTCAAACCTGGCTCATATGGGCTAACCCATGGGACCTTAAGCTTTGAAGGATGGCTTAGATCTCATATGGTGTCACTTTGTAAAGAATATCTAAAGATATCTCCTTTGGGTGGAGAATATCTAAAAATATCCTTACTTTGAGAGATTTTCTCAAGTTTCCTTGATTTTGGGAGAGATTCTCTCAAAATATCTTTCTTTGGGAGAGAATTTATCAAAGGATCTTTGTTTTGGGAGAGAATATCCCAAGTTTCCTTTTCTTTTGGGAAGGTTGCTAATTTTTAGCACTTACCTCCTTGCTTTTCTCTTGTTTCCTCTTTTGGTTTGCTCTCTTCTATAAAAGCAATTGAGGTGGGATCTCTTGCTCCTATTGCTTTCTTTTTGCAAAAGTCTTCAAGAGTTGCTCTAAGATCAAGAATCCTCCTTCTTCAAGAGTCTTCAAGTTCTTCTTTCTTCTCCATCCATGGCTTCAAGTAAGTTTTTTTATTTCTTTTTACAAGAAATTCCATGTAAAGAAAGTTTCATCATTTTTTTCTTCTCTTTTTTTTTTTTTTTTTTTTTTTTTTTTACACGCCCTTTTCTTTTCCTTTTTTTTCATTCTTCTTCCTTTTTTTTTCTCTCTCTTTTTTTTTTGCTGCTGTACGGACATGTCCGTACAGCTTTGGGCCGTACGGCCATGTGGCCCATGGGCCAGCCCATAATTTTTTTTCTCTTTTTTTTTTTTTTTTTCTTCTCTTTTTTTTTTTAAAAAAGAACTTTCCTTTCTCCCCTTTTTGTATCATCATGATAATGAGGTTTCATGCATTTCAAGATGTTTATGCATTTTTTTTTGTTTGATGCATCAAGATAGAAGGCTAGAGTTTCTATGTTAAGTCAACATGAATTTTGACTTAGACAAAGTTTGATTTTGACCAAGTTGGGTTGGAATTGGTCAAATTTTGTCAAGGTTTTCCTAGCATCTAGTGCATGATGATTTTCTTTTATGCATGATTTTTGGTAAATTGAATTGGGAGCATGATGATGATGCACACCTGGAAATCTTTTGCAAGTCTTGAGATTTGAAGCTCGCAGCAATGTTGAGCTCTTTCTTTAGTCTTGCGGGGGTTTCGAGGAGCTTTTTGCAAGTTTTGGGATTTGAAGCTCGCAGCAATGTTGAGCTCTTTTCCGATTCTTGCGGAAATTTGAGAAGACTGTCTTGATCTCGCAGCAATGTTTGAGTTCGAGTCTTCTTTGAGAATCCTTCATTGATCATGAGCTTGCAGCGATGTTGAGCTCATCTTCAGGCTTCCTTTCTTTTCGGGGTGATTCCCTTTTCTTCGGAATTGCCCCGGAGTCATGCCAAAATTTCGCTAGGATTTTTTTTTAGCAAAATTCTGTCATTCTGTTGATTGATTTTTTTTTCTTTTCAATCTTTGCAGGTAGTTCCTCCAGAACGAACAAGGGTAAGAAGCCCGTTACCGATGCACCTCGTCGATCTGCCAGATCTTCCAATGCTGCTGTACAGCAGGCTTGGGAGAAGGTCCAGTATGTGGAGAGAAACTTGGAAGAGTGTGACTCGCTCAACCGAGAAGAGATGAGACAGCGACTGATCGGTCTCAAGGATGAGGAGTTTTACAAGATTATGGCAAGCAATCGTCCTTGGGTCATGGACGATCAGAGCGTTGTGCCCAAGCCTACCTTTTTCTTTGGTGATGCAGCTCCTGATGACTCGTCATATCAAAGGAGATGCTTTCAGTTCTCTTACACAGCCGATGGTGAGGAGAGAACCATTTCTACCCGGTCGCCTTTTGATCGTACTATTTCGATCATGAGTCTTTCTCCCACTTGCTCTAAGAGAGAAGATCCTCCAAGCTGGGTGAAGAGGACCAATGTGGTGAAAACCGGGGTTTTTGTTGGCGGTCCTTCTGGTTATGCAGAGAAGTCACTTGTCCGTCTGGACATGTTGATGCCGGCCAGCGGCTACCAAGGATCTGATCATCCATCGGTTGATTTGAGACCGGTGGGCCTTGGCATTTTCAGGGGCGATGGCAGCAATTGGGTGAAGCCTTTTCGACTTCGTGGCCGTTTCAGTGTTGACTCGGGCTGGGAGTCGTGGACTGATCACATCCTGCAGATCGGCGGTGCCATTCTGAAGGAGGCCGAGATTTTTGATGCGGTTCGCGCTTTTAGGCAAACCGTAGTTTTCTCCGATGAGGCTTTTATGGCCATGCTGGAGTCCTTCCTTCCACAAACCAACACCTTCATTGTTACGAATGGTGAGATTGGTTTTTCTTTGAAGGAGCTGAGTGCCATTACCGGGTTACCCATCCTCGGCAAACTCTATGAGGAATTTATGCCGATTGACAGCGTCCTTGAGGAGCAGTCTGAGGAGTTCAGGCTTTTGTACTTTCAGCTCGTCGCCTTCTACGATTTTTTGAGGGAGAAGGAGGGCTTGAAAGTCCGGTGTAGCAGTTGGAGGAGTTTCAGCTCTTTGTCTCCAAACTTTTTTGGCGACGAAGAATCTTCTGAGAGTATGACCCAGGAAGCCAAGACTAAGAATCCGGGGAAGAAGATTTCTGCCATGCGAGAGAATTTGAAGAACTTTCTCACAAGTACAGACGTCGTTTGCTCCGACATTGCGCTGCGGAGAGACGTTGCTGTGTACCTCACTTATTGGCTGGGTGAGGCTGTTTTTGCTGGAGGAGACGGAACACACATCAGGCCGCATTGTATATTTCCGGCTTGTCAGATGGTGTTCGGAGAGCAGTTGGCTTTGGTGGCTGCTCTTTACTCCTATTTGTGCACCGAACTGCAGGCTGCTGCTTTTCTGGTTCGGCTTGGGCTTCCTATGAATAGGGTATTTTCAGCCCATATTTTTTATTCGTGGTATGTGTACCACTGTCCCGGCTTCCACCGTTTGGGCGCTGCTCAGGATGATGACCCTTTTATGATTCGGTTGGCTAGGGGAAAAGCCGTTTCCGATTCACTTTTGTCTGCCCGCTTGAGAATCCGACGATTCAGGGATGTCGAGATTGGGCAATCTTCAGTAAAGCTTTCTCCAGATTTGCGGAAGAAGGCTTTTGATTTTGGTGTCTCCCGAGATTCTACCAGGGCGGGATCGGGAAGACACTATTCTTTGACCAACGCAGAGAAGAGGTGGCTTTTAAACATACGTGTTGGCACGATGGTGTACCGCAGACATCTTTTTGTTGATATCCAGCCGTATGTCCCTTCGCATTTTGCGTTGCAGTTAGGCTTCTCTCAAGGCGTTGTTGGAGCGCCTTCGAGCATGGTGAAGCGTTTTGGAGGTTTGCAGGACGGGAGAAATGCATGGGCTTTCTATAGTGCGGAGGACACTACTGCCATGATTTCCTATCCTGAGTTGCCCATTTTCCGGACTGCTGGCTTCACGAAGTGGTTCGTGGAGAGCTTTGCTGTGTACCGAGGGCTTTCCAAGAAGGAGCTGGATGTCAAGCAATCTCCTGGGAAGGGTCTTGGTAGATCAGATGGCGTCCGTCGAGGGGAAGTTTTGTTCTTCCTTTCTGGAGAGAAGCATAGGATAGGCTTTCTCGAGGAACAGGATGTCATTAGATCCGGAGCCGCACAAGAGATACCTGCTGAGGTCTTGAGACAGCTCGAGGAGGAGGAAGCCGAGATCGACACTTGGATGCAAGCAGAGCGAATGAAGGCTTCCATGGGGTCCACTGGTAGGAGCGGGTCGTCCAGTGAGGAGCCAAGTGGAAGTCCTGACTTTGACAGTGAGGCAGGTACTTCGAGTAGACCGGCTCGTAGAAAAAAGAGGAGGAGAGGACAGCGTCGCACAGAGAGACGCCACGAAGACTTTCCTGATCTGGAAGTCCCTCCTACCATTGCTGAGGAGGTATCAGGAGATGCTGATGAGCCTCCAGAGAAGAGGAGTCGTGAAGAAGAGTCCGCTGATGTTGGTATGACTCTCCTTCTTCTCTATTTTCGCTTCTTTCCTTTTATGAGGGATTTTTTTTTGATCTGTTGTTTTCTTTCTTTTGCAGAAGATGAAAACTTGGTGATGCCCGAGGTTCCTGCCGATGAGGCGGTGATGGATCCAGTTGCGGCATCTGAAGAAAAGTTGAGGGACTCTGGGGAGGACCCAGAATCTCCACCTGGTATGAGGATGATGATTTTTTTTTTATTTTTTTTTTATTTTTTTGAATTTGCTGACACATATTTTTGTTTTCTTGTCAGCTGACTTGCCAGAGGGTTCCGACTTCGAGCCATCTATGGATATGGCTTTCGACGATGCTTCGGATGAGCAAATGGAGATAGAAAGTACTCCGCCCATCATGGAAGAAGGTATTTCATAGTGATAATCTTGACATTGATTTTTTTTTTGACAAGATCATATTCATACCTTTTTGTGTTTGGCAGATTTAGAAGTGACAGGAGAGAGTCCATCGCTTCCTTCAGAGCCAGAGCCAGGGATGCCAGAAGTTGACCCAGTAATTGGGACTTCTCCAGCCAATTCTGACGCGGCAGAGACAAGACTTCATGTTGAGATTCCTTCTCCAGCGGCCCCGATTGGAAAGTGTTCTATTGTTACTCTTCCGATGGGACATGACTTGGGCAGCCAATCGACAGAGAAGGGTGAGTCTTCATCTGGCCCATCTCTTCAGTATGCGAAGAAGGTGGTGATGCGGGTTTTGAGTTCTTGGATTGAGACCCTCCTTTCTGGACACTTGGATGTTGCACGTAGCAAGATTCCGCATGTGAAAGAGATTCTCAAAGATGCTGAGGAAGATATTGGTCTGGATGTTACGGACGCCCGGGCGATCGTTGATAAGATCATTGCATTAGGCGACGGATGGTTTGAGACCATCAGCTATCCTGTGAAAGTCCGCTATGGATCCTAACCCTAGAGGGGGGGGGGGGGTGAATAGGGTGAGCTACAACTATGACCAATTATGACCAATTTTAACTTCTTAATACAAAACTAGTCACATGTGATGATAAACAATCAAAATGCGGAAGCTAATAAAACAATCATCACAAAGCAATCACCACAACACAATATTTATAGTAGTTCGGCCAACGTGCCTACATCCACTACCGGCTTGTGTATCCAACACCCCACCGGATTCCACTATTTATGCTTTTTACTAGGCTAAGCAATAACCCTTACAATGTTGCTTTTCAAGGCTAAACAACAACCTCTACAATGTGCTTTTAGAGGCTAAGCAATAACCTTCACAAAATGCTTTTCTTAGGCTAAGCAATAACCTTACAAGATGCTTTTCTTAGGCTAAGCAATAACCTTACAAGATGCTTTTCAAAGGCTAAGCAATAACCTTACACAAAGATGATTTCTCAAAGAAAGTGTCTTCACAAAAGATCACTCTAAGAGATTACAATTTAAGCTCAAATAAAATGCCTCTAAATAGGCGGAAATAAAAATGTAAATCTAACTCACACAAACACTCAAAGAAATGCAAAGATGTATGCTTATGAAGTGTGTGTGTGAAAACTTCAATCAATGTTTAAAAGTAAGCTCAATCAATTTATGCTTAATGCAATTTGAAAGTTTAAGGCATAAAAAGATATGATTGAAGTTCTATGCAAATCACATGAATAGTAAACAACTTGTTAATGACATGAAGTTCAAAGAATCACAAGTTGTAACAAAGTTTAAGAAAGCATGTGATTTGATAAGAGTGATTGCAAACCATTCTAATATACCAATGAAGATAATGAGTTTGCAAAAGAACTCTTGAAATCATGCATAAGTGAAAAACAAAGATTTAAGCATGCATGGATTTCATTTTAATGAAAATCAAAATACAAGTAAAGTGTACCTTTTTAAGAACTCATGTATTTGATTTCCAAATGGCCCTCTAGCCTTTCCAACTTCTTCCCCTTTCCTTGGCTCCAAAATGGTCTCAAAAGTTCATGTATCAAGCCTTGAAAAAGGTTGGAAATGAATGGACTTTATAGCCAAAAAGTAGCCAACGGCTAGTCCTCGGTCGACCTAGACACAGGTCTCGGTCGACCGAGAAGGCACAACGGTCAGATTTCTGACCGTTGGGGCTTCAGTTCAAAAAACAGCCCATTTGCCCTGCAGTGTTCTCGGTCGACCGAGACCCAGGTCTCGGTCGACCGGCGACACTGCCGGGACACCCCCAAAAATTCCAACTTTTACATTTTGAAGATTTTCTTTGTGGAATTTTGTGGGTCACTAAACCAAGCTTAAAAACATGTTTTAAAACATTTAAAAACATGAAACACACAAAGCCTAAAATGATTCAAAGGTTTAAAACCAAAGGCAAGCTTGATTAGTAAAAACTCTTTTCAAATCAAATTGCATACAAAACTGATTCTAAAGGTGCTGAATGTATGCAAAGCTCAAACCTAAATTCACAAGAAGATTTTCCAAATCTAATGCACAAGGAATTTGGTTTTCAAAAGAGTTTTGGGTTCTAAAACCAATGCATCCAAGTTTAGAACCAAACCATGCATAAAACACAAACTTTTCCAAATCTAAAAACCAATGCATGTATAAAGCTAGATTTCAAGATATTTTAAATCAATGCACGTGTGTGAATTCAAATGATGCCAATATGCAAATGCATCCACCAAATTGCAATAACAAAATACCTAACATCCTGATGACCAGTTCTTCCAAGAAATGTTCCTGAACCCTGCTGAGAAGGCTCAATCGGATTTGAAAGAGACTACACAGGGCAGGAAGCAGCTGGTTCGGGAGAGGAACCGAGCGGAGTTAGACATCATCAGGCTGCAACATGACCTTAGCATCCTTGATGGAGAGGTTGAGGAGGCAAGGAAGCATCTCGAACACCGAAAGGCCCAAGTCGCCAGTACGTGGTCCGCCATAACAGAGGCTCGTGACAGGGAGAGTGCTTTGATTCGCCAAGTTGCAGAGGCCGATCAGATTCTCAATAGGAAGGCTAGAGAGAATGAACGATGGCAGACTGCACGGGATAGTCTTCCTGGTGTAGCAGAAGGGATAGAGCCTTCTCCGGCTACTCATGGCAGATTCTTGAAGAAGCGTGCCTTGGAGACTCTAACGGATGAAGCCAAGAGTTTGCTTGAGGAACTGAAAGCTTGGCTGGAGAGCTTTTTTGGCTGAGACCCCTCTTTCTCTCTTTTTATATACCACATGTATTTTTTTTTTGGTATACATTTTTGTAGTGCTTGTGAACACTTTTCTTTTCTTCTTTTTTTTTGGTACCACATGTATTTTTTTGGTACTTTTTTTTTGTTTTCCCTACGCTCACTCAAATATTGTGATTAAAGTGATTGCTAAATGGGATGTGATCAAAAGTTTGTCATTTTGTGAGAAATCTTTTGACAAATGATTGTTTTGGCATGGGAGCCAGTTTTTGAGACATGTTTTGGCATGGGAGCCAGATTTTGTTCACGGCATGAAAGCCAAATTTCGGGTGGCATCTATAGCCGGATTTGGATGGCATCTATAGCCGGTTTGTTTTGAAAACCAGTTTGTTTTGTTGGCATGAAAGCCGGGTTTCTGTTTTGGTTGGCGTAAAAGCCAGGTTTTTTTTGATGGCATGAAAGCCGAATTTTGAGGTGGCATGAAAGCCAAATTTGGGTTTATGGCATGAGAGCCAAAATTTTGAGATGGCATGAAAGCCAAGATTTGGTTTGTGGCATGAGAGCCGGTTTTGTTTTTGGTGTAAGAACCAGATTTTGTTTTTGGCATGAAAGCCGAAATTTCTTTTTTTTTTTTTTTGGCATGGAGGCCAGATTTTTTGTTTTTGGCATGAAAGCCAGGTTTTTTTGGCATGAAAGCCAGATTTTTTGTTTTTGGCATGAAAGCCAGATTTTTTTTTTTTGAAAACCGAGTTTTGTTTTGTTGGCATGGAAGCCGAATTTTGATTTTTGGCATGAAAGCCGGATTTTTGATTTTTTGGCGTGAAAGCCGGATTTTTGGCATGGAAGCCGGGTTTTTTGGCGTGAAAGCCAGGTTTTTTGGTTTTCAAAAATGCAAGTATCGACTAAAAGTCGCCTCCCTGCTGAATGGTATTGCAAGTATCGATGGAATGTCGCTTCCTTGCTCATTCGGTTGCGAGTATCGATGGAATGTCGTCTCCTCGCGGATTTGGGTGCAAGTATCGACTAAGCGTCGCTTCCCTGCTTTTGTCTTCAAAAATTTTGTTTTGTGGGTATCGATGGAATGTCGCTTTCCCATGATTTTTGAAGTTTGAGGTTTTCTCGAACCTTTGTTTTGTTTTTTTTTTTTTGTTTGTTTTAAAATTTGGGTTGTGGATATCAACTGGAACGTTGCGTCTCCACGATTTTTGAAATTTCGGGGTTTTGGAAGTATCGAATGGGGTTCGCATCCTTCCAGTTTTGGGTTTTGCAAGTATCGACTGAACGTCGCTTCCTTGCGGTTTTTGAAAAACCATTTTTTTGTTTAAAGACACGAGGGTCGTAAATTTTGACTCAAAACCATTTTGGTGGTAAAAGTCGAGGTGGACTAGGGCTGAAATCCCTAGGTCCTGATTTTGTTTCAAACCATGAATTTTGGTTTCAAGGATCGAAAATTTTGGTCAAGTTTGGGAAGAAGCTCCTAAACTTGGATTTTTTGATTTGCTTTTTTTTTTTTGAACAATGAAACGATGAAAGAAACATTGTTTTGAGGGGTTTTTTTTTTAGAAATTTCAACAAGAGGATGAAAATTCCAAAAGGAGTGGGTTTGACGAGCAGATACCTAGGAATAGGCTTTGGCCGTGCAGGCGTCGCTCTGACCCGATGGAAGAAGCCTTCAAGGGTAGTACCGCTTCAAGAACTTCCCATTGATGGGCAGCATACATCTGTCACCCTCCATGTTTAGAAGAGCGTATGCGCCGTTGGAGAAGACTTTGTCGATGACGAAAGGTCCCTCCCATTTTGGTTCAAATTTGCCTTTGGATTTGTTGGCAAAAACCATTGGTCTTTTTACTGTAAGAACCAAGTCTCCCTTTTTGTAGGCGCGTTGCCTGACCTTCTTGTCAAAAGATCCTGCCATGCGTGCTTGGTAGAGTTCAATGCTTTGTAGAGCTTCGAGTCGTCTCTCATTGAGGTTATCCAGCTCTTGGAGTCTCAATTTGACATTGCTTTCTTGCGTCATGTCATTTTGTAGAGATACCCTTAAGGAAGGAATTTGAACCTCCAAAGGGACAACAGCTTCGCATCCATAGACCAAGGAGAATGGTGTGCTATGGGTTGGTCCTCGAACGGTGGTTCGATAGGCCCACAAAGCTTCAGGCAGTTTGTCGCCCCATTCTCTTTTGTGACTAGAGACCATTTTCTTGAGGATTTTGCAGAGCGTCTTGTTGAAGGCCTCTGCTAGTCCATTCGCTGCCGGATTGTACGGAGTTGAAGGACAACTTTGGATTTTGTATTTGTCGCAGAACCTGTAGAATCGGTGATCGCGGAACTGTGGTCCGTTATCATGGACGAATCTTTTAGGTATGCCGAAGCGACAAATGATGTTGGTGCGCAAGAAGTGAAGGACTGATGACGTCTTCATTTCACTAAGCGCGAATGCTTCTGACCACTTGGAGAAATAATCCGTAGCGGCGAAGATGAAGCGATGACCTTTGCTCGATGGAGGGGAGATAGGACCTATGATGTCCATACCCCAGGCTTCAAAAGGCCATGAGATTGCTGTAGGATGTAGCCATTCCGGAGGTATGTGGACATAATCTCCATGAACTTGGCATTGTTGGCAGCGCTTAGCAAATTGCATTGCATCAGCCACCATGGTAGGCCAATAATAACCTAACCTTTTTATCTGATCGTAGAGCTTAGGCCCAGCCTGATGGGCTCCACAAAGACCAGCATGTACTTCTTTGAGTGTTCCCTCAGCCTCTTGTTGTGACAAGCAGCGTAGAAGTACTCCATTGTAGGATTTTCTATACAACATTTTTGAAGGAATATCCAAATGAAAGTTTGGGGCTCGTCTTTGGATGCTTACCCGTTCTTTTGGATCTTCAGGTAGGATTCCGAACATTATGTAATCAATGAACGGATCCCTCCAGTCGCTGATCAGAGGTTTAAGGACGGAGATCCGACTTCCAACCACTTGGTGGCATTCAGCAACTGCTTGATGTGTGTTGAGAGGAGGGAGAATCCTTTTTTGACACACTGTAATTTGCATGTTTTCCCCTTCTTGGATTGCCATAGACGCAGCAAGTCCAGCCAGGGCATCTGCACGAATGTTTCCACCTCTGAGGATGTGGGTGATATGACAGATGTCGAACTTTTGTCGAAGCGATTGTGCTTTGTTGTAGTAAGGCAACAGATCGGGCTTCCTGACTTCAAATTTCTGATTCATCTGGTTGACGATCAGTTGAGAGTCTCCAAAAGCTTCCAGCGTAGTGATGCCGGATTCAAGGGCGAGTTCCAATCCTATGATCAGGGCTTGGTACTCAGCTGCATTGTTTGAACATGGTTCCAGTAGCGAGAATGCGTGTGGAATCATGTATTTCTCGGGATTAACAAAGAGAATGCCAATTCCCGATATTTGATTTCCCTTTTCATTTGTCCTGGTTGCGCCATCGAAGTACATGTGCCAGGAAGCGTTTGATAAGGAAGTCTCCACACTGTAGACTGATTCGTCTGGGAGGTCATCCCTGAGTGGAGAATCTTTAGGCAATGGATGCTCCGCGAGGAAGTCTGCTAGAGCTTGGCCTTTGATTGCTTTTTGTGGTACATACCTAATGTCAAATTGTGACAGGAGGATGGACCATTTTGCCAGTCGGGCATTGAGAGAACCTGCTTTTGTGACAAGGACCTTTAGGAGGTTGATCCTCGAAATCAGGTACACTGTGTTGGATAGCAGATAGTGACGCAGTTTTTGTACGGCGAACATCACTGCCAAGCATTCTTTTTCGACTGGAGAGTAGCGATGCTCTGCACCTACCAACATGCGGCTAAGGTAATATAGAGCAGCTTTTTTTCCCTGGCCATTCTTTTGTGCGAGTAGAGCGCCTAAAGAACAGTCAAGGGCTCTTGTGTACAAGAGGAATGGTTTTCCAGTTGTGGGGGCAGCCAACACTGGAGGTTTTGTCAGGTATGACTTGATGTCCTAGAACGCGGCTTCACATTCAGCATCCCAGACAAAATCGACACCTTTCTTCATTAACCGAGAGAATGGACGGCACTTTCCTGATAGGTTGGAGATGAACCGCCGAATGTATGCCAATCTTCCTTGGAGCCCTTTTAATTGTCTTAGGGTTCTTGGAGATGGCATTTCTAGGATAGCCTTGACTTTGGTGGGGTCAAGCTCTATGCCAGCTTTCCGTACTATGAATCCGAGAAACTTACCCGATGAAACACCGAAGAAGCATTTGAGGGGATTCATTCGCAGTTTGTGTTTGCGAAGTCGGAGGAAGACTTCTCGAAGATCTTTGAGATGGTCTTCTTTTCTTTTGCTTTTGACGGCGAGATCATCGACATAGCATTCGACCGTCTTGTGCTGCATATCTTGGAATATCTTCATCATAGCCCTCTGATATGTAGCGCCGGCATTCTTCAGACCGAATGGCATGACAGTGTAGCAATACACGCCAAACGGGGTCCGAAATGCTGTGTGTTTTCCATCTTCAGGATGCATCTTTATCTGATTGTAGCCAGAGAAGCCATCCATGAATGTCATTCGCTCGAACCCACAGGTATTGTCGATCATCACCTCCGGTATAGGGAGCGGGAATTCATCTTTTGGGCATGCATTGTTCAGGTCTCTGTAATCAATGCAGACCCTGATTTGCCCATTTTTCTTTGTCACGGGGACGATGTTGGCCAACCATTCAGGATGCTGTTCCTCACGGATGAAGCCAACGCTTTTGAGTTTTTGAACTTCTTGTTCAATTTTGTCCATCACGTCAGGACGGAACCTTCTTTGGCCTTGTTTGACAGGCTTGATATCTTTTTGAAGATTGAGTTTATGGACTGCTATTTTCGGGTCTAAGCCAGGCATCTCAGCGTAAGACCATGCAAAACAATCAACGAACTCATGAAGAAACGCGATATACTCGGGTAACTCATCATCCTTTATATTCTTGCTTATGAATACAGGACGTGAGTTATCAGGTTTTCCCAAGTCTATCTTTTGAACAGAATCTTCTGTTGGAAGATTTGAAGGTGGTTCCTCCACAATATTTTCGGAGGCTTCCAACCCAACAAAGCCTTCTGGAGTTCCAAAGGTATCTACAGACCACGGCTCTGCTTTTGTCCATGGGTCTTCTTGATTGGTACTTTTCTCAAGATTTGCTATGAGATGGTCCCAATCACCTGTTGAAACTAGGTCGAAGTAGGGCACTTCCTTTGGAGACAGTGGTTCTTCTGGGTCAGAGAACCGTGTGTCTGTATTATCGGACAATTCCTCTTCATCATCGAAGAAATCGTACCAATTGGATGAACTTCCTGGATCCTTGACGATCAACTCTTCAAAGAGATATCCAGGGAGATCGATGTCTTCATTAATATGAGATGTTGAGGCTTGGTCGGCAAGATGACTTTGCAGCCTTTGTGTCAACTGTCTCAAGGGAGCGTCAGGATCATACCCCAGCCCATGTGAAGACTTTTCTATGTGGCGGTGGGGTTTCCAACCTTCCAGTTGACTTTTGGTCAGGGTTGGTTCCAATGGCGTGATAATACCACGACCATCTCCCAAACCGATTGGGTTCTGAGCATCGTAGCCCATTTTCTTCATGATAGCTTGCGCCATTGGACTATACAGGGATAGTTGAGGCATACCTTCATTTTGGAAAGGTTCAAGCGAAGAATTTGATGAAGAAACTTCTGATTTATGGAAGAAGATTGGCTTTTCTTCTGCTGATGTTGCTGGAACAACGAAGGAAGCAGATGCTGGATCTTCTATGTCAACGGTTGTCTCCATCGGAGTGAGAGCGGGCTGAACTTGTTGATCATCAGCTTGGCTTGACGATGTATCGTCTTCTGGCTCTGAGTCCGAATCCGTGTCTTGCAAGATAGACACGAAGGAGACAGCAAACTTGCCCCCAGCCCTCTGTTTTGTCTTCTTTGCTTTGATGGTGATCACCAGAGGCTTTGAAGACTTGAGGGAGACCATGAAGGGAGATTGATTATTCTCTTCGGTTTTGATAGAGGGTTTATTTTCTTCCGGTGATTACTGAGGAGCCTTGCCTTTGTCTTTCTGGAGATTTTCGGCAAAGGATGCTGTTTCTTCCTCCCTTTCTTCTTTTTCATCTTTGTACATCTGAGCATCTGCGAAATAGACTTCTTTGCCTTTGAAGGGCTTTTTGTCTGCAAACACTCGATGTATCAAGCCGTCATTGCCAACGAACTTGATGCACTGATGTAAAGTCGAAGGGACAACACCATTCTCGTGTATCCAGGGACGTCCGAGAAGGATGTTGTAGCATGAAGGGGTCTTTATCGCATAGACAGTGACCTCGGAGATAAGATCACCGATTTGCAACTTGAACCTGATTTTGCCGATCGGCCTTTGAGCGCTGCCATCATATCCAAAGATGGACACAGACGTGTGGCTCAGCTTGCTAGGCGGAATGCCTAGTTCTTCGAGTGCCGAAGTGGAGATGAGGTTGAGTGCAGAACCTGGATCGATCTGGATTCTGCGTAGTGGTACCTCTTTGATGTACCCGGTGAAGTACAGGGGTCGGTTGTGCTTTGTCTCGCCTAGCAGGAGGTCTTCCTTGGTGAAGGCGATGGTTGCACTTGCTGCTTTTTGAACCGAGAGGCATTCGATGCAGGATCCCTCAGTTTTCTTCTTTTCTCCTTTTGAGGGAGTTTTTGATTTTTCGACCCTATAGTCCATTTCAATTTGTAGGACTTGTGGGGCATGTTTGTCGACATCCGCATCCAGCATTTGTAATTCTGAAATGAGACTATCACGAGTCTGTGGTGACATTCGTAATAAGTCTAGGATGTGTAGACGTGCAGGTATGTGTTTGAAGTGCTGAATCAAGTCGTACTTGAAAGCCTCCTTGGGGCCTGCATTTTCATTATTCTTGCCACTAGGGGCGTTTAAAACTTGTTTTCCTGAAGGATTTACATAAGAAGCAGAAGGTTGGTTGTAGTTTTTGAGGTAATCCCGGCCAGAACGGGTACCTCTACCAACTTTAAGAGCTTCTGGAGAAGGGTCTTTGTTTAGAAGATCACCCTCGAGATCGAGGGGTTGTTCCTTCTCATTTGCTGAAGATGTCTCTGTGTCAGCATTACCATCTTCAGTATTTGTGTTGCATGGAGCATTTTCCGGGAGCAAGTCCTGAACAGCATCCAGCAACTTTCCTTCTTTATCGAATATTTTGTTGGTCCAGACATCACCGATGAGATCGGGCATTTGGGACCAATTGACCGGATTTTCTCTGAAGAAGATTTCACCGGCTGGAATTTCTTCAAGGTGATCGGTCGAAAGAGGTTTGAGTTCCGATGTCACTGTTTCAGGAGACGAAGCCTGTGAAGGTGAGGAATTATCATCCTGAGCTATTGCATTGCAAGTAACTTTGACGGAAGATGCCTCCAAGATGAACTGTTGGGAATCAGATTCGTCCTCAGATGTAAGAGGATCGTCGATCCAACAGCTTTCTTCGTTTTCCGGGGTTACCGGAGGAGATTCCTGTAGATTTTCAGGAACTTCCTGTGCTAGGTTGTGACGAAGCTGATTGATGCGACCTTGTTCTTGCTCTATAGCAAGGTGCTGCAAGATCCTTGCGTATTCATCGAGATCAGGCACGGGAGCCGAATCTTCTTCTTCGTCTGCTCCTTGTGGTTCAACATGGTTGGGTTCCACTGGAGTATTTTCTTGGACAGCCTCTTGGTCTTCTTCATCATCAGACCAGGATCCTTGCGGCTGTAATGGGTTATACCAGATTACTGGCATAAGATGAGATTCAGGGATCCATTCCTCATCGGAGAGATATTCTCCTGTTTCGAGGGATTCTTCCCACTCATCGATGTCACTGGCGGTGTCACTGGACTCATATCCATCCATGGAGAATCCGACCACTGAGTTGCAAGAGTATGATGCCCCCTGCGTAGTTTCATCTTTGAGATGTGGTGGCATGAAATCACCAAGAGTGAATTTTCTTGCCGCCTTTGAAGCCTTAGGAGAGGACTCTTCTGTTGCCCCCAGTGAAGCGGTAGAGGAGGTTTCTGCCTTTTCAGCGACTTCTTGCTTTTTCGGAGCTTTCTCCTGCTGTTTGAGCTTGCGGAGTTGTCTCCTGGCTTGCCTTCGCTGTTGAGCGGTTGGCTTTGTTTTGACGACCTCCCAATTTTCATCTTCTAGGCGATCGGGGTGTACCCATATGGGCTGTCCGTCTGATGTTGGATATGGAACCAACTCTTGGGACGTTTGGGTCATCTTTATCACCTTGAAGGAAGTAGTGATCTTCTCTTTTGGTGATTTTTGTTTTTGTCCACACGACACCATGTTGACGGAGGCAGACCCATAGTTCTTGTCGAAGGTAATGACTCCGTTTTTCCACATCTCATTTATCTTCTCTCTCACAACAAAACATTGATTGAGAGGATGCGAGACCATCTGATGGTATGGGCAGTACCGAGGATCGTTGGTTTTGCCAACATCTCCTGGTCTTTTGGGGTCAGGCAATGTAAGTTTGCCGCTTGCTAGGAGTGCCCCAAAGATTTCTTCAATATCTTCATCAAACGGGTATTTCTTTTCTACCCGTTCTCTGAAGGCATCAGAGAGTTCAGGCTTTTTACCTGTAGCTTTGTTTTCATCATTCTTTGGCTGCTGAGGAGCTGACTTGGTTTGCACATTGAGAACCTCCTTTTTCTTTGGTTTTGAGGTTGCAATGGTAGTCGGCTCTTTCTTTAATGATTTCTGACTGTTGAGGTCTTTGATCACCGTTTCAGCTTCCATAGATGCTTCCAGGAGTTCTCCCAGGTTCTTTGATTTGTTGCCGATGATCATGGAGCGGATTCTTGCTCTCATGTTGTTTCGGCAGATGTCGACCAGTGATGCTTGTGGCAGTACATCGGAGCATTTGTATGCCATTTCCTTCCACTTGTGAATAAAGTCATATGTTGACTCATTCTCTCCCTGTTTTAGGCTGCAGAGCTGAGCCATAGTAACAGGATGATCCTCACCTTTGAAGTGGGTTAGGAAGCGTGTCTCCATCATGGCCCAATTTTGAATGGAGTCCTCAGGCAGAGTGGCGTACCAATCAAAGGCCGTACCTTTTAGGGTACTTGCAAAGAGGCGGATTTTGAGGGCATCTTGATCTGCAATAGCTCCCGTCAGGATCTTGAAATGGATGACGTGTTGTCTGGCCGAACCCTTCCCCGTATATGTTTGGAGAGTAGGTTGCTTGAATTTTGTAGGGAACGGGACCGAGTCCATCCACAAGGGATATGGTGGCTTGATCCCATGCTCCTTTAGTGTATCCTCTTCTTTTGCTTTGGCGAGGATATCGTCAACGTCCTTTTTGGTAAGGGCGCGTGACTCACTGTTTTCCGCATTTTCCTCGTCACCTTGATGGCTCGGAGGAGCTTCATTGTTTTGTGGACGCTGAAGATTGAGAATTAGGTTCTCTATTAGAGTCTCTATCCTCTGCTGCCCTTGCTCCAGCTGCTGGATGCGTGCAGTTACGTCATCATGCGGCGGAGGTTGCTCAGCACTTGTTACCAAGACGTTCATTCTTCGAGAGTCGAAAGAGGATACAGTCTTGGTGACTGAGCTGGAGCTCATTCTTTTAGATGAAGAGCTCGAAGAGTGGTCACTCTGATGTCCTTGGCTTGAAGGAGCGGGAGAGTTTTCTTTATGTCTTCGTGTCCGGGAGACGCTGCGAGTCACCGGTCGTCTGACATGGATTTTAGTTGCTGACTTCTGGCGTTTTCTGGTTTTTCCAACCATATGAACAGCAACAAGTTGGTCGGGTCTTTCTTTTTCGACCCATTTTTGGGAGACCTGAAGTGCAGAATCCTGGGTTCTTTGCTTCTCTAGTCTCTTTTGTCGATATGCCGTGCGGCGGCACATACGACGAGCGATTTGAGCTTCGGTTAGCTCTGGCTATGCTCTGGCAATGAAGGACGTAGTCCCTGGTGCGCAGCAGCCAAGCTTGTCTTCTTTGAAGACGGGCAGGGACAGGATCTGGACGCGGTCCTTTGCCTGTCGCAGCGAAGCTTTGAATTTTGCGAGTTCGACTCCCGTTGAGAGGAAGGGTCGACTCGCAGGTGTGAAGGCCTTGACAGGTTCTTGCGGAGGCCTTACGATGCACGATTTGATTTTGGGCTTGTATGAGCAAGCCGGCTCGTGCTGAGTTGGTTTTGTTTGGCGGAGGGTAGGCTTCTCCTCTTTCATGTAAGCAAGAGGGTAGAACCGGTTCTCCTTGAGAGGGGCCAGGTATGCTGGCTTTGCTGGTGTTTGTGACCTTCGCTGTTTGGGTGAAGGCCTTGGAGACCAAGTCTTTGAGCAGACCTGGTTTCTTGCTGGTTGAGGCTTTGCAGGAGCACTACGGGCCTCAAGTTTCTTGATGATCGCCCTTGGTATCACTGTAGTGATACGTTGAGGGGCGGTTCTCTGCTTCTTGGCAGGTGCGGTTTCTTCTGCGGGTAGTGGGAATGGTCCCAATGACCCGAAGACAATGGTCCGGGGAGTAGAGTTTGACCCGGTGTCTTCTGAGTTGCCGAGGGAAATGACGCTTCGGCAGCTGGCAGGGCGCTTGTAAGTGCGCTTGGTTTGTTTGTCTTGGAGCATGAGCTGGTACTTGTTCTCATAAAAGGTGATGGTTAATGAAGCTGCCATTGTTAGTTTTTGGAAAACTTCTGAAACAAGACCATATCCATTAGTAATCACAAGAATATGGTGATCATAAATGGAAAATACTATGGTTTCGCCTTTTCAAGTCGCCCGAGGGGACATGGCCCAGCCCAAGCAATATGAGGAAGGCAGAAAAGCCATAGAGGGCACAATTGTTCTGAACGCAGGTAGGGTCAGCTCAGAATGAGCGTCCCAGTGACTGCTAGAAGCAATTGTGAACCTTAATTCAAATTACCGAGAAGCAAAGCTCACTCAAGGTAAAATGATATAAGGTTGAGATACAAATGTGTCGGTTGCGAATACAGTAGACCCGAAAGGGCGTACTAGCACCGCTAGGCACAAATGTTGCAAATCGCATCCTTGGAAAGGACACGAGATGGGATTTTTGAAAGGTCAAGATTGGATTCATAGGAGAGAGCAAATGGTATTCCAATCCGAAAATGAGCTCAACATTTCTGCGAGCTCGAAAGTCCGAAAAGGAAGGAACCAGGATTTCTCAAATATGAATCCAAAAGTGACGGAATTTTTTTTTTTGAAAGTGTCAAGATTGGACTTTATAGAAGAGAGCAAATGGTATTCCAATCCGAAAATGAGTTCAACATTTCTGCGATCTCGAAGTCCGAAAAGGAAGGAACCAGGATTTCTCAAATATGAATCCAAAAATGACAGAAGTTTTTTTTTTCTTTTTTTTTTTTAAGAGTTCACATAGATCTCCAATTCGATCTTATGAAACCTCAGTTGATAGATCAGCCCCCAGGTAAGGGTAGGATTACTTAATGAACCCGTTTGGAAGACCCTTGCCTAGAACAGTCTAGCTGTCTCCACACTCTGGACAAGGCTTTTCTTAGATCCACTTTGGTCAAAGAACGCAATTGGTGCAACCTTAGTGGCCTTTTTTTTTTTGAAAGATTTTTTTTTATTATGGATTCATAGAAGAGAGCGAATGGTGTTCCATTCCGAAAATGGGTTCAACATTTCTGCGATCCCGAAGTCCGAAAAGGAAAAAACCAAAGTTTCTCAACTTAAACCCAAAAGAGAAAAATCTGAAAATTTTTTTTTTTTTAAATCAGATTTTGTTTTTGATTTTTTTTTTATGGATTCATAGAAGAGAGCGAATGGTGTTCCATTCCGAAAATGGGTTCAACATTTCTGCGATCCCGAAGTCCGAAAAGGAAGAAACCAAAGTTTCTCAACTTAAACCCAAAAGAGGAAAATCTGAAAAAATTTTGTAAATCAGATTTTGTTTTTGATTTTTTTTGAGAAAATTTTTTTAGAAACAAGAAAGACTGGAAATAAACTCAAAAGAAGAAATTTCCAAGAATCCCATCTCATCTGTTTTTTTTTAGATGCAAGATCCAACATAGGCCACCAACTAAAAAGGAGCCAAAAGGAATCTAAGCACATGTTCATCAAATGAACGAGTCCCACCGGGTGTGCCAGCTTGATGGACCCGGCTTTTGTCTTTTTCCAAAGCTGCCTCTGCCCCGGGGCTGACGGGGTATGGTGGAGGGAAAAAGGAAAAGCGGGCATCAGTTTTTTTGTACGGGTATGCCAATTTCTCTTTAATACTTGGAATTTAGAAATGGTGATCCGGAGATCCACCTTCACAAGTAAAAAGGGAAATGAAAATTTTTTCTAGTTTTCCATTGCATACATATTTTAATAAAAGAGACAGTTTTGTTTGAATGCCGTGAAAGGCGTTTTTGTGCCGTAGAAGGCGGTTTGGTGCCGTTGGAGGCGATTTTGCCATGAAAGGCGATTTACAAATCTTATCAATAATGAAAGACAAGAGATGTGATTTTTTTTTTCTCTTTAGAAAAAATACAATTTACAACAGAAAAGTAAGAAAAAGGAATCTAACTTCTCATGCGATTGCGGGAGGGCTCGTTCAGATCGATGGTCGCGAGTCATGTATGGGCTCCGCCATCGTCCTTCAGACGAGAACATAGTGCTTGATTTCTTGGCTTGGCTCCAACCTCAGATTTTTAGAGGATAAGGACCAAGATAAGGTCCTATATCCGGTAAAAAACTGAGTAGACGGGCTGAAAAGCCGCATCTAGCCATGTTGGATAGAAGGAGAGGTGGTCTTTGGGGGGGTGGCCCCCCAAGGGGCTTCAATCACCTTGTTGAACTTGTTGCAGCAGAGTTTTCTTGAAGGAGCAGGGTTGTAGAGATTTCTCCAAGGATTTTTGAATGATTTTCTGGCGATTTTTCCGGATCCTTCTGTGTGTGTTCCTCCTTCGGAATGCTTGGAGAGGACTCCTATTTATAGGCCTTTTGGTAGCCTTTAGGAGTGATTTATGAGCCTTTATGGTAATAAAGCTCATTAAGGGAGGAGTTACAAGTTTAATTGCTTTTTGTTTTGTAACTCCTGACCCTTGGATTTCATTGGCCGGAGGAGAGTCATGGGCATTTAATCGCCTTTAATCTCCATTATGTTAGGAGTTTCATGGCTTGAATGCCATGATTGCTTGGACTTGTAACTCCTGAACGGAGGCTTCTGATTGGGCCGTTCAAGATAATGGGTTAATGACCGCATTAACTTGCCATAAACGGGCCAATTGATTGCACTAAGTGGCCACCTTGGTAGCTGAAGAGTCGCGGGCCATGTTGCGTCTCTTGGAATTCCCTTTGCGATGATCATCGATGGATCCTTATGTAAATCAACATCAGATGATCATGTAGTTTCAGACATTGGTTGATACTAGCGGGCCAGCAGCATCTGTCCAGTCGATTTCGCGATCGGGCGGGCAGAAAGTGCACTTTTTGGTTGTTCAGCTGGCGATCAACAAAGTTTTTGAAGTTCTTGGAAGGATTCCTGTGATCTTGGCGAATATCGGCGAATTTGGAGCCTCAAAAGTCTGAATCTGGAAAAATCACAGGGACAGAACAACTCGTCTCGCGAAAACAGACGAAACGGGGGGTCCCGGGGCGAAATCGGCGCCCCGGACCTCCCAGGGTCGCCGGCCCCATGGTCTCCGGCGACCATGGGCCATGGTCGCCGGCGACCATGGCCCAGGGTCGCGGGGCTCTGCGACCCTGGGGGGAAAATTGCTTCCCGGGGCCCGTTTCTGGCCGTTTTTCGTCGTTTTTCGCTTCCGTTTTTTTTGTTTGTTTTCTATGACATTTCTCCACATTTTTGGCTTGATTTCCCTCTGAAAAACATGATGAGAATCCTTGCAAATTGGTTTGCAAAGTTTCTGATTTTCCGGGAAAAGCCGAGCGCAGAACTGCTGATTTTCCGCCAGAAGCTGAAACAGGGTCAAACGATGTCGGAATGACCTGAAATTTGAGGTGAAGCTTCTTGAGCATTAAATAAGACCAACCATGGGCTTTTGTTTGAGTTTTGAAGCCGTTTGGGGTTATGCAAATGCTTGCCTTTGATTTCACCGCGACGGAAATGCCGAACTTTGACTTTCGGTCAAACGATGTCCGATTGACCTGAAATTCGACGTGTAGCTTCCTCATCAGTAGATAAGACCAACCATAAGCTTTCGTTTGAGTTTTGAAGCCATTTGGAGTCATGCAAACGCTTGACTTTGTTTCTCCTGCAATAGAGATGCCGAGCTTTGACTTCTGGTCAAACGATGTCCGATTGACCTGAAATTCGACGAGGAGCCTATTGGAGTCATTTAGAGATGATCCGCAAGCTCCGAATTAGGTGCCATGGTCCCGGGGTGGTCCGCCGCCGGGAGCTGCTGCTTAGCTGTTGGAGAAGTGAAGCTAGGCCAAATAATGTCGGAATGGCCTGAAACTTCATGTGTACCTCTCTTTTGGTTGTTTTGAATGACCTTGCAGTTTTTGTTTGATTCTGACAAGATCTGATGCTTAAAGTGGCGCCTGCCTATTTTGGTAGGATGCGGCTCCGTGTAGCTTTTGGTGTGAAGAGGCAAAGTGACATTTTTGGTGTCAACAGGGAGGATCTCTTCTGAGTGGGGGGTTCCTCTTCCCCATGAGAAGTATAAAGACAAGGTTCGGTAAGATTGTTGCGGTTAAGTTACTTTTGTACATCTATCTGTCTTTGAAGTCAGCAAACTGATAAAGAGTTTTGTTAGGCATGAAGAAACCCTTCCAAGAGAGTTGATGTTGGAATATAGGTGGGCCTTCCAGATAGGTTTCAAAAACTTTTGACCCACTTAATGCAGGGATCAATTGTCTAGAATGTAACAAACCCAATCCAGGATGCAAATTCCTTAATCTCATAGCCATGTACAGCAACAACTACTATCTAGAAGATAGAAAACAGAACATAAACATGCTTCCACAGAATACACAACATACAAGGATGTAGATATACCTTTGGAGCTTTATTGTGCTCTAATGGAGGATTTGATTTCTTTACCTTGGTGATGAACAACTTCACAATCCAAATCAGAATCTTCAACTCCTTTTGATCTTCCAACGCTATGTCCCGTATTAGATCTCTTTTCTCAATAAGATGGTGGAATCCTCAAGAGAAAACCCTACTAGTAACTCTAAGGAACCAAAGGTGAAAGAGAGGGGAACTTTGAGAGGAAGAAGACTTGTACAACTCTTGCACAAGGGGCTGAAAAGTGCTCTATCTATTATGCACGAATTTGAGAGGAGTATTCCTCTATTTATAGCCCTCCATAAATCCTCTTTTCCTATTTGAAATAGAAGTTTAACTCCCATTACAAATTAGTAAACATCTCCCTTACTAATTTCCATAGAAGTCTTACTTCCACAACTATTAGTAACTTTCTCCTTTCTAATTAAAATAGAAGTCCTACTTCCATTATTAATTAGCAGCTTACCATTACCACTGTTAGAAGTCTCACTTTACATAGAAATAGTAACCTTCCTTTTAGAGTTTTAGTAGAATTAGTATCTTTCTAATATATTGGGCTAGCGTGGGGACCACTAGGGATTCCTTAGAAAGCTGGCTCCAACTGGGACAGGCGACCCCACATCTCATTTGCAATCCGGGCCCATAGTTAATTGCAAATAACTCCACTAAATAAATGCAATTACACTCCAATCTTAGGAATAAATATCAATGAAGACCCTAAACTTCCACAGTACCACAAGTAGGCCCCTCCATCTATATCCATGGATCAAATGGACCTGTCCTCCAAATTAGATCCAAATCTTATTATCCTTGAGCCCCAATTAATTATAATGATAATATGGTACCGATCCAATTAACTCTTAATCAGAATGGGTGCGCATTTACCAATGATAAATCCATTAATTGGCACAGGGGGATATTTGAGATAGATTCCATCTTGACCATGGAATGTTCCCACAGCTCCACTACCACGTACCCAAATCACCGAGGTGTTGACCTACAATTGGCCTCACTCATTGGTGACTCAAAGTAAATGAATAGATAGAAACTTGAGTTCATTGATGTCTCAGGATTATGAGCCTATTGCTAGGGAATTATGAGAGCAGACCTTAAATAAAGACAGTATATATAAGGTGCTTTTCATGGTCCTTCAATACATCCAATGTACCAGCATCATGATCCAGAATCTTACATTCTGATGATCGAGATAAATCGCACTATCTCATAGTGATCAAAATGCTGCAACCTTGTCAGATGAGGTGTCCAATCTCATCACTGGTTGTGAAGATATTTAAGTATAAGATTTGTAATACATATCTCCTGTATGTGGATCTCATCCATACACATGTATTACATCTAGTATACTTGTGGACTCCGGTTCATCTCATGAACCGTTATGTCATTTGTATTAGTTATGTGCAAGTATATAGAACACCATTCATCTCATGAAAGGAAAAGCATAAATTGTATTGATAAATAAAGAACTTGATCAATTTATTACATCATATACCCATGGTATTGAGACCATAAACTAACAATCTCCCACTTGGGCTCAATGCCAATCAGGATTGCATCTCATGCCCATCCCGTCTACATGCTGCTCAAAGACTTTGGTAGTCAAAGGCTTAGTAAAGGGATCTCCCAGATTGTCTGCAGAGTTTATCTAGGTGATAGCAGTATCACCTTTCTGCACAATCTTTCCGACCATGTGTCACTGCCTTTGTACATGTTTTTGGCTTCTGGGTTCCTTGGACTTATCGACTGCCCTGCTGTTATCACAGTAAACTGTGAGCGGCTATCTTGCCAAAAATACCACTCTAAGTTCCATAAGGAATCTTTTGAGCCAATCTACTTCTTTAGTTGCTTCTCAAGCAGATATAGCATAAACACATACCCAGAAGTTGATATCTTGGAATCCTTATCTGACGTGAAGTCAGAATATGTGTAACCGACTAGAATCAACTCATTATTGCCATAAATCAACATGTAATCTCTAGTCCTTCTCAAGGATTTGAGAACACATCTTACAGCAATTCAATGGTTAGGACCTGGGTTAGACTGATATCTGCTGACTAAGCCCAATGCATGACAGATATCCGGTATAGTATATAGCATAGCATACATGAGGCTACCAACACCCGAAGCGTATGGTATCGACCTCATCTGCTCCTTTTCCTCAGGTGTCTTGGGACACTGATTCTCGGAAAGGTGCACTCCATGCCTGAAAGATGTAATACCCTTCTTGGAGTTTTGCATAGCAAACCGTACTAGTACCTTATCTATGTATGCATATTGGGATAAGCCTATCATCCTATTTATCCGGTCTCAATGGAGTTTGATCCCTAGGATGTGTCTGGCTTCTCCCAAGTCCTTCATATCAAAAGTCTTAGCCAAATAAACCTTTTACTGTTGACAACATCCATATACCACTCTCTAGGAGAAGGATGTCGTCGACTAGAAAAATTACCCTGCCTCCTTCACTTTTCATGTACACCCATGACTTGTCCGGATTTTGACAAAAATCAACTGACTTGATTGCTTAGTCAAAACGAATGTTCTAGGTTCGGGATACCTGCTTCAGTTCATAAATGGACTTCTGCAGCTAGCAAACTCTTTGCTTTTGGTTTTTTAGCTATAAAACCGTCTGGCTGCATCATATAGATGTCTTCCTCAAGATGGCCGTCGAGAAACCCATCTTGACATCCATTTGCCAAATCTCATGATCGAGATGAGCCGTAATGGATAAGAGTATCTTGATGGACTTGAGCATGGCTACCAGTGAGAAGCTTTCCTCATAATCGATCTCTTCTTTCTGAGTATATCCTTTCTCAACAAGCCTGACCTTTAAAGGTCTCAACTCTTCCATCTGGTTCTCTGTTTTTCTTGTAGGCTCACTTGCACCCAATAAGTTAGATATTGGCAGGCAAGTCCACAAGTGTCCAGACCGGATTAGAGTACATAGACTCCATCTCAGCTTTCATAACATCTTGCCAACGTCCCGAATCTATGTCATTAATTGCTTCATCATAGTTACAGGGATCTTGTTCCGGTTCTTCCGGGACTGTCTCGTAAGACTCTCCCAAGAACGAGAACCTGTGAGGGGGTCTGACTATGCTCCCACTATGACAAGGCACTGGTGTACTTACTGGGTTAGGTAAGGGCGCTTCTTCCTTAGGTTCGGTCATACTAGGATTTGAAATTGTTTTCTCTTGAATTTCTTCCAAGATCACCTTTTTCAAAAGGTTTCCGGTCTATCATATAATCTTCCTCCAGAAAAACCGCATTAGTGCTTACCAGCACTTTCTGCTCTCTGGGATTATAGAATATCCAACCTTTAGTTCCTTTAGGATATCCTGCAAACGTACATACTTCCGACTTCGTTTCCAACTTATCCGTCTTTACCTTTAGCACGTGTGCCGGACAACCCCAAATGTGTAAATGTTGTAGACTAGGCTTTCGCCCAGACCACAACTCCCTGGGAGTCTTAGGTACAGACTTAGATGGTGCGAGGTTTAGTATGTACATTGCAGTATCCAAGGCATATCCCTAAAAGGATATAGGTAATCCTGAGAAACTCAACATAGACCTAATCATATCTAAAAGAGTCTGGTTCCTTCTTTCCGCTACTCCATTCTGTTGAGGCATACCAGGAGCAGACAACTGGGATAAAATCCCATTTTCTGATAAGTGTGCCATAAAATCTCCAGACAGATATTCTCCTCCTCGATCTGATCGAAGAGTCTTGATACTTTTACCTAATTGCTTTTCCGCTTCCGTTCGAAACTCTTTGAACTTTTCAAAAGCCTCGGACTTGCGGTGCATAAGGTATATGTATCTATATCTTGAGTAATCATCTGTGAAAGTGATGAAGTACTCATATCCTCCTCTGGCTCTTACATTAATGGGTCAACACACATCAGTATGTATTAATTGCAATAAATCTTTGGCCCTATTGCCCTTGGATGAAAAGGGTCTTTTGGTCATTTTGTCTTCCAAACAGGACTCACAGACAGGCATTGGTTCTACAACCAATGAAGGTAAGATACCATCTTTCACTAGCCTGTCAATCCTGTTTAGGTTTATATGACCTAGCCTCAAGTGCCAAAGTTTTGTTGGATTAGATGAACGTGACCTTCTCTTTAATGATGGTCTATTAATTGTTTCAGTATCATGTATCTCATACATTATGGGATTAACAAATAAATTCCATTGATTACCTTGTCAGAATACATAAAAGTACCGTATCTCTTTATGACAATTTCAGTACCAAGAGTAATAGAATAACTCTTATTCACCATACTAAAAACTGAAATTGAATTATGTCGTAAAGACGATACATATAACGTGTCTGACAAAATCAATTTATCATTTGAAAAACATAATGTAATAACTCCCACTGAAACATCCTCTGCCTTAGCATCAGATCCTAGGTTGTCAATGATTTCTCCGTCACTGAACCTCCTGGTTTCCCTGAACCCCTGCAACGAATTACATATGTGATTAGTTGCCCTAGAGTCCATACACCAAGATTCTGAAGTACCAGTTGCAAAACTAACTTCAGAAACAAGTGACTCAATCATACCTGAGGTCTTCTTCTTAGACAGATATTCTGGACAATTCCTTTTCCAATGTCCTGTCTTACCACATTGGAAACACTTTCCTTTTACTCCCGCATCCTTAGCCCTGGCCATACTACAAGTAGAACCATTCTCCACCTTAGGACCCTTGATGACTGATTTCTTCTTGCTATCTCGGTCTTTGCCTTTTGGCTTGGTCCTAGCAAATGACTTTTCTATCATGAGGGAAATTTTCTCTTTCTTCATGATTTCCTCAGTCACTACCAGCTGGCGAGAAAGCTCAGCTATGGTCATTTCCAATATATTACAATTGATCTCGAAATGATTGAAAGAATCCGGTAGTGACTGAAGGATCATGTCGATCTGCGATTCTTTATCAATCGAAATACCCAGTGCATCTAACTCATTTAGTGCAAGACTCATTTTCAACAAATGTTTTTGTACTGGGGTTCCCTCAGTCATCTTAGTGTTTACCAGCACCTTCATAGCAGCTTGCCTAGCAGGTCTAACCTGGTCCGCAAACATCTCCTTTAAGCTCGATATAATTTCGTATGCTGACTTATAGGATTGATGTTGGTGTTGTAAAACACTAGACATGGATGCCTGTTTAAAACATCTAGCTACCTCATTGTCTTTTGTCCATTCGGTGTAAATGTCCTTTTCATACTGAGGTGCATGAAGCTCCGGCTCAGGAAGCGGGGGTATGGTAAGGACATATCTGCATCCTGAAGCTGTCAGGATAATATCCAGGGTCCTTTTCCAGTCTATAAAATTGGATTCCATCAACTTATTCTCGTTGAGGATGGTCGCAAGTGGATAGAAAATATTTGAATTCATGGTTGAAATACTGTAGCACATAACCATACATACAATTAATGAATTTAAATGACATTAGGGTTTAGTATTCTACCAAATTTATATGGAATCCTCATAGCCATTAAATTCAGAATACATCGGAATCCCAATCCCCGGGGTATGCCTCCTTGGGGAGTGCGAATACCACCTAGATTGGTGCGGATCAAAGTTGGTCAAAATTAGGATTAAGACTAACTTTCCATGATCCCCTTCATTCATTATTATCTAGGTATCTCATACCAAAATAATGTATGACTCCCGATTTACTTTGGTTTCTAAAATACATGAGGCAAATCCTTGGGGATACTACGTCATTATTTTAGTTAAGTGTGACCCACCAACTAGCATTGCATGACAACCGTTGCGAGCAGCTCCTCCTTGGGGAATGGGCCCCCGCCCCGTCTCACCAACACTATCCATAGGAGATCCATATCTAGTAGCCAGGCAAGTAAAAGCCCTCCGTGGGGAACGGCCATACTCGAGATGGCGCGAGGCTAATACTTTCCTTACAATGGACCTATGGTGGAAAACCATGGGGATTTCTAAATATAAATGCCCCGCTCCCACTTAATATTTTAGAATTGAGGATTTCCTTGTAAGGTATTAGGGCCTACATGTATACATCAAATCATCTTATGATATGATCTAAGATTGGTTCCAAGTCAAGTTATTTTAAGGAAAGTTCAGTTTCTAAATTAGAGTTACCAATGTGTCCATTTCATGTGCCATCAACACTAATTAGAACTCTTTCCAAAAATTAATTTGATTTGACCAATTTTAGTTACTTGCTATGTTTGGATCAGATCTGGAATTATTCTAATTTAAGCATGCATCCATAAATAGAAATATCAAAAAAATAGAAACTGGTCCTCTCCTCCACATGGCCCAAGCGGAATAGACTTCTTGGACTTCTAGACTTTCCAAAAATTTGGAATTCCTCAAACTCTTTGGGAAACTCCAGAACTCTTTGGTAATCTTCAAACTCTTTGATTAGGAGTCCAACATCGCTTTCCTTCTTCGTCTCGGACATCGCCAGAATTTACAAAATTAGAAAAATTACATAAATTCCTATGCCTCAAATATGAGACTTACATGGTAATCTAAAACTGGAATTAAAAGGGCTATAGGGAAATTCATCATGCCTTGCCCTTTCACGGGAAACCAAGGAAACCATGATGCCCTTTACATTTAGCCTTAAATAAACCAATCACCATAAAAGAAAACAAAAGACTTGTGGGCCATATGGAGAGGACATGATCATCTGCAAGTTAGTATCTCATACAACCATACAAATCACAAAAATAGGCTGCCAAACAATGCTGGAAAAATAGGAAGAATAAATAGACTCGAAACATGAAAAACTAATTCTGCAGAATTCTGCACAGAAGGCCAGGTCGACCTGCCAGGAGGGGCAGGTCGACCTGCTTGCAGTCACCAGGTCGACCTGCCACGGGGGGGAGGTCGACCCGCCTGACGAATTTCTGCAACTTTGGTTTTCTGTTTCGTGTCTGTTCTTCTCCAAATCACTTCCAAAGTGTCCCAATGGCTTCCTATGATCCTTCCATCATTATTAAACCCTTTTGTGACTATCCAAACATGAATTTACTATCAAACCAAGCAAATCCATTAAAACTGATCCTTACATAGCCCTTGCTTCATCTTCTTCAAATCTCATGCAAAGATCAGAGCAAGCTTGCTGGTCTAACATGATTAGAGATGAGGTTAGTCTCTGATACCAATTGTTGGAATATAGGTGGGCCTTCCAAACAGGTTTCGAAAACTTTTGACCCACTTAATGAAGGGATCAATTGTCTAGAATGCAACAAACCCAATCCAAGATGCAATTTCCTTAATCTCATAGCCATGTACAGCAACAACTACTATCTAGAAGATAGAAAACAGAACATAAACATGCTTCCACGAAATACACAATATACAATGATGTAGATATACCTTTGGAGCTTTGTTGTGCTCTAATGGAGGATTTGATTTCTTTACTTTGGTGATGAACAACTTCACAATCCAAATCAGAATCTTCAACTCCTTTTGATCTTCCAACGCTATGTCCCGTATTAGATCTCTTTTCTCAAGAAGATTGTGGAATCCTCAAGAGAAAACCCTACTAGTAACTCTAAGGAACCAAAGGTGAAAGAGAGGGGAACTTTGAGAGGAAGAAGACTTGTACAACTCTTGCACAAGGGGCTGAAAAATGCTCTATCTATTATGCACGAATTTGAAAGGAGTATTCCTCTATTTATAGCCCTCCATAAATCCTCTTTTCCTATTTGAAATAGAAGTTTAACTCCCATTACAAATTAGTAAACATCTCCCTTACTAATTGCCATAGAAGTCTTACTTCCACAACTATTAGTAACTTTCTCCTTTCTAATTAAAATAGAAGTCCTACTTCATTATTAATTAGTAGCTTACCATTACCACTATTAGAAGTCTCACTTCAAATAGAAATAGTAACCTTCCTTTTAGAGTTTAAGTAGAATTAGTATCTTTCTAATATATTGGGCTAGCGTGGGGACCACTAGGGATTCCTTAGAAAGCTGGCTCCAACTGGGACACGCGACCCCACATCTCATGTGCAATCCGGACCCACAGTTAATTGCAAATAACTCCACCAAATAAATGCAATTGCACTCCAATCTTAGGAATAAATATCAATGAAGACCCTAAACTTCCACAGTACCACAAGTAGGCCCCTCCATCTATATCCATGGATCAAATGGACCTGTCCACCAAATTAGATCCATATCTTATTATCCTTGAGCCCCAATTAATTATAATGATCATATGCTACCGATCCAATTAACTCTTAATCAGAATGGGTGCGAACTTACCAATGATAAATCCATTAATTGGCACAAGGGGATATTAAAGATAGATTCCATCTTGACCATTGAATGTTCCCACAGCTCCACTACCACGTACCCAAATCACCGATGTGTTGACCTACAATTGGCCTCACTCATTGGTGACTCAAAGTAAATGAATAGATAGAAACTTGAGTTCATTAATGTCTCAGGATTATGAGCCTATTGCTAGGGAATTATGAGAGCATACCTTAAATAAAGACAGTATATATAAGGTGCTTTTCATGGTCCTTCAATACATCCAATGTACCAGCATCATGATCCAGAATCTTACATTCTGATGATCGAGATAAATCACACTATCTCATAGTGATCAAAATGCTGCAACCTTGTCAGATGAGGTGTCCAATCTCATCACTGGTTGTGAAGTTATTTAATGATAAGATTTGTAATACATATCTCCTGTATGTGGATCTCATCCATACACTTGTATTACATCTAGTATACTTGTGGACTCTGGTTCATCTCATGAACCGTTATGTCATTTGTATTGTTATGTGCAAGTATATAGAACACCATTCATCTCATGAAAGGAAAAGCATAAATTGTATTGATAAATAAAGAACTTAATCAATTTATTACATCATATACCCATGGTATTGAGACCATAAACTAACAGTTGAAACATTCCAAACCCGAAGCTAACTTTCTTTTCTTGTCTATCTAATTATTTGGTTATTTAATCTGGTATGGAGCGCATATTTGTACTTCCCACGGTGAAAAATGGCTATATTTTTTTTTATGTTTGAAGTTGTGGCTTTGTAACTTTGAACTTCAATGCAAAAAAAATGGTCATGTCTGATTCATATCCAACATGGGTATGCCATGGGAATTGAATGCTCTGTGTATCTCTGTTGGCATTTGTTGATTCTCTAATGAAAAATCCTGATGTATTACATATTAGCAAAAGTTTTGATGTCTATGTTGTTAACTTTGAACTTCAATGCAAAAAAATTGGTCATGTCTGATTCATATGCAACATAGGTTTTCCATGGGAATTGAATGCTCTGTGTATCTCTGTTGGCATTTGCTAATTCTCTAATGAAAAATCCTGATGTATTACATGTTAGCAAAAGTTTTGATGTCTATGTTGTTAACAGGAAGTGGAAGGTGTTAAAGTTCTTCAGCTGGAAATAGCTGCTGGAGCAGCAATACGGGTATTGATCAAGTCAATCACTGTAGTCGTATATTCTGTTTACTGCTCAATAGTTTTTTCTTACATTATCAGTGCCATATTTCTGTGAAATAGTTCTTTGATCATGCTATTGGTCTTAATGTTCCCCGATCAAGGTTTCTTCCTGTAAAAGCAACATCTGATTTACTCCTTGTCCAGGTTAGCTCATGACCTTGCATAAACTTACCTTGTGCCTTTCCAGAAAGAAAAAAAAATTGTGGTATTTGATGTGGATTGTTCTTAAGCATTGCCAGTCCCTTTGTTTTTGCAGTCTGATCTTTATACATTGGTTGATGGCTTTGTAATTCGTAACAAAGCTAGAACTAATCCAGAAAACCCCTCTATTGAGTTGGGACCTAAATTTAAAAAGGTAAATTCATTGAAATGACAAGGTTATGTTTGATCAATGGTTTATTTGTTCTTGATTGTTTGCTTTCCACTTTGATAGGTTGGCAACTTCCTCAGTCGCTTCAAGTCCATCCCTAGCATCATTGAGCTTGATCGTGATGGACCCGGCTTTTGTCTTTTTCCAAAGCTGCCTCCGCCCCGGGGCTGACGGGGTATGGTGGAGGGAAAAAGGAAAAGCGGGCATCAGTTTTTTTGTACGGGTATGCCAATTTCTCTTTAATACTTGGAATTTAGAAATGGTGATCCGGAGATCCACCTTCACAAGTAAAAAGGGAAATGAAACTTTTTTCTAGTTTTCCATTGCATACATATTTTAATAAAAGAGACAGTTTTGTTTGAATGCCGTGAAAGGCGTTTTTGTGCCTTAGAAGGCGGTTTGGTGCCGTTGGAGGCGATTTTGCCATGAAAGGCGATTTACAAATCTTATCAATAATGAAAGACAAGAGATGTGATTTTTTTTGTCTCTTTAGAAAAAATACAATTTACAACAGAAAAGTAAGAAAAAGGAATCTAACTTCTCATGCGATTGTGGGAGGGCTCGTTCAGATCGATGGTCGCGAGTCATGTATGGGCTCCGCCATCGTCCTTCAGATGAGAACATAGTACTTGATTTCTTGGCTTGGCTCCAACCTCAGATTTTTAGAGGATAAGGACCAAGATAAGGTCCTATATCCGGTAAAAAACTGAGTAGACGGGCTGAAAAGCCGCATCTAGCCATGTTGGATAGAAGGAGAGGTGGTCTTTGGGGGGGGTGGCCCCCCAAGGGGCTTCAATCACCTTGTTGAACTTGTTGCAGCAGAGTTTTCTTGAAGGAGCAGGGTTGTAGAGATTTCTCCAAGGATTTTTGAATGATTTTCTGGCGATTTTTCCGGATCCTTCTGTGTGTGTTCCTCCTCTGGAATGCTTGGAGAGGACTCCTATTTATAGGCCTTTTGGTAGCCTTTAGGAGTGATTTATGAGCCTTTATGGTAATAAAGCTCATTAAGGGAGGAGTTACAAGTTTAATTGCTTTTTGTTTTGTAACTCCTGACCCTTGGATTTCATTGGCCGGAGGAGAGTCATGGGCATTTAATCGCCTTTAATCTCCATTATGTTAGGAGTTTCATGGCTTGAATGCCATGATTGCTTGGACTTGTAACTCCTGAACGGAGGCTTCTGATTGGGCCGTTCAAGATAATGGGTTAATGACCGCATTAACTTGCCATAAACGGGCCAATTGATTGCACTAAGTGGCCACCTTGGTAGCTGAAGAGTCGCGGGCCATGTTGCGTCTCTTGGAATTCCCTTTGCGATGATCATCGATGGATCCTTATGTAAATCAACATCAGATGATCATGTAGTTTCAGACATTGGTTGATACTAGCGGGCCGGCAGCATCTGTCCAGTCGATTTCGCGATCGGGCGGGCAGAAAGTGCACTTTTTGGTTGTTCAGCTGGCGATCAACGAAGTTTTTGAAGTTCTTGGAAGGATTCCTGTGATCTTGGCGAATATCGGCGAATTTAGAGCCTCAAAAGTCTGAATCTGGAAAAATCACAGGGACAGAACAACTCGTCTCGCGAAAACGGACGAAACGGGGGGTCCCGGGGCGAAATCGGCGCCCCGGACCTCCCAGGGTCGCCGGCCCCATGGTTGCCGGCGACCATGGGCCATGGTCGCCGGCGACCATGGCCCAGGGTCGCAGGCCTGGCCCAGGGTCGCGGGGCTCTGCGACCCTGGGGGCAAAATTGCTTCCCGGGGCCCGTTTCTGGCCGTTTTTCGTCGTTTTTCGCTTCCGTTTTTTTTGTTTGTTTTCTATGACATTTCTCCACATTTTTGGCTTGATTTCCCTCTGAAAAACATGATGAGAATCCTTGCAAATTGGTTTGCAAAGTTTCCGATTTTCCGGGAAAAGCCGAGCGCAGAACTGCTGATTTTCCGCCAGAAGCTGAAACAGGGTCAAACGATGTCGGAATGACCTGAAATTTGAGGTGAAGCTTCTTGAGCATTAAATAAGACCAACCATGGGCTTTTGTTTGAGTTTTGAAGCCGTTTGGGGTCATACAAATGCTTGCCTTTGATTTCACCGCGATGGAAATGCCGAACTTTGACTTTCGGTCAAACGATGTCCGATTGACCTGAAATTCGACGTGTAGCTTCCTCATCAGTAGATAAGACCAACCATAAGCTTTCATTTGAGTTTTGAAGCCATTTGGAGTCATGCAAACGCTTGACTTTGTTTCTCCTGCAATAGAGATGCCGAGCTTTGACTTCTGGTCAAACGATGTCCGATTGACCTGAAATTCGACGAGGAGCCTATTGGAGTCATTTAGAGATGATCCGCAAGCTCCGAATTAGGTGCCATGGTCCCGGGGTGGTCCGCCGCCGGGAGCTGCTGCTTAGCTGTTGGAGAAGTGAAGCTAGGCCAAATAATGTCGGAATGGCCTGAAACTTCATCTGTACCTCTCTTTTGGTTGTTTTGAATGACCTTGCAGTTTTTGTTTGATTCTGACAAGATCTGATGCTTGAAGTGGCGCCTGCCTATTTTTGGTAGGATGTGGCTCCATGTAGCTTTTGGTGTGAAGAGGCAAAGTGACATTTTTGGTGTCAACAGATCGCTTGAAGGTCTCTGGTGATGTATGGTTTGGTGCTGGGATAAAGCTCAAGGTATTGGATTCCTTTTTTTTTTTTATAGGAACTTGAGGTATTGAATCTGATTACACTTGTAGCATTATTTTTATTGTGCAGTTGACACCATAGATCAACTTGATGACCATCAAATATATGATGAGATTTCTGGAGACAGACAGACATGGGAATATTAACATAAATAACTATTTTTTTTAACTTAATTTATTTACTTTTTCTTTTTTAAAGTTTAAGTGGTGATGATGATGAACCATCTTTTGTTATTCTGTGGTAATGTATATTCAAATAATGAACTAACAACCAGCCTTCCCATATGTTGGGACTTACTCCCACATGCAGCAAGTGGATGCTTGATCAATGCATGCATACAGATTACATGCACATGAAGATTCATGTGTCTCTGTTTACAGATGTAAACACATGCAACATTTTATTTGTTTGTAAATATTTCTCCAAATAAAACATGGACACTAGAAAACTATACACCTCGTGCATAGAAATTATCTTGAAAGTAGATAAAACGTATGCATTTGGTTTATTGAAGATCATATCCTTGCTTTATCAATTTTCCTATGAATCATGCATTCTTTGTGCCATGCTTTCTATCCTACTGCCCTGCCGCTGTTGGAATATAGGTGGGCCTTCTAGACAGGTTTCAGAACTTTTGACCCACTTAATGTAGGGATCAATTGTCTAGAATGCAACAAACCCAATCCAGGATGCAATTTCCTCAATCTCATAGCCATGTACAGCAACAACTACTATCTAGAAGAAAGAAAACAGAACATAAACATGCTTCCACGAAATACACAACATACAAGGATGTAGATATACCTTTGGAGCTTTGTTGTGCTCTAATGGAGGATTTGATTTCTTTACTTTGGTGATGAACAACTTCACAATCCAAATCAGAATCTTCAACTCCTTTTGATCTTCCAACGCTATGTCCCGTATTAGATCTCTTTTCTCAAGAAGATGGTGGAATCCTCAAGAGAAAACCCTACTAGTAACTCTATGGAACCAAAGGTGAAAGGGAAGGGAACTTTGAGAAGAAGATGACTTGTACAACTCTTGCACAGGGGGCTGAAAAGTGCTCTATCTATTATGCAAAAATTTGAGAGGAGTATTCCTCTATTTATAGCCCTCCATAAATCCTCTTTTCCTATTTGAAATAGAAGTTTAACTCCCATTACAAATTAGCAAACATCTCCCTTACTAATTGCCATAGAAGTCTTACTTCCACAACTATTAGTAACTTTCTCCTTTCTAATTAAAATAGAAGTCCTACTTCATTATTAATTAGTAGCTTACCATTACCACTATTAGAAGTCTCACTTCAAATAGAAATAGTAACCTTCCTTTTAGAGTTTAAGTAGAATTAGTATCTTTCTAATATATTGGGCTAGCGTGGGGACCACTAGGGATTCCTTAGAAAGCTGGCTCCAACTGGGACACGCGACCCCACATCTCATGTGCAATCCGGACCCACAATTAATTGCAAATAACTCTACTAAATAAATGCAATTGCACTCCAGTCTTAGGAATAAATATCAATGAAGACCCTAAACTTCCACAGTACCACAAGTAGGCCACTCCATCTATATCCATGGATCAAATGGACCTGTCCACCAAATTAGATCCATATCTTATTATCCTTGAGCCCCAATTAATTATAATGATCATATGGTACCGATCCAATTAACTCTTAATCGGAATGGGTGCGCACTTACCAATGATAAATCCATTAATTGGCACAAGGGGATATTAAAGACAGATTCCATCTTGACCATTGAATGTTCCCACAGCTCTACTATCAAGTACCCAAATCACCGAGGTGTTGACCTACAATTGGCCTCACACATTGGTAACTCAAAGCAAATGAATAGATAGAAACTTGAGTTCATTGATGTCTCAGGATTATGAGCCTATTGCTAGGGAATTATGAGAGCAGACCTTAAAATAAAGACAGTGTATATAAGGTGCTTCTCATGGTCCTTCAATACATCCAATGTACCAGCATTATGATCCAGAATCTTACATTCTGACGATCGAGATAATTCACACTATCTCATAGTGATCAAAATGCTGCAACCTTGTCAGATGAGGTGTCCAATCTCATCACTGGCTGTGAAGATATTTAAGTATAAGATTTGTAATACATATCTCCTGTATGTGGATCTCATCCATACACATGTATTACATCTAGTATACTTGTGGACTCCGGTTCATCTCATGAACTATTATGTCATTTGTATTAGTTATGTGCAAGTATATAGAACACCATTCATCTCATGAAAGGAAAAGCATAAATTGTATTGTTAAATAAAGAACTTAATCAATTTATTACATCATATACCCATGGTATTGAGACCATAAACTAACAGCCACTTCATGAAAAACCCTTATTCTTTCTGGCTTGAACGTTATCGATTGGTGATTCTTCTTCCATTTTGCCTTTCTTGGCAAGTCTGAATTTGAGCTTTTTTTTATAAGTTCATGTTGGCGTGTGGGCCCCAAATGACCATGTCCAAGAGGGAGACAGTCCTCTTGAGAATCATATTATGAAACCTAATCTCTCTTGAATCTCTTCCGTGGAAGTCTTGTACACAGTGTTGATAAATGTCACCCACCATGTAGTCTCATTGAACCATATAAAGGCTGTTTGTTTTGATCTTTTACTCTTTGTTAGTTTATAATGGGAATTAGCTCTCAGTTACTGAGGAAAGTATAAATGAAAATGGAAGGATTGTAAATTTTAATGAATAGCTTTGATGTTGCAAAAGAAATTCGAAGTGAGACTTTTACCCCTTGTGGTCCATGAGTCATCATCATTGCTGGAAAAGCCTAGTTTTACATTTCCATCCAAGCCTTGCTAATGGAAACTCAATAATCCATACTCCACAGTGTTACTGTTTTCCCATCAGTACCTCATTTATGTGATATATGTTGAATTTGATGATTGAAGCTAATGCAATGTGAATGAATTGAATTTCTATGACATGACTCCATGATATAGTGAGGATTTACAAGTTAGGGAGCCAATATGAATAATAATCTTTTAGAATGAGATAAAACATGATAGTAGGGGTTGATTGAACTGGTAGAACTCACAAAGCAGTGGGGTAAAGCTTTGATGATGGTTCATAATTATTATTTTTATGGTCTCAATACCAAGGGTATATGATGTAATAAATTGATTAATTTCTTTATTTATCAATACAATTCATGCTTTTCCTTTCATGAGATGAATGGTGTTTTATATACTTGCACATAACCAATACAAAAGACATAATGGCTCATGAGATGAACCAGAGTCCATGAGTATACTAGATGTAATACATGTGTATAGATGAGATCCACATACAGGAGACATGTATTGCAAATCTTATACTCAAATATCTTCACAACCAGTGATGAGATTGGACATCTCATCTGACAAGGTTGCAGCGCCTTGATCGCTATGAGATAGTGTGATTTGTCTCGATCATCGGAATGTAAGATTCCGGATCATGGTGCTAGTACATTGAATGTATTGAAGGACCATGAGAAGCACCTTATATACACTGTCTTTATTTTAAGGTCCGCTCTCATAATTCCCTAGCAATAGGCTCATAATCCTGAGACATTAATGAACTCAAGTTTCTATCTATTCATTTGCTTTGAGTCACCAATGAGTGAGGCCAATTCTAGGTCAACACCTCGGTGATTTGGGTATGTTGTAGTAGAGCTGTGGGAACATTCAATGGTCAAGATGAAATCTATCTTTAATATCCCCTTGTGCCAATTAATGGTTTTATCATTGGTAAGTGCGCACCCATTCCAATTAAGAGTTAATTGGATCCGTACCAAATGATCATTATAATTAATTGGGGCTCAAGGATAATAAGATATGGATCTAATTTGGTGGACAGGTCCATTTGATCCATGGATATAGATGGAGTGGCCTACTTGTGGTACTGTGGAAGTTTAGGGTCTTCATTGATATTTATTCCTAAGACTGGAGTGCAATTGCATTTATTTAGTAGAGTTATTTGCAATTAACTGTGGGCCCGGATTGCACATGAGATGTGGGGTCGCGTGTCCCAGTTGGAGCCAGTTTTCTAAGGAATCCCTAGTGGTCCCCACGCTAGCCCAAATTATTAGAAAGATACTAATTCTACTTGAACTCTGAAAGGAAGGTTACTATTTCTATTTGAAGTGAGACTTCTAATAGTGGTAATGGTAAGCTACTAATTATTGTGGAAGTGAGACTTCTATTTGAATTAGAAAGGAGAAAGCTACTAATTGTTGTGGAAGTGAGACTTCTATGGCAACTAGCAAGGGAGAAGTTTTCTATTTTGTAATGGGAGTTAAACTTCTATTTCAAATAGGAAAAGAGGAGGTGTGGAGGGCTATACATAGAGGAATCATACCCTCTTGGTCATGCATATTACATACAGCCGTTGACACCAAAAATGTCACTTTGCCTCTTCACACCAAAAGCTACATGGAGCCACATCCTACCAAAAATAGGCAGGCGCCACTTCAAGCATCAGATCTTGTCAGAATCAAACAAAAACTGCAAGGCCATTCAAAACAACCAAAAGAGAGGTACACATGAAGTTTCAGGCCATTCCGACATTATTTGGCCTAGCTTCACTTCTCCAACAGCTAAGCAGCAGCTCCCGGCGGCGGACCACCCCGGGACCATGGCACCTAATTCGGAGCTTGCGGATCATCTCTAAATGACTCCAATAGGCTCCTCGTCGAATTTCAGGTCAATCGGACATCGTTTGACCAGAAGTCAAAGCTCGGCATCTCTATTGCAGGAGAAACAAAGTCAAGCGTTTGCATGACTCCAAATGGCTTCAAAACTCAAACGAAAGCTTATGGTTGGTCTTATCTACTGATGAGGAAGCTACACGTCGAATTTCAGGTCAATCGGACATCGTTTGACCGAAAGTCAAAGTTCGGCATTTCCGTCGCGGTGAAATCAAAGGCAAGCATTTGCATGACCCCAAACGGCTTCAAAACTCAAACAAAAGCCCATGGTTGGTCTTATTTAATGCTCAAGAAGCTTCACCTCAAATTTCAGGTCATTCCGACATCGTTTGACCCTGTTTCAGCTTCTGGCGGAAAATCAGCAGTTCTGCGCTCGGCTTTTCCCGGAAAATCGGAAACTTTGCAAACCAATTTGCAAGGATTCTCATCATGTTTTTCAGAGGGAAATCAAGCCAAAAATGTGGAGAAATGTCATAGAAAACAAACAAAAAAAATGGAAGCGAAAAACGGCCAGAAACGGGCCCCGAGAAGCAATTTTCCCCCCAGGGTCGCAGAGCCCCGCGACCCTGGGCCAGGCCTGCGACCCTGGGCCATGGTCGCCGGCGACCATGGCCCATGGTCGCCGGAGACCATGGGGCCGGCGACCCTGGGAGGTCCGGGGCGCCGATTTCGCCCCGGGACCCCCCGTTTCGTCCGTTTTCGCGAGACGAGTTGTTCTGTCCCTGTGATTTTTCCAGATTCAGACTTTTGAGGCTCTAAATTCGCCGATATTCGCCAAGATCACAGGAATCCTTCCAAGAACTTCAAAAACTTCGTTGATCGCCAGCTGAACAACCAAAAAGTGCACTTTTTGCCCGCCCGATCGCGAAATCGACTGGACAGATGCTGCCGGCCCGCTAGTATCAACCAATGTCTGAAACTACATGATCATCTGATGTTGATTTACATAAGGATCCATCGATGATCATCGCAAAGGGAATTCCAAGAGACGCAACATGGCCCGCGACTCTTCAGCTACCAAGGTGGCCACTTAGTGCAATCAATTGGCCCGTTTATGGCAAGTTAATGCGGTCATTAACCCATTATCTTGAACGGCCCAATCAGAAGCCTCCGTTCAGGAGTTACAAGTCCAAGCAATCATGGCATTCAAGCCATGAAACTCCTAACATAATGGAGATTAAAGGCGATTAAATGCCCATGACTCTCCTCCGGCCAATGAAATCCAAGGGTCAGGAGTTACAAAACAAAAAGCAATTAAACTTGTAACTCCTCCCTTAATGAGCTTTATTACCATAAAGGCTCATAAATCACTCCTAAAGGTTACCAAAAGGCCTATAAATAGGAGTCCTCTCCAAGCATTCCGGAGGAGGAACACACACAGAAGGATCCGGAAAAATCGCTAGAAAATCATTCAAAAATCCTTGGAGAAATCTCTACAACCCTGCTCCTTCAAGAAAACTCTGCTGCAACAAGTTCAACAAGGTGATTGAAGCCCCTTGGGGGGCCACCCCCCCCAAAGACCACCTCTCCTTCTATCCAACATGGCTAGATGCGGCTTTTCAGCCCGTCTACTCAGTTTTTTACCGGATATAGGACCTTATCTTGGTCCTTATCCTCTAAAAATCTGAGGTTGGAGCCAAGCCAAGAAATCAAGTACTATGTTCTCATCTGAAGGACGATGGCGGAGCCCATACATGACTCGCGACCATCGATCTGAACGAGCCCTCCCACAATCGCATGAGAAGTTAGATTCCTTTTTCTTACTTTTCTGTTGTAAATTGTATTTTTTCTAAAGAGACAAAAAAATCACATATCTTGTCTTTCATTATTGATAAGATTTGTAAATCGCCTTTCATGGCAAAATCGCCTCCAACGGCACCAAACCGCCTTCTACGGCACAAAAACGCCTTT
Organism: Cinnamomum chago; assembly: GCA_038049695.1. Classification (NCBI taxonomy): domain Eukaryota; kingdom Viridiplantae; phylum Streptophyta; class Magnoliopsida; order Laurales; family Lauraceae; genus Cinnamomum; species Cinnamomum chago. Next base: position 38,619,823 of record CP142461.1, read on the forward strand.
CACGGCATTCAAACAAAACTGTCTCTTTTATTAAAATATGTATGCAATGGAAAACTAGAAAAAAGTTTCATTTCCATTTTTACTTGTGAAGGTGGATCTCCGGATCACCATTTCTAAATTCCAAGTATTAAAGAGAAATTGGCATACCCGTACAAAAAAACTGATGCCCGCTTTTCCTTTTTCCCTCCACCATACCCCGTCAGCCCCGGGGCGGAGGCAGCTTTGGAAAAAGACAAAAGCCGGGTCCATCAAGCTGGCACACCCGGTGGGACTCGTTCATTTGATGTGAAAGTCCACGAGGATCCTAACCCTAGAGGGGGGGGGGTGAATAGGGTGAGCTACAACTATGACCAATTTAAACCAATTTTAATTTCTTAATAAAAACTAGTCACATGTGATGATAAGACAATCAAAATGCGGAAGCTAACAATACAATCATCACAAAGCAATCACCACAACACCAAGGTTTATAGTGGTTCGGCCTCAATGCCTACATCCACTACCGGCTTGTGTATCCAACACCCCACCGGATTCCACTAATTATGCTTTTTACTAGGCTAAGCAATAACCCTTACAAAGTTGTTTTTCTAGGCTAAACAACAACCTCTCAATGTGCTTTTATAGGCTAAGCAATAACCTTACAATATGCTTTTCTTAGGCTAAGCAATAACCTTTACAAAGTTGATTTCTCAAAGAAGGTGTCTTTCCAAAAGATCACTCTAAGAGATTACAATTTAAGCTCATATGAAATTGCCTCTTGAATAGGCTAATATGAAAGTTTAATACAAATTACAAACATACACTTAAAACAAGCTAAAGTGTGTGCACAAGTGTATGAGTGTGTTCCTTCAATCAATCTTAACAAAGAAGCTCTTAAATGAATGCATGATGCATTTTAAAATCAAAGCTTATAAAATGATGATTGAAGAGAAAACTAATCACATGTGAAATTCAAACAACTTTAATAAATGAACTAAACAAGTTGTATGAGTGTAAAAGTCTAAGAAAGCATGTGATTTAGTTAAGAGAGTTTGCAAACTAATCTAATTTACCAAGGAAGATATTGAGTTTGCAAAACAACTCTTTATAGGCTTGAAATCATGCATAAATGAAAATACCAAGGATTTGAACATGCATGAATTTCATTTGAATGGAAATCAAAATAACTTAGAAGATGTACCTTTTAAAAACTCATGAGTTTGATTTCCAAATAGCCCTCTAGCCTTTCCAACTTCTTCCCCTTTCTCTGGCTCCAAAATGCTCTCAAAAGTTCATGGTTCAAGCCTTGAAAAAGGTTGGAAATGAATGGACTTTATAGGCAAAAAACAGTCCACGGGCTAGTTGTCTCGGTCGACCTAGAGGTCTCGGTCGACCGGGACAACACAACGGTCATATTTCTGACCGTTGGGAAATTTCTGCACAGAAACTTCCCAGGGCCCTGCAGTGTCCTCGGTCGACCGAGACACAGGGCTCGGTCGACCGGCGACACTGCCGGGCGAGTCCCTGGGCCAAAAATCCACTTTTTCCATTTTCAAAGTTTTTCTTTGGGGGATCTTTTTGGCCACTAAATCAAGCTTAAATACATGATTTAAGGTATTCTAAGAAGATTAAAACATGAGATACCTAAAGCCTAAGAAGATTCAAAGGTTTAAGACCTTAGGCAAGCTTGATTAGTAAAAACTCTTTTCAAAAGATATTGCATACAAAACTGATTCCAAAGGTGCTGAAAGTATGCAAACCTGAAACCTAAATACCTAACATGATTTTCCAAAAGTAGTGCACATGGAATTAGGTTTTCAAAAAGAGTTTGGGATTCAAAACCAATGCATCCAAGTTTAAAACCAAAACATGCATAAAACAAAAGCTTTTCCAAATCTTAAAAGCTATGCATGTATAAAACTAGATTTCAAGGTTTTCTAACACAATGCTAGTGTGTGAATTCAAATGGTGCTAAAGCGCAAATGCATCCATCAAATTGCAAAAACAAAAGACCTAACAATCTCCCCCTTTGCAATTTGATGGCAACTTACTCATCATTGAAATTACACACTTAGTCTTCAGCTCCCCCTTAGCTGGACAAGTCTTGAAATCTTCTTGGATGCTCCTTCTCTTAGCTTGGGCTCTTGGGCTCTTTTCGTCAATCTTCTTGATGCTTGGTGCTTGATCATTCTTCAAGCTTTCTTATCATCTTCCTCTCTATGGCCAAGTATTTTCTTTAGCTCCAAGCTTTCTTTCTTCTATTTGCTCTCCCCCTTTGACCATGCCTCTCTCTCTTGAGAACTTGAAAGCTTTCTCCCCCTTAGATGGATAGGAGATCTTCGAGTACTTGAACTCTCGAACTCTCTCCCCCTTTGATGAGTAGGAGATCTTTGAGTCACACTTGAACTCTCTCTCCCCCTTTGACATTAAATTGCAAAGGTACCTACACACATGAGACAAGAAGAATACCTTTAGTAGCACCTGTTAACAAATGAAATCGAAAATGAAATTCATAACAGGCTATCATGTATGTAAGTTAACTCTAAGGGCTCAAAGGCAATCCAAGGGTCAATTTGATCAAAACTAACACTTCCTGTGAAGGTTTACTCTCCCCCTCAATCCATTCTCTCCTTTTGTCAAACTCTTGACAAAGATTTAACTATTAGGTGCAAGAAGTAGATGGTTTACCAATGAGGGTCAACTTCAAGGAAAGGATTAGATTCATTTAACTATAAAGCTCATATGATCAAATTGCCAAAAGAAAGCAAGGTCTAATGGGAGAAGCAATCATGGATATCAATTGAAACAAACATATCAATTGAGATTAAAGGATGTGACTATTAACACAATCACTCTAAAATGGATTCAAGAATGTTACTTATTAGGAAAAATCCAAATTAGAGCTATCCATGATATGGGGTTTACTCAAACATAGCATCAATCAATATTACTTATGAAAATCATATGCTATGTAAGTTTTGAACTCATTTCATTCAATCAATAAATATGACTATTAAAGTGCATGAAAGAGTGAAATGAAATTCAATCATGAAGCCAACCTCAAATAATAACCAACCAATATTATTAACACATAAACATGGTGGTCATGAGATTTACCTATGAGAGCAAAAAGAGGTGGCAATCATGAGCATTATGATGCTAATGGTGTGTGACGTGGAACAATTATATAACTATGAAGATTAGTCCAAAGCACACAAGGTCTATCACATACACAAGATAAGATATCAATTGGATATGAAATCAATGGAACATTATACCAAATGAAACCAATTGAATATGATAACATGAGTAAAAGCAAGGATGTGATACACTTCCATCAAGTATCATAAATGCATATTCATCACTTTTAATGATATTCCTAAAGAGCATAGTGATGAACAAGGCAAATTGCAATGCAAAAGGATAAAGCTTTGTAATGCATGCAATTTCCAAAGTGTCTAGATCATATGAATTCAACACTAAGAAATCCATCAACCAACCTAAATGCAAGGAATGGATTTCAAAGAGATTCATATGATTAAGAACACTACTTATGAAGTTGAAACATGTATAAGGATGACATCAAGAAAATCTACATGAATCAACATCATAACCATCCATAAAGAAATGACTAGGTAAAAAGGATGGATTTGGGTTCTAGTATGGTTTCTACAAATGTAACTAAGGTCACAACCATACATGGAACCAATTGTCATTTGCATATAAAAAGAATGTAAACACATAAGCTAAAGATGCAAACAACATACATTTCCATTTCTAAAGATAATGCAACCAAAAGAAAAGGAAATGAGAATCATGGAACATGCTTTGATGAATCTAACTAATGAAGTTATAGAGCATTTCCATTCAACCAATCTTCAAATCATTTTGATAAACAAAATCCAACAATGAGCATAAAAAGAATGAATTTGAAGATCAATTTTCAACATTGTATTTTAAAAGATATAACTTAAATGAAACACATACAAGTTGATTTTTCAAAACAATGTTCTCCATATAAAAGTATACCTTATAAATCCATGGAAAAACTTGAATTGATTCAAATCATTTGATTTACAAAAAAATGGATCTAACTAAGACATCCATCAAATGATCTAACAACAATTGATCATGACAAATTAGCTATGAAAGCTTTTAACATCACAATCAATTAATCATGTAGAAATGCAATGCAAAACATATGAGTGCAACAAGCAAATCAAACATGATGAGATTATAATCAAAAGATTTTGAAAACCATGAAGTGTAACTTAGAATGGTGCATGAAAACAAAATCAAATGATCATAAATAAGCAATGCATTTTATGAAATGTAACTAAGAAAGAACCAAAATGCAAAGCAACATGACCAACAAAAGGATTTAACTTAAAAAGCATAGGTTGGTCAATGAGGTCCAAGACCCTAAGGTTTGACTAGGTAAATGACTTTAGGAATCCACCTAAGGTCTTGGGAGGGTTGAACTTTGAGGTCTATTTTGGGCTTCTCACCAACTATAGGAGATTTAATTTGATAAATTTTCAATTTAAACTTATCACCATGATATTTAGATTTTACTAAATTTGGCTTAGAATGGTGATTAGTCTTTTGAAGTTGGTGAGTTTGATTCTTAGGGGATTGCTTCACTTTTCTTTTCTTCTTACTTTCTCCCTTTACTTGACTTTTGAAATTTAGATTTAACTTTGTAAATTTCTTCAAAAGTTCTTTTATGTTTTGACTTAAGGGAGGTAGGTTGAGAAGCTTTTTGTTAATAGATTCTTTGATTTTTGGTTTAACTTGTTTAATCCTTTTAGAATCTATCTTGGGAGACTCCTTGTTAATTGGTTTCACTTGTTTAAGCTTTATGGAGTCTTCCTTGGTTTTTAGTGTCTTACCCTTCAAGTTTGATTTTCCATTTTTGAGTTCAAAGATGGGTTTAGACACATGGCTTCTCTTCCTTAGATTGCACTCAAACCTAAAGTGTCCTTCAATGCCACAATAATTACATTTAGACATGGGCAAAGAAGTGTGAGTGCTAGAGAATGAGGACTCACCTTTCACAAAAGTGTTGGTGAATTTAGGGTCATAAGATATATTCCTATTAAATCCAATACCCGTCCTATCTCCATGAGATTTACCCAATTTGAATAATTTTTCAAGTTTCTCTTCACTTTGGGTAAACTTGCACTCATACTTTTGTTTATTGTTTTCAAGTTGAGTGACTTTGGTTATAAGGATTGAATTTTCATTTTTAACTTTTGAAAGTTCATATTCAATTTCCTTATATTTGCTTAGCTCTTCATTGGCAAGTTTTAATTCATGTTTAAGTTCATTAACAATATTAGATCCAAGTTCTTGTGATTTTAACTTACTTTTAATCAACTTGGCTTCTAAGTTGTTAAAGTCTTTATCTTGTTTTTTAATTGTATCTCTTAGGTTCAAATTTTCATTTGTAAGCTCATCACAATTTATCTTAATCTCATTTAATTCGTTTTGAGTATTAGATAAATTTTCCTTAGAGATAGTCAATTTTGATTCAAGATTGTTAAAGTCTTTATCTTGCCTTTGTAATTGATCTCTTTGTTTTAGATTTTCCTTATTGACATTATCATAATCCATCTTTAATTCTTTTAGTTCATCTTGAATGTTAGATAGATTATTTAAAGAGATCATGAACTTAGAGTCTAGACATTTTATTACTTCTTCTTTCTCTCTAAGTTCATCTTTTGAAGAGGCTAGCTCTTTGGTTAGATTCATAGATTCTTCTCTTAAGCTTTTGTTTCTTTTATCAAGCTTTGTAGATAATGTATATAATTCATTATAGGCTTGTTGAAGATCATCTTCATCATACTCATTTTCTTCCTCTTTTGAGTCAAATTGATATTCATTTAATTGATGGTTTGAATCTCTAATAGAAGGAAGAGTGAGAGGTCTAGAAGAATCTACAAGATCTAGCATAGTGGAGTCCATTCTAATGATTTTCAAGTAAGGACAACTCTAGGGTTTTAACTCTAGGTTTTTACACCTAATCAAGAGTTCCAAACACTTGATCCTAAGGGATTAGAGCACTTGGCTCTGATACCAATTGAAAGTCCACGAGGATCCTAACCCTAGAGGGGGGGGGGGGGTGAATAGGGTGAGCTACAACTATGACCAATTTAAACCAATTTTAATTTCTTAATAAAAACTAGTCACATGTGATGATAAGACAATCAAAATGCGGAAGCTAACAATACAATCATCACAAAGCAATCACCACAACACCAAGGTTTATAGTGGTTCGGCCTCAATGCCTACATCCACTACCGGCTTGTGTATCCAACACCCCACCGGATTCCACTAATTATGCTTTTTACTAGGCTAAGCAATAACCCTTACAAAGTTGTTTTTCTAGGCTAAACAACAACCTCTCAATGTGCTTTTATAGGCTAAGCAATAACCTTACAATATGCTTTTCTTAGGCTAAGCAATAACCTTTACAAAGTTGATTTCTCAAAGAAGGTGTCTTTCCAAAAGATCACTCTAAGAGATTACAATTTAAGCTCATATGAAATTGCCTCTTGAATAGGCTAATATGAAAGTTTAATACAAATTACAAACATACACTTAAAACAAGCTAAAGTGTGTGCACAAGTGTATGAGTGTGTTCCTTCAATCAATCTTAACAAAGAAGCTCTTAAATGAATGCATGATGCATTTTAAAATCAAAGCTTATAAAATGATGATTGAAGAGAAAACTAATCACATGTGAAATTCAAACAACTTTAATAAATGAACTAAACAAGTTGTATGAGTGTAAAAGTCTAAGAAAGCATGTGATTTAGTTAAGAGAGTTTGCAAACTAATCTAATTTACCAAGGAAGATATTGAGTTTGCAAAACAACTCTTTATAGGCTTGAAATCATGCATAAATGAAAATACCAAGGATTTGAACATGCATGAATTTCATTTGAATGGAAATCAAAATAACTTAGAAGATGTACCTTTTAAAAACTCATGAGTTTGATTTCCAAATAGCCCTCTAGCCTTTCCAACTTCTTCCCCTTTCTTTGGCTCCAAAATGCTCTCAAAAGTTCATGGTTCAAGCCTTGAAAAAGGTTGGAAATGAATGGACTTTATAGGCAAAAAACAGTCCACGGGCTAGTTGTCTCGGTCGACCTAGAGGTCTCGGTCGACCGGGACAACACAACGGTCATATTTCTGACCGTTGGGAAATTTCTGCACAGAAACTTCCCAGGGCCCTGCAGTGTCCTCGGTCGACCGAGACACAGGGCTCGGTCGACCGGCGACACTGCCGGGCGAGTCCCTGGGCCAAAAATCCACTTTTTCCATTTTCAAAGTTTTTCTTTGGGGGATCTTTTTGGCCACTAAATCAAGCTTAAATACATGATTTAAGGTATTCTAAGAAGATTAAAACATGAGATACCTAAAGCCTAAGAAGATTCAAAGGTTTAAGACCTTAGGCAAGCTTGATTAGTAAAAACTCTTTTCAAAAGATATTGCATACAAAACTGATTCCAAAGGTGCTGAAAGTATGCAAACCTGAAACCTAAATACCTAACATGATTTTCCAAAAGTAGTGCACATGGAATTAGGTTTTCAAAAAGAGTTTGGGATTCAAAACCAATGCATCCAAGTTTAAAACCAAAACATGCATAAAACAAAAGCTTTTCCAAATCTTAAAAGCTATGCATGTATAAAACTAGATTTCAAGGTTTTCTAACACAATGCTAGTGTGTGAATTCAAATGGTGCTAAAGCGCAAATGCATCCATCAAATTGCAAAAACAAAAGACCTAACATGATGAACATGTGCTTAGATTCCTTTTGGCTCCATTCTGGTTGGTGGCCTATGTTGGATCTTGCATCTAAAAAAAAACACATGAGATGGGATTCTTGGAAATTTCTTCTTTTGAGTTTATTTCCAGTCTTTCTTGTTTCTAAAAAAATTTTCTCAAAAAAAATCAAAAACAAAATCTGATTTACAAAAATTTTCAGATTTTCCTCTTTTGGGTTTAAGTTGAGAAACTTTGGTTTCTTCCTTTTCGGACTTCGGGATCGCAGAAATGTTGAACCCATTTTCGGAATGGAACACCATTCGCTCTCTTCTATGAATCCATAAAAAAAAATCAAAAACAAAATCTGATTTAAAAAAAAATTCAGATTTTTCTCTTTTGGGTTTAAGTTGAGAAACTTTGGTTTTTTCCTTTTCGGACTTCGGGATCGCAGAAATGTTGAACCCATTTTCGGAATGGAACACCATTCGCTCTCTTCTATGAATCCATAAAAAAAAAAAAACAAAATCTGATTTACAAAAAAATTTCAGATTTTCCTCTTTTGGGTTTAAGTTGAGAAACTTTGGTTTCTTCCTTTTCGGACTTCGGGATCGCAGAAATGTTGAACCCATTTTCGGAATGGAACACCATTCGCTCTCTTCTATGAATCCATCATAAAAAAAAATCTTTCAAAAAAAAAAAGGCCACTAAGGTTGCACCAATTGCGTTCTTTGACCAAAGTGGATCTAAGAAAAGCCTTGTCCAGAGTGTGGAGACAGCTAGACTGTTCTAGGCAAGGGTCCTCCAAACGGGTTCATTAAGAAATCCTACCCTTACCTGGGGGCTGATCTATCAACTGAGGTTTCATAAGATCGAATTGGAGATCTATGTGAACTCTTAAAAAAAAAAAAAAAAAAAAAAAAAAAAACTTCTGTCATTTTTGGATTCATATTTGAGAAATCCTGGTTCCTTCCTTTTCGGACTTCGAGATCGCAGAAATGTTGAACTCATTTTCGGATTGGAATACCATTTGCTCTCTTCTATAAAGTCCAATCTTGACACTTTCAAAAAAAAACTTCCGTCACTTTTGGATTCATATTTGAGAAATCCTGGTTCCTTCCTTTTCGGACTTTCGAGCTCGCAGAAATGTTGAGCTCATTTTCGGATTGGAATACCATTTGCTCTCTCCTATGAATCCAATCTTGACCTTTCAAAAATCCCATCTCGTGTCCTTTCCAAGGATGCGATTTGCAACATTTGTGCCTAGCGGTGCTAGTACGCCCTTTCGGGTCTACTGTATTCGCAACCGACACATTTGTATCTCAACCTTATATCATTTTACCTTGAGTGAGCTTTGCTTCTCGGTAATTTGAATTAAGGTTCACAATTGCTTCTAGCAGTCACTGGGACGCTCATTCTGAGCTGACCCTACCTGCGTTCAGAACAATTGTGCCCTCTATGGCTTTTCTGCCTTCCTCATATTGCTTGGGCTGGGCCATGTCCCCTCGGGCGACTTGAAAAGGCGAAACCATAGTATTTTCCATTTATGATCACCATATTCTTGTGATTACTAATGGATATGGTCTTGTTTCAGAAGTTTTCCAAAAACTAACAATGGCAGCTTCATTAACCATCACCTTTGATGAGAACAAGTACCAGCTCATGCTCCAAGACAAACAAACCAAGCGCACTTACAAGCGCTCTGCCAGCTGCCGAAGCGTCATTTCCCTCGGCAACTCAGAAGACACCGGGTCAAACTCTACTCCCCGGACCATTGTCTTCGGGTCATTGGGACCATTCCCACTACCCGCAGAAGAAACCGCACCTGCCAAGAAGCAGAGAACCGCCCCTCAACGTATCACTACAGTGATACCAAGGGCGATCATCAAGAAGCCTGAGGCCCGTAGCGCTCCTGCAAAGCCTCAACCAGCAAGAAACCAGGTCTGCTCAAAGACTTGGTCTCCAAGGCCTTCACCCAAACAACGAAGGTCACAAACATCAGCAAAGCCAGCATACCTGGCCCCTCTCAAGGAGAACCGGTTCTACCCTCTTGCTTACATGAAAGAGAAGAAGCCTACCCTCCGCCAAACAGAACCAACTCAGCACGAGCCGGCTTGCTCATACAAGCCCAAAATCAAATCGTGCATCGTAAGGCCTCCGCAAGAACCTGTCAAGGCCTTCACACCTGCGAGTCGACCCTTCCTCTCAACGGGAGCCGAACTCGCAAAATTCAAAGCTTCGCTGCGACAGGCAAAGGACCGCGTCCAGATCCTGTCCCTGCCCGTCTTCAAAGAAGACAAGCTTGGCTGCTGCGCACCAGAGACTACTTCCTTCATTGCTAGGGCACAGCCAGAGCTAACCAAAGTTCAAATCGCTCGTCGTATGCGTCGCCGAACGGCATATCGACAAAAGAGACTAGAGAAGCAAAGAACCCAGGATTCTGCACTTCAAGTCTCCCAAAAATGGGTCGAAAAAGAAAGACCCGACCAACTTGTTGCTGTTCATATGGTTGGAAAAACCAGAAAACGCCAGAAGTCAGCAACTAAAATCCATGTCAGACGACCGGTGACTCGCAGCGTCTCCCGGACACGAAGACATAAAGAAAACTCTCCCGCTCCTTCAAGCCAAGGACATCAGAGTGACCACTCTTCGAGCTCTTCATCTAAAAGAATGAGCTCCAGCTCAGTCACCAAGACTGTATCCTCTTTCGACTCTCGAAGAATGAACGTCTTGGTAACAAATGCTGAGCAACCTCCGCCGCATGATGACGTAACCGCACGCATCCAGCAGCTGGAGCAAGGGCAGCAAAGGATAGAGACTCTAATAGAGAACCTAATGCTCAATCTTCAGCGTCCACAAAACAATGAAGCTCCTCCGAGCCATCAAGGCGACGAGGAAAATGTGGAAAACAGTGAGTCACGCGCCCTTACCAAAAAGGACGTTGACGATATCCTCGCCAAAGCAAAAAAAGAGGATACACTAAAGGAGCATGGGATCAAGCCACCATATCCCTTGTGGATGGACTCGGTCCCGTTCCCTACAAAATTCAAGCAACCTACTCTCCAAACATATACGGGGAAACGTTCAGCCAGACAACACGTCATCCATTTCAAGATCCTGACGGGAGCTATTGCGGATCAAGATGCCCTCAAAATCCGCCTCTTTGCAAGTACCCTAAAAGGTACGGCCTTTGATTGGTACGCCACTCTGCCTGAGGACTCCATTCAAAATTGGGCCATGATGGAGACACGCTTCCTAACCCACTTCAAAGGTGAGGATCATCCTGTTACTATGGCTCAGCTCTGCAGCCTAAAACAGGGAGAGAATGAGTCAACATATGACTTTATTCACAAGTGGAAGGCAATGGCATACAAATGCTCCGATGTACTGCCACAAGCATCACTGGTCGACATCTGCCGAAACAACATGAGAGCAAGAATCCGCTCCATGATCATCGGCAACAAATCAAAGAACCTGGGAGAACTCCTGGAAGCATCTATGGAAGCTGAAACGGTGATCAAAGACCTCAACAGTCAGAAATCATTAAAGAAAGAGCCGACTACCATTGCAACCTCAAAACCAAAGAAAAAGGAGGTCCTCAATGTGCAAACCAAGTCAGCTCCTCAGCAGCCAAAGAAAGATGAAAACAAAGCTACAGGTAAAAAGCCTGAACTCTCTGATGCCTTCAGAGAACGGGTAGAAAAGAAATACCCGTTTGATGAAGATGTTGAAGAAATCTTTGGGGCACTCCTAGCAAGCAGCAAACTTACATTGCCTGACCCCAAAAGACCAGGAGATGTTGGCAAAACCAACTATCCTCGGTACTGCCCATACCATCAGATGGTCTCGCATCCTCTCAATCAATGTTTTGTTGTGAGAGAGAAGATAAATGAGATGTGGAAAAACGGAGTCATTACCTTCGACAAGAACTATGGGTCTGCCTCCGTCAACATGGTGTCGTGTGGACAAAAACAAAAATCACCAAAAGAGAAGATCACTACTTCCTTCAAGGTGATAAAGATGACCCAAACGTCCCAAGAGTTGGTTCCATATCCAACATCAGACGGACAGCCCATATGGGTACACCCCGATCTCCTAGAAGATGAAAATTGGGAGGTCGTCAAAACAAAGCCAACCGCTCAACAGCGAAGGCAAGCCAGGAGACAACTCCGCAAGCTCAAACAGCAGGAGAAAGCTCCGAAAAAGCAAGAAGTCGCTGAAAAGGCAGAAACCTCCTCTACCGCTTCACTGGGGGCAACAGAAGAGTCCTCTCCTAAGGCTTCAAAGGCGGCAAGAAAATTCACTCTTGGTGATTTCATGCCACCACATCTCAAAGATGAAACTACGCAGGGGGCATCATACTCTTGCAACTCAGTGGTCGGATTCTCCATGGATGGATATGAGTCCAGTGACACCGCCAGTGACATCGATGAGTGGGAAGAATCCCTCGAAACAGGAGAATATCTCTCCGATGAGGAATGGATCCCTGAATCTCATCTTATGCCAGTAATCTGGTATAACCCATTACAGCCGCAAGGATCCTGGTCTGATGATGAAGAAGACCAAGAGGCTGTCCAAGAAAATACTCCAGTGGAACCCAACCATGTTGAACCACAAGGAGCAGACGAAGAAGAAGATTTGGCTCCCGTGCCTGATCTCGATGAATACGCAAGGATCTTGCAGCACCTTGCTATAGAGCAAGAACAAGGTCGCATCAATCAGCTTCGTCACAACCCAGCACCGGAAGTTCCTGAAAATCTACAGGAATCTACTTCGGTAACCCCGGAAAACGAAGAAAGCTGTTGGATCGACGATCCTCTTACATCTGAGGACGAATCTGATTCCCAACAGTTCATCTTGGAGGCATCTTCCGTCAAAGTTACTTGCAATGCAATAACTCAGGATGATAATTCCTCACTTTCTCAGGCTTCGTCTCCTGGAACAGTGACATCGGAACTCAAACCTCTTCCGACCGATCACCTTGAAGAAATTCCAGCCGGTGAAATCTTCTTCAGAGAAAATCCGGTCAATTGGTCCCAAATGCCCAATCTCATCGGTGATGTCTGGACCAACAAAATATTCGATAAAGAAGGAAAGTTGATGGATGCTGTTCAGGACTTGCTCCTGGAAAATGCTCCATGCAACACAATTACTGAAGATGGTAATGCTGACACAGAGAAATCTTCAGCAAATGAGAAGGAACAACCCCTCGATCTCGAGGGTGATCTTCTAAACAAAGACCCTTCTCCAGAAGCTCTTGAAGTTGGTAGAGGTACCCGTTCTGGCCAGGATTACCACAAAAACTACAACCAACCTTCTGCTTCTTATGTAAATCCTTCGGGAAAACAAGTTGTAAACGCCCCTAGTGGCAAGAATAATGAAAATGCAGGCCCCAAGGAGGCTTTCAAGTATGACTTGATTCAGCACTTCAAACACATACCTGCACGTCTGCACATCCTAGACTTATTACGAATGTCACCACAGACTCGTGATAGTCTCATTTCAGAACTACAAATGCTGGATGCGGATGTCGACAAACATGCCCCACAAGTCCTACAAATTGAAATGGACTATAGGGTCGAAAAATCAAAAACTCCCTCAAAAGGAGAAAAGAAGAAAACTGAGGGATCCTGCATCGAATGCCTCTCGGTTCAAAAAGCAGCAAGTGCAACCATCGCCTTCACCAAGGAAGACCTCCTGCTAGGCGAGACAAAGCACAACCGACCCCTGTACTTCACCGGGTACATCAAAGAGGTGCCAGTACGCAAAATCCAGATCGATCCAGGTTCTGCACTCAACCTCATCTCCACTTCGGCACTCGAAAAACTGGGCATTCCGCCTAGCAAGCTGAGCCACACGTCTGTGTCCATCTTTGGATATGATGGCAGCGCTCAAAGGCCGATCGGCAAAATCAGGTTCAAGTTGCAAATCGGTGATCTTATCTCCGAGGTCACTGTCTATGCGATAAAGACCCCTTCATGCTACAACATCCTTCTCGGACGTCCCTGGATACACGAGAATGGTGTTGTCCCTTCGACTTTACATCAGTGCATCAAGTTCGTTGGCAATGACGGCTTGATACATCGAGTGTTTGCAGACAAAAAGCCCTTCAAAGGCAAAGAAGTCTATTTCGCAGATGCTCAGATGTACAAAGATGAAAAAGAAGAAAGGGAGGAAGAAACAACATCCTTTGCCGAAAATCTCCAGAAAGACAAAGGCAAGGCTCCTCAACAATCACCGGAAGAAAATAAACCCTCTATCAAAACCGAAGAGAATAATCAATCTCCCTTCATGGTCTCCCTCAAGTCTTCAAAGCCTCTGGTGATCACCACCAAAGCAAAGAAGACAAAACAGAGGGCTGGGGGTAAGTTTGCTGTCTCCTTCGTGTCTATCTTGCAAGACACGGATTCGGACTCAGAGCCAGAAGACGATACATCGTCAAGCCAAGTTGATGATCAACAAGTTCAGCCCGCTCTCACTCCGATGGAGACAACCGTTGACATAGAAGATCCAGCATCTGCTTCCTTCGTTGTTCCAGCAACATCAGCAGAAGAAAAGCCAATCTTCTTCCATAAATCAGAAGTTTCTTCATCAAATTCTTCGCTTGAACCTTTCCAAAATGAAGGTATGCCTCAACTATCCCTGTATAGTCCAATGGCGCAAGCTATCATGAAGAAAATGGGCTACGATGCTCAGAACCCAATCGGTTTGGGAGATGGTCGTGGTATTATCACGCCATTGGAACCAACCCTGACCAAAAGTCAACTGGAAGGTTGGAAACCCCACCGCCACATAGAAAAGTCTTCACATGGGCTGGGGTATGATCCTGACGCTCCCTTGAGACAGTTGACACAAAGGCTGCAAAGTCATCTTGCCGACCAAGCCTCAACATCTCATATTAATGAAGACATCGATCTCCCTGGATATCTCTTTGAAGAGTTGATCGTCAAGGATCCAGGAAGTTCATCCAATTGGTACGATTTCTTCGATGATGAAGAGGAATTGTCCGATGATACAGACACACGGTTCTCTGACCCAGAAGAACCACTGTCTCCAAAGGAAGTGCCCTACTTCGACCTAGTTTCAACAGGTGATTGGGACCATCTCATAGCAAATCTTGAGAAAAGTACCAATCAAGAAGACCCATGGACAAAAGCAGAGCCGTGGTCTGTAGATACCTTGGGAACTCCAGAAGGCTTTGTTGGTTTGGAAGCCTCCGAAAATATTGTGGAGGAACCACCTTCAAATCTTCCAACAGAAGATTCTGTTCAAAAGATAGACTTGGGAAAACCTGATAACTCACGTCCTGTATTCATAAGCAAGAATATAAAGGATGATGAGTTACCCGAGTATATCGCCTTTCTTCATGAGTTCGTTGATTGTTTTGCATGGTCTTACGCTGAGATGCCTGGCTTAGACCCCAAAATAGCAATCCATAAACTCAATCTTCAAAAAGATATCAAGCCTGTCAAACAAGGCCAAAGAAGGTTCCGTCCTGACGTGATGGACAAAATTGAACAAGAAGTTCAAAAACTCAAAAGCGTTGGCTTCATCCGTGAGGAACAGCATCCTGAATGGTTGGCCAACATCGTCCCCGTGACAAAGAAAAATGGGCAAATCAGGGTCTGCATTGATTACAGAGACCTGAACAATGCATGCCCAAAAGATGAATTCCCGCTCCCTATACCGGAGGTGATGATCGACAATACCTGTGGGTTCGAGCGAATGACATTCATGGATGGCTTCTCTGGCTACAATCAGATAAAGATGCATCCTGAAGATGGAAAACACACAGCATTTCGGACCCCGTTTGGCGTGTATTGCTACACTGTCATGCCATTCGGTCTGAAGAATGCCGGCGCTACATATCAGAGGGCTATGATGAAGATATTCCAAGATATGCAGCACAAGACGGTCGAATGTTATGTCGATGATCTCGCCGTCAAAAGCAAAAGAAAAGAAGACCATCTCAAAGATCTTCGAGAAGTCTTCCTCCGACTTCGCAAGCACAAACTGCGAATGAATCCCCTCAAATGCTTCTTCGGTGTTTCATCGGGTAAGTTTCTCGGATTCATAGTACGGAAAGCTGGCATAGAGCTTGACCCCACCAAAGTCAAGGCTATCCTAGAAATGCCATCTCCAAGAACCCTAAGACAATTAAAAGGGCTCCAAGGAAGATTGGCATACATTCGGCGGTTCATCTCCAACCTATCAGGAAAGTGCCGTCCATTCTCTCGGTTAATGAAGAAAGGTGTCGATTTTGTCTGGGATGCTGAATATGAAGCCGCGTTCCAGGACATCAAGTCATACCTGACAAAACCTCCAGTGTTGGCTGCCCCCACAACTGGAAAACCATTCCTCTTGTACACAAGAGCCCTTGACTGTTCTTTAGGCGCTCTACTCGCACAAAAGAATGACCAGGGAAAAGAAGCTGCTCTATATTACCTTAGCCGCATGTTGGTAGGCGCAGAGCATCGCTACTCTCCAGTCGAAAAAGAATGCTTGGCAGTGATGTTCGTCGTACAAAAACTGCGTCACTATCTGCTATCCAACACAGTGTACCTGATTTCGAGGATCAACCTCCTAAAGGTCCTTGTCACAAAAGCAGGTTCTCTCAATGCCCGACTGGCAAAATGGTCCATCCTCCTGTCACAATTTGACATTAGGTATGTACCACAAAAAGCAATCAAAGGCCAAGCTCTAGCAGACTTCCTCGCGGAGCATCCATTGCCTAAAGATTCTCCACTCAGGGATGACCTCCCAGACGAATCAGTCTACAGTGTGGAGACTTCCTTATCAAACGCTTCCTGGCACATGTACTTCGATGGCGCAACCAGGACAAATGAAAAGGGAAATCAAATATCGGGAATTGGCATTCTCTTTGTTAATCCCAACAAATACATGATTCCACACGCATTCTCGCTACTGGAACCATGTTCAAACAATGCAGCTGAGTACCAAGCCCTGATCATAGGATTGGAACTCGCCCTTGAATCCGGCATCACTACGCTGGAAGCTTTTGGAGACTCTCAACTGATCGTCAACCAGATGAATCAGAAATTTGAAGTCAGGAAGCCCGATCTGTTGCCTTACTACAACAAGGCACAATCGCTTCGACAAAAGTTTGACATCTGTCACATCACCCACATCCTCAGAGGTGGAAACATTCGTGCAGATGCCCTGGCTGGACTTGCTGCTTCTATGGCAATCCAAGAAGAGGAAAACATGCAAATTACAGTGTGTCAAAAAAGGACTCTCCCTCCTCTCAACACACATCAAGCAGTTGCTGAATGCCACCAAGTGGTTGGAAGTCGGATCTCCGTCCTTAAACCTCTGATCAGCGACTGGAGGGATCCGTTCATTGATTACATAATGTTCGGAATCCTACCTGAAGATCCAAAAGAACGGGTAAGCATCCAAAGACGAGCCCCAAACTTTCATTTGGATATTCCTTCAAAAATGCTGTATAGAAAATCCTACAATGGAGTACATCTACGCTGCTTGTCACAACAAGAGGCTGAGGAAACACTCAAAGAAGTACATGCTGGTCTTTGTGGAGCCCATCAGACTGGGCCTAAGCTCTACGATCAGATAAAAAGGTTAGGTTATTATTGGCCTACCATGGTGGCTGATGCAATGCAATTTGCTAAGCGCTGCCAACAATGCCAAGTTCATGGAGATTATGTTCACAGGCCTCCGGAATGGCTACATCCTACAGCAATCTCATGGCCTTTTGAAGCCTGGGGTATGGACATCATAGGTCCTATCTCCCCTCCATCGAGCAAAGGTCATCGCTTCATCTTCGCCGCTACGGATTATTTCTCCAAGTGGTCAGAAGCATTCGCGCTTAGTGAAATGAAGACGTCATCAGTCCTTCACTTCTTGCGCACCAACATCATTTGTCACTTCGACATACCTAAAAGATTCGTCCATGATAACGGACCACAGTTCCGCGATCACCGATTCTACAGGTTCTGCGACAAATACAAAATCCAAAGTTGTCCTTCAACTCCGTACAATCCGGCAGCGAATGGACTAGCAGAGGCCTTCAACAAGACGCTCTGCAAAATCCTCAAGAAAATGGTCTCTAGTCACAAAAGAGAATGGGGCGACAAACTGCCTGAAGCTTTGTGGGCCTATCGAACCACCGTTCGAGGACCAACCCATAGCACACCATTCTCCTTGGTCTATGGATGCGAAGCTGTTGTCCCTTTGGAGGTTCAAATTCCTTCCTTAAGGGTATCTCTACAAAATGACATGACGCAAGAAAGCAATGTCAAATTGAGACTCCAAGAGCTGGATAACCTCGATGAGAGACGGCTCGAAGCTCTACAAAGCATTGAACTCTACCAAGCACGCATGGCAGGATCTTTTGACAAGAAGGTCAGGCAACGCGCCTACAAAAAGGGAGACTTGGTTCTTACAGTAAAAAGACCAATGGTTTTTGCCAACAAATCCAAAGGCAAATTTGAACCAAAATGGGAGGGACCTTTCGTCAACGACAAAGTCTTCTCCAACGGCGCATACGCTCTTCTAAACATGGAGGGTGACAGATGTATGCTGCCCATCAATGGGAAGTTCTTGAAGCGGTACTACCCTTGAAGGCTTCTTCCATCGGGTCAGAGCGACGCCTGCACGGCCAAAGCCTATTCCTAGGTATCTGCTCGTCAAACCCACTCCTTTTGGAATTTTCATCCTCTTGTTGAAATTTCTAAAAAAAAAAACCCCTCAAAACAATGTTTCTTTCATCGTTTCATTGTTAAAAAAAAAAAGCAAATCCAAAAATCCAAGTTTAGGAGCTTCTTCCCAAACTTGACCAAAATTTTCGATCCTTGAAACCAAAATTCATGGTTTGAAACAAAATCAGGACCTAGGGATTTCAGCCCTAGTCCACCTCGACTTTTACCACCAAAATGGTTTTGAGTCAAAATTTACGACCCTCGTGTCTTTAAGCAAAAAAATGGTTTTTCAAAAACCGCAAGGAAGCGACGTTCAGTCGATACTTGCAAAACCCAAAACCGGAAGGATGCGAACCCCATTCGATACTTCCAAAACCCCGAAATTTCAAAAATCGTGGAGACGCAACGTTCCAGTTGATATCCACAACCCAAATTTTAAAACAAACAAAAAAAAAAAACAAAACAAAGGTTCGAGAAAACCTCAAACTTCAAAAATCATGGGAAAGCGACATTCCATCGATACCCACAAAACAAAATTTTTGAAGACAAAAGCAGGGAAGCGACGCTTAGTCGATACTTGCACCCAAATCCGCGAGGAGGCGACATTCCATCGATACTCGCAACCGAATGAGCAAGGAAGCGACATTCCATCGATACTTGCAATACCATTCAGCAGGGAGGCGACTTTTAGTCGATACTTGCATTTTTGAAAACCAAAAACCTGGCTTTCACGCCAAAAAACCCGGCTTCCATGCCAAAAATCCGGCTTTCACGCCAAAAAAATCAAAAATCCGGCTTTCATGCCAAAAATCAAAATTCGGCTTCCATGCCAACAAAACAAAACTCGGTTTTCAAAAAAAAAATCTGGCTTTCATGCCAAAAACAAAAAATCTGGCTTTCATGCCAAAAACAAAAAATCTGGCCTCCATGCCAAAAAAAAAAAAAAAGAAATTTCGGCTTTCATGCCAAAAACAAAATCTGGTTCTTACACCAAAAACAAAACCGGCTCTCATGCCACAAACCAAATCTTGGCTTTCATGCCATCTCAAAATTTTGGCTCTCATGCCATAAACCCAAATTTGGCTTTCATGCCACCTCAAAATTCGGCTTTCATGCTATAAAAAAAAACCTGGCTTTTACGCCAACCAAAACAGAAACCCGGCTTTCATGCCAACAAAACAAACTGGTTTTCAAAACAAACCGGCTATAGATGCCATCCAAATCCGGCTATAGATGCCACCCGAAACTTGGCTTTCATGCCGTGAACAAAATCTGGCTCCCATGCCAAAACATGTCTCAAAAACTGGCTCCCATGCCAAAACAATCATTTGTCAAAAGATTTCTCACAAAATGACAAACTTTTGATCACATCCCATTTAGCAATCACTTTAATCACAATATTTGAGTGAGCGTAGGGAAAACAAAAAAAAAACAAAAAAAAAGAAAGTACCAAAAAAATACATGTGGTACCAAAAAAAAAGAAGAAAAGAAAAGTGTTCACAAGCACTACAAAAATGTATACCAAAAAAAAAATACATGTGGTATATAAAAAGAAAGAGTTTCTGTTAAAAAAAAAAAAAAAAAAAAGGGGGCCTCAGACAAAAATGCTCTCCAGCCAAGCTTTCAGCTCCTCAAGCAAACTCTTGGCTTCATCCGTTAGAGTCTCCAAGACACGCTTCTTCAAGAATCTGCCATGAGTAGCTGGAGAAGGCTCTATCCCAACTGCTACACCGGACTTTCAAGCCCTCCTTCTCCCTCAAAAAATTGTAGAAGGCGACGAGCTGAAAGTACAAAAGCCTGAACTCCTCAGACTGCTCCTCAAGGACGCTGTCGATTGGCATAAATTCCTCATAGAGTTTGCCGAGGATGGGTAACCCGGTAATGGCACTCAGCTCCTTCAAAGAAAAACCAATCTCATCATTCGTAACAATGAAGGTGTTGGTTTGTGGAAGGAAGGACTCCAGCATGGCCATAAAAGCCTCATCGGAGAAAAATACGGTTTGCCTAAAAGCGCGAACCGCATCAAAAATCTCGGCCTCCTTCAGAATGGCACCGCCGATCTGCAGGATGTGATCAGTCCACGACTCCCAGCCCGAGTCAACACTGAAACGGCCACGAAGTCGAAAAGGCTTCACCCAATTGCTGCCATCGCCCCTGAAAATGCCAAGGCCCACCGGTCTCAAATCAACCGATGGATGATCAGATCCTTGGTAGCCGCTGGCCGGCATCAACATGTCCAGACGGACAGGCGACTTCTCTGCATAACCAGAAGGACCGCCAACAAAAACCCCGGTCTTGACCACATTGGTCCTCTTCACCCAGCTTGGAGGATCTTCTCTCTTAGAGCAAGTGGGAGAAAGACTCATGATCGAAATAGTACGATCAAAAGGCGACCGGGTAGAAATGGTTCTCTCCTCACCATCGGCTGTGTAAGAGAACTGAAAGCATCTCCTTTGATATGACGAGTCATCAGGAGCTGCATCACCAAAGAAAAAGGTAGGCTTGGGCACAACGCTCTGATCGTCCATGACCCAAGGACGATTGTTTGCCATAATCTTGTAAAAATCCTCATCCTTGAGAGCGATCAGTCGCTGTCTCATCTCATCTCGGTTGAGCGAGTCACACTCTTCCAAGTTTCTCTCCACATACTGGACCTTCTCCCAGGCCTGCTGTATAGCCGCATTGGAAGATCTGGCAGATCGACGAGGTGCATCGGTAACGGGCTTCTTACCCTTGTTCGTTCTGGATGATCTACCTGCAAAGATTGAAAAGAAAAAAAAATCAATCAACAGAATGACAGAATTTTGCTAAAAAAAAAAATCCTAGCGAAATTTTGGCATGACTCCGGGGCAATTCCGAAGAAAAGGGAATCACCCCGAAAAGAAAGGAAGCCTGAAGATGAGCTCAACATCGCTGCGAGCTCATGATCAATGAAGGATTCTCAAAGAAGACTCGAACTCAAACATTGCTGCGAGATCAAGACAGTCTTCTCAAATTTCCGCAAGAATCGGAAAAGAGCTCAACATTGCTGCGAGCTTCAAATCCCAAAACTTGCAAAAAGCTCCTCGAAACCCCCGCAAGACTAAAGAAAGAGCTCAACATTGCTGCGAGCTTCAAATCTCAAGACTTGCAAAAGATTTCCAGGTGTGCATCATCATCATGCTCCCAATTCAATTTACCAAAAATCATGCATAAAAGAAAATCATCATGCACTAGATGCTAGGAAAACCTTGACAAAATTTGACCAATTCCAACCCAACTTGGTCAAAATCAAACTTTGTCTAAGTCAAAATTCATGTTGACTTAACATAGAAACTCTAGCCTTCTATCTTGATGCATCAAACAAAAAAAAAATGCATAAACATCTTGAAATGCATGAAACCTCATTATCATGATGATACAAAAAGGGGAGAAAGGAAAGTTCTTTTTTTTAAAAAAAAAAGAAGAAAAAAAAAAAAAAAAAAAAGAAAAGAAAAAAATTATGGGCTGGCCCACAGGCCGTGGCCCATGGGCCACATGGCCGTACGGCCCAAAGCTGTACGGACATGTCCGTACAGCAGCAAAAAAAAAAAGAGAAAAAAAAAGGAAGAAGAAAAAAAAAAAACAAAAAAAAAAAAAAAAAGAGAAGAAAAAAATGATGAAACTTTCTTTACATGGAATTTCTTGTAAAAAGAAATAAAAAACTTACTTGAAGCCATGGATGGAGAAGAAAGAAGAACTTGAAGACTCTTGAAGAAGGAGGATTCTTGATCTTTAGAGCAACTCTTGAAGACTTTTGCAAAAAGGAAGCAATAGGAGCAAGAGATCCCACCTCAATTGCTTTTATAGAAGAGAGCAAACCAAAAGAGGAAACAAGAGAAAAGTAAGGAGGTAAGTGCTAAAAATTAGCAACCTTCCCAAAAGAAAAGGAAACTTGGGATATTCTCTCCCAAAACAAAGATTCTTTGAGAAATTCTCTCCAAAAAGAAAGGGAATGAGAGATATTCTCTCCCAAAGAAAGATATTTTGAGAGAATCTTTCCCAAAATCAAGAAAACTTGAGAAAATCTCTCAAAGTAAAGATATTTTTGGATATTCTCCACCCAAAAGAGATATCTTTAGATATTCTTTACGAAAATGACACCATATGAAATCTAAGCCATCCTTCAAAGCTTAAGGTCCCATGGGTTAGCTCATATGAGCCAGGTTTGACCACCTACGCACTAAAAGTGGCTTTTAGTCAAAATTCCTCTTACCAAGAGCATAAAAAAAAATGGTTCCATGCCTCTCTTTTGAGTTGATTGGACCATACAAAATTCCAAGCCTCATGAGCTTCCAAAATCCAAAACCATCTCACCTCATGAGCCAAATTGAGCCAAACCTTGAAATTGACATTTCACCAAAAATCAAACCGGTCCCCTAACATTCCACATACAGCTTGTTAGGTCACAAGACCAAAATCAAAAACCAAAACCTGACCCCCCAACATTACACATACAGTTTGTTGGGTCACACGGTCAAAACCAAAATCCGACCCCCTAACTTGCCACATACAGCCTGTTAGGACTCAAGGTCAAAACAAAAATCCAAATCCGCATCCCCGATGTCATCTTCAAAACTTTGCCTCAAGATGGTACATGATTCCTATCATTACCATAAAATCCCCTGGAAGCTCAAAAGGCTACCCAAAAAAAAAAATGCTCAAAGACTTTTGGTCAAGTCAGAAGCTCTTCTTCAAGATTCTCTTCGAGGCACATCGACTGCAAAAGCTATATCGTCGCTGTACCTCGAGGGGGCATTTGTTGACACCAAAAATGTCACTTTGCCTCTTCACACCAAAAGCTACATGGAGCCACATCCTACCAAAAATAGGCAGGCGCCACTTCAAGCATCAGATCTTGTCAGAATCAAACAAAAACTGCAAGGTCATTCAAAACAACCAAAACAGAGGTACACATGAAGTTTCAGGCCATTCCGACATTATTTGGCCTAGCTTCACTTCTCCAACAGCTAAGCAGCAGCTCCCGGCGGCGGACCACCCCGGGACCATGGCACCTAATTCGGAGCTTGCGGATCATCTCTAAATGACTCCAATAGGCTCCTCGTCGAATTTCAGGTCAATCGGACATCGTTTGACCAGAAGTCAAAGCTCGGCATCTCTATTGCAGGAGAAACAAAGTCAAGCGTTTGCATGACTCCAAATGGCTTCAAAACTCAAACGAAAGCTTATGGTTGGTCTTATCTACTGATGAGGAAGCTACACGTCGAATTTCAGGTCAATCGGACAACGTTTGACCGAAAGTCAAAGTTTGGCATTTCCGTCGTGGTGAAATCAAAGGCAAGCATTTGCATGACCCCAAACGGCTTCAAAACTCAAACAAAAGCCAATGGTTGGTCTTATTTAATGCTCAAGAAGCTTCACCTCAAATTTCAGGTCATTCCGACATCGTTTGACCCTGTTTCAGCTTCTGGCGGAAAATCAGCAGTTCTACGCTCGGCTTTTCCCGGAAAATCAGAAACTTTGCAAACCAATTTGCAAGGATTCTCATCATGTTTTTCAGAGGGAAATCAAGCCAAAAATGTGGAGAAATTTCATAGAAAACAAACAAAAAAAACGGAAGCGAAAAGAGACGAAAAACGGCCAGAAACGGGCCCCAGGAAGCAATTTTCCCCCCAGGGTCGCAGAGCCCCGCGACCCTGGGCCATGGTCGCCGGCGACCATGGCCCATGGTCGCCGGAGACCATGGGGCCGGCGACCCTGGGAGGTCCGGGGCGCCGATTTCGCCCCGGGACCCCCCGTTTCGTCCGTTTTCGCGAGACGAGTTGTTCTGTCCCTGTGATTTTTCCAGATTCAGACTTTTGAGGCTCTAAATTCGCCGATATTCGCCAAGATCACAGGAATCCTTCCAAGAACTTCAAAAACTTCGTTGATCGCCAGCTGAACAACCAAAAAGTGCACTTTCTGCCCGCCCGATCGCGAAATCGACTGGACAGATGCTGCCGGCCCGCTAGTATCAACCAATGTCTGAAACTACATGATCATCTGATGTTGATTTACATAAGGATCCATCGATGATCATCACAAAGGGAATTCCAAGAGACGCAACATGGCCCGCGACTCTTCAGCTACCAAGGTGGCTACTTAGTGCAATCAATTGGCCCGTTTATGGCAAGTTAATGCGGTCATTAACCCATTATCTTGAACGGCCCAATCAGAAGCCTCCGTTCAGGAGTTACAAGTCCAAGCAATCATGGCATTCAAGCCATGAAACTCCTAACATAATGGAGATTAAAGGCGATTAAATGCCCATGACTCTCCTCCGGCCAATGAAATCCAAGGGTCAGGAGTTACAAAACAAAAAGCAATTAAACTTGTA
Organism: Cinnamomum chago; assembly: GCA_038049695.1. Lineage (NCBI taxonomy): Eukaryota > Viridiplantae > Streptophyta > Magnoliopsida > Laurales > Lauraceae > Cinnamomum > Cinnamomum chago. The sequence continues at coordinate 38,644,607 of CP142461.1, forward strand.
ACTCCTCCCTTAATGAGCTTTATTACCATAAAGGCTCATAAATCACTCCTAAAGGCTACCAAAAGGCCTATAAATAGGAGTCCTCTCCAAGCATTCCGGAGGAGGAACACACACAGAAGGATCCGGAAAAATCGCCAGAAAATCATTCAAAAATCCTTGGAGAAATCTCTACAACCCTGCTCCTTCAAGAAAACTCTGCTGCAACAAGTTCAACAAGGTGATTGAAGCCCCTTGGGGGGCCACCCCCCCAAAGACCACCTCTCCTTCTATCCAACATGGCTAGATGCGGCTTTTCAGCCCGTCTACTCAGTTTTTTACCGGATATAGGACCTTATCTTGGTCCTTATCCTCTAAAAATCTGAGGTTGGAGCCAAGCCAAGAAATCAAGCACTATGTTCTCATCTGAAGGACGATGGCGGAGCCCATACATGACTCGCGACCATCGATCTGAACGAGCCCTCCCACAATCGCATGAGAAGTTAGATTCCTTTTTCTTACTTTTCTGTTGTAAATTGTATTTTTTCTAAAGAGACAAAAAAAATCACATCTCTTGTCTTTCATTATTGATAAGATTTGTAAATCGCCTTTCATGGCAAAATCGCCTCCAACGGCACCAAACCGCCTTCTACGGCACAAAAACGCCTTTCACGGCATTCAAACAAAACTGTCTCTTTTATTAAAATATGTATGCAATGGAAAACTAGAAAAAAGTTTCATTTCCCTTTTTACTTGTGAAGGTGGATCTCCGGATCACCATTTCTAAATTCCAAGTATTAAAGAGAAATTGGCATACCCGTACAAAAAAACTGATGCCCGCTTTTCCTTTTTCCCTCCACCATACCCCGTCAGCCCCGGGGCGGAGGCAGCTTTGGAAAAAGACAAAAGCCGGGTCCATCAATAGCTACTTTAGCCCCTTTGTGCAAGAGTTGCACAAGTTCTCTTCCTCTCTAAGTTCCCCTCTCTTTCACCTTTAGTTCCTTAGAGTTACGTTGGGTTTTCTCTTGAAGATTCCACCATCTTCTTGAGAAAAGAGATCTAATACGGGTCATAGCGTGGAAGATCAAAAGGAGTTGGAGATTTTGAATTGGATAGTGAAGGTGTTCATCATCATAGTGAAGAACTCAAATTCTCCATTAGAGCACAACAAAGCTCCAAAGGTATATCTACATCCTTGTATGCTGTAAATTTTGTGGTTACATGTTTATGTGCTAATTTCTATCTTTTAGATAGTATATGTTGCTGTACATGGATATGAGTTTTGAGGAATTGCATCTTGGATTGGGTTTGTTGCATTCTAGACAATTGATCCCTGCATTAAGTGGGTCAAAAGTTTTTGAAACTTGTCTGGTAGGCCCACCTATATTCCAACAATTGGTATCAGAGTCATACCTCATCTCTAATCATGTTAGATCAGCAAGCTTGCTCCAATCTTTGCATGAGATGTGAAGAAGATGAAGCAAGGGCTATGTAAGGATCAATTTTGATGAATTTACTTGGTTTGATAGTAGATTCATGTTTGGATAGTCACAAAAGGGTTTAATAATGATGGAAGGATCGTAGGAAGCCATTAGGACACTTTGGAAGTGATTTGGGGAAGAAAGGACACGAAACAGAAAACCCAAGTTGCAGAATTTCGTCAGTCCGGTCGACCTGGCCCGTGCTCAGTCGACCGGCTGACTTGCAGGCCGGTCGACCGGGCCCCCTGGCAGGTCGACCGGGCCTTCTGTGCAGAATGATGCAGAAACTGATTTTTCCAGTTTCGGGTATTCTTTTACTTCCTGTTTTTCCAGCATTATTTGGCAGCCTATTTTGTGATTTGTATGGGTGTATGAGATACTAACTTGCAGATGATCATGTCCTCTCCATATGGCCCACAAGTCTTTTGCTTTCTTTTACGGTTATTGATTTATTTAAGGCTAAATGTAAAGGGCGTCACGGTGTCCTTGGCTTCCCGTGAAAGGGCAAGGCATGATGAATTTCCCTATAGCCCTTTTATTTCCATGTTTAGATTACCATGTAAGTCTCATAATTGAGTTTTATGTAATTTTTCTAAATTTGTAAATTCTGGCGATGTCCGAGACAAAGAAGGAAAGCGATGTTGGACTCCTAATCAAAGAGTTTGAAGATTACCAAAAGAGTTTTGGAGTTGCCCAAAGAGTTTGATGAACTCCAGAAGTTTTGGAAAGTTTAGAAGTCCAAGAAGTCTATTCCGCTTGGGCCATGTGGAGGAGAAGACTAGTTTCTATTTTTTGCTATTTCTATTTATGGATGCATGCTTAATTTAGAATATTTCCAGATCTGATCCAAACATAGCAAGTTACTAAAATTGGTCAAATCAAATTAATTTTTTGGAAAGAGTTCTAATCAGTGTTGATGACCCATGAGATGGACACATTGGAAACACTAATTTAGAAATTGGACTTTCCTTAAAATAACTTGACTTGGAACTAATTTTAGATCATATCATGAGATGATTTGATATTCATATGTATACATGTGGTCCCTAAGACCTTACAAGGAAATCCTCAATTCTAAAATATTAAGTGGGAGCAGGGCATTTATATTTAGAAATCCCCATGGTTTTCCACCATAGGTTCATTGTAAGGAAAGTATTAGCCTCGCGCCATCTTGAGAATGGCCGTTCCCCACGGAGGGCTTTTACTTGTCTGGTTACTAGATATGGATCTCCTATGGATAGTGTTGGTGAGACGGGGGGGGGGGGGGCCCACTCCCCAAGGAGGAGCTGCTCGCAACGGTTGTCATGCAATGCTAGTTGGTGGGTCACACTTAACTAAAATAATGATGTAGTATCCCCAAGGATTTGCCTCATGTATTTTAGAAACCAAAGCTAATCGGGAGTCATTCATTATTTGGTATGAGATACCTAGATAATAATGAATGAAGGGGATCATGGAAAGTTAGTCTTAATCCTAATTTTGACCAACTTTGATCCGCACCAATCTAGGAGGTATCCGCACTCCCCGAGGAGGCATACCCCGGGATTAGGATTCCGATGTATTCTAAATTTAGTGGTTATGAGGATTCCATATAAATTTGGTAGAATACTAAACCCTAATGTCATTTAAATTCATTAATTGAATGTATGGTTATGTGCTACAGTATTTCCAGCATGAATTCAAATACTTTCAATCCACTTGCGACCATCCTCAACCAGAATAAGTTGGTGGGATCCAATTATGTTGACTGGAAACGGAACCTGGATATAGTCCTGACAGCTTCAGGATATAAATATGTCCATACCAAACCCCACCTTGATGAGCCATTGCCGGAAGCATCACAGGAAGAAAATGAACTTTACACCAAGTGGGCCAAAGACGTTGAGATGGACAGATGTTACATACATGCATCTATGTCTAGTGTTTTACAACACCAACATCAATCCTTTAAGACTGCATATGATATTATATCAAACTTAAAGGAGATGTTTGCGGAACAGGGCAGGCCTGCTAGACAAGCTGCTATGAGGGTGCTTATAAGCACCAAGATGGCTGAAGGCACACCAGTACAGGACCATATGTTGAAAATGATGGACTCATTGAATGAGTTAGATGTACTGGGGGCTGCGATTGATGTAGAATCGCAGATTGATATACTCCTTGAGTCACTACCAGAGTCAATCAACAATTTCAAGGTCAATTACAACATGAATAAGATGAATCTGACTCTGGCTGAGCTGTCTAGCCAGTTGGTGGTGACTGAAGGGATTATGAAGAAAAAACCAACTGCCCTGATGACAGAAAAGTCATTTGCCAAGTCCAAACCGAAAGGAAAAGGGAGGAAAGGCAAGAAGAAATCAGTTCCGAAGGCTCCTAAGGCTGAGAATGGTCCTAATGGTGGTGTTGGCAAGGCTAAGGGATCGGGGACAAAAGGAAAGTGTTTCCATTGTGGTATGACAGGACATTGGAAAAGGAATTGTCCAGATTATCTATCTAAGAAGAAGACCTCAGGTATGATTGAGTCACTTGTTACTGAAGTTAGTTTTGGAACTGGTACTTCAGAATCTTGGTGTGTGAACTCTGGGGCAACTAATCACATATGTAATTCGTTGCAGGGGTTCCGCGAAACCAGGAGACTCAGTGACGGCGAAATCATTGTCCTAGGATTTGATGCTAAGGCGGAAGCGGTCTCAGTAGGAGTTATTACTTTATGTTTTCAAGATAATAAGTTGGTTTTGTCAGACACTCTATATGTACCGTCTTTAAGACGGAATTTAATTTCAGTTTCTAGTTTGGTAAATAAAAGTTATTCTATTACTTTTGGTACTGAAGTTGTCATAAAGAGAAACGGTACTTTTATATGTTCTGGCAAGGTAACCAATGGGCTTTATCTATTAACTCCTACAATGTATGAGATACATGATATCGAAATAATAAATAGGCCATCATTAAAGAGAAGGTCACCTTCATCTAATCCAACAAAACTTGGGCACTTGAGGCTAGGTCATATAAACCTAAATAGGATTGACAGGTTAGTGAAAGATGGTATCTTGCCTTCATTGGTGGTAGAACCAATGCCTGTCTGTGAGTCCTATCTGGAAGGAAAAATGACCAAAAGACCCTTTTCATCCAAGGGCAATAGGGCCAAAGATTTATTGGAATTAGTGCATACTGATGGGTGTGGGCCCATTAATATCAGGGCCAGAGGAGGATATGAATACTTCATCACTTTCACAGATGATTATTCAAGATATGGATACATATACCTTATGCACCGCAAGTCCGAGGCTTTTGAAAAGTTCAAAGAGTTTCGAGCGTGTAAGATCCCGACCCGAGTGAACCCGATTAGTACTAATTAAGTTGCGTATTAGTGCTAAGCTTGATTAGTGTTCTTGGTTAAGTGGGGTTTGAATTAGCCTTTGTTATAGTTTTGAGGTTTTTGATTGGCTTAGTGTTAGTAGGGCCCTTTGGGGGTCCCTTTTCATGACATTGCTATTGTTTGAGGTTTTATCGGAGATGTTTGCATTCATGATTTTAATCCCGTTTTACTCGTTTTGATGATCCCGAAAACTTTCATGTTGATCCCGTTTTCGTTTGAGATCCCGAAACCCGATTTCATAGCCTTGAGGGCAAAACAGTCATTGAACACAAATCTGTACCCAAAACTTAATATCCTCGAAAACCGCGAAACATACACTTTTTAGAATTTAGATATTTCGACGATCATTTCTTCCTTCTTCGTCGAATTCATCCGAGGTCTCGAGAGAGATGATTTCAGCCAATCTAGTTCCTTTAGTAGTGGGACCCAATTCATTGTTAACAAAGGGGAAGCCATTAACCCATTCACTTCATTTCCATTTTTCCAGCACAAGAGGTGAGAGCTAGGGTTTTCTTCATCTTCTTCTTACTCTTGCCTTTTATCACTCAATCCACTCTCAAGCTTGCACCAAGAAAAGATTAGAGATCATCATCTTCTTCACCTCATTGAGAGCTTCCTCTTGATAGTTTTGTGGAGAAAACCCACATTCCAAGGATTTCCTTTGAGCTTACCTTGCCCATTAGAGGACCTTACAAGTAAGTATTTCCCTTTATCTTCTAGAATTGTATTCCTTGGACCTTAGAGAAGCTTCCCTAGCATCCTTGAGAGATTTCCTTGTTATTTCATTGTTTGACCATTTTAGGGTTTTATTTGGGGTTTTGCCTTGTAGCTTGGATTCATTGTCTTGGAAGACTTGATAGAGCTTGATTTCTTTGTTAGAAGACCTAAGGCAAGTGAATAAATGATTTTTCTAAGCTCTTATTGATTTTTGGACATTTTCCATTAATGTGCATTTATTGCTTTGTTTTGAAATGAATGCTCTTGATAAGTGTTAATGACCCATTTATAATCTTGGAGAAGTAGTGGTTTATGGCATTGAATGCCTTCTTGTTTTGTTGCAAAGGTATATATATATAGATTGTGAAATGGTTCCCTCCTCCTTTCTCCTTGTGTTGAATGTATGGTTGGTGAAGGAGAATATAGTTGATTTGATGGAGGATTTGTTGTAGTTTGAATGGAGAAATAGACCCCTCTTATGATGCATATGAAGGGCTGGAGGAAGGTTGTAAAAAGGAAGAGAAGGAGGACAGCTGAACTGGTCCGGAACCCATTTCTGGACAGTTCGCTCGAGCGACCATGACAGTTCGCTCGAGCGACCTGTCCAGAAAAGGATACGGGTTTTCCAGTAGCTTGGTCGCTCGAACGCATTTTAATAACCGCTCGACCGATGAGTTCGCTCGAGCAAACCCTTAGATTCGCTCGAGCGATGCGGTCTGCCTGAACTGTTTTAATGCACTGGTACAAAAATTTGAGTCCAGTGGGTTTTGAGATTTATTTTTTTTGTGGACCTTGGCTACCCTCCTTGGACTCACTTGACCATATGTGAGAGCGTCTTGAGCCGATGCTCTTCACGGTTGGTTCGGAATGCATCGAAGTTCAATCTATTCAATCTTGAACGGGATGGAGCGACACGATATCCTCTTCTTACCTAAATGCAAAGTCTATTTCCTTGGGTATCGCGAATTCTATTCCTTTCGGTGACTGAGTAGGTTGCTCGATGGTTCCGGGTTGACATCATACTTAGGATGGACCGCTTATAGTATTGATTTTCTATCATAACATCTAGTTATAACCATAAGCTCATTTTAAGTTTTGAAAATTGTAAAAGTGCATAAGGAGCCCGGGATGTCTTCAAACTCAAGGAGTACCAAGTCATATCTATGATCGACATACGGGACCCCTATTCACTCAAATAGATCTTAAAACATTTATCTTTCCCGAATTGGTATAGTTCATCATATTTCTCTATTTCCAAGATTTACATGTCATGAGTTGTTTTCCCGAAAGCATGATAGTAGCATTGACTTGTCTCGAAATGTATTGCCCGACATGAAATGACAGCGTGCCCTTGAGCACCCCCGTTTTACCCGTTTATTTACTGTACTTGATTTACTTGCATATGTCTCGATTGGTTTTGACCTATGAGTCGGCATCACTAAGCTTGGATACCTTGTCGGTTTGATCCACCGATTTGGAAATCCCTCTCCCGTCCCGCCAACTGCAGTTTGGATCCCGATGCCCGGTTTATTACCGTGGTCCCGTCCCGATACCCGGTTCGCTACCGTGGTCCCGTTCCCGTATAATTATATTGTATATATGTATACGTTGTTTCTCCTCACCTTGTGTGACTGAGATCAACGTCCCGTGATACTGTTGTCACTTTAGTGACAGAGGACTTAGCTTTATGTGATTGCCACCTTGTTATTCCCGATTCCTTGGATACCTCATATATTTTATCTTGTTTACTTGTTTTATAGCAAATGATTTACCTGTTTTATGAGAGTTCTTGTTTAAACAGATTTCTATGCGTTTCAAGAGATTTCGTCTATTATATATTGTTGCATCTTTTCATTCTCTTGCCAGACCGTCGTGTCTGACCCATTTGCTTTGGTACTCAGGTCCCGTTGCCGGCTTCCTTGAGAAGGAGCCAGAGGAGGCGGTAGGTGAGCCGCAACCTCTAGTCGAGTGGCGTGCTGACGATGTCATGTAGACATCGGATTGCTATGAGAGGCGTTTCATTTTGGGAGATCTACTTAACCATTCTTTTGGGTTATTATTTTGTGGTATTGGCCTTTGTTGGCCTCTATTTTTGGGGATGTAACTAAATGATGTTTTGTCTAACTTTAACAACTTTTGGGAAACTTGCTATATATATCATTGCTCATTCTGATACAGTATTTACACTTGATGTCATTGCTTTTATGACTAGAGATAGTCTACTATTTGATTTGCTACACGCTTCCGCACTCAAAAGAAATATTTCATGCAAGGTTGTGATATCCTCACCGCGGACACCTGTGGGAAATTAAATAAGTTATATAATTGGTGGATGTAGATAATCATCATCAATCATCATCCGCTACTCTTAGTCCCGATCCCGGATTGGGATTTCCCGGTCCGGGGTCTCGACAGAGCGGAAGCGGAAAAGCAAGTAGGTAAAAGTATTAAGACTTTTCGATCAGATCGAGGAGGGGAATATCTCTCTGGTGACTTTATGGCACACTTATCAGAAAATGGGATTCTATCCCAGTTATCTGCTCCTGGTATGCCTCAACAGAATGGAGTAGCGGAAAGAAGGAATCAGACTCTTTTAGATATGATCAGGTCTATGTTGAGTTTCTCAGGATTACCTATATCCTTTTGGGGATATGCCTTGAATACTGCGATGTACATACTAAACCTTGTACCATCTAAGTTTGTACCTAGTCTACAACATTTACACATTTGGGGTTGTCCGGCACACGTGCTGAAGGTAAAGACGGATAAGTTGGAAACGAAGTCGGAAGTATGCACGTTTGTAGGATATCCTAAAGGAACCAAAGGTTGGTTATTCTATAATCCTAGAGAGCAGAAAGTGCTAGTAAGCACCAATGTGGTTTTTCTGGAGGAAGATTATATGATGGACCGAAAATCTTTAGAAAAGGTGATCTTGGAAGAGATTCAAGAACAATCAATTCCAAATCCAAGTATGACCGAACTTGAGGAAGAACCTCCCTTACCAGACCCAGTAGTTACACCAGCGCCTCGTCGTAGTGGGAGAATAATCAGGCCCTGTGAGAACCCGACCCCTAATCTCTTGGATTAGTGTTGTTTTATTTGAGGATTAGTTTCTTTTAGTGGGATTAGTATTTGTTGGGTTGAGTTTGTGAGCTAGAATGGTTTTTCTTCTAGTTTTGGGCTTTTGAGTGCTTTGGTAGCTTGTGGGGCCCTTTGGGGGTTCCTTTTTCGACTTTGCATTTACTTGTGAGATTTTCCCGATTTGTTTCGTATTGTGTTTTTGGCCCGTTGCATTCATCTTGAGGAATCCTACAACTTTCATGTTGACCCCGTATCCATTTGAGAACCCGAAACCCGATTTCTTAGCCTTGAGGGCAAAACAGTCTTTTCACACCAAATCTGTACCCAAAACTCGATATTCCCGAAACCCGCGAAACATATACTTTTTGGAAACTAGATATTTCGACGATCATTTCTTCCTTCTTCGTCGAATCCATCTGAGGTCCCGAATTAGATGATTTCAGCCACCCAAGTTCTTTAAGTTGTGGGACCCAAACCTCACTTGCTTATAAGAGGAACCCATCCTCTTCATTGCTCATTTCACTCTCCATTGCTCCAGCACACATTTGAGCCTAGGGTTTGCTCTTGTGTTTTCTTCTTCTTCTTGCTTCTTCATCTCCAAGCCACTCCAAGAGATCATCACTCAAGAAATGGAGATCACCATTCTCTTCTCCACCTTGCAAGCTTTACATGGATGCCATTAGAAGAGAAATCCACCAACATTGAGACCCTCCTTGAGCTAACTTTGTGCTTTTGAAGACCCCACAAGTAAGTTCCCTCCCCAATCTTCTAGATTTGTAATCTTCTAGCCTTAGAGAAGCTCCACCTTGAGTATTGAAAGGTTTCCTTGTCATTTCATGGTTTAACCCATTTTAGGGCTTTTTTTGGGGGTTTTGTAGAGATTGTGGATCTTGAGCTTGAGAGGTGATTAGGAGCTTGTTTTGCTAGATTGGAACCCAAGGCAAGTGGATGAATGGATGGTTTGAATGTTATCAAAGTTTTATGAGAAAATCCTAAGTTTATTACTTGTTCTTGATTATTGAATACATGGTTGCACATATGCTTCTTGTCACACATATATTGATTTCGAATTTGCATATTAAGGGTTGTTTCTATCTTGTTAATCTCTTGGAAAGTTATGCATTGCATTTGGTCAAGTTTGCTCATATGGTTTTATAAGGAATAGGATTGGTTTGGCCATCCATGGTTATGTTTACTAGTTACATTCACTTGAAGTTAATACTCATTTAAGGAGTTTTGTTAAATCACCTATTGTAATGGAAAGGTGATCAATAGACTTTGTTTAGCCATAGATTTTTGGCTCAAATGGACTCTTGTGTATATTGGGGATTCTTCCCTTTGTTTATTGTGAAATGAGAAGAAAGGAGGTGTTTAAAGTTAATTTTTCATTGGAGTTTTAATGAGGATTTTTAAGTGAATATGGAAGAAAAATGTTAGTGGTTCAAGCGTTGGATAGAAGGTTGTAAAAAGGAAGAGAAAGAGAGGAACTGAATTGCCCGAATTTAGTTTCTGGACAGTTCGCTCGAGCGACCATGACAGTTCGCTCGAGCGACCTGTCCAGAAAGGGATACGGGCGTTCCAGTAGCCTGGTCGCTCGAACGCATTTAAATAACCGCTCGACCGATGAGTTCGCTCGAGCTAACTCCCAGATTCGCTCGAGCGATGCGGTCTGCCGGACATGATGCTTGGGTACAGAAATTTTTATTTTTTTCTTTGTGGACCTTGGCTAACCTCCTCGGACTCACTCGACCATATGTGAGAGCGTCTTGAGCCGATGCTCGTCACGGTTGGTTCGGATGCATCGAAGTTCAATTCATTTCAATCTTGAACGGGATGGAACGACGCGATATCTTCTTTATATATCTAAACACAAGTCTTACCCTTGGTTATCGCAAATTCTATTCTTTTCGGTGACTGAATAGGTTGCTCGATGTTTCCGGATTAGTGTCATACCTAGGATGGACCGATTGTAATCTTGATTCTTTTCTATTGTAACATCTAGTACTACCCATAAGCTCATTTTTAGTTTTGAAAATAGTAAAAGTGCATAAGGAGTCCGGAATGTCTTCTAACTCAAGGAGTACCAAGTAATTATTATAATCGACATACGGGACCCCTATTCACTTAAATAGATCTTGAAATTAATACTTTTCCCAAAATTGTTATAGTTCATTGTTTCACCTCATTTTCCCGAGATTTGCATTATATGACTTGTTTTCCCCGAAAGCATTGAAGTTACTCTAGTAACAGTTACTTGTCCCGAAGTGCATTGCACCACATGATATGTTAGTGTGCCCTTGAGCACCCCCGTCTTGCCCGATTGATTATGTATTTATACTTGATTTACTTGCTTTGTCTCGATTGTATTTTGACCTATGAGTCGGCACCACTAAGCTTGGATAACCCTGTTGGTCTGATCAACCAACTTGGAGATCCCCCTCTTGTCCCGCCAGCTGCAGCTTGGATCCCGCTACCCGGTTATTACCGTGGTCTTGTCCCGATACCGCAGATTGCTACTGTGGTCCCCAATGCCCGGCTCGCTACCGTGGTCCCGTATAGTATATGTATATGCATTCATGAGATCCCCTGTTTCTCCTCACCTCGAGTGACTGAGATCAGGGCCTAGTATATGTATATGTATTGATATGAGATCCTCTGTTTCTCCTCACCTCGAGTGACTGAGATCAGGGCCTAGTTATTGCTCTATCGCTTTAGTGATAGAGGACATAGCTTCTTGTGGTTGCCATCTTGCCAGTTCCCGATTCCTTGGATACCCGACATGTTTTATATTGCTTTTATGTTTTCTGATAAATGATTCGTTTCCTTCATGAAAGTTGTTATTTAAACAAGTGTTAATATTCTCCAATGTAAATTCAGTTATTATTATATTGCCTTCTGTTCTTTGTACCCGCACATGTTTTAAATAAATGCCGGTTGGGCGAATACCCATGCTCTTACATATGTTTCACACGATCAATGATTTTACTTGATTTATACGATTGCCCATGTTTTAAATGGATACCCGTATTATTAAATATCCGTGCTTTGCTTTAAACGACACGCGTTTTGCTAGATTCCTATGTTTATACCTGTTTCAAATGATTACCCGAGTTATTAAATATCCCTGCCTTGAAATATGTTTTAAATGAACCTTAGTTCGCCAGATTTCTTGGTTACACATTTGTTTTAAATGAACGTTTGTTTGTCAAACTTCTATATTTACACATGTTTTAGACGAACACCCGATTGTCAAATATCTATGCTTTTATAGTTGATGTAAATGAACATATGCTTTATTAGATCTTCATGTTTTAACCATGTTTGAAAAGAATACATGTTTTGTCCGAGATTCATGAGTTTTCACCCGTTTAATTATATACAGCATTTTGAGCAAATAGCATGATTTATCATTTGTATTATTATTCGCTATAGTGTGATCTTTTCATCCACCTGCCAGACCGTCGTGTCTGACCCACTACTTTTGGTACTCAGGTTCAGACTTCTTTGCCCCGAGTTGAGTGTTTTGTTGGCTGTGGAGCCATGCCTTGCAGGTTGGTTCGTCGGCTATGTCATGTAGACATTGAGCTTGACATCGGAGCTACGTCACATTTGGGTAGTAGTTAATAGCTAGTTGTTGTATGGCTTTTATTAGCCTTTTCTTGGGATTCTTAATTAATGTACATTGATAATTGTAACTTGAACATATATGGGAATGTAATATCCTGTTACTGTCAGCTCTGTAATTTATTGTGATGGTTTACTCCAGTCTGATATGATTCTTGATATAATAGCTATATGCTAAAGGTTGAGTGCGACGCGGAATCCGATGGCCACGGACTCCGGGTCGCAGCGCCACGAAAGCTTCCGCAAAATATTCAGAACGTGTTGGAATGTGTTGTCTTCACACTCGCGGATCCTGGGAGAAAAATATAATTATACTTAATCCCATTCCCGCCCCCGAGGTTCTGGTTCGGGGGGCGTGACAGGCCCCCTGATAGGTTCTCGTTCTTGGGAGAGTCTTACGAGGCAATCCCGGAAGAACTGGAACAGGATCCCTGTAACTATGATGAAGCAATTAATGACATAGATTCGGGACATTGACAAGATGCTATGAAAGCTGAGATGGAGTCTATGTACTCTAATCAGGTCTGGACACTTGTGGACTTTCCTGCCAATATCAAACCTATTGGGTGCAAGTGGGTCTACAAAAGAAAAAGAGGACCAGATGGAAGAGTTGAGACCTTTAAGGCCAGGCTTGTTGCGAAAGGGTATACTCAGAAATAGGGTATCGATTATGAGGAAACCTTTTCGCCGGTAGCCATGCTCAAGTCCATCCAGATACTATTATCCATTGCGGCTCATCTCGATTACGAGATTTGGCAAATGGATCTCAAGATGGCGTTTCTCAATGGCCATATTGAGGAAGACATCTATATGATGCAGCCAGACGGTTTTATAGCAAGTAACCGAAAACAAAGAGTTTGCAAGTTGCTTACATAGATAAGGTACTGGTACGGTTTGCTATGCAGGACTCCAAGAAGGGTATCACACCTTTCAGGCATGGAGTGCACCTTTCCAAGGATCAGGGTCCTAAAACCTCGGAGGAAAAGGAGCAGATGAGAGCAATTCCATACGTTTCGGCTGTTGGTAGCCTCATGTATGCTATGCTATGTACTAGACCGGATATCTATCATGCAGTGGGCTTAGTCAGCAGATATCAGTCTAACCCAGGTCCTGATCATTGGACTGCTGTAAAATGTATCCTCAAGTACTTGAGAAGAACTAGAGATTACATGTTGATTTATGGCAGTGATGAGCTGATTCCAGTCGGATACACAGATTCTGACTTTATGTCAAATAAGGATTCCAGGAAATCTACCTCTCGTTATGTGTTTATGCTTGGCGGAGGAGCTATAAGCTGGAGGAGTATTAAATAGGAATGTACCGCTGATTCCACTTCTGAAGCTGAATATGTAGCATCTCGTGAAGCAGCTAAGGAAGTAGTATGGCTCAAAAGGTTCCTTTTGGAACTTGGAGTGGTACCTTTGGCGCGACAGCCGCTCACAGTTTACTGTGACAGCAGTGGGGCAGTCGCTCAGTCCAAGGAACCCAGGAGCCATAAAAGCCAAAAGCACGTACAGAGGAAGTATCACTTGGTCAGAGAGATTGTGCAGAGAGGTGATATTACTATCACCAAGATAGCCTCTGCGGACAATCTGGCAGATCCCTTTACTAAGCCTTTGACCACCAAGGTTTTTGAGCAGCATGTAGACAGGATGGGCATGAGATGCAATCCTTATTGGTATTGAGCCCAAGTGGGAGATTGTTAGTTTTATGGTCTCAATACAAAGGGTATATGATGTAATAAATTGTTTAATTTCTTTATTTATCAATAGAATTCATGCTTTTCCTTTCATGAGATGAATGGTGTTTTATATACTTGCACATAACCAATACAAAAGACATAATGGCTCATGAGATGAGCCGGAGTCCATGAGTATACTAGATGTAATACATGTGTATGGATGAGATCCACATACAGGAGACATGTATTGCAAATCTTATACTCAAATATCTTCACAACCAGTGATGGGATTGGACATCTCATCTGACAAGGTTGCAGCGCCTTGATCACTATGAGATAGTGTGATTTGTCTCGATCATCGGAATGTAAGATTCCGGATCATGGTGCTGGTACATTGAATGTATTGAAGGACCATGAGAAACACCTTATATACACTGTCTTTCTTTTAAGGTCTGCTCTCATAATTCCTTAGCAATAGGCTCATAATCCTGAGACATTAATGAACTCAAGTTTCTATCTATTCATTTGCATTGAGTCACCAATGAGTGAGGCCAATTCTAGGTCAACACCTCGGTGATTTGGGTATGTTGTAGTAGAGCTGTGGGAACATTCAATGGTCAAGATGGAATCTATCTTTAATATCCCCTTGTGCTAATTAATGGATTTATCCTTGGTAAGTGCGCACCCATTCCAATTAAGAGTTAATTGGATCGGTACCAAATGATCATTATAATTAATTTGGGCTCAAGGATAATAAGATATGGATCTAATTTGGTGGACAGGTCCATTTGATCCATGGATATAGATGGAGGGGCCTACTTGTGGTACTGAGGAAGTTTAGGGTCTTCATTGTAATTTATTCCGAAGACTGGAGTGCAATTGGATTTATATAGTGGAGTTATTTGCAATTAACTGTGGGCCCGGATTGCACATGAGATGTGGGGTTGCGTGTCCCAGTTGGAGCCAGCTTTCTAAGGAATCCCTAGTGGTCCCCACGCTAGCCCAAATTATTAGAAAGATATTAATACTACTTGAACTCTAAAAGGAAGGTTACTATTGTAAAGTCCTGGGATCCGAACCCTAGAGGGGGGGTGAATAGGGTGAGCTTCAATTATGACCAATTTTAATCAATTTAACTTCTTTAACTTAAACTAGTCACAAGTGGTGATTACAAATAAAATGCCGAAGCTTACTAAAAACAATCACCACAAAGCAAGCACCATCACACAAGGATTTACAGTGGTTCGGCCTCAATGCCTACATCCACTATCGGCTTGTGATCCAACACCCCACCGGATTTCCACTATTTATGCTTTTTAATAGGCTAAGCAATAACCTTTACAATATGCTTTTCAAGGCTAAGCAATAACCTTTACAATGATGTTTTTCAAGGCTTAACATCAACCTATACATTATGCTTTTCTTAGGCTAAGCAATAACCTCTTCAACCAAGTTGGTTATCTCTCTAAGTAGTGTCTAAATTACACTTGATGGAGATTCAATTTAGCTCATTACAATGCCTCTTAATTAGGCAGATATGGAAGTGAAAAACTAAACACTTGATGGAGATTCAATTTAGCTCATTACAATGCCTCTTAATTAGGCGGATATGGAAGTGAAAAACTAACTCACACAAACACTTAATGAATGCAAAGATGTATGCTCATGACGTGTGTGTGTGTGTGTGCGATGTCCTCAATCATTTTGAAAATGAAAGCTCATAAATGTATGCCTAAGGCTTTTGAAAGTTTTAGCTCATAAAACATTTATGATTGAGGAAATGCTAATCACATGTTAAAACTAACTTGTAAAAGATATACATTTGTATCCTAAACAAGTTGTGAAAATTCAAAGACCAAAACATGTGAAGCATAGGGATGTCAATCAAATCAACAATGTAGCTCATAAAATATAAAAATAGATTTGATTGAAATAAGGGGACAAACCATATGTAATTATAAATACAACTTGAATATGATATACCAATCAATGCAAAGCAAGTTGTGAAACTTTAAAACAAATTTACATATGATTTGTAAAGATGTTGAATCCACAACATAAGATATATTTTGAAAGAGATTTTCTTATGATGAAAAACAACACCCACCCAAAGATTCAACCAAGTAAATGAATCATGTTACATATAATTTCAAAGATTCTTTCATTAACATGATCTACTTAGATTTACCAAATAAAGTACTACTTGGATTGAATCAAATGGTGATGCATCCAAAACAATAGATCAATTCAAAATATAAAACATGTTAAGGACACAACAAATTAATCATAGTTTATCATGCTAGAAAGGATTTACCAATAATTAGAGCAAAACATGAAAACATATGATTTATAACAATGTTGAATCCAAAACATAAGATATATTTGAAAGTGATTTTCTTGTGATGGAAAACAACAACCAAAGATTCAACCAAGTATATGGATCATGTTACATATAATTTCAAAGATTTTTCCATTAACATGATCTACTTAGTTTTACCAATTCAAGTACTACTTGGATTGAATCAATGGTGATGCATCCAAAACAATGAATCAATTCAAAACATAAACATGTTAAGGATACAACAAAACATAGTATATCATGCTACAAAAGATTTACCAAAAATAAAACAAAGCATGATAACATATGGTTAAGGAAAGTAGAGCTTACTTGGTGATTTAACTCATTAATCCAAGCTTTAGCTTTCCTAATGATCCCCTTCATCCCTTAGTTCATTTCCCTTTTATTTGCCTCAAAACCCCTCAAGGAGGGCCTTAAAATTCCCAACTTTTGGCAAAGGAAAGAACTCATATTTATAGAAAAAAATGCCCAACGGCTAGTCCCCGGTCGACCGGGTATGCACAACGGTCAGAAAAATGACCGTTGGAGCTTCAGGAACCCAGTCGGCCTGCAATGTGGCCGGTTGACCGGGTCCCCTGGGCCGGTCGACCGGCCACACTGCTGGTCGACCCCCTGGGACCAAAATTCCCATAATTGCATATTTTCAAAATATTTCTTGGGGGAACTTTTGGGCCACTAAACCAAGCTTGGAAACATGTTTAAAATAAACCTAAGATGTTTAAAAATATGAAACACAAGGAGCCTAAAATGATTCGAAACTTTAAAACCAAAGGCTTGCTTGATTTCTAAAAACTCTTTTTAAAAAACAAATGCATCCAAGATTAAAAACAAAAATGCATAAATCAATACTTTTACAACTCTTAAAAACAATGCATGTATAAAACAAGATTTCTTAAATCAATGCATATGTGTAAATCAAATGATGCTAGAATGAAAATGCATCCATCAAATTGCAATCTACAAAAACCCTAACAATTTCCCCCTTTGCAATTTGATGGCAACACACTCACCACTGAATTTACACACTAAGTCTTCAGCTCCCCCTCAGCTGGACAAGTCTTGAAATCTTCTTGGATGCTTCTTCTCTTAGCTTGGGCTCTTGGGCTTCAATCTTCTTGATGCTTGGTGCTTGATCAATCTTTAAGCTTTCTTTTCATCTTTCTTTCTTTAGCCAAGCATCTTCTTTAGCTCCCAAGCTTTCTTTCTTCTATTAGCTCTTCCCCTTTGACCATGCCTCTCTCTCCCTTTGGCAAGATATGCATTCTCTCCCCTTGTCGAAGATCATACAAAATCTCCCCTTAGGAAGCTTGGACATTCTCTTCCCCTTTAGAGAACTTGAATGCTCTCTCCCCCTTTGACATTAAATTGCAAAGGTACCTACACACATGAAATAAGGAAAATACCTTTTAGTAGCACCTGTTAACAAAAGAAATCGAAAATGAAATTCATAACAGGCTATCATGTATGGAAGTAATCTCTAAGGGTTCAAAGGCAATCCAAGGGTGAATTTGATCAAAACTAATACTTCCTATGAAGGTTTACACCCCCCCCCTCAATCCATTCTCTCCTTTTGTCAACATATTGACAAAGATTTAACTATTAGATGCAAGAAGAAGATGGTTTAACCAATTGAGGGCCAACTTCAAGGGAAGAATTAGATTCGTTTAACTATAAGGCTCAATATGATCAAATTACCAAAAGAAGGCAAGGTCTAATGAGAAAAGCAATCATGGATTCCAATTGGGATTCAAAGATAAGTCTATTAAAACAATCACTCTAAAATGGATTTAAAAATATGACTATTAGGAAAAATCCAAATTAGAGCTATCCATGATGAAATGGGGTTTATTAATCATAACATCAAATAATTTAACTATGAAAAACATATGCTATGAAGGTTTTGAAATCATTTCATTCAATCAATAAATATGACTTATTAAAGTGCAAGTTGAGTGAAATGAAATTCAAACATGAAGCCTACCTCAACAATTAACCAACCAATATTATGAACAGATAAACATGGTGGTCATGAGATTTACCTATATGAGCAAGGGAGGAGGCAATCATGAACATTATGATGCTAATTAATGGAGTGTGACATGGAATGAAAACATATAACTAGCAAGTTCAATCCAATGTACACAAGGTCTATCACATTCACAAGAAATCAAATCAATCGAAAATTTTACCAATTGAAACCAATTGAATTTGACAACATGATAAAGAGCAAGGATGTGACAAACACAAAATTCCATCAAGCATCATAAATGGATATTCATCACTTTTAAAGATATGACTAATGAGCATAGTGATGAACAAGATAAATTGCAATGCAAAAGGATATAACTTTGTAATGCATGCAATTTCCAGAGTGTCAAAATCATATGAATTCAACATCTAAGATATCCATCAAACATATAGAAATATGAGGAATAGATTTCAAAGAGTTTCATATGATCAAGAACACTACTATGAAGTTGAAACATGTATAAGGATGATATCACTTAGAGAATGTACATGAATCAACATCATAATCATCCAAAAAGATATGACTAGAGAGCATAGAGGATGGGTTTTAGTTCT
The DNA here is from genome assembly GCA_038049695.1 of Cinnamomum chago. Classification (NCBI taxonomy): domain Eukaryota; kingdom Viridiplantae; phylum Streptophyta; class Magnoliopsida; order Laurales; family Lauraceae; genus Cinnamomum; species Cinnamomum chago. The sequence continues at coordinate 38,663,488 of CP142461.1, forward strand.
AGTATGGTTTCTACAAGTATAATAAATATCACAACCATACATAGAACGATTTGACATTTGCATAGAGAGGATCAATCAACACTCAAGATCTAACTCATACCATATCATCAATAAAAAATATAACTATGTAATCACAAGAAGGTATGAAGTTAAAAGGATCAATCTATCATGTAACATCTCCACTCTTAGAAAATGTACTAAGCTTACAATGCAATGGAAAAAGATATGGGGTTTAAACCAAATGAACTTAGCACATAAAATCACATATGTACTTATTAGGCTCAAATGATAATAAAACAAAAGATTTTACTATAAAGCACATAAACAATCATCAATTTGCATTAATGAAAAAAAAAATATACCAAGTTAGGCACAAACATGCAAATCAACGAAACCATATCCAACCAAGCAATGTAAGACATCAAAATCAATTTGCATAAAGAATGTAACTAAATGAGCAAAGATGCAAATTGTTTGTAAAAATTATTTCCTTCCAAATGATATAATCATAATTAAGCACAAGGAAATAAATTCAAGGAAAATGCTTCTATAAATACAACCAATAAAGCTTAGAACATTTTCCAAAGTTTTTCAAATCACTTCAAAATTTAAAGTTCAAACAAAGAATCATTTATAGAATTAAGAGCAAGCGATTTTGAAAAACAAGAAGTGTACTATTGCAAATTTTCAATTTGTAAAACAATAGACACTCACATATTTTCCATACCAAGAGATATAACTTGAAAATCAATGGAAAACATAAATTGCTTCAAATCATTTGATTTACAAAAAAGGTCTAACTATGACATTCATCAAATGATTTTCCAACATCAATTGATCATGAAAAATCTAGCTATGAAAGCTTTTGTAATCACAATCAATTGATCATGAATATATATGCACTACAAGCGATATAACTATATGAACAAAATGCAAATCCATCATGAAAATATTGCAATCAAGGGATTTTGAAAACCATGAGATATAACATAAAAGTTCATGAAGACAAAATCAAATGATCACAAAGAACCATTGCATTTTAAGAGATGTGACTATAAAGAAACAAAATGCAAATGTAACATGACCAACAAATAGATATAACTAAAAAGTATAGGTTGGTCTAGAGAGGATCAAGGCCTTAAGGTTAGTCTAAAAGTGTACCAATGAAGATTCACCTAAGGTCTTGAAAAGGTTGTCCTTGAGAGATCACTATGAGGACAAACCAACTCTTGAAGATATAACTTGAAAAAGTCTTAGAGTGGTGCAATGAAACTAGGGGAAAATATATTTTCAAACATAGTGGAAATCATTACAAAGATATGCAATAAATCACAACACTAGGGTTCTAATCTAGCAAGGATCAACTCCGGGTTGTTAAGCCCTAAAATGGAGTAACCCACTCTGATACCAATTGTGAGTCCGGGGATCCGAACCCTAGACGGGGGGTGAATAGGGTGAGCTTCAATTATGACCAATTTTAATCAATTTAACTTCTTTAACTTAAACTAGTCACAAGTGGTGATTACAAATAAAATGCAGAAGCTTAATAAAAACAATCACCACAAAGCAAGCATCATCACACAAGGATTTATAGTGGTTCGGCCTCAATGCCTACATCCACTACCGGCTTGTGATGCAACACCCCACCGGATTTCCACTATTTATGCTTTTCAATAGGCTAAGCAATAACCTTTACAATGATGTTTTTCAAGGCTTAACATCAACCTATACATTATGCTTTTCTTAGGCTAAACAATAACCTCTTCAACCAAATGGTTGATTATCTCTCTAAGTAGTGTCTAAATTACACTTGATGGAGATTCAATTTAGCTCATTACAATGCCTCTTAATTAGGCGGATATGGAAGTGAAAAACTAACTCACACAAACACTTAATGAATGCAAAGATGTATGCTCATGATGTGTGTGTGTGTGATGTCCTCAATCATTTTGAAAATGAAAGCTCATAAATGTATGCCTAAGGCTTTTGAAAGTTTTAGCTCATAAAACATTTATGATTGAGGAAATGCTAATCACATGTTAAAACTAACTTGTAAAAGATATACATTTGTATCTTAAACAAGTTGTGAAAATTCAAAGACCAAAACATGTGAAGCATAGGGATGTCAATCAAATCAACAATGTAGCTCATAAAACATAAAAATAGATTTGATTGAAATAAGGGGACAAATCATATGTAATTATAAATACAACTTGAATATGATATACCAATCAATGCAAAGCAAGTTGTGAAACTTTAAAACAAATTTACATATGATTTGTAAAGATGTTGAATCCACAACATAAGATATATTTTGAAAGCGATTTTCTTATGATGAAAAACAACACCCAAAGATTCAACCAAGTATATGAATCATGTTACATATAATTTCAAAGATTCTTTCATTAACATGATCTACTTAGATTTACCAAATAAAGTACTACTTGGATTTAATCAAATGGTGATGCATCCAAAACAATAGATCAATTCAAAATATAAAACATGTTAAGGACACAACAAATCATAGTTTATCATGCTAGAAAGGATTTACCAATAATTAGAGCAAAACATGAAAACATATGATTTGTGACAATGTTGAATCCAAAACATAAAATATATTTGAAAGTGATTTTCTTATGATGGAAAACAACAACCAAAGATTCAACCAAGTATATGGATCATGTTACATATAATTTCAAAGATTTTTCCATTAACATGATCTACTTAGTTTTACCAATTCAAGTACTACTTGGATTGAATCAATGGTGATGCATCCAAAACAATGAATCAATTCAAAACATAAACATGTTAGGGATACAACAAAACATATTATATCATGCTACAAAAGATTTACCAAAAATAAAACAAAGCATGATAACATATGGTTAAGGAAAGTAGAGCTTACTTGGTGATTTAACTCATTAATCCAAGCTTTAGCTTTCCTAATGATCCCCTTCATCCCTTAGTTCATTTCCCTTTTATTTGCCTCAAAACCCCTCAAGGAGGGCCTTAAAATTTCCAACTTTTGGCAAAGGAAAGAACTCATATTTATAGAAAAAAATGCCCAACGGCTAGTCCCCGGTCGACCTGGAAACAGGTCTCGGTCGACCGGGTATGCACAACGGTCAGAAAAATGACCGTTGGAGCTTCTGGAACCCAGTCGGCCTGCAGTGTGGCCGGTCGACCGGGTCCCCTGGGCCGGTCTCCCGGCCACACTGCTGGTCGACCCCCTGGGACCAAAATTCCTATAATTGCATATTTTCAAAGTATTTCTTGGGGGAACTTTTGGGCCACTAAACCAAGCTTGGAAACATGTTTTAAATAAACCTAAGATGTTTAAAAACATGAAACACAAAAAGCCTAAAATGATTCGAAACTTTAAAACCAAAGGCTTGCTTGATTTCTAAAAACTCTTTTTAAAAAACAAATGCATCCAAGATTAAAAACAAAACATGCATAAATCAATACTTTTACAAATCTTAAAAACAAAGCATGTATAAAACAAGATTTCAAGATTTCTTAAATCAATGCATATGTGTAAATCAAATGATGCTAGAATGAAAATGCATCCATCAAATTGCAATCTACAAAAACCCTAACAACTATTTCTATTTGAAGTGAGACTTCTAATAGTGGTAATGGTAAGCTACTAATTATTAATTGAAGTAGGACTTCTATTTTAATTAGAAAGGAGAAAGCTACTAATTGTTGTGGAAGTGAGACTTCTATGGAAACTAGCAAGGGAGAAGTTTACTATTTTGTAATGGGAGTTAAACTTCTATTTCAAATAGGAAAAGAGGAGGTGTGGAGGGCTATAAATAGAGGAATCATCCCCTCTTGGTCGTGCATATTACATACAGCCACTTCAGCCCCTTTGTGCAAGAGTTGCACAAGTTCTCTTCCTCTCTAAGTTCCCCTCTCTTTCACCTTTAGTTCCTTAGAGTTACTAGTTGGGTTTTCTCTTGAAGATTCCACCATCTTCTTGAGAAAAGAGATCTAATACGGGTCATAGCGTGGAAGATCAAAAGGAGTTGGAGATTCTTAATTGGATAGTGAAGGTGTTCATCATCAAAGTAAAGAACTCAAATTCTCCATTAGAGCACAACAAAGCTCCAAAGGTATATCTACATCCTTGTATGCTATAGATTTTGTGGTTGCATGTTTATGTGCTAATTTCTATCTTTTAGATAGTATTTGTTGTTGTACATGGATATGAGTTTTGAGGAATTGCATCCTGGATTGGGTTTGTTGCATTCTAGACAATTGATCCTTGCATTAAGTGGGTCAAAAGTTTTTGAAACTTGTCTGGAAGGCCCACCTATATTCCAACAATAATTCCATGCTAAATGAATGCTAGGAACAATCAGAAAGCTTGAGAATGAAATTTTACTCCTAGTCCAGTCTTGTTTGCTTGGAAAATGTAGGTTTTTGCTGTTATCATTTTCAACGAAGTGGATCTTAAAAAGAAAGTAAGAACAGATGTAGGAATAAAATTGATGTGAACGAATCTAATAATCATTGTCTCGTTCATAATGTTTATAGTCCTGGTTGGAGCATGTATCACAATTACAGCTTTTTAATGGTTGTGTTAATGTCACTTTACATCTTGATCAATTTAACAGTGTACTCACTGACATTGTGTTAGAATGTATGGAGATTCATATTTGAAGTGAGTTGTTGTAGCATCATGTAACTTTTCAAATTGTCCACATAATATACTTGGCTACCTATCACATATTAGCACAGGTAATTTTGTTCTTTAGTTCAAATTTGGAAATGGTCAATATCGCTTTATTTGGGAAAACAATGGCCAACAACATTAACCATGCTCTTCTACCACTCCCACCATCATGTATCTTTTGAAAACCAATGAAGTAATTGCACAAGTCTGAATTGATTGTTTTATCCTCATATCTATCATAATTCATAAGCAGCACACATCCAGGAAGGATGAATGCTTTCATTTATAATCTAATTTATTGAAAAGATTCTAATGTTGTTTTTGTTATTGCAGATTGATGGACGCTTTGGGGTCGGTTGCAGACTAGGTAAATGTGTTTTATTTTTTTAGTTTATTTGTATATGTATATTGGACATATATATGGGATTGAGATTGTATCATTATTGATTGTAATATTTGTTTAATGAGATGAATGATTTGATGAAAAATGGACTTTTGTTTGCATGAAATTTTTATATTGAATAGGTTTGACACAGGTGTACAAAACAGGTTTAAAGGGAAAAAATATATATTGGAAAAAGCTATTATAAAAAAAATTAAAATACTTTTACCGACGTTTTTTTCGTCGGTAAAAGGTTATTTTATTTTTCCCGATGAAAAAAACCGTCGGTAAACATCGTTTTTAATCTTTTGTTTACTTTTACCGACGAAAAATACCATCGGTAAAAATGCTTTTTATTTTTTCTTTACTTTTGCCGACGAAAACTAAACGTCGGTAAAAGTCTTTTCCTTTTTAATTTTTTATAAATTTTTTCTTTCCCGACGAAAAACAACGTGTTTTTATTTTTTAAAAATTTTTGCGTTTTATTTTACCGATGGAAATAAACGTTGGTAAAAGTGTTTTTATTTTTTATAAATTTTTTCTTTTTATTTTACTGACGAAAATAAATATCGGTAAAAGTTTAATATTTTTTTATAAATTTTTTCTTTTTATTTTACCGACGAAAATAAACGTCGGTAAAAGTGTTTTTATTTTTTATAAATTTTTGTGTTTTCTTTTATCGACGAAAATAAACGTCGGTAAAAGTGTTTTTATTTTTTTTATTTTTTTTACAGACGAAAAAAAAACCATCGGTAAAAGTATTTATTAGATATTTACAAATGTAAATACAGTTTAACGACGTTTTTCTTCGTCGGTAAAGTGTAAATAATCGTCGATAAATATTCAAACTTTTGACTGACGAAAACGATTTTCGTCGGTAAAATCTTTTGTCCACCTTTTGTTACCGACGTCGGGCCAACGAAAATATTTTCGTCGGTAAAAAAGTGCAGTTTGTTGTAGTGCGTGTTGGTACGATGGTGTACCGGAGATATCTTTTTGTTGATATCCAGCCGTATGTTCCCTCGTGTTTCGAGTTGCAAATGGGCTTCTCTCAAGGCGTTGTTGGAGCACCTTCGAGCATGGTGAAGCGTTTTGGAGGTTGCAGGACAGGAGGAATGCATGGGCCTTTTATAATGCGGAGGACACTACCGCCATGATTTCCTATCCTGAGTTGCCCACTTTCCGGACTGCTGGCTTCAAGAAATGGTTTGCGGAAAGCTTTTCAGTGTACTGGGGGCTTTCCAAGAAAGAGCTCAATGTCAAGCAGTTTCCGGGGAAGGGTCTTGGCAGATCGGATGGAGTCCGTCGAGAGGAAGTCTTGTCTTTCCTTTCCGGAGAGAAGCACAAGATCGACTTTCTCAATGAGCAGGACATCATTAGACCAGGAGCTATACAAGAGATACCTAGTGAGGTCTTGGATCAGCTCGAAGAGGAGGAAGCCGAGATCGACGCTTGGATGCAAGCGGAACTGACGAAGGCTTCCATGGAGTCCACTGGGAAGAGCAAACTATCGAGTGAGGAATCAAGCGAAGTTCCTGACTTTGACAGTGGGGCGGGTGCTTCAAGTAAACCATCCCATAGAAGCAAGAGGAAGAGAGGGCAGCGCCGCAATAAGAGACGACACGATGACTCTCCTGATTTGGAAGTCCCTCTTGCCACCGCTGAAGAGATGTCAGGGGATACTGATGAGACTCCAGAAAAGAGGAGCCGAGAGGAAGAAACCGTTGATGAAGGTATGATTCCTCTTTCTTTCCTTTTTGTTTCTTTCTTCGAGAGTTTCTTGTTTTGATCTGCCTTTTCTCCCTTTTTCAGTGAAGGATGAGGACTTGATGATGCCTGAGGTTCCAGCCGATGAGGCAGTGACGGATCCGGTTACGGCATCTAAAGAAGAACCGAGGGACTCTGGAGTGATTCCAGAATCTTCACCTGGTATGACTTCTTTGTATTTTCTTTCTTTTTGTGTCTGTGCTGTCATCTGCTAACATATTGTGAGGTGACAGAAGAAGTTCCTCCATTTTTCTCAGTGCCAGAGCAGGGGATGCTGCAGTTGAACCAGAAGCAGGGACTTCTTATTCCAGTTTTAATGCGGCAGAGACGAAATCTTTTGAACAGATTCCTTCGCCAGTGTGTTTGGTTAGAAAGATCTTAATGATCACTCCTCCAGCAGGACATGACACGGGCAATCGACCAATGGAGAGGGGCGAGCCTTTGTCCGGGCCATCTCTTGATTATGCAAAGAAAGTGTTGAAGAGCGTTTTGTGCTCATGGATTGAAACTCTTTCTTCTGGCCATTTAGAAGCTGGCTTTGGTATGATTAAGCATGTACAGGACATCCTTGCTGATAACGAAGAGGTCGGCCTGGACGTTGCAGAGGGGAAGGCTTTCGTTGATGAAGGCATAGCTCAAGGGAACAAGTGGAATGAAACCAAGAGCTTCTCAAGTGGTGACTTCTTCAATTAGATGCTTTTGAAGCCTTCTGGCGAGGTCAAGTCTGAGCTGGATGAAATCTCGTGGACTCGGAAGCAATTCGTTTGGGAGAGGAACGTTACCGAGTTGGCTATCATCGGGCTAACAGAGGATCTGCGCCGTATTGATAGGGAGGTCGTTGAGACCAGGCAACGTCTTGAGCTATTGGAGGAACAAGTTGCCGCGAAATGGGATGCCATTGTGGAAGCTCGTGCCAGAGAAGGGACTCTGATTCGCGAAGTCGAGGAGACTGAAAGCAATCTCCGAAGGAAGACTCAAGAATATGAGCAATGGCAGATTCTTTGGGAAGAGCTTCCTCGTGCTGCAGACGGATCGCGGCGTTCTGCCGCATTCTATGGGAAGATCTTGAAGAAGCGTGGTCTGGAAGCGTTAGAGGCTAAGGCCAAGAGTCTGTTTGAGGAGTTGAGTCTTTAGTTGAAGACCATGTGAGATTGAGCTCCTGACTTTTGTAACAAACTTTTTTTCTTCTTTTCTTTTTTGTACCCGTGTATACACACATATATTTTTGGTACTCTTTCTTTTGTAGTGCTTATGGACATTTTTTTTTAGCTCCTCTTTTTGTATTGCCCCTTTTCACTCAAATTCTTTTGTGATAAATTCAAGCAATGTGAATGTTTATTTGGGAATTTGATCAAAAGTTTGTCATTTTGTGAAAAACTTTTTTGTCAAATGGTTGTTTTGGCGTGAAAGCCAATTTTTGAGATGGAATAGAAGCCAAAACTTGGGTCGGCATGGAAGCCAGAATTTTGAGGCCAAATTTTGGGATGGCATGAATGCCGGTTTTGTTTGTGGCTTGGGAGCCAACTTTTGAAATGGCATAAGAGCCAGGTTTTGTGGCGTAGGAGCCGAAGTTTTTTTTTTTTTTTTTTTGAGATGGCATGAAAGCCGGTTTTGTTTGTGGCAAGGGAGCCAAAATTTTGTTTGTGGCATTGATAGCCGGGATCTGTTTTTTGTTAGCATAGAAGCCGAAATGTTGTGGCGTTTATAGCCAATTTTTTTTATGGCGTTTATAGCCTATTTTGTGGCGTTTATAGCCGATGTTTTTTTTTTTTTGAACACCAAGTTTTGTTTTGTTGGCGTGAAAGCCAGGTTTTGTGGCATTTATAGCCCATTGGTGGTTTTCAAAAATGCAAGTATCGACTAAAAGTCGCCTCCCTGCTGAATGGTCTTGCAAGTATCGATGGAATGTCGCCTCCTTACTCATTCGGTTGCGAGTATCGATGGAATGTCGTCTCCTCGCGGATTTGGATGCAAGTATCGACTAAGCGTCGCTTCCTTGCTTTTTCAAAATTTTGGTTTTGTGGGTATCAATGGAATGTCGCTTCCCCACGGATTTGGGTGCAAGCATCGACTAAACGTCGCTTCCTTGCTTTTTCAAAATTTTGGTTTTGTGGGTATCGATGGAACGTCGCTTCCCCACGGATTTGGGCGCAAGTCCGGGAAGAGGCACCTAAATTGAGATTTTTGAATTTTCTTTTTTTGAACAATGAAACTATGAAAGTAAGCATTGTTTTGAATTTTTAGAAATCTCAACATAAGGATAAAAAATCTAAAAGGGGCGGGTTTGACGAGCGAGTACCTGAGAATAGGCTTTGGTCGTGCAGGCACTGCTCTGGCCCAGTGACGGAAGTCTTCAAGGGTAGTACCGCTTCAAGAACTTGTCGTTGATGGGTAGCATACATATGCCGCCCTCCATGTTTAGAAGTGCGTATGCGCCGTTGGAGAAGACTTTGTCAATGACGAAGGGTCCCTCCCATTTTGGTTCGAGTTTGCCTTTGGATTTGTGGGCGAAAACCATTGGCCTTTTTACTGCAAGAACCAAGTCACCCTTTTTGTAGGCGCGTTGCCGGAGTCGAAAGATTCTGCCATGCGTGCTTGGTACAGCTCAATGCTTTGTAAGGCTTCGAGCCGTCTTTCGTCGAGATTGTCCAGTTCTTGGAGTCTCAATTTGACATTGCTTTCTTGCGTCATATCATTTTGCAAAGATACCCTTAAGGAAGGAATTTGTACTTCCAAAGGGACAACAGCTTCGCAACCACAGACCAAAGAGAATGGTCCTCGAACGGTGGTTCGATAAGCCCACAAAGCTTCAGGTAGTTTGTCGCCCCAGTCTCTTTTGTGGCTAGAGACCATCTTCTTGAGGATTTTGCAAAGTGTCTTGTTGAAGGCTTTTGCTAGTCCGTTTGCTGCCGGATTGTATGGAGTCGAATGACAACTTTGGATTTTGTACTTATCGCAAAACCTATAGAATCGGTGATCCCAGAATTGTGGTCCGTTATCATGAACGAGTCTTTTAGGTATACCGAAGCGACAAATAATGTTGATGTGCAAGAATTGAAGGACTGATGAGGTCTTCACTTCGTTGAGCGCAAATGCTTCTGACCACTTGGAGAAATAATCCGTGACGGCGAAGATAAAGCGATGGCCTTTGCTTGACGGGGGAGAGATAGGACCTATGATGTCCATACCCCAAGCTTTGAACGGCCATGAGATTGCTGTGAGATGTAGCCATTCTGGAGGCATATGAACATAGTCTCCATGAACTTGGCATTGGCGGCAGCGTTTAGCAAATTGCATCGCGTCAACTACCATGGTAGGCCAATAATATCCTAGCCTTTTTATCTGATCGTAGAGCTTAGGACCGGCCTGTTGGGCTCCACAAAGACAAGCATGAACTTCTTTGAGGGTTTCCTCAGCCTCTTATTGTGACAAGCAGCATAGAAGTACTCCATCGAAGGATTTTCCATAAAGCATTTTTGAAGGTATATTTAAATGAAAGTTTGGGGGCTCCTCTTTGGACTCTTACCCATTCTTTTGGATCTTCAGGGAGGATTCCGAACATGGTGTAATCAATGAACGGATCTCTCCAGTCGCCGATTAGAGGTTTAAGGATGGAAATCCGACTTCCGGCCAATTGGTGGCATTCAGCAACTGCTTGGTGTGTGTTAAGAGGAGGGAGAATCTTTCTTTGACACACTATAATTTGCATGTTCTCTCCTTTCTGGATCGCCATGGATGTGGCAAGTCCGGCTAGGGCATCTGCACGAATGTTCTCACCTCTGAGAATATGGGTGATGCGACAGATGTCGAACCTTTGGTGAAGTGATTGTGCCTTGTTGTAGTAAGGCAACAAATCAGGTTTTCTGACTTCAAATTTCTGATTCATCTGGTTGACGATCAGTTGAGAATCTCCAAAGACTTCCAGCATGGTGAGGCCAGATTCGAGGGCTAGTTCCAATCCTACAATCAGGGCTTGGTACTCAGCTGCATTGTTTGAGCATGGTTCCAGTAGTGAGAAAGCATGTGGAATCATGTTCTTGTCGGGGCTAACAAAGAGGATGCCAACTCCCCAGATTAGGTTTCTTTTTTCATTTGTCCTGGTTGCACCATCAAAGTACATGTCCCAGGAGGCATTTGGTGAGAAAGTCTCCACGTTGTAGACAGGTTCGTCTGGGAGATCATCTCTGAGTGGGGAATCTTTAGGCAACGGATGCTCTGCGAGGAAATCTGCTAGGGCTTGACCTTTGATTACCTTTTGTGGCACATACCTAATATCAAATTGTGATATGAGGATGGACCATTTTGCCAGTCGGGCATTGAGAGAACCTGCTTTTGTGACAAGGACCTTTAAGAGGTTGATCCTCGAAATCAGGTAGACTGTGTTGGACAACATATAGTGACGCAACTTTTGTACGGCAAACACCACTGCAAGGCATTCTTTCTCGACTGGAGAGTAGCGATGCTCCGCACCTACCAGCATACAACTGAGGTAGTATAGCGCAACTTCTTTTCCTTCGCCATTCTCTTGTGCAAGAAGAGCGCCCAGAGAGTGGTCGAAAGCTCTTGTGTACAAGGTGAATGGTTTTCCAGTGGTAAGGGCAGGCAGTACTGGAGGTTTAGTTTGGTATGTCTTGATGTCTTGAAATGCTGCTTGACATTCAGCATCCCAAAAAAAGTTCACACCTTTCTTCATTAGGCGAGAGAAGGGACGACATTTTCCTGACAGGTTGGAGATGAACCGTCTGATGTATGCCAATCTTACTTGAAGTCCTTTCAGTTCTCTTAAGGTTCTTGGAGAAGGCATTTCTAGAATAACTTTGATTTTGATGGGGTCAAGTTCTATTCCAGTTTTCCAGACTATGAATCCGAGAAACTTACCCGATGAGACGCCAAAGAAGCATTTCAGGGATTCATTCGCAGTTTGTGTTTGCGAAGTCGGAGGAAGACTTCCCGAAGGTCTTTCAGATGGTCTTCTTTTCTTCTACTTTTGACGGCGAGGTCATCAACGTAACATGCAACCGTCTTGTACTACATATCTTGGAATATCTTCATCATAGCCCTCTGATATGTGGCATCAGTATTTTTCAGACCAAATGGCATGACAGTGTAGCAATACACGCCAAATGGGGTCCGAAATAATGTTTGTTTTTCATCTTCAAGATGCATCTTTATCTGATTGTAGCCAGAGAATCCATCCATCAACGTCATTCGCTCAAACCCACAGGTATTGCCAATCATCACCTCTAGCATGGGGAGTGGGAACTCATCTTTGGGACAAGCGCCATTTAGATCTCTATAATCAATACAGACCCTGATCTGCCCATTTTTCTTTGTCACGGGGACGATGTTGGCCAACCATTCAGGAAGCTGTTCTTCACGGATGAAGCCGATGTTTTTGAGTTTTTGAACTTCTTGTTCAGTTTTGTCCATCACATCCGGACGGAATCTCCTTTGGCCTTGTTTAACAGGCTTGATATCTTTTTGTAAATTGAGTTTGTGGACTGCTATCTTGGGGTCTAAGCCAGGCATTTCAGCATAAGACCATGCAAAACAATCAACGAACTCACGAAGAAAAGAGATATACTCGGGTAACTCATCATCATTTATATTCTTGCTTATGCATACAGGACATGGGTCATCTGGTGTTCCCAAGTCAATCTTTTGAACATGATCTTCTATTGGAAGGTTCGAGGGTGGTTCCTCCACAATATTTTCGGAGGCTTCCAACTCAACGAAACCTTCTGGAGTTTCAAGGGTATGTTAAGACCAAGGCTTTGTTTCTGGCCATGAGTCTTCAGGATCGGTGATCTTCTCAAGGCTTGCTATGAGGTGATCCCAATCGTCTGTTGAAACCGGGTTGAAGTAGAGTACTTCTTTTGGAGACACTGGTTCTTTTGGGCCAGAACGCCACATGTCTGTATCGCCTGGTAATTCCTCTTCATCATCAGAGAAATCATACCGATTGGTAGAGCTTCCTGGATCCTTGACAGGCGACTCTTCAAAGAGATATCCAGGGAGATCGATGTCTTCAAGGACATGAGATGTTGAGGCTTGGTCGACAAATCGACTGCTCAGCATTTGTGTCAACTGTCTCATGGGAGTGTCAAGATCGAACCCCAACCCGTTTGAAGATCTTTCTACATGACCGTAGAGTCTCCAATCTTTCAGTTGACTTTTGGTCAAGGCGGGCTCCAATGGTGTGAGAATACCGCGACCTTGTCCCAGACCGACTGGGTTATGAGTGTCATAACCCATTTTCTTCATAACAACTTGTGCCATAGGACTATATAGAAATAGTTGAGGCATACCTTCGTTTTGGAAAGGTTCAAGCATGGAATTTGATGAGGAAGCTTCTGATCTATGGAAGAAGAATGGTTTCTCTCCTGCTGAAGTTGCCGGAACAATAAAGGAAGCAGAAGTAGGATCTTCTACGTCGGCAGGTGTCTCTATTGCAGGTAGAGCATGCTGAACTTGTTGAGTGTCAGCTTGGCATGACGGTGTGTCGTCTTCTAGCTCTGACTCTGAATCCATGTCTTGCATGATTGACACGAAAGAGACAACAAACTTGCCCCCAGACTTTTGCTTTGTTTTCTTTGCTTTGATTGTAATGACCAAAGGCTTGGAAGATTTGAGAGAGACAACGAAGGGAGATGAATTGTTCTCTTCGGATTTACCGGAAGGTTTGTTCTCTTCCGACGATTCCCGAGGAGCCTTGCCTTTATCTTTCTGAAGATTTTCAGCAAGGGGTGTTATTTCTTCCTCATTTTCTTCTTTTTCATCTTTGTACATCTGAGCATCTGCAAAGTGGACTTCTTTGCCTTTGAAGGGCTTTTTGTCTGCAAACACTAGATGTATCGAGCCGTCATTGCCGACGAACTTGATACATTGATGTAGAGTTGAAGGGACGACACCATTCTTGTGTATCCAGGCGCGTCCGAGGAGGATGTTGTGGCATGAGGGGGTTCTTATTGCAAACACAGTGACTTCAGAGATAAGATCACCGATTTGCAACTTGAACTTGATTTTGCCGATAGGCCTTTGAGCTCTCCCATCGTACCCAAAAATGGATACAGATGTGTGACTCAGCTTGCTAGGTGGGATGCCCAGTTCTTCAAGCGCCAAAGTAGAGATGAGGTTGAGTGTAGACCCTGGGTTTATCTGGACTCTGTATATCGGCATTTCTTTGATGTACCCTGTGAAGTACAGGGGGCAGTTGTGCTTTGTCTAGCCTGGCAGGAGGTCATCCTTACCGAAGGCGATGGTTGCACTTGCTGCTTTTTGGACTAAGAGGCATTCAATGCTTGATCCCTCGGTTTTCTTCTTTTCTCCCTTTGAGGAAGTATTTGATTTTTTGACCCTGTAGTCCATTTCAATTTGTAGGACTTGTGGGGCATGTTTTTCAACATCCGCATTCAACATTTGTAGTTCTGAATTGAGACTATCACGAGTTTGTGGAGACATTCGTAATAAGTCAAGGTTGTGCAGTCGTGCAGGTATGTGTTTGAAGTGCTCGATCAAGTCGTACTTGAAAGCCTCCTTCGGGCCTGCATGTTCATTAGTGTTGCCACTAGAGGCGTTTACATTTTGTGTTCCCGAAGGATTTACATAAGAAGAAGAAGAGGATTGGTTGTAGTTTTTGTGGTAATCCCGGCCAGAGCGGGTGCCTCTACCAACTTCGAGAGCTTCTTGAGAAGGGTCTTCTTTTGGAAGATCATCCTTGAGATCCAAGGGCTGATCCTTCTTATTTGCTAAAGATGTGTCTGCAGCAGAGTCACCATCCTCAGTGATTGCGTTACATGGAGCATTTTCCGGGAACAAGTCCTGAACAACATCCCGCAACTTTTCTCCTTCATTGAGCAGTTTGTCGGTCCAGACATCTCCTATGAGGTCAGGTATCTGGGACCAATTGACCAAGTCTTAATCCGCTGAAGTCTTTTCAAGATGATCGGTCAGAAGAGCTATGAGTTGTGACGTCACGGTTTCAGGGGATGAAGGCTGAGAAGATGTTTTCTCAGTGGAAGTCACCTGAGAAAATGTAGCTCCGGAAGATATACTATCAGGTGTAGCCGAAGAGTACGTGTCTTCAGTAGATGATGCTTCAGAGGCACTATCATCCTTTGCTATCGCATGGCAAGTTACCGTGATGGGAGATTCCCCCAATGTGGACTGTTGGGAGTCAGACTCATCATCGGATGAGAGAGGATCATCTATCCAGCAGTTTTCTCCATTTTCAGGAGTTGAAGGAGGAGGTACTTGTTGATTTCCAGGGACTTCCGGTTCCGGATTTTGATCGTGAAGATGCTGCTCTTGTTCTATGGCAAAGCATTGAAAGATCCTCACATACTCTTCAGGATCAGGCATGGGAGCCAAATCTTCTTCTTCATTTGCCCCTTGTGGTTCGACATAACCGGGTTCCACTGGAGGGTCAAAGGGTGCTAAGTCAACAACATTTTCTTGAAGAGGCTCTTGGTCTCCTTCATCATCGGACCATGATCCCTATTGCCCATATGGGTTATACCAGATTACCGCCATAAGGTGAGTTTCGGGAACCCATTATTCGTCGGAGAGATATTCTCCTATTTCAAGGGATTCCTCCCACTCGTCGGTGTCACTGGCGGTGTCACTAGATTTGTATCTATCCATGGAGAATCCAATTACCAAATTGCAAGAGTATGATGCCCCTTGCGTAGTTTCATTTCTGAATTGAGGTGGCATAAAATCACCAAGGGTGAATTTTCTTTCCACCTTTGAAGCCTTGGATTCTTCCGTTGCCCCCAGCGAAGCAGTGGAAGAGGTCTCTGCCTTTTCAAGGACTTCTTGCTTTGATCGAGCTTTCTCCTACTGTTTGAGCTTACGGAGTTATCTCTTGGCTTGCCTTTGCTGTCGAGCGGTAGGCTTTGTTTTGACGATCTCCCAATTTTCATCTTCTAGGAGATCGGGATGTACCCATATAGGTTGTCCGTCTGGTGTTGGATAAGGAACCAACTCTTGGGACTTCTGGGTCATTTTTATCACCTTAAAGGAAGTAGTGGTCTTCTCCTTTGGTGACTTCGAAGTTTGTCCTTACGACACCATGTTGACGGAGGCAGACCCATAGTTTTTGTCAAAGGTGATGACTCCATTTTTCCACATCTCGTTGATCTTCTCTCTCACAACGAAGCATTGATTGAGAGGATGCGAGATCATTTGGTGGTAGGGACAATACCAAGGATCATTGGTTTTGCCAACATCTCCCGGTCTTTTGGGCTCAGGTAAGGTGAGTTTACCATTTGCTACGAGAGCCTTGAAGATTTCTTGGACATCTTAATCGAACGGGTATTTTTTCTCTACTCATTCTCTGAAGCATCAAAGAGTTCAGGTTTCTTACTTGAAGCTTTATTTCCAGCTTTCTTTGGCTGCTGAGGAGCTGACTTGGTTTGCACATTAAGAACCTCATTTTTCTTTGGCTTTGAGGTCGTAATGATAGCCGGCTCTTTCTTTGATGATTGCTAACTATTGAGGTCTTTGAACACCGTTTCAGCCTCCATGGAAGCTTCTAGGAGTTCTCCCAGGTTTTTTGATTTATTACCGACAATCATGGAGTGGATCCTTGCTCTCATGTTGTTACGGCATATGTCGACGAGCGACGCTTGTGGCAGCACATTTGATAGAGGGATGTCATTTCTAGGCTCATTTTTTCACTTAGATGCATGTATTATAATGTATAAGATGTGTACAAGTGCATGTAGCATTTATAATGTGAGTGCATGCTTTGTAGTTTGACTTAGAAGTACCTTGGTTGTGTGTATGATGATGGAATGGACTCCCTGAGGAGCACTAAGGGATCATGTGAAGTGTGTTTTTTTTTCCTTAAAGGCGACAGGTTTTATACCAGATGATTTTTCAGGGTCTAAAAAAAAATAAGGGAGACTTTGGCGAAATCTCTTCATAGTTCCTCGAAATTCGTGCCTAGGCATGGAGTCTCACAGAGGGAGCATTAGTAGTTTAGAGTTAATAAAGCAAGATTTCATACAATAAAAGGAGAATAAGCACAATCTCTCATAAATCTAAACTTAGTAAGTAACATAGAATTAGGTTCTCAAACAACGGGGTGTGCCTGAGTGTGTGACATTTGTGACCTATGCAAGTCTATGTTTCGAGGCATTCACAACATCAGCTATAGATATGAAGGCGTATGCTAACGATCATCATATTTTATCATGAAATCCCATGGCAGACATCGTCCATGGTATATAATAGTAGTCAAATTCAATATACGCATCAAATAGACATGATCCATAATTTCTATCAATCATTATCTTATTTCAAGTCACAGGGAGTTGTGCACAAAATAACACCCGTGATGTGACCCTAAAGAGAATAAAAAAATGCCCCAGCTTGAGGGGTGTTTTGATTATGACCGGGGTTGGTTTTCCTGCAAAGGTCTCAAGGAAAGTTTGTTAGTTTAGTATTTTTAGGCTCCCTACATAGTCTGGCTAAGGTAGCATTTTTCTTTCTTGGTACAAATGTTAGGGGGTGTTTTGGGACTCAAGCTTTGAGAAAAATAAGATCGGGAATGGGACCTTTGGGATACGTGTTATTTTTTTCTGCATTCAACTGAAGGTCATTAGTAATGAAAGCGTGCATGGGGTGAGTGTGTGTAGGCTATTGAGTGCTTGTGGCAACCGTGTGTATATGAGATGAGGACCCAGATTGGGAAGCCATGCAAGATAAAAATATATTCATATGTATATATATAAAAATGCCCCAGCATAAGACTAATGTTCATTTTGGCCGTGGGTGAGAATGTGAAGGTGGATTAGCCTCTCAATCCATGATTGTCACCTTGGTGGCAACGTAATCTTCCCTAACCATCCTTTGGAAGTCGAGCCCTCACGGGCCCCCTTTTGTAGCTGCTTAGTCTTTTCGATTGACCTTTGGAGCGCACCTGACTGCCTCCGGGGCTCATTTGTGAGTAATGTTTGTGTGTGGGTTTGGTGAGTCACCGTGCTACCTTAGTGTTGTGGTTTTCGACCACCTTCTGCTTAGTTCGCCTGATGAGTACCCATGTCACTCCAGCGAGCCTAATTCTAATAGAATTTTTTCTTCTCTTTGTTCTTTGTTTTTTCGTTTTGTTTTGTTTTGTTTTTGTTTTTTTTTTTTTTTTGACATGTGACTGTGCAATGCCTAGGTCCCTTAAGCTTTCTAATCAACCCATGTAACGAGCATTCGGTCAATGACTCCCAAACTAGGTGGCTTTAGGGCACTAGGCATTTAAATACCCCTACGGGCTTACTGACTTGAGTTAAAAAGGCTACGAACCCAGACTAGTCAAAAAACTTTTATTCTTTTCAAGACTTCTAACTAAACATTTTTTCTTCTCTTTTTTTTTTCTTTTTTTATTCCTTTTTTTAGCAGACGGTCAAGAAGCTTTCATGACATGGGCGAACTCACCTACAAACCTTCACATTGGATGGCTTTAACCGTGCGGAATTTGTGTGGGGCAGACTCACCATTTTGTGTATTTTTAAGTGTCGGTGTGTGTTTGAGTTTCAAGTTTGATCAGAGTGCATCTCTTTGGTCCTCCTACGAGATTTCTACAACTACGCTAAGGAGCAAGGGGGGTCATACATCGTAAGAAGTAGGGGAGGGTCATACTGTGTACGATCCATGGACCGAGGAGCTCTTCCCCTTCTGCATTTACTAGTCTATATGCATTACCAGAATATGCTTCTTTAATTACATAAGGGCCTTTCCAATTGGGTCGCAATTTACCTTTAGGATGCGGAAGCTAGGATGGAGTGATGCGCTTTAGCACGAAATCACCAACTTTGAACTTTCTTTCTCTGACATGTTTGCTATAGGCTGTGGTGATTCGCTTCCGGTATACTTGTGTATGCTCTGCTGCTTTCATTCTTTTCTCGTCAAGTTGGTTTAGCTGAAGTAGCAATGCTTCTCTCCTCGGGTCTTCTGTCATATCTTCATTTAGCTGGACGTGCAGTGATGGATGAAGGACTTCAAGGGGAAGGATTGCTTCCATTCCGTAGGTCAAAGAGTATGGGGGTTTCTCCCGTAGGAGTTTTTATAGAAGTTTGGTACACCCACAATGCTTTGACCAAATGGTCTGGCCAGTTACTATCTTTGGGGGTAATATGGGGTTGAACGATGCGGATCTATGTCATATTTTGTGCTCGACTCGTTTATTTTCTGGGATATGAATTGTGGACCATTCTCTGTTATGAATACCTTGGGGATGCCAAGTCAAACTATTATGTTCTTTTTAATGAATTTGACTACGGAGGTAGCTTTATTGTTGACATATGCCTTAGTTGTTGTTGTTGATATGAATGCCTCGGGCAGTTCTTAAATCTCTTGATGTGGTCAACCAAGCAACCCTCTTTAGTACCCACTAATTTAGAAACATCCAATCATCATTAATAATCGTGGTTCATAGGGCAGTCCCGGTTTTGAAGCAATAGGTAAAATCTGCAGCCGATCTCACTAATTCTACTCATGACCTCCTAGAGGGATGTTCCACCGCTTTGGCTCACCTATGCCTTTTATGTTGATCAGACAATTGTGTTTTTATATTGTTTATACTTCTTTTTTTGGGTTTGTGAATTTTTTTTGGGTTTTTAGGGGTTTGTTTATTTTTTATGGTTTTTTTTTTTGCATAATCCTACGTAGTAACTAATTCATTCGGGCTTGCTTGAATTTGTAACCCTTCATTGGCATGAAGCCTAGGGTCGGCCTAGCATGATTGTGATTTTCCATTGTGTGTGCTAGTGATGTGTTGCGCATTATGAATATTTTGACTATTCGAAAACGCTTGCGTTTAAGACCTCTTGACCTACGTGTTTTTATTAGTGGATATTTGGTCTGGGTCTTATGATTTTGCTCTCTTCGAAAACTAGAGCGTTGAAACATTTTCGACCTCCGCCATTTGGGCTTTGGTCTGATGACAACATATCTCACTTGTATTTTATTATGGTGTCTTCTTTGAAACCTGTGATTTGTTATTTGTAGTTCAGGTCCTAAAATGATGCATTTAGTCCATAAGTTTTTATTTTGGTTCATCCAGAACCGAGACCGTTGAAATATTTTAAACCCCCGCCATTTGGGCCTTGGTCTCATATTAAAGAGTTTCATGTGTCTCATTATGTTGATTTCTTTGAGGACGTGGATATGACTTCGCTCATTGATGCATTAAGATAAGGCTCTTATATTTGGGACCTTTAGTTTGCTCTTGCCGAAAATGAGAGCGTTGAAATGTTTTGGACCTCTGCCAATTGGCCCTTGGCCTTAAAGAGTTTGACCAATTAAAAGATTTGTGATCTTTGAATGATGATTCCCTGTTTTTACTTGATGATCTCCGGTCTTTTGTTTTCCTAATTGTTCGACCCTCATCTTTTGTGTGAACCGTATGATTTTTCCTTTTTCTTTGGGCTCTAGGTTTTGTTGTAGTGCATCTAGCTTCCTTAAATGTAGTTCATCCATGTTTTGGAAGGTGTGCTCTAAATTTTCTCTGTAACCTAGCAGACTTACATCATGAAAGTCTTTGAGCAAGGGTGTAATCTTAAAGTTTTGGTTGTGTCACTACTAGATGGTCATGTGGGATAAGAATTTCTTTAGTCGTGTGGATTTTTACATTGTTCTCTGGGACTATCGGAATCTTAGGTGGCACGTTTGGGTTAACACCTGAAAGTTCTTCTATATTCAAATCTCCGAAAGTCTTTCCTAGAGCTTTGGGAGTGGTCTCAATTCTTTCATGGAAACTAATTGGACCAAACTCTATTTGGCTTTCTAGTTCGGGAACAATCTCTACTGCTGCGTTTGGATTTTTCTCTTTATGGGCAGGGTACCATTCTAGGTGAAGGATCGGAGTTGGATCAACTCTTGGTAGTTGTCTCTTCTCAAAGTATTCTACGTAATCTTGGGTCATGATTATTGGATTGGTCAAGGGCAGGCATGGCAAACCTTTTAGAATACTCTGAAGTCTTAGTCTCGGATTTAGATGGGCCTTAATCAGGGCTAGAACAGAGTTAGGCTCTATCTCATTGTGGAAGTTATGTTTGTCCTCTAAGATCGGTTTAATTATATCGGTATCATTTGATCTTCTAAGAGGGGTTAACCTACAAGGCTCACTAGTCAAGACATCATTTGATTGTGGTTCCTCCTCTAGGGTCTTTTCTACTGAGTGGTTAGGGTCTAGTTGAGGGCTTCCATGTTGGATTTCAATGGTAGGCCTAACAGTCTCTTGGTGTTGAGTCTTAGGTGTTGCTTTGGTTTCTATGATAGATTCGGATGGCTTTATTCGTTCAGGTGGCGTGCTCGACAAGATCGACTTCTTTCTAATCTCAGATTTGTGTTTCTCTATTTCTATTTGCAATTCACTAAACATACTGGGACAGAGAAATTCAACCCCAAATTCTTTTTCATTCTTTCTTGTCTCAACTGTTGTTGGGATGGGTTCAAGATGCGTCGGTCTAGGTTTAGGGTGGTCTTGTTTATTGTTTGGTTGCGTGTTTGTTCTAGATGTTTGGATCACGATTTGGGTTTTGCATGATGGTGTGGGATCCAAGTTCTTTTGTTTGTGACGTGGTCTATGTCTTTTAGTGGTATTCGTCTTAGATTGAGATTTTGGATCTTGTATGATTTTGTTCGTATGGGTTTGGTATTTTATTTCAAATGAAGATGGTTTAACCAGTCTATAAGTTTCCACACTTGATTCTAAGTCATTCAATTCAAACCTGACTAGTTCTTGTGTTTCAGATCTTATGACATCAAAATCTTTAATTAATTCATCCACTCAATCCATTTGATGGTCAAGTATCTTCATTGTCGTCGTGAATTCAGATTCTTCGTGTGGGTCATTAGGTTGTGCTGTCTTGTCTATCTTCGAATGAATCGTTATGTCTTTTATTTGTTGTGTTGAATGATCTTCATTGGGTTGTGTTTGGGGTAGCATTTGTGGTGTTGGTATTTTTTATTGGATGATTGTTTGTGATTGATCTAGTTCGTTCATTTGATGCGTAGTGATCTTGGTTTTACTACCCCAAGGTGTTTCATGTTGTTCGTAATCTTCATTAAGCATATCATAAAAGTCCTTAGGAGGCTTGTCTTTAAAGATGGGGTCGTAAATCTCATCGGAAGATTTAGAAGTTTGGTCATTTGGTGGATCAAAGGTTACTTTAGGGGCTAAAGTTGTCAAATATGGAGGATCATAGGTCCAATTCTTGAGAACTTGATCTATTGGGGAATTAATTATGGTATATAGCGTGTCTATGGTTTCTTCGTTTTCGAGTTGATGGAAGGGAGCAAAATATGTTCTAAGAATTCGTATCCCCTCTTCTACCTCGTAGCCTTTCCATAATGTTGGGATATTGATCTCTTCAGTCATAAGTCTTCTTAGAGTTTCTGAGATTAATCCAAGTTCCCATTCTAGATATTCACCACCTATAAATTGTTCTCCTAGGGGCTTCCTTGTGTTTGCATATGGATCATTCTTTGGAGTGATACTCTTAAACCAGTCTAGGTTGGGCAACTCTAGCTCACTTATGTCCACCATCCTAGCAAACTCTTCCTGGATCTGTTTTCGAGATACTTTGGTTTTGCGTGGTTAAAATGGATTTGGGGTTTTAACGTTTGTGGGTGAGTTTCTATCTTGGTTTTGACTAGATGTTTGACTAAGCCGGTCGGTCGGAGCGTGAGTGGATTGTTGATATATGATCGTTGGAGATTGGGTTGGTGGATGGATTGAGTTGGATGGCATGGTTGGGTGTGGCTGGAATGGATCAACGATCATGGTAGGTGATGTTGTTTGGTTGAATGGTGAGGGTTGGGTGGGATGATGGCTTTCATTGGATGGCGTGGATTGGAATGGTTGATAGGTCGGATAAGGATGCATGGTTATGGAAGGTTGGATGGGTTGGTTGAATTGATGAGGTTGGATGGTTTCGATTGGTGAAGGGATTTGATTGAATGGGATGGTTGGAATGGATTGGTAGGTTTGATTGGATCGGATGGTTTGGATTGGTGAGTGAGTTTGATTGGGTGAGATGGTTGGGATGGATTTGTTGGTTTGATTAGATGAAGGAGTTTGATTGGATGGGATGGTTTGAAAGGATTGGTAGTCTTGATCAGGATGGATTAGGATTTGGTTCGTCGTTATATACTGTGTATTTTGGATGTAGATTCGTTGATTACTAAGGTTTAAATTTTGATTTATGTCATGATTAATGTTTTGATTGTTTAAATTTGTGTGCATTGTGTTTTGATTCGATTGAGTGTAATATTCTCGAGTTGGTTGGGACGTGGTTTGATATGATTGGGGATGAGGGATTGTGCCATGGTTTGGCCTCGTGTGTTCGTAAGAGGTGTGGTGATTGTTTGAATTTCCGTTTGCATAAAAGTGTTGTGTAGATCTAAGGGAAGAAGTTTGAGTTGTTAAAGTTTGGTTGGAAAGGTATCGATAATTTTGTGTTTCATTGTGGTAGTGTTGGTTTATATTCATGTATGAGTTATTTAAGTTCTGAAAATCTTGAGTTTTGTGGTTTGTGTAAGATTGGTAATTTGAGTCGAGCATGAATGATGTTTGGGATGCAATTGCTCGATGTGGATTTTGATAGGCCATCTTATATTTGTTTTCCAAAGCAATTATCAAACAATGTCATGTAACACCAAGAGAACTTTTTGGTTCAAAATAGAAGGGAGGGAAGAGGAGAGAAAGTTTTTTTTTTTGTTTTGTTTTGTTTTTTTTTTTTTGAGGTTTTTTTTAATTAATTTTTATTTTAGTGGTGAAAGAGGAGATTTTGATCATGTTTATTTATTATGTTATAATTAAGGGAGGTTTCAGTAGGCGGTATATTCAGACCTTAGGTTTAATTTGATTTTCGGACTATACTCATAATGACCCTAAACTAAATGGGACACGGGCATCTGATCATTGACTGGATGTTCGTATCCTAGAATAAAACTCTAGAAAGACCCAAATAAGTGACAAGACAACACAAGATGTCCCATCACGATCGCCAAGCTGTCGGATGTGAATTTTGATCCCCCCGGGGAGGGAAATCATCATTCATCTATATGTGCTATTTAAATTTTACATCGAAAATGAGGATTCCGACTACCCTCAAAATCGACAGATCACGATCGCCAGCTACGGTAACGGCCGTAACATCGTTCTTCGACGAAAGCCGAAGAAAAATGGGAGAAAATAAATGGGTGGGTTCTTCCTCTCGTCTAATGTACTGCCGGTAACACTAGACGGTTTTCTTGTAACATTAATTTGGGTCTCTTTAATATAGGGTCAATTCAGGGTTATGAGTAAAAGTCCAAATAAGGGTTAATCCTCACATAGCAAAATCACAGTGCATCCAAGTAAAACAAAATAATTAAAATAATAAAAATAAAAGGGGGGAGGTGCCAAATATTTAAGAAGAGGATCGGCCCCGTTCCCTGGTACCCCTTTCTAATCTCTTGGCAAAATAGGGTTTAAAGGCTGACTTTTCAAACCAAAATGATGATGCAAATGAGACATTGACTTGTGATTTCTGTGTTTTTTGTGTGCGATACATGAGTGATAAAAGTGAGAGGCCGATGGGCCGTAATTGATTGAAGGTGGCTGATGGGCCGGTGTTTGTTTTAAAGGGGGGCCGATGGGCCGTGATTGATTTAGGGTTGCCGATGGGCCGAAATAAAAATATGCAAAGTGTGTGAAATCACTCATCTCATCTTATTATTCTCATTTATTCAATTCTAGAAATTAGTTCTTTGTTCCCTTTTATCATTAAGTTCGATTAAATATCTGGCACATGAGGTGGAGGAAGAAATAAAAGGAAAATGGTTTTGGGTTTATGTTGTTGGTTTTATAGATTTTAAGGATTTTTTATATTGGGGCTAGAAGGGCCTAACTAGGGAATTTTTACTTGGACTTACGTGATTAGTGCTTTATTACTGATCATCGGATTGACCCTAACCTAAGGTTCTAAACCGCCCACATCAGCTCTCCCGGTCCCCTAACGGAACAAGTAAAGTGATGGGACGAAGCCTAACGCTCTTATCTTTCTAATGTGGGAAGTTCAATTTATTCCTAAGATGCAAATAGCCTAAGCTTGATAATAGTTGTGCCTAAGGAATTTGGTTATGATCTTAATTGGTTTGGTTTGTTTTAAATTGAAGATTGATTAAGAGTGATTTAGGGATGTTTTAAGGTTCTAATTAAGTTGTTTTTGAATATATTAAGGTTTTGTTTAGGTTGTTTAAGTTTCTATAGTTTCAGGTTTTATATTTCAAGAGGAGAAAAGATGTCGAAATCAGCGAAACGGGGTGACAAAGGACTTAGGCGCACTTGTGGTTGCGCCTAGGTCACTCTGGTGACTTGGGCACACAGATAGTGGTGCCCAAGTGTCAGGTCTCGTGTGGCTTGGCTGGTGGTGATGAATTGACTTGATCTTCGGAGTTCGTAGGGTTTCTATTTGATGCAATTCTCTGTTTTGATGTTGTTTTAGGTTTTGGGTTGTTTTATTTCAATGATCTTAAGTATGGAACTTGAAATGTAATTGGAGTTCACAATTTAAATTTGACAGAGGACTTGGGCGCATTTATATGTGCGCCTAAGTGGTTCTGTGCACTTGGGCGCACCAGTTGTGGCGCCCAAGTGGTGGCTTGATATTCTTTGGTCGTCCAACTTTGGTTCGAAGTTCCGGATGGGTTTAAGTTGACTAAATCTTTAGTTTCCGGGCTATTGTTGGTTCGGTAAGGATTCTGAGACGTTGATTGAGGTCAAGGTTGGAAGTGAATAGGGATTCGGTGGTCTCAGGGAATGGAGATGGTGTGCCCAAGTGTTTGGTGCTTGGGTTTTAGTGCTTTCCTGGATTCGTTCACTTAAACTTGGATTTTCAGATGTTCTATGTTAATAAATCTATATTTCGGGTTGGTCTTCGGTCTATAAACCTTAAATGTGGCAGTGGTTGGTTTTCGGGAGTTGAAACGTAACCGAAACGCGTTTCGGGATTGGAACAGGGAGTTGGGCGCACTTGTATGTGCGCCCAAGTGTCTGTTTGTTGGGTGAGTTCGAGTTCGCCCAATTCTAGAGTGTTTCTAAGTCGGATTCGTATCTCGGTTGGGGAATGTCTTTATTCTCTTGATGTGATTTGGTCCTATTGTTTTAATTAGGTTTTGACTATGGCCTTAAAGTTTGAATTTAGGTAGGGTTATCGATTAGAATTGTGTTGGTTATGGTTTGGTTTAAGTTTGAGGTTCAAGTTATGGTTTTGTTAATTTGACTTTGTCAATTTAGGCTTGAATTAAAGGTTCGTTGTTTTGAACTTATTAATTGAGATTTTAATTGGATCTTTGAGTGATTAAGGTTTATTAATTAGGATTTCAATTATAGTTTTGTTGATTAGGGATTGCTTAAAGTTTTTAATTAGGGGTTTTAGTTAAAGTATTTTATTAGGATTATTAATTAGGGTTTGGAAATTAGGATTCAGGTCGATGGTTTTAATTAAGATTGATTTAGGTGTTTTAATTAAATGTTTTTAATCAAGGTTAAATTAGGTGTCTTTGAAAGTCCTGGATCTGAACCCGAGAAGAGGGGGGGGGGGGGTGAATAGGGTGAGCTACAAATTAGACCAATTTTAACTTCTTTAAATTAAACTAGTCACAAGTGGTGATTAAGTAAATAAATGCGGAAGCTTACAAAAACATTCACCACAAAGCATGCACCATCACACAAGGATTTATAGTGGTTCGGCCTCAATGCCTACATCCACTACCGGCTTGTGATCCAACACTCCACCGGATTTCCACTATTTATGCTTTTCAATAGGCTAAGCAATAACCTTTACAATGTTGTTTTTCTAGGCTAAACAACATCCTTTCAATGTGCTTTTCTAGGCTAAGCAATAACCTTTACAAGATGCTTTTCCAAGGCTAAGCAATAACCTCTACACTAATGCTTTTATTAGGCTAAGCAATAGCCTTTACAATAAAAATATTTCTCTTAAAGAAGTATCTACAAAAACACTCAAAGAGATACAAATTAAGCTTAATATAATTGCCTCTAAAATAGGCGGATATGAAAGTGCAAAACTAACTCACACAAACACTAAATGAATGCAAAGATGTATGCTCATGATGTGTGTGTGTGTGATAACTTCAATCAAGTTTAAAAAGTAAGCTCAATCAATATATGCTCAAAGCATTTAAAAGTTTAAGGCACATAAAAGATTTTGATTGAAGTGAAATGCAAATCACATGTATGGATACAAACTTGTTAATGATATGAAAATCAAAGGCTCACAAGTTGTATGAAATTAATTAGCTCTAAACATGTGATGCATGTGCAATGTTGTTTTCAAAACCAAATTAATTTAACTAAAGTTTAAATTAATGAAAACAATAAATAAATATTCAACCAAGTAAATGAATCATGCTATAAAAGAAAACAAAGATTTTGGCTAAGCATGGTTAAGGAAGATTTTAAAACAACTTGGATTGAAATCAAAGTGAAGAATCCAATCTAACTTAGATCAAAGATTAAAAGAAGAATGGATTCAACACATCACAATTATTATGCTAAAAATCATTTACCAATAATTTAAACAAAGCATATAACATATGATTAATAAAAGTAAAACTTACTTAGAGATTTAATTTCATTGATCCAAGCTTTAGCTTCACTAATGACCCTTGGTCTCTCTTAGTTCATCCCCTTTTCTTTGTCTTAAAACACATCAAGAGTGGTGTCACGCCCCCGAACCGAAACCTCGGGGGCGGGAGATGGGATTAAGCATAAAATTATATTTTACTTCTCCCAAGATCCGCGTGTGTGAAGACAACACATTCTGAATATTTTGCGGAAGCATTTGTGGCGTTGCGACCCGAAGTCCGTGGCCATCGGATTCCGCGTCGCACTCAACCTTTAGCCCATAGCTATTATATCAAGAATCATATCAGACTGGAGTAACCATCACAATAAATTACAGAGCTGACAGTAACTGGATATTACATTCCCAAATATATTCAAGTTACAATTATCAATGTACATTAATTAAGAATCCCAAGAAAAAGGCTAGTAAAAGCCATACAACAATAAGCTATAAACTACTACCCAAATGTGACGTAGCTTCGATGTCAGACTCAATGTCTACATGACATAGCCGACAAGACAACCTGCAAGGCATGGCTCCAAAGCCAACAAAACACTCAACTCGGGGCGAATAAATCTGAACCTGAGTACCAAAAGTAGTGGGTCAGACACGACGGTCTGGCAGGTGGATGAAAAGATCACAAATATACTAAAGAATAAAACGTATAATAAATCATGCTAATCGATCAAGTACTGCATATAATTAAACGGGTGCAAAGTCGGGAATCTCGGGGAAAACTTGTATTCATTTCAAGCACGGGTAAAACATGAACATCTAATAAAACATGTATTCATTTACATCATCTAAAATCATAGATATTTGACAATCGGGTATTCGTCTAAAACATGTATAAATATAGTGGTTTGACAAAACAAACGTTCATTTGAAACTTCAGTAAAACACAAGTATACAACAAATCAGGTATCCATAACAGTCTAGCAAAACCAATGTCCATTTGAAACCTATGTAGAAATACGGATATTTAATAAATCGGTTATCATGTAAAATAGGTATAAACATAGGAATCTGGCAAAACAAGTGTCATTTGAAACCTATTTCAAAGCATGGGTATTTAACAATTTGGGTATTCATTTAAAAACAGGTATAAACGTATGGATCTTGCAAACAAATGTCATCTGAAACATATTTCAAAGCATGGATATTTAGAAATCGGGTAATCATTTAAAGCATGTATAAACATGGGAATCTCACAAGTCAAATGTCATTTAAAACAAAGCACGGATATTTAACAATTCGGGTATTCCTTTAAAACATGTGAAATCATATAAATCTAGCAAAATCATTTATCGTTTGAAACATATGTAAAAGCACGGGTATTCGCCCAACCGGCATTCCTGTAAAACATGTACGTGTGCAAAGGACATAAAACAATATAATAGTGACTGGATTTACAATAGAGAGCATTAACACTTATCTAAATAACAACTTTCATAAAAGCAATGAATCATTTAACTGAAACAAGTAAGCAATATAAACCATGTCGGGTGTCCAAGGAATCGGGAACTGGCAAGATGGCAATCACAAGAAGCTAAGTCCTCTATCACCGAAGTGACAAGAGCGGGACGTTGGTCTCAGTCACACAAGGTGAGGAGGCTCAACGTATATCATATATACAATAATAAATATACGGGAATCGGGAATCGGGAATCGGGACCACGGTAGCGAACCGGGTATCGGGAATCGGGACCACGGTAATGACCGGGTATCGGGATCCAAACTGCAGCTGGCGGGACGGGAGAGGGATTTCCAAGTCAGTGGATCAGACTGACAAGGTATCCAAGCTTAGTGATGCCGACTCATAGGTTAAAACCAATCGAGACATATGCAAGTAATCAAGTACAGTAAATAAACGGGTAAACGGGGGTGCTCAAGGGCACGTAAATAAACGGGTAAACGGGGGTGCTCAAGGGCACACTGTCATATCATATCGGGCAATACATTTCGGGACAAGTAACTGTTACTAATGTAACTTCAATGCTTTCGGGAAAACAAGTCATGTAATGCAAATCTCGGGACAAGAGGTGAAACAACGAACTATGACAATTTCGGGAAAAGTATTAATTTCAAGATCTATTTAAGTGAATAGGGGTCCCGTATGTCGATTATAACAATTACTTGGTACTCCTTGAGTTTGAAGACATTCCGGGCTCCTTATGCACTTTTACTACTTTAAAATCTTAACATGAGCTTATGGGTAGTACTAGATGTTACAATAGCAAGAATCAAGATTATAAACGGTCCATCCTAGGCATGACATTAATCCGGAAACATCGAGCAACCTACTCAGTCCTCGAAAGGAATAGAATTAGCGATAACCAAGGAAATAGACTTGTGTTTAGATATAAAGAAGATATCACGTCGTTCCATCCCGTTCCAGATTGAAATGGATTAACCTCGATGTCACCGAACCCACCGTGAGGAGTGTCGGCTCAAGACATCCTCACTCATAGGCCAAACAGTCCAAAAAGGGTAAGGGTCCCACCTAAAACCAAGGAAAATTAAAAATCTCAAAATTCACCGGACTCAAACTGAGTCCTCCGATCGATCGGACCGAAGGTCCGATCGATCGGCCAAAATTTCTGCACAGGGTCCGATCGATCGGTCGATCGATCGGCTGAAAAATGCTTACTGTTAAAAGTCAGTCCGATCGATCGGCCAGAACGTCCGATCGATCGGACCTGGGTGCAGTGCAGGTCCGGGAACTCTGATTTTTCTCTTTTTCTTTCCTTTCCTCCCAACATATAACCAATCACATAAAACTATAAACAAGGGGGCTTAAACACATGTTTCCAAGACATTAAAATGAGCTAAAGAGCTCCTCATTTCAAGTTCCTCCATTTCCATCCTATCCATCTATTCCATCCACAATAAAACTCAAGGTGGAGAAAACTCATTCATGTGAAACCATTTGAAATTCTTGACAATAGGATGCATGCACTTTCAAGAGCTTAACAAGAAAGAATAACTCATCAATAGCACATCTCATAATCAATATTTATCATATCAAAAACAACTATTAAAATTACCAAAACCATCAATGAAATCAAGATTTTCACCAAAACATGTTAATAATCAAAACGATCCAATCAACCACTTGCCTTTGACTCTAATCAAGAAAATCAAGCTCCTAATCACCTCTCAAGCTCAAGATCCACAATCTCTACAAAAACCCCCAAAACAACCCAAAAATGGGTTAAACAATGAAGAAGAAGAAAGAACTCCCAATAATGAAAATGGAGCTTCTCAAGGGCAAGAAGAACACATATCTAGAAGATTTGAGGAGGGAACTTACTTGTGGAGTCTTCAAAAACACAAAGTTAGCTCAAGGAGGGTTTCAATGTTGGTGGATTTCTCTTCTAATGGCATCCATGAAAAGCTTGCAAGGTGGAGAAGAGAATGGTGGTCTCCATTTTGATGTTGGTGCAAGATTGGTGTAGCTTGGAGATGGAGAAGCAAGAAGAAGAAGAAGAACACAAGGGAAAACCCTAGGTTCAGCTGGAACAATGGTGAATGGGGTGAATGAAGGAGAAGGGTCTCCTTTTATAAACAAGTGAGAATGGGTCCCACAACTTAAAGAACTTGGGTGGCTGAAATCATCTAATTCGGGACCTCGGATGGATTCGACGAAGAAGGAAGAAATGATCGTCGAAATATCTAGTTTCCAAAAAGTATATGTTTCACGGATTTCGAGAATATTGAGTTTTGGGTACAGATTTGGTGAGAAAAGACTGTTTTGCCCTCAAGGCCAAGAAATCGGTTTTTGGGTTCTCAAATGGATACGAGATCAACATGAAAGTTGTAGGATTCCTCAAGATGAATGCAATGGGCTAAAAACACGATACGAAACAAATCGGGAAAATCTCACAAGAAAAGCAAAGCCGAAAAGGGAACCCCCAAAGGGCCCCACAAGCTACCAAAGCACTCAAAAGCCCAAAACTAGAAGAAAAATCATTCTAGCTCACAAACTCAACCCAACAAATACTAATCCCACTAAAAGAACTAATCCACAAATAAGACAACACTAATCCAAGAGATTAGGGGTCGGGTTCTCACAAGTGGCTCTTGGTTCCTCTCTTTTTCAACCTTTTTTTCAAAGGAATGAACTTGTATTTATACTAAAAAATTGAGTTCCTGCGTCTCCCCGGTCGAGTTGCCCTATCCTCGGTCGACCTGGCCTTCAACGGTCATAAAATTGACCATTTGAAAGAAGCCCAACGGCTCTTTACCTGGTCGACTCGCAGTGGACTCGGTCGACCGAGCACACTGCAGGTCGACCCCGGCCCAGGGACCAAATTCCCTTAAAATTCATATTTCAAAGTATTTTTTGAAGGGAACTTTTGGGCCACTAAATCATGATTTAAATCAAACTAAGAGGGTTAAAATCATGAAACAAAAAAAGCCTAAAGTGGTTTGAAAGATATAAAACATAGGCTAACTTGATTTGATAAAACTCCTTTTCAAAATAAATTGCATCCAAGTTTAAAATCAAAACATGCATAGATAAATATTTCTACAAGTCTAAAAACCAATGCATGTGTAAATCAAGATTTCAAGATTTTCTAAATCAATGCATGTGTAAAAATTGAAATGATGCTAAAATGATAATGCATCCATCAAATTGCAATACACAAAATCCCTAACAATCTCCCCCTTTGCAATTTGATGGCAACTTACTCAACATTGAATTAACACACTAAGTCTTCAGCTCCCCCTAAGCTGGACAAGTCTTGAAATCTCTTGGATGCTTCTTCTCTTAGCTTGGGCTCTTGGACTTTTTCTCCAATCTTCTTGATGCTTGGAGCTTGATCATTCTTCAATCTTTCTTTCTTTAGCCAAGCATCTTCTTTAGCTCCCAAGCTTTCTTTCTTCTTTCAGCTCTCCCCCTTTGACCATGCACTCTCTCCCTTTGGCAAGATATGCATTCTCTCCCACTGTAGAAGATCATACAATATCTCCCCTTAGGAAGCTTGGACATTCTCTTCCCCTTTAGACAACTTGAATGTTCTCTCCCCCTTTGACATTAAATTGCAAAGGTACCTATATACACACATGAAATAAGGAAAATACCTTTTAGTAGCACCTGTTAACAAAAGAAATCGAAAATGGAATACATAACAGGTTATCATGTATGGAAGTAATCGCTAAGGGTTCAAAGCCAATCCAAGGGTCAATTTGATCAAAAACTAATACTTCCTATGAAGGTTTACACTTCCCCTCAATCCATTCTCTCCTTTTGTCAAACTTTTGACAAAAATATAACTATTTGGTTCAAGAAGAAGATGGTTTAACCAATTGAGGGTCAACTTCAAGGAAAGGATTAGACACGTTTAACTATAGAGCACAATATGATCAAATTACCAAAAGAGAGCAAGGTCAAGGCGATCATGGATACCAATTGGAAAAACAAAGAATACCAATTGAGATTCAATGATAAGACTGTAAAATCAATCACTCTAAAATGGAGTTATAAAGAATATAACTATTAAGATAAATCCAAATTAGAGCTATCCATGATGAAATGGGGTTTACTAAACATAGCATTAATCGATTTAACTATGAAAATCATATGCTATGTAAGTTTTGAAATCATTTCATTCAACAAAAAAATATGACTATCATGTGCAAGATGAGTGAAATGAAATTCAAACATGAAGTCAACCTCAACTAATAACCAACCAAGATTATGAATACATAAACATGGTGGTCATGAGATTTACCTATATGAGAAAGAGAGGTGCCAAACATGAAAATTATGATGCTAATGGAATGTGACATGGAATGAAAACATATAACTATCAAGTTCAATCCAATGTACACAAGGTCTATCACATACACGAGATAAGACATCAATTGGATATGAAATCAATGGAAAATTATACCAAATGAAAGAAATTAAATATGACAACATGATTGATAGCAAGGATGTGACAAACACAAAATTCCATCAAGCATCATAAAAGGATATTCATCACTTTTAAAGATATAATTATTGAGCATAGTGATGAACAAGATAAATTGCAATGCAAAAGAATATAACTTGGTAATACTGTTGGAAAATAGGTGGGCCATTCAGATAGGTTTCAAAAACTTTTGGTCCACTTAATGCAGGGATCAACTATCTAGAAGGCAATAAACCCAATCCAGGATGCAATCCCTCAAACTCATAAATCATGTTCAGCAATATATACTATCTAGAAGATAGAAAACAACACATATACATGCAACCACGAAATCTACAACATACAAAGGATGTAGATTATACCTTTGGAGCTTAGTAGTGTTCTAATGGAGAAGTTGATTTCTTTCTTTGATGATGAACGCTTTCACTTAATCAAATCAGAATCTCCAACACCCTTTGATCTTCCACGCTATGACCCGTATTAGATCTCTTTTCTCAAGAAGATTGGTGGAAACTTCAAGAGAAAACCCAACTAGTAACTCCAAGGAACTAGAGGAGAAAGAGAAGAGAATTAGAAGAGGAAGAGAATTTGTGCAACACGTGCACAAAGGGGCTGGAATTGCTCTCTTTGTTATGGACGTCCAAGAGGGGTGTATTCCCCTTTTATAGCCCTCAATTCCACATCTTTTCTTATATGAAATAGAAGTTCAACTCCCATTACAAAATAGTAACCTTCTCCCTTGCTAGTTGCCATAGAAGTCTCACTTCCACAACAATTAGTAGCTTTCTCCTTTCTAATTCAAATAGAAGTCCTACTTCCATTAATAATTAGTAACTTACTATTACCACTATTAGAAGTCTAACCTTCCTATTAGAGTTCAACTAGAATTAGTATCTTTCTAATAACTTGGGCTAGCGTGGGGACCACTAGGGATTTCTTAGAAAGATGGCTCCAACTGGGACACGCGACCCCACATCTCATGTGCAATCCGGGCCCACAGTTAATTTGCAAATAACTCCGCTAAATAAATGCAATTGCACTCCAATCTTAGGAAAATATTACAATGAAGACCCTAAACTTCCCAATAACCACAAATAGGCCCCTACATCTATATCCATGGATCAATTGCACCTGTCCACCAAAATAGATCCATATCTTATTATCCTTGAGCGCCAATTAATTATAATGATCATTTGGTACCGATCCAATTAACTCTTAATTAGAATGGGTGCACACTTACCAATGATAAATCCATTAATTGGCACAAGGGGTTATTAAAGATAGATTCCATCTTGACTATTGAATGTTCCCACAACTCTACTACCACGTACCCAAATCACTAAGGTGTTGACCTACAATTGGCCTCACTCATTGGTGACTCAAAGCAAATGTATAGATATAAACTTGAGTTCATTAATGTCTCAGGATTATGAGCCTATTGCTAGGGAATTATGAGAGCAGACCTTAAAGTTAAGACAGTGTATATAAGGTGCTTCTCATGGTCGTTCAATACATCCAATGTACCGGCACCATGATCCAAAATCTTACATTCCGATGATCGAGACAAATCACACTAACTCATAGTGATCAAAGTGCTGCAACCTTGTCAGATAAGATGCCCAATCTCATCACTGGTTGTGAAGATATTTAAGTATAAGATTTGCAATACATGTCTCCTATATGTGGATCTCATCCATACACATGTATTACATCTAGTATACTTGTGGACTCTGGTTCATCTCATGAACCATTATGTCATTCGTATTGGTTATGTGCAAGTATATAATTAAACACCATTTATCTCATGAAAGGAAAACATGATTGTATTGATAAATAAAGAAATGAATCAATTTATTACATCATATACTTGGTATTGAGACCATCAAACTAACAATCTCCCACTTGGGCTCAATGCCAATCAGGATTGCATCTCATGCCCATCCCGTCTACATGCTGCTCAAAAACTTTAGTAGCCAAAGGCTTAGTAAAGGGATCTGCCAGATTGTCTGTAGAAGCTATCTTGGTGATTGCAATATCTCCTCTCTACACAATCTCTCTGACCAAGTGATACTTCCTCTGTACGTGCTTTTGGCTTTTATAGCTCCTGGGTTCCTTGGACTAAGCGACTGCCCTGCTGCTGTCACAGTAAACTGTGAGCGACTCTCGTGCCAAAGGTACCACTCCAAGTTCCAAAAGGAATCTTTTGAGCCATACTGCTTCACAAGCCACTGTATATTCAGCCTCAGAAGTGGAATCAGCGGTACATTCCTGTTTAATACTCCTCTAGCTGATGGCTCCTCCGCCAAGCATAAACACGTAACCAGAGGTGGATTTCTTGGAATCCTTGTCTGACATAAAGTCAGAATCTGTGTATCCGATTGGAATCAACATGTAATCTCTAGTTCTTCTCAAGTACTTGAGGATACATTTTACAGTAGTCCAATGGTCAGGACCTGGGTTAGACTGATATCTGTTGACTAAGCCCACTGCATGACAGATATCCGGTCTAGTACATAGCATAGTATACATGAGGCTACCAACAGCCGAAGCGTATGGAATTGCTCTCATTTGCTCCTTTTCCTCCGGGGTCTTGGGACCCTGATCCTTGCAAAGGTGCACTCCATGCCTGAAAGGTGTGATACCCTTCTTGGAGTCCTGCATAGCAAACCGTACCAGTACCTTATCTATGTTAGCAACTTGAGATAAGCCAATCATCCTATTTTTCCTGTTTCGATAGAGTTTGATCCCTAGGAAGTAACTAGCTTCTCCCAAGTCCTTCATATCAAGTCTTTGCTAACCAAAACTTTTACTGTTGACAACATTCATATATCTTTCCCAAGTAGAAGGATGTCGTCGACATATAAAACCAGAAAAACTACCCTGTCACCTTCATTTTTCATGTACACACATGACTCATCCGGATTTTGACTAAAACCAAATGATTTGATTGCACGGTCAAAACGGATGTTCTAGCTTCGGGATGCTTGCTTTAGTCCATAAATAGACTTCTGCAGCTTGCAAACTCTTTGCTTTTGGTTACTTGCTATAAAATCGTCTGGCTGCATCATATAGATGTCTTCCTCAAGATGACCGTTGAGAAACGCCGTCTTGACATCCATTTGCTAAATCTCGTAACCGAGATGAGCTGCTATGGATAAGAGTATCCGGATGGACTTAAGCATCGCTACCGGCGAGAAGGTTTCCTCATAATTGATACCCTCTTTCTGAGTATACCCTTTCGCAACAAGCCTGGCCCTAAAGGTCTCAACTCTTCCATCTGGTCCTATTTTTCTCTTTTAGACCCACTTGCACCCAATAGGTTTGATATTGGCAGGCAATTCCACAAGTGTCTAGACCTGATTAGAGTACATAGACTCCATCTCAGCTTTCATAGCATCTTGCCAATGTCCCGAATCTATGTCATCAATTGCTTCATCATAGTTATAGGGATCATGTTCCAGTTCTTTTGGGATTGCCTCGTAAGACTCTCCCAAGAATAGAGAACCTATCAGGGGGCCTGATTATTCTCCCACTACGACGAGGCACTGGTGTAACTACTGGGTTTGGTAGGGGTGGTTCTTCCTCAAGTTCGGTCATATTGGGTTTGGAATTGATTGTTCTTGAATCTCTTCCAAGATCACCTTTTCTAAAGATTTCCAGTCCATCATATAATCTTCATCCAGAAAAACCGCATTGGTGTTTACTATCACTTTCTGCTCTCTGGGATTATAGAATAACCAACCTTTAGTTCCTTTAGGATATCCTACAAACGTGCATTCTTCCGACTTTGTTTCCAACTTATCCGTCTTTAGCTTTAGCACGTGTGCCGGAAAACCCCAAATGTGTAAATGTTGTAGACTAGGCTTTCACCCAGACCATAACTCCCGGGGAGTCTTAGGTACAGACTTAGATAGTACGAGGTTTAGTATGTACATCGCAGTATCCAAGGCATATCCCCAAAAGGATATAGGTAATCCTGAGAAACTCAACATAGACCTAATCATATAAAAAAGAGTCCGGTTCTTTCTTTCCGCTACGCCATTCTGTTGAGGCATACCAGGAGCAGACAACTAGAATAGAATCCCATTTTCTGATAAGTGAGCCATAAAATCACCAGAGAGATATTCCCCTCCTCGATCTGATCGAAGAGTCTTGATACTTTTACCTAATTGCTTTTCCGCTTCCGCTCGAAACTCTTTGAACTTTTCAAAAGCCTCGGACTTAAGGTGCTTAAGGTATATGTATCCATATCTTGAATAATTATCTATGAAAGTGATGAAGTGTTCATATCTTCCTCTGGCCCTAACATTAATGGGTCCACACACATCAGTATGCACTAATTCCAACAAATCTTTGGCCCTATTGCCCTTGGATGAAAATGGTTTTTTGGTCATTTTGCCTTCCAGACAGGACTCACAGACAGGCATTGGTTCTACAACCAATGAAGGCAAGATACCATCTTTCACTAGCCTGTCAATCCTATTTAGGTTTATATGACCTAGCCTCAAGTGCCAAAGTTTTGTTCGATTAGATGAAGGTGACCTTCTCTTTAATGATGGCCTATTAATTATTTTTGTATCATGTATCTTATACATTGTGGGAGTTAACAGATAAAGCCCATTGGTTACCTTGCTAGAACATATAAAAGTACCGTTTCTCTTTATGACAACTTCAGTACCAAAAGTAATAGAATAACTTTTATTCACCAAATTAGAAACTGAAATTAAATTCCGTCTTAAAGACGGTACATATAGAGTATCTGACAAAACCAACTTATTATCTTGAAAACATAAAGTAACAACTCCTACTGAGACCGCATCCGCCTTAGCATCAGATCCTAGGTTGACAATGATTTTTCCGTCACTGACTTTCCTGGTTTCCCTGAACCCCTACAACGAATTACAAATGTGATTAGTTGCCCCGGAATCCAAACACCAAGATTCTGATGTACCAGTCACAAAACTAACTTCAGAAACAAGTGACTCAATCATACCTGAGGTCTTCTTCTTAGACAGATAATCTGGACAATTCCTTTTCCAATGTCCTATCATACCACAATGGAAACACTTTCCTTTTGTCCCCGACCTCTTAGCTTTCCCAACACCACCATTAGGACCATTCTCCACCTTAGGACCCTTCAGAACTGATTTCTTCTTGCCTTTCCGCCCTTTGCCTTTCGATTTGGACTTGGCAAATGACTTTTCTGTCATCAGGGCAGTTGACTTCTTCTTCATAATCCCTTCAGTCACCACCAGCTGGCTAGAAAGCTCAGCTAGAGTCAAATTCATCTCATTCATATTATAATTGACCTTAAAATTGTTGAATGACTATGGTAGTGACTCAAGGATTATGTCAATCTGCGATTCTGCATCAATCGCAGCCCCCAATACATCTAACTCATTCAATGAGTCCATCATTTTCAACATGTGGTCCTATACTGGTGTGCCTTCAGCCATCTTGGTGCTTATAAGCACCCTCATAGCAGCCTGTCTAGTAGGCCTGCCCTGTTCCGCAAACATCTCCTTTAAGTTTGATATAATATCATATGCAATCTTATAGGATTGATGTTGGTGTTGTAAAACACTAGACATGGATGCCTGTATGTAACATCTGGCCATCTCATTGTCTTTGGCCAACTTGGTGTACCGTTCTTTTTCTTCCTGTGATGCTTCTGTTAGTTTTATGGTCTCAATACCAAGGGTATATGATGTAATAAATTGATTAATTTCTTTATTTATCAATACAATTCATGCTTTTCCTTTCATGAGATGAATGGTGTTTTATATACTTGCACATAACCAATACAAAAGACATAATGGCTCATGAGATGAACCGGAGTCCATGAGTATACTAGATGTAATACATGTGTATGGATGAGATCCACATACAGGAGACATGTATTGCAAATCTTATACTCAAATATCTTCACAACTAGTGATGAGATTGGACATCTCATCTGACAAGGTTGCAGCGCCTTGATCACTATGAGATAGTGTGATTTGTCTCGATCATCGGAATGTAAGATTCCGGATCATGGTGCTGGTACATTAGATGTATTGAAGGACCATGAGAAGCACCTTATATACACTGTTTTTATTTTAAGGTCTGCTCTCATAATTCCCTAGCAATAGGCTCATAATCCTGAGACATTAATGAACTCAAGTTTCTATCTATTCATTTGCTTTGAGTCACCAATGAGTGAGGCCAATTCTAGGTCAACACCTCGGTGATTTGGGTATGTGGTAGTAGAGCTGTGGGAACATTCAATGGTCAAGATGAAATCTATCTTTAATATCCCCTTGTGCCAATTAATGGATTTATCATTGGTAAGTGCGCACCCATTCCAATTAAGAGTTAATTGGATCGGTACCAAATGATCATTATAATTAATTGGGGCTCAAGGATAATAAGATATGGATCTAATTTGGTGGACAGGTCCATTTGATCCATGGATATAGATGGAGGGGCCTACTTGTGGTATTGAGGAAGTTTAGGGTCTTCATTGTAATTTATTCCTAAGACTGGAGTGCAATTGCATTTATATAGTGGAGTTATTTGCAATTAACTGTGGGCCCGGATTGCACATGAGATGTGGGGTCGCGTGTCCCAGTTGGAGCCAACTTTCTAAGGAATCTTTAGTAGTCCCCATGCTAGCTCAAATTATTAGAAAGATACTAATTCTACTTGAACTCTAAAAGAAAGGTTACTATTTAGACCAATTTTAACTTCTTTAAATTAAACTAGTCACAAGTGGTGATTAAGTAAATAAATGCGGAAGCTTACAAAAACAATCACCACAAAAGCATGCACCATCACACAAGGATTTACAGTGGTTCGGCCTCAATGCCTACATCCACTACCGGCTTGTGATCCAACACCCCACCGAATTTTCAGTATTTATGCTTTTCAATAGGCTAAGCAATAACCTTTACAATGTTGTTTTTCTAGGCTAAACAACAACCTTTCAATGTTCTTTTCTAGGCTAAGCAATAACCTTTACAAGATGCTTTTCCAAGGGTAAGCAATAACCTCTACACTAATGCTTTTCTTAGGCTAAACAATAACCTTTACAATAAAAAGATTTATCTTAAAGAAATGTCTACAAAAACACTCAAAGAGATACAATTTAAGCTCAATATCATTGCCTCTAAAATAGGCGGATATGAAAGTGAAAAACTAACTCACACAAACACTAAATGAATGCTCATGATGTGTGTGTGTGTGTGTATGCTCATGATGTGTGTGTGTGATAACTTCAATCAAGTTTAAAAAGTAAGCTCAATCAATATATGCTCAAAGCATTTAAAAGTTTAAGGTACATAAAAGATTTTGATTGAAGTGAAATGCAAATCACATGTATGGATACAAACTTGTTAATGATATGAAAATCAAAGGCTCACAAGTTGTATGAAATTAATTAGCTCTAAACATGTGATGCATGTGCAATGTTGTTTTCAAAACCAAATTAATTTAACTAAAGTTTAAATGAACGAAAACAACAAATAAATATTCAACCAACTAAAAGAATCATGCTATAAAAGAAAACAAAGATTTTGGCTAAGCATGATTAAGGAACATTTTAAAACAACTTAGATTGAAATCAAAGTGAAGAGTCCAATCTAACTTAGATCAAAGATTAAAAGAAGAATGGATTCAACACATCATAGTTATCAAGCTAAAAATCATTTACCAATAATTTAAACAAAGCATTTAACATATGATTAATAAAAGTAAAGCTTACTTATAGATTTAACTTCATTGATCCAAGCTTTAGCTTCACTAATGACCCCTTGGTCTCTCTTAGTTCATCCCCTTTTCTTTGTCTCAAAACACCTCAAGAGTGGCTCTTAGTTTTTCTCTTTTTCAACCTTTTTTTCAAAGGAATGAACTTGTATTTATACTAAAAAATTGAGTTCCTGCGTCTCCCCGGTCGAGCTGCCCTATCCTCGGTCGACCTGGCCTTCAACGGTCATAAAATTGACCGTTTGAAAAGAAGCCCAACGGTCCGGTCGACCCGCAGTGGGCTCGGTCGACCGAGCACACTGCAGGTCGACCCGAGCCCAGGGACCAAATTTCCTTAAAATTCATATTTCAAAGTATTTCTTGAAGGGAACTTTTGGGCCACTAAATCAAGCTTGGCATCATGATTTAAATCAAAGTAAGAGGGTTAAAATCATGAAACATAAAAAGCCTAAAGTGGTTTGAAAGATATAAAGCATAGGCTAGCTTGATTTGATAAAACTCCTTTTCAAAATAAATTGCATCCAAGTTTAAAATCAAAACATGCATAGATCAATATTTCTACAAGTCTAAAAACCAATGCATGTGTAAATCAAGATTTCAGGATTTTCTAAATCAATGCATGTGTGAAAATTCAAATGATGCTAAAATGATAATGCATCCATCAAATTGCAATACACAAAATCCCTAACAATTTTGACTAGATATTTTTTTTAGGTGTACTAATTCGCTTAGGTGCAAATTCAATAACCTTGGTTTATCTACTTACTATCTACTCTTTTTTGGATGTTTCTATTTCGTTTACTCTTTTTTTTTTGTTCTCTCCTCTAATTACGAAAGAGTAAGATGAGAAGGGAAGAGTTTTATGGTTTTATGATTTTTTTTGGTGTTTTTATGCAATAAGAATGCAACCTAATCTAAAGAGCAAATTATGATCATCTACTTAATGTCTATCGTTCTAATTCTAATACTTTTTTTAATTACTTATCTTTTTTGTGTTCTCTTCTCTAATTACTGGAGAGCAAGATGAGAGGAGAAGTGTTTTATGATTTCGTGATTTTTTTTGGTTTTTTATGCAATATTAATGTAACCTAACTTAAAGTGTGATGATTCAATAATTCTAAGTCTAGAAATTCAATAATCAGTTATAATCATCACAGAGGTTCAACAACGATTTAAATGAAATGCACGATGTGGAAAATGCGGGCCGGAAAACGAATTAATTGGGGACTTGGGCGCACACAGAGGGGCGCCCAAGTGCCTCTGCACTACTTGGGCGCACACATAGTGGCGCCCAAGTATCTCTTTTGCGGGTTGCGATGCACTTGCAATTTTCAGTGATATTCCAATTCGACTTTCGACACTTCGTGACTAAATATAAGGTCTTAATATGAATTATTGATATAACAACCTTCGGATTTGATAGTAATGACATGAGCACCAAAGTCCAAGAGGCGGATCTCTTTGGCAGGGACTTGGGCGCACCCACAGTGGCACCCAAGTACAATGTCTTTTTTTCTTTACCTCTTAGTAATATATTTGGGTATTCCTTCGATTCTTTCAATGCCTTTATTGGATCCAAAGGTTTCGATATCAATGTATATGAAGATAGACTCAGATCTAAGAACCAGAATGCGCACGAAATGGGAAATCGGGGCCAAAGCCCTATCCAGAGACTTGGGCGCACACACAGTTGCGCCCAAGTGTTTTCCTGCACCTTTCTTCCTCTTTTGTTTCTTTTCTCAATACTTTTCGCACAATTTGGAATGCGAAATTACAGATCCGAAGGTCCCGACATCAATATGTATGAAAACAAGTTTGGATCTAAGAAATAAACTATGCTTAATATGAAAATCGGGGTTGGAACCCAATGCAGACACTTGGGCGCAACTGTGTGTTCTGTTGCACTTTTTTTTATTTTTCGGATTTTCCTTAATGAAGAGAGATGGATGGAAAGTGTACCCTAATCACGAGTTCAGAATGCTAAAAATAATGCAGATCTACAGAGTATGAATGATCCTAAGCATGTTACTAATGATAGATGACTACTAAGTATTAGATCTACTGAAAAGCACTACTATTAATGCAGATCTACAATGCATGCATGATCCTAAGCATGTTTCTACCCATTAATGATGCTGAATATCAATTGAAGAAAACCTAATCTAGAAATATCGGTTTGAGTTGTATCCTTCAAGTCCTAGATCGAAGCTCTCGCGTAGATCCATGGCTTTTGGAAGCTTTCTCCATTGCTTATCTTGGAAACAAGAAAGCTCATCTTCTTCTTCTTCCTTCTAGATCTAAAGCTCCCTCTTTGGTTATGGTGGCTACTCTCTTTTCTCTCTTTTCTTCTAGTTTTTCTATTCTTTTTGGTAGCCTCCTTTGTGAATGGTATAAGAGGTCTTTTTATAGAGGTTTTGGCGTGGAGGAGGGGTTTAGGGTTTCTTTGTGCACAAGTTTCTAGAGGCTTCACGCAAACCAAGGTAGATTTAGCGTTTCGGGGACTTGGGCGCGCACACTGGTGCGCCCATGTCTTGTTTTGGGGCTAAGTGGGCTTAGGGTTCTGTTCGGATTGTTTTCGGATCAAATTCAGACCGAAACAGAGGAAACTGGACTTAGGCGCACTTGTGGGGGCGCCCAAGTGGATTTTAGGACTTGGGCGCACACACAGGTGCGCCCATGTCATCCTCTAGGTCAAATGGGCTTGGGCTTTGGTTTTGGTCTGTTATTTAGGCTGAGATTGGGTCGGAATTATGAAGAGTAGAGCGGGACACACCCAAATACGCACCCAAGTGTGTTTTTAGGGCAACTAGGGACTTGGGCGCACCTGTGTGTGCGCCCAAGTGTGACCTTGGGACCTGGGAGTGCTTGTGTGTGCGCCCAAGTGCAGTTTGGGACTTGGGCGAACCTATATTGGTGCCCAAGTGTTTCCCTGGTGCGGGACCACTTGTGTAGTCTTCCGAGGGCCATATCTTTTGATCTGGTTGTCGGAACTGGACGTTCCACATATTGTCGGGAAGTTCTCAAAATTTAGAATCTGTTGGTTCATACACCCTAACAGTCATAGGTCAGGAAAAGTAAGGGATACTTGGATCAATGATTCTAACCTTCTGATTCGTGCTAATCGTATCGTACTTAGGCAAACTATGTGTAATCTCTTTAGGATCAACCTGAGTGTGTTCTATGTAGTCTGGAAGGGGTTTGGATAGCATTGTAGTCCATTCCTTGTTTGAATAGTGGGTTGAACTCGAGATCTCAACGTGATTCGGCCTTTTCTCTCATAATTTCTATGAATCGTCTAACTAAGTCTAAAATCATCAACGGGCATCTTCATCGTCATTAATTAATCTGAATTATGCCATTAACCATTCAATTATGGGTGAAATGGGGGCATCGTTATATATGATAAGCGTTTAAGGCTATCATAGGGGGCCAAAATGAGGTGTCTACAGCTGTTCAAGAAAATGTTGTCGATCCAGCACTTGCCAATGCTCCTGTA
This sequence comes from Cinnamomum chago, assembly GCA_038049695.1. Lineage (NCBI taxonomy): Eukaryota > Viridiplantae > Streptophyta > Magnoliopsida > Laurales > Lauraceae > Cinnamomum > Cinnamomum chago. The sequence goes on from CP142461.1 coordinate 38,708,114, forward strand.
GAACCCAACATTGATGAACTACAATGAGCAGATGATGAAGAAGATTTGGCTCCCATGCCTGATCTTGAGGAATATGAGGGGATCTTACAGCGTCTTACCATAAAGCAAGAGCAGGATCATATCAGTCACCTTCGTCACAATCAAAATGCAGTGCCAGAAGTCCTTGAAGATTTACAAGAACATCCTTCGGTCACCCTGGAAAATGAAGAGAGCTGCTGGATTGATGATCCTCTTACATCCTAGGATGAGTCTGATTTCCAATGGTCTATTCCATGGGCATCTCCTATCGGGGCAACCTGCAATACGATAATTCAGGATGATAATGCCTCTGAAGCTTCATCTGCCGAAGACACATACTCTCAGACTACATCTGGTAGATCTTCCAGAGCTATATCTTCTCAGGTGACTTCCACTGAGATAACACCTTCTCAGCCTTCGTCCCCTTAAACTGTGACATCACAACTCATAACTTTTCCGACCGATCATCCTGAAGAAACTCCAACCGATGAAGTCCTCTTCAATGAAAACCCGGTCAACTGGTCCCAGATACCTGACCTTATAGGAGATGTCTGGACCGATAAATTACTCAACAAGGAAGAAAAGTTGCTGGATGTTGTTCAGGACTTGTTCCCGGAAAATGCTCCGTTCAAGGCAATCACTGAGGACGGCAATGCTACTACGAAAATATCTTCAGCAAATGAGAAGGATCAACCCCCTGATTCCGATGGGGATTTTCCAAAAGAAGAACCTTCTCCAGACGCTCTTGAAGTTGGTAGAGGTACCCGTTCTGGCCGGGATTACCATAAAAATTATAGTTAACCTTCTTCTTCTTATGTAAATCCTTCGGAAAAGCAAGTTGTAAACGTCCCAAGTGGCAGTGATAATGAAAATGCAGGCCCCAAGGAGGCTTTCAAGTACAACTTGATTGAGCACTTCAAACACATACATGCACGACTGCACATCCTTGACTTATTACGAATGTCTTCGCACACTCATGATAATCTTATTTCAGAACTGCAAAGGTTGAATGTGGATATCAAGAAACATGCCCCACAAGTCCTACAAATTGAAATGGACTATAGGGTCAAAAAAATCAAATACTTCCTCAAAGGGAGAAAATAAGAAAATCGTGGGATCAGACATTGAATGCCTCTCGATTTAGAAAGCAGCAAGTGCAACCATCGCCTTCGATAAGGATGACCTCCTGCTAGGCGAGACAAAGCACAACCGACCCTTGTACTTCACAGGGTACATTAAAGAAATGCCAATACACAGAGTCCGGATCTACACTCAACCTTATCTCTACTTCGACACTTAAAGAGCTGAGTATTCCACCTAGCAAGCTGAGTCACACATCTGTATCCATCTTTGGATATGAAGGGAGTGCTTAAAGGCCTATCGACAAAATTAGGTTCATGTTGCAAATCGGTGATCTTATCTCTGAAGTCACTGTGTACGCCATCAGAACCCCTTCATGCCACAACATCCTTCTTGGACGCCCCTGGATACACGAGAATGGTGTCATCCCTTCAACTTTACATCAATGCATTGAGTTCGTTGGCAACAACGGCTTCATACATCGAGTGTTTACAGACAAAAAGCCATTCAAAGGCAAAGATATTCATTTTGCAGATGCTCAGATGTACAAGGATGAAAAAGAAGAATAGGAGGAAGAAACAACACCCTTTGTCGAGAATCTCCAGAAAGAGAAGGCCAAGGTTCCTCAGCAATCATCGGAAGAAAACAAACCTTCTAGCAAATCAAAAGAGAGCAATCCGTCTCCCTTCGTTGTCTCCTTCAAATCCTCCAAGTCTTTGGTAATCACCACCAAAACAAAGAAGATAAAACAAAAGACTGGAGGCAAGTTTGTTGTTTCCTTCGTGTCTATCATGCAAGACACAGATTCAGATTCAGAGCTAGAAGACGATACACCGTCAACCCAAGTCGATACTCAGCAAGTTCAGCCTGCTCTCACTCCATTGGAGACACTTGGCTGCGTAGAAGACCCTGCGTCTGCTTTCTTCATCGTTCCGACGACTACGGCAGAAGAAAGCCAATCTTCTTCCACATATCGGAAGCTTCTTTATCAAATTCTTCGCTTAGACCTTTCCAAAACAAAGATATGCCTCAGCTATCACTGTATAGTCCAATGGCACAAGCTATCATGAAGAAAATGGGCTATGATGCTCAGAATCCAATCAGTTTGGGAGGAGGCCGTGGTATTCTCACGCCATTGGAACCCACCCTGATCAAAAGTCAACTGGAGGATTGGAAACTCCACCGTCATATAGACAAGTCTTCATACGGGTTGGGGTATGATCTTGACACTCCGATGGGATAGTTGACACAAAGGCTGCAGAGTCGTTTTGCTGACCAGGCCTCAACATCTCGTGCTCATGAACACATTGATCTCCCTAGATATCTCTTTGAAGAGACACCTATCAGGAATCCAGGAAGCTCATCCAATTTGTATGATTTCTCTGATAATGAAGAGGAATTGTCTGACGATACAGAAACACGGTTTTCTGATCCAGAAGAACCATCGTCTCCAAAAGAGGTACCCTACTTCGACCTAGTTTCAACAAATGATTGGGACTATCTCATAACAAGTCTTGAGAAGAGTACCGATCCAGAAGACCCATGGTCAGAAACAAAGCCTTGGTCTAAAAATGCCCTTGGTACTCAAGAAGGTTTCGTTGGGTTGGAAGCCTCCGAAAATATTTTGGAAGAACCACCTTTAAACCTTCAAACAGAAGATCCTGTTCAGAAGATAGATTTGGGACACCTGATAACCCACGTCTTGTATTCATAAGAATATAAAGGATGATGAGTTACTCGAGTATATCTCTTTTTTTCGTGAGTTCGTTGATTGTTTTGCATGGTCTTATGCTGAAATACCTGGCTTAGACCCTAAAATAGCAGTCCACAAACTCAATTTGTAAAAAGTTATCAAGCCTGTCAAACAAGGTCAAAGAAGATTCCGTCCTGATGTGATGGACAAAATTGAACAAGAAGTTCAAAAACTCAAAAGCGTTGGCTTCATCTGTGGGGAACAACATCCTAAATGGTTAGCCAACATCGTCCCCGTGACAAAGAAAAATGGGCAGATCAGGGTCCGTATTGACTATAGAGACCTAAATAATGCAAGCTCTAAAGATGAATTCCCTCTCCCCATACTAGAGGTGATGATTGACAACACCTGTGGGTTTGAGCGAATGACATTCATGGATGGCTTCTCTGGCTACAATCAGATAAAAATGCATCCTGAAGATGAAAAGCATACATCATTTCGGACCCCGTTTGGTGTGTATTGCTACACTGTCATGCCATTTGGTCTGACAAATGATGGTGCAACATATGAGGGGGCTCTGATGAAGATATTCCAAGATATGCAGCACAAGATGGTTGAATGTTACGTTGATGACCTTGCCGTCAAAAGCCAAAGAAAAGAAAACCATCTCAAAGATCTTCGAGAAGTTTTCCTCCGACTTCGCAAACACAAACTACGAATAAATTCACTAAAAGGCTTCTTCAGTGTCTCATCGGGTAAGTTTCTTGGGTTCATAGTTCGTAAAGCCCGAATAGAACTCGACCCCACCAAGGTCAAGGCTATCCTAGAGATGCCATCTCCAAGGACTCTAAGAGAACTGAAAGGGCTTCAAAGAAGATTGACATACATCTGACGGTTCATCTCCAATCTGTCAGGGAATTACTGTCCATTCTCTCGCTTGATAAAGAAAGATGTGGACTTTGTTTGGGATGCTAAATGTAAAGCAGCATTTCAAGACATCAAAACATACCTGACCAAACCTCCAATGTTGGCTGCCCCCACAACTGGAAAATCATTCATCTTGTACACAAGAGCTCTCGATTATTCTTTAGGTGCTCTACTCGCACAAGAAAACAATGAAGGAAATGAAGTTACTCTATATTACCTCAGTTGCATGTTAGTCAGTGCAGAGCATCGCTACTCCCAAGTCGAAAAAGAATGCCTTGCAGTGATATTCGCCGTACAAAAGCTACGTCACTACCTGCTGTCCTACACAATCTACCCGATTTCGAGGATCAATCTCTTAAAGCTCCTTGTCACAAAAGCAGGTCCTCTCAATGCTCGATTGGCAAAATTGTCTACCATTCTATCGCAATTTGATATTAGGTATGTACCATAAAATGCAATCAAAGGTCAAGCTCTAGTAAACTTTCTCGCAGAGCATCCATTACCAAAAGATTCTCCACTTAGAGATGATCTCCCAGACAAACTTGTCTACAACGTGGAGACTTCCTCACCAAATGCCTACCGGGACATGTATTTTGATAGTGCAACTAGGACAAATGAAAAAAGAAAGCTGATCTCGGGAGTTGGCATCCTCTTCGTTAGCCTCCACAAATACATGATTCCATACGCTTTCTCGCTACTGGAACCATATTCAAACAATGCAGCAGAATACCAAGCACTGATTGTACGATAGGAACTCGCCCTCGAATCCGGTATCACCGTGGTAAAAGCTTTTGGGAGTCTCTGTTGGAAGTAGGTGGGCCTCATGGACAGATTTTTAAAACTTTTGGCCCACTTGACTCAGGGATCAGGATCAAGTACCCATAAGGCCATAAACCATATTCAGGATGCAATCCCGGATGGACCCAGTTTTTTCTCTCCTCTCCTCTCCCATCCGTCCCCGGGGTCACCGAGAGGATCCGAAATGGAGGGAGGAAAAGGGGAGAAAAAAGGGCATCTATATTTGTACGGGTATGCCAGATTTTATATTCTACTTGGAATTTAGAAGTGGTGATCCAGAGATCCACCTTCGCAAGCAGAAAGGAAATCAACCTTTTTTCTAACTTTCCATTACACATATATTTAAGAAAGGAGACAGTTTTTGAATGCCATGAGAGGCGATTGTGTTTGCCGTAAAAAGCGATTTTGTTTGCCATGAAAGGCGAGTTTGTTTGTCGTGAAAGGGGATTTACAAATCTCATCGAAATGAAAGATAGTAATTGTGAGTTTTTTTGTCTCTTAAAGAAAATACAAAGTACAACAAAAAAGTAAGAAAGGGAATCTGACTTCTCAGGAGATCGTGGGTACCAGTTCAGATCGACGGCTGCAAGTCATGTATGGACTTCGCCATTGTCCTTCAGATGAGAACGCTTGATGCTTTGATTCTTCGGCTTGGCTTGGACTTCAGTTTTTTAGAGGATAAGGACCAAGAGAAGGTCCTATACCCAATGAAAAACGAAGAGACGGGCTGAAGAGTCGCGTCTTGGCCATGTTGAGTAGGAGAAGAGAAGGCTTTTTGTTGCACACCCCCCTAAGGGACTTTGATCACCTTTGGGTGTTTGTTGCAGTAGAGTTTCTTCAGGCATTTGGTAGCTTTTAGGTGACTTTATGGGCTTTAATGCATTAAAACCACATAATGGGAGGAGTTATAAGTTTGAAATCCTTTGTTTTGTAACCCGTTTTTCTTGGCTTCTGATTGGCCGGTGGAGATAATGGGCATTTAATCGCCTTTAATCTCCATGATGAGAGGAGTTTCATAACTTTAATGTCATGATGACTTGGACTTGTAACTCCCATTTCCTTGCTTCTGATTGGGCCGTCCAAAATAATGAGTTAATGACCACATTTAGTTGGGTCAATTAACATCATTAAGTGGTCACCGAGGAGTTGAAGAGTCGCGGGCCGTGCCGCGTCTTTTGGAATTCTTCTTACGATGATAGACGATGGATCTTCATGTTGATCGATGTCGGATGATCACGCAAATTCAGATATTGGTTGATATCAACGGGCCGATGACATCTGTCTTGTTGATTTCTTGATCGATCGGACAGAAAGTGCACTTTCTTGGTCAGCCATTGGCGATCTTGGAGCGATCGGTGATGATTTCATGCTCTTGACGGCAGATCCGTGATGTTGACCAAGATCAGTCGTTTCCGAGCATCAAAAATCAGATTTTTAGGAAATCATAGGGGCTGGAACTCCCAGAATGCGAAAAGAATCGGAAAAGGGCGCCCTACGGCGGAAATCAGGCGACCCGGATTTCCAGGGTTGCCGGCGACCATGGGCCATGGTTGCCGGCGACCATGGGGGGATTTTCCCCTTTGGTCGTCGTTTTGTCGGCCGTTTTTCGAGCTTTTTTGCTTCTTTTTTTCTCCTGTATTTTTCTTGACATTTTCCCTCATTTTTTGACTTGGTTCTCCTAGAGAAAACCCAATGAGAAGTTGTGCAAAACCGGGCACAAAGTTTCCTATTCTTTGGAAAAGCCGAAGACTTTGCCGCGTAGAGTTGCTGATTTTTGTCAAGAGTTGAAACTAAGTCAAACGATGTCAGAATGACCTAAAATTTGACACGGAGCTTCATGAATAGTAGATAGGACCAACCATGGGCTTTTATTTGAGTTTTGAAGTCGTTTGGGGTCCCATCGCTGCTAGGCATGATTTCGCCGCGAGGGAGATGTCGCGCTTTGATGTCCAGTCAACCGATGTTTGATTGACCTGAAATTTGACAGGGAGCCTATTGGAGTCATTTTGAGATGTTCCATTGGCTCTGATTTGGATGTCATGGTCCAGGGGTGCTTCGCCGCCGATAGCCTTGATTTTCTTTCGGAGCGTCGAAGTCGGGTCAAACGTTGTCGGAATGACCTGAAATTTGACGTACAACCCTTTTGAAGCATGTTGAAGCCGCCTATGTGCTCCGTTTGATGATTAATGGTCCCGGTGGTTCTCGCCGCCGAGAGGCTTGGTTTTCTTTCAGAGCGTCGAAGTCGGATCAAACGTTGTCAGAATGACCTGAAATTTGACGTGGAGCCTTTTGGGGGTATTTTGAGACCATCCATAGGCTTAGATTGGAGTTTTGATGTCTTCGACGTCGTCGCCACCAGGAGCGCTGTTTGGTTACCGGAGGAGTGAAGTTACGCCAAATGATGTCAGAATGGAAAGAAACTTCATGTGAACTCCTTTTGGCTGTCTTGAATGATCTATCAGTTTTCAAGTAATTTTGATAAGATCTTATGCTTGAAGCGGCATTGCCTGTTTGTAGTAGGATGCGGCTTCATGTGGCTTCTGGATGTTGAAGAGGCAAAGTGACATTTTTGGTGTCAACAAATGCCCCCTCGAGGTACAGCGACCAGTAGCTTTTGGAGTCGGTGTGCCTCGAAGAGAAAACTTGAAGGATGGCCTTTTAATTTGACCAAGAGTCTTTCAGCATTTATTTTTTGAATAGCCTTTTGAGTTTCCAGGGGGATTTTATGGTAGTGAGAGGGATCACGTACCATTTCAAGGCAAAGTTTTGAAAAAGACATGAGGGAGTTGGATTTGGGTTTTCCTTTTGACCTTGTGAACTTAAGGGCTTTATGTGGCGCATCAGGCGGTCTAGAAGGATTTTTGGTTTTTGACCTTGTGACCTAACAAGTTGTATGTGGCAGGTTAGGGGGTTGAGGTTTGATTTTTGGATTTTGACCTTGTGATCCAACAAGCTGTATGTGGAAAATTGGGGGGTAAGATTTGATTTTGACCTTGTGACCTAATAAGTTGTATGTGGCGACCTAGGGGGTTAGGATTTTTTTGTTTTGGCCTTGTGACCTAACAAGCTTTATGTGGCAAGTTAGGGGACCAGGGTGTGGGTTTTGTGGGTTGTCAATTTCAAGATTTTGACTTAATTTGGTTCATGAGGTTGGATGGTTTGGTTTTTTGGGAGCTCATGAGCCTTTCTTTTCTTTCTTTCTTTCTTTTTTTTTTTTTTTTGAATGGTTCAATCGACTCAAAAGAGGCATGGAACCATTTTGTATGCTCTTGGTAAGAGGAAATTTTTTTTTTTGAAAGGAAGCCCCTTTTAGTGCCCTAGGTGGTCAAACCTGACTCATGTGGGCTAGCGCATGGAACCTTAAGCTTTTGAAGATGGCTTAGATCTCACATGGTGTCATTTTGTAAAGAATATCTAAAAATATCTCTTTTGGATAGAGAACATCTAAAAATATTTTTACTTGGAGAGAATTTCTCAAGTTTCCTTTCTTTTGGGAGAGATTTTCTCAAAGTATCTCTCTTTGGGAGAGAATATTTCTCATTCCCTTTCTTTTTGGAGAAAATTTCTCAAAGAATCTTCTCTTTGGAAAAGAATATCTCAAATCTCCTTTCTTTTGGGAAGGTTGCTAATGTTTAGCACTTACCTCCTTTCTTTTCTCCTTGTTTCCTCTTTTGGTTTGCTCTTTTCTATAAAAGCAAGGGTTGATTGGATCTTTGCTCCTTTGCTTTCTTTCTTTGCAAGAGTCTTCAAGAGTGCTCCAAGATCAAGAGTTCTTCTTCTTCTTCAAGGATCTTCAAGCTTTTCCTCTTCTTCTCCATCAATGGCTTCAAGTAAGTTTTCTTTCTCCACAAGAAATTTCCATTGTAGAAGTAGAATTCTTTTCTTTTCTTTTCTCCTCTTTGTTTTTTTTTCCTTCTCCCTTTTTTTTTCTCCATGTGTTTTTTTTTTTCACGTGCTGTTTTTTTTTCTTTCTTTTACACCTTTTCCCCCCCTTTTTTTAATTGGCTATACAGACCTGGCCGTACTGCCACGTGGCAGTGAGCCACGGCCTGCTGCTCAATTTTTATTTTTTTTGCTTTTCTCCTTTTTTTTTGCTCACCAAGATAATGAAGTTTATGCACCATGGTAATGAGGTTTATGCATTCCAAGATGTTCATGCATATTTCTTTCTTTCTCTCTTTTTTTTTTATGCATCAAGATAAAAGGCTAGAATCTCTAGGTCAAGTCAACATGAATTTTGACTTTGACAAAGTTTGATTGGTTTTGACCAAGTTGGGCTGGAATTGATCAAACTTTGGTTAAAGTTTTCCTAGCTTCTAATGCATGATGATTTTTTATGTATGCTTTTTAGTAAATTGATTGGGCGAATGATGATGCATACCTGGAAATCTTTTGCAAGCTTCAGGATTTGGAGCTCGCAGCAATGTTGAGCCCTTTCCTGATCTTGCTGGATTTTGAGGAGCTTTGCAAGTTTCGGAGTTTGGAGCTCGCAGCAATGTTGAGCCCTTCTTCAAGCTTGCGGAGATTTGATGAGATTGGTTTGATCTCGCAACAATGTTTGAGTTCAAAACCTTCTTTGAGGATGCTTCGTTGAGCTCATCTTCAAGCTTCCTGTCTTTGTCGGGATGTTTTCCTCTTCTTCGGAATTGTCCCGGAATCATGCCAAGATTTCGCTAGAATTTTCTTCTTTTTTTTTTAGCAAAATTCAGTCACTTTGATGATTGATTTTTCCTTTTCCATTCTTTGCAGGTAGTTCTTCCAGAATGAATAAGGGCAAAGAGCCTGCTACTTATGCACCTTGTCAGTCTATTAGGTTTCCTAATGTGGCCGTACAGCAGGCCTGGGAGAAGGTTCAGTTTGTGGAGAGAAACTTGGAAGAGTGTGACTTCCTCAACCGTGATGAGATGAGACAGCGATTGATCACTCTCAAGGATGAGGAGTTCTATAGGATTATGGTAAGCAACCATCTTTAGGTCATGGACGATCAGAACGTTGTGCCCAGGCCTACCTTCTTCTTTGGCGATGCAGTCCCTGGCGACTTGACGTACCAAAGAAGATGTTTTCAGTTCTCTTACACAGCTGATGGTGAGGAGAGAACTATTTCTACCCAGTCGACTTTTGATTGGACTGTGTCGTTCATGAGTCTTTCTCCCACGTGTCCCAAGAGGGAGGATCCTCCAAGCTGGGTGAAGAGGACCAATGTGATAAAGACCGGGGTTTTTGTTAGCGAGTCTTCCGGATATGCGGAGAAGTCGTCTGTCCGTATGGACATGTTGATGCCCTCCAGTGGCTACCAAGGTTCCGACCATCCGTCGGTCAATTTGAAACTGGCTGGCCTTGGCATTTTTCGGGGTGACAGCAGCAGTTGGGTGAAGCGTTTTCGACTTCGTGGCCGTTTCAATGCTGATTCGAGCTGGGAATCATGGACTAATCACACCCTGCCGGTTGGTGGAAAATTTTAAGGGAGGCCGGGATCTTCGACGCGGTTCGCGCTTTTTGAAATACCGTGGTTTTCTTCGATGAGGCCTTCATGGCCATGCTAGAGTCATTCCTTCCACAAACCAACACCTTCATTGTAACGAATGGTGAGATTGGTTTTATGTTGAAGGAACTAAACTTCATCACCGAGCTGCCTATCCTTGGCAAACTCTATGAGGAGTTTATGCCTACCGACAGCGTTCTTGAGGAGCAGTCAGAGGAATTCAGGCTCCTGTACTTTCAGCTCGTCGCCTTCTATGATATTTTGAAGAAGAAGGAGGGCTTGAAAGTCCGGGCAGCAGTTGGAAGACTTGCAGCTCCAACTTCTTTGACGGCGGAGAGTCTTCTAAAAGTATGGCCCAAGATTCTAGGGCCAAGAACCCAGGTTCGAACAAGATCACCGTTATGCGAGATGACTTGAAGAAGTTCTTCGAGAGTACAGACGCCATTTGTTCTGACATCGCACTGCGAAGAGATCTCGCTGTTTACCTCACTTATTGGTTGGGTGAGGCTGTTTTCGCTGGAGGAGATGGAACGCACATCAGGCCGCATTGTATCTTTCCAGCTTGTCAGATGGCGTTCGGAGAGCGGTTAGCTCTGGTGCCAGCTCTTTACTCCTACTTGTGCACCAAATTACAGGCTACTGCTTTCTTGGTTCGGTAAGGGCTCTCTATGAACAGGGTATTTTTAGCCCATATTTTTTATTCGTGGTATGTGTACCACTGTCCCAGCTTCCATCGCTTAGGAGTTGCGCAGGATGATGACCCTTTCATGATTCGGTTGGCTAGAGGGGCAGCCGTTAACGAATCTCTTTTGTCTGCCCGTTTGAGGATCCGACAGTTGAGGGACGTCGAGATCGGGCAATCTTTAATGAATCTTTCTCCAGGTTTGCGGAAGAAGGCTTTTGATTTTGGAGCCTCCCGCGATTCCACCAGGACGGGGTTGGGAAGACATTACTCCTTGACCAATGCAGAAAAGGGATGGCTTTTTAACATACATGTTGGTACGATGCTATACCGGGGCATCTTTTTGTTGATATCCAGCCGTATGTTCCATCGCGTTTAGCGTTGCAGTTGGGCTTCTCTCGAGGCGTTGTTGGAGTGCCTTCGAGCATGGTGAAGCGTTTTGGAGGTTTGCAAGACGGGAGGAATAAAAGGGCCTTTTATAGTGCGGAGGACACTACCGCCATGATTTCCTATCCTGAGTTGCCCACTTTCCAGACTGCTGGCTTCACGAAATGGTTTGTGGAAAGCTTTTCAGTGTACTGGGGGCTTTCCAAGAAGGAGCTCGATGTCAAGCAATCTCCTGGGAAGGGTCTTGGCAGATCGGATGGAGTCCGTCGAGAGGAAGTCTTGTCTTTCCTTTCCGGAGAGAAGCACGAGATCGGCTTTCTCAATGAGCAGGACATCATCAAACCAGGAGTTGTACAAGAGATACCAAGTGAGGTCTTGGATCAGCTCGAAGAGGAGGAAGTCGAGATCGACGCTTGGATGCAAGCAGAATTGACGAAGGATTCCATGGAGTCCACCGGGAAGAGCAGACTATCGGGTGAGGAATCAAGCGAAGCTCTTGACTTTGACAGTGGGGCGGGTGCTTCAAGTAAACCATCCCATAGAAGCAAGAGGAAGAGAGGACGGCGCCGCATTAAGAGACAACACGATGACTCTCCTGATTTGGAAGTCCCTCTTGCCACCGCTGAAGAGATGTCAGGGGATGTTGATGAGCTTCCAGAAAAGAGGAGCCGAGAGAATGAAACCGTTGATGAAGGTATGATTCCTCTTTCTTTCCTTTTTGTTTCTTTCTTTGAGATTTTCTTGTTTTGATCTGCCTTTTCTCCCTTTTTCAGTGGAGGATGAGGACTTGATGATGCCTGAGGTTCCAGCCGATGAGGCAGTGACGGATCTGGTTGCAGCATCTAAAGAAGAACCGAGGGACTGTGGAGTGATTCTAGAGTCTTCACCTGGTATGACTTCTTTGTATTTTCTTTCTTTTTGTGTCTATGCTGTCATCTACTAACATGTTGCTTGTTTTCTTGTCAGCTGACTTGCCACAGGATTCCGACGATTTCGAGCCATCCATGGATGCGGCCTTTGACGACGCTTCTTCTGTCGATCGTTGAAGAAGGTATTCGTAGCAATAACCCTGATGATAATGATTTTTTTTCAACAGGATCATATTCATACCTCTTTTTTTTCTAGCAGATTGTGAGGTGACAGAAGAAGTTCCTCCGTCTTTCTCAGTGCCAGAGCAGGGGATGCCTACAGTTGAACCAGAAGCAGGGACTTCTTATTCCAGTTTTAATGCAACAGAGATGAAATCTTCTGAGCAGATTCCTTCGCCAGTGTCTTTGGTTAGAAAGAGCTTAATGATCACTCCTCCAGCAAGACATGACACGGGCAATCGACCAATGGAGAGGGGTGAGCCTTCGTCCAGGCCATCTCTTGATTATGCGAAAAAAGTGTTGAAGAGCGTTTTGAGCTCATGGATCGAAACTCTTTCTTCTGGCCATTTAGAAGCTGACTTTGGTATGATTAAGCATGTACAGGACATCCTTGCTGATAGCGAAGAGGTCGGCCTGGACAGTGCAGATGCGAAGGCTTTCGTTGATGAAGTCATAGCTCTAGGGAGCAAGTCGAATGAAACCAAGAGCAAGTAGTGACTTCTTCAATGAGATGTTTTTGAAGCCTTATGGTGAGGTCAAGTCAGAGCTGGACGAAATCTCGTAGACTCTGAAGCAATTCGTTCGGGAGAGGAACGTTTACCGAGTTGGCTATCATCGGGCTGACAGAGGATCCGCGCAGTATTGATAGGGAGGTCGTTGAGACCAGGCAGCGTCTTGAGCTATTGGAGGAACAACCTGTCGCGAAATGGGCTGCCATTGTGGAAGCTCGTGCCAGAGAAGGGACTCTGATTCGCCAAGTCAAAGAGACTGAAAGCAATCTCCGGAGGAAGACTCAAGAGTACGAGCAATGGTAGATTCTTTGGGAAGAGCTTCCCCGTGCTGCAGACGGATCGTGCCGTTTTGCCGCATTCTATGGGAAGATCTTGAAGAAGCGTGGCCTGGAAGCTTTAGAGGCTAAAGCCAAGGGTTTGCTTGAGGAGTAGAGTCATTGGTTGAAGACCATGTGAGACTGAGCTCCTGATTCTTGTAACAAACTTTTTCTTCTTCTTTTTTCGGTACCCGTGCATACACACATATATTTTTGGTACTCTTTCTTCTATAGTGCTTATGGACATTTTTTTAGCTCTTCTCTTTTTGTATTCCCTCTTTTCACTCAAATTCTTTTGTGATAAATTCAAGCAATGGGAATGTTTGTTTGGAAATTTGATCAAAAGTTTGTCATTTTCTGAAAAACCTTTTTGTCAAATGGTTGTTTTGGCGTGAAAGACAATTTTTGAGATGGCATAGAAGCCAAAATTTGGGTCGGCATGGAAACCGGAATTTTAAGGCCAAAATTTGGGATGGCATAAAAGTCGGTTTTGTTTGTGGTGTGGGAGCCAAATTTTGAAATGGCATGAAAGCCGATTTTTGAAATGGCATAAGAACCAGGTTTTGTGGCGTAGGAGCCGAAGTTTTTTTTTTTTTTTGAAATGGCATGAAAGCCAAAATTTGGGATGACATGAAAGCCGGTTTTGTTTGTGGCATGGGAGCCAAAATTTTGTTTGTGGCATTGATAGTCAGGATTTTTTTTTGTTAGCATAGAAGCCAAAATTTGTTTTTGGCGTGGAAGCCGAAATTTTGTGGCGTTTATAGCCGAGTTTGTGGCGTTTATAGCCGATTTTTTTGTGGCATTTATAGTCGATTTTTGGCATGAGAGCTGGGTTTTTGACATTTATAGCCGATTTTTTTTTTTGAAAACCAAGTTTTGTTTTGTCGGCGTGAAAGCCAGGTTTTGTGGCATTTATAGCCGATTTTGTGGCGTTGATAGCCGATTTTTGGCGTGAGAGCTGGGTTTTTGGCATTTATAGTCGATTTTTGGTTTTCAAAAATGCAAGTATCGACTAAAAGTCGCCTCCCTGCTGAATGGTCTTGCAAGTATCGATGGAAGGTCGCCTCCTTGCTCATTCGATTGCGAGTATCGATGGAATGTCGCCTCCTCAAAGATTTGGGCGCAAGTATCGACTAAGCGTCGCTTCCTTGCTTTTTCAAAATTTTGGTTTTGTGGGTATCAATGGAATGTCGCTTCCCCACGGATTTGGGCGCAAGTATCGGCAAAGCATCGCTTCCTTACTTTGTCAAAATTTTGGTTTTGTGGGTATCAATAGAATGTCGCTTCCCCACGGATTTGAAATTTTGAGGTCTTTTTTTTTTACATTGGTTTTTTGTTTGAATTTTGGGTTTGTGGATATTAACTGGAATGTTGCGTCTCCACGATTTTTGAAAATTTGCAAGTATCGACAAAGTGTCGCTTCATTGCGATTTAAAAATTTTTGAAAGTATCGAATGGGGTTCGCATCCTTCCGATATTTGGGTTTTGCGAGTATCGACTGAGCGTCGCTTCCCCGCGGTTTCTAAAAAACCCCTTTTTTTTGTTTAAAGACATGAGGGATGTAAATTTTGGTCTAAAACCATTTTGGTGGTAAAAGACAGGGTCGATTAGGGTGAAATCCTGATTTTGTTGGTAAATCCTGATTTTGGTGGTAAATCCTGATTTTGTTTCAAACCATGAATTTTGTGTTCAAAGGTTGAAAATTTGGTCAAGTCCGAGAAGAGGCTCCTAAACTTAGATTTTTGAATTTTCTTTTTTTTGAACAATGAAACTATGAAAGTAAGCATTGTTTTGAATTTTTAGAAATCTCAACATAAGGATGAAAAATCTAAAAGAGGCAGGTTTGATGAGCGAGTACCTGAGGATAGGCTTTGGCCGTGCAGGCACTGCTCTGACCCAATGGTGTAAGTCTTCAAGGGTAGTACCGCTTCAAGAACTTGTCGTTGATGGGCAGCATACATCTGTCGCCCTCCATGTTTAGAAGTGCGTATGCGCCGTTGGAGAAGAATATGTCAATGACAAAGGGTCCCTCCCATTTTGGTTCGAGTTTGCCTTTGGATTTGTGGGCGAAAACCATTGGCCTTCTTACCGTAAGAACCAAGTCACCCTTTTTGTAGGTGCATTGCCGGGCCCTTTTGTCGAAAGATCTTGGCATACATGCTTGGTACAGCTCAATGCTTTGTAAGGCTTCGAGCCGTCTTTCGTCGAGATTTCCAGTACTTGGAGTCTCAATTTGACATTGCTTTCTTACGTCATATCATTTTGCAAAGATACCCTTAAGGAAGGAATTTGTACTTCCAAAGGGACAACAGCTTCGCTTCCATAAACCAAATAGAATGGTGTGCTATGGGTTGGTCCTCGAACGGTGATTCGATAAACCCACAAAGCTTTACGTAGTTTGTCGCCCCAGTCTCTTTTGTGGCTAGAGACCATCTTCTTGAGGATTTTGCAAAGTGTCTTGTTGAAGGCTTCTGCTAGTCCGTTTGCTACCGGATTATACGAAGTCGAAGGACAACTTTGGATTTTGTACTTCTCGCAAACTTGTAGAATCGGTGATCCCGGAATTGTGGTCCGTTATCATGAACGAACCTTTTAGGTATACCGAAGCGACAAATAATGTTGATGCGCAAGAATTGAAGGACTGATGAGGTCTTCATTTCCCTGAGCGTAAACGCTTCTGACCACTTGGAGAAATAATCCCTAACGGCGAAGATGAAGCGATGACCTTTGCTTGATGGGGGAGAGATAGGACCTATGATGTCCATACCCCAAGCTTCGAACGGCCACGAGATTGCTGTGGGATGTAGCCATTCTGGAGGCATATGAACATAGTCTCCATGAACTTGGCATTGGCGGCAGCGTTTAGCAAATTGCATGGCGTCAGCTACCATGGTAGGCCAATAATATCCTAGCCTTTTTATCTGATCGTAGAGCTTAGGACCGGCCTGATGGGCTCCACAAAGACTAGCATGAACTTCTTTGAGGGTTTCCTCAGCCTCTTGTTGTGACAAGCAGCGTAGAAGTACTCAATCGAAGGATTTTCTGTAAAGCATTTTTGAAGGTATATTCAAATGAAAGTTTGGGGGTTGTCTTTGGATGCTTACCAGTTCTTTTGGATCTTCAAGGAGGATTCCGAACATGGTGTAATCAATGAACGGATCTCTCCAGTAGCCGATTGGAGGTGTAAGGATGGAAATCCGACTTCTGGCCAATTGGTGGCATTCAACAACTGCTTGGTGTGTGTTAAGAGGAGGGAGAATCCTTCTTTGACACACTGTAATTTGCAAGTTCTCCCCTTTCTGGATCGCCATGGATGCGGCAAGCCCGGCTAGGGCATCTGCATGAATGTTCTCACCTCTGAGGATATGGGTGATGCGACAGATGTCGAACCTTTGGCGAAGTGAATGTGCCTTGTTGTAGTGAGGCAGCAGATCAGGCATCTTGACTTCAAATCCCTGATTCATATGGTTGACAAACAATTGAGAGTCTCCAAAGACTTCCAGCATGGTGATGCCGGATTCGAGGGCTAGTTCCAATCCTACAATCAGGGCTTGGTACTCAGCTGCATTGTTTGAGCATGGTTCCAGTAGCGAGAAAGCATGTGGAATCATGTGCTTGTCGGGCCTAACAAAGAGGATGCCAACTCCCGAGATTAGGTTTCTTTTTTCATTTGTCCTGGTTGCACCATCAAAGTACATGTCCCAGGAGGCATTTGGTGAGAAAGTCTCCACGTTGTAGACAAGTTCGTTTGGGAGATCATCTCTGAGTGGGGAATCTTTAGGCAACGGATGCTCTGCGAGGAAATCCGTTAGGGCTTGACCTTTGATTGCCTTTTTGTGGCACATACCTGATATCAAATTGTGATTGGAGGATGGACCATTTTGCCAGTCGGGCATTGAGAGAACTTGCTTTTGTGACAAGGACCTTTAAGATGTTGATCCTCGAAATCAGGTAGACTGTGTTAGACAACAGATAGTGACACAACTTTTGTTCGGCAAACACCACTGCAAGGCATTCTTTCTCGACTGGAGAGTAGCGATGCTCCGCACCTACCAGCATACGGCTGAGGTAGTATAGCGCAGCTTTTTTTCCTTCGTTATTCTCTTGTGCGAGCAGAGCGCCCAGAGAGTGGTCGAGAGCTCTTGTGTACAGGATGAATGGTTTTCCAGTGGTAGGGGCAGCCATCACTGGAGCTTTAGTTAGGTATGTCTTGTTGTCTAGAAATGTTGCTTGACATTCAGCATCCCAAACAAAGTTCACACCTTTCTTCATTAGGCGAGAGAAGGGACGACATTTTCCTGACAGGTTGGAGATGAACCGTCTGATGTATGCCAATCTTCCTTGAAGTCCTTTCAGTTCTCTTAAGGTTCTTGGAGAAGGCATTTCTAGAATAGCTTTGACTTTGATGGGGTCAAGTTCTATTCCAGCTTTCCGGACTATGAATCCAAGAAACTTACCCGATGAGACGCCGAAGAAGCATTTCAGGGGATTCATTCGTAGTTTGTGTTTGCGAAGTCGGAGGAAGACTTCCCGAAGGTCTTTCAGATGGTCTTCTTTACTTCTGCTTTTGACGGCGAGGTCATCAACGTAACATTCAACCATCTTGTGCTGCATATCTTGGAATATCTTCATCATAGCCCTCTGATATGTGGCACCAACATTTTTCAGACCAAATGGCATGACAATGTAGCAATACACGCCAAATGGGGTCCAAAATGATGTGTGTTTTTCATCTTCAGGATGCATCTTTATCTGATTGTAGCCAGAGAATCCATCCATGAATGTCATTCGCTCTAACCCACAGGTATTGTCAATCATCACCTCTGGTATGGGGAATGGGAACTCATCTTTGGGGCAAGCGCCATTTAGATCTCTATAATCAAACAAACCCTGATCTGCCCATTTTTCTTTGTCACAGGGACGATGTTAGCCAACCATTCAAGATGTTGTTCTTCACGGATGAAGCCGAACTTTTTGAGTTTTTAAACTTCTTGTTCAATTTTGTCCATCACGTCTGGACGGAATCTCCCTGATGGGAGATTCCCCCAGAGTGGACTGTTAGGAGTTGGACTCATTATCTATCCCGCAGTTTTCTCCATTTTGAGGAGTTTAAGGAGGAGGTACTTATTGATTTTCAGGGACTTCCGGTTCCGGATTTTGATCGCGAAGATCTTGCTCTTGTTCTAAGGCAAGGCGCTGCAAGATCCTCGCATACTCTTCAAGATCAGGCATGGGAGCCAAATCTTCTTCTTCATTTGTCCCTTGTGGTTCGACATAACCGGGTTCCAATGGAGGGTCAAAGGGTGCTGAGTCAATAGTATTTTCTTGAACAGGCTCTTGGTCCCCTTCATCATCGGACCAGGATCCCTGTTGTCTATATGGGTTATACCAGATTACCGGCATAAGGTGAGTTTTGGGAACCCATTCTTCGTCGGAGAGATATTCTCCTGTTTCAAGGGATTCCTCCCACTCGTCGGTGTCACTGGACTCGTATCCATCTATGGAGAATCCAATTACCGAATTGCAAGAGTATGATGCCCCTTGCGTAGTTTCATTTTTGAATTGAGGTGGCATGAAATCACCAAGGGTGAATTTTCTTTCCACCTTTGAAGCCTTAGATACTTCCGTTGCCTTTTCAAGGACTTCTTGCTTTGATTGAGCTTTCTCCTGCTGTTTGAGCCTGCGGAGTTGTCTCTTGGCTTGCCTTCGCTGTCGAGCGGTAGGCTTTGTTTTGACGATCTCCCAGTTTTCATCTTCTAGGAGATCGGGATGTACCCATATAGGTTGTCTGTCTGGTGTTGGATAAGGAACCAACTCTTGGGACATCTGGGTCATTTCTATCACCGTAAAGGAAGTAGTGGTCTTCTCCTTTAGTGACTTCGAAGTTTGTCCATACGACACCATGTTGACGGAGGCAGACCCATAGTTTTTGTCAAAGGTGATGACTGCGTTTTTCCACATCTCGTTGATCTTCTCTTTCACAACGAAGCATTGATTAAGAGGATGCGAGATCATTTGGTGGTAGGGACAATACCGAGGATCATGGGTTGTGCCAACATCTCCCAGTCTTTTGGGCTCAAGTTAGGTAAGTTTACCATTTAATATGAGAGCCTCGAAGATTTCTTCGACATCTTCATCAAACAGATACTTTTTCTCTACTCGTTCCCTGAAGGCATCAGAGAGTTCAGGTTTCTTACCTGCAGCTTTGTTTTTAGCTTTCTTTGGCTGCTGAGGAGCTGGCTTGGTTTGTACATTAAGAACCTCCTTTTTCTTTGGCTTTGAGGTCGTAATGGTAGCCGGCTCTTTCTTTGATGACTGCTGACTGTTGAGGTCTTTGATCACCATTTCAGTCTCCATGGAAGCTTCTAGGAGTTCTCCCAGGTTCTTTGATTTATTGTCAATAATCATGGAGCGGATCCTTACTCTCATGTTGTTGCGGCAGATGTCGACGAGCGATGCTTGTGGCAGCACATCTGAGCACTTGTATATCATCGCCTTCCACTTATGAATGAAGTCGTAAGTTAACTCATTCTCTCCCTGTTTTAGGCTGCAAAGTTGTGCCATAGTAACATGATGATCCTCACCTTTGAAGTGAATCAGGAAGCGTGTCTCTAGCATGGCCCAATTTTGGATGGAGTCCTCTGGTATAGTGGAGTACCAATCGAAGGTTGTACCTTTTAAGGTATTTGCAAAGAGATGGATCTTGAGGGCATCTTGAACTGCGATAGCTCCCGTCAGTATCTTGAAATGAATGACGTGTTGTCTGGCTGAGCCTTTCCCCGTATATGTTTGGAGAGTAGGTTGCTTGAATTTTGCAGGGAACGGGACCGGGTCCATCCATAAGGGATATGGTGGCTTGATCCCATGCTCCTTCAGTGTATCCTCTTCTCTTACTTTGGAGAGGATATCGTCAACGTCCGTTTTGGTAAGGGCACGTGACTCACTGTTTTCTGCATTTTCTTCGTTATCTGGAGGAGATTGGTTGTTTTCTTGACACTGAAAAGCGAGATGAAGATTTTCCATCAGAGCCTCAATCCTCTGTTGACCCTTCTCCAATTGCTGGATACGTACTGTCTTTTCATTCGGAGGTGGATTGCGAGGTTGCTCAGAGTTTGTAACCAAGACGTTCATCCTCCGTGATTCTAACGAAGAGATCGTCTTAGTGACTGAGCTGGGGCTCATTCTTAAAGAACTTGAGGAAGGATTACTCCTTGGTCCTTGGCTTGAAGGAGTAGAAGATTCTTCAGGGCGTCTTCGTGTCCGGGAGACATTATGAGTCACCGGTTGTCGAATGTGAAGTTTAGTTGCTGACTTTTGGCGTCTTCTGATTTTACCAACTATATGGACAGCAGCAACTTGATCGGGTCTTTCTTTTTCGACCCATTTTTGGGAGACTTGGAGAATAGGATGCTGGGTCCTTTGCTTCTCTAGTCTCGTTTGTCTATACGACATGCGACGACGTATGCGACGGGCAATTTGAGCTTCTGTCAACTCTGGCTGGGCTTTAGCAATGAAGGATGTACTCTCTCGAGCGCAACAGCCGAGCTTGTCTTCTTTGAAGCTAGGCATAGACAGGATTTGGACCCGGTCCTTAGACTATTGCAGCGAAGCTTTGAATTTTGCGAGTTCGGCCCCCGTTGAGATAAAGGGTCGAACTGCAGGAGTGCAGGCCTTGGCAGTTTCTTGCAGAGGCTTCGGGATGTATGATTTGATTTTTGGCTTGTAGGAGCAAGCCAACTCGGGATGGGTTGCCTTCTTTGTCAGGCAAGAGCCTGGTTTCTCCTCCTTCATGTATGCAAGAGGATAGAATCGGTTTTCTTTGAGAGGGGCCAGGTATGCTGGCCTTCCAGATGTTCAGGACCTCCTTTGTTTTGGCGAAGGTTTTGGGGACCAAGTCTTAGGGTAGACCTGGTTCTCTGCAGGTTGAGGCTTCATGGGGTTGCCACGGGCTTCAGGTTTCTTTGCGTTCGCCCTTGGTGTCATGGCAGTGACATGTTGCGGAGTGATCTTCTGCTTCTTGGCGGGTGCGATTTCCTCTGCGGGAAGTGGGAACGGTCCCAACGACCCGAAGATGATAGTCCGGGGAGTAGAGGTCGACCCGGTGTTCTGAGATTTGTCAAGGGAGACGACACTTCGGCAGCTGGCAGGGCGCTTATGAATGCGCTTGTTCTGCTTCTCCTGGAGCATGAGTTGGTACTTGTTCTAATCGAAAGTGATGGTTAATGAAGCTGCCATTGTTAGTTTTTGAAAAACTTCTGAAACAAGACCACGTCCATTAGTAATCACAAGAATATAGTGATCATAAAGGGGAAAGAACTATGGTTTTGTCTTTTCAAATCGCTCAAGGGAACATGGCCCAGTCCAAGCGAGACGAAAGAAGGCAAAAAGCCATAGAGGATACAATTGTTCTGAACGCAAGTACGGGAGGCTCAGAACGAGCATTCCAATGACTGCTACAAGCAATTGTAGACCTTAATTCAAATTACCGAGAAGCGAGGCTCACTCGAGGTAAGATGATTAAGGTTGGAGATACAAATGTGTCGGTTGCGAATACAGTAGATCCGGAAGGGCGTACTAGCACCGCTAGGCACAAATGTTGCAAATCACATCCTTGGAATAGACATGAGATGGGATTTTTGAAGGTCAAAATCGGGTTCATAAAAGAGAGCAAATGGTGTTCCAATCCGAATAAGGGCTCAAACATTTCTGCGAGCACCAAATCCGAAAGGGAATGAACCAAGAATTCTCAAATGTAAACCCAAAGATGACGATTTTTTTTTGAAAGTTTTTTTTAATTTTTGTTTTTCTTTTTAAAGGAACACAAAGGTTTTCAATTCGGTCTTATGAAACCTTAGTAGATAGATTAGCCCCCAGGTAAGGGTAGGATTACTTAACGAACCCGTTTGGAGGACCCTTGCCTCGAACAATCTAGCTGTCTCCACACTCTGGACAAGGCTTTTATTAGATCCACTTTTGTCAAAGAACGCAATTGGTGCAACCTCAGTGGGTTTTGCAAAAAAATTTATTTGATTTTTTTTAACAAAGAGAACAAAAGGTGTTCCAATCCGAATAAGGGCTCAAACATTTCTGCAAGCGCTAAATCCGAAATGGAGGGGACCAAACGTGGGTTGCGGCATTCTGTCGCATTTTATGGAAAGATTTTGAAGAAGCATGGCCTGGAAGCTTTGGAGGCTAAGGCCAAAAGTCTGCTTGAGGAGTTGAATCTTTGCTTGAAGACCATGTTAGACTGAGCTCCTGAGTTGTAACAAACTCCCTTTCTTCTCTGTTTTTTTTTGTACCTCCATGTATAAATATTTTTGGTACTATATATTTTTTGTATTCCCTCCTTCCATTTAAATTATTTTTTGATGAAACCAAATTTAAGCAAGACCTGAATGGGAATGTTTTTTTTGAGAATTTGATCAAAAGGTTGTCATTTTGTGAAAATCTTTTGTCAAAGGGTTGTTTTGGGTATGAAAGCCAGATTTTGTGGCAAAGCCTGGTTTTTTTTTTAATGGCTTGAAAGCTGGATTTTGAGATGTCATGGGAGGTGAATTTTGTGGCGTAAGAGCCAAAATTTGTTTGTGGCATGGAAACCGAAGTTTTTGAGATGGTATGAAAGTCGAATTTTTGGAGATGGCATGAAAGCCGAATTTTTGGAGATGGCATGAAAATCGAATTTTAAGATGGCCTGAAAGCCGAATTTTGAATTTGCATGAGAGCCAAGTTTTGTGGCATACGAGCCGATTTTGTTTGTTGCGTGAAAGCCGAAATTTTGGGATGGCATGAGAGCCAGGTTTTGTGGCATGAAAGCCAAAATTTTGTTTCTTGTCGTGGAAGCCGAACTTTTGAAAACCAAGTTTTGTTTTGTTGGCATGGAAGATAGATTTTGATTTTTGGAATAAAAGCCATTTTTTTGGCATAAAAACTAGGTTTTTTTGGCATAAAAACACGGTTTTTGGTTTTCAAAGATGCAGGTATCGACTAAGGGTCGCCTCTCTGCTGAATGGTATTGCAAGTATCGATGGAATGTCGCCTCCTTGCTCATTCGGTTGCGAGTATCAATGGAATGTCGCCTCCTCGCGGATTGGGGTGCAAGTATCGATAAAACGTCGCTTCCTTGCTTTTTCAAAAATTTTGGTTTTGTGGGTATTGACTAAATGTTGCTTCCCCACGATTTTTTTGAAATTTGAGGTTTTTTTGAAAATTTGGGTTGTGGATATCAACTAGAATGTTGCGTCTCCATGATTTTTTGAAATTTATGGTTTTTTTTTTAAATTTGGGTTTTTGAAATTTTACAAGTATCGACAAGGTGTTGCTTCTTTGCGATTTTCAAATTTTGGAAGTATTGAATGTGGTTCGTATCCTTCCGATTTTTGGGTTTTGCGAGTATCGACTGAGCGTTGTTTCCCCACGGGTTCTAAGAAACCATTTTTGTTTAAAGACATGAGGGTCGTAAATTTTGACTCAAAACCATTTTTGGTTGTAAAAGTTGGGGCGGACTAGGGTGGAAATTCTTGAGTCCTGATTTTTGTTTCAAACCATGAATTTTGGGCTCAATGATTGAAAATTTTGGCCAAGTCCGAGAAGAGGCTCCTAAACTTGGATTTTTGGATTTAATTTTTTTTTTTAACAATGAAATGATGAAAGAAAGCATTGTTTTGAAACTTTTTTTGTTTAGAAATTTTAACATAAGGATGAAAATTCCAAAATGGATTGGTTTGGTGAGCAAGAACCTAGGAATAGGCTTTGGCCATATAGACATCACTCTGACCCACTGGAGGAAGTCTTCAAGGGTAGTACTTGTCGTTGATGGGCAACATACATCTGTCATCTTCCATGTTTAGAAGAGCGTATGCGCCGTTGGAGAAGACTTTGTCGATGACGAAGGGTCCCTCCCATTTTGGTTCGAATTTTCCTTTGAAATTGTTAGCAAAAACCATTAGCCTTTTTACTGCAAGAACTAAGTCACCCTTTTTATAGGCGTGTTGCCTGACCTTCTCGTCAAAAGATCCTGCCATTAGTGCTTGGTACAACTTAATGCTTTATAAAGCTTCAAGCCGTCTCTCATCGAGATTATCCAGCTCTTGGAGTCTCAATTTGATATTGCTTTCTTGTGTCATGTCATTTTGCAAAGATACCCTTAAGAAAGGAATTTGTACTTCCAAAGGGATAACAGCTTCGCATTCATAGACCAAAGAGAATGGTGTGCTATGGGTCGGTCCTCGAACGGTGGTTCGATAAGCCCACAAAGCTTCAGGTAGTTTGTCGCCCTAGTCTCTTTTGTGACTAGAGACCATTTTCTTAAGAATTTTGCAGTGTCTTGTTGAAGGCTTCTGCTAGTCCGTTCGTTGCCAGAGTATATGGAGTCGAATGATAACTTTGGATTTTGTACTTGTTGCAGAACCTGTAGAATCTGTGATCCTGGAATTGTGGTTGTTATCATGGATGAATCTTTTAGGTATGCCAAAGTGACAGATAATGTTGGTACGCATGAACTGAAGTACTGATGAGGTATTCATTTCGCTGAGCGCAAATGCTTCTCACCACTTGGAGAAATAATCCGTAGCGGCGAAGATGAAGCGATGACCTTTGCTTGATGGGGGAGAGATAGGACCTATGATGTTCATACCCCGGGCTTCGAAAGGCCATGAGATCAATGTAGGATGTTACCATTCTGGAGGCATGTGGACATAATCTCCATGAATCTGGCATTGTTGGCAGCATTAAGCAAATTGCATTGCGTCAGCTACCATGGTAGGACAATAATAACCTAACCTTTTTATCTGATCAGCCTGATGAGCTCCACAAAAACCAGCATTTGCTTCTTTGAGAGTTTCATCGGCCTTTTGTTTTGACAAGCAGCTAAAAGTACTCCGTTGAAGGATTTTTTGTAAAGCATTTTTGAAGTAATGTCCAAATGAAAGTTTGGGGTTCGTCTTTGAATGCTTACCTGCTCTTTTGGATCTTCAGGTTGGATTTCGAACATAATGTAATCAATAAACGGATCCCTCTACTCGCCGATCAGAGGTTTGAGGATGGACATCCGACTTCTAACCACTTGGTGGCATTCAACAACTGCTTGGTGTGTGTTAAGAGGAGGGAGAATCCTTCTTTGACACACTGTGATTTGCAAGTTTTCCCTTTCTTGGATTACCATAGAAGCAGCAAGTCCAGTTAGGGCATCTGCATGGATGTTTTCACCTCTGAGGATGTGGGTGATGTGACAGATGTCAAACTTTTGCCGAACTGATTGTGCCTTGTTGTAGTAAGGCAACATATCAGGCTTCCTGACTTCAAATTTCTGATTCATCTGGTTGACGATCAGTTGAGAGTCCCCAAAGGCTTCCAGCACGGTGATGTCAGATTCGAGGGCGAGTTCCAATCCCACAATCAGGGCTTGGTACTCAGCTGCATTGTTTGAACATGGTTCCAGTAGCGAGAAAGCGTGTGGAATCATGTATTTTTCGATACTAACAAAGAGAATGCCAATTCCCGATATTTGCTTTCCTTTTCTCATTTGTCCTGGTTTTGCCGTCAAAGTACATGTCCCATGAAGCATTAGATGGGGAAATCTCCACAGTGTAGACAGGTTCGTCTGGGATATCATCCCTAAGTGGAGAATTTTTATGCAATGGGTGCTCTGCAAGAAAGTCTGCTAGAGCTTGGCCTTTGATTGCTTTTTATTGTAATACCTAATATCGAATTGCGACTGAAGGATGACCCATTTTGCCAATCGGGCATTGAGAGAACTTGCTTTTTGTGATAAGGACCTTTAAGAGACTGGCCCTCAAAATCAAGTATACTATGTTGGACGGAAGATAGTGACGCAACTTTTGTACGGCGAACATCACTGCAAGGCATTCTTTTTCGACTGGAGAGTAGCAATGCTCTACACCTACCAACATGCGGCTGAGGTAATAAAGAGCAACTTCTTTTCCCTCGTCGTTTTCTTGTGCCAGTAGAGCGCCCAAAGAGTAATCGAGAGCTCTTGTGTACAAGATGAATGGTTTTCCAGTTGTGGGGGGAGCCAACATTGGAGGTTTGGTCAGGTATGTCTTGATGTCTTGAAATGTGGCTTCACATTCAGCATCCTAAACAAAGTCCACACCTTTCTTCATTAACGAGAGAATGGACAACACTTCCCTGACAGATTGGAGATGTATCGTCGAATGTATGCCAACCTTCCTTGAAGCCCTTTTAGCTATTCCGGTTTTCCGAACAATGAATCCGAGGAACTTTCCCGATGATATACCGAAGAAGCATTTTAGTGGATTCATTCATAGTTTGTGTTTGCAAAGTCGGAGGAAGGCTTCTCGAAGATCTTTGAGATGGTCTTATTTTCTTCAGCTTTTGACGACAAGGTCATTAACGTAACATTCGACCGTCTTGTGCTGCATGTCTTGGAATATCTTCATCATAGCCCTCTGATATGTTGCACCCGCATTTTTCAGACCAAATGGCATGACTGTGTAGCAATTCATGCCAAATGGAGTCCGAAATTATGTATGTCTTTCAACTTCAGGATGCTTCTTTATCTGATTGTAGCCAGAAAAGCCATCCATGAATGTCATTCGCTCGAATCTGCAGTTGTTGTCGATCATCACCTCCGGTATGGGGAGCGAAAATTCATCTTTAGGGCATGCACTATTCAGGTCCCTACAGTCAATAAAAACCCTGATTTGCCCATTTTTCTTTGTCACGGGGACGATGTTGGCCAACCATTCAGGATGTTGTTCCTCACGGATGAAACCAACACTTTTGAGTTTCTGAACTTCTTGTTCAATTTTGTCCATCACATCAGGACAGAATCTTCTTTGGCCTTGTTTGACAGGTTTGATATCTTTTTGCAGATTGAGTTTATGGACTACTATTTTGGGGGGTCTAAGCTAGGCATTTCAGCGTAAGACCATGCAAAACAATCAACGAACGCACGAAGAAAAACGATATACTTGGGTAACTCATCATCCTTTATATTCTTGCTTACGAATACAGGACATGGGTTATCAGGTATCTCCAAGTCTATCTTTTGAACATGATCTTCTATTGGAAGGTTTGAAAGTGGTTCCTCCACAATGTTTTCAGAGGCTTCCAACTCAACAAGACCTTCTGGAGTTCCAAAGGCATTTACAGACCAAGGCTTTGCTTTTGTCCATAGGTCTTCTTGATCAGTACTCTTCTCAAGACTTGCAATGAGATGATCCCAATCACCTGTTGAAACTGGGTCGAAGTAGGGTACTTCTTTTGGAGACGATGGTTTTTCTGGGTCAGAAAGCCGCGCGTCTGTGTCATCGGACAATTCTTCTTCATCGTCAGAGAAATCATACCAATTGGAGAAGCTTCCTGGATCCTTGATGGGTGACTCCTCAAAGAGATATCTAGGGAGATCAATGTCTTCATGGACACGAGATGTTGAGGCTTGGTCGGCAAAACAACTTTGCAGCCTTCGTGTCAACTGTCTCATGGGAGTGTCAAGATCATACCCCAACCAGTATGAGGACTTGTCTATATGATGATAGAGTCTCCAATCCTCCAGTTGACTTTTGGTCAGGGTGGGTTCCAATGGTGTGAGAATACCACGACCACCTCCTAAACCGATTGGATTCTGAGCATCATAACCCATTTTCTTCATGATAGCTTGTGTCATTGGGCTATATAGGAATTGTCGCGACCCCGGAACGGATCCCCGGGCCCGCGATGAGTTGTTGATGTGTGTTACGTTTTCCCACAGGTTCCCGCGGTGAGGATTCCCAAAGACACGCGGAATCTGACTCACATGATCAAGTATACGGAAGCGTGTAGCAAATCACATCAAGATAAGCACCAATAAATCCTTAAGTGATATGATAAAATAATAACAAGACATAGTATCCAAAGAAAGGAGTTAACATGGCATTCCCATTTTAATTCAAGTTACGAGACTACACAAAGTAAGTTAAGTTTTTGTTACATCCCATGAGTGGCCAACACAGGCCAATACAATTTTCAAAATAATAAAAGAACCCCAAGACAAAAATGGAGAAACATAAGAACCCGCCGGACGTCTAGTTGACATCGTCGGGCTGCCACTCTCTAACTGGGTTGGCTCAAAAGCCTCCTCCGGACACTCCTCCTCAAAGGCAACGTCTCCTGCACCTGGGCACCAACAACAAGAGTCAAACACAACGGTTTGGCAGGTAATCAATTTAGGTATGAACATAAATTAGTAAACCTTTAAAGAACATATAAAGACATTTTGCTGGATTGTAAACAGTTACAAGACTAAGATACATTTCAAAATACGAGTAAAGCTAACATGCATACTTATAATATCATGAATAGTTACATTCCACAAAGAGCCCATCCTTTCTCTATCATATATGTCGCGACCCCGGACCGGGAATCCGGGATCGGGACCGCATCTGTTTAATATTGCCATATGTTTATTTAATTTCCCACAGGTGTCCGCGGTGAGGATATCACAACCATAAATGAATATTTCTATTAAGTGCGGAAGCTTGTAGCAAATCAAATAGTCAAGCCATCCTTGGTCATCAAGACAATAACACAAGTCTAAAATACTGTATCAGAATGAGCAATGAACAATAGCTTGTTACCCAAAGTAAGTTAAAGTTTATACAAACATCATTTGATTACATTTCCCCAAAAATAGAGGCCAACCAGGCCAATATAACAAAATACCAATCCAAAGAATGGTTAAAAGTTTCCCAAAATGTAAAGTCTCTCATAGCAACCGAACGTCTACATGACGTCATCGGCACGCCACTCAACCAACTGCTGCGGTTCTACGACCACCTCCTCAAGCTCCTCCTCGGGATAACCAACAACGGGACCGGAGCACCAAAGAGTAGGTCAAACATGACGGTTTGGAAAATGGATAAAACACAATAACAATACGAAAATAAATGAATTTACCTTCAAAACATGTAAACCTGTTTAAATAATAATTTCTCTAAACAAGATAAAAACATTTATTCAATTTCAAGGATGCAATGTAAAACATGAAAGGTGACCAAGGAAACGGGAAACAAGCAAGATGGCAACCACACGAAGCTAAGTCCTCTATCACTAAGGTGATAGAGCAATAACTAGGCACTGATCTCAGTCACTCGAGGTGAGGAGAAATAGTGTATCTCATATAAATACATATACATATACATATACTATACATAACCACGGTAGCGAGCCGGGCATTGGGGACCACAGTAGCAATCTGCGGCATCGGGACAAGACCACGGTAATGACCGGGTAGCGGGATCCAAACTGCAGCTGGCGGGACAAGAGGAGGATCTCCAAGTCGGTGGATCAGACCAACAGGGTTATCCAAGCTTAGTGGTGCCGACTCATAGGTCAAATACAATCGAGACATGCAATCAAATTCAGTACGATAAATAGACGGGCAAGACGGGGTGCTCAAGGGCACATTATCATATCATGTGGTGCAATGCACTTCGGGTCAAGTAACCATTTCAAGTGTACATCAATGCTTTCGGGAAAACAAGACCTGTAATATAAATCTCAGGATCGATAAGGTACAATAAACAATTGGAATTTCGGTAAAGTATTGGGTTCAAAATTCGTTTAAAGTGGATAGGGACCCCGTATGTCAATCTAATAACCATTTGGTACTCTTTGAGTTTGGGGACATTACGGACTCCTTATACACTTTGAATTTTCAAAACTTCAATTGAAATCTTTGTGATATGGTTTCTTCCTCAAATGGCCTCATACAATGCTTAACAATCCTCTAGACGTAGAGAGGTTCCCAAAGAATAGTCCCAAACCATTAAAATAGTTCATCATTGTCCCAACATAGCCCTGCCCAACGGGGCCCATCGCTCGAGCGGACTGGAGGGTTCGCTCGAGCGAGTCGCTCTCTGGAATGGTTGTCTGGGTGGGTTCGCTCGAGCGAAGTTGAGGTCGCTTGAGCGAACTCATTGGGTCGAGCGAATATTTAAATGCGTTCGAATGAACAACTCTCTGGAACAAGTTCTAGGATGACCGCTCGAGCGACCAAGCTACTGGAATGCTCCGAACCCTTTCCTGGATAGGTCGCTCGAGCGAAGTGTCATGGTCGCTCGAGCGAACTGTCCAGAAACTGAATCCGGACCAGTTCAGCTCCACTCTATCTCTTCCTCCTACAACTTCCTTTTAGCCCCTTTTTATACATCAAATGAGGAGTCTAATACTTCATTCAAACTACATCAAATCCTTCACCACATCCATCCCATTCTCCTCCATCCATATCACATTCAATACAAGGAAATAAAGAAGGAAACCATTTCACATAAGAGTACATTTGTGACAAAATAAGAAGAGATTAAATGCTATGAACTAACACATCTCTATGACCATAAATGCACCATTAATACTCTATCATGAACATTTACTTCGAAACAAGCAATAAATAGGCATAAATGAAAATCATCCAAAATCAATGAAAGCTTATGAAACATCAATCATCCACTTGCCTTGGGTCTTCTAGTCAAGTAGATCAAGCTCTAACAAGCCTTTCAACTCAAAGGTCCAAGCTACAAGGAAAATCCCAAAATAAAACCCTAAAGAGTCAAAACATAGAATAGGAAGAGAGAAGCTTCAATAACAAGGATGGAGATTCCCTTAAGCTAGGAGAACACAAATCTAGAAGAAGAGAAGGGTCACTTACTTGCAAGGTTCTCTAATGGCAATGGTGAGCTCAAAGAGAGTCTTGTGATGAATGATTTTCTCTAGCAATGGTGTCAATGGAGAGCTAGGGTGATGAGGAAGAAGGTGATGATCTCCACTACTCAAGTTGTGCAAGATTGGTGGTGCGTTTGGTGATTGCAAGCAAGAGCAAGAAGAAGAAGGCAATGAAACCCTAGGTTCTCACTCTCTTGTGCTGGAAAAAGGAAATGGAAGGGAAAGGGCTTCCTTATAAACAAGTGGGGAGTGGGCTCCACCACTAACAAATCTAATTGGGCTGAAATCATGGCTTTCGGGGCTTCTAATGAATTCGATGAACAAGAGAAAAGTGATCGTCGAAATATCTAGTTTCCAAAAAGTATATGTTTCGCGGGTTTCGGGAATATCAAGTTTTGGGTACATATTTTGTGTGCAATGACTGTTTTGCCCTCAAGGCTATGAAATCGGGTTTCGGGACGGGGACAGGATCAACATGAAAGTTGAAGGGGTTAACAATACCAACAAAACATGATTAAAATCATGAATGCAAAAATCTCCGATAAATCCTCAAACATATGCAATGTCATGAAAAGGAACCCCCAAAGGGCCCTACTAACACAAAGCAATCAAAATTCCCCAAACTAATTCAAAACCTATTCCAAACCCAACTTAGTCAAAATCACTAATCAAGCTTAGAACTAACACGCAACTTAATTAGCACTAAACGGGTTCACTCAGGTCGGGGTCTTACAATATATATAATGAAAAGAGCAAGCACGCACGACAAGCACAATATACATAATATAATCACGACACGATTCCCACTTATACGGGGATTTCCGGTCGCGGAACCGGATACGCACGATGTGTAATAAATACACGACCAGTCTGCAGACAGTCCACATGTTTAAGGACCCCCAGACAGTGGATCAAACTGAAAGGGCGGTCCAAGCTCAGTGGTGTTCACTTAAATTCATGAATGCATAAAACACGCGAAACACGGTCTAAACATGTCGAGATAAAAGGGGGGAAGTCACTTATCAAAACACGATGGACACGACTAGCAAAAGGCATAATTAATATGCATAACACGCTTAGGAAGTGGTCCCCTTTTTTTTTGAAACAATTCTTCAAAACGAGCTTATACTTGAAATCCAGAACGAGTACACGATGGTACTTATTGTACCAAGGCGGAAATTCAAAATACGAAATCTGACAAGCATGTGTTAAGGCTACTAATTGACCTTTGTGTAATTGGGACCCCAAATGTCGGAATATACAAGAATTGGTGTCCCCGAAGTTGGGTTGCATTTCGAAGTTCCATTTACACAATGTCAAGTCAAAACCCTTAACATAGTCTAGTTTTTCAACCTTCAAGAAAATACACAAATGAAACAATTCTTCTTCCTGCATCTGGAAGGTTCGCTCGAGCGGAACTTGTAAGGAATTGACACTTCGCTCGAGCGAGACAGTTCGCTCGAGCGGACAATAAGGTCACTTGGGCGGACAACTCTCTGTCTTGCTCCAGATTAGACAGTGGGCAGTTCGTTCGAGCGGACAATAAGGTCGCTCGAGCGGACAACTCTCTGTCTGCATCCGAATCAAGCAGTGGCTTGGTCGCTCGAGCGGACAAGCTTCTACCTGTGCTCACTGAGTGCAGAAAAACCCTTTCTCTTGTACAACTTCCAATACATTTCTCTCCTTCTTCTCATCCTTAAGCCACATACAATCCCTTGAGCCTTCATGCTCACCAAGAGTTCATTTTCACCATTTCAAACATCCAATCCAATGAAAACAAGATCATGAAGTTTATAAACAAGTTTATATGCACAATTTCTATAACAACAATGAAATCTAAAATACACATGAAACCTTGAGCCTATAGAGATTACTTGCCTTGCCCAAATGCTAAAAACTCCTCTTCAAGTACTCTTACTCAAGAGCTAAGCCAACACTACAAGAATCCCATGGAAAACCATTCAAAACTCAACAAAAATGAAAACAAAGAACCCATTTTCACAAAGGGGTTTGCAAACATGGAAAACAAGATCTTTAGGGGCTAAAATGACTCCATGAAAAATATGGGTTGAAGCTCTTACCTAGAAATGGCCAAACAAGAAGAGATGAAGAAAATGTAGAGCTTGTCCCACAAGAAACTCCAAGAAATTTGTATTAATAGAAAGCTTGCAAGGAGAGGAAGAAGATGACGGCCTTAGAATTCTCTTTGGAGATCTCTAGCTAGGGCATGCAAGAGGAATGAAGTGGAAGGGAAAAAGGGATTTTTAGCCCTAGGTTAAGAAAGTTGCAGGATTTTGGGGATAGTGAATGAAAAAGATGAGGGTTAGGCTCAAAACCTTAACAATGGGGCCCAATGAACTTGAACCTTGAAATGACAAAAACATGATCTTGTGGGCCTCAAATGATTTTGACGACGAAGGATAAAACGATCCTCGAAACATCTAGTTTCTAAAAAGTATATTTTTGACATGGTTTTGAGATCTCGAAAATTGTGTCCAGATTTGTGTATAAAAGACAACTTTACCCTTTTTGGGACAGAACTTGGGTTTTTGGGCTTCAAACATGAATGGGCTTAATATGAAAGTTGTAACACATTGTAAAACTCATTCAAATGAAATCAAAATCACAATTACACAGAAACCGATACGATCCTCCGAAGCACACACGTGCACTCAGGCCTTCCTGAGTGTGTCTGACTAAAACTAAACGTCCTCAAAATTCCCAAAGCTATGTCCAAGACCAAAACTAATTATTTCTAACCCAACGATTTCTAAACCCACGTAGGATTAAACACACACTAATCGTAT
The DNA here is from genome assembly GCA_038049695.1 of Cinnamomum chago. Lineage (NCBI taxonomy): Eukaryota > Viridiplantae > Streptophyta > Magnoliopsida > Laurales > Lauraceae > Cinnamomum > Cinnamomum chago. Next base: position 38,741,584 of record CP142461.1, read on the forward strand.
ACTAATCGAAACGGTCTGGGTCGGGGTCTAACAGGAATAGTTTGAAAGTCCGGGGATCCGAACCCTAGAGGGGGGGTGAATAGGGTGAGCTTCAATTATGACCAATTTTAACTTAATTTTAGCTTCTTTAAATCCAACTAGTCACAAGTGGTGATTAAGTAAATAAATGCAGAAGCTTACAAAAACAATCACCACAAAGCATGCACCATCACACAAAGATTTATAGTGGTTCGGCCTCAATGCCTACATCCACAACCGGCTTGTGATCCAACACCCCACCGGATTTCCACTATTTATGCTTTTAAATAGGCTAAGCAATAACCTTTACAATGATCTTTTTCAAGGCTTAACATCAACCTAGTACACTCTGCTTTACTTAGGCTAAGCAATAACCTTTACAATGATCTTTTTCAAGGCTTAACATCAACCTAGTACACTCTGCTTTACTTAGGCTAAGCAATAACCTCTTCAACCAAAAGGTTGGTTATCTCTCTAAGTAGTGTCTCTAATACACTTGATGGAGATACAATTTATAGCTCGTTACAATGCCTCTTAATTAGGCGGATATGAAAGTGAAAGACTAATTCATACACACACACTATGAATGCAAAGATGAATGCTCAATGTGTATGTATGATGTCCTCAATCATTTTTAAAATGAAAGCTCATAAATGTATGCCTAAGGCTTTTGAAAGTTTTAGCTCATAAAAACATTTATGATTGAGGAAAGAATGCAAGTCACATGTTAAAAATAACTTGTAAAAGATATACATTTGTATCCTAAACAAGTTGTGAAATTCTAAGTACAAAACATGTGATGCATAGGGATGTCAATCAAATTAACAATGTAGCTCAAAACATAAAAATAGATTTGATTGAAATTAGGGGACAAATCATATGTATTTATAAATTCAACTTGAATATGATATACCTATCAAAGAAAGGCAAGTTGTGAAACTTTAAAACAAAGATACATATGATTTGTGAAGTTGTTGAATCCAAAACATAAGATAGATTTGAAAGTGATTTTCTTATGATGAAAAACAACAACCAAAGATTCAACCAAGTATAGGAATCATGTTAGATATAATTTCAAAGATGTTTTCATTAACATGATTTACTTAGATATACCAATTTAATTACTACTTGGATTGAATCAATGGTGATGCATCCAAAACAATAAATCAATTCAAAACATAAACATGTTAAGGACACAACAAAACATAGTTTATCATGCTAGAAAACATTTACCAATAGTAAAGCAAGGCATGACAACATATGGTTAAGGAAAGTAAAGCTTAATTAGAGATTTAACTTCATTAATCCAAGCTTTAGCTTTCCTAATGACCCCCTTTATCCCTTAGTTCATTCCCCTTTGATTTGCCTCAAAACCACTCAAGGATGGCCTTAAAATTGCTAACTTTTGGGAAATGAATGAACTAGTATTTATAGCCAATAACAGCCCAACGGCTAGTCCCCGGTCGACCCCATGACCCCCGGGTCGACCTGGCCTTCACAACGGTCATAGAACTGACCGTTTGACAGGATCCAACGAATCTTTCCTGGTCGACCCACAGTGAGCTCGGTCGACCGGGTCCTCTGTTGGGCCGGTCGACCGAGCCCACTGCGGGTCGACCTGGGCTTGGGACCAAAATCCCCTAAGCTAATAAATTTCAAAGTATTTTCAAGTGGGGACTTTAGGGCCATTAAATCAAGCTTGGGAACATGGTTTAAATCAAACTAAGAGGATTAAAACCATGAAACATAAAAAGCCTAAAATGATTTGAAGGATTTAAAACATAGGCTTGCTTGATTTCTAAAACTTCTTTTCAAATCCAAATGCATCCAAGTTTAAAAACAAAACTTGCATAAATCAATACTTTTACAAATCTTAAAAACAATGCATGTATAAATCAAGATTTCAAGTTTTTTCAAATCAATGCATATGTGTGTAAATCAAATGATACTTGAATGATAATGCATCCATCAAATTTCAATACACAAAATTCCTAACAATCTCCCCCTTTGCAATTTGATGGCAACTCACTCACCACTGAATACACACTAAGTCTTCAGCTCCCCCTAAGCTGGACAAGTCTTGAAATCTTAGGGATGCTTCTTCTCTTAGCTTGGGCTCTTGGACTTTTTCTTCATTCTTCTTGATGCTTGGAGCTTAATCATTCTTCAAGCTTTCTCTTCTTCTTTCTTTCTATATGGCCAAGTATCTTCTTTAGCTCCCAAGCTTTCGTCTTTCACCTCTCCCCCTTTGACCATGCCTCTCTCTCCCTTTGGCAAGATATGCATTCTCTCCCCCTTAGAAGATCATACAATATCTCCCCTTAGAAAGCTTGGACATTCTCTTCCCCTTTAGAGAACTTGAATGCTCTCTCCCCCTTTGACATTAAATTGCAAAGGTACCTACACACATAAAACAAGGAAAATACCTTTTAGTAGCACCTGTTAACAAAAGAAATCGAAAATGAAATTCATAACAAGTTATCATGTATGGTAGTAGTCTCTAAGGGTTCAAAGTCAATCCAAGGGTGAATTTGATCAAAACTAATACTTTCTATGAAGGTTTACACTCCCCCTCAATCCATTCTCTCCTCTTGTCAAACTTTTGACAAAGATATAACTATTTGTTTCAAGAAGAAGATGGTTTAACCAAATGATGGTCAACTTCAAGGAAAGGATTAGACATGTTTAACTATAAAGCTCAATATGATCAAATTACCAAAAGAAAGCAAGGTCAATGAGAAAAGCAATCATGGATACCAATTGGAAAAATAAAGAATACCAATTGAGATTCAAGGATAATTTTATTAAAACAATCACTCTAAAATGGAGTTATACAAGAATATAACAATTAAGATAAATCCAAAATATAGCTATCCATGAAGAAACGGGGTTTATTAATCATAGCATCAATCAATTTAACTGTGAAAAACATATGCTATGAAAGTTTTGAAATCATTTCATTCAATCAATAAATATGACATTTAAAGTGCAAGAATGAGTGAAATGAAATTCAAACATGAAGCCAACCTCAACTAATAACCAACCAATATTATGAACACATAAACATGGTGGTCATGAGATATACATATATGAGCAAGAGAGGTGGCAAACATGAAAATTATGATGTTAATGGTGTGTGACATGGAACAAATATATTACTATTAAGTTCAATCCAATGTACACAAGGTTTATCACATTCACAAGAAATCAAATCAATCGAAAATTATACCAATTGAATTTGACAACATGATAAAGAGCAAGAATGTGACAAACACAAAATTCCATCAAGCATCATAAATGGATATTCATCACTTTTAAGGATATAACTAATGAGCAAAGTGATGAACAAGATAAATTGCAATGCAAAGGATATAACTTTGTAATGCATGCAATTTTCAAGGTGTCAAAATCATATGAATTCAACAACTAAGATATCCATCAAACATATAGATATACGACGAATGGATTTCAAAGAGTTTCATATGATCAAGATCATTACTATGAAGTTGAAACATGTATAAGGATGACATCACTTAGAGAATATACATGAATCAACATCATAACCATCCAAAAAGAAATGACTAGAAGGCATAGAAGTGAAAGTCCACGAGGATCCTAACCCTAGAGGGGGGGGGAGTGAATAGGGTGAGCTACAATTGTGACCAATTTACACCAATTTTAGCTTCTTAATATAAACTAGTCAAATGTGATGATTAAACAATCAATATGCGGAAGCTAATACAAAATCAATCACCACATAGCATGCACCACAACACCAATATTTATAGTGGTTCGGCCAACGTGCCTACATCCACTACCGGCTTGTGTCTCCAACACCCCACCGGATTCCACTAATTATGCTTTTTACTAGGCTAAGCAATAACCCTTACAAAGTTGTTTTTCTAGGCTAAACAACAACCTCTCAATGTGCTTTTATAGGCTTAGCAATAACCTTACAATATGCTTTTCTTAGGCTAAGCAATAACCTTACAAGTTGCTTTTCAAAGGCTAAGCAATAACCTTTACAAATGAGGATTTCTCTAAGAAGGTGTCTTTACAAAAGATCACTCTAAGAGATTACAATTTAAGCACAATGGAATTTGCCTCTTAAATAGGCTAATAGGAAAATGAAATTCCAATTACAAACATACACTAAAATAAACTAAAGTGTGTGCACAAAGTGTATGTAAGAGTTTCTTCAATCAATTTTAACAATGAAGCTTTTAAATGAATGCATGATGCATTTTAAAATCAAGGTTTATAAAATGATGATTGAAGAGAAAACTAATCACATAAAAGATTCAAACAACTTTGAAGAATTAAGATAAACAAGTTGAGTGAAAGTTAAAGTCTAAGAACATATGTGATTAGGATAAGAGTGTGTGCAAACTAATCTAATTTACCAAGAAAGATATTGAGTTTGCAAAACAACTCTTTAAGGGCTTGAAATCATGCATAAATGAAAATACAAAGGATTTGAACATGCATGAATTTCATTTGAATGGAAATCAAAATAACTTAGAAGATGTACCTTTTAAAAACTCATGAGATTGATTTCCAAATAGCCCTCTAGCCTTTCCAACTTCTTCCCCTTTCTTTGGCTCCAAAATGCTCTCAAAAGTTCAAGTCTCAAGCCTTGAAGAAGGTTGGAAATGAATGGACTTTATAGCCAAAAAGCTACCAACGGCTAGTTCTCGGTCGACCGGCAAAGAGGTCTCGGTCGACCGAGAAGGCACAACGGTCAGATTTCTGACCGTTGGGGCTTCAGTTCAAAAAACAGTCCATTTGCCCTGCAGTGGTCTCGGTCGACCGAGACCCAGGTCTCGGTCGACCGGCGACACTGCCGGGACACCCCCAAAAATTCCAACTATTGCATTTTGAAGATTTTCTTTGTGGAATTTTGTGGGTCACTAAACCAAGCTTAAAAACATGTTTTAAAACATTTAAAAACATGAAACACACAAAGCCTAAAATGATTCAAAGGTTTAAAACCAAAGGCTAGCTTGATTTGATAAAACTCTTTTCAAATGAAAATGCATACAAAAATGATTCTTTTTGTGAAGAATGTATGCAAGGCTCAAACCTACAAACTCAAGATGATTTTCCAAATATAATGCACAAGGATATAGGTTTTCAAAAGAGTTTGGGTTTCAAAACTAATGCATCCAAGTTTAAAACCAAAACATGCATATAACAAATACTTTTCCAAATCTTAAAAGCTATGCATGTATAAAACTAGATTTCAATGTTTCTAAAAACAATGCATGTGTGAAATATCAAATGATGCTAAAGTGCAAATGCATCCATCAAATTGCAAATACAAAATACCTAACAATCTCCCCCTTTGCAATTTGATGGCAACTTACTCATCATTGAAATTACACACTCTGTCTTCAGCTCCCCCTAAGCTGGACAAGTCTTGAAATCTTCTTGGATGCTCCTTCTCTTAGCTTGGGCTCTTGGGCTCTTTTCTTCAATCTTCTTGATGCTTGGTGCTTGATCATTCTTCAAGCTTTCTTATCATCTTCCTCTCTATGGCCAAGCATCTTCTTTAGCTCCAAGCTTTCTTTCTTCTATTTGCTCTCCCCCTTTGACCATGCTTCTTTCTCCTCTTGAGAACTTGAAAGCTTTCTCCCCCTTTGATGGATAGGAGATCTTCGAGTACTTGAACTCTCGAACTCTCTCCCCCTTTGATGAGTAGGAGATCTTTGAGTACTTAAACTCTCTCCCCCTTTGACATTAAATTGCAAAGGAACCTACACACATGAAATAAGGAAAATACCTTTAGTAGCACCTGTTAACAAATGAAATCGAAAATGAAATACATAACAGGCTATCATGTATGGAAGTTAACTCTAAGGGCTCATTAGCATTCCAAGGGTGAATTTGATCAAAACTAATTCTTCCTATGAAGGTTTACACTCCCCCTCAATCCATTCTCTTCTTTTGTCAAGCTTTTGACAAGATATAACTATTAGATTCAAGAAGTAGATGGTTTAACCAAGTGAGGGTTAACTTCAAGGAAAGGATTAGATTCATTTAACTATAAAGCTCATATGATCAAATTACCAAAAGAGAGCAAGGTCTAATGGGAAAAGCAATCATGGATATCAATTGAAATAAACATATCAATTGAGATTAAAGGATGTGACTATAAACTCAATCACTCTAAAATGGATTTAAAAGTATAACTATTAAGAGAAATCCAAATTAGAGCTATCCATGATATGGGGTTTACTCAAACATAGCATCAATCAATATTACTTATGAAAATCATATGCTATGAAAGTTTTGAAAATCATTTCATTCAAACAATAAATATGACTATTAATGTGCAAGAATGAGTGAAATGAAATTCAAACATGAAGCCAACCTCAACTATAACCAACCAATATTATGAACACATAAACATGGTGGTCATGAGATATACCTATAAGAGCAAGTGAGGAGGCAATCATGAGCATTATGATGCTAATGGTGTGTGACATGGAATGATCATATTACTTATCAAGTTTAGTCCAATGCACACAAGGTCTATCACATACACAAGATAAGATATCAATTGGATATGAAATCAATGGAAAGTTATACCAAATGAAACCAATTGAATGTGATAACATGAGTAAAAGCAAGGATGTGATAAACTACCATCAAGCATCATAAATGCATATTCATCACTTTTAATGATATAACTATTGAGCATAGTGATGAACAATGGTAAATTGCAATGCAAAAGAATATGACTTGGTAAAGCATGCAATTTCCAAAGTGTCTAGATCATATGAATTCAACGCTAAGATATCCATCAAACAAGAGATATAACTATGAAATACAAGGAATGGATTTCAAAGAGGTTCATATGATCAAGAACACTATTATGAAGTTGAAACATATATAGAGATGACAACATTAAGAAGGTATACATGAATCAACATCATAACCATCCATTAAAAGAAATGACTAGAAGACATAGAGGATGGATTTGGGTTCTAGTATGGTTTCTACAAGTATGACTAAGATCACTACCATACAAAGAACCAATTGTCATTTGCATATAAAAAGAATAACTAAAAAAGCATAGATGCAAACAACATTCATTTCCATTTCTAAGATAATGAAACCAAAAGAAAAGGAAATGAGAATCATGGAACATGCTTTGATGAATATAACTAGTGATGTTATAGAGCATTTCCAATCAAACAATCTTCAAATCATTTTGAAAAACAAAATCCAACAATGAGCATAAAAAGAATGATTTTGAAGATCAATTTTCAACATTGTATTTTAAAAGATATAACTTAAAAGAAACACATACAAGTTGAATATTCAAGACAATGTTCTCCATATAAAAGTATAACTTAGAAATCCATGGAAAACTTAAGTTGATTCAAATCATTTGTTCAAAATATTACTATGACATCTACACAAATGATTTTGCAACAACAATTGATCATGAATAAATTAGCTATGAAAGCTTTTAAAAACACAATCAATTAATCAAGTAGAAATGCAATGCAAAACTTATGTGTGCAAAAAGCAAATCAAACATGATGAAATTATAATCAAAAGATTTTGAAAACCATGACATGTAACTTAGAATGGTGCATGAAAACAAAATCAAATGATCATAAATAAACATTGCATTTTAAATAGATGTAACTATATAGAAGCAAAATGCAAATGCAACATGACCAACAAAAGGTTTAACTATAAAGAATAGGTTGGTCAAAGAGGTCCAAGGCCTTAAGGTTTGTCTAAGTATAAAACTTTGGGAATCCACCTAAGGTCTTGTGAGGGTTGAACTTTGAGGTCTAGTTTAGACTTCTCACCAACTAAAGGAGATTTGACTTGATAAATTTTCAATTTAAACTTATCACCATGATATTTAGATTTAACTAAATTTAGCTTAGATTGGTGATTAGTCTTTTGATGTTGGTGAGTTTGTTTCTTTGGGGATTGTTTCTCTTTTCTTTTCTTCTTATTTTCTCCCTTTCTTTGACTTTTGAAATTTAGATTTAACTTTGTAATTTTCTTCAAAAGTTCTTTCATGTTTTGACTTAAGGGAGGTAGATTGAGAAGCTTTTTGTTAATAGATTCTTTGATTTTTGGTTTACCTTGTTTAAGCCTTTTAGAATCTATCTTGGGAGACTCCTTGTTAATTGGTTTAACTTGTTTAAGCTTTATGGAGTCTTCCTTGGTTTTTAGTGTCTTACCCTTCAAGTTTGATTTTACTTTCTTTGGTTCAAAGATGGGATTAGACACATTGCTTCTTCTTCTTAGTTTGCACTCAAACCTAAAATGCCCTTCATTGCCACAATAATCACATTTGGTTTTGGGCAAGGGAGAAAGAGTGCTAGAGAAAGAGGACTCACCTTTCACAAATGTGTTGGTGAATTTAGGGTCATAAGACATATTCCTATTAAATCCAATACCCGTCCTATCTCCATGAGGTTTACCCAATTTAAATAATTTTTCAAGTCTATCTTCACTTTGGGTAAACTTGCACTCATACTTTTGTTTATATCCTTCAAGTTGAGTGACTTTGGTTATAAGGATTGAATTTTCATGTTTGACTTTAGAAAGCTCATTTTCAATTTCCTTATAATTGCTTAGCTCTTCATTGGCAAGTTTTAATTCATGTTTTAGTTCATTAACAACTTTAGATCCAAGTTCTTGAGTTTTTAAATTACTTTGAGCATTAGACAAATTTTCATTGGAAATTGTCAACTTGGATTTTAAATAGTTAATGTTTTCATCTTGTCTTTTAATTGTATCTCTTAGGTTCAAATTTTCATTTTTAAGCTCATTACAATTTATCTTAATCTCATTTAATTCATCTTGAGCATTAGATAAATTTTCCTTAGAGATAGTCAATTTAGATTCAAGATTGTTAAAGTCTTTACCTTGCCTTTGTAATTGATCTCTTAGTTTTAGATTTTCCTTATTGACATTTTCATAACCCATCTTTAATTCTTTTAGTTCATCTTGAATGTTGGATAGGTTATTTAAAGAGATCATGAACTTAGAGTCTAGACATTTTATTACTTCTTCTTTCTCTCTAAGTTCATCTTTTGAAGAGGCTAGCTCTTTGTTTAGTTTATTAGATTCTTCTTTTAAACTTCTATTTCTTTTATCAAGCTTTGAAGATAATGTATATAATTCATTATAGGCTTGTTGAAGATCATCTTCATCATACTCATTTTCTTCCTCTTTTGAGTCAAATTGATATTCATTTAAGTGAGGGTTTGAATCTCCAATAGAAGGAAGAATGAGGGGTCTAGAAGAATCTACAAAGTCTAGCATAGTGGAGTCCATTTTAATGATTTTCAAATAAGCACAACTCTAGGGTTTTTACTCTAGGTTTTTACACCTAATCAAGAGTTCCAAACACTTGATCCTAAGGGATAGAGCACTTGGCTCTGATACCAATTGAAAGTCCTTGGGATCCTAACCCTAGAGGGGGGGTGAATAGGGTGAGCTACAATTGTGACCAATTTACACCAATTTTAGCTTCTTAATATAAACTAGTCAAATGTGATGATTAAACAATCAATATGCGGAAGCTAATACAAAATCAATCACCACATAGCATGCACCACAACACCAATATTTATAGTGGTTCGGCCAACGTGCCTACGTCCACTACCGGCTTGTGTCTCCAACACCCCACCGGATTCCACTAATTATGCTTTTTACTAGGCTAAGCAATAACCCTTACAAAGTTGTTTTTCTAGGCTAAACAACAACCTCTCAATGTGCTTTTATAGGCTTAGCAATAACCTTACAATATGCTTTTCTTAGGCTAAGCAATAACCTTACAAGTTGCTTTTCAAAGGCTAAGCAATAACCTTTACAAATGAGGATTTCTCTAAGAAGGTGTCTTTACAAAAGATCACTCTAAGAGATTACAATTTAAGCACAATGGAATTTGCCTCTTAAATAGGCTAATAGGAAAATGAAATTCCAATTACAAACATACACTAAAATAAACTAAAGTGTGTGCACAAAGTGTATGTAAGAGTTTCTTCAATCAATTTTAACAATGAAGCTTTTAAATGAATGCATGATGCATTTTAAAATCAAGGTTTATAAAATGATGATTGAAGAGAAAACTAATCACATAAAAGATTCAAACAACTTTGAAGAATTAAGATAAACAAGTTGAGTGAAAGTTAAAGTCTAAGAACATATGTGATTAGGATAAGAGTGTGTGCAAACTAATCTAATTTACCAAGAAAGATATTGAGTTTGCAAAACAACTCTTTAAGGGCTTGAAATCATGCATAAATGAAAATACAAAGGATTTGAACATGCATGAATTTCATTTGAATGGAAATCAAAATAACTTAGAAGATGTACCTTTTAAAAACTCATGAGATTGATTTCCAAATAGCCCTCTAGCCTTTCCAACTTCTTCCCCTTTCTTTGGCTCCAAAATGCTCTCAAAAGTTCAAGTCTCAAGCCTTGAAGAAGGTTGGAAATGAATGGACTTTATAGCCAAAAAGTTGCCAACGGCTAGTTCTCGGTCGACCGGCAAAGAGGTCTCGGTCGACCGAGAAGGCACAACGGTCAGATTTCTGACCGTTGGGGCTTCAGTTCAAAAAACAGTCCATTTGCCCTGCAGTGGTCTCGGTCGACCGGCGACACTGCCGGGACACCCCCAAAAATTCCAACTATTGCATTTTGAAGATTTTCTTTGTGGAATTTTGTGGGTCACTAAACCAAGCTTAAAAACATGTTTTAAAACATTTAAAAACATGAAACACACAAAGCCTAAAATGATTCAAAGGTTTAAAACCAAAGGCTAGCTTGATTTGATAAAACTCTTTTCAAATGAAAATGCATACAAAAATGATTCTTTTTGTGAAGAATGTATGCAAGGCTCAAACCTACAAACTCAAGATGATTTTCCAAATATAATGCACAAGGATATAGGTTTTCAAAAGAGTTTGGGTTTCAAAACTAATGCATCCAAGTTTAAAACCAAAACATGCATATAACAAATACTTTTCCAAATCTTAAAAGCTATGCATGTATAAAACTAGATTTCAATGTTTCTAAAAACAATGCATGTGTGAAATATCAAATGATGCTAAAGTGCAAATGCATCCATCAAATTGCAAATACAAAATACCTAACAAGAAGATGGATTTGATTTCTAGTATGGTTTCTACACATATAACTAAGATCACAACCATACATAGAACGATTTGACATTTGCATAGAGAGGATCAATCAACACTCAAGATCTAACTCATACCATATCATCAATAAAGAATATAACTGTCGCGACCCCGGACCGGGAAATCCTAATCCGGGATCGCGACATTAGTGAATGATGATTGATGATGATTATCTACATCCACAATATACAACTTATTTAATTTCCCACAGGTGTCCGCGGTGAGGATATCACAACCTTGCATGAATGTTTCTTTTGAGTGCGGAAGCGTGTAGCAAATCAAATAGTAGACTATCTCTAGTCATGCAAGTATTAACATTAAATATCAAAACTGTATCAGAATGAGCAATGATCTATAGCATGATTCCCAAAAGTTGTTAAAGTTAGACAAAATAACATTTAGTTACATTCCCCAAAATTAGAGGCCAACAAAGGCCAATATTACAAAATAATAACCCAAAAGAATGGTTAATAACTTCTCCCCAAAATTTTACGCCTCTTGTAGCAATCCGATGTCTACATGACATCGTCAGCACGCCACTCAACTAGAGGTTGCGGCTCACCTACCGCCTCCTCCGGCTCCTCCTCAAGGAAACCGGCAAAGGGACCTGAGTACCAAAGCAAAGGATCAGACACGACGGTCTGGCAAGAGAGTGAAAAGATGAAGCAACATATAATAGGTGAAATATCTCGAAAAGCAAGGAAATCTGTTTAAGCAAGAACTCTCACAAAATAGATAAATCATTTGCTAGAAAACATGTAAACAAGATAAGACATATGAGGTAACCAAGGAATCGGGAATAACAGATCATGTAAAGTAAATCTTGGAAATGAAGAAATAAAATGAACTATTACAATTCCGGGAAAATATTGATTTCAAGATCTATTTAAGTGAATAGGGGTCCCGTATGTCGATTATTGAAATGATTTGGTACTCTTTGAGTTTGAAGACATTTCGGGCTCCTTATGCACTTTTACGATCTTTAAAACTTAACATGAGCTTATGGATAGTACTAGATGCTATGATAGAAAAATCAAGACTATAAACGGTCCATCCTAAGTATGATGTCAACCCGGAACCATCGAGCAACCTACTCAGTCACCGAAAGGAATAGAATTCGCGATACCCAAGGAAATAGACTTTGTATTTAGGTATGAAGAAGGTATCGTGTCATTCCATCCCGTTCAAGATTGAAATAGATTGAACTTCGATGCCTCCGAACCAACCGTGAAGAGCTTCGGCTCAAGACGTCCTCACATATGGTCAAATGAGTCCAAGGAGGGTAGCCAAGGTCCACCAAAAAAATAAATATCAAAACCCACTGGATCGCCCGAAATTTCTGTACCAGCTATGCACAGAGTCCGATCGATCGGCTCAAAAAGCCTTACAGTTAAAGACAGACCGATCGATCGGCCTGTAGGTCCGATCGATCGGACCTGGGCGTGAAGCATTTCCGGGAACTTGATTTTTCTCCTTTTTGTTTCCTTTCCTTCCAACACATGATCAACCACATAGAACCATAAACAAGATGGCTTAAACACATGATTCCAAGACATTAAATGAGGCTTTCAAGATGCATTAAGATCATTTATTCCAACCATGAAAAATCAATAAAAGCAATCAATGAAAGCATGAAAATCCATAAATGCTTCACCAAACCATTTGAAACTTAAAACATCCAATCATTCACTTGCCTCAAGTCCAAGCTAGCCAAAACCAAGCCTCTACTCACTTCTTAAGCTCACTTCCAAGCTACAATAAAAAACCCCCAAAACAAACCCTAAAATGGGTCAAACAATGAAATGACAAGGAAACCTTTCAATAATAAAGGTGGAGCTTCTCTAAGGCTATAGGAACACAAATCTAGAAGATGAAGAAGAACACTTTCTTGGATGACCTTCAAATGGAGAGAGCTATCTCAAAGGGAGTCTCAAAGTTGATGGATTCTTCTACAAAAGGTATCAAAGTGAAGCTTGCTAGATGAGGAAGAGATTGGTGATCTCCATTTCGAGTTTGGTGCAAGATTGGTGAGGATTTGAGATGGAGAAGCAAGAAGAAGAAGAGAAAGCAAGAAAACCCTAGACTCTCCTCTTGTGCTGGAAAATGAAAATGGAAAAGGAAGGGGAAGGGTCTCCTTTGTTAACAATTGAGAGGTTGGGGCCCACAATTTAAGGAACTAATTTGGCTGAAATCATCTCTCTCGGGTCCTCGGATGAATTCGACGAAGAAGGAAGAAATGTTCGTCGAAATATCTAGTTTCCAAAAAGTGTATGTTTCGCGGGTTTCGAGAATATTAAGTTTTGGGTACAGATTTGGTGTGAAATGACTGTTTTACCCTCAAGGCTATGAAATCGGGTTTCGGGATCAACATGAAAGTTGTAGGGATCATCAAAACGAGTAAAACGGGATTAAAATCATGAATGCAAACATCTCCGATGAAACCTCAAACAATAGCAATGTCATGAAAAGGAACCCCCAAAGGGCCCTACTAACACAAAGCACATCAAAATCCCCAAAACTATATCAAAAGCTATTCCAAACCCAACTTAGCCAAAAACACTAATCAAGCTTAGCACTAACATGCAACTTAATTAGCACTAATCGGGTTCACTCGGGTCGGGGTCTTACAATAACTAAGCAAGCACAAGAAGGTATGGAGTTAAAGGGACATCATGGATCGCAAAAAGATGAAGATGGATCACATATATGGATATACCTATTAAGAACAATGGATTAATTCCAATTCATCTAAAATGATCCATTAACCTATCATGCAATATCTACACTCTTAGCAAATGTACTAAGCTTACAATGCAATGGAAAAAGGATATGAGGTTTATACCAAATGAACTTAGCACATTAAATCACATATGTACTTATTAGGCTCAAATGATAATAAAACAAAGGATTTTACTAAAATGCACATAAACTGTGACGCCCCGGAGTCCCACATTGACTATAGAGAGGAAAGTGAATGGGATTATATGTAGAGGTTACCCCCTTACCTTGCATGAGGCCTTCTAATGGGCCATCAGAAGCAAAACCGTGAGGCCTGTGGGCCAAAGCGGACAATATCATGCATGTGTGAAGGGTGGGGCGTTACAAATGGTATCAGAGCCGACTCTCGACTAGTTCGAGTGTGGGTCCCCTACCGTGGCCTGATGCAAGTGGGCGGGTCTCCATGTGGGCGGGCCAAGAGGGCTGGCAGGCTACAGAGACTGGCAGGCTACTGCACAGGGATGTGCAGCCTTAAGGGGGGTGGATTGTGACGCCCCGGAGTCCCACATCGACTATAGAGAGGAAAGTGAATGGGATTATATGTAGAGGTTACCCCCTTACCTTGCATGAGGCCTTCTGATGGGTCATCAGAAGCAAAACCGTGAGGCCTGTGGGCCAAAGCAGACAATATCATGCATGTGTGAAGGGTGGGGCGTTACATAAACAATCATCAATTTGCATTAATGAAAAAATATACCAAGTTAGGCACAAATATGCAAATCAATGAAACCATATCCAACCATGCAATGTAAGAAATCAAAATCAATTTGCATAAAAAGAACGTAACTAAATGAGCAAAGATGCAAATTGTTTGTAAAAATTATTTCCTTCCAAATGATATAATCATAATTAAGCACAAGGAAATAAATTCAAGGAAAATTCTTCTATAAATACAACCAATAAAGCTTAGAACATTTTCCAAAGTTTTTCAAATCACTTCAATATTTACAATTCCAACAAAGAATCATTTATAGAATTATGAACAAGCAATTTTGAAAAACATGAAGTGTACTACTATAAAATTTTCAATTTGTATTCTAAATATGACAATAGACACTCATACAAATTGAACACATATTTTCCATACCAAGAGATATAACTTTGAAAAATCAATGGAAAACTTAAATTGCTTCACATCATTTGATTTACAAAAAAGATCTAACTATGACATACATCAAATGATTTTCCAACATCAATTGATCATGAAAAATCTAGCTATGAAAGCTTTTGTAATCACAATCAATTGATCATGAATAGATATGCACTACAAGAGATATAACTATATGAACAAAATGCAAATCCATCATGAGAATATTGCAATCAACGGATTTTGAAAACCATGAGATATAACTTAAAAGTTCACGAAGAAAAAATCAAATGATCACAAAGAAACATTGAATTTTAAAAGATGTGACTATAAAGAAACAAAATGCAAATGTAACAGGACCAACAAAAAGATTTAACTAAAAAGGATAGGTTGGTCTAGAGAGGATCAAGGCCTTAAGGTTAGTCTAAATGTGTACCAATGAAGATTCACCTAAGCTCTTGATAAGGATGTCCTTGAGAGTTCACTTGAGGACTCACCAACTCTTGGAGATATAACTCGAAAAACTTAGAGTGGTGCAATGATACTTGGGGAAATTTCATTTTTGATCATAGTGGAAATCATTACAAAGATATGCAATAAAACACAACACTAGGGTTCTAATCTAGAAAGGATCAACTCCGGGTTGTTAAGCCCTAAAATGGAGTAACCTCGCTCTGATACCAATTGAAAGTCCGGGGATCCGAACCCTAGAGGGGGGGCGGTGAATAGGGTGAGCTTCAATTATGACCAATTTTAACTTAATTTTAGCTTCTTTAAATCCAACTAGTCACAAGTGGTGATTAAGTAAATAAATGCAGAAGCTTACAAAAACAATCACCACAAAGCATGCACCATCACACAAGGATTTATAGTGGTTCGGCCTCAATGCCTACATCCACTACCGGCTTGTGATCCAACACCCCACCGGATTTCCACTATTTATGCTTTTAAATAGGCTAAGCAATAACCTTTACAATGATGTTTTTCAAGGCTTAACATCAACCTAGTACACTCTGCTTTTCTTAGGATAAGCAATAACCTCTTCAACCAAAAGGTTGGTTATCTCTCTAAGTAGTGTCTCTAATACACTTGATGGAGATACAATTTATAGCTCGTTACAATGCCTCTTAATTAGGCGGATATGAAAGTGAAAAACTAATTCATACACACACACTATGTATGCAAAGATGAATGCTCAATGTGTATGTATGATGTCCTCAATCATTTTTAAAATGAAAGCTCATAAATGTATGCCTAAGGCTTTTGAAAGTTTTAGCTCATAAAAACATTTATGATTGAGGAAAGAATGCACGTCACGTGTTAAAAATAACTTGTAAAAGATATACATTTGTATCCTAAACAAGTTGTGAAATTCTAAGTACAAAACATGTGATGCATAGGGATGTCAATCAAATTAACAATGTAGCTCAAAACATAAAAATAGATTTGATTGAAATTAGGGGACAAATTATATGTATTTATACATTCAACTTGAATATGATATACCTATCAAAGAAAGGCAAGTTGTGAAACTTTAAAACAAAGATACATATGATTTGTGAAGTTGTTGAATCCAAAACATAAGATAGATTTGAAAGTGATTTTCTTATGATGAAAAACAACAACCAAAGATTCAACCAAGTATAGGAATCATGTTACATATAATTTCAAAGATGTTTTCATTAACATGATTTACTTAGATATACCAATTTAAGTACTACTTGGATTGAATCAATGGTGATGCATCCAAAACAATAAATCAATTCAAAACATAAACATGTTAAGGACACAACAAAACATAGTTTATCATGCTAGAAAACATTTACCAATAATAAAGCAAGGCGTGACAACATATGGTCAAGGAAAGTAAAGCTTACTTAGAGATTTAACTTCATTAATCCAAGCTTTAGCTTTCCTAATGACCCCCTTTATCCCTTAGTTCATTCCCCTTTGATTTGCCTCAAAACCACTCAAGGATGGCCTTAAAATTGCTAACTTTTGGGAAAGGAATGAACTAGAATTTATAGCAAAAAACAGCCCAATGGCTAGTCCCCGGTCGACCCCATGACCCCCGGGTCGACCTGGCCTTCACAACGGTCATAAAACTGACCATTTGACAGGAGCCAACAAATCTTTCCCGGTCGACCCGCAGTGGGCTCGGTCAACCGGGTCCCCTGTTGGGCGGGTCGACCAAGCCCACTGCGGGTCGACCTTTGCCTGGGACCAAAATCCCCTAAACTAGTAAATTTCAAAGTATTTTCAAGTGGGGACTTTAGGGCCATTAAATCAAGCTTGGAAACATGGTTTAAATCAAACTAAGAGGATTAAAAACCATATAACATAAAAACCCTAAAATGATTTGAAGGATTTAAAACATAGGCTTGCTTGATTTCTAAAACTTCTTTTAAAAAACAAATGCATCCAAGTTTAAAAACAAAACATGCATAAATCAATACTTTTACAAATCTTAAAACAATGCATGTATAAATCAAGATTTCAAGTTTTTTCAAATCAATGCATACGTGTGTAAATCAAATGATGCTTGAATGATAATGCATCCATCAAATTGCAATACATAAAATTCCTAACATAGTTGAGGCATACCTTCATTTTGGAAAGGTTTAAGCGAAGAATTTGATGAAAAGGCTTCCGATCTGTGGAAAAAGAATGTTTTTTCTTCTGTCGAAGGTGCCTGAACGGTGAGGGAAGCAGACGTTGAAAGTCCTGAGGATCCTAACCCTAGAGGGGGGGGGGGTGAATAGGATGTGCTACAAATATGACCAATTTTAACCAATTTTAACTTCTTTAAAACAAACTAGTCACATGTGATGATATTAACCAAACAAGATGCGGAAGCTAATAAAAGAATCACCACAAGCAAGCACCACAACACCAAGGTTTATAGTGGTTCGGCCTCAATGCCTACGTCCACTACCGGCTTGTGATCCAATCACCCCACCGGATTTCCACTATTTATGCTTTTTACTAGGCTAAGCAATAACCCTTACAATGTTGTTTTTCTAGGCTAAACAACAACCTCTCAATGTGCTTTTCTAGGCTAAGCAATAACCTTTACAAAATGCTTTTCTTAGGCTAAGCAATAACCTTTACAAGATGCTTTTCTTAGGCTAAGCAATAACCTTTACAAATGAATGATTTCTCTAAGAAGGTGTCTTCACAAAAGAACACTCCAAGAGATACAATTTAAGCACAATTGAATTGCCTCTACATAGGCTAATATGAAAGTGTAATTCAAATTACAAACATACACTAAATGAGCTAAAGTGTGTGCACAAGTGTATGAATGCTTTTCTTCAATCAATTTCAACAATGAAGCTCTTAAATGAATGCATGATGCATTTTAAAATCAAAGCTTATAAAATGATGATTGAAGATAAAACTAATCACATAAAAGATTCAAACAACTTTGAAGAAATGAAACAAACAAGTTGTATGAATGTTAAAGTCTAAGAACACATGTGATTAGGATAAGAGAGTTTGCAAACCAAACTAATTTACCAAAGAAGATATTGTGTTTGCAACACAACTCTAGAAATCATGCATAAGTGAAAATACAAAGATTTAAGCATGCATGGATTTCATTTTAATGGAAATCAAAATACAAGTAAAGTGTACCTTTTTAAAACTCAAGCATTTGATTTCCAAATAGCCCTCTAGCCTTTCCAACTTCTTCCCCTTTCTTTGGCTCCAAAATGGTCTCAAAGGTTCATGGTTCAAGCCTTTTGAAAGTTGGGAAATGAATGGACTTTATACAAGAAAACAGTCCAAAGGCTAGTCCTCGGTCGACCTGCAAACAGGTCTCGGTCGACCGGGATCACACAACGGTCGGAAATATGACCGTTGGGGCTCCAGGGGCCCAGTTGCCCTGCAGTGTTCCCGGTCGACCGGGACCTCTGGGCCGGTCGACCGGCGACACTGCCGGACCACCCCCTGTTGGGATTGGTGTATGCCCTAAAGCCCACTGACTGCACTCACATCTCTGTTACTGGATATTTATTGATTATTTAATAGAATGACATCTTTCTCTTATTACTTGTGTATATGTATGGTTGTATAAGGCCCATTGTTTCTGGTAAATGACTTGGGTGTGTAGTGGCTACACACAGTTAGGTCTGAGTCATGGACACTTGAAACAATAGACTTGTTCATAACTGAGAGATGGAGTTGGGCACTTCATCTTGGTATAAGTTATAATGAGATACTCTCCTGTATTCAGGGTGACTTACCTAAGTCACGGGAGGCTTTTCCGGATTTATCTCATTAGTGAATGTGTCATGCATTGAACATGACCACTTGTAGGTGTGATCTCTAAAATAGTACTATCACAGAGAGAGATCAAATCACCTCTTGCTACTGAGTGACCAGTGCTCTTAATCTTGAGCATTTGTGGATGAACTGACGAAGTCGAGTTCTAGTACTTTAATTCACTATGGGTGAGATCCTGTTCATGGGTCAACAACTCTGTGTTTTGGGTACTCGGGCTTGATTAGTTGGGACGTGCAAATGCAATATGGAATCTATGCCATCGTGTGATGGAATGATCGTCCCCTTAGAATTATCCGATTAATCATCAGAATCTAAGATCTTAGTATATGGATGTTCCATATGGATATTGAACTTGTGGGTCGCTCCCTGGATCAAAAGAATAATATCTGGATGATGATTAAGTCAAGGGTATGAAGTTCTAAGGATAAGATGTAATCAAGAAGGTAGATAGTACATCGGTTAACCTACTTGATTATGGATGTTACATAGAGGGGCATTGTGGTCATTATACTTGGTAGGTCAAAGACAATCGTCTATTTATGATGAGCTTTATTTGCAATTTAATGTTTGTCCCTGGAGTGCAACCATAACTCTCTAGTGGAATGAGTTAAGGTTAAAATGATCTTAATGTTGCTATGGGGTTAGCATGGACATTTTGGTCATTTTGGGAGCTAAGGGCAAATATGTCTTTTGGTCCCTCTTCTAGCCACTTTCCTATATTGCATGGTTTCCTAATTTAATTAGATGATATGTGGTTGAATTAATTTTGTGGAAAAATAATTTTGAGTTTAAATTCAAATAGGCTTTTGATGGCATACATGAATTTAACTCTAGCTAAATTATTAACTAGTGGGCCATGGTGTGATTATCTATCTTGTGGGCCAGCCATGAGTGGAGCCCCTTGTATGGGGTTTCCAAGTTTAACTAGGTTTCTTTACTTGGAAGGAACAACTCCTCTTTGGGTAAGAATTCCTATGATTAAAGCTTACTAATTTTTAGTATCTTTAATTAGAAAGTGTTGCACAACTAAAGGGGCTGATTGCTTAATTTTAGGGATTGTCATTCCTATTAGAAAGAGAGCTCTCTTAAAAGGAATGTGATCTTTATAAATAGAGAGGAACTACCCTTGGGCGTGCAACATAGAAAACAAGGAAGAAACAAGAGAGGAAAGAAACCCTAGGGGCGTGAAACACATTGGAGCTTCTTTGGCCGCCCAAGACAAGAAGGTAGCACACTCACGCCCAGCCTTTGCTGGCTTCTTCTTCTTCATTGGAGAGATTAGATCAGGTTCTGGTCTTGTTCCACAAATTGTAGATTCAGAAAACCCTTCTTGGAATCCATATTTTGATCCCACAATCAAAGCCAATCAGATTAAGTAGTGGAATAGAAGAGAAGATCAAAGGAGAAGCTACTGCAGAAAATTCCTGCAACACACATTGCTGGTTGCAGGCTGATATCAGTCCTTTGAAGTCTTTCTTTTCAGAGTTTTGAGGCATTCATATCATCAAGGTAATAGTCCTCTATTATCTCCTTTCTTTATACACATGTTGATCATGATTTCATGGAGTTTTTATGCATGATTCATGGCTGGAAATCAGATTTGTTTCTTGTTTTAAAAACTTGAAATACCAAATCAGCCATGGAAGTCCAAGTTCAGATCTGTAATGCATGAACTTTCACCCCCTGGGGCCAAAAAAATCCATATTTTGCATATTTGAAGGATTCTCTTTGTGGGGATTTTTGGGCCACTAAACCAAGCTTGGAAACATGTTTTAAATCAAACGAAGATGTTTAAAAACATGAAACACAAAGAGCCTAAAATAATTTGGAAGATTTAAAACATAGGCTAGCTTGATTTCTAAAAACTCTTTTCATATGAAAATGCATACAAAGATGATTATGAAAGAGATGAATGTATGCAAGGCACAAACCTAAATTCTCAATATGATTTCTCAAAAGTAATGCACAAAGAATTAGGTTTTCAAAAGAGTTTTGGATTCTAAAACCAATGCATCCAAGTTTAGAAACAAAACATGCATAAATCATTAATTCTACAAGTCTAAAATCCAATGCATTTATAAAACCAGATTTCAAGTTTTTCTAAAACAATGCATGTGTGAAAATTCAAATGATGCTAAAGTGAAAATGCATCCATCAAATTGCAAATACAAAATTCCTAACAGACGTATGGTCTTCTACGTCAGCTGGTGTCTCCAATGGAGTGAGAGTGGGTTAAACGTGCGGAGTATCAGCTTGGCTTGACGCTGTGTCATCTTCTGGCTTTCAATCCAAATTTGTGTCATGCATAATAGACACAAAGGAGACAACAAACTTGCCCCTAGCCTTTTGTTTTGTCTTCCTTGCTTTGGTGGTGATTACTAAAGGCTTTGAAGATTTGAGAGAGACAACGAAGGGAGAATGACTGCTCTCTTCGGATTTGCTGGAAGGTTTGTTTTATTCCGATGATTGTTGAGAAGCCTTGCCCATATCTTTCTGGAGATTTTCGGTAAAGGGTGTTATTTCTTCTTCCTTTTCTTCTTTTTCATCTTTATAGATCTGAACATCTGCAAAATGGACGTCTTTGCCATTGAAGGGTTTTTTATCTACAAACACTCGATGTATTAAGCCGTCGTTGCCAACGAACTTGATGCACTGATGTAGAGTTGAAGGGACGACTCCATTCTCGTGTATCCAGGGGCGTCCAAGAAGGATATTGTTGCATGAAGGGGTCTTTATTGCACATACAGTGACTTCAGAAATAAGATCACCGATTTGCAATTTGAACTTGATTTTCCTGATAGGCCTTTGAGCGCTCCCATCATATTTAAAGATGGATACAGATGTGTGACTCAACTTGCTAGGTGGATTACCCAACTCTTCGAGTGCCGAAGTAGAGATGAGGTTGAGTGCAGAACTCAGGTCGATCTGGACTTTGTGTACTAGCATCTCTTTGACGTATCATGTGAAGTACAAGGGTCAGTTGTGCTTTGTCTCGCCTAGCAGGAGGTCATCTTTATCGAAGGCGATGGTTACACTTGCTGCTTTTTTAACCGAGAGGCACTCAATGCCTGATCCCACGGTTTTCTTCTTTTCTCCCTTTGCGGAAGTATTTGATTTCTCGATCCTATTGTCCATTTCAATTTGTAGGACTCGTGGGGCATGTTTGTTGACATCCGCATTCAGTCTTCGCAGTTCTGAAGTGAGGTTATCACGAGTGTGTGGAGACATTCGTAATAAGTCAAGGATGTGTAGTTGATGGGGCTCAGCCTTTCGTCCTCTCCTTCCACCCCGGGGCTGCTGGGGTTCGGCAGAGGAAGAAAAGTGAGTCGTCAACATTTTTTGTACAGGTATGCCAGATTTTCTATTCTACTTGTAATTTGAAGTGGTAATCCTGAGATTCACCTTCATAAGTAGAAAGGAAATCAATTCTTTTTTCTAACTTTCCATTGCACATATACTTTAAGAAAGAGACATTTTTTTTAAAATTGTGAGAACCCGACCCCTAATCTCTTGGATTAGTGTTGTTTTATTTGTGGATTAGTTTCTTTTAGTGGGATTAGTATTTGTTGGGTTGAGTTTGTGAACTAGAATGGTTTTTCTCTAGTTTTGGAGAATTTTGAGGGCCTTTGTGATTAGTGGGACCCTTTGGGGGTTCTTTTAGTGACTTTGCGCGAGATTGGGAGATTATTTGTAATTCCTGATAATTCTTGTTTTAGCCTCGTTTGACTTATTTTGTTAACCTCTACAACTTTCGTGTTCACTCTATACCCGTTCGAAGCTCCGAAAATCAGTTTTTCCAGCCCGGAGGGCAAAACAGTCTTTTCACACCAAATCTGTACCCAAAACTCGATATTCCCGAAACCCGCGAAACATACACTTTTTGGAAACTAGATATTTCGACGATCATTTCTTCCTTCTTCGTCGAATCCATCCGAGGTCCCGAATTAGATGATTTCAGCCAAACTAGTCCCTTAAGTTGTGGGACCCAAACCTCACTTGCTTATAAGAGGAACCCATCTCCTCCCTTGTCCATCTTCATTTTCCAGCACACAACTGAGCCTAGGGTTTGCTCTTGTGTTTCTCTTCTTCTTCTTGCTTCTTCATCTCCAAGCCACACCAATCTTGCACCAAACTCGAAATGGAGATCATCAATCTCTTCCTCTTCTTGCAAGCTTTCCATTGATACCATTTGTGAAGAGAACCCTCCATCACAAGACTTCCTTTGAGCTTACCTTGTCCATTAGAGGACCTTGCAAGTAAGTGTTCTTCTTCATCTTCTAGATTTGTAATCTTCTTGCCTTAGAGAAGCTCCACCTTGATTATTGAAAGGTTTCCTTGTCATTTCATGGTTTAACCCATTTTAGGGTTTGTTTTGGGGGTTTTTGTAGAGATTGTGGATCTTGAGCTTGAGAGGTGATTAGGAGCTTGATTTGCTAGATTGGGACCCAAGGCAAGTGGATGAATGGATGGTTTGAATGTTATCAAAGTTTTATGAGAAAATCCTAAGTTTATTTCTTGTTCTTGATCATCGGATACATGTTTGCACATATGCTCCTTGTCACTTATATATGGATTTCGAAATTTGCATATTAATGGGTGTTTCTATCTTGTTAATCTCTTGGAGAGGTATGCATTTCATTTGGTCAAGTTTGCTCATATGGTTTTATAAGGAATAGGATTGGTTTGGCCATCCATGGTTATGTTTATTAGTTACATTGACTTGAAGTTGATACTCATTTAATGAGTTTTGTTAAATCATCTATTGTGATGGAAATGTGATCAATAGACTTTGTTTATCCATAGATTTTTGGCTCAAATGGACCCTTGTGTATATTTGGGATTCTTCCCTTTGTTTAATGTGAAATGAGAAGAAAGAGGTGTTTGGATTTTAATGTTCATTGAAGTTTTGATGGGAGTTTTATTGTAGTTAGGATGTTGTTGAGGTAAGGAAAAACTCAATTGGTATATGTGTTGGAAGGAAAGGAAAAAGAGGAGAAAAATCAAGTGTTCCCGGACCTGCACACGCCCAGGTCCGATCGATCGGACCTACAGGCCGATCGATCGGCCTGTCTTTAACTGTAAGGCTTTTTGGGCCGATCGATCGGCCGATCGATCGGACCCTGGTACAGAAATTTCGGCCGATTTTTTTGTGGACCTTGGCTACCCTCCTTGGACTCACTTGACCATATGTGAGAGTGTCTTGAGCCGATGCTCTTCACGGTTGGTTCGGAATGCATCGAAGTTCAATCTATTCAATCTTGAACGGGATGGAACGACACGATATCTTCTTCATACCTAAATGCAAAGTCTATTTCCTTGGGTATCGCGAATTCTATTCCTTTCGGTGACTGAGTAGGTTGCTCGATGGTTCCGAGTTGACATTATACTTAGGATGGACCGTTTATAGTCTTGATTTTTCTATCATAGTATCTAGTACTACCCATAAGCTCATGTTAAGTTTTGAAAATAGTAAAAGTGCATAAGGAGCCCGGAATGTCTTCTAACTCAAGGAGTACCAAGTAATTATTATAATCGACATACGGGACCCCTATTCACCTAAATAGATCTTGAAATTAATATTTTTCCCGAAATTGTAATAGTTCATTGTTTCACCTCATTTCCAAGATTTGCATTACATGACTTGTTTTCCCGAAAGCATTGAAGTTACTCTAGTAACAGTTATTGAAACTCCATGGGGATCCGAACCCTAGAGGGGGGGGTGAATAGGGTGAGCTTCAATTATGACCAATTTTAATCAAATTTAACTTCTTAAAAACAAACTAGTCACATGTGATGATTTATCATACAAGATGCGGAAGCTAACAAAAGAATCACCACAAAGCAATCACCATCACACAAGGATTTATAGTGGTTCGGCCTCAATGCCTACATCCACTACCGGCTTGTGATCCAACACCCCACTGGATTTCCACTATTTATGCTTTTCAATAGGCTAAGCAATAACCTTTACAATATGCTTTTCGAGGCTAAGCAATAACCTTTATAATGATGTTTTTTAAGGCTTAACATCAACCTATACAATATGCTTTTATAGGCTAAGCAATAACCTCTTCAACCATAGGTTGGTTATCTCACTAAATTAGTGTCTAACATACACTTGATGGAGATCCAATTTAAGTTCATTACATTGCCTCTTAAATAGGCGGATATGGAAGTGACATACAAATACACACTCACACTATGAATGCAAAGATGAAAACAAATGAAGTGTGTGTGTGTGGTCCTCAATCATTTTGAAAATGAAAGCTCATAAATGTATGCCTAAGGCTTTTGAAAGTTTTAGCTCATAAAACATTTATGATTGAGGAAGTAATGCAATCACATGTTAAAAGTAACAACTTGTTAATGATATCAAAGTTACACAAGTTGTATGAAATGGATTAGCTCTAAACATGTGATGCATAGGGATGTCAATCAAATCACCAATGAAGCTCAAAACATAAAAATAGATTTGATTGAAGTAAGGGGACAAATCATATGTAATTATAAAGACAACTTGAAAATGATTTACCAATCAAAGTAAGGCAAGTTGTGAAACATTAAAACAATAATACACATATGATTTGTAATGATGTTGAATCCAAAACATAAGATACATTTGAAAGAGATTTTCTTATGATGGAAAACAACAACCAAAGATTCAACAAAGTATATGAATCATGTTACATATTTCATTAACATGATCTACTTAGATTTACCAAAGATAAAGTACTACTTTGATGAATCAATGGTGATGTATCCATAACAATAGATCTATTCAAAATATAACACATGCTAAGGATACAACACATCATATATTATCATGTTACTAAAGATTTACCAATGATAAAACAAAACATGAAAACATATGATTTGTAAAGAGGTTGAGTCCAAAACATAAGATAGTTTTGAAAGAGATGTTCTTATGATGGAAAACAACAACCAATGTGTTGACACCAAAAATGTCACTTTGCCTCTTCACACCAAAAGCTACATGGAGCCACATCCTACCAAAAATAGGCAGGCGCCACTTCAAGCATCAGATCTTGTCAGAATCAAACAAAAACTGCAAGGTCATTCAAAACAACCAAAAGAGAGGTACACATGAAGTTTCAGGCCATTCCGACATTATTTGGCCTAGCTTCACTTCTCCAACAGCTAAGCAGCAGCTCCCGGCAGCTGAGTACCCCGGGACCATAACACCCAATTCGGGGCTTGTGGATCATCTCAAAATAACTCCAATTGGCTCCCCATCAAATTTCAGGTCAATCGGACATCGTTTGACCGAAAGTCAAAGCTCGGCATTTCCCTCACGGTGAAATAAAGGTCAATCGGACATCGTTTGACCAAAAGTCAAAGCTCGGCATTTCCCTCGCGGTGAAATCAAGTCAAGCATTTGCGGGCCCCCAAACGGCTTCAAAACCTGAGCAAAAGCCTATGGTTGGTCTCGTCTACTGCTCAAGAAGCTACACGTCGAATTTCAGGTCATTCCGACATCGTTTGACCTAGTTTCGACGCTTGACAAAAATCGGCGGTTCTCCACAACAAAGTCTTCGGCTTTTCAGAAAATGGGAAACTTTGCGATCAAATTTGCACGGCTTCTCGTCAGGCTTTCTTGAGGGAAATCCAGCCAATAAATGAGAGGAAATTCCAAGAAAAATACAGGAGAAAACAGAAGCAAAAATGGACGAAAAACGGCGAAGAAAAAGCGACCGAAAGGCGGCCAAAAAATGGGCCAAGGCCCATGGTCGCCGGCGACCATGGAGGTCCGGGCCCCCGGACCTCGCCCAAAAACCCCGTTTTTCGGGTATTTTTCGCGTTTCGAGTTGATTGGCCCCTGTGATTTTTCCAAAATCTGATTTTTTGTGCATGATATCCGTCGATCTTCATCAACATCACGGATCCATCACTGGAATCATTAGATCATCATCGGACGCCTCAAGATCGTCAAACGGCTAACCAAGGAAGCACACTTTCTGCCCGCCCGATCGCGAAATCGACTGGACAGATGTTGCCGGCCCGCTGACATCAACCAATGTCTGAAATTGGATCACCATCCGACATCAAATGGTATGTGGGTCCATTGGTGATCATCGCAAGAAGAATCCCAAAGGATGCGGCACGGCCCGCGACTCTTCAAGCGCCCAGGCAATCAATTAATGAAGTTAAATGACCCGTTTATGACAAGTTAATGCGGTCATTAACTCACTATCTTGAACGGCCCAATCAGAAGCCTTCGTTCAGGAGTTACAAGTCCAAGCAATCATGGCATTCAAGCCATGAAACTCCTAACATAATGGAGATTAAAGGCGATTAAATGCCCATGACTCTCCTCCGGCCAATGAAATCCAAGGGTCAGGAGTTACAAAACAAAAAGCAATTAAACTTGTAACTCCTCCCTTAATGAGCTTTATTACCATAAAGGCTCATAAATCACTCCTAAAGGCTACCAAAAGGCCTATAAATAGGAGTCCTCTCCAAGCATTTCAAAAAGGAGAAACACACACAGAAGGATCCGGAAAAATCGCCAGAAAATCATTCAAAAATCCTTGGAGAAATCTCTACAACCCTGCTCCTTCAAGAAAACTCTGCTGCAACAAGTTCAACAAGGTGATTGAACCCCCTTGGGGGGCCACCCCCCCAAAGACCACCTCTCCTTCTATCCAACATGGCTAGATGCGGCTTTTCAGCCCGTCTACTCAGTTTTTTACCGGATATAGGACCTTATCTTGGTCCTTATCCTCTAAAAATCTGAGGTTGGAGCCAAGCCAAGAAATCAAGCACTATGTTCTCATCTGAAGGACGATGGCGGAGCCCATACATGACTCGCGACCATCGATCTAAACGAGCCCTCCCACAATCGCATGAGAAGTTAGATTCCTTTTTCTTACTTTTCTGTTGTAAATTGTATTTTTTCTAAAGAGACAAAAAAAATCACATCTCTTGTCTTTCATTATTGATAAGATTTGTAAATCGCCTTTCATGGCAAAATCGCCTCCAACGGCACCAAACCGCCTTCTACGGCACAAAAACGCCTTTCACGGCATTCAAACAAAACTGTCTCTTTTATTAAAATATGTATGCAATGGAAAACTAGAAAAAAGTTTCATTTCCCTTTTTACTTGTGAAGGTGGATCTACGGATCACCATTTCTAAATTCCAAGTATTAAAGAGAAATTGGCATACCCGTACAAAAAAACTGATGCCCGCTTTTCCTTTTTCCCTCCACCATACCCCGTCAGCCCCGGGGCGGAGGCAGCTTTGGAAAAAGACAAAAGCCGGGTCCATCAAGCTGGCACACCCGGTGGGACTCGTTCATTTGATGAACATGTGCTTAGATTCCTTTTGGCTCCTTTTTAGTTGGTGGCCTATGTTGGATCTTGCATCTAAAAAAAAAAAAACACATGAGATGGGATTCTTGGAAATTTCTTCTTTTAAGTTTATTTCCAGTCTTTCTTGTTTCTAAAAAAATTTTATCAAAAACAAAATCTTATTTACAAAAATTTTTCAGATTTTCCTCTTTTGGGTTTAAGTTGAGAAACTTTGGTTTCTTCCTTTTCGGACTTCGGGATCGCAGAAAAGTTGAACCCATTTTCGGAATGGAACACCATTCGCTCTCTTCTATGAATCCATAAAAAAAAATCAAAAACAAAATCTGATTTAAAAAAAAAAAATTCAGATTTTTCTCTTTTGGGTTTAAGTTGAGAAACTTTGGTTTTTTCCTTTTCGGACTTCGGGATCGCAGAAATGTTGAACCCATTTTCGGAATGGAACACCATTCGCTCTCTTCTATGAATCCATAAAAAAAAAAAAAAAAATCTGATTTACAAAAAATTTTCAGATTTTCCTCTTTTGGGTTTAAGTTGAGAAACTTTGGTTTCTTCCTTTTCGGACTTCGGGATCGCAGAAATGTTGAACCCATTTTCGGAATGGAACACCATTCGCTCTCTTCTATGAATCCATAATAAAAAAAAAATCTTTCTAAAAAAAAAAAAAAAACCACTAAGGTTGCACCAATTGCGTTCTTTGACCAAAGTGGATCTAAGAAAAGCCTTGTCCAGAGTGTGGAGACGGCTAGACTGTTCTAGGCAAGGGTCCTCCAAACGGGTTCATTAAGTAATCCTACCCTTACTTGGGGGCTGATCTATCAACTGAGGTTTCATAAGATCGAATTGGAGATCTATGTGAACTCTTAAAAAAAATCTCTAAAAAAAAGAGAACAAAAAAAAAAAAAAAAAAAAACTTCTGTCATTTTTGGATTCATATTTGAGAAATCCTGGTTCCTTCCTTTTCGGACTTCGAGATCGCAGAAATGTTGAACTCATTTTCGGATTGGAATACCATTTGCTCTCTTCTACAAAGTCCAATCTTGACACTTTCAAAAAAAAAAAAACTTCTGTCATTTTTGGATTCATATTTGAGAAATCCTGGTTTCTTCCTTTTCGGACTTCGAGATCGCAGAAATGTTGAACTCATTTTCGGATTGGAATACCATTTGCTCTCTTCTATAAAGTCCAATCTTGACACTTTCAAAAAAAAAAAAAACTTCCGTCACTTTTGGATTCATATTTGAGAAATCCTGGTTCCTTCCTTTTCGGACTTTCGAGCTCGCAGAAATGTTGAGCTCATTTTCGGATTGGAATACCATTTGCTCTCTCCTATGAATCCAATCTTGACCTTTCAAAAATCCCATCTCGTGTCCTTTCCAAGGATGCGATTTGCAACATTTGTGCCTAGCGGTGCTAGTACGCCCTTTCGGGTCTACTGTATTCGCAACCGACACATTTGTATCTCAACCTTATATCATTTTACCTTGAGTGAGCTTTGCTTCTCGGTAATTTGAATTAAGGTTCACAATTGCTTCTAGCAGTAACTGGGACGCTCATTCTGAGCTGACCCTACCTGCGTTCAGAACAATTGTGCCCTCTATGGCTTTTCTGCCTTCCTCATATTGCTTGGGCTGGGCCATGTCCCCTTGGGCGACTTGAAAAGGCGAAACCATAGTATTTTCCATTTATGATCACCATATTCTTGTGATTACTAATGGATATGGTCTTGTTACAAGAAGTTTTCCAAAAACTAACAATGGCAGCTTCATTAACCATCACCTTTGATGAGAACAAGTACCAGCTCATGCTCCAAGACAAACAAACCAAGCGCACTTACAAGCGCCCTGCCAGCTGCCGAAGCGTCATTTCCCTCGGCAACTCAGAAGACACCGGGTCAAACTCTACTCCCCGGACCATTGTCTTCGGGTCATTGGGACCATTCCCACTACCCGCAGAAGAAACCGCACCTGCCAAGAAGCAGAGAATCGCCCCTCAACGTATCACTACAGTGATACCAAGGGCGATCATCAAGAAACCTGAGGGCCGTAGTGCTCCTGCAAAGCCTCAACCAGCAAGAAACCAGGTTTGCTCAAAGACTTGGTCCCCAAGGCCTTCACCCAAACAGCGAAGGTCACAAACATCAGCAAAGCCAGCATACCTGGCCCCTCTCAAGGAGAACCGGTTCTACCCTCTTGCTTACATGAAAGAGAAGAAGCCTACCCTCCGCCAAACAAAACCAACTCAGCACGAGCCGGCTTGCTCATAGAAGCCCAAAATCAAATCGTGCATCGTAAGGCCTCCGCAAGAACCTGTCAAGGCCTTCACACCTGCGAGTCGACCCTTCCTCTCAACGGGAGCCGAACTCGCAAAATTCAAAGCTTCGCTGCGACAGGCAAAGGACCGCGTCCAGATCCTGTCCCTGCCCGTCTTCAAAGAAGACAAGCTTGGCTGCTGCGCACCAGGGACTACGTCCTTCATTGCCAGAGCACAGCCAGAGCTAACCGAAGCTCAAATCGCTCGTCGTATGCGTCGTCGCACGGCATATCGACAAAAGAGACTAGAGAAGCAAAGAACCCAGGATTCTGCACTTCAGGTCTCCCAAAAATGGGTCGAAAAAGAAAGACCCGACCAACTTGTTGCTGTTCATATGGTTGGAAAAACCAGAAAACGCCAGAAGTCAGCAACTAAAATCCATGTCAGACGACCGGTGACTCGCAGCGTCTCCCGGACACGAAGACATAAAGAAAACACTCCCGTTTCTTCAAGCCAAGGACATCGGAGTGACCACTCTTCGAGCTCTTCATCTAAAAGAATGAGCTCCAGCTCAGTCACCAAGACTGTATCCTCTTTCGACTCTCGAAGAATGAACGTGTTGGTCACAAATGCTGAGCAACCTCCGCCGCATGATGACGTAACCGCACGCATCCAGCAGCTGGAGCAAGGGCAGCAGAGGATAGAGACTCTAATAGAGAACCTAATTCTCAATCTTCAGCGTCCACAAAACAATGAAGCTCCTCCGAGCCATCAAGGCGACGAGGAAAATGCGGAAAACAGTGAGTCACGCGCCCTTACCAAAAAGGACGTTGAAGATATCCTCGCCAAAGCAAAAGAAGAGGATACACTAAAGGAGCATGGGATCAAGCCACCATATCCCTTGTGGATGGACTCGGTCCCGTTCCCTACAAAATTCAAGCAACCTACTCTCCAAACATATACGGGGAAAGGTTCAGCCAGACAACACGTCATCCATTTCAAGATCCTGACGGGAGCTTTTGCGGATCAAGATGCCCTCAAAATCCGCCTCTTTGCAAGTACCCTAAAAGGTACGGCCTTTGATTGGTACTCCACTCTGCCGGAGGACTCCATTCAAAATTGGGCCATGATGGAGACACGCTTCCTAACCCACTTCAAAGGTGAGGATCATCCTGTTACTATGGCTCAGCTCTGCAGCCTAAAACAGGGAGAGAATGAGTCAACATATGACTTTATTCACAAGCGGAAGGCAATGGCATACAAATGCTCCGATGTACTGCCACAAGCATCACTGGTCGACATCTGCCGAAACAACATGAGAGCAAGAATCCGCTCCATGATCATCGGCAACAAATCAAAGAACCTGGGAGAACTCCTGGAAGCATCTATGGAAGCTGAAACGGTGATCAAAGACCTCAACAGTCAGAAATCATTAAAGAAAGAGCCGACTACCATTGCAACCTCAAAATCAAAGAAAAAGGAGGTTCTCAATGTGCAAACCAAGTCAGCTCCTCAGCAGCCAAAGAAAGATGAAAACAAAGCTACAGGTAAAAAGCCTGAACTCTCTGATGCCTTCAGAGAACGGGTAGAAAAGAAATACCCGTTTGATGAAGATATTGAAGAAATCTTTGGGGCACTCCTAGCAAGCGGCAAACTTACATTGCCTGACCCCAAAAGACCAGGAGATGTTGGCAAAACCAACGATCCTCGGTACTGCCCATACCATCAGATGGTCTCGCATCCTCTCAATCAATGTTTTGTTGTGAGAGAGAAGATAAATGAGATGTGGAAAAACGGAGTCATTACCTTCGACAAGAACTATGGGTCTGCCTTCGTCAACATGGTGTCGTGTGGACAAAAACAAAAATCACCAAAAGAGAAGATCACTACTTCCTTCAAGGTGATAAAGATGACCCAAACGTCCCAAGAGTTGGTTCCATATCCAACATCAGACGGACAGCCCATATGGGTACACCCCGATCTCCTAGAAGATGAAAATTGGGAGGTCGTCAAAACAAAGCCAACCGCTCAACAGCGAAGGCAAGCCAGGAGACAACTCCGCAAGCTCAAACAGCAGGAGAAAGCTCCGAAAAAGCAAGAAGTCGCTGAAAAGGCAGAAACCTCCTCTACCGCTTCACTGGGGGCAACAGAAGAGTCCTCTCCTAAGGCTTCAAAGGCGGCAAGAAAATTCACTCTTGGTGATTTCATGCCACCACATCTCAAAGATGAAACTACGCAGGGGGCATCATACTCTTGCAACTCAGTGGTCGGATTCTCCATGGATGGATATGAGTCCAGTGACACCGCCAGTGACATCGATGAGTGGGAAGAATCCCTCGAAACAGGAGAATATCTCTCCGACGAGGAATGGATCCCTGAATCTCATCTTATGCCAGTAATCTGGTATAACCCATTACAGCCGCAAGGATCCTGGTCTGATGATGAAGAAGACCAAGAGGCTGTCCAAGAAAATACTCCAGTGGAACCCAACCATGTTGAACCACAAGGAGCAGACGAAGAAGAAGATTTGGCTCCCGTGCCTGATCTCGATGAATACGCAAGGATCTTGCAGCACCTTGCTATAGAGCAAGAACAAGGTCGCATCAATTAGCTTCGTCACAACCCAGCACCGGAAGTTCCTGAAAATCTACAGGAATCTCCTCCGGTAACCCTGGAAAACGAAGAAAGTTGTTGGATCGACGATCCTCTTACATCTGAGGACGAATCTGATTCCCAACAGTTCATCTTGGAGGCATCTTCCGTCAAAGTTACTTGCAATGCAATAACTCAGGATGATAATTCCTCACTTTCTCAGGCTTCGTCTCCTGGAACAGTGACATCGGAACTCAAACCTCTTCCGACCGATCACCTTGAAGAAATTCCAGCCGGTGAAATCTTCTTCAGAGAAAATCCGGTTAATTGGTCCCAAATGCCCGATCTCACCGGTGATGTCTGGACCGACAAAATCTTCGATAAAGAAGGAAAGTTGCTGGATGCTGTTCAGGACTTGTTCCCGGAAAATGCTCCATGCAACACAATTACTGAAGATGGCAATGCTGACACAGAGACATCTTCAGCAAATGAGAAGGAACAGCCCCTCGATCTCGAGGGTGATCTTCTAAACAAAGACCCTTCTCCAGAAGCTCTTGAAGTCGGTAGAGGTACCCGTTCCGGCCGGGATTACCACAAAAACTGCAACCAGCCTTCTACTTCTTATGTAAATCCTTCGGGAAAAGAAGTTGTAAACGCCCCTAGTGGCTAGAATAATGAAAGTGCAGGCCCCAAGGAGGCTTTCAAGTACGACTTGATTCAGCACTTCAAACACATACCTGCACGTCTGCACATCCTAGACTTATTACGAATGTCACCACAGACTCGTGATAGTCTCATTTCAGAACTACAAATGCTGGATGCGGATGTCGACAAACATGCCCCACAAGTCCTACAAATTGAAATGGACTATAGGGTCGAAAAATCAAAAACTCCCTCAAAAGGAGAAAAGAAGAAAACTGAGGGATCCTGCATCGAATGCCTCTCGGTTCAAAAAGCAGCAAGTGCAACCATCGCCTTCACCAAGGAAGACCTCCTGCTAGGCGAGACAAAGCACAACCGACCCCTGTACTTCACCGGGTACATCAAAGAGGTGCCAGTACGCAAAATCCAGATCGATCCAGGTTCTGCACTCAACCTCATCTCCACTTCGGCACTCGAAAAACTGGGCATTCCGCCTAGCAAGCTGAGCCACACGTCTGTGTCCATCTTTGGATATGATGGCAGCGCTCAAAGGCCGATCGGCAAAATCAGGTTCAAGTTGCAAATCGGTGATCTTATCTCCGAGGTCAATGTCTATGCGATAAAGACCCCTTTATGCTACAACATCCTTCTCGGACGCCCCTGGATACACGAGAATGGTGTTGTCCCTTAGACTTTACATCAGTGCATCAAGTTCGTTGGCAATGACGGCTTGATACATCGAGTGTTTGCAGACAAAAAGCCCTTCAAAGGCAAAGAAGTCTATTTCGCAGATGCTCAGATGTACAAAGATGAAAAAGAAGAAAGGGAGGAAGAAACAGCATCCTTTGCCGAAAATCTCCAGAAAAACAAAGGCAAGGCTCCTCAGCAATCACCGGAAGAAAATAAACCCTCTATCAAAACCGAAGAGAATAATCAATCTCCCTTCATGGTCTCCCTCAAGTCTTCAAAGGCTCTGGTGGTCACCACCAAAGCAAAGAAGACAAAACAAAAGGCTGGGGGCAAGTTTGCTATCTCCTTCGTGTCTATCTTGCAAGACACGGATTCGGACTCAGAGCCAGAAGACGATACATCGTCAAGCCAAGCTAATGATCAACAAGTTCAGCCCGCTCTCACTCCGATGGAGACAACCGTTGACATAGAAGATCCAGCATCTGCTTCCTTCGTTGTTCCAGCAACATCAGCAGAAGAAAAGCCAATCTTCTTCCATAAATCAGAAGTTTCTTCATCAAATTCTTCGCTTGAACCTTTCCAAAATGAAGGTATGCCTCAACTATCCCTGTATAGTCCAATGGCGCAAGCTATCATGAAGAAAATGGGCTACGATGCTCAGAACCCAATCGGTTTGGGAGATGGTCGTGGTATTATCACGCCATTGGAACCAACCCTGACCAAAAGTCAACTGGAAGGTTGGAAACCCCACCGCCACATAGAAAAGTCTTCACATGGGCTGGGGTATGATCCTGACGCTCCCTTGAGACAGTTGACACAAAGGCTGCAAAGTCATCTTGCCGACCAAGCCTCAACATCTCATATTAATGAAGACATCGATCTCCCTGGATATCTCTTTGAAGAGTTGGTCGTCAAGGATCCAGGAAGTTCATCCAATTGGTACGATTTCTTTGATGATGAAGAGGAATTGATGATACAGACACACGGTTCTCTGACCCAGAAGAACCACTATCTCCAAAGGAAGTGCCCTACTTCAATTTAGTTTCAACAGGTGATTGGGATCATCTCATAGCAAATCTTGAGAAAAGTACCAATCAAGAAGACCCATGGACAAAAGCAGAGCCGTGGTCTGTAGATACCTTTGGAACTCCAGAAGGCTTTGTTGGGTTGGAAGCCTCCGAAAATATTGTGGAGGAACCACCTTCAAATCTTCCAACAGAAGATTCTGTTCAAAAGATAGACTTGGGAAAACCTGATAACTCACGTCCTGTATTCATAAGCAAGAATATAAAGGATGATGAGTTACCCGAGTATATCGCCTTTCTTCATGAGTTCGTTGATTGTTTTGCATGGTCTTACGCTGAGATGCCTGGCTTAGACCCCAAAATAGCAATCCATAAACTCAATCTTCAAAAAGATATCAAGCCTGTCAAACAAGGCCAAAGAAGGTTCCGTCCTGACGTGATGGACAAAATTGAACAAGAAGTTCAAAAACTCAAAAGCGTTGGCTTCATCCGTGAGGAACAGCATCCTGAATGGTTGGCCAACATCGTCCCCGTGACAAAGAAAAATGGGCAAATCAGGGTCTGCATTGATTACAGAGACCTGAACAATGCATGCCCAAAAGATGAATTCCCGCTCCCTATACCGGAGGTGATGATCGACAATACCTGTGGGTTCGAGCGAATGACATTCATGGATGGCTTCTCTGGCTACAATCAGATAAAGATGCATCCTGAAGATGGAAAACACACAGCATTTCGGACCCCGTTTGGCGTGTATTGCTACACTGTCATGCCATTCGGTCTGAAGAATGCCGGCGCTACATATCAGAGGGCTATGATGAAGATATTCCAAGATATGCAGCACAAGACAGTCGAATGTTATGTCGATGATCTCGCCGTCAAAAGCAAAAGAAAAGAAGACCATCTCAAAGATCTTCGAGAAGTCTTCCTCCGACTTCGCAAACACAAACTGCGAATGAATCCCCTCAAATGCTTCTTCGGTGTTTCATCAGGTAAGTTTCTCGGATTCATAGTACGGAAAGCTGGCATAGAGCTTGACCCCACCAAAGTCAAGGCTATCCTAGAAATGCCATCTCCAAGAACCCTAAGACAATTAAAAGGGCTCCAAGGAAGATTGGCATACATTCGGCGGTTCATCTCCAACCTATCAGGAAAGTGCCGTCCATTCTCTCGGTTAATGAAGAAAGGTGTCGATTTTGTCTGGGATGCTGAATGTGAAGCCGCGTTCCAGGACATCAAGTCATACCTGACAAAACCTCCAGTGTTGGCTGCCCCCACAACTGGAAAACCATTCCTCTTGTACACAAGAGCCCTTGACTGTTCTTTAGGCGCTCTACTCGCACAAAAGAATGACCAGGGAAAAGAAGCTGCTCTATATTACCTTAGCCGCATGTTGGTAGGTACAGAGCATCGCTACTCTCCAGTCGAAAAAGAATGCTTGGCAGTGATGTTCGCCGTACAAAAACTGCGTCACTATCTGCTATCCAACACAGTGTACCTGATTTCGAGGATCAACCTCCTAAAGGTCCTTGTCACAAAAGCAGGTTCTCTCAATGCCCGACTGGCAAAATGGTCCATCCTCCTGTCACAATTTGACATTAGGTATGTACCACAAAAAGCAATCAAAGGCCAAGCTCTAGCAGACTTCCTCGCGGAGCATCCATTGCCTAAAGATTCTCCACTCAGGGATGACCTCCCAGAAGAATCAGTCTACAGTGTGGAGACTTCCTTATCAAACGCTTCCTGGCACATGTACTTCGATGGCGCAACCAGGACAAATGAAAAGGGAAATCAAATATCGGGAATTGGCATTCTCTTTGTTAATCCCGACAAATACATGATTCCACACGCATTCTCGCTACTGGAACCATGTTCAAACAATGCAGCTGAGTACCAAGCCCTAATCATAGGATTGGAACTCGCCCTTGAATCCGGCATCACTACGCTGGAAGCTTTTGGAGACTCTCAACTGATCGTCAACCAGATGAATCAGAAATTTGAAGTCAGGAAGCCCGATCTGTTGCCTTACTACAACAAAGCACAATCGCTTCGACAAAAGTTCGACATCTGTCATATCACCCACATCCTCAGAGGTGGAAACATTCGTGCAGATGCCCTGGCTGGACTTGCTGCGTCTATGGCAATCCAAGAAGGGGAAAACATGCAAATTACAGTGTGTCAAAAAAGGATTCTCCCTCCTCTCAACACACATCAAGCAGTTGATGAATGCCACCAAGTGGTTGGAAGTCGGATCTCCGTCCTTAAACCTCTGATCAGCGACTGGA
Source organism: Cinnamomum chago (assembly GCA_038049695.1). Lineage (NCBI taxonomy): Eukaryota > Viridiplantae > Streptophyta > Magnoliopsida > Laurales > Lauraceae > Cinnamomum > Cinnamomum chago. The sequence continues at coordinate 38,779,753 of CP142461.1, forward strand.
GGGATCCGTTCATTGATTACATAATGTTGTATAGAAAATCCTACAATGGAGTACTTCTACGCTGCTTGTCACAACAAGAGGCTGAGGGAACACTCAAAGAAGTACATGCTGGTCTTTGTGGAGCCCATCAGGTTGGGCCTAAGCTCTACGATCAGATAAAAAGGTTAGGTTATTATTGGCCTACCATGGTGGCTGATGCAATGCAATTTGCTAAGCGCTGCCAACAATGCCAAGTTCATGGAGATTATGTCCACATACCTCCGGAATGGCTACATCCTACAGCAATCTCATGGCCTTTTGAAGCCTGGGGTATGGACATCATAGGTCTTATCTCCCCTCCATCGAGCAAAGGTCATCGCTTCATCTTCGCCGCTACGGATTATTTCTCCAAGTGGTCAGAAGCATTCGCGCTTAGTGAAATGAAGACGTCATCAGTCCTTCACTTCTTGCGCACCAACATCATTTGTCGCTTCGGCATACCTAAAAGATTCGTCCATGATAACGGACCACAGTTCCGCGATCACCGATTCTACAGGTTCTGCGACAAATACAAAATCCAAAGTTGTCCTTCAACTCCGTACAATCCGGCAGCGAATGGACTAGCAGAGGCCTTCAACAAGACGCTCTACAAAATCCTCAAGAAAATGGTCTCTAGTCACAAAAGAGAATGGGGCGACAAACTGCCTGAAGCTTTGTGGGCCTATCGAACCACCGTTCGAGGACCAACCCATAGCACACCATTCTCCTTGGTCTATGGATGCGAAGCTGTTGTCCCTTTGGAGGTTCAAATTCCTTCCTTAAGGGTATCTCTACAAAATGACATGACGCAAGAAAGCAATGTCAAATTGAGACTCCAAGAGCTGGATAACCTCGATGAGAGACGGCTCGAAGCTCTACAAAGCATTGAACTCTACCAAGCACGCATGGCAGGATCTTTTGACAAGAAGGTCAGGCAACGCGCCTACAAAAAGGGAGACTTGGTTCTTACAGTAAAAAGACCAATGGTTTTTGCCAACAAATCCAAAGGCAAATTTGAACCAAAATGGGAGGGACCTTTCGTCATCGACAAAGTCTTCTCCAACGGCGCATACGCTCTTCTAAACATGGAGGGTGACAGATGTATGCTGCCCATCAATGGGAAGTTCTTGAAGCGGTACTACCCTTGAAGGCTTCTTCCATCGGGTCAGAGCGACGCCTGCACGGCCAAAGCCTATTCCTAGGTATCTGCTCGTCAAACCCACTCCTTTTGGAATTTTCATCCTCTTGTTGAAATTTCTAAAAAAAAACCCCTCAAAACAATGTTTCTTTCATCGTTTCATTGTTCAAAAAAAAAAAGCAAATCCAAAAATCCAAGTTTAGGAGCTTCTTCCCAAACTTGACCAAAATTTTTTATCCTTGAAACCAAAATTCATGGTTTGAAACAAAATCAGGACCTAGGGATTTCAGCCCTAGTCCACCTCGACTTTTACCACCAAAATGGTTTTGAGTCAAAATTTACGACCCTCGTGTCTTTAAACAAAAAAATGGTTTTTCAAAAACCGCAAGGAAGCGACGTTCAGTCGATACTTGCAAAACCCAAAACCGGAAGGATGCGAACCCCATTCGATACTTCCAAAACCCCAAAATTTCAAAAATCGTGGAGACGCAACGTTCCAGTTGATATCCACAACCCAAATTTTAAAACAAACAAAAAAAAAAAAACAAAACAAAGGTTCGAGAAAACCTCAAACTTCAAAAATCATGGGAAAGCGACATTCCATCGATACCCACAAAACAAAATTTTTGAAGACAAAAGCAGGGAAGCGACGCTTAGTCGATACTTGCACCCAAATCCGCGAGGAGGCGACATTCCATCGATACTCGCAACCGAATGAGCAAGGAAGCGACATTCCATCGATACTTGCAATACCATTCAGCAGGGAGGCGACTTTTAGTCGATACTTGCATTTTTGAAAACCAAAAACCTGGCTTTCACGCCAAAAAACCCGGCTTCCATGCCAAAAATCCGGCTTTCACGCCAAAAAATCAATAATCCGGCTTTCATGCCAAAAATCAAAATTCGGCTTCCATGCCAACAAAACAAAACTCGGTTTTCAAAAAAAAAAATCTGGCTTTCATGCCAAAAACAAAAAATCTGGCTTTCATGCCAAAAACAAAAAATCTGGCTTCCATGCCAAAAAAAAAGAAATTTCGGCTTTCATGCCAAAAACAAAATCTGGTTCTTACACCAAAAACAAAACCGGCTCTCATGCCACAAACCAAATCTTGGCTTTCATGCCATCTCAAAAATTTTGGCTCTCATGCCATAAACCCAAATTTGGCTTTCATGCCACCTCAAAATTCGGCTTTCATGCCATCAAAAAAAAAAAAACCTGGCTTTTACGCCAACCAAAACAGAAACCTGGCTTTCATGCCAACAAAACAAACTGGTTTTCAAAACAAACCGGCTATAGATGCCATCCAAATCCGGCTATAGATGCCACCCGAAATTTGGCTTTCATGCCGTGAACAAAATCTGGCTCCCATGCCAAAACATGTCTCAAAAACTGGCTCCCATGCCAAAACAATCATTTGTCAAAAGATTTCTCACAAAATGACAAACTTTTGATCACATCCCATTTAGCAATCACTTTAATCACAATATTTAAGTGAGCGTAGGGAAAACAAAAAAAAAAGAGTACCAAAAAAATACATGTGGTACCAAAAAAAAGAAGAAAAGAAAAGTGTTCACAAGCACTACAAAAATGTATACCAAAAAAAAAAATACATGTGGTATATAAAAAGAAAGAGTTTCTGTTAAAAAAAAAAAACAGGGCCTCAGCCAAAAATGCTCTCCAGCCAAGCTTTCAGCTCCTCAAGCAAACTCTTGGCTTCATCCGTCAGAGTCTCCAAGGCACGCTTCTTCAAGAATCTGCCATAAGTAGCTAGAGAAGGCTCTATCCCTCCTGCTACACCAGGAAGATTATCCCGAGCAGTCTGCCATCGTTCATTCTCTCTAGCCTTCCTATTGAGAATCTGATCGGCCTCTGCAACTTGGCGAATCAAAGCACTCTCCCTGTCACGAGCCTCTGTTATGGCGGACCACATACTGGACCTTCTCCCAGGCCTGCTGTACAGCCGCATTGGAAGATCTGGCAGACCGACGAGGTGCATCGGTAACGGGCTTCTTACCCTTGTTCGTTCTGGAGGAACTACCTGCAAAGATTGAAAAGAAAAAAAAAATCAATCAACAGAATGACAGAATTTTGCTAAAAAAAGTCCTAGCGAAATTTTGGCAGGACTCCGGGGCAATTCCGAAGAAAAGGGAATCACCCCGAAAAGAAAGGAAGCCTGAAGATGAGCTCAACATCGCTGCAAGCTCATGATCAATGAAGGATTCTCAAAGAAGACTCGAACTCAAACATTGCTGCGAGATCAAGACAGTCTTCTCAAATTTCCGCAAGAATCGGAAAAGAGCTCAACATTGCTGCGAGCTTCAAATCCCAAAACTTGCAAAAAGCTCCTCGAAACCCCCGAGAAAGAGCTCAACATTGCTGCGAGCTTCAAATCTCAAGACTTGCAAAAGATTTCCAGGTGTGCATCATCATCATGCTCCCAATTCAATTTACCAAAAATCATGCATAAAAGAAAATCATCATGCACTAGATGCTAGGAAAACCTTGACAAAATTTGACTAATTCCAACCCAACTTGGTCAAAATCAAACTTTGTCTAAGTCAAAATTCATGTTGACTTAACATAGAAACTCTAGCCTTCTATCTTGATGCATCAAACAAAAAAAAATGCATAAACATCTTGAAATGCATGAAACCTCATTATCATGATGATACAAAAAGGGGAGAAAGGAAAAGAAGAAAAAAAAAAAAAAAAGAGAGAAAAAAAATTATGGGCTGGCCCACAGGCCGTGGCCCATGGGCCACATGGCCGTACGGCCCAAAGCTGTACGGACATGCAAAAAAAAAGAGAGAAAAAAAAAAGGAAGAAGAAAGAAAAAAAAGAAGGAAAAGAAAAGGGCGTGTAAAAAAAAAAAGAAAAGAACACGTGCAAAAGAAAAAAAAAAAAAAAAAAAAAAAAAAGAGAAGAAAAAAATGATGAAACTTTCTTTACATGGAATTTCTTGTAAAAAGAAATAAAAAACTTACTTGAAGCCATGGATGGAGAAGAAAGAAGAACTTGAAGACTCTTGAAGAAGGAGGATTCTTGATCTTAGAGCAACTCTTGAAGACTTTTGCAAAAAGAAAGCAATAGGAGCAAGAGATCCCACCTCAATTGCTTTTATAGAAGAGAGCAAACCAAAAGAGGAAACAAGAGAAAAGCAAGGAGGTAAGTGCTAAAAATTAGCAACCTTCCCAAAAGAAAAGGAAACTTGGGATATTCTCTCCCAAAACAAAGATCCTTTGAGAAATTCTCTCCCAAAGAAAGATATTTTGAGAGAATCTTTCCCAAAATCAAGAAAACTTGAGAAAATCTCTCAAAGTAAAGATATTTTTGGATATTCTCCACCCAAAAGAGATATCTTTAGATATTCTTTACGAAAATGACACCATATGAGATCTAAGCCATCCTTCAAAGCTTACAGTCCCATGGGTTAGCTCATATGAGCCAGGTTTGACCACCTAGGCACTAAAAGTGGCTTTTAGTCAAAATTCCTCTTACCAAGAGCATAAAAAAAAATGGTTCCATGCCTCTCTTTTGAGTTGATTGGACCATACAAAATTCCAAGCCTCATGAGCTTCCAAAATCCAAAACCATCTCACCTCATGAGCCAAATTGAGCCAAACCTTGAAATTGACATTTCACCAAAAATCAAACCGGTCCCCTAACATTCCACATACAGCTTGTTAGGTCACAAGACCAAAATCAAAAACCAAAACCTGACCCCCCAACATTACACATACAGTTTGTTGGGTCACACGGTCAAAACCAAAATCCGACCCCCTAACTTGCCACATACAGCTGTTAGGTATTTTGTTTTTGCAATTTGGTGGATGCATTTGCATATTGGCATCATTTGAATTCACACACATGCATTGATTTAAAATATCTTGAAATCTAGCTTTATACATGCATTGGTTTTTAGATTTGGAAAAGTTTGTGTTTTATGCATGGTTTGGTTCTAAACTTGGATGCATTGGTTTTAGAACCCAAAACTCTTTTGAAAACCAAATTCCTTGTGCATTAGATTTGGAAAATCTTCTTGTGAATTTAGGTTTGAGCTTTGCATACATTCAGCACCTTTAGAATCAGTTTTGTATGCAATTTGATTTGAAAAGAGTTTTTACTAATCAAGCTTGCCTTTGGTTTTAAACCTTTGAATCATTTTAGGCTTTGTGTGTTTCATGTTTTTAAATGTTTTAAAACATGTTTTTAAGCTTGGTTTAGTGACCCACAAAATTCTACAAAGAAAATCTTCAAAATGCAAAAGTTGGAATTTTTGGGGGTGTCCCGGCAGTGTCGCCGGTCGACCGAGACCTGGGTCTCGGTCGACCGATAACACTGCAGGGCAAATGGACAGTTTTTGAACTGTTTCAGGCCAACGGTCAGAAATATGACCGTTGTGCTTTCTCGGTCGACCGAGACCTGTGTCTAGGTCGACCGAGAACTAGCCGTTGGCAACTTTTTGGCTATAAAGTCCATTCATTTCCAACCTTTTTCAAGGCTTGAACTATGAACTTTTGAGACCATTTTGGAGCCAAAGAAAGGGGAAGAAGTTGGAAATGCTAGAGGGCTATTTGGAAATCAATCTCATGAGTTTTTAAAAGGTACATCTTCTAAGTTATTTTGATTTCCATTCAAATGAAATTCATGCATGTTCAAATCCTTTGTATTTTCATTTATGCATGATTTCAAGCCCTTAAAGAGTTGTTTTGCAAACTCAATATCTTTCTTGGTAAATTAGATTAGTTTGCACACACTCTTATTCTAATCACATATGTTCTTAGACTTTAACTTTCACTCAACTTGTTTATCTTAATTCTTCAAAGTTGTTTGAATCTTTTATGTGATTAGTTTTCTCTTCAATCATCATTTTATAAACCTTGATTTTAAAATGCATCATGCATTCATTTAAAAGCTTCATTGTTAAAATTGATTGAAGAAACTCATACATACACTTTGTGCACACACTTTAGTTTATTTTAGTGTATGTTTGTAATTGGAATTTCATTTTCCTATTAGCCTATTTAAGAGGCAAATTCCATTGTGCTTAAATTGTAATCTCTTAGAGTGATCTTTTGTGAAGACACTTTCTTTGAGAAATCTACATTGTGTAAGGTTATTGCTTAGCCTAAGAAAAGCATCTTGTAAGGTTATTGCTTAGCCTTAGAAAAGCATCTTGTAAGGTTATTGCTTAGCCTTTGAAAAGCATCTTGTAAGGTTATTGCTTAGCCTAGAAAAGCACATTGTAAGGGTTATTGCTTAGCCTAGTAAAAAGCATACTTAGTGGAATCCGGTGGGGTGTTGGAGACACAAGCCGGTAGTGGATGTAGGCACGTTGGCCGAACCACTATAAACATTGGTGTTGTGGTGCATGCTTTTGTGGTGATTGTTTATTTGAGCTTCCGCATTTTTTCTTATAATCACCACTTGTGACTAGTTTAGTTTAAGAAATTAAAATTGGTCATAATTAGTCATTAGTTGTAGCTCACCCTATTCACCCCCCCTCTAGGGTTAGGATCCTCGTGGACTTTCAATTGGTATCAGAGCCAGGTTCTCTATCCCTTAGGATCAAGTGTTTGGAACTCTTGATTAGGTGTAAAAACCTAGAGTTAAAACCCTAGAGTTGTGCTTACTTGAAAATCATTTAAATGGACTTCACTAGGCTAGACTTTGTAGATTCTTCTAGACCCCTCACTCTTCCTTCTTTTGGAGTTTCAAACTCTCAAACTAATGAAAATCAATTTGATCCAAAAGAAGAAGAAAATGAATATAATGAAGAAGACCTTCAACAAGCTTTTGAAGAATTATATGAAATATCCTTAAAGCTTGAAAAGAAAAACAAAAGTTTAAGGGAAGAATCTAAAAACCTAAACAAAGAGCTAGCATCTTCAAAAGATGAACTTAGAGAGAAAGAAGAAGTAATAAAATGTCTAGACTCTAAGTTCATGATCTCTTTGAATAATCTATCTAACATTCAAGATGAATTAAAAGAATTAAAGATGGATTATGACAATGTCAATAAGGAAAATCTAAAACTAAGAGATCAAATAAAAAGGCAAGATAAAGACTTTAACAATCTTGAATCTAAATTGACTATCTCTAAAGAAAATTTATCTAATGCTCAAAACGAATTAAATGAGATTAAGATAAATTGTGATGAGCTTACAAATGAAAATTTGAACCTAAGAGATACAATTAAAAAACAAGATAAAGACTTTAACAACTTAGAAGCCAAGTTGATTAAAAGTAAGTTAAAATCACAAGAACTTGGATCTAATATTGTTAATGATCTTAAACATGAATTAAAACTTGCCAATGAAGAGCTAAGCAAATATAAGGAAATTGAATATGAACTTTCAAAAGTTAAAAATGAAAATTCAATCCTTATAACCAAAGTCACTCAACTTGAAAACAATAAACAAAAGTATGAGTGCAAGTTTACCCAAAGTGAAGAGAAACTTGAAAAATTATTCAAATTGGGTAAATCTCATGGAGATAGGACGGGTCTTGGTTTTAATAAGTATACTTCACATGACCCTAAATTCACCAACACTTTTGTGAAAGGTGAGTCCTCATTCTCTAGCACTCTCTTTCAAATGTCCAAAATTAAATGTCATTATTGTGGTAAAGAAGGACATCTAAAATTTGAGTGCAAACTAAGAAAAAGAAGCTATGTGTCTAAGCCCATCTTTGAACTAAAGAATGGAGAATCAAAACCTATGAAGGGTAAGACACTAAAAATCAAGAAAGACTCCAAAAAGACTAAACAAGTTAAATCTATTAAAATGGAGTCTCCTAAGATAGATTCTAAGAAGTTTAAACAAGTTAAACCAAAAATCAAAGAATCTATTAACAAAAAGCTTCTCTCTTTTCCTCCTTTAACCTTAGAAATGAAAGAGTTCATGAAAAAGATTGAAAAGTTAAAATTAAAGTTCAAAAGGCAAAAAGATGGAGGAAAAGTTAAAAGAAATGAGAAGGTTAACAAGAAAACAAATCAATCCCCAAAGAAACAAACTCACCAACATCAAAAGACTAATCACCATTCTAAGCTAAATTTAGTGAAATCTAAATATCTTGGTGATAAGTTCAAATTGAAAATTTATCAAGTCAAATCTCCTTTAGTTGGTGAGAACCCCAAAATAGACCTCAAAGTTCAACCCTCCCAAGACCTTAGGTGGATTCCTAAAGCTAAATACTTAGACAAACCTTAGGGTCTTGACCACCTTGACCAACCTATTCCTTAATAGTTAAATCCTTTTGTTGGTCATGTTGCATTTGCTTTTTGGTTCTTTCTTAGTTACATTTCATAAAATGCATTGCTTCTTTATGATCAATTGATTTTGTCTTCATGCACCATTCTAGTTACATTTCATGGTTTTCAAAATCTTTTGATTATAATCTCATCATGTTTGATTTGCTTGTTGCACTCATATGTTTTGCATTGCATTTCTACATGATTAATTGATTGTGATGTTAAAAGCTTTCATAGCTAATTTGTCATGATCAATTGGTGTTGAATCATTTGTGTAGATGTCATAGTAAGATTATTTGAACAAATGATTTGAATCATCTCAAGTTTTTCCATGGATTTCTAAAAGTTATACCTTTATATGGAAAATCATTGTTTTGAAAAATCAACTTGTATGTGTTTTAATGAAGTTATATCTTTTCAAATACAATGTTGATAATTGATCTTCAAAATCATTCCTTTATGCTCATTGTTGGATTTTGTTTTTCAAAATGATTTGAAGATTGTTTTGAATGGAAATGCCTTTTAATCTCATTAGTTATATTCATCTAAGCATGTTCCATTATTCTCATTTCCTTTTTCTTTTGGTTTCATTATCTTTAGAAATGGAAATGTATGTTGTTTGCATCTCTAGCTTATGTGTTTACATTCTTTTCATATGCAAATGACTATTGGTTCCATGTATGGTTGTGAACTTGTAACATTTGTAGAAACCATACTAGAACCTAAATCCATCCTCTATGCTCACTAGTCATATCTTTATGGATGGTTATGATGTTGATTCATGTAGATTCTCTTGGAGTCATCCTTATACATGTTTCAACTTCATAGTAGTGTTCTTGATCATATGTACCTATTTGAAATCCATTTCTTGTATTTCATAGTTATATCTCTTGTTTGATGGATTTCTTAGTGTTGAATTCATATGATCTAGACACTTTGGAAATTGCATGCATTACAAAGCTTTATCCTTTTGCATTGCAATTTGCCTTGTTCATCACTATGCTCTTTAGGAATATCATTAAAAGTGATGAATATGCATTTATGATGCTTGATGGTAGTTTGTCACATCCTTGCTTTGATTAATGTTATCATAGTCAATTGGTTTCATTTGGTATAACTTTCCATTAATTTCTTATCCAATTGATATCTTATCTTGTGTATGTGATAGACCTTGTGTGCATTGGACTAAACTTGATAAGTAATATGATCATTCCATGTCACACACCATTAGCATCATAATGCTCATGATTGCCTCCTCACTTGCTCTTATAGGTATATCTCATGACCACCATGTTTATGTGTTAATAATATTGGTTGGTTATTATTTGAGGTTGGCTTCATGATTGAATTTCATTTCACTCATTCATGCACTTTAATAAGTCATATTTATTGATTGAATGAAATGATTTTCAAAATCTTACATAGCATATGATTTTCATAAGTAATATTGATTGATGCTATGTTTGAGTAAACCCCACATCATGGATAGCTCTAATTTGGATTTCTCATAATAGTTATACTTTTAAATCCATTTTAGAGTGATTGATTTTATAGTCACATCCTTTAATCTCAATTGCTATGTTTGTTTCAATTGATATCCATGATTGCTTCTCCCATTAGACCTAGCTCTCTTTTGGTAATTTGATCATATTGAGCCGTATAGTTAAATGAATCTAATCCTTTCCTTGAAGTTGACCCTCATTTGGTTGAACCATCTACTTCTTGAATCTAATAGTTATATCTTGTCAAAAGCTTGACAAAAGAAGAGAATGGATTGAGGGGGAGTGTAAACCTTCATAGGAAGTATTAGTTTTGATCAAATTGACCCTTGGATTGCCCATGAGCCCTTAGAGTTAACTTCCATACATGATAGCCTGTTATGTATTTCATTTTCGATTTCATTTGTTAACAGGTGCTACTAAAGGTATTTTCCTTGTTTCATGTGTGTAGGTACCTTTGCAATTTAATGTCAAAGGGGGAGAGAGTTTAAGTACTCAAAGATCTCCTACTCATCAAAGGGGGAGAGAGTTCGAGAGTTCAAGTACTCGAAGATCTCCTATCCATCAAAGGGGGAGAAAGCTTTCAAGTTCTCAAGAGGAGAAAGAAGCATGGTCAAAGGGGGAGAGCAATTAGAAGAAAGAAAGCTTGGAGCTAAAGAAGATGCTTGGCCATAGAGAGGAAGATGATAAGAAAGCTTGAAGAATGATCAAGCACCAAGCATCAAGAAGATTGAAGAAAAGAGCCCAAGAGCCCAAGCTAAGAGAAGGAGCATCCAAGAAGAAGATTTCAAGACTTGTCCAGCTGAGGGGGAGCTGAAGACAGAGTGTGTAATTTCAATGATGAGTAAGTTGCCATCAAATTGCAAAGGGGGAGATTGTTAGGTATTTTGTTTTTGCAATTTGGTGGATGCATTTGCATATTGGCATCATTTGAATTCACACACATGCATTGATTTAAAATATCTTGAAATCTAGCTTTATACATGCATTGGTTTTTAGATTTGGAAAAGTTTGTGTTTTATGCATGGTTTGGTTCTAAACTTGGATGCATTGGTTTTAGATCCCAAAACTCTTTTGAAAACCAAATTCCTTGTGCATTAGATTTGGAAAATCTTCTTGTGAATTTAGGTTTGAGCTTTGCATACATTCAGCACCTTTAGAATCAGTTTTGTATGCAATTTGATTTGAAAAGAGTTTTTACTAATCAAGCTTGCCTTTGGTTTTAAACCTTTGAATCATTTTAGGCTTTGTGTGTTTCATGTTTTTAAATGTTTTAAAACATGTTTTTAAGCTTGGTTTAGTGACCCACAAAATTCTACAAAGAAAATCTTCAAAATGCAAAAGTTGGAATTTTTGGGGGTGTCCCGGCAGTGTCGCCGGTCGACCGAGACCTGGGTCTCGGTCGACCGATAACACTGCAGGGCAAATGGACAGTTTTTGAACTGTTTCAGGCCAACGGTCAGAAATATGACCGTTGTGCTTTCTCGGTCGACCGAGACCTGTGTCTAGGTCGACCGAGAACTAGCCGTTGGCAACTTTTTGGCTATAAAGTCCATTCATTTCCAACCTTTTTCAAGGCTTGAACTATGAACTTTTGAGACCATTTTGGAGCCAAAGAAAGGGGAAGAAGTTGGAAATGCTAGAGGGCTATTTGGAAATCAATCTCATGAGTTTTTAAAAGGTACATCTTCTAAGTTATTTTGATTTCCATTCAAATGAAATTCATGCATGTTCAAATCCTTTGTATTTTCATTTATGCATGATTTCAAGCCCTTAAAGAGTTGTTTTGCAAACTCAATATCTTTCTTGGTAAATTAGATTAGTTTGCACACACTCTTATTCTAATCACATATGTTCTTAGACTTTAACTTTCACTCAACTTGTTTATCTTAATTCTTCAAAGTTGTTTGAATCTTTTATGTGATTAGTTTTCTCTTCAATCATCATTTTATAAACCTTGATTTTAAAATGCATCATGCATTCATTTAAAAGCTTCATTGTTAAAATTGATTGAAGAAACTCATACATACACTTTGTGCACACACTTTAGTTTATTTTAGTGTATGTTTGTAATTGGAATTTCATTTTCCTATTAGCCTATTTAAGAGGCAAATTCCATTGTGCTTAAATTGTAATCTCTTAGAGTGATCTTTTGTGAAGACACTTTCTTTGAGAAATCTACATTGTGTAAGGTTATTGCTTAGCCTAAGAAAAGCATCTTGTAAGGTTATTGCTTAGCCTTAGAAAAGCATCTTGTAAGGTTATTGCTTAGCCTTTGAAAAGCATCTTGTAAGGTTATTGCTTAGCCTAGAAAAGCACATTGTAAGGGTTATTGCTTAGCCTAGTAAAAAGCATACTTAGTGGAATCCGGTGGGGTGTTGGAGACACAAGCCGGTAGTGGATGTAGGCACGTTGGCCGAACCACTATAAACATTGGTGTTGTGGTGCATGCTTTTGTGGTGATTGTTTATTTGAGCTTCCGCATTTTTTCTTATAATCACCACTTGTGACTAGTTTAGTTTAAGAAATTAAAATTGGTCATAATTAGTCATTAGTTGTAGCTCACCCTATTCACCCCCCCTCTAGGGTTAGGATCCTCGTGGACTTTCAACAGCCTGTTAGGACTCAAGGTCAAAACAAAAATCCAAATCCGCATCCCCGATGTCATCTTCAAAACTTTGCCTCAAGATGGTACATGATTCCTATCATTACCATAAAATCCCCTGGAAGCTCAAAAGGCTACCCAAAAAAAAAATGCTCAAAGACTTTTGGTCAAGTCAGAAGCTCTTCTTCAAGATTCTCTTCGAGGCACATCGACTGCAAAAGCTATATCGTCGCTGTACCTCGAGGGGGCATTTGTTGACACCAAAAATGTCACTTTGCCTCTTCACACCAAAAGCTACATGGAGCCACATCCTACCAAAAATAGGCAGGCGCCACTTCAAGCATCAGATCTTGTCAGAATCAAACAAAAACTGCAAGGTCATTCAAAACAACCAAAAGAGAGGTACACATGAAGTTTCAGGCCATTCCGACATTATTTGGCCTAGCTTCACTTCTCCAACAGCTAAGCAGCAGCTCCCGGCAGCTGAGTACCCCGGGACCATAACACCCAATTCGGGGCTTGTGGATCATCTCAAAATAACTCCAATTGGCTCCCCATCAAATTTCAGGTCAATCGGACATCGTTTGACCGAAAGTCAAAGCTCGGCATTTCCCTCACGGTGAAATAAAGGTCAATCGGACATCGTTTGACCAAAAGTCAAAGCTCGGCATTTCCCTCGCGGTGAAATCAAGTCAAGCATTTGCGGGCCCCCAAACGGCTTCAAAACCTGAGCAAAAGCCTATGGTTGGTCTCGTCTACTGCTCAAGAAGCTACACGTCGAATTTCAGGTCATTCCGACATCGTTTGACCTAGTTTCGACGCTTGACAAAAATCGGCGGTTCTCCACAACAAAGTCTTCGGCTTTTCAGAAAATGGGAAACTTTGCGATCAAATTTGCACGGCTTCTCGTCAGGCTTTCTTGAGGGAAATCCAGCCAATAAATGAGAGGAAATTCCAAGAAAAATACAGGAGAAAACAGAAGCAAAAACGGACGAAAAACGGCGAAGAAAAAGCGACCGAAAGGCGGCCAAAAAATGGGCCAAGGCCCATGGTCGCCGGCGACCATGGAGGACCGGGCCGCCGGACCTCGCCCAAAAACCCCGTTTTTCGGGTATTTTTCGCGTGTCGAGTTGATTGGCCCCTGTGATTTTTCCAAAATCTGATTTTTTGTGCATGATATCCGTCGATCTTCATCAACATCACGGATCCATCACTGGAATCATTAGATCATCATCGGACGCCTCAAGATCGTCAAACGGCTAACCAAGGAAACACACTTTCTGCCCGCCCGATCGCGAAATCGACTGGACAGATGTTGCCGGCCCGCTGACATCAACCAATGTCTGAAATTGGATCACCATCCGACAGCAAATGGTATGTGGGTCCATTGGTGATCATCGCAAGAAGAATCCCAAAGGATGCGGCACGGCCCGCGACTCTTCAAGCGCCCAGGCAATCAATTAATGAAGTTAAATGACCCGTTTATGACAAGTTAATGCGGTCATTAACTCATTATCATGAACGGCCCAATCAGAAGCCTTCGTTCAGGAGTTACAAGTCCAAGCAATCATGGCATTCAAGCCATGAAACTCCTAACATAATGGAGATTAAAGGCGATTAAATGCCCATGACTCTCCTCCGGCCAATGAAATCCAAGGGTCAGGAGTTACAAAACAAAAAGCAATTAAACTTGTAACTCCTCCCTTAATGAGCTTTATTACCATAAAGGCTCATAAATCACTCCTAAAGGCTACCAAAAGGCTTATAAATAGGAGTCCTCTCCAAGCATTTCAAAAAGGAGAAACACACACAGAAGGATCCGGAAAAATCGCCAGAAAATCATTCAAAAATCCTTGGAGAAATCTCTACAACCCTGCTCCTTCAAGAAAACTCTGCTGCAACAAGTTCAACAAGGTGATTGAAGCCCCTTGGGGGGCCACCCCCCCAAAGACCACCTCTCCTTCTATCCAACATGGCTAGATGCGGCTTTTCAGCCCGTCTACTCAGTTTTTTACCGGATATAGGACCTTATCTTGGTCCTTATCCTCTAAAAATCTGAGGTTGGAGCCAAGCCAAGAAATCAAGCACTATGTTCTCATCTGAAGGACGATGGCGGAGCCCATACATGACTCGCGACCATCGATCTGAACGAGCCCTCCCACAATCGCATGAGAAGTTAGATTCCTTTTTCTTACTTTTCTGTTGTAAATTGTATTTTTTCTAAAGAGACAAAAAAAATCACATCTCTTGTCTTTCATTATTGATAAGATTTGTAAATCGCCTTTCATGGCAAAATCGCCTCCAACGGCACCAAACCGCCTTCTACGGCACAAAAACGCCTTTCACGGCATTCAAACAAAACTGTCTCTTTTATTAAAATATGTATGCAATGGAAAACTAGAAAAAAGTTTCATTTCCCTTTTTACTTGTGAAGGTGGATCTACGGATCACCATTTCTAAATTCCAAGTATTAAAGAGAAATTGGCATACCCGTACAAAAAAACTGATGCCCGCTTTTCCTTTTTCCCTCCACCATACCCCGTCAGCCCCGGGGCGGAGGCAGCTTTGGAAAAAGACAAAAGCCGGGTCCATCACAATGATTCAACCAAGTAAATGGATCATGTTACATATGATTTACCAAAGTTCTTTCATTAACATGATCTACTTAGATTTACCAAAGTTAAGTACTACTTGGATTTGAATCATATGATGTTGTATCCAAAACAATAAATCAACTCAAAACATAAAACATGTTAAGGACACAACACAAACATAGTTTAACATGCTAGAAATGATTTACCAAAAATAAAACAAAGCATGAAAACATATGATTAAGAAAGGAAGAGCCTACTTGGTGGTTTAACTTCATTAATCCAAGCTTTAGCTTTCCTAATCTTCCCCTTTATCCCTTGGTTCTTTTCCCTTTTGATATGCCTCAATACCTCTCAAGGAGGGGCTTAAAAATCCCAACTATTGGAAAGGGAAAGAACTCATTTTTATAGCCAAAAGAGTCCAACGGCTAGTTTACCCGGTTGACCGGCCATGACAGGCCGGTTGACCGGCCAAGCACAACGGTCATAAAAAGAGCCGTTGTGCCAGCCCGGTTGACCTGCCCTGTGTGGCCGGTTAACCGGGCCTCTTGGCCGGTTGACCGGCCACACATGGCCGGTTGACCGGGCCTGCCCAGAATTTCCCATTTTTTGGGTTTCTTGAAGATTTTCTTTGGGGATCTTTTGGGCCATTAAAATCAAGCATTTTCACATGTTTTAAATCATTCTAAGATGTATAAAAACATGAAACAAAAAGCCTAAAAGGATTCAAAGACTTTTAAAACAAAGGCTTGCTTGATTTCTTGAAAACTCTTTCTTAAAACAAATGCATCCAAGATTAAAACAAAACATGCATAAAACAAAACTTTTACTACTCTTTAAAAACAATGCATGTATACAATAAGATTTCAAGTTTATTTAAAACCAATGCAAGTGTGTAAATCAAATGATGCTAGAATGATTATGCATCCATCAAATTGCAATCTACAAAAATCCTAACAGTTATTTGTCCCGAAGCGCATTGCACCACATGATATGTCAGTGTGCCCTTGAGCACCCCCTCCTTGCCCGCTTGATTATGTATTTGTACTTGATTTACTTGCATTGTCTCGATTGTATTTGACCTATGAGTCGGCACCACTAAGCTTGGATAACCCTGTTGGTCTGATCCACCGACTTGGAGATCCCCCTCTTATCTCGCCAGCTGCAGTTTGGATCCCGCTACCCGGTTATTACCGTGGTCTTGTCCCGATACCGCAGATTGCTATGTGGTCCCCGATGCCCGGCTCGCTACCGTGGTCATGTATAGTATATGTATATGCATTCATGAGATCCACTGTTTCTCCTCACCTCGAGTGACTGAGATCAGTGCCTAGTATATGTATATGTATTTATGAGATCCCCTGTTTCTCCTCACCTCGAGTGACTGAGATCAGGGCCTAGTTATTGCTCTATCGCTTTAGTGATAGAGGACTTAGCTTCGTGTGGTTGCCATCTTGCTAGTCCCCGACTTCCTTGGATACCCGACATGTTTTATATTGCTTATATGTTTTCCAATAAATGATTCATTTCCTTCATGAAAGTTGTTATTTAAACAAGTGTTCATATTCTCCAATGTAAATTCAGTTATTATTATATTGTTTTATGTTCCTTGCACACGCACATGTTTTAAATGAATGTCGGTTGGGTGAATACCCATGCTTTTATATATGTTTCAAACGATCAATGATTTTGCTAGATTTATAGGATCACACATGTTTTAAAGGAATACCCGAATTGTTAAATATCCGTGCTTTGTTGTAAATGACATTTGGTTTGTCAGATATCTATGGTTATACCTGTTTTTAAATGAATACCTGAATTGTTAAATACCCATGCTTTGAAATATGTTCCAAATGACACTTGTTTTGCCAGATCACTATGTTTATACCGGTTTCAAATGAATATCCGATTTGTGAAATATCCATGCTTTGAAATATGTTTCAAATGACACGTGTTCTGTCAGATTCCTATGTTTACACTTGTTTTAAACGAACACCCGGTTTGTTAAATATCCGTATTTTCACATATGTTTCAAATGGACATTGGTTTTGCCAGACTGCTATGAATACCTGATTTGTTGTATACTTACGTTTTTACCTAAGTCTCAAATGAACGTTTGTTTTGTCAAACCGCTATATTTATACATGTTTTAGACGAATACCCGATTGTCAAATATCTATGATTATAGATGATGTAAATGAACACATGTTTTATTAGATCTTCATGTTTTACCCATGCTTGAAACGAATACATGTTTTGCCCGAGATCCACGATTTTTCACTCGTTTAATTATATACAGCATTTGATCGAATAGCATGATTTATCATATGTTTTATTCTTCAGTATATTGGTTATCTTTTCATCCACCTGCCAGACCGTCGTGTCTGACCCACTACTTTTGGTACTCAGGTTCAGATTTCTTCGTCCCGAGATGAGTGCTTTTGTTGGCTTTGGAGCCATGCGTTTTACAGGTTGTTTTGTCGGCTATGTCATGTAGACATTGGGCCTGACATCGGAGCTACGTCATATTTGGGGTGGTGATTATAGCTTATTGTTGTATGACTTTTATTAGCCTTCTCTTGGGATTCTTAATTAATGTACATTGATAATTGTAACTGGAACATATTTGGGAATGTAATATCCTGTTACTGTCAGCTCTGTAATATATTGTGATGGTTTACTCCAGTCTGATATGATTCTTGATATAATAGCTATACGCTAAAGGTTGAGTGCGATGCGGAATCCGATGGCCACGGACTCCGGGTTGCAATGCCACGAAAGCTTCCGCAAAATATTCAGAATGTGTTGTCTTCACACACGCGGATCTTGGGAGAAAAATATAATAATTTATGTTAATCCCATTCCCGCCCCCGAGGTTTCGATTCGGGGGCGTGACAAAAATGCCGTGAGAGGCGATTTTTTTTGTTTGCTGTAAAAGGCGATTTTTGTTTGCCGTGAAAGGCGGTTTTATGTTGTGAAAGACGGTTTTGTGCCGTGAAAGGCGATTTTTTATGCCGTGAAAAGCGGTTTTGCCATAGAAGGTGATTTACAAATCTCATCAATAAAGAAAGACAAGAAATGTGATTTTTTTTTCTTTTACAAAGAATACAATTTACAGTAGAAAAGTGAGAAAAGGAATCTGACTTCTCAGGAGATTGCGGGGACTCGTTCAGATCGACGGTCATAAGTCAGGTATGGGGACTTCGTCATTGTCCTTTAGATGAGAACACATGATGCTTTGGTTCTTTGGCTTGGCTCGGACCTCAGTTTTTAGAGGATAAAGACCAAGGGAAAGTCCTATATCCAGTAAAAAACCAAGTAAACGGGCTGAAGAGCCACGTTTAGGCCATGTTGGATAGAAGGAGAGAGGACCTTGGGGGGGTGGCCCCCCAAGGGACTTCGATACCTTGTGGTGTTTCTTGCAGCAGAGTTCCTTCGAAGAAGGAGAGCTTGTTTGTGCAGAGATTTCTTCGAGAATTCTTCAATATTTTTCTTGGATTTTTTTTTGACCCATTCTTCTTGGAATGATCCCCCTTTTATAGGCTTTTGGTGGCCATAAGGTGGGTTTATGAGCATTGATGGCACCGATGCTCCATGATGAGAGGAGTTACAATTTTTAATTCTTTGATTTTGTAACTCCTTTTTCCCTGAATATGATTGGCCGATGGAGAATGATGGGCATTGAATCGCCCTTAATCTCCATGATGAGGGGAGTTTCACGGTTTTAATACCTTGATTGTTTGGATCTGTAACTCCCATTTGCTTGATTTTAATTGGGCCATCCAAAATAATGGGTTAATGACCACATTAAGTTGCCATCAAATGGGTCAATTAATTGCATTAAGTGGTCACCAGGGCATTTGAAGAGTCGCGGGCCGTGCCGCGTCTTTTGGAATTCTTCTTGTGATGATCACCAATGGATCCACATGTTGTTTGATGTCGGATGGCGATGCAACTCCAGACATTGATTGGTGCCAGTAGGCCGGTGACATCTATCTTGTTGATTTCTCGATCGGTCGGACAGAAAGTGTACTTTTTTTATCAGTCGGTTGGCAATTTTGGAGCAATCAATGATGATTTCATGCTCTTAACGGCGAGTCCGAAATGTTGATGAAGATCAGTCGATTTCAAGCATCAAGAATTAGATTTTAGGAAAACCACAGAGGTTGAAATTCCCAAAACGTGAAAAGGGTCGGAAAACGGGCCATCCAGTGGAAAATCCGGCGACCCAAACTTCCAAGGTCGCCGGTGACCATGCACCCATGGTCGCCGATGACAATGGGTTGGGGTTTTTTCCCCTTCCGGTCGCCGTTTCTCAGCCGTTTTTTTATCTTTTTTATTCTTTCTTTCTCATGTATTTTTCTTGACATTTCTCTTCATTTATTGGCTTGATTCTCCTGAAGAAAACCTGATGAGAAGCCGTTCAAATCGAAGCACAAAGTTTTCTATCTTCTGGAAAGGCCGAAGACTTTGTAGCCGATTTTCCGCCAACAGTCAAAACTAGGTCAAACGATATCGGAATGACCCAAAATTTGAGGTGAAGCCTCCTGAGCAGAGGATAGGACCAACCATAGGCTTTTATCTAAGTTTTGAAGCCGTGTGGGGTCCCGTCACCAGTAGACTTGATTTTGCCGCGGGAAAGATGCCGCACTTTGATGTACGATCAGTCGATGTCCGATCGACTTGCATTTTGATAGGGAGCCTACTGGAGTCATTTTGAGACAATCCATTAGCTCCAATTTGGATGTCATGGTCCCGAGGTGCCCCGCTGCCGGTAGCCTTGATTTTGTTTTGGAGCGTCAAAGTCGGGTCAAACGTTGTCGGAATGACCTGAAATTTGACGTGCAGCCCTTTAGAAGCATGTTGAAGCCACCTACGTGCTTTGTTTGATGGGTGATGGCCTAAATAGTTCTCACCGCTGAAGCGCTTGATTTTACTACTTGAGGGTTGATGGAGGGTCAAACGTTGTCAGTTTGACTTAAAATTTGACACGGAGCCTTTTGGAGGTATTTTGAGACCATCCGTGGGCTCTGATCGAATTTTTGATGTCTTCGACGCCATCGCCGCCGAGAGCGCTTGTTCAGCTGTCGGAGGAGTGAAGTTAGGCCAAATGATGTCGGAATGGCTTGAAACTTGATGTAGAGCCTCCTAGTGACATCTTGGGGCCAGCCGTGTACTCTATTTTATGTGTTAGGGTCTCTGACTTCACCGCCGCCGGGAGCGTCTGCTCAACTGTTGGAGGAGTGAAGTTAGGCCAAATGATGTGAAAATGGCCCGAAGCTTCATGTGCACCTCTTTTTTGGCTGTCTTGAAGAATCTCGCAGTTTTTGTTTGATTCTGACAAGATTTGATGCTTGAAGTGGCATTGCCCATTTGTGGTAAGATGCGGCTTCATGTGGCTTCTTAATGTTGAGGAGGCAAGGTGACTTTTTTGGTGTCAACAATTGCCCCCTCGAGGTACAGCGACGAGTAGCTTTTGGAGTCGATGTGCTTCGAAAAGAAACTTGAAGGAGAGCTTCTGATTTGACCAAGAGTCTTTGAGTGTTTTTTTTTTTTTTTTTTTTTTTGCCTTTTGAGTTCCGAAGGGGATTTTATGGTAGTGAGATGGATCACATACTGTCTCAAGGCAAACTGTTGAAAATGACATGGGGGTTTTGGATTTTGGGTTTTCCTTTTGACCTTGTGAACCGAAGGGCTTTATGTGGCACATTAGGCGGTCAAAAGAGGATTTTTTTGGTTTTTTGTTTTTGACCTTGTGACCTAACAAGCTGTATGTGGCAGTTAATGGGGTCGAGGTTTCATTTTTTATTTTGACCTTGTGACCCAACAAGCTGTATGTGGAAAATTGGGGGGGTCAGATTTGGTTTTGACCTTGTGACCTAACAAGCTGTATGTAGCGAGCTAGGGGGTCATGAAAGTCCTGGGATCCTAACCCTAGAGGGGGGGTGAATAGGGTGAGCTACAATATGTGACCAATTTAGAAAAATTTTAATTTCTTTAAAATAAACTAGTCACAAGTGATGATTAACAAACAAAATGGGGAAGCTAAAAAGAATCACCACAACGCATTCACCACCACACAATGATTTATAGTGGTTCGGCCTCAATGCCTACATCCACTACCGGCTTGTGATCCAATCACCCCACCGGATTTCCAATATCTATGCTTTTCAATAGGCTAAGCAATAACCTTTACAATGTTGTTTTTCTAGGTTAGACAACAACCTTTCGATGTGCTTTTCTAGGCTAAGCAATAACCTTTACAAGGTGCTTTTCTAGGCTAAGCAATAACCTTTACACAATGCTTTTCTTAGGCTAAGCAATAACCTTTACAAATGAGAGATTTCTCAAAGAAGGTGTCTATGCAAGAACACTCTATGAGATACAATTAAAGCTCAATATAATGCCTCTTAATTAGGCGGATAAGAAAGTGAAAAACCAACTCACACAAACACTAAATCAATGCAAAGATGTATACTCAAGATGTGTGTGTGATAACTTCAACCAAGTTTAAAAAGAAGGCTCAATCAATATATGCTCAAAGCATTTAAAAGTTTAAGGCATGTTGACACCAAAAATGTCACTTTGCCTCTTCACACCAAAAGCTACATGGAGCCACATCCTACCAAAAATAGGCAGGCGCCACTTCAAGCATCAGATCTTGTCAGAATCAAACAAAAACTGCAAGGTCATTCAAAACAACCAAAAGAGAGGTACACATGAAGTTTCGGGCCATTCCGACATCATTTGGCCTAGCTTCACTTCTCCAACAGCTAAGCAGCAGCTCCCGGCGGCAACAGTGTCGAAGACCCCAAATCTTCGATCAGAGCCTACGGATGGTCTCAAAATACCTCCTAAAGGCTACATGTGAAGTTTCAAGTCAAACCGATACCGTTTGACCCACTTTCGATGCTCGGGAAAAAAATTAAGCCTACCGGCGGCGGAGCACTCCGGGACCATGGCACCCAATCCGGAGCTTGTGGATCATCTCAAAATGACTCCAGTAGGCTCCCCGTCGAATCTTAGGTCAATCGGACATCGTTTGACCGGAAGTCAAAGCTCGACATTTCCCTCGCGGTGAAATGAAGTCAAGCATTTGCGGGCCCCCAAACAGCTTCAAAACTGAAACAAAAGCCTATGGTTGATCTTATCTACTGATGAGGGAGTCACACGTCGAATTTCAGGTCAATCAGACAACGTTTGACCAAAAGTCAAAGCTCGACATTTCCCTCACGGTGAAATCAAGTCAAGCGTTTGCGGGACCCCAAGCGGCTTCAAAACCTGAACAAAAGCCTATGGTTGGTCTTTTCTACTGCTCAAGAAGCTACACGTCAAATTTTAGGTCATTCCGACATCGTTTGACCTAGTTTCGACGCTTGACAAAAAATCGGCAGTTCTCCACGGCAAAGTCTTCGGCTTTTCCGGAAAATAGGAAACTTTGCGATCCAATTTGCATGGCTTCTTGCCAGGTTTTCTTCAGGAGAATCAAGCCTACAAATGAGGAGAAATTCCAAGAAAAATACAGGAGAAAAAATCACTCAAAAACGTCGAGAAACGACCGAGAAACGGTGACCGAAAGGCGGCCAAAAAAATGGGCCAAGGCCCATGGTCGCCGGCGACCATGGATTTCCGGGTCGCCGGATTTCGCCCAAAATGCCCGTTTTTCGGGTACTTTCGCGTTTCGAGAATTCTGGCCCCTGTGATTTTCTGAAAATCTGATTTTTGGTGCTCGGAATCAGCTGATCTTCGCCAACATCTCAGATCTACCATCAAAAGCATGTGATCATCATTGCACGCCTCAAAATTGCCAAACGGCTAACCAAGAAAGCACACTTTCTGCCCGCCCGATCGCGAAATCGACTGGACAGATGTTGCTGGCCCGCTGACATCAACCAATGTTTGAAATTGGATCACCATCCGACATCAAATAGCATGTGGGTCCATTGGTGATCATCGCAAGAAGAATCCCAAAGGACGAGGCACGGCCCGCGACTCTTCAAGCGCCCGGGCAATCAATTAATGAAGTTAAATGACCCGTTTATGGCGAGTTAATGCGGTCATTAACTCATTATTTTGAACGGCCCAATCAAAAGCAAGCAAATGGGAGTTACAAATCCAAGTATTCATGGCATTAAAACCATGAAACTCCCCTCATCATGGAGATTAAAGGCAACTAAATGCCCATTATCCTCCACCGGCCAATCAGAAGCCAAGAAAAAGGAGTTACAAAACAAGTAAATTAAAACTTGCAACTCCTTCCATTATGAGCATTAATACAAATCAATGCTCATAAACTCTCCTAAATGGCTACCAAAGGCCTATAAATAGGAGGGTCATTCCAAGGGAAAGGGATCCAGAAAAAATTGCCAGAAAATCATTCAAAAATCCTCAGAGAAATCTCTACAACCCTGCTCCTTCAAGAAAACTCTGCAGCAACCAACACTACAAGGTGATTGAAGCCCCTTGGGGGGCCACCCCCCCAAGGCCACCTCTCATTCTATCCAACATGGCTAGATGCGGCTTTTCAACCCGTCTACTCAGCTTTTTACCAGATATAGGACCTTACCTTGGTCCTTATCCTCTAAAAATCCGAGGTTGGAGCCAAGCCAAGAAATCAAGCACTATGTTCTCATCTGAAGGACGATGGCGGAGCGCATACATGACTCGCGACCGTCGATCTGAACGAGCCCTCCCACAATCGAATGAGAAGTCAGATTCCTTTTTCTTGCTTTTCTATTGTAGATTGTATTTTTTCTAAAGAGACAAAAAAAAATTCACAATTCTTGTCTTTTACTTTTGATAAGATTTGTAAATCGCCTTTTACGGCAAAATCGCCTTCAACGGCACCAAACCGCCTTCTACGGCACAAAAGCGCCTTTCACGGCATTCAAGCAAAACTGTCTCTTTTATTAAAATATGTATGCAATGGAAAACTAGAAAAAAGTTTCATTTCCCTTTTTACTTGTGAAGGTGAATCTCCGGATCACCATTTCTAAATTCTAAGTATAAAAGAGAAATTGGCATACCCGTACAAAAAAAACTGATGCCCGCTTTTCCTTTCTTTCCCTCCACCGTACCCCGTCAGCCTCGGGGCGGAGGCAGCTTTGGAAAAAGAGAAAAGCGCGGTCCATCAAGCTGGCACACCCGGTGGGACCTTGTTCATTTGAGAACACAATGCTTGGATTCTTTGGCTCCCTTTTAGTTGGTGGCCTATGTTGGATCTTGCATCTAAAAAAAAACACATGAGATGGGATTCTTGGAAATTTCTTCTTTTGAGTTTATTTCCAAGTCTTTCTTGTTTCTAAAAAAAAATTCTCAAAAAAAAAAAAACAAAATCTGATTTATAAAAAATTTCAGATTTTCCTTTTTTCGATTCACAGTTGAGAAACTTTGGTTTCTTCCTTTTCAGACTTTCGAGCTCGCAGAAATGTTGAGCTCATTTTCGGAATGGAACACCATTTGCTCTCTTCTATGAATCCATGAAAAAAAAAAGAACCACTAAGGTTGCACCAATTGTGTTCTTTGACCAAAGTGGATCTAAGAAAAGCCTTGTCCAGAGTGTGGAGACAGCTAGACTGTTCTCGGCAAGGGTCCTCCAAACGGGTTCATTAAGTAATCCTACCCTTACCTGGGGGCTGATTTATCAACTGAGGTTTCATAAGATCGAATTGGAGATCTATGTGAACTCTAAAAAAAAAATCTCTTCAAAAAAAATCTCTAAAAAAAAAAGAACAAAAAAAAACTTCTATCACTTTTGGATTCATATTTGAGAAATCCAGGTTCCTTCCTTTTCGGACTTTCGAGCTCGCAGAAATGTTGAGCTCATTTTCGGATTGGAATACCATTTGCTCTCTTCTATAAAGTCCAATCTTGACACTTTCAAAAAAAAAAAAAAAACTTTCGTCACTTTTGGATTCACATTTGAGAAATCCTGGTTCCTTCCTTTTCGGACTTTCGAGCTCGCAGAAATGTTGAGCTCATTTTCGGATTGGAATACCATTTGCTCTCTTTTATGAATCCAATCTTGACCTTTCAAAAAATCCCATCTCGTGTCCTTTCCAAGGATGCGATTTGCAACATTTGTGCCTAGCGGTGCTAGTACGCCCTTTCGGGTCTACTGTATTCGCAACCGACACATTTGTATCTCAACCTTATATCATTTTACCTTGAGTGAGCTTTGCTTCTCGGAAATTTGAATTAAGGATCACAATTGCTTCTAGCAGTCACTGGGACGCTCATTCTAAGCTGACCCTACCTGCGTTTAGAACAATTGTGCCCTCTATGGCTTTTCTGCCTTCCTCATGTGGCTTGGGCTGGGCCATGTCCCCTCGGGCGACTTGAAGAGGCGAAACCATAGTATTTTCCATTTATGATCACCATATTCTTGTGATTACTAATGGATATAGTCTTGTTTCCGAAGTTTTCCAAAAACTAACAATGGCAGCTTCATTAACCATCACCTTTGATTAGAACAAGTACCAGCTCATGCTCCAAGACAAACAAACCAAGCGCACTTACAAGCGCCCTGCCAGCTGCCGAAGCGTCATTTCCCTCGGCAACTCAGAAGACACCGGGTCAAACTCTACTCCCCGAACCATTGTCTTCGGGTCATTGGGACCATTCCCACTACGCACAGAAGAAACTGCACCTGCCAAGAAGCAGAGAACCGCCCCTCAACGTATCACTACAGTGATACCAAGGGCGATCATCAAGAAGCCTGAGGCCCGTAGCGCTCCTGCGAAGTCTCAACCTACAAGAAACCAGGTTTGCTCAAAGACTTGGTCCCCAAGACCTTCACCCAAATAGCGAAGGTCACAAACATCAGTAAAGCCAGCATACCTGGCCCCTCTCAAGGAGAACCGGTTCTACCCTCTTGCTTACATGAAAGAGGAGAAACCTACCCTCCGTCAAACAAAACCAACTCAGCATGAGCCGGCTTGCTCCTACAAGCCCAAAATCAAGTCATGCATCATCAGGCCTCCGCAAGAACCTGCCAAGGTCTACATTCCTGCGAGTCGACCCTTCCTCTCAACAGGAGCCGAACTCGCAAAATTCAAAGCTTCGCTCCGGCAGGCAAAGGACCGCGTCCAGATCCTGTCCCTACCAGTCTTCAAAGAAGACAAGCTCGGCTGCTGCGCACCAGGGACTACATCCTTCATTGCCAGAGCACATCCGGAGCTAACTGAAGCTCAAATCGCTCGTCGTATGCGCCGCCGCACGGCATATCGACAAAAGAGACTAGAGAAGCAAAGAACCCAAGATTCTGCACTTCAGGTCTCCCAAAAATGGGTCGAAAAAGAAAGACCCGACCAAGTTGCTGCTGTCCATATGGTTGGCAAGACTAGAAGACGTCAGAAGTCAGCAACAAAAATCCATGTCAGGCGTCCGGTAACTCGCAGCGTCTCCCGGACACGAAGACATAAAGAAAACTCTCCTGCTCCTTCAAGCCAAGGACATCGGAGTGACCACTCTTCGAGCTCTTCATCTAAAAGGATGAGCTCCAGCTCAGTCACCAAGACTGTATCCTCTTTCGACTCTCGAAGAGTGAACGTCTTGGTCACAAATGCCGAGCAACCTCCGCCGCATGATGACGTAACTGCACGCATCCAGCAGCTGGAGCAAGGGCGGCAGAGGATAGAGACTCTAATAGAGAACCTAATTCTCAATCTTCAGCGTCCACAAAACAATGAAGCTCCTCCGAGCCATCAAGGCGACGAGGAAAATGCGGAAAACAGTGAGTCACGCGCCCTTACCAAAAAGGACGTTGACGATATCCTCGCCAAAGCAAAAGAAGAGGATACACTAAAGGAGCATGGGATCAAGCCACCATATCCCTTGTGGATGGACTCGGTCCCGTTCCCTACAAAATTCAAGCAACCTACTCTCCAAACATATACGGGGAAAGGTTCAGCCAGACAGCACGTCATCCATTTCAAGATCCTGAAGGGAGCTATTGCGGATCAAGATGCCCTCAAAATCCGCTTCTTTGCAAGTACCCTAAAAAGGTACGGCCTTTGATTGGTACTCCACTCTGCCGGAGGACTCCATTCAAAATTGGGCCATGCTGGAGACACACTTCCTAACCCACTTCAAAGGTGAGGATCATCCTGTTACTATGGCTCAGCTCTGCAGCCTAAAACAGGGAGAGAATGAGTCAACATATGACTTCATTCACAAGTGGAAGGCAATGGCATACAAATGCTCCGATGTACTGCCACAAGCGTCACTGGTCGACATCTACCGAAACAACATGAGAGCAAGAATCCGCTCCATGATCATCGGCAACAAATCAAAGAACCTGGGAGAACTCCTGGAAGCAGCTATGGAAGCTAAAACGGTGATCAAAGACCTCAACAGTCAGAAATCATCAAAGAAAGAGCCGACTGCCATTGCAACCTCAAAACCAAAGAAAAAGGAGGTTCTCAATGTGCAAACCAAGTCAGCTCCTCAGCAGCCAAAGAAAGCTGAAAACAAAGCTGCAGGTAAAAAGCCTGAACTCTCTAATGCCTTCAAAGAACAAGTAGAGAAGAAATACCCGTTCGATGAAGATGTTGAAGAAATCTTTGGGGCACTTCTCGCAAACGGTAAACTCACCTTGCCTGACCCTAAAAGACCAGGAGATGTTGGCAAAACCAACGATCCTCGGTACTGTCCATACCATCAGATGGTCTCGCATCCTCTCAGTCAATGCTTTGTTGTGAGAGAGAAGATAAATGAGATGTGGAAAAACGGAGTCATTACCTTCGACAAGAACTATGGGTCTGCCTCCGTCAACATGGTGTCGTGTGGACAAAAACAAAAATCACCAAAAGAGAAGATCACTACTTCCTTCAAGGTGATAAAGATGACCCAAACGTCCCAAGAGTTTGAAAGTCCACGAGGATCCTAACCCTAGAGGGGGGGGGGGTGAATAGGGTGAGCTACAACTATGACCAATTTACACCAATTTTAACTTCTTAATATAAACTAGTCAAATGTGATGATTAAACAATCAATATGCGGAAGCTAATAAACAATCACCACACAAGCAATCACCACAACACAATATTTATAGTGGTTCGGCCTCAATGCCTACATCCACTACCGGCTTGTGAATCCAATCACCCCACCGGATTTCCACTATTTATGCTTTTTACTAGGCTAAGCAATAACCCTTACAATGTTGCTTTTCAAGGCTAAACAATAACCTTACAATATGCTTTTCTTAGGCTAAGCAATAACCTTACAATATGCTTTTCTTAGGCTAAGCAATAACCTTACACAATGCTTTTCTTAGGCTAAGCAATAACCTTTACAAATAAAGCTTTCTCTAAGAAAGTGTCTTTACAAGATCACTCTAAGAGATTACAATTTAAGCTCAAATGAAATTGCCTCTTGAATAGGCTAATATGAAAGTTTAAAACAAACTCACACAAACACTCTATGAATGCAAAAAGTGTATGCTCATGATGTGTGTGTGTGATGACTCCAATCAAGTTTAAAAAGATGGCTCACTCAATATATTGCTTAAAGCAATTCAAAGTTTAAAGCTCATAAAAGATTTGATTGAAGTCTTATGCAAATCACATGTAGAAATTCAACTTGTTTATGACATGAAAATCAAGGACTAACAAGTTGTATGAAAATGACTAATTTAGAACATGTGATGCATGTGCATGTTGTTTTCAAAACCAAATTAATTTAACTAATGCTTAAATGAATGAAAACAACAAACAATGTTTCAACCAACTAAAAGACTCATGCTATGAAAGAAAAACAAAGATTTTGTCTAAGCATGATTAATAAAGTTAACAACTTGGATTGAAAACAAAGGTGAAGAATCCAATCTTAATTAGACCAAAGATTAGAACAAGAATGGATTCAACACATCATAGTTATTATGCTAAATATCATATACCAATAGTTTAAACAAAGCACATAACTATGATTAATAAAGGTAGAGCTTACTTGGAGGTTTAACTCATTAATCCCAAGCTTTAGCTCTCCTAAAGACCTCCTAGCCTTTCCAACTTCATCCCCTTTCAATGGCTCCAAAATGGTCTCAAAGGTTCAAGATTCAAGCCTTCAAAAAGGTTGGAAATGAATGGACTTTATAGCCAAAAAGTTGCCAACGGCTAGTCCTCGGTCGACCGGCAAACAGGTCTCGGTCGACCGAGAAAGCACAACGGTCAAATTTCTGACCGTTGGAGCTACAGAACAGGTTCTGGAAAAAATGACTTCCAGTTGTCTCGGTCGACCGAGACCTGTGTCTCGGTCGACCGGCGACACTGCCGGGACACCCCCTTTTTGCAAAAAATGCAACTTTTGCATATTTGAAGGTTTTTCTTTGGGGGACCTTTTGGCCACTAAATCAAGCTTGGAAAACATGTTTTAAAGATTCTAAAAACATGAAACACACAAAGCCTAAAAGGATTTGAAAACTTTAAAACCATAGGCTAGCTTGATTTGTAAAAACTCTTTTCAAGTGAAATTTGCATACACAAATGGTTCTTTTTGTGATGAATGTATGCAAAGCTCAAACCTAAATTCACAAGACGATTTTCCAAATATAATGCACAAGGAATAAGGTTTTCAAAAGAGTTTTGGGTTCTAAAACCAATGCATCCAAGTTTAAAACCAAAACATGCATAAAACAAAAGCTTTTCCAAATCTTAAAAGCTATGCATGGGTAAAACTAGATTTCAAGATATTTTAAATCAATGCATGTGTGTGAATTCAAATGATGCCAATATGCAAATGCATCCACCAAATTGCAAAAACAAAATACCTAACAATCTCCCCCTTTGCAATTTGATGGCAACTTACTCATCATTGAAATTACACACTTAGTCTTTAGCTCCCCCTAAGCTTGACAAGACTTGAAATCTTCTTGGATGCTCCTTCTCTTAGCTTGGGCTCTTTGGCTCTTTACTTCACTCTTCTTGATGCTTGGAGCTTGATCATTCTTCAAGCTTTCTTTCTTCTTCCTCTCATTGACCAAGCATCTTCTTTAGCTCCAAGCGTTCTTTCTTCTTTTTGCTCTCCCCCTTTGACCATGCCTCTCTCTCTTGAGAACTTGAAAGCTTTCTCCCCCTTTGATGGATAGGAGATCTTCGAGTACTTGAACTCTCGAACTCTCTCCCCCTTTGAAGAGTAGGAGATCTTTGAGTCACACTTGAACTCTCTCTCCCCCTTTGACATTAAATTGCAAAGGTACCTACACACATGAAACAAGGAAAATACCTTTAGTAGCACCTGTTAACAAATGAAATCGAAAATGAAATTCATAACAGGGTATCATGTGAGAAAGTTATCTCTAAGGGTTCAAAAACAATCCAAGGGTGAATTTGATCAAAACTAATTCTTCCTATGAAGGTTTACACTCCCCCTCAATCCATTCTCTTCTTTTGTCAACCTTTTGACAAGATATAACTATTAGATTCAAGAAGTAGATGGTTTAACCAAGTGAGGGTCAACTTCAAGGAAAGGATTAGATTCATATAACTATAAAGCTCATATGATCAAATTACCAAAAGAGAGCAAGGTCTAAAGAGAGAAACGATCATGGATACCAATTGAAATAAACATATCAATTGAGATTAAAGGATGTGACTATAAAATCAATCACTCTAAAATGGATTTAAAAGTAGAACTATTATGAGAAATCCAAATTAGAGCTATCCATGATGTGGGGTTTACTCAAACATAGCATCAATCAATATTACTTATGAAAATCATATGCTATGTAAGATTTTGAAAATCATTTCATTCAATCAATAAATATGACTTATTAAAGTGCATGAATGAGTGAAATGAAATTCAATCATGAAGCCAACCTCAACTAATAACCAACCAATATTATGAACACATAAACATGGTGGTCATGAGATATACCTATAAGAGCAAGGGAGGTGACAATCATGAACATTATGATGCTAATGGTGTGTGACATGGAACAATCATATTACTTATCAAGTTTAGTCCAATGCACACAAGGTCTATCACATACACAAGATAAGATATCAATTGGATATGAAATCAATGGAAAGTTATACCAAATGAAACCAATTGAATATGATAACATGAGTAAAAGCAAGGATGTGATAAACTTCCATCAAGCAACACTAATGCATATTCATCACTTTTAAGGATATAACTATTGAGCATAGTGATGAACAAGGCAAATTGCAATGCAAAAGGATAAAGCTTTGTAATGCATGCAATTTCCAAAGTGTCTAGATCATATGAATTCAACACTAAGAAATCCATCAAACAAGAGATATAACTATGAAATACAAGAAATGAATTTCAAATAGGTTCATATGATCAAGAACACTACTATGAAGTTGAAACATGTATAAGGATGACTCCAAGAGAATCTACATGAATCAACATCATAACCATCCATAAAGATATGACTAGTGAGCATAGAGGATGGATTTGGGTTCTAGTATGGTTTCTACAAAAATTACAAGTTCACAACCATACATGGAACCAATTGTCATTTGCATATAAAAAGAATGTAAATAAACAAGCAAGGATGCAAACAACATACATTTCCATTTCTAAGATAATGAAACCAAAAGAAAAGGAAATGAGAATCATGGAACATGCTTTGATGAATATAACTAGTGATGTTATAGAGCATTTCCAATCATACAATCTTCAAATCATTTTGAAAAACAAAATTCAACAATGAGCATAAAAGAGAATGATTTTGAAGATCAATTTTCAACATTGTATTTTAAAAGATATAACTTAATTGAAACACATACAAGTTGAATTTTCAAAACAATGATTTTCCATATACAAGTATAACTTAGAAGTCCATGGAAAAACTTGAATTGAGTCAAATCATTTGTTCAAATAGTCTTACAAATGATTCAACAACAATTGATCATGAATAAATCTAGCTATGAAAGCTTTTAACATCACAATCAATTAATCATGTAAAGAAATGCAATGCAAGGCATATGAGTGCAAAAAGCAAATCAAACATGATGAAATTATAATCAAAAGATTTTGAAAACCATGAAGTGTAACTTAGAATGGTGCATGAAAGCAAAATCAATTGATTATAAAGAGACAATGCATTTTAATAAATGTAACTAAGAAAGAAAATGCAAAGCAACATGACCAACAAAAGGATTTAACTATAAAGGATAGGTTGGTCAAGTAGGTTCAAGGCCCTAAGGTTTGTCTAGGTAAATGACTTTGGGAATCCACCTAAGGTCTTGAGAGGGTTGAACTTTGAGGTCTATTTTGGACTTCTCACCAACTATAGGAGATTTAACTTGATAAATTTTCAATTTGAACTTATCACCATGATATTTAGATTTTACTAAATTTGGCTTAGAATGGTGATTAGTCTTTTGATGTTGGTGAGTTTGTTTCTTAGGGGATTGCTTCACTTTTCTTTTCTTCTTATTTTCTCCCTTTACTTGACTTTTGAATTTTAAATTTAACTTAGCAACTTTATTCAAAAGTTCTTTCATGTTTTGACTTAAGGGAGGTAGGTTGAGAAGCTTTTTGTTAATAGATTCTTTGATTTTTGGTTTAACTTGTTTAAGCCTTTTAGAATCTATCTTGGGAGACTCCTTGTTAATTGATTTAACTTGTTTAAGCTTTATGGAGTCTTCCTTTGTTTTTAGTGTCTTACCCTTCAAGTTTGATTTTACTTTCTTGAGTTCAAAGATGGGTTTAGACACATAGCTTATTTTCCTTAGTTTGCACTCAAATGTAAAATGCCCTTCAATGCCACAATAATTACATTTTGTTTTGGGCAAAGAAGTGTGAGTGCTAGAGAATGAGGACTCACCTTTCACAAAAGTGTTGGTGAATTTAGGGTCATAAGACATATTCCTATTGAATCCAATACCCGTCCTATCTCCATGAGGTTTACCCAATTTAAATAATTTTTCAAGTCTATCTTCACTTTGGGTAACCTTGCACTCATACTTTTGTTTATAGTTTTCAAGTTGAGTGACTTTGGTTATAAGGATTGAATTTTCATGTTTGACTTTTGAAAGTTCATTTTCAATTTCCTTATAATTGTTTAGCTCTTCATAGGCAAGTTTTAACTTAGAATTAAGCTCATTAACAACATTAGATCCAAGTTCTAAAGTTTTTGAATTACTTTGTGCATTAGACAAATTTTCATTTGAAATGGTCAACTTGGATTTTAAATAGTTAATGTTTTCATCTTGTCTTTTAATTGTATCTCTTAGGTTCCAATTTTCCTTTTTAAGCTCATCACAATTTATCTTAATCTCATTTAATTCATCTTGAGCATTAGATAAATTTTCCTTAGAGATAGTCAATTTAGATTCAAGATTGTTAAAGTCTTTATCTTGCCTTTTTATTTGATCTCTTAGAATTGAATTTTCCTTATTGACATTGTCATAATCCATCTTTAATTCTTTTAGTTCATCTTGAATGTTAGATAGATTATTTAAAGAGATCATGAACTTAGACTCTACACAATTTATTACTTCTTCTTTCTCTCTAAGTTCATCTTTTGAAGAAGCTAATTCTTTGCTTAGATTTTTAGATTCTTCTCTTAAACTTTTGTTTTTCTTCTCAAGCTTTAAGGATAATTCATATAATTCTTCAAAGGCTTGTTGAAGATCTTCTTCATTATATTCTTCTTCTTCATTTAATTCACATTGAGATTCTTTTAATTGAATGTTTGAATCTCCAATAGATGGAAGAATGAGAGGTCTAGGAGAATCTACAAAATCTAGCATAGTGGAGTCCATTCTAATGATTTTCATATAAGGACAACTCTAGGGTTTTAATTCTAGGTTTTTACACCTAATCAAGGGTTCCAAACACTTGATCCTAAGGGATTAGAGCACTTGGCTCTGATACCAATTGAAAGTCCACGAGGATCCTAACCCTAGAGGGGGGGGGGTGAATAGGGTGAGCTACAACTATGACCAATTTACACCAATTTTAACTTCTTAATATAAACTAGTCAAATGTGATGATTAAACAATCAATATGCGGAAGCTAATAAACAATCACCACACAAGCAATCACCACAACACAATATTTATAGTGGTTCGGCCTCAATGCCTACATCCACTACCGGCTTGTGAATCCAATCACCCCACCGGATTTCCACTATTTATGCTTTTTACTAGGCTAAGCAATAACCCTTACAATGTTGCTTTTCAAGGCTAAACAACAACCTTACAATATGCTTTTCTTAGGCTAAGCAATAACCTTACAATATGCTTTTCTTAGGCTAAGCAATAACCTTACACAATGCTTTTCTTAGGCTAAGCAATAACCTTTACAAATAAAGATTTCTCTAAGAAAGTGTCTTTACAAGATCACTCTAAGAGATTACAATTTAAGCTCAAATGAAATTGCCTCTTGAATAGGCTAATATGAAAGTTTAAAACAAACTCACACAAACACTCTATGAATGCAAAAGTGTATGCTCATGATGTGTGTGTGTGTGATGACTCCAATCAAGTTTAAAAAGAAGGCTCACTCAATATAATGCTTAAAGCAATTCAAAGTTTAAAGCTCATAAAAGATTTGATTGAAGTCTTATGCAAATCACATGTAGAAATTCAACTTGTTTATGACATGAAAATCAAGGACTAACAAGTTGTATGAAAATGACTAATTTAGAACATGTGATGCATGTGCATGTTGTTTTCAAAACCAAATTAATTTAACTAATGCTTAAATGAATGAAAACAACAAACAATGTTTCAACAAAGTAAAAGACTCATGCTATGAAAGAAAAACAAAGATTTTGTCTAAGCATGATTAATAAAGTTAACAACTTGGATTGAAAACAAAGGTGAAGAATCCAATCTTAATTAGACCAAAGATTAGAACAAGAATGGATTCAACACATCATAGTTATTATGCTAAATATCATATACCAATAGTTTAAACAAAGCACATAACTATGATTAATAAAGGTAGAGCTTACTTGGAGGTTTAACTCATTAATCCCAAGCTTTAGCTCTCCTAAAGACCTCCTAGCCTTTCCAACTTCATCCCCTTTCAATGGCTCCAAAATGGTCTCAAAGGTTCAAGATTCAAGCCTTCAAAAAGGTTGGAAATGAATGGACTTTATAGCCAAAAAGTTGCCAACGGCTAGTCCTCGGTCGACCGGCAAACAGGTCTCGGTCGACCGAGAAAGCACAACGGTCAAATTTCTGACCGTTGGAGCTACAGAACAGGTTCTGGAAAAAATGACTTCCAGTTGTCTCGGTCGACCGAGACCTGTGTCTCGGTCGACCGGCGACACTGCCGGGACACCCCCTTTTTGCAAAAAATGCAACTTTTGCATATTTGAAGGTTTTTCTTTGGGGGACCTTTTGGCCACTAAATCAAGCTTGGAAAACATGTTTTAAAGATTCTAAAAACATGAAACACACAAAGCCTAAAAGGATTTGAAAACTTTAAAACCATAGGCTAGCTTGATTTGTAAAAACTCTTTTCAAGTGAAATTTGCATACACAAATGGTTCTTTTTGTGATGAATGTATGCAAAGCTCAAACCTAAATTCACAAGACGATTTTCCAAATATAATGCACAAGGAATAAGGTTTTCAAAAGAGTTTTGGGTTCTAAAACCAATGCATCCAAGTTTAAAACCAAAACATGCATAAAACAAAAGCTTTTCCAAATCTTAAAAGCTATGCATGGGTAAAACTAGATTTCAAGATATTTTAAATCAATGCATGTGTGTGAATTCAAATGATGCCAATATGCAAATGCATCCACCAAATTGCAAAAACAAAATACCTAACAGAGTTGGTTCCATATCCAACATCAGACGGACAGCCCATATGGGTACACCCCGATATCCTAAAAGATGAAAATTTTGGAGGTCGTCAAAACAAAGCCAACCGCTCGACAGCGAAGGCAAGCCAGGAGACAACTCCGCAAGCTCAAACAGCAGGAGAAAGCTCCGAAAAAGCAAGAAGTCACTGAAAAGGCAGAGACCTCCTCTACCGCTTCACTGGGGACAACAGAAGAGTCCTCTCCTAAGACCTCAAAGGCAGCAAGAAAATTCACTCTTGGTGATTTCATGCCACCACACCTCAAAGATGAAACTATGCAAGGGGCATCATACTCTTGCAACTCGGTGGTCGGATTCCCCATGGATGGATACGAGTCCAGTGACACCGCCAGTGACATCGATGAATGGGAGGAATCCCTCAAAACAGGAGAATATCTCTCTGACGAGGAATGGATCCCTGAATCTCATCTTATGCCAGTAATCTGGTATAACCCATTACAGCCGCAAGGATCCTGGTCTGATGATGAAGAAGACCAAGAGGTTGTTCAAGAAAACACTCCAGTGGAACCCAGCCATGTTGAACCACAAGAAACAGACGAAGAAGAAGATTTGGCTCCCGTGCCTGATCTCGATGAATACGCAAGGATCTTGCAGCACCTTGCTATAGAGCAAGAACAAGGTCGCATCAATCAGCTTCGTCACAACCCAGCACCGGAAGTTCCTGAAAATCTACAGGAATCTCCTCCGGTAACCCCGGAAAACGAAGAAAGCTGTTGGATCGATGATCCTCCTACATCTGAGGACGAATCTGATTCCCAATAGTTCATCTTGGAGGCATCTTCCATCAAAGTTACTTGCAATGCAATAGCTCAGGATGATAATTCCTCACCTTCTCAGGCTTCTTCTCCTAGAACAGTGACATCGGAACTCAAACCTCTTCCGACTGATCACCTTGAAGAAATTCCAGCCAGTGAAATCTTCTTCAGAGAAAATCCGGTCAATTGGTCCCAAATGCCCGATCTCATCGGTGATGTCTGGACCGACAAAATATTCGATAAAGAAGGAAAGTTGCTGGATGCTGTTCAGGACTTGCTCCCGGAAAATGCTCCATGCAACACAATTACTGAAGATGGCAATGCTGACATAGAGACATCTTCAGCGAATGAGAAGGAACAACCCCTCGATCTCGAGGGTGATCTTCCAAACAAAGACCCTTCTCCAGAAGCTCTTGAAGTTGGTAGAGGTACCCGTTCTGGCCGGGATTACCACAAAAACTACAACCAACCTTCTGCTTCTTATGTAAATCCCTCGGGAAAACAGGCTGTAAACACCCCTAGTGGCAAGAATAATGAAAATGCAGGCCCCAAGGAGGCTTTCAAGTACGACTTGATTCAGCACTTCAAACACATACCTGCACGTCTGCACATCCTAGACTTATTACGAATGTCACCACAGACTCCTAATAGTCTCATTTCAGAACTACAAATGCTGGATGCGGATGTCGACAAACATGCTCCACAAGTCCTACAAATTGAAATGGACTATAGGGTCAAAAAATCAAAAACTCCCTCAAAAGAAGAAAAGAAGAAAACTGAGGGATCTTGCATCGAATGCCTCTCGGTTCAAAAAGCAGCAAGTGGAACCATCGCCTTCACCAAGGAAGACCTCCAGCTAGGCGAGACAAAGCACAACCGACCCCTGTACTTCACTGGGTACATCAAAGAGGTGCCACTACGTAGAATCCAGATCGATCCAGGTTCTGCACTCAACCTCATCTCCACTTCGGCACTAGAAGAACTGGGCATTCCGCCTAGCAAGCTGAGCCACACATCTGTGTCCATCTTTGGATATGATGGCAGCGCTCAAAGGCCGATCGGCAAAATCAGGTTCAAGTTGCAAATCGGTGATCTTATCTCCGAGGTCACTGTCTATGCAATAAAGACCCCTTCATGCTACAACATCCTTCTCGGACGCCCCTGGATACACGAGAATGGTGTTGTCCCTTCGACTTTACATCAGTGCATCAAGTTCGTTGGCAATGACGGCTTGATACATCGAGTGTTTGCAGACAAAAAGCCCTTCAAAGGCAAAGAAGTCTATTTCGCAGATGCTCAGATGTACAAAAATGAAAAAGAAGAAAGGGAGGAAGAAACAGCACCCTTTGCCAAAAATCTCCAGAAAGACAAAGGCAAGGCTCCTCAGCAATCACCGGAAGAAAAACCCTCTATCAAAACCGAAGAGAATAATCAATCTCCCTTCATGGTCTCCCTCAAGTCTTCAAAGCCTCTGGTGATCACCACCAAAGCAAAGAAGACAAAACAAAAGGTTGGGGGCAAGTTTGTTGTCTCCTTCGTGTCTATCTTGCAAGACAAGGATTCGGACTCAGAGCCAGAAGACGACACATCGTCAAGCCAAGCTGATGATCAACAAGTTCAGTCCGCTCTCACTCCGATGGAGAGAACCGTTGACATAGAAGATCCGGCATCTGCTTCCTTCGTTGTTCCAGCAACATCAGCAGAAGAAAAGCCAATCTTCTTCCATAAATCGAGAGTTTCTTCATCAAATTCTTCACTTGAACCTTTCCAAAATGAAGGTATGCCTCAACTATCCCTGTATAGTCCAATGGCACAAGCTATCATGAAGAAAATGGGATACGACACTCAGAACCCAATCGGTTTGGGAGGTGGCCGTGGTATTATCACGCCATTGGAACCAACCCTGACCAAAAGTCAACTGGAAGGTTGGAAACCCCACCGCCACATAGAAAAGTCTTCACATGGGCTGGGGTATGATCCTAACGCTCCTTGAGACAGTTGACACAAAGGCTGCAAAGTCATCCTGCCGACCAAGCCTCAACATCTCATATTAATGAAGACATCGATCTCCCTGGATATCTCTTTGAAGAGTTGACCGTCAAGGATCCAGGAAGTTCATCCAATTGGTACGATTCCTCTGATGATGAAGAGGAATTGTCCGATAATACAGACACACGATTTTCTAGCCCAGAAGAACCATCATCTCCAAAAGAAGTGCCCTACTTCGACCTAGTTTCAACAGGTGATTGGGACCATCTCATAGCAAGTCTTGAGAAAAGTACCAATCAAGAAGACCCATGGACAAAAGCAGAGCCGTGGTCTGTAGATACCTTTGCAACTCCAAAAGGCTTTGTTGGGCAGGAAGCCTCCAAAAATATTATGGAGGAACCACCTTCAAACCTTCCAACTGAAGATTCTGTTCAAAAGATAGACTTGGGAACACCTGATACCCCACGTCCTGTATTCATAAGCAAGAATATAAAGGATGATGAGTTACCCGAGTATATCGCGTTTCTTCATGAGTTCGTTGATTGTTTTGCATGGTCTTACGCTGAGATGCCTGGCTTAGACCCCAAAATAGCAGTCCACAAACTCAATCTTCAAAAAGATATCAAGCCTATCAAACAAGGCCAAAGAAGGTTCCGTCCTGACGTGATGGACAAAATTGAATAAGAAGTTCAAAAAATCAAAAGCGTTGGCTTCATCCGTGAGGAACAGCATCCTGAATGGTTGGCCAACATCGTCCCCGTGACAAAGAAAAATGGGCAAATTAGAGTCTGCATTGATTACAGAGACCTGAACAATGCATGACCAAAAGATGAATTCCCGCTCCCTATACCGGAGGTGATGATCGACAACACCTGTGGGTTCGAGCGAATGACATTCATGGATGGCTTCTCTGGCTACAATCAGATAAAGATGCATCCTGAAGATGAAAAACACACAGCATTTCGAACCCCGTTTGGCATGTATTGCTACACTGTCATGCCATTCGGTCTGAAGAATACCGGCGCTACATATCAGAGGGCTATGATGAAGATCTTCCAAGATATGCAGCACAAGACGGTCGAATGTTATGTCGATGACCTCGCCGTCAAAAGCAAAAGAAAAGAAGACCATCTCAAAGATCTTCGAGAAGTCTTCCTCCGACTTCGCAAACACAGACTGCGAATGAATCCCCTCAAATGCTTCTTCGGTGTTTCATCGGGTAAGTTTCTCGGATTCATAGTACGGAAAGCTGGCATAGAGCTTGACCCCATCAAAGTTAAGGCTATCCTAGAAATGCCATCCCCAAGAACCCTAAGACAATTAAAAGGGCTCCAAGGAAGATTGGCATACATTCGACGGTTCATCTCCAACCTATCAGGGAAGTGCCATCCATTCTCTCGGTTAATGAAGAAAGGTGTTGATTTTGTCTGGGATGCTGAATGTGAAGCCGCGTTCCAGGACATCAAGTCATACCTGACTAAACCTCCAGTGTTGGCTGCCCCCACAACTGGAAAACCATTCTTCTTGTACACAAGAGCCCTTGACTGTTCTTTAGGCGCTCTACTCGCACAAAAGAATGACGAGGGAAAAGAAGTTGCTCTATATTACCTTAGCCGCATGTTGATAGGTGCAGAGCATCGCTACTCTCCAGTCGAAAAAGAATGCTTGGCAGTGATGTTCGCCGTACAAAAACTGCGTCACTACCTGCTATCCAACACAGTGTACCTGATTTCGAGGATCAACCTCCTAAAGGTCCTTGTCACAAAAGCAGGTTCTCTCAATGCCCGACTGGCAAAATGGTCCATCCTCCTGTCACAATTTGACATTAGGTATGTACCACAAAAAGCAATCAAAGGCCAAGCTCTAGCAAACTTCCTCGCGGAGCATCCATTGCCTAAAGATTCTCCACTCAGGGATGACCTCCCAGACGAATCGGTCTACAGTGTGGAGACTTCCTTATCAAATGCTTCCTGGCACATGTACTTCGATGGCGCAACCAGGACAAATGAAAAGGGAAATCAAATATCGGGAATTGGCATTCTCTTTGTTAGTCCCGACAAATACATGATTCCACACGCATTCTCGCTACTGGAACCATGTTCAAACAATGCAGCTGAGTACCAAGCCCTCA
The DNA here is from genome assembly GCA_038049695.1 of Cinnamomum chago. Classification (NCBI taxonomy): domain Eukaryota; kingdom Viridiplantae; phylum Streptophyta; class Magnoliopsida; order Laurales; family Lauraceae; genus Cinnamomum; species Cinnamomum chago. The sequence continues at coordinate 38,820,543 of CP142461.1, forward strand.
TCGTAGGATTGGAGCTCGCCCTTGAATCCGGCATCACTACGCTGGAAGCTTTTGGAGACTCTCAACTGATCGTCAACCAGATGAATCAGAAATTTGAAGTCAGGAAGCCCGATCTGTTGCCTTACTACAACAAGGCACAATCGCTTCGACAAAAGTTCGACATCTGTCACATTACCCACATCCTCAGAGGTGAAAACTGTTAGAAATTTTGTATTTGCAATTTGATGGATGCATTTGCACTTTAGCATCATTTGATTTACACACACTTGCATTGTTTTAGAAAACCTTGAAATCTAGTTTTATACATGCATAGTTTTTAAGTTTTGGAAAAGTATTTGTTTTATGCATGTTTTGGTTCTAAACTTGGATGCATTAGTTTTAGAATCCAAACTCTTTTGAAAGCCTAATTCTTTGTGAATTATATTTTGAAAATCATTTTGAGTTTTTAAGTTTGAACCTTGCATACATTCATAACTTTCAGATTCAGTTTTGTATGCATTTTCATATGAAAAGAGTTTTCAAGATATCAAGCAAGCCTTTGTTTTAAAAGTTTTGAATCTTTTTAGGCTTTGTATGTTCATGTTTTAAAAACCATTAGAATCCTTAAAACATGTTTTTCAAGCTTGATTCAGTGGCCAAAAGGTCCCCCAAAGAAATATCTTCCAAATAGGCAAAAGTTATATTTTTGCAAAAAGGGGGTGTCCCGGCAGTGTCGCCGGTCGACTGAGCCCTGTGTCCCGATCGACCGGGAACACTGTCGGGCGAGTCAGCAGTTTCTGAACTGAAACTTGCCAACGGTCAAAAATATGTCCGTTGTGCCTTCCCGGTCGACCGAGACCCCTTTGCCGGTCGACCGAGGACTAGCCGTTGGGCAGTTTTTGGCTATAAAGTCCATTCATTTCCAACCTTTTTCAAGGCTTGACTCATGAACCTTTGAGAGCATTTTGGAGCCATTGAAAGGGGATGAAGTTGGAAAGGCTAGGAGGTCATTAGGAGAGCTAAAGCTTGGATTAAGAGTTAAACCACCAAGTAAGCTCTACCTTTGTTAATCATAGTTTTCATGTTTTATTTAAGCTATTGGTAAATGATTTTGTACATGATAACTATGATGTGTTGAATCCATTCTTCTCCTAATCTTTGATCTAATTAAGATTGGATTCTTCACTTTGGTTTCAATCCAAGTAGTTTCTAAAACCTTGTTAATCATGCTTAGTATAAATCTTTGATTTCCTTTATATGGCATGATTCATTTTCTTGGTTGAGACCTAATTTGTTGTTTTCATTCATTTGAACTTTAGTAAAATTAATTTGGTTTTGAAAACAACATTGCACATGCATCACATGTTCTAAGTTAGTCATTTTCATACAACTTGTGATTCTTTGATTTTCATATCATTAACAAGTTATTTTTCATACATGTGATTTGCATTAGACTTCAATCAAATCTTTCATGAGCTTTGAACTTTGAAATGCTTCAAGCATATACTTGATTAAGCTTTCTTTTTAAACTTGATTGAAGTCATCACACACACACATCATGAGCATTCATCTTTGCATTCATATAGTGTTTGTGTGAGTTTGTTTTAAACTTTCAAATCCGCCTAATTAAGAGGCAATTTCATTGAGCTTAAATTGTATCTCATGGAGTGTTCTTTTGTGAAGACACCTTCTTTGAGAAATCTCTCATTTGTAAAGGTTATTGCTTAGCCTAAGAAAAGCATTGTGTAAAGGTTATTGCTTAGCCTAAGAAAAGCATCTTGTAAAGGTTATTGCTAAGCCTATAAAAGCACATTGTGAGGTTGTTGTTTAGCCTAGAAAAACAACATTGTAAGGGTTATTGCTTAGTGTGAGAACCCGACCCCTAATCTCTTGGATTAGTGTTGTTTTATTTGTGGATTAGTTTCTCCTAGTGGGATTAGTAGTTGTTGGGTTGAGTTTGTGAGCTAGAATGAGTTTTCTTCTAGTTTTGGGCTTTTGAGTGCTTTGGTAGCTTGTGGGGCCCTTTGGGGGTTCCCTTTTCGGCTTTGCTTTTCTTGTGAGATTTTCTCGATTTGTTTCGTATCGTGTTTTTGGCCGTTGCATTCATCTTGAGGAATCCTACAACTTTCATGTTGATCTCGTATCCATTTGAGAACCCGAAAACCGATTTCTTGGCCTTGAGGGCAAAATAGTCTTTTCACACCAAATCTGTACCCAAAACTCGATATTCCCAAAACCCGCGAAACATATACTTTTTGGAAACTAGATATTTCGACGATCATTTCTTCCTTCTTCGTCGAATCCATCCGAGGTCCCGAATTAGATGATTTCAGCCACCCAAGTTATTAAGTTGTGGGACCCCTTCTCACTTGCTATAAGAGAACCCACCTCCCTTCTTCCCCATCTTCATTTCCAGCACAAATCAGCAACTATTGAGCCTAGGGTTCCTTGTGCTCTCTTCTTCTTCTTGCTTCTTCATCTCCAAGCCACACCAATAGTTCACCAAACTCGAAATGGAGACCATCTTCTTCTTCCTCTTCACCATGGCTCCCCATTGATACCATTTTTGGAGAAATCTCCCAACCTAGAGACCTCCCTTGAGCTTGTTCTTCTCATTTGAAGGTCATCCAAGTAAGTGATTCTTCCCATCTTCTAGATTTGTAATCTTCTAGCCTTAGAGAAGCTCCACCTTGATTATTGGAAAGTTTCATTGTCATTTCATTGTTTAACCCATTTTAGGGTTGTTTTGGGGGTTTTTGTAGAGATTGTGGATCTTGAGCTTGAGAGGTGATTAGGAGCTTGGATTTGCTTGATTTGAGTCAAAGGCAAGTGGTTGATTGGATCGTTTTGATTATTAACATGTTTTGGTGAAAATCTTGATTTCATTGATGGTTTTGGTAATTTTAATAGTTGTTTTTGATATGATAAATATTGATTATGAGATGTGCTTATTGATGAGTTATTCTTTCTTGTTAAGCTCTTGAAAGTGCATGCATCCTATTGTCAAGAATTTCAAATGGTTTCACATGAATGAGTTTTCTCCACTTTGAGTTTTATTGTGGATGGAATAGATGGAAAGGATGGAAATGGAGGAACTTGAAATGAGGAGCTCTTTAGCTCATTTTAATGTCTTGGAAACATGTGTTTAAGCCCCCTTGTTTATAGTTTTATGTGATTGATTATATGTTGGAAGGAAAGGAAAGAAAAAGAGAAAAATCAGAAGTCCCGGACCTGCACTGCGCCCAGGACCGATCGATCGGACGTGCAGACCGATCGATCGGTCTGTCAGTAACTGTAAGGGTTTTTGGACCGATCGATCGGGCCCTGTGTAGAAATTTTGACCGATCGATCGGTCCCTGTTCAGTTTGAGTCCGGTGGATTTTGAGATTTTTATTTTTTTCCTTAGTGCTAGGTGGGACCTTGGCTACCCTTTTTGGACTAATTGGACTATGGGTGAGATGTCTTGAGCCGACGCCTCACGGTTGGTTCGGTGGCATCGAAGTTCAATCCATTTCAATCTTGAACGGGATGGAATGACGCGATATCTTACTAATATCTAAACACAAGTCTTTTTCCTTGGTTATTGCAAATTCTATTCCTTTCAATGACTGAATAGGTCGGTCGATGTTTCCGGATTAATATCATGCCTAGGATGGACTGTGTATAATCTTGATTCTTGCTATTGTAACACCTAGTACTACCCATAAGCTCATGTTAAGATTTTGGAAGTAGTAAAAGTGCATAAGGAGCCCGGAATGTCTTCAAACTCAAGGAGTACCAAGTAATTGTTATAATCGACATACGGGACCCCTATTCACTTAAATAGATCTTGAAATTAATACTTTTCCCGAAATTGTCATAGTTCGTTGTTTCACCTCTTGTCCCGAGATTTGCATTACATGACTTGTTTTCCCGAAAGCATTGAAGTTACATTAGTAACAGTTACTTGTCCCGAAATGTATTGCCCGATATGATATGACAGTGTGCCCTTGAGCACCCCCGTTTACCCGTTTATTTACGTGCCCTTGAGCACCCCGTTTACCCGTTTATTTACTGTACTTGATTACTTGCATATGTCTCGATTGGTTTTAACCTATGAGTCGGCATCACTAAGCTTGGATACCTTGTCAGTCTGATCCACTGACTTGGAAATCCCTCTCCCGTCCCGCCAGCTGCAGTTTGGATCCCGATACTCGGTTATTGCCGTGGTCCCGTCCCGATACCCGGTTCGCTACCGTGGTCCCGTTCCCGTGTATTTATTATTGTATATATGATTTACGTTGAGTCTCCTCACCTTGTGTGACTGAGACCAACGTCCCGCTCTTGTCACTTCGGTGATAGAGGACTTAGCTTCTTGTGATTGCCATCTTGCCAGTTCCCGATTCCTTGGACACCCGACATGGTTTATATTGCTTACTTGTTTTCAGATAAATGATTCATTGCTTTTATGAAAGTTGTTATTTAGATAAGTGTTAATGCTCTCTATTGTAAATTCAGTCACTATTATATTGTTTTATGTCCTTTGCACACGTACATGTTTTACATGAATGCCGGTTGGGTGAATACCCGTGCTTTTACATATGGTTCTAAGGATCGATGGTTTTTGCTAGAGTTATATGATTACACATGTTTTAAAATGAATACCCGAGTTATTAAATGTCCATGCTTTGGAATGCGTTTTAAACGACACTCGTTTTGTTAGATCCCGATGTTTATACATGTTTTAAGTGAATACCCGGATTGCTAAACATTCGTGCTTTGTTTTAAATGATACTTGTTCTGCTAGGTCACTATGTTTATACCGATTTCAAATGAATACCCGATTTGTTAAATATCCCTGTTTTGAAATATGTTTTAAATGACACGTGTTTTGTCAGGTTCTATGTTTATACCTGTTTTTAAATGAATACCCGAATTGTTAAAATATCCATACTTTGGAATAGGTTTAAATGAACATTAGCCTTGTTGGATTTCTTTGGTTACACCTGTTTTAAACGATACCCGATTTATTAAATATCCATACTTCTACATAGTTTTCAAATGGACATTGGTTTTGCTAGACTGCTATGAATACCTGGTTTGTTGTATACTTGTGTTTTTACTTAAGTTTCAAATGAACGTTGTTTTGCCATACCACTATATTTATACATGTTTTAGACGAATACCCGATTGTCAAATATCTATGATTATAGATGATGTAAATGAATACATGTTTTATTAGATGTTCATGTTTTACCCCTGCTTGAAATGAATACAAGTTTTCCCCGAGATTCCCGACTTTGCACCCGTATAATTATATGCAGCATTTTGAGCAAATAGCATGATTTATCATTTGTATTATTATTCGCTATACTGTAATCTTTTCATCCACCTGCCAGACCGTCGTGTCTGACCCACTACTTTTGGTACTCAGGTTCAGATTTATTCGCCCCGAGTTGAGTGTTTTGTTGGCTTTGGAGCCATGCCTTGCAGGTTGTTTTGTCGGCTATGTCATGTAGACATTGAGTCTGACATCGGAGCTACGTCACATTTGGGTAGTAGTTATAGCTTATTGTTGTATGGCTTTTGTTAGCCTTTTCTTGGGATTCTTAATTAATGTACATTGATAATTGTAACTTGAACATATTTGGGAATGCAATGTCCTGTTACTGTCAGCTCTGTAAATTATTGTGACGGTTACTCCAGTCCGATATGATTCTTGATATAATAGCTATGGGCTAAAGGTTGAGTGCGACGCGGAATCCGATGGCCACGGACTTCGGGTCGCAACGCCACAAATGCTTCCGCAAAATATTCAGAATGTGTTAGAATGTGTTGTCTTCACACACGCGGATCTTGGGAGAAGTAAAATACATTTATGCTTAATCCCATTTCCCGCCCCCGAGGTTTCGGTTTGGGGGCGTGACACTTAGCCTAGTTAAAAGCATAAATAGTGGAAATCCGGTGGGGTGATTGGATCACAAGCCGGTAGTGGACGTAGGCATTGAGGCCGAACCACTATAAACCTTGGTGTTGTGGTGCTTGCATTTGTGGTGGTTCCTTTATTAGCTTCCGCATATTGTATGGTTTATCATCACATGTGACTAGTTTGTTTTAAAGAAGTTAAAATTGTTTAAATTGGTCACAATTGTAGCACACCCTATTCACCCCCCCTCTAGGGTTAGGATCCCGAGGACTTTCAATTGGTATCAGAGCCTCGTGCTCTATCTTATAGGATCAAGTGTTTGGAACTCTTGATTAGGTGTAAAAACCTAGAGTTTAAAACCCTAGAGTTGTCATTGCATGAAAATCATTAGAATGGACTCCACTATGCTACACTTTGTAGATTCTTCTAGACCCCTCATTCTTCCTTCTATTGGAGATTCAAACCCTCAATTAAATGGATCTCAATGTGACATAAAAGAAGAAGAAAATGGATATAATAAAGAAGATCTTCAACAAGCCTTTGAGGAATTATATGAATTATCCTTAAAGACTGAAAAGAGAAACAAAAAGTTAAGAGAAGAATCTAAAAGACTAAACAAAGAGCTAGTCTCTTCAAAAGATGAGCTTAGAGAGAAAGAAGAAGTAATAAATTGTGTTGAATCTAAGTTCATGATCTCTTTAAATAATCTATCTAACATTCAAGATGAACTAAAAGAATTAAAGATGGATTATGATAATGTCAATAAGGAAAATCTAAAACTAAGAGATCAATTACAAAGGCTAGAGACTTTAACAATCTTGAATCTAAATTGACTATCTCTAAGGAAAATTTATCTAATGCTCAAGATGAATTAAATGAGATTAAGGTAAATTGTGATGAGCTTAAAAATGAAAATTTGAACCTAAGAGATACAATTAAAAGACAAGATGAAAAAATTAACTATTTAAATTCAAAGTTGACAATTTCCAATGAAAATTTGTCTAATGCTCAAAGTAATTTAAAAACAAAAGAACTTGGATCTAATGTTGTTAATGAGCTTAAATCTAAGTTAAAACTTGCCTATGAAGAGCTAAACAATTTTAAGGGAATTGAAAATGAACTAACAAAAGTTAAAAATGAAAATTCAACCCTTAAAACCCAAGTCACTCAACTTGAAGAGTATAAACAAAAGTATGAGTGCAAGTTTACCCAAAGTGAAGATAGACCTGAAAAATTATTTAAATTGGGTAAATCTCATGGAGATAGGACGGGTCTTGGATTTAATAGGAATATGACATATGACCCTAAATTCACCAACACTTTTGTGAAAGGTGAGTCCTCTTTCTCTAGCACTCCTCCTCCTTTGCCCAAAACCAAATGTAATTTTTGTGGCATTGAAGGGCATTTTATGTTTGAGTGCAAACTAAGAAGAAGAAGCCATGTGTCTAAACCCATCTTTGAACTCAAAAATGTAAAATCAAACTTGAAGGGTAAGACACTAAAAACCAAGGAAGACTCCATAAAGCTTAAACAAGTTAAACCAATTAACAAGGAGTCTCCTAAGATAGATTCTAAAAAGCTTAAACAAGTTAAACCAAGCTTGGAAGAATCTAAGAACAAAAAGCTTCTCAACATATCTCCCTTATATCAACCCATGAAAGAACTTTTGAAGAAAGTTGCTAAGTTAAATCTAAAATTCAAAAGTCAAGTAAAGGGAGAAAATAAGAAGAAAAGAAAAGTGAGTCAATCCCCAAAGAAACAAACTCACCAACATCAAAAGACTAATCACCATTCTAAGCTAAATTTAGTAAAATCTAAATATCATGGTGATAAGTTTAAATTGAAAATCTATCAAGTCAAATCTCCTTTAGTTGGTGAGAAGTCCAAACTAGACCTCAAAGTTCAACCCTCTCAAGACCTTAGGTGGATTCCAAAAGTTATTTACCTAGACAAACCTTAGGGCCTTGAACCTCCTTGACCAACCTATTCTTTAATAGTTAAATCACTTTGTTGGTCATCTTGCATTTGCATTTTGTTTCTTTATAGTTACATTTCTTAAAATGCAATGTTTATTTGTGATCAATTGATTTTGTTTTCATGCACCATTCTAAGTTACATATCATGGTTTTCAAAATCATTTGATTATAATTTCATCATGTTAGAGTTGCTTATTGCTCACATTTAGTTTTATGTCTTGCATTGCATTTCTTTACATGATTAATTGATTGTGTCTTTAAAAGCTTTCATAGCTAATTTTTTCATGATCAATTGTTGTTGAATCATTTGTGTAGATGTCATAGTAATATTATTTGAACAAATGATTTGAATCAATTCAAGTTTTTCCATGGATTTTCTTAGTTATACTTTTATATGGAGAACATTGTTTTGAAAAATCAACTTGTATGTGTTTCATTTAAGTCATATCTTTTAAAATACAATGTTGAAAATTGATCTTCCAAATCATTCTTTTTATGCTCATTGTTGGATTTTGTTTGTCAAAATGATTTGAAGATTGGTTGAATGGAAATGCTCTATTACATCATTAGTTATATTCATCTAAGCATGTTCCATGTTCTCATTCCCTTTTCTTTTGATTTCATTATCTTAGAAATGGAAATGTATGTTGTTTGCATCCTTGCTTGTTTATTTACTTTCTTTTTATATGCAAATGACAATTGGTTCCATGTATGGTTGTGATCTTAGTAATATTTGTAGAAACCATACTAGAACCCAAATCCATCCTCTATGCCTTCTAGTCATTTCTTTTTGGATGGTTATGATGTTGATTCATGTAGATTCTCTTGATATCATCCTTATACATGTTTCAACCTCATAGTAGTGTTCTTGATCATATGAATATCTTTGAAATCCATTCATTGTATTTCTATATGTTTGATGGATATCTTAGATGTTGAATTCATATGATTTTGACACTTTGGAAATTGCATGCTTTTCCAAGTCAAATACTTTTGCATTGCAATTTACCTTGTTCATCACTATGCTCATTACTCATATCTTTAAAAGTGATGAATATGCATTTATGATGCTTGATGGATTTTTGTGTTTGTCACATCCTTGCTTTTAATCATGTTATCATATTCAATTGGTTTCATTTGGTATAATTTTCCATTGATTTCATATCCAATTGATGACTTATCTTGTGTATGTGGTAGACCTTGTGTGCATTGGATTGAACTTGATAGTTATATATTTGTTCCATGTCACACACCATTAGCATCATAATGTTCATGATTGCCTCCTCACTTGCTCTTATAGGTATATCTCATGACCACCATGTTTATGTGTTCATAATATTGGTTGGTTATTAGTAGAGGTTGGCTTCATGCTTGAAATTCATTTCACTCATTCTTGCACATTAATAGTCATATTTATTGTTTGAATGAAATGAGTTCAAAACCTTACATAGCATATGATTTTCATAAGTTATATTGATTGATGCTATGTTTGATTAAACCCCATTGCATCATGGATAGCTCTAATTTGGATTCTTCCTAATAGGTATATTCTTACATCCATTTTAGAGTGATTGTGTTAATAGTCATATCCTTAATTCTCAATTGGTATTCTTTGTTTTTCCAATTGATATCCATGATTGCTTTTCCCATTGACCTTGATCTTTTGGTAATTTGATCATATTGAGCTTTATAGTTAAATGAATCTAATCCTTTCCTTGAAGTTGACCCTCACTTGGTTAAACCATCTACTTCTTGAATCTAATAGTTATATCTTGTCAAAAGCTTGACAAAAGAAGAGAATGGATTGAGGGGGAGTGTAAACCTTCATAGGAAGTATTAGTTTTGATCAAATTCACCCTTGGATTGCCTTTGAGCCCTTAGAGATAACTTCCATACATGATAGCCTGTTATGTATTTCATTTTCGATTTCATTTGTTAACAGGTGCTACTAAAGGTATTTTCCTTGTTTCATGTGTGTAGGTACCTTTGCAATTTAATGTCAAAGGGGGAGAGAGAGTTCGAGAGTTCAAGAACTCGAAGATCTCCTATCCATCAAAGGGGGAGAAAGAATTGAAGTTCTCAAAAGGGTGAAGAGAATGTCCAAGCTTCCTAAGGAGAGAGTTGTGTATGATCTTCTACAAGGGAGAGAGAAGCATGGTCAAAGGGGGAGAGCAAATAGAAGAAAGAAAGCTTGGAGCTGAAGAAGATGCTTGGCTAAAGAGAGGAAGATGGAGAGAGAGCTTGAAGGATGATCAAGCACGAAGCATCATGAAGAATGAAGAAAAGAGTCCAAGCTAAGAGAGGCATCCAAGAAGAAGATTTCAAGACTTGTCCAGCTGAGGGGGAGCTGAAGACTAAGTGTGTAATTCAATGATGAGTAAGTTGCCATCAAATTGCAAAGGGGGAGATTGTTAGGAATTTTGTATTTGCAATTTGATGGATGCATTTGCACTTTAGCATCATTTGATTTACACACACTTGCATCGTTTTAGAAAACCTTAAAATCTAGTTTTATACATGCATAGTTTTTAAGTTTTGGAAAAGTATTTGTTTTATGCATGTTTTGGTTCTAAACTTGGATGCATTAGTTTTAGAATCCAAACTCTTTTGAAAGCCTAATTCTTTGTGAATTATATTTGGAAAATCATTTTGAGTTTTTAGGTTTGAACCTTGCATACATTCATAACTTTCAGATTCAGTTTTGTATGCATTTTCATATGAAAAGAGTTTTCAAGATATCAAGCAAGCCTTTGTTTTAAAAGTTTTGAATCTTTTTAGGCTTTGTATGTTCATGTTTTAAAAACCATTAGAATCCTTAAAACATGTTTTTCAAGCTTGATTCAGTGGCCAAAAGGTCCCCCAAAGAAATATCTTCCAAATAGGCAAAAGTTGAATTTTTGCAAAAAGGGGGTGTCCCGGCAGTGTCGCCGGTCGACCGAGCCCTGTGTCCCGGTCGACCGGGAACACTGTCGGGCGAGTCAGCAGTTTCTGAACTGAAACTTGCCAACGGTCAAAAATATGACCGTTGTGCCTTCCCGGTCGACCGAGACCCCTTTGCCGGTCGACCGAGGACTAGCCGTTGGGCACTTTTTGGCTATAAAGTCCATTCATTTCCAACCTTTTTCAAGGCTTGACTCATGAACCTTTGAGAGCATTTTGGAGCCATTGAAAGGGGATGAAGTTGGAAAGGCTAGGAGGTCATTAGGAGAGCTAAAGCTTGGATTAAGAGTTAAACCACCAAGTAAGCTCTACCTTTGTTAATCATAGTTTTCATGTTTTATTTAAGCTATTGGTAAATGATTTTGTACATGATAACTATGATGTGTTGAATCCATTCTTCTCCTAATCTTTGATCTAATTAAGATTGGATTCTTCACTTTGGTTTCAATCCAAGTAGTTTCGAAAACCGTCTTAATCATGCTTAGTATAAATCTTTGATTTCCTTTATATGGCATGATTCATTTTCTTGATTGAGACCTAATTTGTTGTTTTCATTCATTTGAACTTTAGTAAAATTAATTTGGTTTTGAAAACAACATTGCACATGCATCACATGTTCTAAGTTAGTCATTTTCATACAACTTGTGATTCTTTGATTTTCATATCATTAACAAGTTATTTTTCATACATGTGATTTGCATTAGACTTCAATCAAATCTTTCATGAGCTTTGAACTTTGAAATGCTTCAAGCATATACTTGATTAAGCTTTCTTTTTAAACTTGATTGAAGTCATCACACACACACATCATGAGCATTCATCTTTGCATTCATATAGTGTTTGTGTGAGTTTGTTTTAAACTTTCAAATCCGCCTAATTAAGAGGCAATTTCATTGAGCTTAAATTGTATCTCTTGGAGTGTTCTTTTGTGAAGACACCTTCTTTGAGAAATCTCTCATTTGTAAAGGTTATTGCTTAGCCTAAGAAAAGCATTGTGTAAAGGTTATTGCTTAGCCTAAGAAAAACATCTTGTAAAGGTTATTGCTTAGCCTATAAAAGTACATTGTGAGGTTGTTGTTTAGCCTAGAAAAACAACATTGTAAGGGTTATTGCTTAGCCTAGTTAAAAGCATAAATAGTGGAAATCCGGTGGGGTGATTGGATCACAAGCCGGTAGTGGACGTAGGCATTGAGGCCGAACCACTATAAACCTTGGTGTTGTGGTGCTTGCATTTGTGGTGGTTCTTTTATTAGCTTCCGCATATTGTATGGTTTATCATCACATGTGACTAGTTTGTTTTAAAGAAGTTAAAATTGTTAAAATTGGTCACAATTGTAGCACACCCTATTCACCCCCCCTCTAGGGTTAGGATTCCGAGGACTTTCAAAAACATTCGTGCAGATGCCCTGGCTGGACTTGCTGCGTTTATGGCAATCCAAGAAGTGGAAAAGATGCAAGTTACAGTGTGTCAAAAAAGGATTCTCCCTCCTCTCAACACACATCAAGCAGTTGCTGAATGCCACCAAGTGGTTGGAAGTCGGATCTCCGTCCTTAAACCTCTAATCGGCGACTGGAGGGATCCGTTCATTGATTACATCATGTTCGGAATCCTACCTGAGGATCCAAAAGAGCGGGTAAGCATCCAAAGGCGAACCCCAAACTTTCATTTGGATATTCCTTCAAAAATGCTTTATAGGAAATCCTACAATGGAGTACTTCTACGCTGCTTGTCACAACAAGAGGCTGAGGAAACACTCAAAGAAGTACATGCTGGTCTTTGTGGAGCCCATCAGGCTGGGCCTAAGCTCTACAATCAGGTAAAAAGGTTAGGTTATTATTGGCCTACCATGGTGGCTGATGCAATGCATTTGCTAAGCGCTGCCAACAATGCCAAGTTCATGGAGATTATGTCCACATGCCTCCGGAATGGCTACATCCTACAGCAATCTCATGGCCTTTTGAAGCCTGGGGTATGGACATCATAGGTCCTATCTCTCCCCCATCAAGCAAAGGTCATCGCTTCATTTTCGCTGCTACGGATTATTTCTCCAAGTGGTCAGAAGCATTCGCGCTCAACGAAATGAAGACCTCGTCAGTCCTTCAATTCTTGCGCACTAATATAATTTGTCGCTTCGGCATACCTAAAAGATTCGTCCATGATAACGGACCACAGTTCCGCGATCACCGATTCTACAGGTTCTGCGACAAATACAAAATCCAAAGTTGTCCTTCAACTCCGTACAATCCGGCAGCGAATGGACTAGCAGAGGCTTTCAACAAAACGCTCTGCAAAATCCTCAAGAAAATGGTCTTTAGTCACAAAAGAGATTGGGGCGACAAACTGCCTGAAGCTTTGTGGGCCTATTGAACCACCGTTCGAGGACCAACCCATAGCACACCATTCTCCTTGGTCTATGGATGCGAAGCTGTTGTCCCTTTGGAAGTTCAAATTCCTTCCTTAAGGGTATCTCTGCAAAATGACATGACGCAAGAAAGTAATGTCAAATTGAGACTCCAAGAGCTGGATAACCTCGATGAGAGACGGCTCGAAGCTCTACAAAGCATTGAACTCTACCAAGCACGCATGGCAGGATCTTTTGACAAGAAGGTCAGGCAACGCGCCTACAAAAAGGGAGACTTGGTTCTTACAGTAAAAAGACCAATGGTTTTTGCCAACAAATCCAAAGGCAAATTTGAACCAAAATGGGAGGGACCTTTCGTCATCGACAAAGTCTTCTCCAACGGCGCATACGCTCTTCTAAACATGGAGGGTGACAGATGTATGCTCCCCATCAATGGAAAGTTCTTGAAGCGGTACTACCCTTGAAGGCTTCTTCCATTAGGGTCAGAGCGACGCCTGCACGACCAAAGCCTATTCCTAGGTATCCGCTCGTCAAACCCACTCCTTTTGGAATTTTCATCCTCTTGTTGAAATTTTTAAAAAAAACCCTCCAAACAATGTCTCTTTCATCGTTTCATTGTTCAAAAAAAAAAATCCAAAAATCCAAGTTTAGGAGCCTCTTCCCAAACTTGACCAAAATTTTCGATCCTTGAACCCAAAATTCATGGTTTGAAACAAAATCAGGACCTAGGGATTTCAGCCCTAGTCCACCCCGACTTTTACCACCAAAATGGTTTTGAGTCAAAATTTACGACCCTCGTGTCTTTAAACAAAAAATGGTTTTTCAAAAACCGCAGGGAAGCGACGTTCAGTCGATACTTGCAAAACCCAAAATCGGAAGGATGCGAACCCCATTCGATACTTCCAAAACCCCAAAATTTCAAAAATCATGGAGACGCAACGTTCCAGTTGATATCCACAACCCAAATTTCAAAACAAACAAAAAAACAAAACAAAGGTTCGAAAAACCCTCAAACTTCAAAAATCATGGGGAAGCGACATTCCATCGATACCCACAAAACAAAATTTTTGAAGACAAAAGCAGGGAAGCGACGCTTAGTCGATACTTGCACCCAAATCCGCGAGGAGGCGACATTCCATCGATACTCGCAACCGAATAAGCAAGGAGGCGACATTCCATCGATAGTTGTAATACCATTCAGCAGCGAGGCGACTTTTAGTCGATACTTGCATTTTTGAAAACCAAAAACCTGGCTTTCATGCCAAAAAAAACCGGCTTCCATGCCGAAAATCCAGCTTTTACGCCAAAAAACCAAAAACCTGGCTTTCACGCCAAAAAACTCGGCTTCTATGCCAGAAATCAAAATTCGGCTTCCATGCCAACAAAACAAAACTCGGTTTTCAAAAAAAAAATTTGGCTTTCATGCCAAAAACAAAAAATCTGGCTTTCATGCCAAAAAGAAATTTCGGCCTTCATGCCAAAAACAAAATTTGGTTCTTACACCTAAAATAAAACCGGCTCTCATGCCACAAACCAAATCTTGGCTCTCATGCCACAAAAAATCTGTGGCTCCCATGCCATCTCAAACTCGGCTTTCATGCCATTTTAAAAAAAAAAAATTCGGCTTTTACGCCACAAAAACCGGCTTTCATGCCACCCCAAAAAATCGGCTTTCATGCCACCTCAAAATTCGGCTTTCATGCCATCTCAAAAAATTGGCTCTCATGCCATCTCAAAATTTGGCTTTCACGCCACCAAAATCGGCTTTCATGCCACCTCAAAATTCGGCTTTCATGCCATCTCAAAAAAAATTTGGCTCTCATGCCATCCCAAAAATTGGCTTTCATGCCACCCAAAAAAATCGGCTTTCATGCCACCTCAAAATTCGGCTTTCATGCCATCTCAAAAAAAAAAATTGGCTCTCATGCCATCCCAAAATTTGGCTTTCACGCCACCAAAATCGGCTTTCATGCCACCTCAAAATTTCGGCTTCCACGCCATCCAAAATTTTGGCTCTCATGCCATAAAACCAAATTTCGGCTTTTATGCCATCTCGAAATTCGGCTTTCAAACCACAAAAAAAAAAAACCCTGGCTTTTGCCGCAAAATCTGGCTTTCATGCCAAAACAACCCTTTTAACAAAGGATTTTCACAAAATGATAACCTTTTGATCAAAATTTTGAAACAAACATTCTCATCCAACCTTTGCTTATTTTCATCAAAAAGAATTTAAGTAAAAGGTACACAGAGTACCAAAAATGTTTTACATAGAGGTACCAAAAAAAAAGAAGAGAGAAAAGAAGAAAAGAGTTTGTTATAAATCAAGAGCTCAGTCTAGCATGGTCTTCAACCAAAGATCCAGCTCCTCAAGCAGACTCTTGGCCTTAGCCTCTAAAGCTTCCAGGCCGCGCTTCTTCAAGATCTTGCCATAAAATATGGCAGAACGCCGCGACCCATCTTCGGCACGAGGAAGCTCTTCCTAGAGAATTTGCCACTGCTCATACTCCTGAGTCTTTCTCTGAAGGTTGCTACCGGCTTCTTCAACTTGGCGAGTCAGAGTTCCCTCTTTAGCACGGGCTTCTACAATGGCAGTCCATTTGGCAGCACTTTGTTCTTGCAATTGCTCAAGGCGCTGCCTAGCTTCTGTGACCTCCCTATCAAGACGGCGCAGGTCCTGTGTTAGCTCGATGATAGCCAACTCGGTAACGTTCCTCTCCCGAACGAATTGCTTCCGAGCCCGTGAAATCTCATCCATTTCAGACTTGATCTTACCGGATGGCTGCAAAAACATCTCATTGAAGAAGTCACCGCTTGGGAAATTCTTGGTCTCAGTCCATTTGTCCCCTAAAGCAATGACTTCATCAACAAAGGCCTTGGCACTTGCAATGTCCAGACCGACCTCTGCACTGTCAGCAAGAATGTCCTGTACATGCTTGACCATGCCAAAACCAACTTCCAAATGGCCAGAAGAGAGAGTTTCAACCCATGAGCTCAGAACACTCTTCAACACCTTCTTTGCATATTGAAGGGATGGTCCGGATGGAGATTCACCACGCTCTGTTGGCTGACTGCCCATGTCAGGCCGCGGTGGAGAAGAAATCAAAAGGCTCTTTCCAATCGGAGCCACTGAAGAAGCAATATCATTACAAAGTCCCGCCTCTGCCGTGACGGGACTGGTAGAAGAAGCCCCTACTTCTGGATCGGCTGCTGGCATCTCCTGCTCTGGCCCTGAGGAAGACGAAGGAACTTCTCCTGTTGCTTCACAACCTGCTGGCAAAAACACAAGAAAAGGTATGAATATGATCTTGTCAAAAAAAAATATCAATGTCAAGATTATCACTATGAAATACCTTCTTCCATGATGGGTGGAGTACTTTCTATATCCATAGATGGCTCGAAGTCGGAACCCTCTGGCAAGTCAGCTGACAAGAAAACAAAAATATGTGTCAGCAAATTCAAAAAAAAAAAAAAACGTGTGAAAAAAAAAGAGAAAAAAAAGAAAAGAAACTTTTCTACTTTTACATGCAATTTCTTGTTGAGAAAGAAAAACTCACTTGAAGCCATGGAGAAGAAGAAGAAGAACTTGAAGGTCTTTGAAGAAGAGAAGATCTTGGAGCACTCTTGAAGACTTTTGCAAAAAGAAAAGCAATAGGAGCAAGAGATCCCACCCCTTTGCTTTTATAGAAGAAAGCAAACCAAAAGAGGAAAGAGGAGAAAAGTAAGGAGGTAAGTGCTAAAAATTAGCAACCTTCCCAAAAAGAAAAGGAAACTTGGGATATTCTCTCCCAAAACAAAGATTCTTTGAGAAATCCTCTCCCAAAGAAAAATATTTTGAGAGAATCTCTCCCAAAATCAAGAAAACTTGAGAAAATCTCTCAAAGTAAAGATATTTTTAGATATTCTCCACCCAAAGGAGATATCTTTAGATATTCTTTACAAAAATGACACCATATGAGATCTAAGCCATCCTTCAAAGCTTAAGGTCCCATGGGTTAGCCCATATGAGCCAGGTTTGACCACCTAGGCACTAAAAGTGGCTTTTAGTCAAAATTTCTCTTACCAAGAGCATACAAAAAAAATGGTCCCATGCCTCTTTTGAGTTGATTGGACCATACCATACAAAAATCCAAGCTTCATGAGTTTCCAAAAATCCAAACTATCCCACCTCATGAACCAAATTAAGCCAAAATCTTGAAATTGACATTCCACAAAAGCCCAAACCACTCCAATGGACCCAAAATTGTCCCAAAGAGTGAACAAAAAAAAAAAACCAAACCATGGTCCCCTAACTCGCCACATACAGCTTATTAGGTCACAAGACCAAAACCAAAAATCAAAACCCGACCCCCTAACTTGCCACATACAGCCTGTTAGGTCACAAGGTCAAAACCAAAACCAAAAACCTGCCCCCTAACCTGCCACATACAGCTTGTTAGGTCACAAGGTCAAAATCAAAACCAAAAAAACCAAAACCAAATCCAAATCCAAGTGTCATTCTCAAAATCTTGCCTTGAGACGGTACATGACTCCTCTCACTATCATGAAATCCCTTGGAAGCTCAAAAGGCTACTCTATAAAAAAAATGCTCAAAGACTCTTGGTCAAGTCAGAAGCTCTTCTTCAAGATTCTCTTCGAGGCACATCGACAGCAAAGGCTATATCGTCGCTGTACCTCGAGGGGGCATTTGTTGACACCAAAAATGTCACTTTGCCTCTTCACACCAAAAGCTACATGGAGCCGCATCCTACCAAAAATAGGCAGGCGCCACTTCAAGCATCAGATCTTGTCAGAATCAAACAAAAACTGCAAGGTCATTCAAAACAACCAAAAGAGAGGTACACATGAAGTTTCGGGCCATTCCGACATCATTTGGCCTAGCTTCACTTCTCCAACAGCTAAGTAGCAGCTCCCGGCGGAAACTGTGTCGAAGACCCCAAATCTTCGATCAGAGCCTACGGATGGTCTCAAAATACCTCTGAAAGGCTACATGTCAAGTTTCAAGTCAAACCGACACCGTTTGACCCACTTTCGATGCTCGGGAACAACATTAAGCCTACCGGCGGCGGAGCACTCCGGGACCATGGCACCCAATCCGGAGCTTGTGGATAATCTCAAAATGACTCCAGTAGGCTCCCCGTCGAATCTTAGGTCAATCGGACATCGTTTGACCGGAAGTCAAAGCTCGAGATTTCCCTCGCGGTGAAATCAAGTCAAGCATTTGCGGGCCCCAAAACAACTTCAAAACTCAAACGAAAGCCTATGGTTGGTCTTATCTACTGATGAGGGAGTCACACGTCGAATTTCAGGTCAATCAGACATCGTTTGACCAAAAGTCAAAGCTCGACATTTCCCTCGCGGTGAAATCAAGTCAAGCGTTTGCGGAACCCCAAGCGGCTTCAAAACCTAAACAAAAGGCTATGGTTGGCCTTTTCTACTGCTCAAGAAGCTACACGTCAAATTTCAGGTAATTTCGACATCGTTTGACCTAGTTTCGACGCCTGACAAAAAATCGGCAGTTCTCCACGGCAAATTTTTCGGCTTTTCCGGAAAATAGGAAACTTTGCGATCCAATTTGCACGGTTTCTTGCTAGGTTTTCTTCAGGAGAATCAAGCCTACAAATGAGGAGAAATTCCAAGAAAAATACAGGAGAAAAAATCACTCAAAAACGTCGAGAAACGACCGAGAAACGGCGACCGAAAGGCGGCCAAAAAAATGGGCCAAGGCCCATGGTCACCGGCGACCCAAGCCCATGGTCGCCGGCGACCATGGAATTCCGGGTCGCCGGATTTCGCCCAAAATGCCCGTTTTTCGGGTAATTTTCGCGTTTCGAGAATTCCGGCCCCTGTGATTTTCTGAAAATCTGATTTTTGGTGCTCGGAATCAACTGATCTTCGCCAACATCTCAGATCTACCATCAAAAGCATTTGATCATCATCGCACGCCTCAAAATTGCTAAACGGCTAACCAAGAAAGCACACTTTCTGCCCGCCCGATCGCGAAATCGACTGGACAGATGTTGCTGGCCTGCTGACATCAACCAATGTTTGAAATTGGATCACCATCCGACATCAAATAGCATGTGGGTCCATTGGTGATCATCGCAAGAAGAATCCCAAAGGACGCGGTACGGCCCGCGACTCTTCAAGCACCCGGGCAATCAATTAATGAAGTTAAATGACCCGTTTATGGCGAGTTAATGCGGTCATTAACTCATTATTTTGAACGGCCCAATCAAAAGCAAGCAAATGGGAGTTACAAATCCAAGTATTCATGGCATTAAAACCATGAAACTCCCCTCATCATGGAGATTAAAGGCAACTAAATGCCCATTATCCTCCACCAGCCAATCAGAAGCCAAGAAAAAGGAGTTACAAAATAAGTAAATTAAAACTTGCAACTCCTTCCATTATGAGCATTAATACAAATCAATGCTCATAAACTCTCCTAAATGGCTACCAAAGGCCTATAAATAGGAGGGTCATTCCAAGGGAAAGGGATCCAGAAAAAATCGCCAGAAAATCATTCAAAAATCCTCAGAGAAATCTCTACAACCCTGCTCCTTCAAGAAAACTCTGCAGCAACCAACACTACAAGGTGATTGAAGCCCCTTGGGGGGCCACCCCCCCAAGGCCACCTCTCATTCTATCCAACATGGCTAGATGCGGCTTTTCAGCCCGTCTACTCAGCTTTTTACCAGATATAGGACCTTACCTTGGTCCTCATCCTCTAAAAATCTGAGGTTGGAGCCAAGCCAAGAAATCAAGCACTATGTTCTCATCTGAAGGACGATGGCGGAGCGCATACATGACTCGCGACCGTCGATCTGAACGAGCCCTCCCACAATCGAATGAGAAGTCAGATTCCTTTTTCTTGCTTTTCTATTGTAGATTGTATTTTTTCTAAAGAGACAAAAAAAATTTCACAATTCTTGTCTTTGTTAGGTATTTTGTTTTTGCAATTTGGTGGATGCATTTGCATATTGGCATCATTTGAATTCACACACATGCATTGATTTAAAATATCTTGAAATCTAGTTTTACCCATGCATAGCTTTTAAGATTTGGAAAAGCTTTTGTTTTATGCATGTTTTGGTTTTAAACTTGGATGAATTGGTTTTAGAACCCAAAACTCTTTTGAAAACCTTATTCCTTGTGCATTATATTTGGAAAATCATCTTGTGAATTTAGGTTTGAGCTTTGCATACATTCATCACAAAAAGAACCAGTTGTGTATGCAAATTTCACTTGAAAAGAGTTTTTACAAATCAAGCTAGCCTATGGTTTTAAAGTTTTCAAATCTTTTTAGGCTTTGTGTGTTTCATGTTTTTAGAATCTTTAAAACATGTTTTCCAAGCTTGATTTAGTGGCCAAAAGGTCCCCCAAAGAAAAACCTTCAAATATGCAAAAGTTGCATTTTTTGCAAAAAGGGGGTGTCCCGGCAGTGTCGCCGGTCGACCGAGACACAGGTCTCGGTCGACCGAGACAACTGGAAGTCATTTTTTTCCAGAACCTGTTCTGTAGCTCCAACGGTCAGAAATTTGACCGTTGTGCTTTCTCGGTCGACCGAGACCTGTTTGCCGGTCGACCGAGGACTAGCCGTTGGCAACTTTTTGGCTATAAAGTCCATTCATTTCCAACCTTTTTGAAGGCTTGATTCATGAACCTTTGAGAGCATTTTGGAGCCAAAGAAAGGGGAAGAAGTTGGAAAGGCTAAAGGGCTATTTGGAAATCAAACTCATGAGTTTTTAAAAGGTACATCTTCTAAGTTATTTTGATTTCCATTCAAATGAAATTCATGCATGTTCAAATCCTTGGTATTTTCATTTATGCATGATTTCAAGCCTATAAAGAGTTGTTTTGCAAACTCAATATCTTCCTTGGTAAATTAGATTAGTTTGCAAACTCTCTTAACTAAATCACATGCTTTCTTAGACTTTTTCATTCATACAACTTGTTTAGTTCATTTCTTAAAGTTGTTTGAATTTCACATGTGATTAGTTTTCTCTTCAATCATCATTTTATAAACCTTGATTTTAAAATGCATCATGCATTCATTTAAGAGCTTCATTGTTAAGATTGATTGAAGAAACACATTCATACACTTGTGCACACACTTTAACATAATTGAGTGTATGTTTGTAATTTGAATTGCACTTTCACATTAGTCTATTTAGAGGCAATTCAATTGAGCTTAATTTGTAATCTCTTAGAGTGTTCTTTTGTGAAGACACTTTCTTTGAGAAATCTATATTTGTAAAGGTTATTGCTAAGCCTAAGAAAAGCAACTTGTAAGGTTATTGCTTAGCCTAATAAAAGCATATTGTAAGGTTATTGCTTAGCCTAAGAAAAGCATCTTGATAGGTTATTGCTTAGCCTTGAAAAGCATCTTGTAAAGGTTGTTGTTGGGCCTTAGAAAAACAACATTGTAAGGGTTATTGCTTAGCCTTTGAAAAAGCATAGATAGTGGAATCCGGTGGGGTGATTGGATCACAAGCCGGTAGTGGATGTAGGCATTGAGGCCGAACCACTATAAACATTGGTGTTGTGGTGCTTGCTACTGTGGTGATTGTTTTATTAGCTTCCGCATATTGTATGGTTAATCATCACATTTGACTAGTTTAGTTTAAGAATTTAAAATTGGTCTAAATTGGTCACAATTGTAGCTCACCCTATTCACCCCCCCCCCCCCTCTAGGGTTAGGATCCTCGTGGACTTTCAATTGGTATCAGAGCCAAGTGCTCTATCCCTTAGGATCAAGTGTTTGGAACTCTTGATTAGGTGTAAAAACCTAGAGTTAAAACCCTAGAGTTGTCCTTATATGAAAATCATTAGAATGGACTCCACTATGCTAGACCTTGTAGATTCTTCTAGACCCCTCATTCTTCCATCTTATGGAGATTCAAACATTGAAATTAAAGAATCTCAACTTGAATTAAAAGAAGAAGAATATGATGAACTTGAAGCCTATGAGGAATTGTACACATGGTCCTTAGAGGTTTCCAAGAAAAATAAAAGATTAAAAGAAGATTCTATAAGGCTAAACAAAGAATTAGACTCTTCTAAAAATGAACTTAGAGAAAAAGATGAATTTATAAATTGTGTAGAATCTAAGTTCATGATCTCTTTAAATAATCTATCTAACATTCAAGATGAACTAAAAGAATTAAAGATGGATTATGATAATGTCAAAAAGGAAAATCTAATTCTAAGAGATCAAATAAAAAGGCAAGATAAAGACTTTAACAATCTTGAATCTAAATTGACTATCTCTAAGGAAAATTTATCTAATGCTCAAGATGAATTAAATGAGATTAAGATAAATTGTGATGAGCTTAAAAAGGAAAATTGGAACCTAAGAGATACAATTAAAAGACAAGATGAAAACATTAACTATTTAAAATCCAAGTTGACCATTTCAAATGAAAATTTGTCTAATGCACAAAGTAATTCAAAAACTTTAGAACTTGGATCTAATGTTGTTAATGAGCTTAATTCTAAGTTAAAACTTGCCTATGAAGAGCTAAACAATTATAAGGAAATTGAAAATGAACTTTCAAAAGTCAAACATGAAAATTCAATCCTTATAACCAAAGTCACTCAACTTGAAGGATTTAAACAAAAGTATGAGTGCAAGTTTACCCAAAGTGAAGAAAGACTTGAAAAATTATTTAAATTGGGTAAACCTCATGGAGATAGGACGGGTATTGGATTTAATAGGAATATGTCTTATGACCCTAAATTCACCAACACTTTTGTGAAAGGTGAGTCCTCTTTCTCTAGCACTCTTTCTCCCTTGCCCAAAACAAAATGTGATTATTGTGGCAATGAAGGACACTTTAGGTTTGAGTGCAAACTAAGGAAAAGAAGCTATGTGTCTAAACCCATCTTTGAACTCAAGAAAGTAAAATCAAACTTGAAGGGTAAGACACTAAAAACAAAGGAAGACTCCATAAAGCTTAAACAAGTTAAACCAATTAACAAGGAGTCTCCAAAAATAGATTCTAAAAAGGTTAAACAAGTCAAACCAAGTTTAAAAGAATCTATTAACAAAAAGCTTCTCAACCTACCTCCCTTAAGTCAAAACATGAAAGAACTTTTGAAGAAATTTACTAAGTTAAATCTAAATTTCAAAAGTCAAAGAAAGGGAGAAAATAAGAAGAAAAGAAATTTGAAGCAATCCCCTATGAAACAAACACACCAACTCTCTAAGACTAATCATCAATCTAAAATAGTCAAACCTCAAAGATTTGATGTTAAGTCTAAAAGAATTTATCAAGTCAAATCTCCTTTAGTTGGTGAGAACCCCAAACTAGACCTCAAAGTTCAACCCTCCCAAGACCTTAGGTGGATTCCTAAAGTTAGATACTTAGACAAACCTTAGGGTCTTGAACCTTCATGACCAACCTATTCTTTTTAAGTTATATCATTTTGTTGGTCATGTTGCTTTGCATTTTCTTTCTTAGTTACATTTATTAAAATGCATTGTCTCTTTATGATCAATTGATTTTGCTTTCATGCACCATTCTAAGTTACACTTCATGGTTTTCAAAATCTTTTGATTATAATTTCATCATGTTTGATTTGCTTTTTGCACTCATATGCCTTGCATTGCATTTCTTTACATGATTAATTGATTGTGATGTTAAAAGCTTTCATAGCTAGATTTATTCATGATCAATTGTTGTTGAATCATTTGTAAGACTATTTGAACAAATGATTTGACTCAATTCAAGTTTTTCCATGGACTTCTAAGTTATACTTGTTTATGGAAAATCATTGTTTTGAAAATTCAACTTGTATGTGTTTCAATTAAGTTATATCTTTTAAAATACAATGTTGAAAATTGATCTTCAAAATCATTCTCTTTTATGCTCATTGTTGAATTTTGTTTTTCAAAATGATTTGAAGATTGTATGATTGGAAATGCTCTATAACATCACTAGTTATATTCATCAAAGCATGTTCCATGATTCTCATTTCCTTTTCTTTTGGTTTCATTATCTTAGAAATGGAAATGTATGTTGTTTGCATCCTTGCTTGTTTATTTACATTCTTTTTATATGCAAAAGACAATTGGTTCCATGTATGGTTGTGAACTTGTAATATTTGTAGAAACCATACTAGAACCCAAATCCATCCTCTATGCTCACTAGTCATATCTTTATGGATGGTTATGATGTTGATTCATGTAGATTCTCTTGGAGTCATCCTTATACATGTTTCAACTTCATAGTAGTGTTCTTGATCATATGAACCTATTTGAAATCCATTTCTTGTATTTCATAGTTATATCTCTTGTTTGATGGATTTCTTAGTGTTGAATTCATATGATCTAGACACTTTGGAAATTGCATGCATTACAAAGCTTTATCCTTTTGCATTGCAATTTGCCTTGTTCATCACTATGCTCAATAGTTATATCCTTAAAAGTGATGAATATGCATTAGTGTTGCTTGATGGAAGTTTATCACATCCTTGCTTTTACTCATGTTATCATATTCAATTGGTTTCATTTGGTATAACTTTCCATTGATTTCATATCCAATTGATATCTTATCTTGTGTATGTGATAGACCTTGTGTGCATTGGACTAAGCTTGATAAGTAATATGATTGTTCCATGTCACACACCATTAGCATCATAATGTTCATGATTGTCACCTCCCTTGCTCTTATAGGTATATCTCATGACCACCATGTTTATGTGTTCATAATATTGGTTGGTTATTAGTTGAGGTTGGCTTCGTGATTGAATTTCATTTCACTCATTCATGCACTTTAATAAGTCATATTTATTGATTGAATGAAATGATTTTCAAAATCTTACATAGCATATGATTTTCATAAGTAATATTGATTGATGCTATGTTTGAGTAAACCCCACATAATGGATAGCTCTAATTTGGATTTCTCATAAAAGTTATACTTTTAAATCCATTTTAGAGTGATTGATTTTATAGTCACATCCTTTAATCTCAATTGATATGTTTATTTCAATTGGTATCCATGATCGTTTCTCTCTTTAGACCTTGCTCTCTTTTGGTAATTTGATCATATGAGCTTTGTAGTTATATGAATCTAATCTTTTCCTTGAAGTTGACCCTCACTTGGTTAAACCATCTACTTCTTGAATCTAATAGTTATATCTTGTCAAAAGGTTGACAAAAGAAGAGAATGGATTGAGGGGGAGTGTAAACCTTCATAGGAAGAATTAGTTTTGATCAAATTCACCCTTGGATTGTTTTTGAACCCTTAGAGATAACTTTCTCACATGATACCCTGTTATGAATTTCATTTTCGATTTCATTTGTTAACAGGTGCTACTAAAGGTATTTTCCTTGTTTCATGTGTGTAGGTACCTTTGCAATTTAATGTCAAAGGGGGAGAGAGAGTTCAAGTGTGACTCAAAGATCTCCTACTCTTCAAAGGGGGAGAGAGTTCGAGAGTTCAAGTACTCGAAGATCTCCTATCCATCAAAGGGGGAGAAAGCTTTCAAGTTCTCAAGAGAGAGAGGCATGGTCAAAGGGGGAGAGCAAAAAGAAGAAAGAAAGCTTGGAGCTAAAGAAGATGCTTGGTCAATGAGAGGAAGAAGAAAGAAAGCTTGAAGAATGATCAAGCTCCAAGCATCAAGAAGAGTGAAGTAAAGAGCCAAAGAGCCCAAGCTAAGAGAAGGAGCATCCAAGAAGATTTCAAGTCTTGTCAAGCTTAGGGGGAGCTAAAGACTAAGTGTGTAATTTCAATGATGAGTAAGTTGCCATCAAATTGCAAAGGGGGAGATTGTTAGGTATTTTGTTTTTGCAATTTGGTGGATGCATTTGCATATTGGCATCATTTGAATTCACACACATGCATTGATTTAAAATATCTTGAAATCTAGTTTTACCCATGCATAGCTTTTAAGATTTGGAAAAGCTTTTGTTTTATGCATGTTTTGGTTTTAAACTTGGATGAATTGGTTTTAGAACCCAAAACTCTTTTGAAAACCTTATTCCTTGTGCATTATATTTGGAAAATCATCTTGTGAATTTAGGTTTGAGCTTTGCATACATTCATCACAAAAAGAACCATTTGTGTATGCAAATTTCACTTGAAAAGAGTTTTTACAAATCAAGCTAGCCTATGGTTTTAAAGTTTTCAAATCCTTTTAGGCTTTGTGTGTTTCATGTTTTTAGAATCTTTAAAACATGTTTTCCAAGCTTGATTTAGTGGCCAAAAGGTCCCCCAAAGAAAAACCTTCAAATATGCAAAAGTTGCATTTTTTGCAAAAAGGGGGTGTCCCGGCAGTGTCGCCGGTCGACCGAGACACAGGTCTCGGTCGACCGAGACAACTGGAAGTCATTTTTTTCCAGAACCTGTTCTGTAGCTCCAACGGTCAGAAATTTGACCGTTGTGCTTTCTCGGTCGACCGAGACCTGTT
Organism: Cinnamomum chago; assembly: GCA_038049695.1. Lineage (NCBI taxonomy): Eukaryota > Viridiplantae > Streptophyta > Magnoliopsida > Laurales > Lauraceae > Cinnamomum > Cinnamomum chago. The sequence goes on from CP142461.1 coordinate 38,847,122, forward strand.
TGCCGGTCGACCGAGGACTAGCCGTTGGCAACTTTTTGGCTATAAAGTCCATTCATTTCCAACCTTTTTGAAGGCTTGATTCATGAACCTTTGAGAGCATTTTGGAGCCAAAGAAAGGGGAAGAAGTTGGAAAGGCTAAAGGGCTATTTGGAAATCAAACTCATGAGTTTTTAAAAGGTACATCTTCTAAGTTATTTTGATTTCCATTCAAATGAAATTCATGCATGTTCAAATCCTTGGTATTTTCATTTATGCATGATTTCAAGCCTATAAAGAGTTGTTTTGCAAACTCAATATCTTCCTTGGTAAATTAGATTAGTTTGCAAACTCTCTTAACTAAATCACATGCTTTCTTAGACTTTTTCATTCATACAACTTGTTTAGTTCATTTCTTAAAGTTGTTTGAATTTCACATGTGATTAGTTTTCTCTTCAATCATCATTTTATAAACCTTGATTTTAAAATGCATCATGCATTCATTTAAGAGCTTCATTGTTAAGATTGATTGAAGAAACACATTCATACACTTGTGCACACACTTTAACATAATTGAGTGTATGTTTGTAATTTGAATTGCACTTTCACATTAGCCTATTTAGAGGCAATTCAATTGAGCTTAATTTGTAATCTCTTAGAGTGTTCTTTTGTGAAGACACTTTCTTTGAGAAATCTATATTTGTAAAGGTTATTGCTAAGCCTAAGAAAAGCAACTTGTAAGGTTATTGCTTAGCCTAATAAAAGCATATTGTAAGGTTATTGCTTAGCCTAAGAAAAGCATCTTGATAGGTTATTGCTTAGCCTTGAAAAGCATCTTGTAAAGGTTGTTGTTGGGCCTTAGAAAAACAACATTGTAAGGGTTATTGCTTAGCCTTTGAAAAAGCATAGATAGTGGAATCCGGTGGGGTGATTGGATCACAAGCCGGTAGTGGATGTAGGCATTGAGGCCGAACCACTATAAACATTGGTGTTGTGGTGCTTGCTACTGTGGTGATTGTTTTATTAGCTTCCGCATATTGTATGGTTAATCATCACATTTGACTAGTTTAGTTTAAGAATTTAAAATTGGTCTAAATTGGTCACAATTGTAGCTCACCCTATTCAACCCCCCCCCCCTCTAGGGTTAGGATCCTCGTGGACTTTCAGTCTTTTCTTTTGATAAGATTTGTAAATCGCCTTTTACGGCAAAATCGCCTTCAACGGCACCAAACCGCCTTCTACGGCACAAAAACGCCTTTCATGGCATTCAAACAAAACTGTCTCTTTTATTAAAATATGTATGCAATGGAAAACTAGAAAAAAGTTTCATTTCCATTTTTACTTGTGAAGGTGAATCTCCGGATCACCATTTCTAAATTCCAAGTATAAAAGAGAAATTGGCATACCCGTACAAAGAAAAAATGATGCCCGCTTTTCCTTTCTTTCCCTCCACCGTACCCCGTCAGCCCCGGGGCGGAGGCAGCTTTGGAAAAAGAGAAAAGCGCAGTCCATCAAGGCACATAAAAGATTTGATTGAAGTTCAATGCAAATCACATGTATGAAAATCAACTTGTTAATGATATGAAAATCAAAGACTCACAAGTTGTATGAAAATGACTAACTTGAAACATGTGATGCATGTGCAATGTTGTTTTCAAAACCAAATTAATTTAACTAAAGTTCAAATGAATGAAAACAATAAATGAAGATTCAACCAAGTAAAAGACTCATGCTATAAAAGAAAAACAAAGATTTTGTCTAAGCATGATTAAGAAAGATTTTAAAACTACTTGGATTGAAATCAAGGTGAAGAATCCAATCTTACTTAGATCAAAGATTAAGAGAAGAATGGATTCAACACATCATAGTTATAATGCTAAAAATCATTTACCAATAATTTAAACAAAGCATATATCAAATGATTAAGGAATGTAGAGCTTACTTAGAGATTTAACCTCATTAATCCAAGCTTTAGCTCTCCAATTGACCCCTTGGTCTCTTTTAGTTCATCCCCTTTGTCTTATCTCCAAATACCTCAAAGAAGGCTTAAAGATCTCCAACTTTGACAAAGGAATGAACTTGGTTTTATATCCAAAAAATGGGTTTCTACGAGTGCCCGGTCGACCTGGCTTCAAATGGTCAGAAAAATGACCGTTGGAAGAGCCAACAGCTCTTTCCCGGTCGACCTGGCCTCCTGCGGGTCAGGCCTGGGACCAAAAAATCCCAAAAATTTCATATTACAAAGTATTTCTTGGCGGAGATTTTGAGCCATTAAACCAAGCTTGGAAACATGTTTTAAATCAATCTAAGGGTTTTAAAAACATGAAACATAAAAAGCCAAAAAAGATTCGAAACTTTAAAACCAATGGCTTGCTTGATTTATAAAAATTCTTTTCAAATCTAATTGCATCCAAGTTTAGAAAACAAAACATGCATAAATCAATATTTCTACAAATCTTAAAAACAATGCATGTAGAAATCAAGTTTACAAGTTTTTCTAAATCAATGCATGTGTGAAAATTCAAATGGTGCTAATATGATAAAGCATCCATCAAATTGCAATACACAAAATTCCTAACAATCTCCCCCTTTGCAATTTGATGGCAACTTACTCAACACTGAATTAACACACTAAGTCTTCAGCTCCCCCTAAGCTGGACAAGTCTTGAAATCTCTTGGATGCTTCTTCTCTTAGCTTGGGCTCTAGTTCTTTTCTTCATTCTTCTTGATGCTTGGAGCTTGATCATTCTTCAAGGTTTCTTTTCATCTTCCTCTCTATGGCCAAGCATCTTTTTGAGCTCCCAAGCTTTTTTTCTTCTGCCTCTCCCCCTTTGACCATGCCTCTCTCTCCCTTTGGCAAGATATGCATTCTCTCCCCCCTGTAGAAGATCATACAATATCTCCCCTTAGGAAGCTTGGACATTCTCTTCCCCTTTAGAGAACTTGAATGCTCTCTCCCCCTTTTAGAAGCACATGTTAACAAAAGAAATCGAAAATGAAATATATAACAGGTTATCATGTATGGAAGTTATCTCTAAGGGTTCAATGGCAATCCAAGGGTCAACTTGATCAAAACTAATACTTCCTATGAAGGTTTACACTCCCCCCACAATCCATTCTCTCCTCTTGTCAAACTTTTGACAAAGATATAACTATTTGGGTCAAGAAGAAGATGATTTAACCAAATGAGGGTCAACTTCAAGGAAAGGATTAGACATGCTTAAATATAAAGCACAATATGATAAATTACCAAACGAAAGCAAGGTCAATGAGAAAAGCAATCATGGATACCAATTGGAAAAAACAAAGAATACCAATTGAGATTCAAAGATAAATCTATTAAAACAATCACTCTAAAATGGATTTAAAAATATAACTATTAGGAAAAATCCAAATTGGAGTTATCCATGAAGAAATGGGGTTTATGAAACATAGCATCAAATAATTTAACTATGAAAATCATATGCTATGAAAGTTTTGAAATCATTTCATTCAATCAATAAATATGACTATTAATGTGCAAGAATGAGTGAAATGAAATTCAAACATGAATCCAACCTCAACTAATAACCAACCAATATTATGAACACATAAACATGGTGGTAATGAGATATACCTATTTGAGCAAGAGAGGCGGCAAACATGAAAATTATGATGCTAATGGAGTGCGACATGGAACAAATATATTACTATTAAGTTCAATCCAATGTACACAAGGTTTATCACATTCACAAGAAATCAAATCAATCGAAAATTATACCAATTGAAACCAATTGAATTTGACAACATGATAAAGAGCAAGAATGTGACAAACACAAAATTCCATCAAGCATCATAAATGGATATTCATCACTTTTAAGGATATAACTAATGAGCAAAGTGATGAACAAGATAAATTGCAATGCAAAGGATATAACTTTGTAATGCATGCAATTTTCAAGGTGTCAAAATCATATGAATTCAACAACTAAGATATCCATCAAACATATAGATATACGAGGAATGGATTTCAAAGAGTTTCATATGATCAAGATCACTATTTTGAAGTTGAAACATGTATAAGGATGACAACACTTAGAGAATATACATGAATCAACATCATAACCATCCAAAAAGAAATGACTAGAAGGCAAAGAGGATGGATTTGAGAGTTCTAGTATGGTATCTTCAAATATAACTAAGATCACAACCATACATGGAACCAAATGACATTTGCAAATAAAAAGAATATAACTAAATAAGCAAAAATGCAAATGGCTTAAAACAACAATTGATCATGAATAATCTAGCTATGAAAGCTTTTGAAATCACAATCAATTGATCATGTATAGAAATGCAAGGCAAGTCATATAACTAAATGTGAGCAAAAAACAAATCTAACATGAAGAAATTATAATCAAATGATTTTGAAAACCATGATATGTAACTAGAATGGTGCATGAAGACAAAATCAATTGATCACAAATAAACATTGCATTTTAAGAAATGTAACTAAGAAAGAACAAAATACAAATGTAACATGACCAACAATATGATTTAACTATAAAGGATAGGTTGGTCAATGAGGTTCAAGGCCTTAAGGTTTGTCTAAGTATCTAACTTTAGGAATCCACCTAAGGTCTTGAGAGGGTTGATCTTTGAGGTCTAGTTTATGAGTCCCACCAACTATAGGAGATTTGATTTGATAAATTTTCAATTTGAACTTATCACCATGATATTTAGATTTGACTAAATTTAGCTTAGATTGGTGATTAGTCTTTTGAGGTTTGTGGGTTTGTTTCTTAGGGGATTGATTCACTTTTCTTTTCTTCTTATTTTCTCCCTTTATTTGACTTTTGAATTTTAAATTTAACTTGGCTATTTTCTTCAAAAGTTCTTTCATGTGTTGATTTAAGGGAGACAGGTTGAGAAGCTTTTTGTTCATAGATTCTTTTAAACTTGGTTTAACTTGTTTAAACTTTTTAGAATCTATCTTAGGAGACTCCATTTTAATTGATTTAACTTGTTTAATCTTTTTGGAGTCTTCTTTGATTTTTAGTGTCTTACCCTTCATAGATTTAGATTCTACCTTTTTGGGTTCAAAGATGGGTTTAGACACATGGCTTCTTCTTAGTTTGCACTCAAACCTAAAATGCCCTTCAATGCCACAATAAATACATTTGGATTTGGGCAAAGGAGAAAGAGTGCTAGAGAAAGAGGACTCACCTTTCACAAATGTGTTGGTGAATTTAGGGTCATGTGAAATATTCCTATCAAAACCAAGACCCGTCCTATCTCCATGAGATTTACCCAATTTAAATAATTTTTCAAGTCTCTCTTCACTTTGGGTAAACTTGCACTCATACTTTTGTTTATATCCTTCAAGTTGAGTGACTTTGGTTATAAGGATTGAATTTTCATTTTTGACTTTTAAAAAATCATTTTCAATTTCCTTATAGTTGTTTAGCTCTTCATTGGCAAGTTTTAATTTGAGTTTAAGTTCATTAGATCTAACTTCTAAGTTTTTTACAATACTTTGTGCATATTAGACAAGGTTTCCTTGGAAATTGTCAACTTGGATTCTAAATTGATAAATTCTTTGTCTTGCCTTTTTAATTGATCTCTTAGATTTAAATTTTCCTTTTTAAGATCATCATAACTTATCTTAATCTCATTTAGTTCATCTTTGATATTAGATAGGTTATGTAAAGAGATCATAAACTTAGAGTCTAAGCATTGTATTACTTCTTCTTTCTCTCTAAGTTCATCTTTTGAATAGACTAGCTCTTTGTTTAGTCTTTTTTATTCTTCTTTTAAACTTTTATTTCTCTTATCAAGCTTTAAAGATAATGTATATAATTCTTCATAGGCTTGTTGAAGTTCATCTTCATTATAATCATTTTCTTCTTCTTTTGAATCAAATTGAGATTCATTAATTTGAGGGTTTGAATCTCCAATAGAAGGAAGAATGAAGGGTCTAGAAGAATCTACAAAAGAATCTAAACAATCTATCATAGTGGAATCCATTCTAATGATTCTCATGAAAGCACAACACTAGGGTTTTGACTCCAGGTTTTTACACCTAATCAAGAGTTCCAAAACACTTGATCCTAAAAGATAGAGCACGAGGCTCTAATACCAATTGAAAGTCCTGGGATCCTGACCCTAGAGGGGGGGAGAATAGGGTGAGCTACAATATGTGACCAATTTAGACAAATTTTAATTTCTTTAAAATAAACTAGTCACAAGTGATGATTAACAAACAAAATGCGGAAGATAAAAAGAATCACCACATCGCATTCACCACCACACAATGATTTATAGTGGTTCGGCCTCAATACCTACATCCACTACCGGCTTGTGATCCAATCACCCCACCGGATTTCCACTATCTATGCTTTTCAATAGACTAAGCAATAACCTTTACAATGTTGTTTTTCTAGGCTAAACGACAACCTTTTGATGTGCTTTTCTAGGCTAAGCAATAACCTTTACAAGATGCTTTTCTAGGCTAAGCAATAACCTTTACAAGATGCTTTTCTAGGCTAAGCAATAACCTTTACACAATGCTTTTCTTAGGCTAAGCAATAACCTTTACAAATGAGAGATTTCTCAAAGAAGGTGTCTATGCAAGAACACTCTATGAGATACAATTAAAGCTCAATATAATGCCTCTTAATTAGGCGGCTAAGACAGTGAAAAACCAACTCACACAAACACTAAATCAATGCAAAGATGTATGCTCATGATGTGTGTGTGATAACTTCAACCAAGTTTAAAAAGAAGGCTCAATCAATATATGCTCAAAGCATTTAAAAGTTTAAGGCACATAAAATATTTGATTGAAGTTTAATGCAAATCACATGTATGAAAATCAACTTGTTAATGATATGAAAATCAAAGACTCACAAGTTGTATGAAAATGACTAACTTAGAACATGTGATGCATGTGCAATGTTGTTTTCAAAACCAAATTAATTTAACTAAAGTTCAAATAAATGAAAACAACAAATGAAGATTCAACCAAGTAAAAGACTCATGCTATAAAAGAAAAACAAAGATTTTGTCTAAGCATGATTAAGAAAGATTTTAAAACTACTTGGATTGAAATCAAGGTGAAGAATCCAATCTTAGTTAGATCAAAGATTAAGAGAAGAATGGATTCAACACATCATAGTTATAATGCTAAAAATCATTTACAATAATTTAAACAACGCATATAACATATGATTAAGGAAGGTAGAGCTTACTTAGAGATTTAACCTCATTAATCCAAGCTTTAGCTCTCCAATTGACCCCTTGGTCTCTTTTAGTTCATCCCCTTTGTCTTATCTCCAAATACCTCAAAGAAGGCTTAAAAATCTCCAACTTTGACAAAGGAATGAACTTGGTTTTATACCCAAAAAACGGGTTTCTGCGAGTGCCCGGTCGAACTGGCTTCAAACGGTCAGAAAAATGACAAAGTATTTCATATTACAAAGTATTTCTTGGTGGGGAGTTTTGGGCCATTAAACCAAGCTTGGAAACATGTTTTAAATCAATCTAAGGGTTTTAAAAACATGAAACATAAAAAGCCAAAAAAGATTTGAAACTTTAAAACCAATGGCTTGCTTGATTTATAAAAATTCTTTTCAAATCTAATTGCATCCAAGTTTAGAAAACAAAACATGCATAAATCAATATTTCTATAAATCTTAAAAACAATGCATGCAGAAATCAAGTTTTCAAGTTTTTCTAAATCAATGCATGTGTGAAAATTCAAATGGTGCTAATATGATAATGCATCCATCAAATTGCAATACACAAAATTCCTAACAGGACAAGAATTTTTTATTTTTTATTTTTTGTTTCGGCCTTGTAACCTAACAAGCTGTATGTGGCAAGTTAGGGGACCGGAGTTTGGTTTTTTGTGGAATGTCAATTTCAAATTTTTGGCTTAATTTGGTACATGAGGTTGGATGATTTGGATTTTTGGAAACTCATGAGGCTGTCTGTTTTTTTTTTTTTATGGTCCAATCGACTCAAAAGAGGCATGGAACCATTTCGTATGCCCTTGGTAAAGAAAATTTTGATATGAAGCCCCTTTTAGTGCCTAGGTGGTCAAACCTAGCTCATGTGGGCTAACCCAATTGATCTTAAGCTTTAGAGATGGCTTAGATCTCATATGGTGTCATTTTGTAAAGAATATTTAAAAATATCTCCTCTGGGTAAAGAATATCTAAAAAGTATCCTTACTTGCAGAGAATCTCTCATGTTTCCTTGATTTTGGGAAAGATTTTCTCAAAGTAGTTTTTTTTTAGAGAACATTTCTCATTCCCTTTCTTTTTGGAGAGAATTTCTCTAAGAATCTTCTCTTTAGGAGAGAATGTCTCAAATCTCCTTTCTTTTGGGAAAGTTGCTAATTTTTAGCACTTACCTCCTTGGTTTTCTCCTTATTTCCTCTTTCGGTTTGCTCTCCTCTATAAAAGCGAAGGAGGTTGGATCTCTTGCCCTTATTGGTTTCTTTTTGCAAAAGTCTTCAAGAGTGCTCCAAGGTCAAGAACATCTCCTCTTCCTCAAGAATCTTCAATTTCTCTTTCTTCTTCTCCATTCATGGCTTCAAGTAAGTTTTCTTCCTTTACAAGAAACTCCATGTAGAAGTATAAAAAAGTTTCTTTCTTTTCTTTTCTTTTCTTTTTCTCTTTCTTCCCTTTTTCTCTTGTTTTCTTTATTTCTTTTTGTTTTCTCCACGTGTTTTCTCCTCTTTTGTTTTTTTACACGTGTTGTTTCTTCTTTTTTTTTCTCACGTTTTTTTTCTCTGGCTGTACGGACCTAGCCATATTGCTACATGGCAGTGGGCCAGCTCGAAATTCTTTTTTTTTAAAGAGATTTCTCTCTTTTCTCTCCTCTTTTTTTTTCGCTTTCCTTCTTTTGCTCACCATGATAATGAGGTTTATGCAATCCAAGATGTTTATGCATCAAGATAAAAGGCTAAAGTCTCTAGGTCAAGCCAACATGATTTTTGACTTGGACAAAGTTTGATTGGTTTTGACCAAGTTGGATTGGAATTGGTCAAACTTTGGTTAAGGTTTTCCTAGCATCTAATGCATGATGATTTCCATTGATGCATGACTTTTAGCAAATTGATTGGGAAGCATGATGATGCATACCTAGAAATCTTTTGCAAGTTTTGGGATTTGAAGCTGGCAGCAATGTTGAGCCCTTTCTTAGTCTTGTGGGATTTTGAGGATCTTTGCAATATTTTGGAGTTCGAAGCTCGCAACAATGTTGATCCCTTCTTCAAGCTTGTGGAGATTTGATAAGACTGGATTAATCTCGTAGCAATGTTTGAGTTCAAACCTTCTTTTAGAATGCTTCCATTGACTATGAGCTCGCAGTGATGTTGAGCTCATCTTCAAGCTTCCTATCTTTTTCGGGGTGTTTCCCTTTTCTTCCGAATCGCCCCAGAACCATGCCAAAATTTCGGTAGAATTTTTTTTAGCAATATTCTGTCACTTTGGTGATGATTGATCTTTTCTTTTCCATCCTTTGCAGGTAGTTCTTCCAGAACAAACAAGGGCAAAGAGCCTGTTACTGATGCACCTTGCCGGTCTGTCAGGTCTCCTAATGTGGCCGTACAGTAAGCCTGGGAGAAGGTCCAGTTTGTGGAGAGAAACTTGGAAGAGTGCGACTCCCTCAACCGTGATGAGATGAGACAACGATTAATCGCTCTCAAGGATGAGGATTTTTATCAGATTATGGTAAGCAACCGTCCTTAGGTCGTGGACGATCAGAGCATCGTGCCCAAACCTACCTTCTTCTTTGGTGACGCAGTCCCTGACGACTTGACATATCAGAGGAGATGTTTTCAGTTCTCTTGCACGGCAGATGGTGAGGAGAGAACTATTTCTACCCGGTCGACTTTTAATCTCACTATCTCGATCATGAACCTTTCTCCCACATGCCCTAAGAGGGAAGATCCTCTGAGCTGGGTGAAGAGGACTAACGTGATTAAGACCGCGGTCTTTGTTGGCGGCCCTTCCGGTTATGCAGAGAAGTCGCCTGTCGGCATGGACATGTTGATGCCAGCTAGCGGCTACCAAGGTTCTGATCATCCATCAGTTGATTTGAGACCGGTGGGCCTTGTCATTTTCCAGGGTGACGGCAGCAATTGGGTGAACCATTTTCGACTTCGTGGCCGTTTCAGTGCTGACTCAAGCTAGGAGTCATGGACTGATCACATCCTGCAGGTCGGCGGGGCGATTCTGAAGGAGGCCAAGATCTTTGATGCGGTTTGCGCTTTCCAGCAAACCGTGGTTTTCTCCGATGAAGCCTTCATGGCCATGTTGGAGTCATTCCTTCCACAAATCAACACCTTCATTGTCACGAATGGTGAGATTGGTTTTTCTTTGAAGGAATTGAGCGCCATCACCGGGCTGCCTGTCATCGGCAAACTTTATGAGGAGCTCATGCCTATTGGCAACGTCCTTGAGGAGCAGTTTGAGGAGTTTAGGCTTTTATACTTTCAGATTGTCGCCTTCTACGATTTTTTGAAGGAGAAGGAGGGCTCGAAAGTCAGGTACAGCAGTTGGAGGAGTTTTGGCTCTTTGTTCCCCAACTTTTTTTACAGCAGAGAGTCTTCTGATATCACGACCCGAGAAGCCAGAGCTAAAACTCCGGGTTCGAAGAAGACTTCTATCACGGGAGAAGACTTGAAGGACTTCTTCATGAGCACATGTGCCATTTATTCTGACATTGTGCTGCGGAGGGATCTCGTTGTTTGCCTCACTTATTGGCTAAGTGAGGCTGTTTTTGATGGAGGAGATGGAACGCACATCAGGCCGCTTTGTATCTTTTCAGCTTGTCAGATGGCATTCAGAGAGCAACTGGCTTTGGTACCTGCCTTTTACTCTTATCTGTGTACCGAACTGCAGGCTGCTGCTTTTCTGGTTCGGCTTGGGCTCCCTATGAATAGAGTATTTTCAGCCCATATATTTTGTTCATGGTATGTGTACCACTGTCCTGGCTTCCATTGATTAGGAGTTGCATATGATGATGACCCTTTTATGATTCGATTGGCTAGAGAGACAGCCGTTTCTGAATCACTTTTGCCTGCCCGTTTGAAAATCCGACGGTTCAGGGACGTCGAGATTGGGCAATCTTCAGTGAAGCTTTCTCCAGGTTTGCGGAAGATGGCTTTTGATTTTGGTGTATCCCGTGATTCCACCAAGGCAGGGTCGGGAAGACACTATTCTTTGACAAATGCAGAAAATAGGTGGCTTTTCAACATACGCATTGGTACGATGGTATACCGTAGACATCTTTTTATTGATATCCAGCCGTATGTCCTCTCGGGTTTTGCACTGCATTTGGGCTTCTCTCAAGGCGTTGTTGGAGCACCTTCGAGCATGGTGAACCATTTCGGAGGTTTGCAGGATGGAAGGAATGCATGGGCTTTTTACAGTGCGGAGGACACTACTGTTAGAAGTTGGTCGGCCTCGTTGATAGATTTTCAAAACTTTTGACCCACTAGACTCAGGGATCAACTACCCATAAGGCTATAAAACTTAATCCAGGATCCATGTCCTCAATCTCAGCCATCATGATAAGTAAATAAACCTATCAAATAGATAAAACAGCACCCAACAAGCATCCATAAAAATCTACAATATGCAAGGAAGTAGATTATACCTTAGGAGCTCGGTTGTGCTCTAATGGAGGAGTTGTATCTTTCTTTGATGGTGAAACTCTTTCACGTATCAAAGAAGAATCTCCAAGACCTTTTGATCTTCCACACTATGATCCATTTATCAGATCTCTTTTCTCAAGAAGATGGGTGGGATCTCCAAGAGAAAACTCCACTAGAAACTCCAAGGAACTAGAAGAGAGAGAAGGGAAGGAGATTTGTGCAACTCTTGCATAAAAGTGTTAGATTGTATGGACTCAATCCATCAGTTGATGTAATAAATTGATTAATTTCTTTATTTATCAATGAAAGCATGCATGCTTTCCTTTCATGAGATGAATGGTGTTTTATTACTTATTGCACATAACCAATACATATGACATAATGGTTCATGAGATGAACCGGGTCCCATTAGTATATTAAATGTGAAATATGTATATGGATGAGATCCACATACGGGAGATATGTGTCACAAATCTTATACTTAAAAATATCTTCACAACCATTGATGAGACTGGGCATCTCATCTGATAAGGTTGCAACACTTTGATCACTATATCACTATCAGATAGTGTGATTTGTCTCGATCATCAGAATGGAAGATTCGGGATCACAGTGCCGGTACATTGGACGTATTGAAGGACCATGAGAAGCACTTTATGGATATTGTCTCAATTTAAGGACTGCTCTCATAATTCCCTAGCAATAGGCTCTCAATCCTGAGACATTGATGAATTCAAGTTTTTGTCTATTCATTTGCTTTGAGTCACCAATGAGTGAGGCCAACTGTAGGTCAACACCTTGGTGTCTTGGGTACGTGGTAGTAGGACTGTGGGAACATACAATGATCAAGATGGAATCTATCTATATTATCCCCTTGTGCCAATTAATGAATTTATCATTAGTAAGTGCGCACCTATCTCGATTAAGAGTTAATTGGATGGTACTGATGATCGCAGTGATTAATTGGGGCTCAAGGATAATAAGATGTGGGTCCACGATTGGATGGGATAGATTTAATCCAATTGATCCCTAGATTTTGATAGAGGGGCCTACTTATGGTAATTGAGAAGTTTAGGGTCTTCATTGTAATTTATTCCTAAGATTGGAGTGCAATTGCATTTATATAGTGATGTTATTTCCAATTAACTGTGGGCCCGGATTGCACATGAGATGTGGGGTCGCGGTGCCCCAGTTGGAGTCAGCTTTCTTTGGAATCCCTAGTGGTCCCCACGCTAGCCCAAGATTGGATCATTACTATTTCTACTTGAACTCCAAAAGGAAGGAATTAGAAAGTTACTATTTCTATTTGAAGTGAGACTTCTAATAGTGGTAATAGTAAGCTACTAATTTGTGTGGAAGTGTGACTTCTAATGCAATTAGTAAGAGGAGACTTAAAAGCTATAAATAAGGGAATTAACACCCCTAGACCTCCCATGCATATCATGACCTAGGGATTCACGCCCAAAACATCTTTGTGCAAGTTGTTGCACAATTCTTCTTCTCCTCTTTCCTTTCTAGTTCCTTGGAGTTTCTAATAGAGTTTTCTCTTGGAGATCCCACCCATCTTCTTGAGAAAAGAGATCTGATAAGAGGGTCATAGCGTGGAAGATCAATAGGTCTTGGAGATTCCTATTTGATACGTGAAAGTGCTTCATCATAAAAGAAAGACGCAACTTCTCCATTAGAGCACAGGCTCCAAAGGTATAATCTACTTCCTTGTATGTTGTAGATTTTTATGGATGGTTGTTGGCTGTTGTTCTATCTTCTAAATAGGTTTATTTACTGATCATGATGGCTGAGATTGAGGACATGGATCCTGGATTGGGTTTTATAGCCTTCTGGATAGTTGATCCCTGAGTCAAGTGGGTCAAAAGTTTTGAAAACCTATCTACGAGGCCCACCTATTTCCAACAATTGGTATCAGAGACATACCTCATCTCTAATCATGTTAGATCAGTAAACTTGTTCTAATCTTTGCATGAGATGCGAAGAGGATAGAGCAAGGGCTACGTACGGATCGGTTTTTTATGGATTTGCTTTGTTTATTAGTGAATCTATGTTTGGATAGTCACAAAAGGGTTTAATAATGATGGAAGGATGGCAAGATGCCATTGAGAGCCTTTAGAAGTGTTTTGGAGGTTTGGACTCGAATTGAGAAACCTCAATTTTTTGCCTTTGTCATGCGGGTCGACCTGGCGTGTGCTCTGTCGACCGGGTGTCTGTAGGGCCAGTCGATCGGCCAGACAGGATCACTTTGTTCTTTGATCCGAATTTTTGGTCCGGGGGCGCTCCTCGAACCCCGCCGGGGGACACCCCCGAACCCCCTTTGCGAAGTGCATGTTTTAAAAGGGTGGCAACCTTTGGCATCTTGTTTTCCATTGTAGTTTGGTAACCTGGTTTTGTGAGATGCTTTGTTGTATGAGATACTAAGTTGCAGGTGATAATGTCCTCTCCAGGTGGCCCACAAGACTTTTACTTTCTTTTTATGGTTATTGGTTTATTTGAAGCTAAGTACAAAGGGAATCATGGTTTCCTTGGTTTTGTTGACACCAAAAAAGTCACTTTGCCTCTTCAACATCAAGAAGCCACATGAAGCCGCATCCTACCACAAAACAGGCAATGCTGCTTCAAGCATCAGATCTTGTCAGAATCAAACAAAAACTGCAAGAGCCTTCAAGACAGCCATGTTGACGCCAAAAATGTCACTTTCCCTCTTCAACATCAAGAAGCCACATGAAGCCGCATCCTACCACAAAACAGGCAATGCTGCTTCAAGCATCAGATCTTGTCAGAATCAAACAAAAACTGCAAGATCCTTCAAGACAACCAAAAGAGGGGTGCACATGAAGTTTCGGCCATTCCAACATCATTTGACCCTACTTCACTCCTCCTACAGATGAACATGTGCTCCTGGCAGCGACGGCGTCGAAGACATCAAAACTTCGATCATAGCCTACGGATGGTCTTAAAATACCTCCAAAGGTCTCCATGTCAAATTTTAAGTCAAACCGACAACGTTTGACCCTCCGTCAACCCTCGAGCAGTAAAATCAAGCCTCTCGGCGGCGAGAACCACCGGGACCATTACTCATCAAACAGAGCACATGGGCGGCTTCAATATGCTTCAAAAGGGCTGCACGTCAGATTTCAGGTCATTCCGACAACGATTGACCCGACTTTGACACTTTGAAAACAAGATCAATGCTACCGGCGGCGGAGCACCACGGGACCACAATATCCAAATCGGAGCCAATGGATCATCTCAAAATGACTCCAATAGGCTCCCTATCAAATTTTAAATCAATCGGACATCAGTTGACCGCACATCAAACGACATCTTCCTCGCGGCAAAATCAAGCCTACTGGTGACGGGACCCCAAACGGCTTCAAAACTCAAGGGAAAGCCCATGGTTGGTCCTATCTACTGCTCAGGAGGCTTCACCTCAAATTTCAGGTCATTCTGACATCGTTTGACCTCGTGTCGATTCTTGACGGAAAATCGGCTACAAAGTCTTCGGCTTTTCCAAAAAATAGGAAACTTTGTTCTCCGATTTGCACGGCTTCTCGTCAGGTTCTCTTCAGGAAAATCAAGCCAATAAATGAGGAGAAATGTCAAGAAAAATCCAGGAGAAAGCGGTGGCAAAAAAGACCAAAAAGTGCCCAAGTTACGGCGACCGAAAGGGGACCAATCCCCATGGTCGCCCAGCGACCATGGAAATCCGGGTCACCGGATTTGTCGCCGGGTGACCCGTTTTCTGCCCTTTTTCACGTTTCGGGAGTTCTAGCCCCTGTGATTTCCTAAAAATCTGATTTTTGATGCTCGAAATCGACTGATTTTCGTCTACATCTCAGATCCGCCTTTAAGAGCATGAAATTATTAGTGATCGTCCAAGATCGCCAACCGGCTGACTAGGAAAATGCACTTTTTGTCCGACCGATCGAGAAATCGACAAGACAAATGTCACCGGCCCACTGGTATCAACTAATGTCTGAAGTTGCATCGCCATCCGACATCAAACAACATGCGTATCCATCAGCGATCATCATAAGAAGAATTCCAAAAGACGCGGTGCTGCCCGCGACTCTTCAAATGCCCTGGTGACCACTTAATGCCATTAATTGACCCATTTTATGACAACTTAATGTGGTCATTAACCCATTATTTTGGACGGCCCAATCAGAATCAAGTAAATGGGAGTTACAAATCCAAGTAATCATGGCATTAAAACCATGAAACTCCCATCATCATGGAGATTAAAGGCGATTAAATGCCCATCATCTTCCACCGACCAATCATAAGCCAAGAAAAAGGAGTTACAAAATCAAGAATTAAAACTTGTAACTCCTCTCTTTATGGGTCATCAATCCCATAAATCAGCCCATGGCTACCAAAAGCCTATAAAAAAGGGTCAGTCCAAGAAGAAAAGGGCTACAGCAACTACACATACACATCTTGGACACACCTTCGAATCTCAGATCCGCCCCGGAAGAAGCCAAGAATCTTCAAAGAAACTCTGCCACTCCATTGCGGAAGAGACACGAAAAGGTAATCAAAGTCCCTTGGGGGGCCACCCTGTTAGGGTTTTTGTAGATTGCAATTTGATGGTTGCATTATCATTCTAGCATCATTTGATTTACACACTTGCATTGGTTTTAAATAAACTTGAAATCTTGTTTTATTCATGCATTACTTTTTAGTTTTGTAAAAGTATTGATTTATGCATGTTTTGGTTTCAATCTTGGATGCATTTGATTTAGAAAAGAGTTTTCAAAGAAATCAAGCAAGCCTTGTTTTAAAAAGTTTTGAAACTTTTTAGGCTTTTTATGGCATGTTTTAAAAACCTTTAGAATCCTTAAAACATGTTTTCCAAGCTTGATTTAGTGGCCAAAAGGTCCCCCAAAGAAAAACCTTCAAATATGCAAAAGTTGCATTTTTTGCAAATAGGGGGGAGTCCCAGCAGTGTCGCCGGTCGACCGAGACACAGGTCTCGGTCGACCGAGACAACTGGAGGTAAAAACTGCATTTTTGCACTGAAACCTCCAACGGTCAGAAATCTGACCGTTGTGCCTTCCCGGTCGACCGAGGCCTGTGTGCCGGTCGACCGAGGATATAGCCGTTGGACCTTTTTGGCTATAAAATGAGTTCTTTCCCTTACCAAAAGTTGGGAATTTTTAGCCCCTCCTTGAGAGGTATTGAGGCATATCAAAAGGGAAAAGAACCAAGGGATGAAGGGGATGATTAGGAAAGCTAAAGCTTGGATTAATGAAGTTAAACCACCAAGTAGGCTCTTCCTTCCTTAATCATATGTTTTCATGCTTTTGTTTTATTTTTGGTAAATCATTTCTAGCATGTTAAACTATGTTTGTGTTGTGTCCTTAACATATTTTATGTTTTGAGTTGATTTATTGTTTTGGATACAACACCATATGATTCAATCCAAGTAGTACTTGAATTGGTAAATCAAAGTAGATCATGTTAATGAAAGAACCTTTGAAATTATATGTAACATGATTCCTATACTTGGTTGAATCTTTGGTTGTTGTTTTCCATCATAAGAAAATCACTTTCAAAAGTATCTTATGTTTTGGACTCAACTTCTTTACAAATCATATGTTTTCATGTTTTGTTTTATCATTGGTAAATCTTAGTAACATGTTAACCTATGATGTGTTGTATCCTTAGCATGTGTTATATTTTGAATAGATCTATTGTTTTGGATACATCACCATTGATTCATCAAAGTAGTACTTTATCTTTGGTAAATCTAAGTAGATCATGTTAATGAAATATGTAACATGATTCATATACTTTGTTGAATCTTTGGTTGTTGTTTTCCATCATAAGAAAATCTCTTTCAAATGTATCTTATGTTTTGGATTCAACATCATTACAAATCATATGTGTATTATTGTTTTAAAGTTTCACAACTTGCATCACTTTGATAGGTAAATCATTTTCAAGTTGTATTTATAATTACATATGATTTGTCCCCTCTTTTCAATCAAATCTATTTTTATGTTTTGAGCTTCATTGGTGATTTGATTGACATCCCTATGCATCACATGTTTAGAGCTAATCCATTTCATACAACTTGTGTAACTTTGATATCATTAACAAGTTGTTACTTTTAACATGTGATTGCATTATATCCTCAATCATAAATGTGTTATGAGCTAAAACTTTCAAAAGCCTTAGGCTTACATTTATGAGCTTTCATTTTCAAAATGATTGAGGACCACACACACACACTTCATTTGTTTTCATCTTTGCATTCATAGTGTGAGTGTGTATTAGTTTTTCACTTCCATATCCGCCTATTTAAGAGGCATTGTAATGAGCTAAATTGAATCTCCATCAAGTGTATTAAAGACACTATTTTAGTGAGATAACCAACCTTGTGGTTGAAGAGGTTATTGCTTAGCCTATAAAAGCATAGTGTATAGGTTGATGTTAAGCCTTGAAAAACATCATTGTAAGGTTATTGCTTAGCCTTGGAAAGCATATTGTAAAGGTTATTGCTTAGCCTATTGAAAAGCATAAATAGTGGAAATCCGGTGGGGTGTTGGTTCACAAGCCGGTAGTGGATGTAGGCATTGAGGCCGAACCACTATAAATCCTTGTGTGATGGTGCTTGCTTTGTGGTGATTGTTTATATTAGCTTCCGCATATTGTTTGATAATCATCACTTGTGACTAGTTGGTTTTAAAGAAGTTAAAATTGATTAAAATTGGTCATAAAAGAAGCTCACCCTATTCACCCCCCCTCTAGGGTTCGGATCCTCATGGACTTACAAGTGGTATCAGAGCGGGTTACTCCATTTTAGGGCTTAACAACCCGGAGTTGATCCTTGCTAGATTTGAACCCTAGTGTTGTGATTTAATGCATATCTTTTTAAAGATTTCCACTATGTTTGAAAATGAATTTTTCCCTAGCCTCATTGCACCACTCTAAGACTTTTCTAAGTTATATCTTCTAGAGTTGGTGAGTCCTCAAAGTGATCTCTCAAGGACACATTTTCAAGACCTTAGGTGTTTTTTCAAAGGTAGACTATTTGAGTAACCTTAAGGCCTTGATACCCCTAGACCAACCTATGTTTTTTAGTTATATCTTTTTGTTGGTCATGATACATTTGCATTTTGTTGCTTTATAGTCACATCTTTTAAAATGCAATGTTTCTTTGTGATCATTTGATTTTGTCTTCATGAACTTTTATAGTTATATCTCATGGTTTTCAAAATCCTTTGATTGCAATACTTTCATGATGGATTTGCATTTTGTTCATATAGTTATATCTCTTGTAGTGCATATCTATTCATGATCAATTGATTGTGATTACAAATGCTTTCTTAGCTAATTTTTCATGATCAATTGATGTTGGAAAATCATTTGATGATTGTCATAGTTATATCCTTTTTGGAAATCAAATGATTTGAAGCAACTTTAGTTTTCCATTGATTTACAAGTTATATCTTTTGATATGGAAAATTTGTAAGTGTCTATTGTTTTACAAATTGAAAATTTACAATAGTACACTTCTTGTTTTTCAAATTCACTTGCTCATAATTCTATTAATGATTCTTTGTTGGAATTTCATATATTGAAGTGATTTGAGAAACCTTGGAAAATGTTCTAAGCTTTATTAGTTATATTTATAGAAGCATTTTCCTTGAATTTATTTCCTTGTGCCTTATTATGATTGTATCTTTTGAAAGGAAATAATGTTTACAAACAATTTGCATCTTTGCTCATTGAGTTACATTCTTTATGCAAATTGATTTTGATATCTTACTTTGCTTGGTTGGATATGATTTCATTGATTTGCATTTTTGTGATTATCTTGGTATATATTCTCATTAATGCATTTTGATGATTGTTTATGTGCTTTATAGTAAAATCTTGTTTTTGAGCTTTTTATGTACATATGTGATTTTATGTGCTAAGTTCATTTGGTATAGACCTCATATCCATTTTCCATTGCATTGTAAGCTTAGTACATTTGCTAAGAGTGGAGATGTTACATGATAGATTGATTTCTTTAACTTCATACCTTCTTGTGCTTAAATAGTTATATTCCTTTTTGGATGATTGGTATGAGTTAGATCTTGAATGTTGATTAATCCTCTCTATGCAAATGTCATAGTGTTCTATGTATGGTTGTGGTATTTATAATATTTGTTGAAACCATACTAGAACCCAAATCCATCCTCTTTGCCTTCTAGTCATATTTTTATTGGATGGTTATGATGTTGATTCATGTGTATTTTCTAAGTGTTTTCATTCTTATACATGTTTCAACTTCATAAGTAGTGTTCTTAATCATATGAAACTCTTTGAAACCCATTTCTCATATTTCTATATGTTTGATGGATATCTTAGATGTTGAATTCATATGATTTAGACACTTTGGAAATTGCATGCTTTACCAAATCATATCTTTTTGCATTGCAATTTCTCTTGTTCATCACTATGCTCAATAGTTATATCTTTAAAAGTGATGAATATGCATTTATGATGCTTGATGGAATTTTGTCACATTCTTGCTCTTTATCATGTTATCAAATTCAATTGGTTTCATTTGGTATAATGTTTGATTGATTTGATTTCTTGTGAATGTGATAAATCTTGTGTGCATTGGATTGAACTTGATAAGTAATATGATTGTTCCATGTCACACACCATTAGCATCATAATGTTCATGTTGCCACCTCTTTTGCTCTCATAGGTATATCTCTTGACCACCATGTTTATGTGTTCATAATATTGGTTGGTTATAGTTGAGGTTGGCTTCATGCTTGAATTTCATTTCACTCATCTTGCACTTTAATAGTCATATTTAATGATTGAATGAAATGATTTTCAAAACTTTCATAGCTTATGTTCTTCTTAGTTAAATTATTTGATGCTATGATTAGTAAACCCCATTGCTTCATGGATAGCTCTAATTTGGATTTTTCCTAATAGGTATATCTTTAAATCCATTTTAGAGTGATTGATTTTATTAAGTCATATCCTTAGATCTCAATTGGTATTCTTTGTTTTTCCAATTGATATCCATGATTGCTTTTCTCTTTGACCTTGCTTTCTTTTGGCAATTTGATCATATGAGCTTTATAGTTAAATGAATCTAATCCTTTCCTTGAAGTTGACCCTCATTGGTAAAACCATCTTCTTCTTGCATCTAATAGTTAAATCTTTGTCAAATGTTTGACAAAAGGAGAGAATGGATTGAGGGGGAGTGTAAACCTTCATAGGAAGTATTAGTTTTGATCAAATTGACCCTTAGATTGCCTTTGAGCCCTTAGAGACTACTACCTCACATGATAGCCTGTTATGTATTTCATTTTCGATTTCATTTGTTAACAGGTGCTACTAAAGGTATTTTCCTTGTTTCATGTGTGTAGGTACCTTTGCAATTTAATGGCAAAGGGGGAGAAATTATGCAAGTTCTCAATAGGGTGAAGAGAATGTCCAAGCTTCCTAAGGGGAGAGTTGTGTATGATCTTCTACAAAGGGAGAGAATGCATAGCTTGCCAAAGGGAGAAAGAGGCATGGTCAAAGGGGGAGAGCTAATAGAAGAAAGAAGCTTGGAAGCTAAAGAAGATGCTTGGATAAAGAAAGAAAGAAGAAAGAAAGCTTGAAGAGTGATCAAGCTCCAAGCATCATGAAGATTGAAGTCCAAGAGCCCAAGCTTTGAGAAGAAGCATCCAAGAAGATTTCAAGCCTTGTCCAGCTGAGGGGGAGCTGAAGACTAAGTGTGTATGTTCAGTGGTGAGTGAGTTTGCCATCAAATTGCAAAGGGGGAGATTGTTAGGGTTTTTGTAGATTGCAATTTGATGGTTGCATTATCATTCTAGCATCATTTGATTTACACACTTGCATTGGTTTTAAATAAACTTGAAATCTTGTTTTATTCATGCATTACTTTTTAGTTTTGTAAAAGTATTGATTTATGCATGTTTTGGTTTCAATCTTGGATGCATTTGATTTAGAAAAGAGTTTTCAAAGAAATCAAGCAAGCCTTGTTTTAAAAAGTTTTGAAACTTTTTAGGCTTTTTATGGCATGTTTTAAAAACCTTTAGAATCCTTAAAACATGTTTTCCAAGCTTGATTTAGTGGCCAAAAGGTCCCCCAAAGAAAAACCTTCAAATATGCAAAAGTTGCATTTTTTGCAAATAGGGGGGAGTCCCGGCAGTGTCGCCGGTCGACCGAGACACAGGTCTCGGTCGACCGAGACAACTGGAGGTAAAAACTGCATTTTTGCACTGAAACCTCCAACGGTCAGAAATCTGACCGTTGTGCCTTCCCGGTCGACCGAGGCCTGTGTGCCGGTCGACCGAGGATATAGCCGTTGGACCTTTTTGGCTATAAAATGAGTTCTTTCCCTTACCAAAAGTTGGGAATTTTTAGCCCCTCCTTGAGAGGTATTGAGGCATATCAAAAGGGAAAAGAACCAAGGGATGAAGGGGATGATTAGGAAAGCTAAAGCTTGGATTAATGAAGTTAAACCACCAAGTAGGCTCTTCCTTCCTTAATCATATGTTTTCATGCTTTTGTTTTATTTTTGGTAAATCATTTCTAGCATGTTAAACTATGTTTGTGTTGTGTCCTTAACATATTTTATGTTTTGAGTTGATTTATTGTTTTGGATACAACACCATATGATTCAATCCAAGTAGTACTTGAATTGGTAAATCAAAGTAGATCATGTTAATGAAAGAACCTTTGAAATTATATGTAACATGATTCCTATACTTGGTTGAATCTTTGGTTGTTGTTTTCCATCATAAGAAAATCACTTTCAAAAGTATCTTATGTTTTGGACTCAACTTCTTTACAAATCATATGTTTTCATGTTTTGTTTTATCATTGGTAAATCTTAGTAACATGTTAACCTATGATGTGTTGTATCCTTAGCATGTGTTATATTTTGAATAGATCTATTGTTTTGGATACATCACCATTGATTCATCAAAGTAGTACTTTATCTTTGGTAAATCTAAGTAGATCATGTTAATGAAATATGTAACATGATTCATATACTTTGTTGAATCTTTGGTTGTTGTTTTCCATCATAAGAAAATCTCTTTCAAATGTATCTTATGTTTTGGATTCAACATCATTACAAATCATATGTGTATTATTGTTTTAAAGTTTCACAACTTGCATCACTTTGATAGGTAAATCATTTTCAAGTTGTATTTATAATTACATATGATTTGTCCCCTCTTTTCAATCAAATCTATTTTTATGTTTTGAGCTTCATTGGTGATTTGATTGACATCCCTATGCATCACATGTTTAGAGCTAATCCATTTCATACAACTTGTGTAACTTTGATATCATTAACAAGTTGTTACTTTTAACATGTGATTGCATTATATCCTCAATCATAAATGTGTTATGAGCTAAAACTTTCAAAAGCCTTAGGCTTACATTTATGAGCTTTCATTTTCAAAATGATTGAGGACCACACACACACACTTCATTTGTTTTCATCTTTGCATTCATAGTGTGAGTGTGTATTAGTTTTTCACTTCCATATCCGCCTATTTAAGAGGCATTGTAATGAGCTAAATTGAATCTCCATCAAGTGTATTAAAGACACTATTTTAGTGAGATAACCAACCTTGTGGTTGAAGAGGTTATTGCTTAGCCTATAAAAGCATAGTGTATAGGTTGATGTTAAGCCTTGAAAAACATCATTGTAAGGTTATTGCTTAGCCTTGGAAAGCATATTGTAAAGGTTATTGCTTAGCCTATTGAAAAGCATAAATAGTGGAAATCCGGTGGGGTGTTGGTTCACAAGCCGGTAGTGGATGTAGGCATTGAGGCCGAACCACTATAAATCCTTGTGTGATGGTGCTTGCTTTGTGGTGATTGTTTATATTAGCTTCCGCATATTGTTTGATAATCATCACTTGTGACTAGTTGGTTTTAAAGAAGTTAAAATTGATTAAAATTGGTCATAAAAGAAGCTCACCCTATTCACCCCCCCTCTAGGGTTCGGATCCTCATGGACTTACACACCCCCCCAAGGTCTCCTCTCTCCTTCGATCCAACATGGCCTAAACGTGGCTCTTCAGCTCGTTTACTTGGTTTTTCATTGGATATAGGACCTCTCCTTGGTCTTTATCCTCTAAAAAACTGAGGTTTAAGCCAAGCCAAAGAATCAAAGCATCAAGCGTTCTCATCTAAAGGACGATGGTGAAGTCCATACATGACATGCGACCGTCAATCTGAACGAGTCCCCACAATCTCCTGAGAAGTCAGATACTTTTTCTTACTTTTCTTTGTATTTTTTATTATTTGTAAAGAGGCAAAACAATCACATTTCTTGTCTTTCATTATTGATGAGATTTGTAAATCGCCTTTCACGACACAAATCACCTTTCACGGCACAAACTGCCTTCTACGGCACAAAAATCGCCTTTCACGGCAAACAAAAATGAAATCGCCTCCTACGGCATTTAAAAAAATTTCTCTTTCTTAAAATATATATGCAATGGAAAGTTAGAAAAGAAATTGATTTCCTTTCTACTTGTGAAGGTGAATCTTCAGATCACCATTTCAAATTCCAAGTAGAATAGAAAATCTGGCATACCGTACAAAAAAATGTTGATGACCTCGCTTTTCCTCCTCCGCCATGCTCCCAGCGCCCCAGGGGTGGGAAGCAGAGGACGAAAGGTCGGAACCCCCATCAAATTGGCATACCCGGTGGGACTCGTTCATTTGAGAACGCGATGCTTGAATTCTTAGGCTCCTTTCTAGTTGGTGGCCTATGTTGGATCTTGCATAAAAAAAAAAACATGAGATGGGATTTTTGGAAATTTCTACCTTTGAACTTTTTTCCATTCTTTCTCATTTCAAAAAAAAAAAAAAGAAATCTGATGTCTCGTTTTTGGATTCAATTTTGAGAAACTTTGATCCTCTCCTCTTTGAACTTGATAGCTCATTGAAATGTTCGCAGCTATTGTTCTTATTGGGGAATGGAACATCTTTTCTCTTTAATGAGTCCGATAAGGATTTCCAAAAAAAACTCTTAAAAAAAATCTTTTTTTGGATTCAAATTTGAGAAAGTTTGGTCCCCTCCTTTTCGGATTTAGCGCTCGCAGAAATGTTTGAGCCCTTATTCGGATTGGGACACCATTCGTTCTCTTTGATGAATCCATTAGAAATTAAAAAAAAAATTAAAATTCAAAACCCACTAAGGTTCCACCAATTGCGTTCTTTGACCAAAGTAGGTCTAAGAAAAGCCTTGTCCAGAGCGTGGATGCAGCTAGACTATTCAAGGCAAGGGTCCTTCAAACGGGTTCATAAAGTAATCCTACCCTTACCTGGGGGCTGATCTATCTACTAAGGTTTCATAAGACCGAATTGGAAACCTTTGTGTACTCTTCAAAAAAAATCTCAGAAAAAATCTTTAAAAAAATCCTTTCAAGAAAAAACTTTCGAGTTCAGATTTGAGAAATATTGGTTCTTTCCTTTTCAGATTTTGCGCTCGCAGAAATGTTTAAGCCCTTGTTCGGATTGGAACACCATTTGCTCTCTTTGATGAATTCAATTTTGATAAAAAAAACTCCGTCATTTTGAATTCAGATTTGAGAAATCTTGGTTCTTTCCTTTTCGAATTTAGCGCTCGTAGAAATGTTTGAGCCCTTGTTCGGATTGGAACACCACTTGCTCTCTTTGATGAATTCAACCTTGACCTTTCAAAAAAAAACTGGTCGTGCTGTCGCAGGCACCCAAAAATAATAAAACCTTTACTCCTAAAAATATATGTAGCAGTGCGAGTAAGGATCGTTCCCACGAAGAGTGTTTAGCCAAATTTTATGCTATGTGATCAAAGATGAGGGGTTTTGTCTATGTTGAAAGAAAAATAAATAAATAAAAGCAAATAAAGAGCAACAAAGTAACGAGTTCATTCAAATGAGCAAGCATTGATCAAAGTTAACATCCACCATCGGAAATTCGGAACTGATCATTGATGCAAAAATAAATCAATTAACACTTTGACTATTCATCGTTGGAATTAAATTCCCACCTCCTTAATTAGTTAATTAGAAAACACACGCTCTAATTAACCCTAATTACTAAACAACCTAAGACAAATGCTATAGATTTGATTTTGTAAAAGCATTAAAATTAGAGAGATCGATGAACCCAAATAACACAAACACAAGCGGTTGCATTAATTTAGCCAAGTGTTCTTCCTAATATCTAACAATTACTGACGCAGTAAATTATTAAATATCAGTTGCTTCGCAAATTTGAGGGATCAAACAATTACAGATTTGATTTCTAATTTAGCTGTAGATTGCAACGAAAAATATACTAGTATGCATCCTAGCAATTAAATGAAACAATCATGATAACAAATTAAGCATAGAAGAACAACCCATATTCAAAGCATAAATTGAACAATGAAAATAAAGTAGATCTCACAGTATTTATTCCGAGGCTTCAGTCTCCTTCAACCAATTACAGAAAATTAGCCACGCAGGGCCATGATAACATGCAAAATTAGAAGAAAAGAAAGAGAAAGAGAAAGAATACTCGGGTGGAGAGAATAGGGTTTGAATGTCGTGTTATGGGTATTTATAGAGGTGGGTTAGGTTAGGGGAGGAGAAAAAAAAGGTAATTGGGCCCATGTGATGGAGAGAAAAGGAATGAGGGAGAGATAAAGTAGGAGAGGATGAGAGATGAAAGAGAGAATAGAAAGAAGACATTGGAGATGGAATGTACCCGTGAGTTTTGAGAGAATTTGAAGTGGCGAGGGATTGGAGGTGGAAATTAATAAAATAATCAATTAAATTCTAACTTAGTCAAAATCTTCTTCTTGACCATATCTTTCACTCGGGCTTCTTTTGGACTCGACCCAAGAATTAAAGTTGCACTATTTTTCGTTTTGCACAATATGAGCCCAATATTTGATATGTTTTGACGAACTCCTGATTTCTTCAAATTTACCATATTGCCCTTCTGCTTGATTTCCTCTAAACTCGACCCGGCTCTGAACCAGCTCCGTCTAATCAGCATGTTGAATCATCTTGATTTGCTCGGATGAGAGAGTTATGCTCAGATTACGAAGCGAGGTCCAAACTGTCCAGAATCGCCCAATTAGCTTCGTTTTGCACTTAATGCCTCCATTTGCACCTAAATAAAAAATATAAGAATAATGAGTACATTTAGGCATCAAATAAGTATAAAGCACTTAACATTAAGGGAGAAAAATATGACATTTTGCATTCTCATAAAAAACCTCCATCACTTTTGGGTTCAAATTCTAGAAATTCTGGTCCCTTCCCGTTCAGACTAAGTGCTCGCAGAAATGTTTGAGCCTTGTTTGGAATGGAATACCATTTGCTCTCCTTTATGAATCCAATCTTGACCTTTCAAAAATCCCATCTCGTGTCCCTTCCAAGGATGTGATTTACAACATTTGTGCCTAGCGGTGCTAGTCCGCCCTTTCAGGTCTACTGTATTCGCGACCGACACATTTGTATCTCCAACCTTATATCATCTTACCTCGAGTGAGCCTTGCTTCTCGGTAATTTGAATTAATGTTCACAATTACTTATAGTAGTAACTAGGATCTTCGCCCTGAGCCTACCATACTTGCATTTAGAACAATTGTACCCTCTATGGCTTTTTGCCTCTTTCATCTTGCTTGGGCTAGGCCGTGTCCCCTCGAGCGATTTGAAAAGAAAAAACCATAGTTATTCTCCATTTATGGTCACTACATTCTTGTGATTACTAGTGGATCGGGTCTTGTTTCAGAAGTTTTCAAAACTAACAATGGCAGCTTCATTGACCATCACTTTTGATGAGAACAAGTACTAACTCTTGCTTCGAGAAAAGCAAAACAAGCGCACTCACAAGCGCCCTAGCAGCTGCCGAAGCATCACCTCCCTTAGCAACTCTCAAACCGGGTCAACCTCTACTCCCCGGACCATCGTCTTCGGGTCGTTGGGACCATTCCCACTCCCCGCAGAAGAAATTACACCTGCCAAGAAGCAGAAAACCGCACCTGCACATGTCGCTGCTCCGACACCAAGGGCAACAATCAAAAAGCCTGAAGCCCGTGGCAACCCCACGAAGCCTCAACCTCCAAGAAACCAAGTCTGCCCCAAGACCTGGTCCCCAAGACCTTCCCCAAAACAAAGGAGGTCTCAAACATCTACAAAGCTAGCATACCTTGCCCCTCTCAAATAGAAAGATTTATCTCAAAGAAGTGTCCACTCAAACACTCAAAGAGATACAATTTAAGCTCAATACATTTGCCTCTTAAATAGGCTGATATGAAAGTTTAAAACTAGATACAAACATACACAAACAATTAGCAAAGGTGTGTGCTCAAAGTGTATGAATGTTTACTTCAATCAATTTCTAAAATGAAGCTCTTAAATGAATGCTTGATGCATTTGAAAATCTAAGCTCAGAAAATGAAGATTGAAGTTATAAGCTAATCACATGAAAAGTTCAAACAACTTGAAAGAATATACTACACAAGTTGTAAGAAGTTTAAAGACTAAAAACACATGTGATTGAGACAAGAATGATTGCAAAACAATCTAATATTCCAAAGTGATATTGTGTATGCAAAACATCTCAATTAAAGCTAGAAATCATGCAAATATGAAATTACAAAAAATTAAACATGCATGGTTTTAAATGGAATGAAAGTCAACATTAACTTGAAAGATATACCTTTTAAATCTCAAACATTTTGATTTCCAATACCCCTCTAGCTTTCTCAGCTTATT
The DNA here is from genome assembly GCA_038049695.1 of Cinnamomum chago. Classification (NCBI taxonomy): domain Eukaryota; kingdom Viridiplantae; phylum Streptophyta; class Magnoliopsida; order Laurales; family Lauraceae; genus Cinnamomum; species Cinnamomum chago. The sequence goes on from CP142461.1 coordinate 38,875,508, forward strand.
CCTCTTCTTTAGGCTTCAATATGGCTCAAAGGTTTCACTCAACAAGCCTGTTGAAAGAAGGGAATGAAATGGAATTTTGTACAAAAAACAGTCCAACGGCTAGTTGGCCCGGTCGACCCCATGACCCCCGGGTCAACCTGGCCCAACGGTCATATTGGCCCAACAACGAGTTCCCCGGTCAACCTGGACAGGGCTCGGTTTACCGGGTGATCTGGCCAAAAGCCCAACGACTAGTTGGCGCGGTCGACCGGGTGCAGGGGTCAGTCAACCGGGTCAACTGGCCTAGGATGAGTTCCTGTAGATTTTTCAATTTTCTAAAGATGAGATTTGGAACTCATGGCAAGTATGATTTAAGCATAATAATATGATTCTAAAAATGAGGAATATATGCAAATAACAAACCTAGATTCTTAACTTGATTTTCCAAAAATATGCATGAAAAAATAGGTTCTCAAAAGGGTATTTAAGTTCTAAAACATGCATGAATAAATCATTTGAAAATCAAATACAAATGCAAGCTAGAAACTTAGATTCCAAAGTCAAAACTAAGATGCATGAGTGTGTGATCAATTGACAGTGAAAGTGATCGTGAATCCATCAAATTAGCAACAAGCAAAAACCTAACAGAGTTTGTGGACTGCTATTCTGGAGTCTAAGCTGGGCATTTCAGCGTAAGACCATGCAAAACAATCAACGAACTCACGAAGAAAGGCGATATACTCGGGTAACTCATCATCCTTTATATTCTTACTTATGAATATAGGACGTGGGTTATCAGGTGTCCCCAAGTCTATATTTTGAACAAGATCTTCTGTTGGAAGGTTTGAAAGTGGTTCCTCCACAATGTTTTCAGAGGCTTCCAACTTAACAAGACCTTCCAGAGTTCCAAAGGCACTTACAGACCGAGGCTTTGTTTTTTGTCCATGGGTCTTCTTGATCGGTATTCTTCTCAAGACTGGCAATGAGATGATCCCAATCACCTGTTGAAACTGGGTCGAAGTAAGGTACTTCTTTTGGAGGCGATGGTTCTTCTGGGCTAGAAAACCGTGCATCTGTGTGATTGGACAATTCCTCTTCATCGCCAGAGAAATCGTACCAATCGGAAGAGCTTCCTGGATCCTTAGCGGGTGGCTGCTTAAAGAGATATCCAGGGAGGTCAATGTCTTCATGGACACAAGATCTTGAAGCTTGGTCGGCAAAATGACTTTATAGCCTTTGTGTCAACTGTCTCATGGGAGTGTCAGGATCATACCCTAGCCCGTATAAAGACTTGTCTATGTGACGATGGAGTTTCCAATCCTCCAGTTGACTTTTGGTTAGGGTGGGTTCCAATGGTATAAGGATACCATGACCACCTCCCAAACTGATTGGATTTTGAGCATCATAGCCCATTTTCTTCATGATAGCTTGTGTCATTGGACAATATAGGAATATTTGAGGCATACCTTCATTTTGGAAAGGTTCAACCGAAGATTTTGGTGAAGAGACTTCCGATTTGTGGAAGAAGATTGTATTTTCTTCTGCCGACATTGCCGGAACGATGAAGGAAGCAGATGCAGGGCCTTCTACGTCGGCAGGCGTCTCCAATGGAGTGAGAGCGGGCTGAAGTTGCTGAGTATCAGCTTGGCTTGACGATATGTCGTCTTCTGGGTCTGAGTCCGAGTCCGTGTCTTGCAAAATAGACACGAAGGAGACAGTGAACTTGCCCCCAGCCTTTTGTTTTGTCTGCTTTACCTTGGTAGTGATTGCCAAAGGCTTTGAAGGTTTGAGGGAGACAATGAAGGGAGAATGAATGCTCTCTTCGGTTTTGCTGGAAGATTTGTTTTCTTCTGATGATTGCTGAGGAGACTTGCCTTTATCTTTCTAGAGATTTTTGGCAAAGGGCGTTGTTTCTTCCTTCTTTCCTTCTTCTTCGTCTTTGTACATTTGAGTGTCTGCAAAATGGACATCTTTGCCTTTGAAGGGCTTTTTATCTGCAAACACTCGATGTATTAAGCCGTCGTTGCCAACGAACTTGATGCACTAATGTAGAGTTGAAGGGACGACACCATTCTCATGTATCCAAGGGCGTCCAAGAAGAATGTTGTAGCATGAAGGGGTTCTTATTGCGTACACAGTGACTTCAGAGATAAGATCTGATGGGGGCTCCGACCTTTTGTCCTCTCCTTCCAACCCCTGGGGCTGCCGGGAGCATGGCGGAGGAAGTTCTGGCCTTCCTTGCTGGTGAGAAGCACAAGATAGGCTTTCTCGGTGGACAGGACGTCATCAGATCTGAAGCTGCACAAGAGATACCTGGTGAGGTCTTGAGACAGCTAGAAGAGGTGGAGGCCGAGATTGACGCTTGGATGCAAGCGGAACGAACGAAGGCTCCCTTGGAGTCCACTCGGAGGAGCAGACCATCTGGCGAGTGAAAGTCCGCTATGGATCCTAACCCTAGAGGGGGGGGGGGGTGAATAGGGTGAGCTACTACTATGACCAATTTAAACCAATTTTAACTTCTTAATAAAAACTAGTCACATGTGATGATTAACCATACAATATGCGGAAGCTCAAATAAACAATCACCACAAAAGCAATCACCACAACACAATGTTTATAGTGGTTCGGCCAACGTGCCTACATCCACTACCGGCTTGTGTCTCCAACACCCCACCGGATTCCACTACTTATGCTTTTTACTAGGCTAAGCAATAACCCTTACAATATGCTTTTCTTAGGCTTAGCAATAACCTTACAATGTTGTTTTTCTAAGGCTCAACAACAACCTCTCAATTGTGCTTTTCTAGGCTTAGCAATAACCTTTACAAATTGCTTTTCAAAGGCTAAGCAATAACCTTACACAAAGATGATTTCTCAAAGAAGGTGTCTTCACAAAAGATCACTCTAAGAGATTACAAATTAAGCTCAATTGGAATTGCCTCTTAATAGGCTAAAAGGAAAGTGAAATTCCAAATTATAAACATACACTTAAAACAAGCTAAAGTGTGTGCACAAGTGTATGAATGTGTTTCTTCAATCAATGTTAACTATGAAGCTCTTAAATGAATGCATGATGCATTTTAAAATCAAAGCTTATAAAAATGATGATTGAAGAGAAAACTAATCACATAAAGAATTCAAACAACTTTGATGAAATGAATTAAACAAGTTGTATGAATGTTAAAATCTAAGAAAGCATGTGATTAGGATAAGAGAGTTTGCAAACTAATCTAATTTACCAAGGATGATTTAGAGTTTGCAACACATCTCTTTAAAAGCTAGAAATCATGCAAATATGCAAATACAAAGATTTAATGATGCATTGATTCTACTTTTAATGGAAATCAAAATGATAAGTAAGGTCTACCTTTTTAAATCTCAAACATTTGATTTCCAAATGGCCTTCTAGCCTTTCCAACTTCTTCCCCTTTGTTTGGCTCCAAAATGCTCTCAAGAGCTCATTTGTTCAACATTTGAGAAGTTGGAAATGAATGGACTTTATAGGCAAAAAAACAGTCCACGGGCTAGTTGTCTCGGTCGACCTAGAGGTCTCGGTCGACCGGGAAGGCATAACGGTCGGATTTTTGACCGTTGGAGGTTTCAGTTCAGAAACTGTAAAAAATACCTCCAGTTGTCTCGGTCGACCGAGACCTGTGTCTCGGTCGACCGGCAACACTGCCGGGACACCCCATTTTGCAAAAATTCAATTTTTGCCTATTTGAAGGTATATCTATGGGGGACCTTTTGGGCCACTAAATCAAGCTAAAATACATGTTTTAGAGATTCTAAAGGTTATTAAAACATGATTATAAGAAGCCTAAACAAATTTGAAAACTTTAAAACCATAGGCTAGCTTGATTTGAGAAAAACTCTTTTCAAATGAAATTGCATACAAAACTGATTCTAAAGGTGCTGAAAGTATGCAAACCTCAAACCTAAATACCTAACAAGATTTTCCAAATGTAGTGCACAAGGAAATAGGTTTTCAAAAAGAGTTTGGGTTCTAAAACCAATGCATCCAAGTTTAAAACCAAAACATGCATAAAACAAAAGCTTTTCCAAATCTTAAAAGCTATGCATGTAAAAAACTAGATTTCAAGGTTTTCTAACACAATGCTAGTGTGTGCATTCAAATGGTGCTAAAGTGCAAATGCATCCATCAAATTGCAAAAACAAAAGACCTAACAGCGAGGAGTCAAGCGAAGGTCCTGACTTTGATGATGGGACGGGCACTTCAAGTAAACCGGCCCGTAGGAGCAAGAGGAAGAGAGGGCAGCGCCGTAATAAGAGACGACATGATGACTCTCCTGATCCAGAAGTCCCTCCCACCATTGCTTAAGAGACGTCATGGGACGTTGATGAGCCTCCGGAAAAGAGGAGTCGAGAGGAAGAAACCGTTGATGCAGGTATGATTCCTCCTCTTTCTCTTTTCGCTTCTTTCATTGAGGTTTATTTTGTTTTTTATTTTCTTTCTCCCGTTTTTTTAGTGGAAGATGATGATTTGGTAATGCCTAAGGTTCCGGCTGATGAAGCTGTAATGGATCCGATTGCGGCATCTGAAGAAGAACTGAGGGACTCTGGAGTGATTCCAGAATCTTCACATGGTACGACTTCTTCGTGTTTTTTTTGTGTTGTCATTTGTTAACTTGTTGCTTGTTTTCTTGTCAGCTGACTTGCCACAGGATTCCGACGATTTCGAGCCATCCATGGACGCGGCCTTTGACGCCGCTTCGAATGAACTCATGGAGTCGTCGAAGAAGGTATTTGTAGCAATAACCCTGATGATAATGATTTTTTCAATAGGATCATATTCATACCTTTTTTTGTTTTATTTTGCTAGCAGGTTGTGAGGTAGCAGGAGAGGTTCCTCCATCTTTCTAAGTGCCAGAGCAGGGGATGCCTGCAGTTGAACCAGAAGTAGGGACTTCTTCTTCCAGTTTTAATGCAGCAGAGATGAAATCTTCTGAGCATATTCCTTCGCCAGTGTCTCCGATTAGAAAGAGCTTAATGATCACTCCTCCAACAGGGCATGACGCGGGCAGTCGACCAATGGAGAGGGGCGAGCCTTCATCCGGGCCATCTCTTGAGAATGCGAAGAAAGTGTTAAAGAGCGTTTCGAGCTCATGGGTCAAAACTCTTTCTTTTGGCCATTTGGAAGCCGGCTTTGGCATGATTAAGCTTGTACAAGACATCTTTGCTAATAGCAAAGAGGTCGGTCTGGACATTGCAGGTGCGAAGGCTTTCGTTGATGAAGTCATAGCTCTAGGCAAGAAGTGGAATGAGACCAAGAACTTCCCAAGTGGTGACTTCTTCAATGAGATGTTTTTGAAGCCTTCTGGCGAGGTCAAGTCTGAGCTGAACGAGATCTCGCAGACTTGGAAGCAATTCGTTCGGGAGAGGAACGTCACTGAGTTGGCTATCATTGAGCTAACAGAAGATCTGCGCCGTGTTGATAGAGAGGTCGTTGAGACCAGGCAGCGTCTTGAGCTATTGGAGGAACAAGTTGCTGCAAAATGGGCTGCCATTGTAGAAGCTCGTGCTAAAGAAGGGACTCTGATTCGCCAACTCGAGGAGGCTGAGTGCAATCTTCGGAGGAAGACTTAAGAGTACGAGCAATGGCAGATTCTTTGGGAAGAGCTTCCCCGTGTTGCAGATGGGTCGGACGTTCTGTCGCATTTTATGGAAAGATTTTGAAGAAGCGTGGCCTGGAAGCTTTAGAGGTTAAGGCCAAGAGTCTGTTTGAGGAGTTGAATCTTCGGTTGAATACCATGTTAGACTGAGCTCCTGACTTTTGTAACAAACTCTTTTTTTTTCTTCTTTTTTTTTTTTTTTTGGTTCCTCCATGTAAAAACATTTTTGGTACTCTGTAAACTTTTTACTCAAATTTTTTTTGATGAAAATAAGCAAAAGTTGGATGAGAATGTTTGTTTGGAAATTTGATCAAAAGATTATCATTTTGTGAGAATCTTTTGTCAAAGGGTTGTTTTGGGCATAAAAGCCAAATTTTGCGGCAAAAGCTTGGATTTTTTATAACTTGAGAGCTAGATTTTAAGGTGGCATGGGAGCCGAAGTTTGTTTTTAGCATGGAAGCCGAAATTTTGTGGCGTAAGAGCCAAAATTTGTTTGTGGCATAGAAGTCATGGTTTTTTTTAGATGGCGTGAAAGCTGAATTTTGAGGTGGCATGAAAGCCCTTTTTTTTAAGTGGCATGAAAACCGATTTTGGGTTGGCATGAGAGGCAAGTTTTGTGGCATAGGAGTCGATTTTGTTTGTTGGCGTGAAAGCCAAAATTTTGGGGTGGCATGAGAGTCGATTTTTTTTCTTTTTAGCGTGAAAGCCAGAATTTTTTTTTGAAAACCGAGTTTTGTTTTGTTGGCATGAAAGCTAAATTTTGAATTGGCATAAGAGCCAAGTTTTGTGGCATAGGAGTCGATTTTGGGATGGCATGAGAGCGGGTTTTTTTTTTGTTTTTGGCATAGAAGCTGATTTTGGTTTTCGAGACGCAAGTATCGACTAAAAGTCGCCTCCCTGCTGAATGGTATTACAAGTATCGATGGAATGTCTCTTCCTTACTAATTCAGTTTGCGAGTATCGATGGAATGTCGCCTCCTCACGAATTGGGGTGCTAGTATCGACTGGATGTCGCTTCCTTGCGAATTGGGGTGCAAGTATCGACTGGATGTCGCTTCCTTGCTTTTTTCAAAAAATTTGGTTTTGTGGGTATCGACTGAATGTCGCTTCCTTACGATTTTTGAAATTTGAGGTCTTTTTATTTGCCTCGATTTTTGTTTAATTTTCTGGCTTTGTGGATATCAACTGGAATGTTGCGTCTCCATGATTTTTTGAAAATTTTGCAAGTATCGACAAAGTGTCGCTTCCTTGAGATTTTGAAATTTTGGAAGTATCGATTAGGGTTCGCATCCTTTCGATTTTTGGTTTTTGCGAGTATCGACTGAGCGTCGCTTCCCCGTGGTTTCTAAAAAACAATTTTTGTTTAAAGACACGAGGGTCGTAAATTTTGACTTAAAACCGTTTTTGGTTGTAAAAGTTAGGGTGGACTAGGGTGAAATTCCAAAGTCCTGATTTTGTTTCAAACCATGAATTTTGGGTTCAAGGGTTGAAAATTTGGTCAAGTCCGGGAAGAGGCTCATAAACTTGGATTTTTTGGAATTTTTTTCTTAACAATGAAACTATGAAAGTAAGCATTATTTTAAGAGTTTTTTTTTTTTTTTTTTTTTTTAGAAATTTCAACATAAGGATGAAAATTTCAAAAGGGTGGGTTTGACGAGCAAGTACCTGGAAACAGGGTTTTGACCGTGCAGGCATTGTTCTGACCCGATGGCGTAAGTCTTTAAGGGTAGTACCGCTTCAAGAACTTGTCGTTGATGGGCAACATATATCTGTCGCCCTCCATGTTTAGAAGAGCGTATTCGCCGTTGGAGAAGACTTTGTCGATGACGAAGGTCCCTCCCATTTTGGTTTGAGTTTGCCTTTGGATTTATGGGCGAAAATCATTGCCCTTTTTACTGCAAGAACCAAGTCACCGTTTTTATAGGCGCGTTGCCTGACTTCTTATCGAAAGATCCTGCCATGCGTGCTTGGTGCAGCTCAATTCTTTGTAGAGCTTCGAGCCATCTTTCATCGAGATTATCCAGTTCTTGGAGTCTCAATTTGACATTGCTTTCCTACGTCATGTCATTTTGCAAAGATAACTTTAAGGAAGGAATTTGTTTTTCCAAAGGGACAACAGCTTCGCATCCATAGACCAAAGAGAATGGTGTACTATGGGTTGGCCCTCGAACGGTGGTTCGATAAGCCCACAGAGCTTCAGGTAGCTTGTCTCCCCAGTCTCTTTTGTGACTAGAGACCATCTTCTTGAGAATTCTGTAGAGTGTTTTGCTAAAGGCCTCTGCCAATCCGTTCGCCGCTGGATTGTATGGAGTCGAAGGACAACTTTGGATTTTGTACTTGTCACAGAACCTGTAGAATCTGTGATCCCGGAATTGTGGTCCGTTATCATGGATGAATATTTTAGGTATGCCGAAGTGACAAATAACGTTGGTGCGCAAGAATTGAAGGACTGATGAGGTCTTCATTTCGCTGAGCGCAAATTCTTCTGACCACTTGGAGAAATAATCTGTAGCGGCGAAGATGAAGCGATGGCCTTTGCTTGATGAGGGAGAGATAGGACCTACGATGTCCATACCCCAGGCTTCAAAAGGCCATGAGATTGTTGTAGGATGTAGCCATTCTGGAGGCATGTGGACATAATCTCCATGAACTTGGCATTGTTGGCAGCGTTTATCAAATTACATAGCGTTTGCTTCCATGGTAGGCCAATAATAACCTAACCTTTTTATCTGATCATAGAGCTTAGGACCAACCTGATGAGCTCCACAAAGACCAGCATGTACTTCTTTGAGAGTTTCCTTGGCTTCTTGTTGTGACAAGCAGCGTAGAAGTACTCCATTGAAGGATTTTCTGTAAAGCATTTTTGAAGGAATATCCAAATGAAAGTTTGAGGCTCGTCTTTGAAGGCTTACCCATTCTTTTGGATCTTCAGGTACGATTCCGAACATAATTTAATCAATGAACGGATCCCTCAAGTCGCCGATCGGAGGTTTGAGGATGGACATCCGACTTCCAACCACTTGGTGGCATTTAGCAACTGCTCGGTGTGTGTTAAGAGGAGGGAGAATCCTTCTATAACACACTGTGATTTGCATGTTTTCCCCCTTTTGGATTGTCATAGATGCGGTGAGTTCGGCCAGGGCATCTGTACGGATGTTTTCACCTCTGAGGATGTGGGTGATGTGACAGATGTCAAACTTTTGTCGGAGCGATTGTGCCTCGTTATAGTAAGGCAACATATCAGGTTTCCTGACTTCAAATTTCTGATTCATCTGATTGACGATCAGTTGAGAGTCCCCAAAAGCTTCCAGCATGGTGACGCCAGATTCGATGGTGAGTTCCAATCCTACAATCAGGGCTTGATACTCAGCCGCGTTGTTTGAACATGGTTCCTGTAGCGAGAAAGAGTGTGGAATCATGTATTTGTCGGGACTAACAAAGAGGATGCCAATTCCCAATATTTTCTTTCCTTTTTCATTTGTCCTGGTTGTGCCGTCAAAGTACATGTCCCAGGAAGCATTTGGTAAGGAAGTTTCCACATTGTAGACAGATTTGTCTGGGAGATCGTTCTTGAGTGGAGAATCCTTAGGCAATGGATGCTCTACTAGAAAGTCTGCTAGAGCTTGGCCTTTGATTGCCTTTTGTGGCACATACCTAATATCGAATTGCCACAGAAGGATGGACAATTTTGCCAATTGGGCATTGAAAGAACTTGCTTTTGTGACAAGGACCTTTAAGAGATTGATCCTCGAAATCAGGTACACTGTGTTGGATAGAAAATAGTGACGCAACTTTTGTACGGCGAACATCACTACAAGACATTCTTTTTAGATTGGAGAGTATAGATGCTCTGCACTTGGCAACATGCAGCTGAGGTAATATAGAGCAACTTCTTTTCCTTCATCGTTTTCTTATGCTAGTAGAGCGCCCAAAGAGTAATCGAGAGCTCTTGTGTACAAGATGAATGGGTTTCCAGTTGTGGGGGCAGCCAGCACTGGAGGTTTGGTCAGGTATGACTTGATGTCTTGAAATGCGGCTTCACATTCAGCATCCCATACAAAGTCCACACCTTTCTTCATTAGGCGAAAGAATGGACGGCACTTTCCTAACAGATTGGAGATGAATCGTCGGATGTATGCTAACCTCCCTTGAAGCCCTTTTAGTTGTCTTAGGGTTCTTGGAGATGGCTTTTCTAGGATAGCCTTGACTTTCGTGGGATCAAGTTCTATTCCTCCTTTCCAAACTATGAGTCCAAGAAACTTACCCGATGAGACACCGAATAAGCATTTTAGTGGATTTATCCGCAGTTTGTGTTTGCGAAGTCGGAGGAAGACTTCTCGAATATCTTTGAGATGGTCTTCTTTTCTTTTCCATTTGATAGGGAGGTCATCAACATAACATTTGACCGTCTTGTGATGCATATCTTGGAATATTTTCATCATAGCCCTCCGATATGTGGCACCAGCATTTTTCAAACCAAATGGCATGACTGTGTAGCAATACACGCCAAACGGAGTCCTAAATGATATGTCTTTCATCTTCAGGATGCATCTTTATCTGATGTAGCCAGAGAATCCATCAATAAATGTCATTCGCTCGAATCCGTACGTGTTGTCGATCATCATCTCTGGTATGGGGAGTGGAAATTCATCTTTAGGGCAAGCATTATTCAGGTCTCTATAATCAATATAGACTTTGATCTGCCCATTTTTCTCTGTCACGAGGGTGATGTTGGCCAACCATTCAGGATGGTGTTCCTCGCGGATGAAACCAATGCTTCTGAGTTTCTGAACTTCTTGTTCAATTTTGTCCATCACATCAGGACGGAATCTTCTTTGGCCTTGTTTGATAGGCTTGATGTCTTTTTGCAGATTGAGTTTGTGGACTGCTATTTTGGGGTCTAAAACAGGCATTTCTGCGTAAGACCATGCAAAACAATCAACGAACTCACGAAGAAAACCGATATACTCGGGTAACTCATCATCCTTTATATTCTTGCTTATGAATACAGGACGTGGGTTATCAGGTGTCCCCAAGTCTATCTTTTGAATAAGATCTTCTGTTGGTAGGTTTGAAAGTGGTTCCTCCACAATGTTTTTGGAGGCTTCCGACTTAACAAGACCTTCCGGAGTTCCAAAGGCATTTACAGACTGAGGCTTTGTTTTTGTCCATGGGTCTTCTTGGTAGGTATTCTTCTCAAGACTGGCAATGAGATGATCCCAATCACCTGTTGAAACTGGGTCGAAGTAAGGTATTTCTTTTGGAGACAATGGTTCTTCTGGACTAGAAAACCGTGCGTCTGTGTCATCGGACAATTCCTCTTCATCGTCAGAGAAATCGTACCAATCGGAAGAGCTTCCTAGTTCCTTAGCGGGCGGCTCCTCAAAGAGATATCCAGGGAGATCAATGACTTCATGGACACGAGATGTTCAGGCTTGGTCGACAAAACGACTTTGTAGCCTTTGTGTCAACTGTCTCATGGGAGTGTCAGGATCATACCCTAGCCCGCATGAAGACTTGTCTATGTGACGATTGAGTTTCCAATCCTCCAGTTGACTTTTGTTCAGGGTGGGTTCCAATGGTATGAGAATACCACGACGACCTCCCAAGCCGATTGGATTTTGAGCATCATAGCCCATTTTCTTCATGATAGCTTGTGTCATTGGACTATATAGGAATAGTTGAGGCATACCTTCATATTGGAAAGATTCAAGTGAAGATTTTGGTGAAGAGACTTCCGATTTGTGGAAGAAGATTGTCTTTTCTTCTGCCGAAGTTGCCGAAACGACGAAGGAAGCAGACGCAGGGTCTTCTACGTTGGCATGCATCTCCAATGGAGTGAGAGCGGGCTGAACTTGTAGAGTGTCAGCTTGGCTGGACGATGTGTCGTCTTCTGGGTCTGAGTTCGAGTCCGTGTCTTGTATAATAGACACGAATGAGACAGTGAACTTGCCCCCAGCCTTTTGTTTTGTCTTCTTTGCCTTGGTAGTGATTGCCAAAGGCTTTGAAGGTTTGAGGGAGACAATGAAGGGAGAATGAATGCTTTCTCCGGTTTTACCAGAAGATTTGTTTTCTTCTGATGATTGCTGAGGAGCCTTGTCTTTACCTTTCTGGAGATTTTTGGCAAAGGGCGTTGCTTCTTCCTTCTTTCCTTCTTCTTCATCTTTGTACATTTGAGCGTCTGCAAAATGGATATCTTTGCCTTTGAAGGGCTTTTTATCTGCAAACACTCAATGTATTAAGCCGTCGGTATCAACGAACTTGATGAACTGATGTAGAGTTGAAGGGATAACACCATTCTCATGTATCCAAGGGCGTCCAAGAAGGATGTTGTAGCATGAAGGGGTTCTTATTTCGTACAGAGTGACTTCATAGATAAGATCACCGATTTGTAACTTGAACCTGATCTTGCCGATTGGCCTTTGAGCGCTCCCATCGTATCCAAAGATGGATACAGAAGTGTAACTCAGCTTGCTAGGTGCGATAGCTAGCTCTTCGAGTGCCGAAGTAGAGATTACATTGAGTACAGAACCTGGGTCGATCTGGACTCTGTGTATTGGCGTTTCTTTGATATACCCTGTGAAGTATAGGGGTCGGTTGTGCTTTGTCTCGCCTAATAGGAGGTCATCCTTATCAAAGGCAATTGTTGCAATTGCTGCCTTTTGGACTGAGAGGCATTCGATGCCTGATCCCTCAGTTTTCTTCTTTTCTCCCTTTGAGGAAGTATTTGATTTTTTGACCCTATAGTCCATTTCAATTTGTAGGCCTTGTGGGGCATGTTTGTCGACATCCGCATTCAGCCTTTGCGGTTCTGAAATCAGACTATCATATTTATCATGGTATTTCTTTTTTTATCTTTATCTTTTTTCTGTCATGCAGCTCAATTTGACTTCAGCAATCAATGAATTGTATCTATCGCTATTTGTTTTCTCTGTACTTAACATTTCCATTGTACTTCTTTTCAGAACTTGGACAAGGCAATAGACAACAAAGCACTTCATGATACATTTTCGACATTTGGTAACATCCTATCTTGCAAGCTTGCAACTGATGCATCCGGGCAATCAAAAGGCTATGGGTTTGTCCAATTTGATCTGGAGGAGGCAGCCCAAAATGTAATAGACAAGTTGAATGGCATGATGTTGAATGATAAACAAGTTTTTGTTGGACCTTTCCTCCGTAAGCAGGAAAGAGAGTGCTACAAAAAAGACAAATTTAATAATGTATATGTCAAAAATTTCTTAGAGTCGACAACTGAGGAAGATCTGAAGAAATTATTCGGTGAGTTTGGAACGATTACTAGTGTTGTAGTGACAAGGGAGGGAGATAGGAAATCCAAGTGTTTTGGATTTGTTAACATTGAGAATGCAGTTGATGCTGCTAGAGCTGTTGAGGCTCTTGTTGGGAAGAAATTTGACGAGAAGGAGTGGTACATTGGTAAAGCTCAAAAAAAATCTGAAAGAGAAATGGAGATGAAAGGACGATTTGATCAAAGTATGAAGGAGGCAGTAGATAAATTCCACGGTGCAAATTTGTACTTGAAGAACTTAGATGACAGCATTGGTGATGATAAACTAAGATAATTGTTCTCTAAGTTCGGTACAATCACTTCATGCAAGGTTGGAGTCTGTTTAGTTAGTGAATGTATTATGCAATAAATACTATTACTCTTCTGACGGCTGGAAGTCAACTCTTCTGACGTGGATGATATTTATATTTTGTCATTTTGTGTGAAATCAGGTTATACGGGATCCTAGTGGCATAAGTAGGGGATCAAGATTTGTGGCTTTCTCAACACCTGAGGAGGCGTCTCGAGCTGTAAACTACTAATATGAAAAACAATTAGACCATATTAGCATTCAAAAATTTTAAAAATATGTGTTAAATATTTTATTTTTCTTTGTTCAATTATTTCTCAGCTAGCTGAAATGAATGGTAAAATTATTGTCAGCAAGCCTCTCTATGTTGCCCTTGCACAGCGCGAAGAGGACAGGAAAGCGAGGTTACAGGTAATTTTTTCTTTCTGATTACGTTTTCTCTACTAAATCTGAATAATACCGCAATACAAGTTACAGATTGAATCACCTTCAGCTACTACTGGTCTATGGAAGTGACCTATAAGCAAATTGAGTGATATGCATGATTGATTTGCACATTGTTGGCTTTGTAGTTTTATTGTTTGGATTCATGACCATCCTTGAAGTTGGTAGTTGGGTTCTTATTTGTACTCAATATTGCGTTCTTTTTTTCTCGCTTCATATTTTACTAATATCTTTATATCGTTTGCCTTTATATTAGCTTTTGTTGTAACTCTGTCTTGTTGCTGTGCAAGTCTTTTCTTGGGCCATCGGTGACGACAATAGTTAGGTGGGTGAAACTCCAACCCCTACGGGGTGTAAGCAATGGCACAATTAAGCCTCAGATACTCTGAGGTGGTAGGGATTGAGAGAGGGAAAGGGGGTTTAAGGAGCGGTTTGGGGAGAGTATGCTGCTCTGATTTGAAGCAACTTTGAGGTCATGTTAATGTGTTTTGATTTTGAATATATGGAATGCAATGTAATCTGTCAAATTGTAGACCTAGCAACTTTTGTTTCTCTAATATAATGTTCACATTGTTCAGCAATGTCTTGCTGCAGTTGCCTCACACCAATGAGACATGAGAAGCTCTAAAAGTGCCTCAATTGCGCCACATTCAACCATCGCCATGGTTGCATCATCTCTTTCCAACAAAAAAATTGTTCCCATTTAGTTGTTCCTTTTGGAAGGAGGAGAAAAACTTACATGTGACAAGTTGCACAAGGTAAGGATCAATCAGAATAATATCCGGATCTGACATGGTCCCTATGTGCTGGATATGGATTCTTTTTTTTTTTTTGCTTTAAAGGTAATTGTATTAAAAGGAAGAAAGAAACAAAGGAAAGAATTTACAAGGGTCTAATAGGACCCCCAAAAGGAAAGAAAAGCACAAGGAAGAGAAACCAACACAGAAGGAAGGCAAGCTCTCAACTTAAACTTTCAGAAACAGACTAATAGACGTGAGCTGGGGACTACAAAAAGGCTTAGAAATGTTCTTCAGAGAAAAGGAGAGATCTTCTTGCAGCTGCAAAATGATGAGATTGAGGGGGAGATATTGATCTTCAAAAATAGACTTGTTTCTGACCTTCCAAAGAGTATAAATAACTACAATGAAAACAGCAGCCATAAGCTTGGAACCTGTTAAGTCATTGCCTTGAGAGAGAGCTAGCCATATAACTGTAGCAGAGAAGGACCTGGGAGGCCTTAAGTCGGCAGCTCTAAAGAGCCAGAGCCAGATTGATCTAGCTTGAGCATAGGAGAAGAAGAGGTGAGGAACTAATTTCTTCATCTTGGAGGCAGCCACTACATCTGGATGCTAGAGAAAATCCCAGGCGTTTCAAGAGGGATTCTGTTGGAGTTCTGTTATGTAACAAGCGCCAACCAAAGCACTGCATTTTGGGAGGAGAGATGTGATTCCAAATAAACTTCGGCCAAGGAAGAGAGGTTGTTTTGAGGGAGAGTAGTCCATCTGGAGAGTCTTTCCATCTAACTAAGGCTATCTCTAACTTCCAGTCTAGGAATGAGATCTAGGAGCTGTCTAGAGAGCTGGAATTGGACTGCAGGCATGATGTCTACAGGGAGAAACCAGGATCCCAAATGGAAAAGAGAAGAAAGAGGTTGGTCTGGAGGGAATTGCATGAGAGGAAATCTTTCAGAGAGAGGCACACCTCCATTCCAAGAATCCAGCCAGAGATTTATATCTATACCATTACCAAAGTCCCAAGTGCTGCCACTGTGCAGAAGAGGAGCAAGACGTCTCATTTTTTTCCAAATACAAGAACCATAAATCGAGTTCTGCTGGTGCCAGATAGGCTTGAATTTGAAGTATATGTCCTTGAACCATTTAGACCAAAGAGAAGAAGCCGTAGACGCATGCCAACCGCGCTTGAGAAAAGAGGCAGTGTTAACTTCAGCAATTTTTCTAATGCCAAGACCTCCTTCAGCCTTTGGAAGAGTAATTGTATCCCATTTAACATAGTTAAGCTTGGAATGGGAAGCATTACCAGACCACAGAAATTGCCTCATCAATCTTTCTAGCTCTTTACAGATAGATGTTGGAATAGGTAGAATGGCAGCTAGATGGATAGGCATACTGGAAATCACATGCTTAATCAAAATCAAACGACCGACAAAAGAGAGAGATTTAGCTTTCCAAGCACTAAGCTTTGCATTAACTGAATCCAGTAGAGAGAAGAAGTGGCACCTCTTGGGAGTTCCAAAGCAAATTGGAGTTCCCAGATATCTGAATTGAGTCAAAGACTCCTTAATACCCAGGATGGAACTGATTTTGTTTTTCCTTCTGGAGCCGCATTTGCCTATGAAGAGCTGACTCTTTTGGAGATTGAAGAACTGTCCAGCTGCTGCCTGATAAGTTTCTCGCAGGTCTTGCAATACAAGGATGCTGGAGGTTGCCCCTTTCATGAAGATGAGAATGTCGTCTGCGTATAACAAATGACAAGGAGTGGAGGGGACAGTGGAAATCTGGCGAAAGATTCCTTGGTTTAAGAGACTTTGCAGGTGCAGGCTCAAGATTTCTTCTGCTAAAATGAATAGGTAGGGTGACAAGGGGTCTCCTTGCCTTAAACCACAGGAGGAGCTGAAGAATCCATGAGGGGTGCGGTTTACCAGCACTGAGCATTTTGAGGTACAAACACACTCTTTAATAAGGCTGATCCATGTGTCTGAGAAATTGAAGAATTGAAGGGCAGCGAAGAGAAAGGACCAGTTGAGTTTATCAAATGCTTTGGTAATGTCTAGCTTAAGGCAAAAACTACCTTTGGATTGCTTGGAGTTCAACTTCTGGAATAACTCGAAGGCCAAGCCAGAATGGTGTTGAATGTTTCTTCCTTTGATGAAGGCAGCTTGATGAGAGGATATCAGGTTTGGGATAATCTTGGCAAGCCTACAGGCTAGGATTTTTTATATAATCTTGTAGGTAAAATTCAGCAGGCTGATGGGTCTGAAATCAGCAAAATTAGAAGGAGATTTTGATTTTGGAATGAGGGCTAAGAAGAAGGTGTTAGAGGCTTTGTGGATTCTCTTGGATTGGAAGAAGTGTTGCACCGCCTTAGTAACTGAATGACCAATGATGTTCCAAGCTAAAGTAAAGAAGACTCCATTAAAACCATCCGGGCCTGGACTACTATGCTTCTTGAGACAAAAAACAACCTCTTTGATTTCTTCTGCAGAGGGCATAGAAATTAAAGTTGAATTCTCAGAGTCTGAGACTTGAAGACTGACAACCTTGAACAAGGTTGGACTGGGCTAGCATTCTAGAGGCTGGAACAGATTGGAGAAGTGCTCAACTGCCAGAGCTTGAATAGTAGCTGGATCTTCAAAGGTTCTGCCATTTGCTGAGATGTGGTTGATATTGTTTGTAGAACTCCTAGCTCTGGTTGAATGGTGAAAGAATTTAGTATTTTGATCACCCTCTTTCAACCTAGCAATTCTTGATCTTTACTGGATATGGATTCTACATCCACTAGGAATTGATGATTACGATGCAGATCCAAGACAACGTGTAAAGCTCATATGAGTATAATCAGATCAGTGGACCTTAAAAAGTTAAAATAGACCTATTGAGAGTATGAATAGGCCCAAGCTTAAGCTCTTAAAGGTATCATTTTTGGGACATGACTGTAGTTTCAAATTTTGAGGCTGAAACATGTGTTTTGGAGGTCCACCAAAATGCAGGGCACCATTATGTTGAATGATAATGAAATGTGGAGACGTGATCTCTTTGGGTGAACGGTACATGGTTTTGTTGGTGAGAGGCCAGAGTGGAACACACTAAGGAGGAGGTGTAGGAGGTGGAAAGGGGAACACTTGGATGGGTGCACATAGGTTTAAATGGTTACCTTTTGACCAAATTGATAGATATGCTTTGATAAGCTTGATCAATTGAGATAAGGCTACTATTGTGACAATGAAAAACATGTTTGATTGAGAATAGGCCTGAACACATGGAGAGGCAAATTTATGATTATGATTGTCTGGGATAAGTACAAGCCTAATATTACTTACCAGATTAGTAGATTGCTCTTGACCATAACCAAATTTCAAGCTCGCCATTAAATAATTATGCCTTTGCTGATCCAACATTGACATGTTTCCAAGAGCTTTCTAACAAGTAATGTGGGTGCTATGTGCTCTATGTTTTCTGCGGTTCCCAAGGATGCCCCAAACACTATCTTTTAAACAACCTCATAATATTAGTTGGATAAAAATTTCAATGTAAAAAGGCATGTGATCCCAATTAGTTGGATAAAAAAGAGGTAGGGTTGACATAGGTTGAATGGAATCATAGTAGCTCAGTTCAATGTTGATGGTAGCATGAGCATTATTTCTTTAATTCTCAAAGGCTACACATGGGACTTTTAGCAGACAGTGTAATTCTCAAGGTGGGGCTTTTAGCAGCGGTTTGTGCTGTCTGCTGTTACACATGGGGCTTTTAGCAGCGGTTTGTGCTGTCCACTGCTACAACATCCACATATAACACCGGTTCAATGTAAATATAGCAGAAAAAACTCTATGCGTGATTAGCGGCAGATTAAAATCATTAGTGGCGGTTTATAACCGCTGCTATTGATAATTTTTAGCAGCCCCTATTCTGCTACAAATACAATCAGCGACGCATGATTTAACGACAAAAGTGTTGGTGACCATTTTTCTACCGCAAAAGGCATTACGGCGGTTTTTATTTGCCACTATATGTAATTTTTCTTGTGATACTGTTACCTAATCTATTTTGGTGGACAGAAGAGAAGGTACCTATAAATAATGATGATGCAAAAAGAATAGGGATTAAGCGTTAACTACATGAATTAGAGAAGGATGAGTATCAAATAGCTAGCCATGTTAAAATAATTAGTTGGCTTTATTACAAGATGTTAGAAATAATTACTTGGAAATTTATATTCGGAGCCTTATGGCCAGATTCTCTATTTCACATTATTGGTTGCCCATTCAGTTTTAAAGGTAAATAAATTTTTCTATGCTATTGTTATTATGGAATTATGTTTATTTTTAAAAAATATGTCAGTGTCATTTGACCCTACATGAGTTAAGTGGGACCGTTGCACCGCAAAATTGATCTTAGGGTCCCAACTATCATCATTTTTAGGGCATGACACCCTCCTTTCTTCCTTCCTTTTCTTTTTCTCTTTCTCTTTCTCTTTCTTTCTTCCTATCTTTCAACTATCCTCTATATCGCTCAATCCCTCTTTTTAAAAAGAAAAGAATAGTGGCAAAATCCATAATTCAAACTGAGATTTCGGATTTCAACCAATATGATCTGAAATTTTGGCCAGAAAGTGTGAGGGGGTATTTTGTTTCGGTTTACTGACCGAAACGAAAAGTTTTGGCCATTTCGGTGGAACTAAAACGAGATTGATAACTCTTGAGGGTATAGATGCATGCCACATGAATATATATTTATAAATATATATGTATATGTATATATGTATATATATATAGGGAGATGCTCCTATGAGAGATATCTCTCATCTTATATGAGAGATATGGATGGGGGCCCTCACATTGAAGTTGTTGGCATTGGATATGGATGTGAGGGCCCCCACCTTAACTCTCATAATAAGGTGAAAGATACTCTCATAGGAGCATCACACACACACACACAGATATATATATATATATATATATATATATATATAACGGAGGGTGTTCCAGCCCTTTGGGCAAGACTAATCCCTGCAGGCCCATGGGGAGCCAGGTTAATTCCCTATAGCCCTAGTTTGGTGGTGCAGTTTTGAACCCTCACCTTCCAAGAGCAAACCGTGGTCCTAGGAGAACTGGAACAAAAAGGTCTATTTTGACTTTGTAAAAGATGGGGAACAGAAAAGCTAGAGGATCATCTATGCTTATGAAAACACCTGGCAACCCACCAGATCCCGTTTGCGACCTTACTGGCCTAATTGGCAAAATTAACATAAAATGGGCTCCAATTGGGCCTAAATTTGGAGGCTAGCCCAAAATGTCTTAACTAAGACGACCATAGGTTAGGTTGGCTGAAACTTTTGAGTTTATGCCCACTTCAGCTAAATGGGCCTTTTTAAGATCAATTCTGGAAAAGTGTCAAACTGTACATTCAGTCCAATTTTTACATGGGAATTCTTGTACGTGTAATTAACAGACTCCTAGAATCTGGAGGCTGTACCCATAGGTTTGGACTTTGGAGCTTCAAATTGACAAAATAATTTTGTTGGCACGGTGGCCAATTCCGCATCCCAATTTTGCAGTGGGTCTGAACTTAAAATGGTTCCAAATTTGGGCTTGATTTGTTTTAATGTGCCTTATCGGCCCATTTCTTGAAAGTGTCTAAAATGGCATCAAAATGGCCCAAAATTGAGTGGAGTTTCTTAGCTCTACCATAATTTGAGATTAGCATGCCAGTCAAGCCATTTTCAGAGTATTTTGACCCTAATAGATGTTTTGCGACTTTAAGTCACCATTGATTAGTCTAAGAAAAAAAAAAAACAAAGGCCTCAAAATCATTGAACAGGCCCCCCATGGGCCCAGGCATGGCCCGCCCAAATCTCAGTCCGGGAGGGCCGGCCCGCATCATCTAGCGGGCCGTGCCGTGATTTATCCATTAACTTTTGAGTTAATGCCCACTTCGGCTAAATACACCTGGAGGATGATTATTAAACATGGTTTGAATTCCAATAGGTTAGACCCCACTAATTTTTTCTCCTTTTAACTTGGGATTTCTCAAGATTTCTAGTAAAGATCCAACTAGATTTGATATCCCACAAATCGAGTAGCAACTTTGAAAAGGAGAAAGAGTATAAAAGGAGAGAAAATCCACTTTAATCACAACCATTCATCTTTATGGCCCACCAACAATGTAGCATTGAGATTGAGGAAGATGAGGATTCTTCTCAGCATAATAAAAATTTCAAGTGTCTTGAGAACTACCAAAACAATAATTATACTATTGACTTTCCATTCCCAATGCTTGAAATTTTAGTGATTGAGATGGATTGAGATGGACAGAGAAAGGTGTCTTTTCACCTTCCCCTTATCATGACTGCAAGTCCCTTTCTCTATTTTTCCCCTTAAAACTCTCTGTATGTTCGTGTGAGGAAGACGGCGATGAGATACATACCTGAAATCTGCCCTAGCACGCACTACACGGGAGAATACAAGGAGTCTAAGAACCAGAAATCTAGATTTAATTGCACAGGTCTATGACTAAGCGATTGTGTCTGCAAGTATGCACACCAAGAGATTAAATAGGTATTTTACAATTTGAGTTCTACTCAATTTCTAAAATTAGTTTTGAAAGTCCACGAGGATCCTAACCCTAGAGGGGGGGGGGGGTGAATAGGGTGAGCTACAACTATGACCAATTAAGACCAATTTTAACTTCTTAGCATAAACTAGTCACATGTGATGATTAATCAAATAAAATGCGGAAGCTAAACAAAAACAATCACCACATAGCATGCACCACAACACCAATGTTTATAGTGGTTCGGCCTCAATGCCTACATCCACTACCGGCTTGTGATCCAATCACCCCACCGGATTTCACTATCTATGCTTTTTCAAAGGCTAAGCAATAACCCTTACAATGTTGTTTTTCTAAGGCTCAACAACAACCTTTACAAGATGCTTTTCAAGGCTAAGCAATAACCTATCAAGATGCTTTTCTTAGGCTAAGCAATAACCTTACAATATGCTTTTATTAGGCTAAGCAATAACCTTACAAGTTGCTTTTCTTAGGCTTAGCAATAACCTTTACAAATATAGATTTCTCAAAGAAAGTGTCTTCACAAAAGAACACTCTAAGAGATTACAAATTAAGCTCAATTGAATTGCCTCTAAATAGGCTAATGTGAAAGTGCAATTCAAATTACAAACATACACTCAATTATGTTAAAGTGTGTGCACAAGTGTATGAATGTGTTTCTTCAATCAATCTTAACAATGAAGCTCTTAAATGAATGCATGATGCATTTTAAAATCAAGGTTTATAAAATGATGATTGAAGAGAAAACTAATCACATGTGAAGTTCAAACAACTTTAAGAAATGAACTAAACAAGTTGTATGAATGAAAAAGTCTAAGAAAGCATGTGATTTAGTTAAGAGAGTTTGCAAACTAATCTAATTTACCAAGGAAGATATTGAGTTTGCAAAACAACTCTTTATAGGCTTGAAATCATGCATAAATGAAAATACCAAGGATTTGAACATGCATGAATTTCATTTGAATGGAAATCAAAATAACTTAGAAGATGTACCTTTTAAAAACTCATGAGTTTGATTTCCAAATAGCCCTTTAGCCTTTCCAACTTCTTCCCCTTTCTTTGGCTCCAAAATGCTCTCAAAAGTTCATGAATCAAGCCTTGAAAAAGGTTGGAAATGAATGGACTTTATAGCCAAAAAGTTGCCAACGGCTAGTCCTCGGTCGACCGGCAAACAGGTCTCGGTCGACCGAGAAAGCACAACGGTCAAATTTCTGACCGTTGGAGCTACAGAACAGGTTCTGGAAAAAATGACTTCCAGTTGTCTCGGTCGACCGAGACCTGTGTCTCGGTCGACCGGCGACACTGCCGGGACACCCCCTTTTTGCAAAAAATGCAACTTTTGCATCTTTGAAGGTTTTTCTTTGGGGGACCTTTTGGCCACTAAATCAAGCTTGGAAAACATGTTTTAAAGATTCTAAAAACATGAAACACACAAAGCCTAAAAGGATTTGAAAACTTTAAAACCATAGGCTAGCTTGATTTGAATACAACTCTTTTCAAATGAAAATGCATACACAAATGGTTCTTTTTGTGAGGAATGTATGCAAAGCTCAAACCTAAATTCACAAGATGATTTTCCAAATATAATGCACAAGGAATAAGGTTTTCAAAAGAGTTTTGGGTTCTAAAACCAATGCATCCAAGTTTAAAACCAAAACATGCATAAAACAAAAGCTTTTCCAAATCTTAAAAGCTATGCATGGGTAAAACTAGATTTCAAGATATTTTAAATCAATGCATGTGTGTGAATTCAAATGATGCCAATATGCAAATGCATCCACCAAATTGCAAAAACAAAATACCTAACAATCTCCCCCTTTGCAATTTGATGGCAACTTACTCATCATTGAAATTACACACTTAGTCTTTAGCTCCCCCTAAGCTTGACAAGACTTGAAATCTTCTTGGATGCTCCTTCTCTTAGCTTGGGCTCTTTGGCTCTTTACTTCACTCTTCTTGATGCTTGGAGCTTGATCATTCTTCAAGCTTTCTTTCTTCTTCCTCTCATTGACCAAGCATCTTCTTTAGCTCCAAGCTTTCTTTCTTCTTTTTGCTCTCCCCCTTTGACCATGCCTCTCTCTCTTGAGAACTTGAAAGCTTTCTCCCCCTTTGATGGATAGGAGATCTTCGAGTACTTGAACTCTCGAACTCTCTCCCCCTTTGAAGAGTAGGAGATCTTTGAGTCACACTTGAACTCTCTCTCCCCCTTTGACATTAAATTGCAAAGGTACCTACACACATGAAACAAGGAAAATACCTTTAGTAGCACCTGTTAACAAATGAAATCGAAAATGAAATTCATAACAGGGTATCATGTGAGAAAGTTATCTCTAAGGGTTCAAAAACAATCCAAGGGTGAATTTGATCAAAACTAATTCTTCCTATGAAGGTTTACACTCCCCCTCAATCCATTCTCTTCTTTTGTCAACCTTTTGACAAGATATAACTATTAGATTCAAGAAGTAGATGGTTTAACCAAGTGAGGGTCAACTTCAAGGAAAGGATTAGATTCATATAACTATAAAGCTCATATGATCAAATTACCAAAAGAGAGCAAGGTCTAAAGAGAGAAACGATCATGGATACCAATTGAAATAAACATATCAATTGAGATTAAAGGATGTGACTATAAAATCAATCACTCTAAAATTGATTTAAAAGTATAACTATTATGAGAAATCCAAATTAGAGCTATCCATGATGTGGGGTTTACTCAAACATAGCATCAATCAATATTACTTATGAAAATCATATGCTATGTAAGTTTTGAAATCATTTCATTCAAACAATAAATGTTACTATTAATGTGCAAGAATGAGTGAAATGAAATTCAAACATGAAGCCAACCTCTACTAATAACCAACCAATATTATGAACACATAAACATGGTGGTCATGAGATATACCTATAAGAGCAAGGGAGGTGACAATCATGAACATTATGATGCTAATGGTGTGTGACATGGAACAATCATATTACTTATCAAGCTTAGTCCAATGCACACAAGGTCTATCACATACACAAGATAAGATATCAATTGGATATGAAATCAATGGAAAGTTATACCAAATGAAACCAATTGAATATGATAACATGAGTAAAAGCAAGGATGTGATAAACTTCCATCAAGCAACACTAATGCATATTCATCACTTTTAAGGATATAACTATTGAGCATAGTGATGAACAAGGTAAATTGCAATGCAAAAGGATAAAGCTTTGTAATGCATGCAATTTCCAAAGTGTCTAGATCATATGAATTCAACACTAAGAAATCCATCAAACAAGAGATATAACTATGAAATACAAGAAATGAATTTCAAATAGGTTCATATGATCAAGAACACTACTATGAAGTTGAAACATGTATAAGGATGACTCCAAGAGAATCTACATGAATCAACATCATAACCATCCATAAAGATATGACTAGTGAGCATAGAGGATGGATTTGGGTTCTAGTATGGTTTCTACAAAAATTACAAGTTCACAACCATACATGGAACCAATTGTCATTTGCATATAAAAAGAATGTAAATAAACAAGCAAGGATGCAAACAACATACATTTCCATTTCTAAGATAATGAAACCAAAAGAAAAGGAAATGAGAATCATGGAACATGCTTTGATGAATATAACTAGTGATGTTATAGAGCATTTCCAATCATACAATCTTCAAATCATTTTGAAAAACAAAATTCAACAATGAGCATAAAAGAGAATGATTTTGAAGATCAATTTTCAACATTGTATTTTAAAAGATATAACTTAATTGAAACACATACAAGTTGAATTTTCAAAACAATTTTCCATATAAAAGTTTAACTCATAAAACCATGGAAAATCCAATTGATTATGAAGAATCTAGCTAGGAAATCATTTGAAATCACAATCAATTGATCATGTAATGAAATGCAATGCAAAACATAAAACTAAATGAGTGCAAAGAGCAAATCAAACATGATGAAATTATAATCAAATGATTTTGAAAACCATGAAATGTAACTTAGAATGGTGCATGAAGACAAAATCAATTGATCATAAAGAGACAATGCATTTTAATAAATGTAACTAAGAAAGAAAATGCAAAGCAACATGACCAACAAAATGATATAACTTAAAAAGAATAGGTTGGTCATGAAGGTTCAAGGCCCTATTGTCAAGGTAAATAACTTTGGGAATCCACCTAAGGTCTTGAGTGGGTTGAACTTTGAGGTCAAGTTTGGACTTCTCACCAACTAAAGGAGATTTGACTTGATAAATTCTTTTAGACCTAACATCAAATCTTTGAGGTTTGACTATTTTAGATTGATGATTAGTCTTAGAGAGTTGGTGTGTTTGTTTCATAGGGGATTGCTTCAAATTTCTTTTCTTCTTATTTTCTCCCTTTCTTTGACTTTTGAAATTTAGATTTAACTTAGTAAATTTCTTCAAAAGTTCTTTCATGTTTTGACTTAAGGGAGGTAGGTTGAGAAGCTTTTTGTTAATAGATTCTTTTAAACTTGGTTTGACTTGTTTAACCTTTTTAGAATCTATTTTTGGAGACTCCTTGTTAATTGGTTTAACTTGTTTAAGCTTTATGGAGTCTTCCTTTGTTTTTAGTGTCTTACCCTTCAAGTTTGATTTTACTTTCTTGAGTTCAAAGATGGGTTTAGACACATAGCTTCTTTTCCTTAGTTTGCACTCAGACCTAAAGTGTCCTTCATTGCCACAATAATCACATTTTGTTTTGGGCAAGGGAGAAAGAGTGCTAGAGAAAGATGACTCACCTTTCACAAAAGTGTTGGTGAATTTAGGGTCATAAGACATATTCCTATTAAATCCAATACCCGTCCTATCTCCATGAGGTTTACCCAATTTAAATAATTTTTCAAGTCTTTCTTCACTTTGGGTAAACTTGCACTCATACTTTTGTTTAAATCCTTCAAGTTGAGTGACTTTGGTTATAAGGATTGAATTTTCATGTTTAACTTTTGAAAGTTCATTTTCAATTTCCTTATATTTCCTTAGCTCTTCATTGGCAAGTTTTAATTCAAGTTGTAGTTCATTAACAACATTAGATCCAAGCTCTTGGGTTTTTAACTTACTTTTAATCAACTTGGCTTCTAAATTGTTAAAGTCTTTGTCTTGCCTTTTTATTTGATCTCTTAGAATTAAATTTTCCTTATTGACATTATCATAATCCATCTTTAATTCTTTTAGTTCATCTTGAATGTTAGATAGATTATTTAAAGAGATCATGAACTTAGATTCTACACAATTTATAAATTCATCTTTTTCTCTAAGTTCATTATTAGAAGAGTCTAATTCTTGGTTTAGCCTTATAGAATCTTCTTTTAATCTTTTATTTTTCTTGGAAACCTTTAAGGACCATGTGTACAATTCCTCATAGGCTTCAAGTTCATCATATTCTTCTTCTTTTAATTCAAGTTGAGATTCTTTAATTTCAATGTTTGAATCTCCATAAGATGGAAGAATGAGGGGTCAAGAAGAATCTACAAGGTCTAGCATAGTGGACTCCATTCTAATGATTTTCATAAAAAGCACAACTCTAGGGTTTTAACTCTAGGTTTTTACACCTAATCAAGAGTTCCAAAACACTTGATCCTAAGGGATAGAGCACTTGGCTCTGATACCAATTGAAAGTCCACGAGGATCCTAACCCTAGAGGGGGGGGGGGGTGAATAGGGTGAGCTACAACTATGACCAATTAAGACCAATTTTAACTTCTTAGCATAAACTAGTCACATGTGATGATTAATCAAATAAAATGCGGAAGCTAAACAAAAACAATCACCACATAGCATGCACCACAACACCAATGTTTATAGTGGTTCGGCCTCAATGCCTACATCCACTACCGGCTTGTGATCCAATCACCCCACCGGATTCCACTATCTATGCTTTTTCAAAGGCTAAGCAATAACCCTTACAATGTTGTTTTTCTAAGGCTCAACAACAACCTTTACACGATGCTTTTCAAGGCTAAGCAATAACCTATCAAGATGCTTTTCTTAGGCTAAGCAATAACCTTACAATATGCTTTTATTAGGCTAAGCAATAACCTTACAAGTTGCTTTTCTTAGGCTTAGCAATAACCTTTACAAATATAGATTTCTCAAAGAAAGTGTCTTCACAAAAGAACACTCTAAGAGATTACAAATTAAGCTCAATTGAATTGCCTCTAAATAGGCTAATGTGAAAGTGCAATTCAAATTACAAACATACACTCAATTATGTTAAAGTGTGTGCACAAGTGTATGAATGTGTTTCTTCAATCAATCTTAACAATGAAGCTCTTAAATGAATGCATGATGCATTTTAAAATCAAGGTTTATAAAATGATGATTGAAGAGAAAACTAATCACATGTGAAATTCAAACAACTTTAAGAAATGAACTAAACAAGTTGTATGAATGAAAAAGTCTAAGAAAGCATGTGATTTAGTTAAGAGAGTTTGCAAACTAATCTAATTTACCAAGGAAGATATTGAGTTTGCAAAACAACTCTTTATAGGCTTGAAATCATGCATAAATGAAAATACCAAGGATTTGAACATGCATGAATTTCATTTGAATGGAAATCAAAATAACTTAGAAGATGTACCTTTTAAAAACTCATGAGTTTGATTTCCAAATAGCCCTTTAGCCTTTCCAACTTCTTCCCCTTTCTTTGGCTCCAAAATGCTCTCAAAAGTTCATGAATCAAGCCTTGAAAAAGGTTGGAAATGAATGGACTTTATAGCCAAAAAGTTGCCAACGGCTAGTCCTCGGTCGACCGGCAAACAGGTCTCGGTCGACCGAGAAAGCACAACGGTCAAATTTCTGACCGTTGGAGCTACAGAACAGGTTCTGGAAAAAATGACTTCCAGTTGTCTCGGTCGACCGAGACCTGTGTCTCGGTCGACCGGCGACACTGCCGGGACACCCCCTTTTTGCAAAAAATGCAACTTTTGCATATTTGAAGGTTTTTCTTTCGGGGACCTTTTGGCCACTAAATCAAGCTTGGAAAACATGTTTTAAAGATTCTAAAAACATGAAACACACAAAGCCTAAAAGGATTTGAAAACTTTAAAACCATAGGCTAGCTTGATTTGAATACAACTCTTTTCAAATGAAAATGCATACACAAATGGTTCTTTTTGTGATGAATGTATGCAAAGCTCAAACCTAAATTCACAAGATGATTTTCCAAATATAATGCACAAGGAATAAGGTTTTCAAAAGAGTTTTGGGTTCTAAAACCAATGCATCCAAGTTTAAAACCAAAACATGCATAAAACAAAAGCTTTTCCAAATCTTAAAAGCTATGCATGGGTAAAACTAGATTTCAAGATATTTTAAATCAATGCATGTGTGTGAATTCAAATGATGCCAATATGCAAATGCATCCACCAAATTGCAAAAACAAAATACCTAACAATCTCCCCCTTTGCAATTTGATGGCAACTTACTCATCATTGAAATTACACACTTAGTCTTTAGCTCCCCCTAAGCTTGACAAGACTTGAAATCTTCTTGGATGCTCCTTCTCTTAGCTTGGGCTCTTTGGCTCTTTACTTCACTCTTCTTGATGCTTGGAGCTTGATCATTCTTCAAGCTTTCTTTCTTCTTCCTCTCATTGACCAAGCATCTTCTTTAGCTCCAAGCTTTCTTTCTTCTTTTTGCTCTCCCCCTTTGACCATGCCTCTCTCTCTTGAGAACTTGAAAGCTTTCTCCCCCTTTGATGGATAGGAGATCTTCGAGTACTTGAACTCTCGAACTCTCTCCCCCTTTGAAGAGTAGGAGATCTTTGAGTCACACTTGAACTCTCTCTCCCCCTTTGACATTAAATTGCAAAGGTACCTACACACATGAAACAAGGAAAATACCTTTAGTAGCACCTGTTAACAAATGAAATCGAAAATGAAATTCATAACAGGGTATCATGTGAGAAAGTTATCTCTAAGGGTTCAAAAACAATCCAAGGGTGAATTTGATCAAAACTAATTCTTCCTATGAAGGTTTACACTCCCCCTCAATCCATTCTCTTCTTTTGTCAACCTTTTGACAAGATATAACTATTAGATTCAAGAAGTAGATGGTTTAACCAAGTGAGGGTCAACTTCAAGGAAAGGATTAGATTCATATAACTATAAAGCTCATATGATCAAATTACCAAAAGAGAGCAAGGTCTAAAGAGAGAAACGATCATGGATACCAATTGAAATAAACATATCAATTGAGATTAAAGGATGTGACTATAAAATCAATCACTCTAAAATTGATTTAAAAGTATAACTATTATGAGAAATCCAAATTAGAGCTATCCATGATGTGGGGTTTACTCAAACATAGCATCAATCAATATTACTTATGAAAATCATATGCTATGTAAGTTTTGAAATCATTTCATTCAAACAATAAATGTTACTATTAATGTGCAAGAATGAGTGAAATGAAATTCAAACATGAAGCCAACCTCTACTAATAACCAACCAATATTATGAACACATAAACATGGTGGTCATGAGATATACCTATAAGAGCAAGGGAGGTGACAATCATGAACATTATGATGCTAATGGTGTGTGACATGGAACAATCATATTACTTATCAAGCTTAGTCCAATGCACACAAGGTCTATCACATACACAAGATAAGATATCAATTGGATATGAAATCAATGGAAAGTTATACCAAATGAAACCAATTGAATATGATAACATGAGTAAAAGCAAGGATGTGATAAACTTCCATCAAGCAACACTAATGCATATTCATCACTTTTAAGGATATAACTATTGAGCATAGTGATGAACAAGGTAAATTGCAATGCAAAAGGATAAAGCTTTGTAATGCATGCAATTTCCAAAGTGTCTAGATCATATGAATTCAACACTAAGAAATCCATCAAACAAGAGATATAACTATGAAATACAAGAAATGAATTTCAAATAGGTTCATATGATCAAGAACACTACTATGAAGTTGAAACATGTATAAGGATGACTCCAAGAGAATCTACATGAATCAACATCATAACCATCCATAAAGATATGACTAGTGAGCATAGAGGATGGATTTGGGTTCTAGTATGGTTTCTACAAAAATTACAAGTTCACAACCATACATGGAACCAATTGTCATTTGCATATAAAAAGAATGTAAATAAACAAGCAAGGATGCAAACAACATACATTTCCATTTCTAAGATAATGAAACCAAAAGAAAAGGAAATGAGAATCATGGAACATGCTTTGATGAATATAACTAGTGATGTTATAGAGCATTTCCAATCATACAATCTTCAAATCATTTTGAAAAACAAAATTCAACAATGAGCATAAAAGAGAATGATTTTGAAGATCAATTTTCAACATTGTATTTTAAAAGATATAACTTAATTGAAACACATACAAGTTGAATTTTCAAAACAATTTTCCATATAAAAGTTTAACTCATAAAACCATGGAAAATCCAATTGATTATGAAGAATCTAGCTAGGAAAGCATTTGAAATCACAATCAATTGATCATGTAATGAAATGCAATGCAAAACATAAAACTAAATGAGTGCAAAGAGCAAATCAAACATGATGAAATTATAATCAAATGATTTTGAAAACCATGAAATGTAACTTAGAATGGTGCATGAAGACAAAATCAATTGATCATAAAGAGACAATGCATTTTAATAAATGTAACTAAGAAAGAAAATGCAAAGCAACATGACCAACAAAATGATATAACTTAAAAAGAATAGGTTGGTCATGAAGGTTCAAGGCCCTATTGTCAAGGTAAATAACTTTGGGAATCCACCTAAGGTCTTGAGTGGGTTGAACTTTGAGGTCAAGTTTGGACTTCTCACCAACTAAAGGAGATTTGACTTGATAAATTCTTTTAGACTTAACATCAAATCTTTGAGGTTTGACTATTTTAGATTGATGATTAGTCTTAGAGAGTTGGTGTGTTTGTTTCATAGGGGATTGCTTCAAATTTCTTTTCTTCTTATTTTCTCCCTTTCTTTGACTTTTGAAATTTAGATTTAACTTAGTAAATTTCTTCAAAAGTTCTTTCATGTTTTGACTTAAGGGAGGTAGGTTGAGAAGCTTTTTGTTAATAGATTCTTTTAAACTTGGTTTGACTTGTTTAACCTTTTTAGAATCTATTTTTGGAGACTCCTTGTTAATTGGTTTAACTTGTTTAAGCTTTATGGAGTCTTCCTTTGTTTTTAGTGTCTTACCCTTCAAGTTTGATTTTACTTTCTTGAGTTCAAAGATGGGTTTAGACACATAGCTTCTTTTCCTTAGTTTGCACTCAGACCTAAAGTGTCCTTCATTGCCACAATAATCACATTTTGTTTTGGGCAAGGGAGAAAGAGTGCTAGAGAAAGATGACTCACCTTTCACAAAAGTGTTGGTGAATTTAGGGTCATAAGACATATTCCTATTAAATCCAATACCCGTCCTATCTCCATGAGGTTTACCCAATTTAAATAATTTTTCAAGTCTTTCTTCACTTTGGGTAAACTTGCACTCATACTTTTGTTTAAATCCTTCAAGTTGAGTGACTTTGGTTATAAGGATTGAATTTTCATGTTTAACTTTTGAAAGTTCATTTTCAATTTCCTTATATTTCCTTAGCTCTTCATTGGCAAGTTTTAATTCAAGTTGTAGTTCATTAACAACATTAGATCCAAGCTCTTGGGTTTTTAACTTACTTTTAATCAACTTGGCTTCTAAATTGTTAAAGTCTTTGTCTTGCCTTTTTATTTGATCTCTTAGAATTAAATTTTCCTTATTGACATTATCATAATCCATCTTTAATTCTTTTAGTTCATCTTGAATGTTAGATAGATTATTTAAAGAGATCATGAACTTAGATTCTACACAATTTATAAATTCATCTTTTTCTCTAAGTTCATTTTTAGAAGAGTCTAATTCTTGGTTTAGCCTTATAGAATCTTCTTTTAATCTTTTATTTTTCTTGGAAACCTTTAAGGACCATGTGTACAATTCCTCATAGGCTTCAAGTTCATCATATTCTTCTTCTTTTAATTCAAGTTGAGATTCTTTAATTTCAATGTTTGAATCTCCATAAGATGGAAGAATGAGGGGTCAAGAAGAATCTACAAGGTCTAGCATAGTGGACTCCATTCTAATGATTTTCATAAAAAGCACAACTCTAGGGTTTTAACTCTAGGTTTTTACACCTAATCAAGAGTTCCAAAACACTTGATCCTAAGGGATAGAGCACTTGGCTCTGATACCAATTGAAAGTCCACGAGGATCCTAACCCTAGAGGGGGGGGGGGTGAATAGGGTGAGCTACAACTATGACCAATTAAGACCAATTTTAACTTCTTAGCATAAACTAGTCACATGTGATGATTAATCAAATAAAATGCGGAAGCTAAACAAAAACAATCACCACATAGCATGCACCACAACACCAATGTTTATAGTGGTTCGGCCTCAATGCCTACATCCACTACCGGCTTGTGATCCAATCACCCCACCGGATTCCACTATCTATGCTTTTTCAAAGGCTAAGCAATAACCCTTACAATGTTGTTTTTCTAAGGCTCAACAACAACCTTTACACGATGCTTTTCAAGGCTAAGCAATAACCTATCAAGATGCTTTTCTTAGGCTAAGCAATAACCTTACAATATGCTTTTATTAGGCTAAGCAATAACCTTACAAGTTGCTTTTCTTAGGCTTAGCAATAACCTTTACAAATATAGATTTCTCAAAGAAAGTGTCTTCACAAAAGAACACTCTAAGAGATTACAAATTAAGCTCAATTGAATTGCCTCTAAATAGGCTAATGTGAAAGTGCAATTCAAATTACAAACATACACTCAATTATGTTAAAGTGTGTGCACAAGTGTATGAATGTGTTTCTTCAATCAATCTTAACAATGAAGCTCTTAAATGAATGCATGATGCATTTTAAAATCAAGGTTTATAAAATGATGATTGAAGAGAAAACTAATCACATGTGAAATTCAAACAACTTTAAGAAATGAACTAAACAAGTTGTATGAATGAAAAAGTCTAAGAAAGCATGTGATTTAGTTAAGAGAGTTTGCAAACTAATCTAATTTACCAAGGAAGATATTGAGTTTGCAAAACAACTCTTTATAGGCTTGAAATCATGCATAAATGAAAATACCAAGGATTTGAACATGCATGAATTTCATTTGAATGGAAATCAAAATAACTTAGAAGATGTACCTTTTAAAAACTCATGAGTTTGATTTCCAAATAGCCCTTTAGCCTTTCCAACTTCTTCCCCTTTCTTTGGCTCCAAAATGCTCTCAAAAGTTCATGAATCAAGCCTTGAAAAAGGTTGGAAATGAATGGACTTTATAGCCAAAAAGTTGCCAACGGCTAGTCCTCGGTCGACCGGCAAACAGGTCTCGGTCGACCGAGAAAGCACAACGGTCAAATTTCTGACCGTTGGAGCTACAGAACAGGTTCTGGAAAAAATGACTTCCAGTTGTCTCGGTCGACCGAGACCTGTGTCTCGGTCGACCGGCGACACTGCCGGGACACCCCCTTTTTGCAAAAAATGCAACTTTTGCATATTTGAAGGTTTTTCTTTCGGGGACCTTTTGGCCACTAAATCAAGCTTGGAAAACATGTTTTAAAGATTCTAAAAACATGAAACACACAAAGCCTAAAAGGATTTGAAAACTTTAAAACCATAGGCTAGCTTGATTTGAATACAACTCTTTTCAAATGAAAATGCATACACAAATGGTTCTTTTTGTGATGAATGTATGCAAAGCTCAAACCTAAATTCACAAGATGATTTTCCAAATATAATGCACAAGGAATAAGGTTTTCAAAAGAGTTTTGGGTTCTAAAACCAATGCATCCAAGTTTAAAACCAAAACATGCATAAAACAAAAGCTTTTCCAAATCTTAAAAGCTATGCATGGGTAAAACTAGATTTCAAGATATTTTAAATCAATGCATGTGTGTGAATTCAAATGATGCCAATATGCAAATGCATCCACCAAATTGCAAAAACAAAATACCTAACAATCTCCCCCTTTGCAATTTGATGGCAACTTACTCATCATTGAAATTACACACTTAGTCTTTAGCTCCCCCTAAGCTTGACAAGACTTGAAATCTTCTTGGATGCTCCTTCTCTTAGCTTGGGCTCTTTGGCTCTTTACTTCACTCTTCTTGATGCTTGGAGCTTGATCATTCTTCAAGCTTTCTTTCTTCTTCCTCTCATTGACCAAGCATCTTCTTTAGCTCCAAGCTTTCTTTCTTCTTTTTGCTCTCCCCCTTTGACCATGCCTCTCTCTCTTGAGAACTTGAAAGCTTTCTCCCCCTTTGATGGATAGGAGATCTTCGAGTACTTGAACTCTCGAACTCTCTCCCCCTTTGAAGAGTAGGAGATCTTTGAGTCACACTTGAACTCTCTCTCCCCCTTTGACATTAAATTGCAAAGGTACCTACACACATGAAACAAGGAAAATACCTTTAGTAGCACCTGTTAACAAATGAAATCGAAAATGAAATTCATAACAGGGTATCATGTGAGAAAGTTATCTCTAAGGGTTCAAAAACAATCCAAGGGTGAATTTGATCAAAACTAATTCTTCCTATGAAGGTTTACACTCCCCCTCAATCCATTCTCTTCTTTTGTCAACCTTTTGACAAGATATAACTATTAGATTCAAGAAGTAGATGGTTTAACCAAGTGAGGGTCAACTTCAAGGAAAGGATTAGATTCATATAACTATAAAGCTCATATGATCAAATTACCAAAAGAGAGCAAGGTCTAAAGAGAGAAACGATCATGGATACCAATTGAAATAAACATATCAATTGAGATTAAAGGATGTGACTATAAAATCAATCACTCTAAAATTGATTTAAAAGTATAACTATTATGAGAAATCCAAATTAGAGCTATCCATGATGTGGGGTTTACTCAAACATAGCATCAATCAATATTACTTATGAAAATCATATGCTATGTAAGTTTTGAAATCATTTCATTCAAACAATAAATGTTACTATTAATGTGCAAGAATGAGTGAAATGAAATTCAAACATGAAGCCAACCTCTACTAATAACCAACCAATATTATGAACACATAAACATGGTGGTCATGAGATATACCTATAAGAGCAAGGGAGGTGACAATCATGAACATTATGATGCTAATGGTGTGTGACATGGAACAATCATATTACTTATCAAGCTTAGTCCAATGCACACAAGGTCTATCACATACACAAGATAAGATATCAATTGGATATGAAATCAATGGAAAGTTATACCAAATGAAACCAATTGAATATGATAACATGAGTAAAAGCAAGGATGTGATAAACTTCCATCAAGCAACACTAATGCATATTCATCACTTTTAAGGATATAACTATTGAGCATAGTGATGAACAAGGTAAATTGCAATGCAAAAGGATAAAGCTTTGTAATGCATGCAATTTCCAAAGTGTCTAGATCATATGAATTCAACACTAAGAAATCCATCAAACAAGAGATATAACTATGAAATACAAGAAATGAATTTCAAATAGGTTCATATGATCAAGAACACTACTATGAAGTTGAAACATGTATAAGGATGACTCCAAGAGAATCTACATGAATCAACATCATAACCATCCATAAAGATATGACTAGTGAGCATAGAGGATGGATTTGGGTTCTAGTATGGTTTCTACAAAAATTACAAGTTCACAACCATACATGGAACCAATTGTCATTTGCATATAAAAAGAATGTAAATAAACAAGCAAGGATGCAAACAACATACATTTCCATTTCTAAGATAATGAAACCAAAAGAAAAGGAAATGAGAATCATGGAACATGCTTTGATGAATATAACTAGTGATGTTATAGAGCATTTCCAATCATACAATCTTCAAATCATTTTGAAAAACAAAATTCAACAATGAGCATAAAAGAGAATGATTTTGAAGATCAATTTTCAACATTGTATTTTAAAAGATATAACTTAATTGAAACACATACAAGTTGAATTTTCAAAACAATTTTCCATATAAAAGTTTAACTCATAAAACCATGGAAAATCCAATTGATTATGAAGAATCTAGCTAGGAAAGCATTTGAAATCACAATCAATTGATCATGTAATGAAATGCAATGCAAAACATAAAACTAAATGAGTGCAAAGAGCAAATCAAACATGATGAAATTATAATCAAATGATTTTGAAAACCATGAAATGTAACTTAGAATGGTGCATGAAGACAAAATCAATTGATCATAAAGAGACAATGCATTTTAATAAATGTAACTAAGAAAGAAAATGCAAAGCAACATGACCAACAAAATGATATAACTTAAAAAGAATAGGTTGGTCATGAAGGTTCAAGGCCCTATTGTCAAGGTAAATAACTTTGGGAATCCACCTAAGGTCTTGAGTGGGTTGAACTTTGAGGTCAAGTTTGGACTTCTCACCAACTAAAGGAGATTTGACTTGATAAATTCTTTTAGACTTAACATCAAATCTTTGAGGTTTGACTATTTTAGATTGATGATTAGTCTTAGAGAGTTGGTGTGTTTGTTTCATAGGGGATTGCTTCAAATTTCTTTTCTTCTTATTTTCTCCCTTTCTTTGACTTTTGAAATTTAGATTTAACTTAGTAAATTTCTTCAAAAGTTCTTTCATGTTTTGACTTAAGGGAGGTAGGTTGAGAAGCTTTTTGTTAATAGATTCTTTTAAACTTGGTTTGACTTGTTTAACCTTTTTAGAATCTATTTTTGGAGACTCCTTGTTAATTGGTTTAACTTGTTTAAGCTTTATGGAGTCTTCCTTTGTTTTTAGTGTCTTACCCTTCAAGTTTGATTTTACTTTCTTGAGTTCAAAGATGGGTTTAGACACATAGCTTCTTTTCCTTAGTTTGCACTCAGACCTAAAGTGTCCTTCATTGCCACAATAATCACATTTTGTTTTGGGCAAGGGAGAAAGAGTGCTAGAGAAAGATGACTCACCTTTCACAAAAGTGTTGGTGAATTTAGGGTCATAAGACATATTCCTATTAAATCCAATACCCGTCCTATCTCCATGAGGTTTACCCAATTTAAATAATTTTTCAAGTCTTTCTTCACTTTGGGTAAACTTGCACTCATACTTTTGTTTAAATCCTTCAAGTTGAGTGACTTTGGTTATAAGGATTGAATTTTCATGTTTAACTTTTGAAAGTTCATTTTCAATTTCCTTATATTTCCTTAGCTCTTCATTGGCAAGTTTTAATTCAAGTTGTAGTTCATTAACAACATTAGATCCAAGCTCTTGGGTTTTTAACTTACTTTTAATCAACTTGGCTTCTAAATTGTTAAAGTCTTTGTCTTGCCTTTTTATTTGATCTCTTAGAATTAAATTTTCCTTATTGACATTATCATAATCCATCTTTAATTCTTTTAGTTCATCTTGAATGTTAGATAGATTATTTAAAGAGATCATGAACTTAGATTCTACACAATTTATAAATTCATCTTTTTCTCTAAGTTCATTTTTAGAAGAGTCTAATTCTTGGTTTAGCCTTATAGAATCTTCTTTTAATCTTTTATTTTTCTTGGAAACCTTTAAGGACCATGTGTACAATTCCTCATAGGCTTCAAGTTCATCATATTCTTCTTCTTTTAATTCAAGTTGAGATTCTTTAATTTCAATGTTTGAATCTCCATAAGATGGAAGAATGAGGGGTCAAGAAGAATCTACAAGGTCTAGCATAGTGGACTCCATTCTAATGATTTTCATAAAAAGCACAACTCTAGGGTTTTAACTCTAGGTTTTTACACCTAATCAAGAGTTCCAAAACACTTGATCCTAAGGGATAGAGCACTTGGCTCTGATACCAATTGAAAGTCCACGAGGATCCTAACCCTAGAGGGGGGGGGGGTGAATAGGGTGAGCTACAACTATGACCAATTAAGACCAATTTTAACTTCTTAGCATAAACTAGTCACATGTGATGATTAATCAAATAAAATGCGGAAGCTAAACAAAAACAATCACCACATAGCATGCACCACAACACCAATGTTTATAGTGGTTCGGCCTCAATGCCTACATCCACTACCGGCTTGTGATCCAATCACCCCACCGGATTCCACTATCTATGCTTTTTCAAAGGCTAAGCAATAACCCTTACAATGTTGTTTTTCTAAGGCTCAACAACAACCTTTACACGATGCTTTTCAAGGCTAAGCAATAACCTATCAAGATGCTTTTCTTAGGCTAAGCAATAACCTTACAATATGCTTTTATTAGGCTAAGCAATAACCTTACAAGTTGCTTTTCTTAGGCTTAGCAATAACCTTTACAAATATAGATTTCTCAAAGAAAGTGTCTTCACAAAAGAACACTCTAAGAGATTACAAATTAAGCTCAATTGAATTGCCTCTAAATAGGCTAATGTGAAAGTGCAATTCAAATTACAAACATACACTCAATTATGTTAAAGTGTGTGCACAAGTGTATGAATGTGTTTCTTCAATCAATCTTAACAATGAAGCTCTTAAATGAATGCATGATGCATTTTAAAATCAAGGTTTATAAAATGATGATTGAAGAGAAAACTAATCACATGTGAAATTCAAACAACTTTAAGAAATGAACTAAACAAGTTGTATGAATGAAAAAGTCTAAGAAAGCATGTGATTTAGTTAAGAGAGTTTGCAAACTAATCTAATTTACCAAGGAAGATATTGAGTTTGCAAAACAACTCTTTATAGGCTTGAAATCATGCATAAATGAAAATACCAAGGATTTGAACATGCATGAATTTCATTTGAATGGAAATCAAAATAACTTAGAAGATGTACCTTTTAAAAACTCATGAGTTTGATTTCCAAATAGCCCTTTAGCCTTTCCAACTTCTTCCCCTTTCTTTGGCTCCAAAATGCTCTCAAAAGTTCATGAATCAAGCCTTGAAAAAGGTTGGAAATGAATGGACTTTATAGCCAAAAAGTTGCCAACGGCTAGTCCTCGGTCGACCGGCAAACAGGTCTCGGTCGACCGAGAAAGCACAACGGTCAAATTTCTGACCGTTGGAGCTACAGAACAGGTTCTGGAAAAAATGACTTCCAGTTGTCTCGGTCGACCGAGACCTGTGTCTCGGTCGACCGGCGACACTGCCGGGACACCCCCTTTTTGCAAAAAATGCAACTTTTGCATATTTGAAGGTTTTTCTTTCGGGGACCTTTTGGCCACTAAATCAAGCTTGGAAAACATGTTTTAAAGATTCTAAAAACATGAAACACACAAAGCCTAAAAGGATTTGAAAACTTTAAAACCATAGGCTAGCTTGATTTGAATACAACTCTTTTCAAATGAAAATGCATACACAAATGGTTCTTTTTGTGATGAATGTATGCAAAGCTCAAACCTAAATTCACAAGATGATTTTCCAAATATAATGCACAAGGAATAAGGTTTTCAAAAGAGTTTTGGGTTCTAAAACCAATGCATCCAAGTTTAAAACCAAAACATGCATAAAACAAAAGCTTTTCCAAATCTTAAAAGCTATGCATGGGTAAAACTAGATTTCAAGATATTTTAAATCAATGCATGTGTGTGAATTCAAATGATGCCAATATGCAAATGCATCCACCAAATTGCAAAAACAAAATACCTAACAATCTCCCCCTTTGCAATTTGATGGCAACTTACTCATCATTGAAATTACACACTTAGTCTTTAGCTCCCCCTAAGCTTGACAAGACTTGAAATCTTCTTGGATGCTCCTTCTCTTAGCTTGGGCTCTTTGGCTCTTTACTTCACTCTTCTTGATGCTTGGAGCTTGATCATTCTTCAAGCTTTCTTTCTTCTTCCTCTCATTGACCAAGCATCTTCTTTAGCTCCAAGCTTTCTTTCTTCTTTTTGCTCTCCCCCTTTGACCATGCCTCTCTCTCTTGAGAACTTGAAAGCTTTCTCCCCCTTTGATGGATAGGAGATCTTCGAGTACTTGAACTCTCGAACTCTCTCCCCCTTTGAAGAGTAGGAGATCTTTGAGTCACACTTGAACTCTCTCTCCCCCTTTGACATTAAATTGCAAAGGTACCTACACACATGAAACAAGGAAAATACCTTTAGTAGCACCTGTTAACAAATGAAATCGAAAATGAAATTCATAACAGGGTATCATGTGAGAAAGTTATCTCTAAGGGTTCAAAAACAATCCAAGGGTGAATTTGATCAAAACTAATTCTTCCTATGAAGGTTTACACTCCCCCTCAATCCATTCTCTTCTTTTGTCAACCTTTTGACAAGATATAACTATTAGATTCAAGAAGTAGATGGTTTAACCAAGTGAGGGTCAACTTCAAGGAAAGGATTAGATTCATATAACTATAAAGCTCATATGATCAAATTACCAAAAGAGAGCAAGGTCTAAAGAGAGAAACGATCATGGATACCAATTGAAATAAACATATCAATTGAGATTAAAGGATGTGACTATAAA
Organism: Cinnamomum chago; assembly: GCA_038049695.1. Lineage (NCBI taxonomy): Eukaryota > Viridiplantae > Streptophyta > Magnoliopsida > Laurales > Lauraceae > Cinnamomum > Cinnamomum chago. Next base: position 38,915,939 of record CP142461.1, read on the forward strand.
ATCAATCACTCTAAAATTGATTTAAAAGTATAACTATTATGAGAAATCCAAATTAGAGCTATCCATGATGTGGGGTTTACTCAAACATAGCATCAATCAATATTACTTATGAAAATCATATGCTATGTAAGTTTTGAAATCATTTCATTCAAACAATAAATGTTACTATTAATGTGCAAGAATGAGTGAAATGAAATTCAAACATGAAGCCAACCTCTACTAATAACCAACCAATATTATGAACACATAAACATGGTGGTCATGAGATATACCTATAAGAGCAAGGGAGGTGACAATCATGAACATTATGATGCTAATGGTGTGTGACATGGAACAATCATATTACTTATCAAGCTTAGTCCAATGCACACAAGGTCTATCACATACACAAGATAAGATATCAATTGGATATGAAATCAATGGAAAGTTATACCAAATGAAACCAATTGAATATGATAACATGAGTAAAAGCAAGGATGTGATAAACTTCCATCAAGCAACACTAATGCATATTCATCACTTTTAAGGATATAACTATTGAGCATAGTGATGAACAAGGTAAATTGCAATGCAAAAGGATAAAGCTTTGTAATGCATGCAATTTCCAAAGTGTCTAGATCATATGAATTCAACACTAAGAAATCCATCAAACAAGAGATATAACTATGAAATACAAGAAATGAATTTCAAATAGGTTCATATGATCAAGAACACTACTATGAAGTTGAAACATGTATAAGGATGACTCCAAGAGAATCTACATGAATCAACATCATAACCATCCATAAAGATATGACTAGTGAGCATAGAGGATGGATTTGGGTTCTAGTATGGTTTCTACAAAAATTACAAGTTCACAACCATACATGGAACCAATTGTCATTTGCATATAAAAAGAATGTAAATAAACAAGCAAGGATGCAAACAACATACATTTCCATTTCTAAGATAATGAAACCAAAAGAAAAGGAAATGAGAATCATGGAACATGCTTTGATGAATATAACTAGTGATGTTATAGAGCATTTCCAATCATACAATCTTCAAATCATTTTGAAAAACAAAATTCAACAATGAGCATAAAAGAGAATGATTTTGAAGATCAATTTTCAACATTGTATTTTAAAAGATATAACTTAATTGAAACACATACAAGTTGAATTTTCAAAACAATTTTCCATATAAAAGTTTAACTCATAAAACCATGGAAAATCCAATTGATTATGAAGAATCTAGCTAGGAAAGCATTTGAAATCACAATCAATTGATCATGTAATGAAATGCAATGCAAAACATAAAACTAAATGAGTGCAAAGAGCAAATCAAACATGATGAAATTATAATCAAATGATTTTGAAAACCATGAAATGTAACTTAGAATGGTGCATGAAGACAAAATCAATTGATCATAAAGAGACAATGCATTTTAATAAATGTAACTAAGAAAGAAAATGCAAAGCAACATGACCAACAAAATGATATAACTTAAAAAGAATAGGTTGGTCATGAAGGTTCAAGGCCCTATTGTCAAGGTAAATAACTTTGGGAATCCACCTAAGGTCTTGAGTGGGTTGAACTTTGAGGTCAAGTTTGGACTTCTCACCAACTAAAGGAGATTTGACTTGATAAATTCTTTTAGACTTAACATCAAATCTTTGAGGTTTGACTATTTTAGATTGATGATTAGTCTTAGAGAGTTGGTGTGTTTGTTTCATAGGGGATTGCTTCAAATTTCTTTTCTTCTTATTTTCTCCCTTTCTTTGACTTTTGAAATTTAGATTTAACTTAGTAAATTTCTTCAAAAGTTCTTTCATGTTTTGACTTAAGGGAGGTAGGTTGAGAAGCTTTTTGTTAATAGATTCTTTTAAACTTGGTTTGACTTGTTTAACCTTTTTAGAATCTATTTTTGGAGACTCCTTGTTAATTGGTTTAACTTGTTTAAGCTTTATGGAGTCTTCCTTTGTTTTTAGTGTCTTACCCTTCAAGTTTGATTTTACTTTCTTGAGTTCAAAGATGGGTTTAGACACATAGCTTCTTTTCCTTAGTTTGCACTCAGACCTAAAGTGTCCTTCATTGCCACAATAATCACATTTTGTTTTGGGCAAGGGAGAAAGAGTGCTAGAGAAAGATGACTCACCTTTCACAAAAGTGTTGGTGAATTTAGGGTCATAAGACATATTCCTATTAAATCCAATACCCGTCCTATCTCCATGAGGTTTACCCAATTTAAATAATTTTTCAAGTCTTTCTTCACTTTGGGTAAACTTGCACTCATACTTTTGTTTAAATCCTTCAAGTTGAGTGACTTTGGTTATAAGGATTGAATTTTCATGTTTAACTTTTGAAAGTTCATTTTCAATTTCCTTATATTTCCTTAGCTCTTCATTGGCAAGTTTTAATTCAAGTTGTAGTTCATTAACAACATTAGATCCAAGCTCTTGGGTTTTTAACTTACTTTTAATCAACTTGGCTTCTAAATTGTTAAAGTCTTTGTCTTGCCTTTTTATTTGATCTCTTAGAATTAAATTTTCCTTATTGACATTATCATAATCCATCTTTAATTCTTTTAGTTCATCTTGAATGTTAGATAGATTATTTAAAGAGATCATGAACTTAGATTCTACACAATTTATAAATTCATCTTTTTCTCTAAGTTCATTTTTAGAAGAGTCTAATTCTTGGTTTAGCCTTATAGAATCTTCTTTTAATCTTTTATTTTTCTTGGAAACCTTTAAGGACCATGTGTACAATTCCTCATAGGCTTCAAGTTCATCATATTCTTCTTCTTTTAATTCAAGTTGAGATTCTTTAATTTCAATGTTTGAATCTCCATAAGATGGAAGAATGAGGGGTCAAGAAGAATCTACAAGGTCTAGCATAGTGGACTCCATTCTAATGATTTTCATAAAAAGCACAACTCTAGGGTTTTAACTCTAGGTTTTTACACCTAATCAAGAGTTCCAAAACACTTGATCCTAAGGGATAGAGCACTTGGCTCTGATACCAATTGAAAGTCCACGAGGATCCTAACCCTAGAGGGGGGGGGGGTGAATAGGGTGAGCTACAACTATGACCAATTAAGACCAATTTTAACTTCTTAGCATAAACTAGTCACATGTGATGATTAATCAAATAAAATGCGGAAGCTAAACAAAAACAATCACCACATAGCATGCACCACAACACCAATGTTTATAGTGGTTCGGCCTCAATGCCTACATCCACTACCGGCTTGTGATCCAATCACCCCACCGGATTCCACTATCTATGCTTTTTCAAAGGCTAAGCAATAACCCTTACAATGTTGTTTTTCTAAGGCTCAACAACAACCTTTACACGATGCTTTTCAAGGCTAAGCAATAACCTATCAAGATGCTTTTCTTAGGCTAAGCAATAACCTTACAATATGCTTTTATTAGGCTAAGCAATAACCTTACAAGTTGCTTTTCTTAGGCTTAGCAATAACCTTTACAAATATAGATTTCTCAAAGAAAGTGTCTTCACAAAAGAACACTCTAAGAGATTACAAATTAAGCTCAATTGAATTGCCTCTAAATAGGCTAATGTGAAAGTGCAATTCAAATTACAAACATACACTCAATTATGTTAAAGTGTGTGCACAAGTGTATGAATGTGTTTCTTCAATCAATCTTAACAATGAAGCTCTTAAATGAATGCATGATGCATTTTAAAATCAAGGTTTATAAAATGATGATTGAAGAGAAAACTAATCACATGTGAAATTCAAACAACTTTAAGAAATGAACTAAACAAGTTGTATGAATGAAAAAGTCTAAGAAAGCATGTGATTTAGTTAAGAGAGTTTGCAAACTAATCTAATTTACCAAGGAAGATATTGAGTTTGCAAAACAACTCTTTATAGGCTTGAAATCATGCATAAATGAAAATACCAAGGATTTGAACATGCATGAATTTCATTTGAATGGAAATCAAAATAACTTAGAAGATGTACCTTTTAAAAACTCATGAGTTTGATTTCCAAATAGCCCTTTAGCCTTTCCAACTTCTTCCCCTTTCTTTGGCTCCAAAATGCTCTCAAAAGTTCATGAATCAAGCCTTGAAAAAGGTTGGAAATGAATGGACTTTATAGCCAAAAAGTTGCCAACGGCTAGTCCTCGGTCGACCGGCAAACAGGTCTCGGTCGACCGAGAAAGCACAACGGTCAAATTTCTGACCGTTGGAGCTACAGAACAGGTTCTGGAAAAAATGACTTCCAGTTGTCTCGGTCGACCGAGACCTGTGTCTCGGTCGACCGGCGACACTGCCGGGACACCCCCTTTTTGCAAAAAATGCAACTTTTGCATATTTGAAGGTTTTTCTTTCGGGGACCTTTTGGCCACTAAATCAAGCTTGGAAAACATGTTTTAAAGATTCTAAAAACATGAAACACACAAAGCCTAAAAGGATTTGAAAACTTTAAAACCATAGGCTAGCTTGATTTGAATACAACTCTTTTCAAATGAAAATGCATACACAAATGGTTCTTTTTGTGATGAATGTATGCAAAGCTCAAACCTAAATTCACAAGATGATTTTCCAAATATAATGCACAAGGAATAAGGTTTTCAAAAGAGTTTTGGGTTCTAAAACCAATGCATCCAAGTTTAAAACCAAAACATGCATAAAACAAAAGCTTTTCCAAATCTTAAAAGCTATGCATGGGTAAAACTAGATTTCAAGATATTTTAAATCAATGCATGTGTGTGAATTCAAATGATGCCAATATGCAAATGCATCCACCAAATTGCAAAAACAAAATACCTAACAATCTCCCCCTTTGCAATTTGATGGCAACTTACTCATCATTGAAATTACACACTTAGTCTTTAGCTCCCCCTAAGCTTGACAAGACTTGAAATCTTCTTGGATGCTCCTTCTCTTAGCTTGGGCTCTTTGGCTCTTTACTTCACTCTTCTTGATGCTTGGAGCTTGATCATTCTTCAAGCTTTCTTTCTTCTTCCTCTCATTGACCAAGCATCTTCTTTAGCTCCAAGCTTTCTTTCTTCTTTTTGCTCTCCCCCTTTGACCATGCCTCTCTCTCTTGAGAACTTGAAAGCTTTCTCCCCCTTTGATGGATAGGAGATCTTCGAGTACTTGAACTCTCGAACTCTCTCCCCCTTTGAAGAGTAGGAGATCTTTGAGTCACACTTGAACTCTCTCTCCCCCTTTGACATTAAATTGCAAAGGTACCTACACACATGAAACAAGGAAAATACCTTTAGTAGCACCTGTTAACAAATGAAATCGAAAATGAAATTCATAACAGGGTATCATGTGAGAAAGTTATCTCTAAGGGTTCAAAAACAATCCAAGGGTGAATTTGATCAAAACTAATTCTTCCTATGAAGGTTTACACTCCCCCTCAATCCATTCTCTTCTTTTGTCAACCTTTTGACAAGATATAACTATTAGATTCAAGAAGTAGATGGTTTAACCAAGTGAGGGTCAACTTCAAGGAAAGGATTAGATTCATATAACTATAAAGCTCATATGATCAAATTACCAAAAGAGAGCAAGGTCTAAAGAGAGAAACGATCATGGATACCAATTGAAATAAACATATCAATTGAGATTAAAGGATGTGACTATAAAATCAATCACTCTAAAATTGATTTAAAAGTATAACTATTATGAGAAATCCAAATTAGAGCTATCCATGATGTGGGGTTTACTCAAACATAGCATCAATCAATATTACTTATGAAAATCATATGCTATGTAAGTTTTGAAATCATTTCATTCAAACAATAAATGTTACTATTAATGTGCAAGAATGAGTGAAATGAAATTCAAACATGAAGCCAACCTCTACTAATAACCAACCAATATTATGAACACATAAACATGGTGGTCATGAGATATACCTATAAGAGCAAGGGAGGTGACAATCATGAACATTATGATGCTAATGGTGTGTGACATGGAACAATCATATTACTTATCAAGCTTAGTCCAATGCACACAAGGTCTATCACATACACAAGATAAGATATCAATTGGATATGAAATCAATGGAAAGTTATACCAAATGAAACCAATTGAATATGATAACATGAGTAAAAGCAAGGATGTGATAAACTTCCATCAAGCAACACTAATGCATATTCATCACTTTTAAGGATATAACTATTGAGCATAGTGATGAACAAGGTAAATTGCAATGCAAAAGGATAAAGCTTTGTAATGCATGCAATTTCCAAAGTGTCTAGATCATATGAATTCAACACTAAGAAATCCATCAAACAAGAGATATAACTATGAAATACAAGAAATGAATTTCAAATAGGTTCATATGATCAAGAACACTACTATGAAGTTGAAACATGTATAAGGATGACTCCAAGAGAATCTACATGAATCAACATCATAACCATCCATAAAGATATGACTAGTGAGCATAGAGGATGGATTTGGGTTCTAGTATGGTTTCTACAAAAATTACAAGTTCACAACCATACATGGAACCAATTGTCATTTGCATATAAAAAGAATGTAAATAAACAAGCAAGGATGCAAACAACATACATTTCCATTTCTAAGATAATGAAACCAAAAGAAAAGGAAATGAGAATCATGGAACATGCTTTGATGAATATAACTAGTGATGTTATAGAGCATTTCCAATCATACAATCTTCAAATCATTTTGAAAAACAAAATTCAACAATGAGCATAAAAGAGAATGATTTTGAAGATCAATTTTCAACATTGTATTTTAAAAGATATAACTTAATTGAAACACATACAAGTTGAATTTTCAAAACAATTTTCCATATAAAAGTTTAACTCATAAAACCATGGAAAATCCAATTGATTATGAAGAATCTAGCTAGGAAAGCATTTGAAATCACAATCAATTGATCATGTAATGAAATGCAATGCAAAACATAAAACTAAATGAGTGCAAAGAGCAAATCAAACATGATGAAATTATAATCAAATGATTTTGAAAACCATGAAATGTAACTTAGAATGGTGCATGAAGACAAAATCAATTGATCATAAAGAGACAATGCATTTTAATAAATGTAACTAAGAAAGAAAATGCAAAGCAACATGACCAACAAAATGATATAACTTAAAAAGAATAGGTTGGTCATGAAGGTTCAAGGCCCTATTGTCAAGGTAAATAACTTTGGGAATCCACCTAAGGTCTTGAGTGGGTTGAACTTTGAGGTCAAGTTTGGACTTCTCACCAACTAAAGGAGATTTGACTTGATAAATTCTTTTAGACTTAACATCAAATCTTTGAGGTTTGACTATTTTAGATTGATGATTAGTCTTAGAGAGTTGGTGTGTTTGTTTCATAGGGGATTGCTTCAAATTTCTTTTCTTCTTATTTTCTCCCTTTCTTTGACTTTTGAAATTTAGATTTAACTTAGTAAATTTCTTCAAAAGTTCTTTCATGTTTTGACTTAAGGGAGGTAGGTTGAGAAGCTTTTTGTTAATAGATTCTTTTAAACTTGGTTTGACTTGTTTAACCTTTTTAGAATCTATTTTTGGAGACTCCTTGTTAATTGGTTTAACTTGTTTAAGCTTTATGGAGTCTTCCTTTGTTTTTAGTGTCTTACCCTTCAAGTTTGATTTTACTTTCTTGAGTTCAAAGATGGGTTTAGACACATAGCTTCTTTTCCTTAGTTTGCACTCAGACCTAAAGTGTCCTTCATTGCCACAATAATCACATTTTGTTTTGGGCAAGGGAGAAAGAGTGCTAGAGAAAGATGACTCACCTTTCACAAAAGTGTTGGTGAATTTAGGGTCATAAGACATATTCCTATTAAATCCAATACCCGTCCTATCTCCATGAGGTTTACCCAATTTAAATAATTTTTCAAGTCTTTCTTCACTTTGGGTAAACTTGCACTCATACTTTTGTTTAAATCCTTCAAGTTGAGTGACTTTGGTTATAAGGATTGAATTTTCATGTTTAACTTTTGAAAGTTCATTTTCAATTTCCTTATATTTCCTTAGCTCTTCATTGGCAAGTTTTAATTCAAGTTGTAGTTCATTAACAACATTAGATCCAAGCTCTTGGGTTTTTAACTTACTTTTAATCAACTTGGCTTCTAAATTGTTAAAGTCTTTGTCTTGCCTTTTTATTTGATCTCTTAGAATTAAATTTTCCTTATTGACATTATCATAATCCATCTTTAATTCTTTTAGTTCATCTTGAATGTTAGATAGATTATTTAAAGAGATCATGAACTTAGATTCTACACAATTTATAAATTCATCTTTTTCTCTAAGTTCATTTTTAGAAGAGTCTAATTCTTGGTTTAGCCTTATAGAATCTTCTTTTAATCTTTTATTTTTCTTGGAAACCTTTAAGGACCATGTGTACAATTCCTCATAGGCTTCAAGTTCATCATATTCTTCTTCTTTTAATTCAAGTTGAGATTCTTTAATTTCAATGTTTGAATCTCCATAAGATGGAAGAATGAGGGGTCAAGAAGAATCTACAAGGTCTAGCATAGTGGACTCCATTCTAATGATTTTCATAAAAAGCACAACTCTAGGGTTTTAACTCTAGGTTTTTACACCTAATCAAGAGTTCCAAAACACTTGATCCTAAGGGATAGAGCACTTGGCTCTGATACCAATTGAAAGTCCACGAGGATCCTAACCCTAGAGGGGGGGGGGGTGAATAGGGTGAGCTACAACTATGACCAATTAAGACCAATTTTAACTTCTTAGCATAAACTAGTCACATGTGATGATTAATCAAATAAAATGCGGAAGCTAAACAAAAACAATCACCACATAGCATGCACCACAACACCAATGTTTATAGTGGTTCGGCCTCAATGCCTACATCCACTACCGGCTTGTGATCCAATCACCCCACCGGATTCCACTATCTATGCTTTTTCAAAGGCTAAGCAATAACCCTTACAATGTTGTTTTTCTAAGGCTCAACAACAACCTTTACACGATGCTTTTCAAGGCTAAGCAATAACCTATCAAGATGCTTTTCTTAGGCTAAGCAATAACCTTACAATATGCTTTTATTAGGCTAAGCAATAACCTTACAAGTTGCTTTTCTTAGGCTTAGCAATAACCTTTACAAATATAGATTTCTCAAAGAAAGTGTCTTCACAAAAGAACACTCTAAGAGATTACAAATTAAGCTCAATTGAATTGCCTCTAAATAGGCTAATGTGAAAGTGCAATTCAAATTACAAACATACACTCAATTATGTTAAAGTGTGTGCACAAGTGTATGAATGTGTTTCTTCAATCAATCTTAACAATGAAGCTCTTAAATGAATGCATGATGCATTTTAAAATCAAGGTTTATAAAATGATGATTGAAGAGAAAACTAATCACATGTGAAATTCAAACAACTTTAAGAAATGAACTAAACAAGTTGTATGAATGAAAAAGTCTAAGAAAGCATGTGATTTAGTTAAGAGAGTTTGCAAACTAATCTAATTTACCAAGGAAGATATTGAGTTTGCAAAACAACTCTTTATAGGCTTGAAATCATGCATAAATGAAAATACCAAGGATTTGAACATGCATGAATTTCATTTGAATGGAAATCAAAATAACTTAGAAGATGTACCTTTTAAAAACTCATGAGTTTGATTTCCAAATAGCCCTTTAGCCTTTCCAACTTCTTCCCCTTTCTTTGGCTCCAAAATGCTCTCAAAAGTTCATGAATCAAGCCTTGAAAAAGGTTGGAAATGAATGGACTTTATAGCCAAAAAGTTGCCAACGGCTAGTCCTCGGTCGACCGGCAAACAGGTCTCGGTCGACCGAGAAAGCACAACGGTCAAATTTCTGACCGTTGGAGCTACAGAACAGGTTCTGGAAAAAATGACTTCCAGTTGTCTCGGTCGACCGAGACCTGTGTCTCGGTCGACCGGCGACACTGCCGGGACACCCCCTTTTTGCAAAAAATGCAACTTTTGCATATTTGAAGGTTTTTCTTTCGGGGACCTTTTGGCCACTAAATCAAGCTTGGAAAACATGTTTTAAAGATTCTAAAAACATGAAACACACAAAGCCTAAAAGGATTTGAAAACTTTAAAACCATAGGCTAGCTTGATTTGAATACAACTCTTTTCAAATGAAAATGCATACACAAATGGTTCTTTTTGTGATGAATGTATGCAAAGCTCAAACCTAAATTCACAAGATGATTTTCCAAATATAATGCACAAGGAATAAGGTTTTCAAAAGAGTTTTGGGTTCTAAAACCAATGCATCCAAGTTTAAAACCAAAACATGCATAAAACAAAAGCTTTTCCAAATCTTAAAAGCTATGCATGGGTAAAACTAGATTTCAAGATATTTTAAATCAATGCATGTGTGTGAATTCAAATGATGCCAATATGCAAATGCATCCACCAAATTGCAAAAACAAAATACCTAACAATCTCCCCCTTTGCAATTTGATGGCAACTTACTCATCATTGAAATTACACACTTAGTCTTTAGCTCCCCCTAAGCTTGACAAGACTTGAAATCTTCTTGGATGCTCCTTCTCTTAGCTTGGGCTCTTTGGCTCTTTACTTCACTCTTCTTGATGCTTGGAGCTTGATCATTCTTCAAGCTTTCTTTCTTCTTCCTCTCATTGACCAAGCATCTTCTTTAGCTCCAAGCTTTCTTTCTTCTTTTTGCTCTCCCCCTTTGACCATGCCTCTCTCTCTTGAGAACTTGAAAGCTTTCTCCCCCTTTGATGGATAGGAGATCTTCGAGTACTTGAACTCTCGAACTCTCTCCCCCTTTGAAGAGTAGGAGATCTTTGAGTCACACTTGAACTCTCTCTCCCCCTTTGACATTAAATTGCAAAGGTACCTACACACATGAAACAAGGAAAATACCTTTAGTAGCACCTGTTAACAAATGAAATCGAAAATGAAATTCATAACAGGGTATCATGTGAGAAAGTTATCTCTAAGGGTTCAAAAACAATCCAAGGGTGAATTTGATCAAAACTAATTCTTCCTATGAAGGTTTACACTCCCCCTCAATCCATTCTCTTCTTTTGTCAACCTTTTGACAAGATATAACTATTAGATTCAAGAAGTAGATGGTTTAACCAAGTGAGGGTCAACTTCAAGGAAAGGATTAGATTCATATAACTATAAAGCTCATATGATCAAATTACCAAAAGAGAGCAAGGTCTAAAGAGAGAAACGATCATGGATACCAATTGAAATAAACATATCAATTGAGATTAAAGGATGTGACTATAAAATCAATCACTCTAAAATTGATTTAAAAGTATAACTATTATGAGAAATCCAAATTAGAGCTATCCATGATGTGGGGTTTACTCAAACATAGCATCAATCAATATTACTTATGAAAATCATATGCTATGTAAGTTTTGAAATCATTTCATTCAAACAATAAATGTTACTATTAATGTGCAAGAATGAGTGAAATGAAATTCAAACATGAAGCCAACCTCTACTAATAACCAACCAATATTATGAACACATAAACATGGTGGTCATGAGATATACCTATAAGAGCAAGGGAGGTGACAATCATGAACATTATGATGCTAATGGTGTGTGACATGGAACAATCATATTACTTATCAAGCTTAGTCCAATGCACACAAGGTCTATCACATACACAAGATAAGATATCAATTGGATATGAAATCAATGGAAAGTTATACCAAATGAAACCAATTGAATATGATAACATGAGTAAAAGCAAGGATGTGATAAACTTCCATCAAGCAACACTAATGCATATTCATCACTTTTAAGGATATAACTATTGAGCATAGTGATGAACAAGGTAAATTGCAATGCAAAAGGATAAAGCTTTGTAATGCATGCAATTTCCAAAGTGTCTAGATCATATGAATTCAACACTAAGAAATCCATCAAACAAGAGATATAACTATGAAATACAAGAAATGAATTTCAAATAGGTTCATATGATCAAGAACACTACTATGAAGTTGAAACATGTATAAGGATGACTCCAAGAGAATCTACATGAATCAACATCATAACCATCCATAAAGATATGACTAGTGAGCATAGAGGATGGATTTGGGTTCTAGTATGGTTTCTACAAAAATTACAAGTTCACAACCATACATGGAACCAATTGTCATTTGCATATAAAAAGAATGTAAATAAACAAGCAAGGATGCAAACAACATACATTTCCATTTCTAAGATAATGAAACCAAAAGAAAAGGAAATGAGAATCATGGAACATGCTTTGATGAATATAACTAGTGATGTTATAGAGCATTTCCAATCATACAATCTTCAAATCATTTTGAAAAACAAAATTCAACAATGAGCATAAAAGAGAATGATTTTGAAGATCAATTTTCAACATTGTATTTTAAAAGATATAACTTAATTGAAACACATACAAGTTGAATTTTCAAAACAATTTTCCATATAAAAGTTTAACTCATAAAACCATGGAAAATCCAATTGATTATGAAGAATCTAGCTAGGAAAGCATTTGAAATCACAATCAATTGATCATGTAATGAAATGCAATGCAAAACATAAAACTAAATGAGTGCAAAGAGCAAATCAAACATGATGAAATTATAATCAAATGATTTTGAAAACCATGAAATGTAACTTAGAATGGTGCATGAAGACAAAATCAATTGATCATAAAGAGACAATGCATTTTAATAAATGTAACTAAGAAAGAAAATGCAAAGCAACATGACCAACAAAATGATATAACTTAAAAAGAATAGGTTGGTCATGAAGGTTCAAGGCCCTATTGTCAAGGTAAATAACTTTGGGAATCCACCTAAGGTCTTGAGTGGGTTGAACTTTGAGGTCAAGTTTGGACTTCTCACCAACTAAAGGAGATTTGACTTGATAAATTCTTTTAGACTTAACATCAAATCTTTGAGGTTTGACTATTTTAGATTGATGATTAGTCTTAGAGAGTTGGTGTGTTTGTTTCATAGGGGATTGCTTCAAATTTCTTTTCTTCTTATTTTCTCCCTTTCTTTGACTTTTGAAATTTAGATTTAACTTAGTAAATTTCTTCAAAAGTTCTTTCATGTTTTGACTTAAGGGAGGTAGGTTGAGAAGCTTTTTGTTAATAGATTCTTTTAAACTTGGTTTGACTTGTTTAACCTTTTTAGAATCTATTTTTGGAGACTCCTTGTTAATTGGTTTAACTTGTTTAAGCTTTATGGAGTCTTCCTTTGTTTTTAGTGTCTTACCCTTCAAGTTTGATTTTACTTTCTTGAGTTCAAAGATGGGTTTAGACACATAGCTTCTTTTCCTTAGTTTGCACTCAGACCTAAAGTGTCCTTCATTGCCACAATAATCACATTTTGTTTTGGGCAAGGGAGAAAGAGTGCTAGAGAAAGATGACTCACCTTTCACAAAAGTGTTGGTGAATTTAGGGTCATAAGACATATTCCTATTAAATCCAATACCCGTCCTATCTCCATGAGGTTTACCCAATTTAAATAATTTTTCAAGTCTTTCTTCACTTTGGGTAAACTTGCACTCATACTTTTGTTTAAATCCTTCAAGTTGAGTGACTTTGGTTATAAGGATTGAATTTTCATGTTTAACTTTTGAAAGTTCATTTTCAATTTCCTTATATTTCCTTAGCTCTTCATTGGCAAGTTTTAATTCAAGTTGTAGTTCATTAACAACATTAGATCCAAGCTCTTGGGTTTTTAACTTACTTTTAATCAACTTGGCTTCTAAATTGTTAAAGTCTTTGTCTTGCCTTTTTATTTGATCTCTTAGAATTAAATTTTCCTTATTGACATTATCATAATCCATCTTTAATTCTTTTAGTTCATCTTGAATGTTAGATAGATTATTTAAAGAGATCATGAACTTAGATTCTACACAATTTATAAATTCATCTTTTTCTCTAAGTTCATTTTTAGAAGAGTCTAATTCTTGGTTTAGCCTTATAGAATCTTCTTTTAATCTTTTATTTTTCTTGGAAACCTTTAAGGACCATGTGTACAATTCCTCATAGGCTTCAAGTTCATCATATTCTTCTTCTTTTAATTCAAGTTGAGATTCTTTAATTTCAATGTTTGAATCTCCATAAGATGGAAGAATGAGGGGTCAAGAAGAATCTACAAGGTCTAGCATAGTGGACTCCATTCTAATGATTTTCATAAAAAGCACAACTCTAGGGTTTTAACTCTAGGTTTTTACACCTAATCAAGAGTTCCAAAACACTTGATCCTAAGGGATAGAGCACTTGGCTCTGATACCAATTGAAAGTCCACGAGGATCCTAACCCTAGAGGGGGGGGGGGTGAATAGGGTGAGCTACAACTATGACCAATTAAGACCAATTTTAACTTCTTAGCATAAACTAGTCACATGTGATGATTAATCAAATAAAATGCGGAAGCTAAACAAAAACAATCACCACATAGCATGCACCACAACACCAATGTTTATAGTGGTTCGGCCTCAATGCCTACATCCACTACCGGCTTGTGATCCAATCACCCCACCGGATTCCACTATCTATGCTTTTTCAAAGGCTAAGCAATAACCCTTACAATGTTGTTTTTCTAAGGCTCAACAACAACCTTTACACGATGCTTTTCAAGGCTAAGCAATAACCTATCAAGATGCTTTTCTTAGGCTAAGCAATAACCTTACAATATGCTTTTATTAGGCTAAGCAATAACCTTACAAGTTGCTTTTCTTAGGCTTAGCAATAACCTTTACAAATATAGATTTCTCAAAGAAAGTGTCTTCACAAAAGAACACTCTAAGAGATTACAAATTAAGCTCAATTGAATTGCCTCTAAATAGGCTAATGTGAAAGTGCAATTCAAATTACAAACATACACTCAATTATGTTAAAGTGTGTGCACAAGTGTATGAATGTGTTTCTTCAATCAATCTTAACAATGAAGCTCTTAAATGAATGCATGATGCATTTTAAAATCAAGGTTTATAAAATGATGATTGAAGAGAAAACTAATCACATGTGAAATTCAAACAACTTTAAGAAATGAACTAAACAAGTTGTATGAATGAAAAAGTCTAAGAAAGCATGTGATTTAGTTAAGAGAGTTTGCAAACTAATCTAATTTACCAAGGAAGATATTGAGTTTGCAAAACAACTCTTTATAGGCTTGAAATCATGCATAAATGAAAATACCAAGGATTTGAACATGCATGAATTTCATTTGAATGGAAATCAAAATAACTTAGAAGATGTACCTTTTAAAAACTCATGAGTTTGATTTCCAAATAGCCCTTTAGCCTTTCCAACTTCTTCCCCTTTCTTTGGCTCCAAAATGCTCTCAAAAGTTCATGAATCAAGCCTTGAAAAAGGTTGGAAATGAATGGACTTTATAGCCAAAAAGTTGCCAACGGCTAGTCCTCGGTCGACCGGCAAACAGGTCTCGGTCGACCGAGAAAGCACAACGGTCAAATTTCTGACCGTTGGAGCTACAGAACAGGTTCTGGAAAAAATGACTTCCAGTTGTCTCGGTCGACCGAGACCTGTGTCTCGGTCGACCGGCGACACTGCCGGGACACCCCCTTTTTGCAAAAAATGCAACTTTTGCATATTTGAAGGTTTTTCTTTGGGGGACCTTTTGGCCACTAAATCAAGCTTGGAAAACATGTTTTAAAGATTCTAAAAACATGAAACACACAAAGCCTAAAAGGATTTGAAAACTTTAAAACCATAGGCTAGCTTGATTTGAATACAACTCTTTTCAAATGAAAATGCATACACAAATGGTTCTTTTTGTGATGAATGTATGCAAAGCTCAAACCTAAATTCACAAGATGATTTTCCAAATATAATGCACAAGGAATAAGGTTTTCAAAAGAGTTTTGGGTTCTAAAACCAATGCATCCAAGTTTAAAACCAAAACATGCATAAAACAAAAGCTTTTCCAAATCTTAAAAGCTATGCATGGGTAAAACTAGATTTCAAGATATTTTAAATCAATGCATGTGTGTGAATTCAAATGATGCCAATATGCAAATGCATCCACCAAATTGCAAAAACAAAATACCTAACAAGTTTTGTTCCGTTTCTTCTTTCGATTTAACTTTCTATTTTCAATTTTTATTGACTCCTATTTTTGGAGGGTTTTTCATTTCCATTACAACTCTCCACTCTCCAACGTCTTTCTTATATCATGACATAAGATGTCGAACTGAATCGAATCTGGCATTTTGCAAACTCCGATTTTCACCGAATCAAATAGTGATTATTTGCTGCGAACAGTTCGGGTTTCGGAACCCAGATCACCGAATTAGGTAACTATGGTCAAAACCTTATCCTCCTCCATCAGTCCATTATTCTACAAAACACAATATCTCGATAGTGATTGATGATGGTAGCCATTGCTGCATCATCAGACATGGCCGCCCTATACTGTGATACTGTGATGCCGACAGGTTGGGCACATGGCGTTATTTGATAATTACTTGATAATTAATTGATAATTACTATCTAAAAATCTGAGAAAATATTTGAAGTTTCAAAAGGATTGTGGCACCACATTTATCGTGGGTATCAAATTCAAGCATTTGGATTTACCTTTTGACATTATTTCCTTATAATTGTCTCCAGTTCTTGCTATTGGAATGTGTGCCATTCTTTCCTTATAATTGAGACTTCTTTATATATTTTTTTTCTCTAAGTTTTTTTTAAATGATTCTGATATCTAGTTCTTTTAGAAAATTTTAACATATGTTTGCTTAAATGAAATAATCATTAGTTGTTTTTATCTAGAAGTATCGGACACTGCTTTTCCAAAGAGAAGTCATTTTATATGACTCAATGAATATCATATATATATACATAGAGAGAGAGAGAGAATATTCCTGTGCATCCTTCCCTCATTGTATGGTTAGGGACAAACTTAATGGGGCTCACCTAGGGACCCACTGATCATGGGACTTATAGGAGATGGAAAGAGACATCTTGGATGAACCCAAATATCAAATTTAGGGTCAATCCCATGCCTCTAACCCCTTCATCCGTGGCCCACAAATGTAACGGATTTACATTAAAGGAAAAACTTTGACTATTCAATCCATTTGGATAGTGAAAATTCAATGGGTCTAATGTACTTATGGGGGTCCCAGGTGTGTGCATAGTTTAGATGTATTATAAATTCAACCCTACTATGTCGTCCCTAATCATAACATGGTGAGGGATGGATGCGCGAGGCTAGCAGTTACCTTGGCCCACAAGTTTGAGAATTCTTAAGCTCAACTCAGCTATGGCGAGCTCCATGTCCCCTCCCCACCAATCTCCTTCCCCCTTTCCCGATCCGCCTCCTCCGATCAACCCCTCTGACTTCCCCCCTCTTAGTCGCCCAGCCTCCTCGACCCAAATCCCCAGCTCCTCTTCTCCTTCCTCGCTGACGATCCACTCTCTGGGGAAATCCCCTGTCCTTACCCTCTTGCCTCTGCCAGAGCATGAGACCCATGGGACTGGAGCCTCTCCAGCTATTGTTGATTCAGGCCCTTCTTCGAATGCAGCTGCTTCTATTTCTCCTCCACCTTCGACCTGGGATTTCAACCAACTGGAAATGCTTCACCGCCACTTCTCTGGCATCTTACTCTCTGCCAAAGGTAAGACATCAGGTGAGCAAACCCCTTTTCCCTTTAAACCCCCAGACCCTGCTCTTCCTCATTTTTGTCTCCCCTCCGACCTTATGTCGCATCTCCTTCATTTACAGATCCCTCCACTCCCCCCTTCCAGTCGGCCTCCACCCCCTCCCAACCAAAAACCCTGGCTAACCCTTTTCCCTGACTCCATCCCTATATCCCCTTCGGATTACCCTCCTTCCTCCCTAATAGATGGTCAACTGACTGTGAAAATTCCTTCCTCCTTGATTGAACCAAGCAAATCCTCCTTCTCCAATGCAGCCATAGGGAAATTTTTTGGGAAAAGACCTACAGTTGAATGGCTAACTGCCCAGGTTAACTCCAAGTGGAACCTTTCCAAGCCATGTCTCATTTCGCTCACGGATAAAGGCTTTTTTCCATTTAGGTTTACAACTAAGGAAGACAGGGATACTGCCCTTTCAAATGGTCCCGCCTTCCTGCAAAATAGGAAGTTTCATATCCTTCCCTGGTCCCCTGGTCAATACCTTTCCACCTGGCCCTCCCTGCACCATGTCTGGATTCGCATCCATGGCATTCCCTACCATTGCTGGAGCTCAAATATTCTCTTCTCCTTAGCCAACTCCATTGGTTCCTCTATTAAATTGGATGACATGACAACCTCCCAAAAACTTCTCACTTGTGCTAGGATTCTAGTGAGGCTTGACCTTTCTGGACCTAAGCCTTCAGAGATCAAAGTTGATCTTGCAGGTGAATTGGAAACTACTCTTTCTATCTCCTATGAAAATCTCCCCTGTTCTAAATCCTTATCCACAGGTCACACTGAGAACCTTTGCAATTCTGGCCCCAAACCTTCCATTCCCAAACCTCTCATCCCAAAACCCTCTTTGCCAGGTATAGGCATCTTAGGAAAATCCCCCAACAGTCAACCTGTTTCAGCTCCTCCTCTTGAGTCAAACCATGTTCCTCCTTTGGCCTCAAATGCCCCTCCTTTGGTCTCCACTGCCAACGCCCTCCAGAACTCTCCTCTTCCCTCAGCAAATCCTCTCCCTGTTATCCTATCCTTCCACCCGCACCCTACTCCTCCAGGATTCTCTGTCTCTCAATCTTCGGATCCATCTAATCTCACCCCCACCCCCCTGCTCAAATCTTGTCCCCTCCTATAGTCTCGATGCCCCCCCTAGACTTTGACCTGCTGGAAAAATTTCCAGAACAATTCCTTGATACTTCAAACTCCTTCTCCATCTTAGAAAATTGTCACCTTATTGACTCCTCCTCCCTCCTTAACTCTACAAATCCTGATACAGTTAATGATTCTGCCCAGATCCCTGATATCTCCCATAACGTTGGCATCTCTTTAGTAGTGGACCTCACTCCCTACTCTAAGAAAAAGAAATCCAAACCAAATAGGAAAGTAGCCAGTTCCATTTCTAGGCCCACCACCAGGAGCTCAAACGGTCCCTCTCCCCTACTTACTAGTTTCAAATGATCAAAGTCCTCTACTGGAACTGCAGGGGTATTTTAAATTTCCCAACCATTAGATCCCTCCGTCACTTGGTTTCTTCTAATTCCCCAGATATCATTTTTATAGCTGAGCTTATGACTGCCTCCCCTCCCTCCTTTCATCCTTGGGTTATGATGGTTTCTTCCCAAATAACTCCTCTTCTTCAGCCTCTATATGGTGCTTCTTCAAATCTAATTCCAATCTTGGCATTACTCTCATTGACTTCTCCCCCCAATTTCTGACCATCTCCTTTATCAATCCCTCTTCTGCCTCAAATTGTCTTCTCACAGGGATCTATGCCTACACTAACTATCTCCAGAGAATAGATCTGTGGAGTTACCTTTCGTCTTAGGCTACCACCAATTGCCCTTGCTGTGTTCTAGGTGATTTCAACTCTATCATTTCTGCCTCTGAGAATTCGAGATTCGAGATTGCCTTCTCCTCTCAATCTCGAATTCCAGCAGCTGATTATCTCTACAGGCTTGCAGGACATGGGATTCACAGGCAATAAATTCACTTGGTCAAACAACCGTAAGGGGGCTGGTTATGTTGCAGCTAGGCTGGACAGAGCTCTCTGCAACTATTCCTGGTCTTCTAGCTCTACTGATCCCCTGCTCACCCACCTGCCCAAATTCTCCTCGGATCACTGCCCCCTGCTTTTCTCTCACAGTAGGCGGCCTCAAGCTTCTATGGCTCCATTCAAATTTGAAGCTATGTGGATCCACCATCCTGATTTTCTCCATCTTGTAGCTGATTCCTGGAACCAAGACTCTACAGGAAACTACCAGCAGGAGCTGGCTTCCAACCTGAAAAACATGAAGCAGATCCTCAAAGGTTAGAAGAAAAAAGTTTTTGGTGACATCAAACTCAAGATTGCTGAGGCTGAAAAGCTCGTTCTAGAGACTCAAGTTCTCCTTGATGCTGGCCCCACTCCTTCTCTTCATCACTCTCTTGCTGAAGCTAAGGCCTCCCTTCACAATTGTCTCTATCTCCAAGAAATTCACTGGCGCTAGAAATCTAGAATTAGATGGCTGAAGGAGGGAGACAGGAACACTGCTTTCTTTCATGCTTCTGCAAAATCCAGAGGAGCTGTTAATCGCATTGATAAAATCCAATCAGATGGTACTTGGGTGGACAACCAGTCAATTATTCAGTCTCTGGCGGTGGATCACTTCTCCTCTATAGCCAACTCAGCTCACTCTGCTCCATCTGACTACCTGTTTGGGTTAGGCAGCAATAAAGTCTCTCAATATATGAATATCAGTCTCTCTAGAACTCCTGATGCTGAAGAGATCAGGTCTGCTGTCTTTGCTCTAAAAAAAGATAGTTCTCCAGGCCCGGATGGTTTCTCTGGCCTTTTCTTCACTACTGCCTGGCACATCATCGGATCCTCTGTGGTTAACGCAATTCAGCAGTTTTTCACCTCAGGCAAGCTATACAAAGCTTTCAACACTCATTTCCTAACTCTGATCCCCAAATCTAATTCCCCTTCCACCTTTGCTGATTACATGCCAATCAGTCTCCTAAATTTTACTTACAAAATCATTGCAAAAATATTGGCTTCTAGACTCTCTAAGCTCATTACCCACATTGTTTCTCTTAATCAGGCAGCTGTGTTTGCAGCTGGATATCTCCAAGGCTTTTGATAAGCTTAGCTGGCCTTTCCTTTTCAAATCCCTTGATTTCTTTGGTTTCTCTTCCAAGTGGATCAACCTTATCAGGGAATGTGTTTGCACTACCAAAGGATCTGTCCTCATTAACAGATCTCCCTATGGTTTTTTTAATTCCTCTTGTGGCTTAAGGCAAGGGGATCCCCTATCCCCTTATCTCTTTATCCTTGCAGAAGAAATTTTAAGCCTCAACATTCAAAGCCTGCTCTCTAACAGTTCCATCTCTCCCCTCTCATATGCTCTAACACCCTTTGCCATCTCATGTATGCTGATGATATCCTTCTTTTCCTAAAAGGCCATAAAAGGAGCCTCTTAGCCTTGAAGGAGGTAATCTCCAGTTACCAAGACAGTGCTGGCCAGTCCATCAACCTGGACAAGAGCAAACTTTTCATTGGCAAATGCAACCATAGAAAGAGAAGACAAATTCTGGACATCACCAATATTCAAGATAGACCTCTCCATTCTACCTATCTTGGTGCTCCACTCATTATTGGTACCCCCAGAAGACAACATTTCACTCCCCTGCTTGAAAGGTTTCTTCGCAAGCTCTCAGGTTGGAAATCTTAGCTTCTCTCCCTTGCTGGCCGAAGGACTCTGGTGAGACATGTGCCTAGTAGTTTGCCTATTCACATAGCCATGATTCTTCCAATTCCAAAGTCGGTTTCCACAAACATGGTGACTATTATGAGGAACTTCCTCTGGTCTAGGGGGACCTCTAGGCAGAAAAGAAGCCAGATTAATTGGGCTACGGTCACTCTCCCCACCATTGAAGGAGGACTGGGCATCAGGCGTATTAGTGAGCAAAATGTTGCTTCTTTCATCAAATTGGGTTGGACTGCCATGTCTTCTAATTCTCTCTGGGCCAACTGGATCGCTGGCAAGTATTTTCCAAGATGTTCTCTCTGGTGCTCCTCCTCTTCTAAATCAGGCTCCTGCATATGGCGGAAAATCAAGATTTTAGCTCATCACATCCATTCCGGCAGGAAATGGAAAGTTGGTGATGGCAAGCGGGTTGACCTCTGGTATGACAATTGGATGCAAGCTGGTAGCATGGCCTCTCAGTATCCTTCCTTCAATTTCCCCCTAATCAGAAGCTCCACTCCCTCTGGGTTGCAACCCAATGGATACCCCCTCTTGACATCCCAACGGCAACTGTTGTTACTCTGCAGGAAGGCCTTCAGCACCTCTCTTTGGATCTGCTCTCTAAAGACTCTCTGCTTTGGTGCTCCCACCAGGACCAAGGTCTCTCTCTCAAGGAATCTTGGCAAATGATCAGATCTCGTAATCCTTCAGCTTATTGGTCGAACTGGGCTCCGCTGGTTTGGAATTCCATTCAGCAGCCTAGGGTCTCTCTCTTTGCTTGGAGGCTGCTGCATGGAAAGACCCCTTCTCAACTCTGGGTTCAAAACTCTGGAATTAGTCTGGCCTCTAGGTGTTGCCCGTGTCTTCAAGAGCAAGAGTCTACTCTCCATCTTCTATTCCTCTGTCCCTTCTCCACGGATATTTGGAAGTGGATCATTTCCAAGGCGGGCATTGCTGTTGCTGGTTCCCTTCTACCTTCTAAGATTTGGCAGGTTCTTTCTACTCACAGTGACAGATTGGCTTGCAAAGGTGTTGCTGCTATATTCTTCTCTACTACTTTTGCATTATGGAATTGTAGAAATGATGCTACTTTTTCTAACCACAGAGCCTCCCAGACGAAGGTTACCTTATACCTGACTGAGCTTCTCTCTGTTTCTCTCAAGCGTATTACCAAGCCTTTTTCTGGTAGACCTCTAAAGTTTATTTGTAATTTTTTATTCTCCAATTCTTAAGCCTGGTTTGTGTTTCTGGGTTTTTGTTTTCTCTTCTCCCTGCTGTTGCTTTTTGAGCTTTTTCCTCTGTGGGTTCTCTGCCTTTGTTTCCTTTCCCTCTTTCTTTCAATACAAATTGCCTTTTAGCAAAAAAAAAAAAAAAAGGGGATAGATGCGCATGAATATTTTCCATATATATATATATATATGAAGCAAATGTTTCAATTGAAAGATTAGACATGTTCTACTCTCTCTCCCTCTCTCCCTCTCTCCCTCCCTCTCTCTCCCCTTTACCAGATCCTTACCTCTTCCAAACATTTTTGAATTGATGCTTCAAATTTCCACAGTCGTTTCAACACCATTAGAAATCTCAATTATCTTTTATTCATCTATTCCTCTTTACATGTTGTTCGTGTTTCTACCATTTGAATTTTTTGTATTATTTTGATTGTTTGTGATATATAAATAGATTGCCCCTTGCTAAGTGCGGGGGTGTTTTTGCTAGTCTTAATGAAGCCAATATGCTAAGATTGGGTTGGGATGCAAAGGAGGATGCTTTCTTGCCCAAAAAGATCTTGATCTAGCATAAGGAAACATATCTTGCATGTCTTCTCCTCACTGGTCTCTTTACGATTAGCATGGCACAAAAAATATTCAGGTGTGAATTGGCTCACGTGGTTTGCATCGTGATAACCACATGGTGGCGACCACATATCACCAATAAGAACCGATCATCAAACAAGGACCCTCTTGTTAATCACTTAACCAGGGTTTTGCGACCATCCAAATTCATTGAACCATTGGATTGAGGGTGAAATTATATATATATATATATACACATATATGTCATTAAACATGTGAGCCATCTATGAAACGGATAGGGCATGGGATTGGTTTCAAACTTGATACTTGGGGTCGCCTATCTGCATCTTTCCATCCCCCCCCCCCCCCCCCCCCCCCACAAAGTTGGTCATCATTTATCCTGGGGTCTGACACGGAGCTGTTGGATCAAGGGTCATGTTTTATATATATATATATATATATGAGAGATGCTTATATGAGATTAACTCTCACGGTACTATGAGAGTAAGGGGCGAGGGCCCTCACATTTAGAGTAACTCTCACAAGAGCACCTCCCACATATATATGAGAGATGCTCCTATGAGAGTAACTATCACCATAATATGAACGTAACTGTGGTGTGTGATTTTATAGAGAGAGCTACACTTTTATTTATAGCATTTTAAATTTCATTTTATGATAAACAAAAGAGTGGGGGAAAAGTTGCCCACGCGCACACATACAAAAAGCCACTCTAGAATTTGCTAAATTAAACTTAGATTGTTAGGGGCATCTCTCCTTCCTCATAATTATTGAACAAAATGTTCATTTCTGTATTGTATTGAAGAGGAAGATTGTCATATTCACCCATCGAGAGTGGAGAGAGTGGGAATTGGAGAACTGAGTCTTCAAAGCTAGACAGAGAATACTCTTCGGGGGTATATAGTTCTGCCAGCAATGATTGGACGCTGATACTTGTGCCAAGTTCATGGGCAGTTTCGGACTGCATGAATTGTTCTACAACCACTTCATTACTTTCTTTGATGTTCTTAGCCATGGAACCATTATCTGATGCAAAATTGCTTGAGGAACTCTGTGAAAAGATTAAATCATGCTCTGGATATTCCATTATCATTTGAACCGGAATTGGTTGAAACTCCTCCTCTTTATTGGAACTGGATGAAGAATTCTCAACTGAAGTTTGTCTGCTTTCTGTCATTGCTTGATTTTTCTTGCGCTTTTTCAAATGAGTGTGCCAGTAATTCTTTATTTCATTATCAGTTCTTCCTGGCAATCGTGTTGCAATAGCAGACCATCTGGAACACATAGTAGTTAATTCAAGGAAATTGAGATCTTAAAGACAAATATATAATCCCAGATCATGGGTTAGCCCATAGTTACCTAGTTCGTTCAATAGGCCTTCGAGTTGCGAATAGTTCATTTTGAATAATTCACAGTTCGATTTGCAAATTACTAGCGAATTAATTTAATGTAGTTCTCTAAGTGAATCATATAATTATATGTGGTGCTTACCTAAAAACCACAAGCCACTCAAAAGCATTCCACCTTGATGTATTAGTGCTAATTCATACCTAACTTGGATCAAAGTTGGCCGCACATGAAGATTGATCCACAATGAAACATGAAAGTTTGCTTTGGTTTTTATCATAACTATATTTTAAATGTAGTCAATCTGATTGTGACCCACACTATAATTGAAGTAGAACTTCTCCTATAGGTAAATGAGTGTTGCAGTTATTTTGAGTGATTTGAAATTTAGATAAGGACCTTTAGTGATGGACTTACAAAATGGGTACACGTTAATTAGTTCATAGAATTTGACGAACTCGATCTTCAAATTTGCCGAATTGAAAAGCAAATCAAATGAACTTATACTCCATCGAATTTTATGATCAAGCTAAGTCTAAAAATGCGAATTGCGAACTCAAATGTGAATTAGTCGAACTACGAATTAGGTAACTATGGGTTAATCCTCCAGTGATTTTGTATAATGGTTATATGAAAGCCATTTTCATTAAGTGGGATTAGCCTAATCAATGAAGCAAATTATATCAGATGCATCTGATATTAGAAAGAAATGTTACTCTTTCAATTTTATCTTACTTTCATGGTGTTGAAATTTAGGTGGTGTATTTTGCCAAATTATTTGTTGTATTTCACCGAGAACAGAAAATTGTTATTTATGTAGTGCACAACATTTACTTAACATGGACTCATAAGAAACCTGATCACAACAAGATTCTAATCTAATATATACCTACTTACATTGTGTAAATTAATAATCTAAACCTATTCTGACATTAATTCATTCTTATCATTAATATATCCAGTCTTCTTTAGAATATTTTCCATTACCTTGTGTCCCAAAGTTGCATTTCTAGTTGCAGTTTCATTCTTGTTCTAGCATTCTGCTTCGTGGATATTTATATTAATCTAATTTTTCAAAATTTAGGTAGTAAGGATTAGAAATCATTCATACCTATTCCCAAGCTGTTTGTGTAAGCTATCAATAATCTCCTCCTCCTCTTTGCTATAATCCCCACGTTTTATGTCTGGGCGCAAGTAATTCAGCCATCGGAATCTGCAACTCTTTCCACACCTTAATAAGCCTGAATGCGGAGAAAAGAAAACCAAAAGTTAAAAATAATGTATCATGCTTCTGAATAACCTTAAAAATAATGTATGGATATTGTGACAATCATTCTCATCGTGATATAAAGAATGCGAACAGAAACAGTAGTTCAATTGAAACAGCACTTTAGCAAAACAATTGTACCAAAGCTATAATATTGATTTCTCATTAAGAACACTTCTTCAAATATCAAATTTTGTTTAAAAGCTGAACAAGGGGGTGTATCAAAGAAACCCATTTCAAAAGGAAATGAATTCGTTGTCCCCACTCAAGAAATGTGAGGTTTTCCAAGCATATGTTCTAAAAATCTCAAAAATTTTGTCAATCTTTTGGAAAACATATATATATATATATATATATAAATAGAGAGAGAGAGAGAGAGAGAGAGAGAGAGAGAGAGAGAGAGAGAGAGAGAGAGAGAGAGAGAGAGAGAGTTTGAAGCCAAAGCCATGGAAAAGAAAAACCATTTACCTGCTCTTTTAGGAAGTGTTCTCCAGTTATCATATCCAAACCTCCTAATGTAAGAAACCAGTATCTGGTCTTCCTCTGCACTCCATGTCCCTTTCTTCATTCCCACCTTAACACTGCAAGCTTTCACCATGTCTTTCTTTCTTTGGTGAAACAGGTTTCTATTCGAATTCCTGACCTGATGGAGTTCACTCAGACAAGAATCACCCATCCCATTTTATATAGAACATCCAATTTTGCCAACAACTCTTTTCGAAGAAAAATATAGTTGAAGGAGATAAGAAATTTCTCCTAGAAAGAGAAACAAATATTTTATTTTGACCGCAATGCTATGAGGAATGGACTTTGAGTACTATGTGACGCTCATTCGTCATCATCGGTATAGAATAAAACGTGTGTACGTCAGCAGTTCAAAACGTGTGTAATGCCGATGGCACCAGTACCATATGCCATTCAATTTCTGGCCGGTGAAAAGAATTAAGGAATAGCAATGGGATAAAAAATCAATGGGCCATCCATCTTCAAGCGATTGAATTGAAAGTTTTGGAATTAACGTAAGAGTTCAAATGTGCAACCGTCCTTTCGAGTTTGATCCCGAGGCTGAGGGTTTTAAATAGTGCCACCACATTGGCCGATAGGGAATTTATTTGGCTCTACATGAGCGTGTAGGAAATAGTTTGACCCAAAGGGTTGGGACACTCTCCGTTATATAATTAATTTAAAAAAAAGTGTAGTCTAGGACAGGAATCTCGGACCCACGGGATGGAGAATTTAGGGAGGCAAATAAGTTGGATCCGGTTGGAACCACACTACATCAAGAGCAAGTGTTGGATCTAGAACCAGGGTAGGGGTCGACTTTGATTGAAGTGAAATTTGTTGGCATACCATGCATCCAACGACCCAGGAATTTTCTATGCTGGGGACTAGATGATCCGGACTTAATCAAATGGAGTCCATGCCCCTTTACATAGCTGGTGAAGACTCAATATGCTGACATAAATTAAAATAAAAGAATAAACAAATCATAGGATTTATTGTTCCGCTTTGATGAATCAAGACTTATACCGTACCTTTCACTTACTTGTAACGTGCAAGTGGCATACCAGGTACAAGAATAAACAAGTGTCAGCAACACTACAATTTTTCTTGTCAATGCTGGAGTCTCATGCCTCCACCAATCCGGGTTGAAAAT
The DNA here is from genome assembly GCA_038049695.1 of Cinnamomum chago. Taxonomy (NCBI): domain Eukaryota; kingdom Viridiplantae; phylum Streptophyta; class Magnoliopsida; order Laurales; family Lauraceae; genus Cinnamomum; species Cinnamomum chago. Next base: position 38,943,355 of record CP142461.1, read on the forward strand.
ATTACTTTTTTATGAGAAAAATAGAAGATTTCTCGCATCCAAAGATTTGGAAAATCGCAAAAAGAAGGAGAGTTAGAATAATGCAATATTATCTAGAATCTGGTCTTGGCCTTTGCAGCATTTATTTCACACCAAACATGCCAAACCAAAACGGGACAACATTATAGGGGATTTAAGGTGAAGTTTGAAAGAGAACAGCTCCTTACCAAAGTGGTAAGGAGTAGCAGTTTTCATGTCCCCGTCCAGGGTTCGGGTATGCCTCTTCTTATTGCTTGTGCAGGCTACCTTTCCAATTGTGCGGGCACCCTCTTGGGTCCCGCCAAAAAATATTGTGAGGTAGGAAGTCTCGTTAACTCTTGACTCACATGAGTCAGAGCCAAAGACCGAGTAGTTAAATAGAGGGCAAACTCGGCTAAGTTGTCACATCTTGGTAAGATGTATGCTTTCTAATTTATGTGGTAGGTAGATTTAATTTTAAAAAATTGAAGTTTACTTTTAAGTAATCAATTATTCAAATATGAAGTTAACAATTTCAAAATGATAATTACAATGTAATTTGAGACCTGTATTTTATCTTTTACATTTGAAATTGGACTTAATCTAATTGATTGATATATGCATGATTTTTTTCCTCTTTTCTTCCATTTATTTTCCTTTTTATTATAGTTTTCTTGGATATATAAATTATTTTAATTAATAATTGGTTTTTATTATAATACATGTAAATAAATGTATATTTAAAGTTATAAGTATTTATTTCTTTTTAAAAGATTTTTAGTGTATTTTTTTTTTAGGAAAAACGTGACTCTCCTAAGTTGTGGCATTGTCTCTTGCCGAGTCAATTTTTAGAAGTGTACAAGTCGGGCCCAAGTTATGAGATTTCCAACAATTATTCCTCATGGTTTGGCGAAGATTAGCAATAGCCTCTTGAACATTAAGAGAAAAGGATGGAGGCGTAATAACCTGAAGATTATTATATAATATGAACCAATTATCAGCAATACAAGCATAATCAAAGAGGTGGCTAATAGATCGATGCAATATGGGCAGAAGAATCATCACATTCTATGGCTCTCTTTTGCATCATTTTGGGAATGTTTCATTCTGATAATGATTGAAGAGAAACTTATTTTGCAGGAATTTTCTCTCCCTTTATGCACATCTTTAAAATTCCCCCCTTTCTGTTTTTCCCCTCTATCTCTCTAGATTTTCTCTCTCACAAAATGCATGCAAAAATTTTTTTTATTCATTTATTCTCACAATGAAATATTTTCAATGATGGAAGGTAGCAGAAGATTCTAGGTCTTCTATTTTAGGTCATTTATTCCCCTTAGAAAATTCTTATTTTAGGTCTTCTATGCAGACTAAGATGGCAATAAAAGAATAACCTTTGAACCAGATCCATTCACACCATTAAAGACAATCACCAAGTTGAGAATGTAGAGTTCCAATTTCAGACTTGATGGAGAAAGCACCATATAGTTCAATTTCCATGTGATTAATTAGTTCATGACCATCCTTAAAGTAATAGAAATTATGAATCTTATCTTCAATAGAGGGGATATTAAAATCCCTAACGGAACCCAAATAATACTGTTATGGTTTGAAAAGTTTAGCAGAATAAGAATATATAAAAATATTTTCGCCAAATTCATCTAAGTACCTCTATCTCTTCAACCTAAGCATGTCTGAGACTTTACTAGTAAACTTAAAGTGAAGTAAAGCCTCCATTATCCACACAAGAAAAGGCGAATGGGTCATATCAAAAGTACACAAATTTCAAAATCCCCTCCCTTAAAAAAAAAAAAAACCTCCTTTCTCTTCTAAATGACAAACAAACATCCTCTTTTTACACAAAAAGTAAAAAAGGCTCTCTATCAAGCCACTAAAAATAAAATAGCATCATAAAGTACTCCTTATAATGTATTCTCTCTTGATTTGATACTTCACCTTACTTCACGTTAATTCACCGTCCATCCAAACACACCTAGGGTTTGTTGCAATATTTTTAGATGTCATTACCGGTGAAGAATTTACATGTGTTTGTTTCATAGAATTTACATACGAAAAGACTCAAGTGTAAAAAATGGTACTTTTTGAAGAAGATAGAAATCCAGTAAATAATATCTTACATCATCAAAGATTTAGAAATCACTCCCATATGAGTTGAACCATTTAGTTTTAAACATATGAAAACACCAAAACAATTATATTCCATGTTCTGATTTTGCCGCACTCTTTTGCTACCTTCCAATCAATTCAGGATCGAGCCGTTCAATATTCTCATAAGCCGTTCAATATAGTACAATGCATGTACTATATTCACATGGATTTTGACAAATATGTCAAAAACAACTGAACGGTTTAATCCAGCTTCATCATTTTCTACGCTTTTTTGAGCCCCCAATTTATGGTCCCAATCATTCACTTTGTTTCAATTCCAATGTCTTCATTGTTAAATAGATTTGGGGTCCTAGAGCCACCAAATTAAACAAGAAAAAAATCCTCACTTCCCCTTCCTTTTCAATCCAACCTACACCCATGCCTGAACATCTTATTAAAAGAAAAGTAGCTAAATGAACTGCATATATAACAACAATATAAACATACGGTTTGCGAATGGATGTTTTAATATATCAAGTTGTGGCTCCACCCTCTTTGGCCTATGTCGTGCTTCAGCTCCTCTAAAGACAGTTAAAAGTGACCTATTAATAAATTTATTCTCCTAATACAATTGGCCCATGTTTCATTATTTGACTGTCCACTACGTACTCAGGCTGTTTGCTTTGCCACAATTGTATAAAATTCTGCTCCAATCAAATTTAAATGCAAGGATGGATCCGAAAAACAAAATTTGATGACATTTTTTATATGAATCCAATCCAATGGTCAATATTTCTCCTATTGACGTGAAATCTGGTTTTACATTTATTGGAGCAGAAATTGAATTGACAACTTAGATCCATGTTGTTATTAAAATTTTGATTTATACATCATTAAAATGTGTTTTCAACAATATATCCAAATCAAAGGGTACTGATTGGTGCTGTGAGTCATGCACTTAGGCACAAAAAAATGGACCGTCGCATCTTTTGCACTAATTGGATCGTCTCAAAGTGGTCCGAGAATTCCCCAACTTATAGAGACATATATCATTTGCCTTATATTCTAGGTTTTGTTTTCTATCTAGAAAGTAGTACAGGCTAAAAAGAAAATCAAGCTGATCAATATATCATTTAAGAATGCATGGAGACATCATACATTTAAGTATGTATGTGAAAATCATGTGTGCCCACATGTTACGGGTCCCATGTCAAATCAAGTAGGGCATCGGCTAGTAGATAATACAATCTCACTGAGACGAAGACCTGATCTGTCTCTAGAAATAAGACTCCAATAACATCAATGAATGTATATCTCTGGGCGAAGAAGGATAAGGGAGCCCTAAAGTTGAATATTCTCTCTAATCCTATAGCTAATTTAAAAGGCGAGCAAATCTGCGGATCTTCCCAATAGCCAGAATGCACATAAATCTCCAAGTCGCGTATCAAAGTCTCTACATGAAGATCCGTCAATATTGTAAGTGCCTAAAATAATATGGACTTGATTGAGAGATAAATATGCTGATTCATTATCAAACTTTTTGGAGAGATTGATTGCCTGAGCCTGAGCTTGAAAGGGAAGAAGAGGCAAATGTTAGAGACCCCTGGCTATTGTCAGCCGAAGGCCCTCCGATGCCTGAGTTAGTGTAGTCACTAAGCAAAGGATGAGTGGAGGACAAAGTGAGTGAAAATGTTGGTGTTGTCCAGACCTACCTCCTTGGACTTACCTCATGTATATATATAGGCGCTGAGGTCCCATCAAGAGTTTCCTTAGGGGAGATAGGTAAAAAGGAAACGTCCCATCAGGCCATACCTTGTACCCTTAGTGGGGATAGGTGTAAGCTTTGTCCCATCAGTCCATACCTTGTATGGCTGTTGACGTGACCATCTTATAAGGTCAACTCCTTATCGGGCGCATGCCCTATCTGATAGCTCGTTCTGCAACGCCACCGCAGCCTAATAGGGCATTTATTACGATTGACGTTTGGTGCTTATCTTGGTCGACTGAAAACACCAAGACCGAGATGGGTTTGTCAATACTGGAGCAGAGACGAGACTAGCTGGTACTCTTACCGAGACTAGCCAGAACCGGACGCCGAACCCGGAGTGGTGCCGAGACGGGCCTAGCAGTTTACTTCGGAGTTATGAGACCGAGACCAGGATGAACCCAATTGGTATTTTTACCGAAATCAGACTTATCTTTTGTATTACAAAAATGCCCCCACACAATTGCCCCCTAGCTCCTGACCTTCTGGAATTTTCATATTCTTTGAGGTCGGGAGCTAAGAAGATTTTTGCGCCCAGATTCCATCTCGGTGCTAATCGCTGACGTCTGATCTTTATCACAATACTGTTTCGTCTGCCCGAGGCAATAAATGGCGTGTCTTTATCATTTTGTCTGGCTGGACATGCGTATGTCGCTTCATATGCTCGAAGCGACTAATGATGTGCCAGAGTTATTGCGGGGGGATGAACTGGCGGTGCCACGTGTCTTCTTCTGCTTGGTTATTGCTTGTATCGAAGCTGATGGACCCGATTTCTTTCTCTCCTCTCCTCTCCCATCCGTCCCCGGGGTCGCCGAGAGGAAATCGAAATGGAGGGAGGAAAGGGGGAGAAAAAAAGGGCATTTATATTTTTGTACGGGTATGCCAGGTTTTCTATTCTACTTAGAATTTAGAGATAGTGATCTGGAGATCCACCTTCACAAGTGGAGAGGAAATTAATTTTTTTTCTAACTTTTCAAATTGCACATATATTTAAGAAAAGAGACAGTTTTCTTTTGAATGTCGTTAGAGGCGGTTTCATTTTGTTTGTCGTGAAAGGTGATTTTGTGCCGTGAAAGGCGATTTACAAATCTCATCAATAAAGAAAAACAAAAAATGTTATTTTTTTGTCTCTTAAAGAAAATACAAAGTACAATAGAAAAGTAAGAAAGAGAATCTGACTTCTCAGGAGATTGCGGGGACCAGTTCAGATCGACAGTCGTAAGTCATGTATGCACTTCGCCATCGTCCTTCAGAAGAGAACGCTTGATGCTTTGATTCTTTGGCTTGGCTTGAACTTCAGTTTTTTAGAGGATAAGGACCAAGGGAAGGTCCTATACCCAATGAAAAATGAAGAGACGGGCTGAAGAGTCACGTCTTGGCCATGTTGAGTAGGAGAAGATGAGGCTTTTTCTTAGAGGAGGGGGGGGGGGGGGGACACTCAAGGGACTTTGATCAGTTTTTAGGTGTTTGTTGCAGCAGAGTTTCTTCAGAGTAGCAGGACTTTTGGATCTTGAGTTCGGAATTCCGAGATTCTCCCTGTGTTTTTCTGGGCATCTGTGTTCGGGGATCCTTTCTTCTTGGAATCACCTCATTTTATAGGCATTTGGTAGCCTTTAGGTGACTTTATGGGCTTTAATGTATTAAAACCACATAATGGGAGGAGTTACATGTTTTAATTTCTTTGTTTTGTAACTCTTTTTTCTTGGCTTCTGATTGGCCGGTGGAGATAATGGGCATTTAATTGCCTTTAATCTCCATGATGAAAGGAGTTTTATAACTTAAATGTCAGGATGACTTGGACTTGTAACTCCCATTTCCTTGAATCTGATTGGGCCGTCCAAAATAATGAGTTAATGACTGCATTTAGTTGGGTCAATTAACAACATTAAGTGGTCGCCGGGAATTTGAAGAGTCGCGGGCCGTGCCGCGTCTTTTGGAATTCTTCTTGCGATGATCAACGATGGATCTTCATGCTCATCGATGTCGGATGATCACGCAATTTCAGGCATTGGTTGATACCAGCGGGCCGGTGACATCTGTCTTGTCGATTTCTCGATCGGTCGGACAGAAAGTGCACTTTCTTAGTTAGCCGTTAGGCGATCTTGGAGCGATCGATGATGATTTCATGCTCTTGACAGCGGATCCGAGATGTCGATGAAGATTAGTCGTTTCCGAGCGTCGAAAATCAGATTTTTAGGAAATCACAAGGGCTAGATCTCCCGAAACGCAAAAAGAACCGAAAAAAGGGCACCGCGGTGGAAATCCGGCGACCCGGATTTCCAGGGTCGCCGGCGACTGTGGGCCATATGGGCGGATTTTCCCCTTTGGTCGTTGTTTTGTCGTCCGTTTTTCAAGCTTTTTTGCTTATTTTTTCTCCTATATTTTCTTGACATTTTTCCTCATTTTTTGACTTGGTTCTCCTAGAGAAAACCCAATGAGAAGTTGTGCTAAACCGGGCACAAAGTTTCCTATTTTTTGAAAAAGCCGAAGACTTTGTTACGCAGAGTTGCTGGTTTTTGTCAAGAGTCGAAACTAGGTCAAACGATGTCGGAATGACCTGAAATTCGACGTGACTCCTCCTGAGCAGTAGATAGGACCAACCATGGGCTTTTGTTTGAGTTTGGATACCATTTGGGTTCCCGTCGCTGCTAGGCTTGATCTTGTCGCGAGGAAGATATCACGCTTTGATGTGCGGTCAATTGATGTCCGATCGACCTAAAATTTGACAAGGAGCCTATTGGAGTAATTTTGAGATGATCCATTAGCTCCGATTTTGATGTCATGGTTCCGGGGTGCCCCGCCGCCGGTAGCCTTGATTTTCTGTCGGAGCGTCGAAGTCCGGTCAAATGTTGTCGAAATGACATGAAATCTGACGTGTAGCCCTTTTGAAGCATGTTGAAGCCGTCCATGTGCTCCGTTTGATGAGTAATAGTCTCGGTGGTTCTCGCCGCCAAGGGGCTTGACTTTCTTTCGGAGCATCAAAGTTGGGTCAAACATTGTCGGAATGACTTGAAATTTGACGTGGAGCCTTTTGGAGGTATTTTGAAACCATCCATAGGCTCAGATCGAAGATTTTATGTCTTCGACGCCGCCTCCGCCGCCAGGAGCGCTGTTTGGTTGCCGGAGGAGTGAAGTTAGGCAAAATGATGTCGGAATGACCCGAAACTTCATGTGGACTCCTCTTTTCGTTGTCTTGAAGGATCTATCAGTTTTCAAGTGATTCTGATAAGATCTGATGCTTAAAACAACGACGCCCTTTTGTAGTAGGATGTGGCTTCATGTAGCTTCTTGATGTTGTAGAGGCAAAGTGACATTTTTGATGTCAACAAATGCTCCCTCAAGGTACAGCGACAAGTAGCTTTTGAAGTCGATGTGCCTCGAAGAGAAACTTGAAGGAGAGCTTTCGACTTGACCAAGAGTCTTTGAGCTTTTTTTTTTTTGAATAGCCTCTTGAGTTTCCAAGGGGATTTTATGGTAGTGAGAGGGATCACGTACCATCTCAAGACAAAGTTTTAGAAATGACATGAGGGAGTTGGATTTGGGTTTTGGATTTTGGGTTTTCCTTTTGATCTTGTGAACCTAAGGGCTTTATGTGGCGCATCAGGCGATCAAGAAGGATTTTTGGTTTTTGACCTTGTGACCTAACAAGCTGTATGTGGTGAGTTGGGGGGTCAGGTTTGGTTTTGACCTTGTGACCTAACAAGCTGTATGTGGCGAGCCAAGGGGTTAGGGATTTTTTTATTTTGGCCTTGTGACATAACAAGCTTTATGTGGCAAGTTAGGGGACCAGAGTGTGGTTTTTTGTGGGTTGTCAATTTCAAGATTTTGGCTCAATTTGGTTCATGAGGTGGGATGGTTTGGTTTTTTGGAAACTCATGAAGCTTTCTTTCTTTTTTTTTTTTTTTTTGAACGGTTCAATCGACTCGAAAGAGGCATGGAACCATTTTGTATGCTCTTGGTAAGAGGAATTTTTTGAAAGGAAGCCCCTTTTAGTGCCTAGGTGGTCAAACCTGACTCATGTGGGCTAGCCCATGGGACCTTAAGCTTTTAAAGATGGCTTAGATCTCACATGGTGTCATTTTGTAAAGAATATCTAAAAATATCTCTTTTGGATAAAGAATATCTAAAACTATTCTTACTTGGAGAGAATCTCTCAAATTTCCTTTCTTTTGGGAGAGATTTTCTCAAAGTATCTCTCTTTGGGAGAGAATATTTCTCATTCCCTTTCTTTTTGGAGAAAATTTCTCAAAGAATCTTCTCTTTGGGAGAGAATATCTCAAATTTTCTTTATTTTGGGAAGGTTGCTAATTTTTAGCACTTACCTCCTTTCTTTTCTCCTTGTTTCCTCTTTTGGTTTGCTCTCTTCTATAAAGGCAATAGGAGATTGGATCTTTGCTTCTTTGCTTTCTTTCTTTGCAAGAATCTCCAAGAGTGCTCCAAGATCAATAATTCTTCTTCTTCTTCAAAGAGCTTCAAGTTTTTCTTCTTCTTCTCCATCAATGGCTTCAAGTAAGTTCTCTTCCTCCACAAGAAATTTCCATTGTAGAAGTAAAAAAAAAAAAATTCTTTTTTTTTTCTTCTTTCTTCCTTTTTTTTCTCCACGTGTTTTCTTTCTCTTTTTCTTTTTATTTCACGTGCTGCCCTTTTTTTTGGACGTTTTTTTTTTCCTTTCTTTTTTTTTCTTGCACATTATTTTTTTATTGGCTGTGCAGACAGGTCCGTACAGACCTAGCCGTACTACCACATGGCAGTGGGCCACAGCCTGCTGTCCAGAATTATTTTTTTTGAATCTTCTCTCTCTCTCTCTGTTTTTTTTTTTTTTTTTTTTTTTTTTTTGCTTCTCTTTTTTTTCCTCACCACGAGGTTTATGCATTTCAAGATGTTCATGCATATTTTCTTTCTTTCTCTTTTTGTTTTTTTAATGCATCAAGATAACATGCTAGAATCTCTAGGTCAAGTCAACATGAATTATGACTTTGACAAAGTTTGATTGGTTTTGACCAAGTTGGGTTGGAATTGGTCAAACTTTGGTTAAAGTTTTCCTAGCATCTAATGCATGATTTTTAGTAAATTGATTGGGAGCATGATGATGCATACCTGGAAATCTTTTGCAAGTTTTGGGATTTGGAGCTCGCAACAATGTTGAGCCCTTTCCTGACCTTGCTGGATTTTGAGGAGCTTTGCAAGTTTTAGAGTTTGGAGCTCGCAGCGATGTTGAGCCCTTCTTCAAGCTTGCGGAGATTTGATGAGATTGGTTTGATCTCGCAGCAATGTCTGAGTTCAAACCTTCTTTGAGGATGCCTCATTTAGCTCGCAGCGATGTTGAGCTCATCTTCAGGCTTCCTATCTTTTTCGGGATTTTTTCCCTTTTCTTCGGAATTGTCCTGGAATCATGCCAAAATTTTTCTGGAATTTTTTTAGCAAAATCCTGTCACTTTGATGATTGATTTTTCCTTTTTCATCCTTTGCAGGTAGTTCCTCTAGAACGAACAAGGGCAAAGAGCCTATTACTAATGTACCTCGTCTGTCTACTAGGTCTCCTAATGTGGCCGTGCAACAGGCTTGGGAGAAGGTCCAGTTTGTGGAGAGAAAGTTGGAACAATGCGACTCCCTCAACCGCGATGAGATGAGACAGCGATTGATTGCTCTCAGGGATGAGGAGTTTTATAGAATTATGGCAGGCAATCGTCCTTGGGTCATGGACGATCAGAGCGTTGTGCTCAAGCCTACCTTCTTCTTTGGCGATGCAGTCCTTGACGACTTGACGTACCAAAGAAGATGCTTTCAGTTCTCTTACACAGCTGATGGTGAGGAGAGAACTATTTCTACCGGGTCGACTTTTGATTGGATTGTATCGATCATGAGTCTTTCTCCCATGTGTCCAAAAGGGAGGATCCTCCAAGCTGGGTGAAGAGGACAAATGTGATAAAGACCGGGGTTTTCATGGGTGACCCTTCCAGATATGCGAAGAAGTCGCCTATCCGTATGGACATGTTGATGCTCTCCAGTGGCTACCAAGGTTCCGACCATCCGTCGGTCAATTTGAGACCGGTTGGCCTTGGTATTTTTCGGGGTGACGGCAGCAGTTGGGTGAAGCCTTTTCGACTTCGTGGCTGTTTCAGTGCTGATTCGAGCTGGAAATCATGGACTGATCACACCCTACAGGTTGGTGGAGCCATTTTGAGGGAGGCCGGGATCTTCGATGCGGTTCACGCTTTTTAGAAGACCGTGGTTTTCTCCGATGAGACCTTCATGGCCATGCTGGAGTCATTCCTTCCACATACCAACACCTTCATTGTGACGAATGGTGAGATTGGTTTTACTCTGAAGGAATTGAGCGTCATCACCGGGCTGCCTATCCTTGGCAAACTCTATGAGGAGTTTATGCCTATCGACAATGTTTTTGAGGAGCAGTCTGAGGAGTTCAGGCTCCTGTACTTTCAGCTCGTCGCCTTCTATGATTTTTTGAAGGAGAAGGAGGGCTCGAAAGTCCGGTGTAGCAGTTGGAGGAATTGTAGTTCCAACTTCTTTGACGGAGGAGAGTCTTTTGATGGCATGGCCCAAGATGCTAGGGCCAAGAACCCAGGTTCGAAGAAGATCTCCGTTATGTGAGATGACTTGAAGAAGTTGTTCGAGAGTACATACACCATTTGTCCTGACATTGCACTGCGAAGAGATCTCGTTGTTTACCTCACTTATTGGTTGGTGAGGCTGCTTTCGCAGGAGGAGATGGAACACACATCAGGCCGCATTGTACTTTCCCGGCTTGTCAGATGGCGTTAGGAGAGCGGTTGGCTTTGGTGCCAGTTCTTTACTCCTACTTGTGTACCAAACTGCAGGCTGCTGCTTTTCTTGTTCGGCTTGGGCTCCCTATGAACAGGGTATTTTTAGCCCACATTTTCTATTAATGGTATGTGTACCATTGTCACGGCTTCCACCGCTTAGGAGTTGCACATGATAATGACCCTTTCATGATTCAGCTGGCTAGAGGGACAGCCGTTAACGAATCTCTTTTGTCTGCCCGTTTGAGGATCCGACTGTTCAGGGACGTCGAGATCTGGCAATCTTTAGTGAAGCTTTCCCCAGGTTCGCAGAAGAAGGCTTTTGATTTTGGAGCCTCCCGTGATTCCACCAGGGCGGGGTCGGGAAGATACTACTCCTTAACCAATGCAGAAAAGGCGTGGTTGTTTAACATACGTGTTGGTACGATGGTGTACCGGAGACATCTTTCTGTTGACATCCAGCTGTATGTTCCCTCGCATTTCGCGCTGTAGTTGGGCTTCTCTAAAGGCATCGTCAGAGCGCCTTCGAGCATGATGAAGTGCTTTGGAGGTTTGCAGGATGGAAGGAATGCATGGGCTTTTTATAGTGCGGAGGACACTACCGCCATGATTTCCTATCCTGAGTTGCCCACCTTCCGGACTGGTGGCTTCATGAAATGGTTCGTGGAAAGCTTTTTTGTGTACTGGGGGCTTTCCAAGAAGGAGCTTGATGTCAAGCAGTCTCCTGGGAAGGGTCTTGGCAGATTGGATGGAGTCTGTCGGGAAGAAGTCTGGGCTTGCCTTTCTGGAGAGAGGCACAAGATTGGCTTCCTCAATGAGCAGGACATCATCAGACCAGGGGCTGTACAAGAGATACCTAGTGAGGTCTTCGAACAGCTCGAGGAGGAGGAAGCCGAGATCGACGCATGGATGAAAGCGAAATTGAAGAAGACTTCCATAGAATCAGGTGGAGATCCTGACTTTGACGGTGAGGTGGGTGCTTCAAGTAAATCCACCCATAGGAGTAAGAGGAAGAAAGGACAGCGTCGTAATAAGAGACGACATGACGACTCTCCTGATTTAGAAGTCCCTCTCACCACTACTGAAGAAATGTCAGGGGATGCTGATGAGCCTCCAGAAAAGAGGTGCCGAGAGGAAGAAACCGTTGATGAAGGTATGATTCCTCTTCTTTTTCTTTCCATTTTTTTCTTTGAGATTTTCTTGTTTTGATTTGCCTTCTCTCCCTTTTTCAGTGGAAGATGAGGACTTGATGATGCCTGAGGTTTTAGCCGATGAGGCAGTGACGGATCCAGTTGCGGCATCTGAAGAAGAACCGAGGGACTCTAGAGTGATTCCAGAATCTTCACCTGGTATAACTTCTTTGTATTTCTTCATTTTTTTTGTTTGTGTTGTCATATGCTAACATGTTGCTTGTTTTCTTGTCAGCTGACTTGCCACAGGATTCTGACGATTTTGAGTCATCCATAGATGCGGCCTTTGATGACACTTTGGATGAACTCATCGAGGTAGAAAGTATTCCGCCAATCATATAAGAAGGTATTTGTAGTAATAACCCTGATGATGATGAAAATCTTTGACAGGATCATATTCATACCTCTCTTTCCTTTTTTTTTTTGTTTTGCTGGCAGATTGTGAGGCGACAGAAGAATCAGAGCTAGAGCAGGGGATGCCTGCTGTTGAGCCAGAAGTAGGGACTTCTTCTTCTAGTTTTAATGCGGCAGAGATGAAATCGTCTGAGCAGATTTCTTCGCCAGTGCCTCCAGTTAGAAAGGGCTTAATGATCACTCCTCCAGCAGGACATGACACGGGCAGTCAACCAATGGAGAGGGGTGAGCCTTCATCCGGGCCATCTCTTGAGTACGCGAAGAAAGTGTTGAAGAGCGTTTTGAGCTCATGGATCGAAACTCTTTCTTCTGACCATTTAGAAGCTGGCTTTAGCATGGTTAAGCATGTACAGGACATCCTTGCTGATAGCCAAGAAGTCGGCCTGGACATTGCAGATGCGAAGGCTTTCGTTGATGAAGTCATAGCTTTAGGAAGCAAGTGGAATGAAATCAAGAGCTTCCCTAGCGGTGACTTCTTCAATGAGATGTTTTTGAAGCCTTCTGGCGAGGTCAAGTCTGAGCTGGACGAAATCTCGCGGACTCAAAAGCAATTCGTTCGGGAGAGGAACGTTACCGAGTTGACTATCATCGGGCTGACAGAGGATCTGCACAGTGTTGATAGAGAGGTCCTTGAGACCAGGCAGCGTCTTGAGCTATTGGAGGAACAAGTTGCTGCGAAATGAGATGCCATTGTGAAAGCTCGTGCCAGAGAAGGGACTCTGATTTACCAAGTTGAGGAGGCTGAAAGCAATCTCCGGAGGAAGACTCAAGAGTACGAGCAATGGCAGATTCTCTTGGAAGAGCTTCCCCATGCTGCAGACCGATCGCGGCGTTCTGCTGCATTCTATGGGAAGATCTTGAAGAAGCGTGGCTTGGAAGCTTTAGATGCTAAGGCCAAGAGTCTGCTTGAGGAGTTGAGTCTTTGGTTGAAGACCATGTGAACTCCTGATTCTTGTAACAACCCCCTTTTTTTTCTTTTTTTTGTACCCGTGTATACACACATATTTTTTGGTACTCTTTCTTTTGTAGTGCTTGTGAACATTTTTTTAGCACTCCTCTTTTTTTGTATTCCCTCCTTTCACTCAAACTCTTTTATGATAAATTCAAGCAATAGGAATGTTTGTTTGGAAATTTGATCAAAAGTTTATCATTTTGTGAAAAACCTTCTTGTCAAATGGTTGTTTTGGCGTGAAAGCCGAATTTTGAGATGGCATAGAAGCCAAAATTTGGGTCGGCATGGAAGCCAGTTTTGTTTGTGGCATGGGAGCCAAATTTTAAAATGGCATGAAAGCCGATTTTTGAAATGGCATGAGAGCCAGGTTTTGTTTGCGGCATGGGAGCCAAAATTTTGAGATGGCATGAGAGCCGATTTTTGAAATGGCATGAGAGCCGATTTTTGAAATGGCATGAGAGCCGAATTTTGTGGCATTGGAGCCGAAGTTTGGGATGGCATGGAAGCCGGTTTTGCTTTTGGCATGGAAGCGAAAAATTTGGGATGGCATGAAAGCCAATTTTGAAATGGCATGAGAGCCGGGTTTTGTTTGTGGCATGGGAGCCAAAGTTTTGTTTTTGGCATGGAAGCCGAATTTTGTGGCGTTTATAGCTGATTTGTGGCGTTTATAGCCGATTTTTTTTTTGAAAACCAAGTTTTGTTTTGTTGGCGTGAAAGCCAGGTTTTGTGGCATTTGTAGCCGATTTTGTGGCATTTATAGCCGAGCTTTTGGCATTTATAGCCGATTTTTGGCATGAGAGCCAGGTTTTTGGCATTTGTAGCCGATTTTGGCGTGATAGCCGGGTTTTTGGCGTTTATAGCCGATTTTGGCATGAGAGCCGGGTTTTTGGCATTTATAGCCGAGTTTTTGGTTTTAAAAAATGCAAGTATCAACTAAATGTCGCCTCCCTGCTGAATGGTCTTGCAAGTATCGATGGAATGTCGTCTCCTAGCTCATTCGATTGCAAGTATCGATGGATTGTCGTCTCCTCGCGAATTTGAGCGCAAGTATTGACTAAGCGTCGCTTCCTTGCTTTTTTCTCAAAAATTTTGGTTTTGTGGGTATCGATGGAATGTCGCCTCCCCATGATTTTTGAAATTTGAGGTCTCTCTTTTTTTTGGACCTCGATTTTTGTTTGAATTTTGGGTTTGTGGATATTAACTGGAATGTTGCGTCCCCACGATTTTTTTGAAATTTTGCAAGTATCAACAAAGTGTCGCTTCCTTGCAATTTTGAAATTTTGGAAGTATCGAATGGGGTTCGTATCCTTCCGATTTTGGGTTTTGCGAGTATCAACTGAGCGTCGCTTCCTCGCAGTTTTCTAAAAAACTTTTTTTTGTTTAAAGACACGAGGGTCGTAAATATTGACTTAAAACCGTTTTTGGTTGTAAAAGTCAGGGTGGACTGGGGTGGAAATTCCTAAGTCCTGATTTTGTTTCAAACCATGAATTTTGGGTTCAAGGGTTGAATATTTGGTCAATTCTGGGAAGTGGTTCCTAAACTTGGATTTTTGGATTTTTTTTTAGAACAATGAAACTATGAAAGTGAGCATTATTTTGAAATTTTAGAAATATCAACATAAGGATGAAAAATCCAAAATTGGCGGGTTTGATGAGCGAGTACCTGAGAATAGGCTTTGGCCGCACATGCACTGCTCTGACCCAATGGCATAAGTCTTCAAGGGTAGTACCGCTTCAAGAACTTGCCGTTGATGGGCAGTATATATCTGTCGCCTTCCATGTTTAGAAGTGCGTATGCGCCGTTGGAGAAGACTTTGTCGATGACGAAGGGTCCCTCCAATTTTGGTTCAAGTTTGCCTTTGGATTTGTGGGCGAAAACCATTAGCATTTTTACTGCGAGAACCAAGTCGCCCTTTTTGTAGGCGCGTTGCCGGACCCTTTTGTCGAAAGATCCTGCTATGCGTGCTTGGTATAGCTCAATGCTTTGTAAGGCTTCGAGTCGTCTTTCATCGAGATTGTCCAGTTCTTAGAGTCTTAATTTGACATTGCTTTCTTGAGTCATGTCATTTTGCAAAGATACCCTTAAGGAAGGAATTTGTACTTCCAAAGGGACAGCAGCTTCGCATCCATAGACCAAAGAGAATGGTGTGCTATGGGTTGGCCCTCGAACGGTGGTTTGATAAGCCCACAAAGCTTCAGGTAGTTTGTCTCCCCAGTCTCTTTTGTGACTAGAGACCATTTTCTTGAGGATTTTACAGAGTGTCTTGTTGAAGGCTTCTGCTAGTCCGTTTGTTGCCGGATTGTACGGAGTTGACGGACAACTTTGGATTTTGTATTTGTCGCAAAACGTGTAGAATCGGTGATCCCAAAATTGCGGTCCGTTATCATGGACGAATCTTTTAGGTATGCCAAAGCGACAAATAATGTTGACGCGTAAGAATTGAAGAACTGATGAGGTCTTCATTTCACTGAGCGCAAATGCTTTTTTTACGACTTGGAGAAATAATCCGTAGCGGCGAAGATGAAGCGATGGCCCTTGCTTGACGGGGGAGAGATAGGACCTATGATGTCGATACCCCAAGCTTCAAACGGCCACGAAATTGCTGTGGGGTGTAACCATTCTGGAGGCATGTGAACATAGTCTCCATGAACTTGGCATTGGCGGCAGCGTTTAGCAAATTGCATGGCGTCAGCTACCATGGTAGGCCAATAATATCCCAACCTTTTTATCTGATCATAGAGCTTAGGACCAGCCTGATGAGCTCCATAAAGACCAGCATGAACTTCTTTGAGGGTTTCCTCAGCCTCTTGTTGTGACAAGCAGTGCAGAAGTACTCCGTCGAAGGATTTTCTATAAAGCTTTTTTTAAGGGAAAACCAAATGAAAGTTTGGGGCTCGTCTTTGAATGCTTACCCGCTCTTTTGGATCTTCAGGGAGGATTCCAAACATGGTGTAATCAATGAACGAATCTCTCCAGTTGCCGATCTGAGGTTTGAGGATAGAGATCTGACTTCTGGCCAATTGGTGGCATTCAACAACTGCTTGGTGTGTATTAAGAGTAGGGAGAATCCTTCTTTGACACACTGTGATTTGCAAGTTTTCCCCTTCTTGGATCGCCATGGATGCGGCAAGTCCGGCCAGGGCATCTGCACGGATGTTCTCACCTCTGAGGATGTGGGTGATGTGACAGATGTCAAACCTTTGGCGAAGCGATTGCGCCTTGTTGTACTAAGACAACAGATCAGGCTTCCTGACTTCAAATTTCGGATTCATCTGGTTGACGATCAGTTGAGAGTCTCCCAAGACTTCCAGCATGGTGATGCCAGATTCGAGGGCTAGTTCTAGTCCTACGATCAGGGCTTGGTGCTCAGCTGCATTGTTTGAACATGGTTCCAGTAGCGAGAAAACATGTGCAATCATGTGCTTGTCGGGGCTAATAAAGAGGATGCCAACTCTCGAGATCAGTTTTCTTTTTTCATTTGTCCGGGTTGCACCATCAAAGTACATGTGCCAGGAGGCATTTGGTGAGAAGGTCTCCACGTTGTAGACAGGTTCGTCTGAGAGATCACCTCTGAGTGGGGATTCTTTAGGCAACGGATGCTCCGCAAGGAAATCCGCTAGGGTTTGACTTTTGATTGCCCTTTGTGGTACATACCTGATATCAAATTGTGATAGGAGGATGGACCATTCTGCCAGTCGAGCATTGAGAGAACCTGGTTTTGTGACAAGGACCTTTAAAAGGTTGATCCTTGAAATCAGGTAGACTGTGTTTGAAAGAAGGTAGTGACGTAGCTTTTGTACGGCGAACATCACTGCAAGGCATTCTTTCTCGAATGGAGAGTAGTGATGCTCCGCACCTACCAACATATGGCTGAGGTAGTATAGAGCAGCTTCTTTTCCCCCGTTATTCTCTTGTGTGAGCAGGGCGCCCAAGGAATGGTCGAGATCTCTTGTGTACAAGATGAATGGTTTTCCAGTGGTAGGGGCAGCCAGCACTGGAGGTTTAGTTAGGTATGTCTTGATGTCTTGAAATGCTGCTTCACATTCAGCATCCCAAACAAAGTTCACACCTTTCTTCATTAGGTGGGAAATGGGACGACATTTCCCTGACAGGTTGGAGATGAACCGTCTGATGTATGCCAATCTTCCTTGAAGCCCTTTCAGTTCTCTTAAGGTTCTTGGAGAAGGCATTTCTAGAATAGCCTTGACTTTGATGGGGTCAAGCTCTATTCCAGCTTTCCGGACTATAAATCCGAGAAACTTACCCGACAAAACGCCGAAGAAGCATTTTAGGGGATTCATTCGCAATTTGTGTTTGCGAAGTCGGAGGAAGACTTCCCGAAGGTCTTTCAGATGGTCTTCTTTTCTTCTGCTTTTGACGACGAGGTCATCAACGTAACATTCAACTGTCTTGTGCTGCATATCTTGGAATATCTTCATCATAGCCCTCTGATATGTGACACCAGCATTTTTTAGACCAAATGGCAGATAGTGTAGCAATACACGCCAAATGAAGTCCGAAATGATGTGTGTTTTTCATCTTCAGGATGCATTTTTATCTGATTATAGCCAGAGAATCCATCCATGAATTTCATTCGCTCGAACCCACAGGTGTTGTCAATCATCACCTCTGGTATGGGGAGCGGGAACTCATCTTTAGGGCAAGCGCCATTTAGGTCTCTATAATCAATACAGACCCTGATCTGCTCGTTTTTCTTTGTCACGGGGACGATGTTGGCCAACCAGTCAGGATGCTGTTCTTCGCGGATGAAACCAACGCTTTTAAGTTTTTGAACTTCTTGTTCAATTTTGTCCATCACATCTGGACGAAACCTTCTTTGGCCTTATTTGACAGGCTTGATATTTTTTTGCAAATTGAGTTTGTGGACTACTATTTTGGGGTCTAAGCCAGGCATTTCAGCATAAGACCATGCAAAACAATCAACGAACTCACGAAGAAAAGAGGTATACTCGGGTAACTCATCATCCTTTATATTCTTGCTTATGAATACAGGACGTGGGTCATCTAGTGTTCCCAAGTCTATCTTTTGAACAGGATCTTCTGTTGGAAGGTTCGAAGGTGGTTCCTCCCCAATATTTTCGGAGGCTTCCAACTCAACGAAACCTTCTGGAGTTTCAAAGGCATTTTCAGACCAAGGCTTTGTTTCTGGCCATGGGTAGTCAGGTTCGGTGATCTTCTCAAGGCTTGCTATGTGGTGACCCCAATCGCCTGTTGACACTGGGTCGAAGTAAGGTACTTTTCTTGGAGACGGTGGTTCTTCCGGGTCGGAATGCCACATGTCTTTATCATCAGATAATTCCTCTTCATCATTAGAGAAATTGTACTGATTTGTAGAACTTCTTGGGTCCCTGACGGGTGACTCTTCAAAGAGATATCCAGGGAGGTCGATGCCTTCAAGGACATGAGATGTTGAGGCTTGGTCAGCAAATCGACTCCTCGACATTTGTGTCAACTGTCTCATGGGAGCGTCGGGATTGTACCCCAACCCATGTGAAGATTTTTCTACATGACCGTAGAGTCTCCAATCCTCTAGTTGACTTTTGGTCAAGGCATGCTCCAACGGTGTGAGAATACCGGGACCTTGCCCCAGACCAACTGGGTTTTGAGTGTCATAACCCATTTTCTTCATAATAGCCTATGTCATAGGACTATATAGAAATAGTTGAGGTATACCTTCGTTTTGGAAGGTTCATGCATGGAATTTGATGAGGATGAAAGTCCAAGATCGAATCCTAGAGGGGGGGGGGGGTGAATAGGGTGAGCTCAAATAACTAGACCAATTTTAATTCTCTTTGCTTTTAAGTCTCTTATACTTTGAAGAGGAATAATAAAATCAACCAAGAGAGCATAATCCATGAAAAGAAAGCATAAAGACAATCACCATAACATAAGTTTTTATAGTGGTTCGGCCAACATGCCTACATCCACTCCCGGTACACCTACTGGATTTTACTAACTCAATTAAGGTTTAGGATCACCTCAAACCTTACAATTCATCACTACACTTTTCAAGGCTAAGCATAAACCTTAACAACTAGAAATTTTCTCTCTTAAGAAATATGCCTATGAATGCATGGATTAAGAGAACTATATAAGTGCAAAAGAGTGCCTCTAAATAGGCTAAGAAGAAAATGAAATCTCAACTTCTAGAAACAAGCATATGTATGACAAAGTCTATGAATGATGCATTTTACTAGAAATAACTCTTCCTTTTTTTTTGAAAAGATGAAACTTTGAATGGTGCAAAGATGATAATTATATGTTTGAGAAAGATTTGTTTGCCTAACACATGAATTTAACAAAATGAACTAACTTGTTTTCAAAGAAGATAAACTAAAGCTTAACAAGTTGGTTTTGAAACAAGAAAACAAATTCATGTGAAACAAAGACTATATGTTGGATTCATAATGCTATGAGATGTTTAAAGTTCTAAGCATATTATGAAAACAACATTTCAATAGAAAAACATCTAATTAATCATGCATAGAAGAAACTCAAAGGTAAAGAACCTAAACATGATTTTTTAAAAGACTTAGGATAAGAGAAGCACACCCATTTAGAAGAACAAAGTTTGAATCAATGGAATGACTTCATTATCCCTTCAAAGATGCTCTAGAAAAGTTGCAAGTTCTTGGCTTCAAAAGTCTCTTTAAGATTAGCAACTTTTTCCAAACAAAAAGCCACTTTTTATAAAGAAAAAGTTCCCAACGGCTAGTGCCCGGTCAACCTGGAACAGGGCCGGGTCGACCGGGTACACATAATGGCTAGAAAAGTGACTGTTGGTGCTTCAGAAACCCTGTCGACCCATAGTGTGCCCGGTCGACCGGCCACACAGGCAGGTCGACCTGGTGATGCCCAGAAATCTGAATTTTTGATAAACTTGCAATATTGAGGGCATCATTCCAGGGGACTTTGAGGCACTTTTCTCAAGCATGAATTCATGATAGAAAAAAGATGAAAACAGAATTCCTAGAGTCATGAAAACTCCAAATCAAAATAATGATTTTAAAGAAAGAAAGAACCTTTGGAAAGCTTGAATGATATTTGAAATCAAATACTCCAAGATCTTAAGAGACAAACCTGAATAGAAAATCATGCATATCATATGATAAAAACAAGGATCAAGAAAGAGAAATATGAAAGAAAGTCCTAAGAATAAGGACATGAATGAATGAGAGGACAAGCTTATGAAAATGAATGCATCCTATCAAATTGCAACAAAACAAAAACTCTAACAGAGGAAGCTTCTGATCTATGGAAGAAGATTGACTTCTCTTCTGCTGATGTTGCTGGAACAACAAAGGAAGCAGACGTAGGATCTTCTACGTCAGCAGGTGTCTTTATTGGAGGTAGAGTAGGCTGAACTTGTCAAGTGTCAGCTTGGCTTGACGGTGTGTCGTCTTCTGGCTCTGACTCCGAATCCGTGTCTTGCATGATAGACATGAAGGAGACGACGAACTTGCACCCAGACTTTTGCTTTGTCTTTTTTGCTTCGGTTGTTATGACCAAAGGCTTGGAAGATTTGAGAGAAACAACGAAGGGAGATGGATCTCTCTCTTTGGATTTACCGGAAGGTTTGTTTTCTTCCGAAGATTGCTGAGGAGCCTTGCCTTTATCTTTCCGGAGATTTTCGACAAAGGGTGTTATTTCTTCCTCCTTTTCTTTTTCATCTTTGTACATTTGAGCATCTGCAAAATGGACTTCTTTGCCTTTGAAGGGCTTTTTGTCTGCAAACACTCGATGTATCGAGTCGTCGTTGCCAACGAACTTGATGCATTGATATAGAGTTGAAGGGACGACACCATTCTCGTGGATCCAGGGACGTCCAAGAAGGATGTTATAGCATGAGGGGGTTCTTATTGCATGCACAGTGACTTCAGAGATAAGGTCACTGATTTGCAACTTGAACCTCATTTTGCCGATAGGCCTTTGAGCGCTCCCATCGTATCCAAAGATGGATACAGACGTGTGACTCAGCTTGTTAGGTGGGATGCCCAGCTCTTCAAGTGTCGAAGTAGAGATGAGGTTGAGTGCAGAACCTGGGTCGATCTGGACTTTGTGTATCAGCATTTCTTTGATGTACCCTGTGAAGTACAGGGGTCGATTATGCTTTGTCTTGCCTGGTAGGAGGTCATCCTTACCGAAGGCGATGGTTGCACTTGCTGTTTTCTGTACCGAGAGGCATTCGGTGCTTGATCCCTCAGTTTTCTTCTTCGCCGAGAGGCATTTTGTGCCTGATCCCTAGGTTTTCTTCTTTTCTCCCTTTGAGGAAGTATTTGATTTTTTGACCCTATAGTCCATTTCAATTTGTAGGACTTGTGGGGCATGTTTGTCGACATCCGCATTCAGTCTTTGTAGTTCTGAAATGAGACTATCACGAGTTTGTGGAGACATTCGTATAAGTCCAGGATGTGGAGTCGTGCAGGTATGTGTTTGAAGTGCTCAATCAAGTCATACTTGAAAGCCTCCTTCAGGCTTGCATGTTCATTATTGTTGCCACTTGGGGCGTTTACATTTTGTGTTCCTGAAGGATTTACATAAGAAGAAGAAGAGGGGTTGTAGTTTTTGTGGTAATCCCAGCCAGAACGGGTACCTCTACCAACTTCAAGAGCTTCTTGAGAAGGGCCTTCATTCGGAAGATCGTCCTTGGGATCCAAGGGTTGATCCTTCTCATTTACTTAAGATGTGTCTGCAACAGAGCCACCATCCTCGGTGATTGCATTACATGGAGCATTTTCCAGGAACAAGTCCTGAACAACATTGAGCAACTTTTCTTCTTCATTGAGCAATTTGACGGTCCAGACATCTCCTATGAGGTCAGGTATCTAGGACCAACTGACCAAGTCTCCATCGATTGAAATTTCTTCAGGATGATCGGTCGGAAGAGCTGCGAGTTGCGACGTCACAGTTTCAGGGGACGAAGGCTGAGAAGATGTTATCTCGGTGAAAGTCACTCGAGAAAATGTAAACTCTGGAAGATATACTATCAGGCGTAGCCGGAGAGTACGTGTCTTCAGTAGATGATGCTTTAGAGGCATTATCATTCTGAACTATTGCATTGCAAGTTGCCCTGATGGGAGATCCCTCCAGAGAGGATTGTTGGGAGCCGGACTCATCATCGGATGAGAGAGGATCATCTATCCAACAGTTTTCTCCATTTTCAGGAGTTGAGGGAGGAGGTATCCGTTGATTTCCAGGAACTTCCGGTTCCGGATTTTGATCGCGAAGATCTTGTTCTTGTTCTAAGGCAAGGTGCTGCAAAATGATTGCATACTCTTCAGGATCATGCATGGGAGCCAAATCTTTTTCTTTGTCCGCCCCTTGCAGTTCAACATGATAGGGTTCCACTGGAGCGTTGAAGGGTGCTGAGTCATCAGCATTTTCTTGAACCGGCTCTTGGTCTCTTTCATCATCGGACCAGGATCCTTGTTGCCCATATGGGTTATACCAGATTACCGGCATAAGATGAGATTCAGGAACCCATTCTTCATTGGAGAGATATTCTCCTGTTTCAAGGGATTCCTCCCATTCGTCGGTGTCACTGGTGGTGTCACTGGACTCGTATCCGTCGATGGAGAATCCAATCACCGAATTGCAAGAGTATGATGCCCCCTGCATAGTTTCAATTCTAAATTGAGGTGGCATGAAATCACCAAGGGTGAATTTTCTTTCCACCTTTGAAGCCTTGGATTCTTCCGTTGCCCCCATCGAAGCAGTGGAAGAGGCCTCTGCCTTTTCAGGGACTTCTTATTTTGGTTGAGCTTTCTCCTGCTGCTTGAGCTTGCGGAGTTGTCTCTTGGCTTGCCTTCGCTGTCGAGCGGTAGGCTTTGTTTTGATGATCTCCCAGTTTTCATCTTCTAGGGGATCGGGATTTACCCATTTAGGTTGTCCGTCTGATGTTGGATAAGGAACCAACTCTTGGGACGTCTGGGTCATTTTTATCACCTTAAAGGAAGTAGTGGTCTTCTCTTTTGGTGGTTTTGTGGTTTATCCATACGACACCATGTTGACGGAGGCAGACCCATAGTTTTTGTCAAAGGTGATGACTCCGTTTTTCCACATCTCGTTGATCTGCTCTCTCACAACGAAGGATTGATTGAGAGGATGTGAGATCATTTGGTGGTAGGGACAATACCGAGGATCATTGATTTTGCCAACATCTCCCGGTCTTTTGGGCTCAGGTAAGGTGAGTTTACCATTTGCTATAAGAGCCTCGAAGATTTCTTCGACATCTTCATCGAACGGGTATTTTTTCTCTACTCGTTCTCTGAAGGCATAAGAGAGTTCAGGTTTCTTACCTGCAGCTTTGTTTTCAGCTTTCTTTGGCTGCTGAGGAGCTGACTTGGTTTGCACATTAAGAACCTCCTTTTTCTTTGGCTTTGAGGTCGTAATGGTAGCCAACTCTTTCTTTGATGACTGCTGACTGTTGAGGTCTTTGATCACCGTTTCATCCTCCATAGCTGCTTTTAGGAGTTCTCCCAGGTTCTTTGATTTGTTGCAGATAATCATGGAGCGGATTCTTGCTCTCATGTTTTTACGACATATGTCGACGAGCGACGCTTGTGGCAGCACATCTGAGCACTTGTACGGCATCGCCTTCCACTTGTGAATGAAGTCGTAAGTTGACTCATTCTCTCCCTGTTTTAGGCTGCAGAGCTGTGCCATAGTAACAGGATGATCCTCACCTTTGAAGTGAGTCAGGAAGCGTGTTTCTAGCATGGCCCAATTTTGGATGGAGTCCTCTAGCATAGTGGAGTACCAATCGAAGGCCGTACCTTTTAGGGTACTTGCAAAGAGACGGATCTTGAGGGCATCTTGATCCGCGATAGCTCCCGTCAATATTTTGAAGTGGATGACGTGCTGTCTGGCTGAACCTTTCCCCGTATATGTTTGGAGAGTAGGTTGCTTGAATTTTGTAGGGAACGGGACTGAATCTATCCATAAGGGATATGGTGGCTTGATCCCATGCTCCTTTAGTGTATCCTCTTCTCTTGCTTTGGCGAGGATATCGTCAACGTCCTTTTTGGTAAGGGCGTGTGACTCACCATTTTCTGCATTTTCCTCGTTATCTGGAGGAGATTGGTCCTTTTCTTGACGCTGCAAAGTGAGGAGAAGATTTTCCATTAGAGCCTCAATCCTCTGCTGACCTTGCTCCAATTGCTGGATGAGTATGGTCATTTCATCAGGAGGTGGATTGCGAGGTTGCTCAGAGTTTGTTGCCAAGACGTTCATCCTTCGTGATTCGAATGAGGACATTGTCCTGGTGACTGAGCTAGGCTCATTCTTGAAGAGCTTGAAGAAGGATTACTCCGTTGTCCTTGGCTTAAAGGAGTAGAAGATTCTTCCAGGCGTCTTTGTGTCCAGGAGACGCTACGAGTTACCGGTAAAAGATCCTTGGCTTGAAGGACATGAAGTTTGGTTGCCGACTTCTGGCGTCTTCTGGTTTTGCCAACCATATGGACAACAACAATTTGATCAGGTCTTTCTTTTTCGACCCATTTTTGGGAGACTTTGAGGGTAGGATGTGCTTTGCTTCTCTAGTCTCTTTTGTCGATACGACATACGGCGACGTATGCGATCGGCAATTTGAGCTTCTGTTAGCTCTGGCTGGGCTTTAGCAATGAAGGATGTACTCCATCGAGCGCAACAACCAAGCCTATCTTCTTTGAAGCTGGGCATGGACAGGATTTGGACTCGGTCCTTCGACTGTCGTACCGAAGCTTTGAATTTTGCAAGCTCGGCCCCTATTGAGTTAAAAGGGTTGAATTGCAAGAGTGCAGGCCTTGGCAAGTTCTTGCAGAGGCCTGGTGATGTATGATTTGATTTTTGTCTTGTAGGAGGAAGCCAACTCATGATGGTTTGCCTCCTTTGTCAGGCAAGAGGCTGGTTTCTCCTCCTTCATGTATGCAAGAGGATAGAACCGGTTCTCTTTGAGAGGGCCCAAGTATACTAGCCTTGTAGATGCTCGAGAACTCCTTTGCTTTCGTGAAGGTCTTGGGGACCAAGTCTTAGGACAGACCTGGTTCTTTGCGGGTTGAGGCTTCGTGGGGTTGCCACGGGCTTCAGGCTTCTTCACATTCGCCCTTGGTGTCATGGCAGTGACACGTTGCAGAGCGAACTTCTGCTTCTCGGCAGGTGCAATTTCCTTTACGGGAAGTGGGAATGGTCCCAACGACCCGAAGACGATAGTCCGAGGAGTAGAGGTCGACCCGGTGTTCTCAGATTTGCCAAGGGAGATGACGCTTCGGCAACTAGTAGAGCGCTTATGAGTGAGCTTGTTCTGCTTCTCCTGGAGCATGAGCTGGAACTTGTTCTCATCGAAAGTGATGGTTAATGAAGCTGCCATTGTTAATTTTGGAAAACTTTTGAAACAAGACCACGTCCATTAGTAATCACAAGAATATAGTGATCGTAAATGGGAAAGAACTATGGTTTTGTCTTTTCAAATCACTCAGGGGAACATGGCCCAGTTCAAACGAGGTGAAGAACGCAAAAAGCCATAGAGGATACAATTGTTTTGAACGCAAGTACGGGAGGCTCAGAGCGAGCATTCTAGTGACTGCTAGAAGCAATTGTGGACCTTAATTCAAATTGCCGAGAAGCGAGGCTGACTCGAGGTAAGATGATATAAGGTTGGAAATACAAATGTGTTGGTCACGAATACAGTAGACCCCGAAGGGTGTACTAGCACCGCTAGGCACAAATGTTGCAAATTGCATCCTTGGAATAGACACGAGATGGGATTTTTGCAAGGCCAAAATTGAGTTCATAAAAGAGAGCAGATGGTGTTCCAATCCAAATAAGGGCTCAAACATTTCTGTGAGCGCCAAATCCGAAAGGGAATGAACCACGATTTCTTAGATGTAAACCCAAAAATGACGATTTATTTTTGAAAACCTTTTTTTTTTTATGAAAATTTTTGTTGGTTTTTTTTTGAAAGGACGACAAAGGTTTTCAATTCGGTCTTATGAAACCTTAGTAGATAGATCAGCCCCCAGGTAAGGGTAGGATTACTTAATGAACCCGTTTGGAGGACCCTTGCCTCAAACAGTCTAGCTGTCTCTACACTCTGGACAAGGCTCTTCTTAGATCCACTTTGGTCAAAGAACGCAATTGGTGCAACCTTAGTGGGTTTTGAAAATTTTTTGATTTTTTTTTGATGAATTCATCAAAGAGAACGAACGGTGTTCCAATCCGAATAAGGGCTCAAACATTTCTGCGAGCGCTAAATCCGATAAGGAGGGGACCAAACTTTCTCAAATTTGATTCCAAAAGAAATCTTTTTTTTTAAGGTTTTTTTTTGAAGAGTTTTTTTTTTTAAAATCCCTATCGGACTCTTCAAAGAGAAAAGATGGCCCATTCCCCGATAAGAACAATAGCTGCGAACATTTCTGTGAGCTATCAAGTTCAAAGAGGAGAGGATCAAAGCTTCTCAAAATTGAATCCAAGAAAGAAAAATCAGATTTCTTTTTTTGAATTTCTTTTGAAAATATATATTTTTTTGAAATGAGAAAGAATGGAAATAGGTTCAAAGGTAGAAACCTTTCAAAACAAAATCCCATCTCATTTTTTGGATGCAAGATCCAACATAGGCCACCAACTAGAAATGAGCCTAAGAATTCAAGCATCGCGTTCTCTAATGAACTGGTCCCACCGGGTATGCCAGCTTGATGGACCCAATTTCTTTCTCTCCTCTCCTCTCCCATCCGTCCGCGGGGTCACCGAGAGGAAATCGAAATGGAGGGAGGAAAGGGGGAGAAAAAAAGGGCATCTATATTTTTGTACGGGTATGCCAGATTTTCTATTATACTTGGAATTTAGAGATGGTGATCTGGAGATCCACCTTCACAAGTGGAAAGGAAATCAACCTTTTTTCTAACTTTTCAAATTGCACATATATTTAACAAAATAGACAATTTTCTTTTGAATGCCGCTAGAGGCGGTTTCATTTTGTTTGCCTTGAAAGGCGATTTTGTGCCGTGAAAAGGCGATTTTTTGCCGTGAAAGGCGATTTAAAAATCTCATCAATAAAGAAAGACAAGAAATGTTATTTTTTTGTCTCCTAAAGAAAATACAAAGTACAATAGAAAAGTAAGAAATGAAATCTGACTTCTCAGGAGATTGCGGGGACCAGCTCAGATCGACGGTCGCAAGTCGTGTATGGACTTTGCCATCGTCCTTCAGAAGAGAACGCTTGATGCTTTGATTCTTTGACTTAGCTTGAACTTCAGTTTTTTAGAGGATAAGGACCAAGGGAAGGTCCTATACCCAATGAAAAACGAAGAGATGGGCTGAGGAGCCACGTCTTGGCCATGTTGAGTAGGTGATAAGAGCATAATAATTAATATTTTGAATTCCTTTATATTTAGTTTTATCAAATATTTTGTGTTTAAGTGTGTTGATTAATATGTTTATTGAATTAGGGAAGCATTGAAGGTAAAAGAATGGATATGGAATTTATTGTGCAGGTTTCAGCTTTTAGGCAGATTTGATCCCTGGAGCTTCAATTGAGGTTTGGATGGTGTTGGAGTTTCAGAACGAGAAAGTGGTCTTCATGAAGTTTTTAGAGGACGTCTTAAGCTTTTCAAAAAGGTCTGGTTCGCAAAAATTCGAGTTCGTTTGGGCCTCCAAACGTTACTTTAAAGTTAGGCCTGGAAAACTGATCCGAGATTCCTGTCCGAACAAGTAAGCTTAAATGGGCCATAACTTGAGTTTCTGAAGTCCAAATCGGGTGATTCAAAACCCTAGAATCATCTACACATCCAGGGCTACAACTTTCATGAAGATACCAAGTCAAGATTCCGCCGTCATATGATAGAAAAACGCCTCACAAGATGCGGCATAATTTCTGGGATTTCTGTCAATCCGTTTTGAATTACCTATAATGTAGGGATTTGAGTTGTACACGTTTTGGGAAGCTATCATATATTTTGTAAATCTATTTAAGGCTTCTAAAAAGGGGGAGGATGGAGAGAGAAGAAAGTATTATGCAGTTTTCATATTCAAGCATGTCAGGCTAGGGTTTTCTATTCAGTTCAAGGGGATTTCGAACCTTCATTGCATTTTGATGGTTGAATCAATTCAGTAACATTATTTCTCCCTTCTCTTATGAGTCTCTTCATGATAATCTGTTTTTATTGTTTTTATTGATATTTGGTTTGGTCGATTTAATCAGGGTCCATTAGATTGATCAGATTATTGTTAATTGCTAGATTCGGGAATTATATTACGTAATTGATATTGTTCCCAATCAATTGTAGTAAATGGTGATATATGATTGCTGAGAAGCTTTCGTTTGTTGCTATGATTATCATGAGTTAGGTTAAACAATCCGAACTTGCGTGACTGTTGCTTAAAATAATCTATTTCCCTCGATGTTAATGCTACCATTATATTGAATTTAGAGAACTTGTTTTAAATTGTATAATGGTTAGAATCTAATGGAGAGCTTGTTTCATTAGTGAGGAATTAAGAGGAATTTCGGGTAGCAGAGCTTGTTGTTACCTAGGATTATTAGTTTCATTGAAGGGTAGAACAATGTTACAATTGATTGATTGTTCCATCAATTGTGAGGGTAAGATTGAACCGAAGAACTGAAGCTTTGATCCATTGATTTCTGTATTTATTTAGTTTTATTTTAATCAATCATAATCAAACCATAATCAGTTTGATCACAATTCCAATACCCCCCCATTTAGTGTTTTGTCAAAATCGGTCGGAATAAAAATATATACATAAAAAGAGAAGAAATAGTGAACACTCTCTGTGGGATCGACCCTTACTCACCTAGCTACTGTGTTTGTTTTCTTTTGGTTTTTGTGTCGTATCTAGAAGTAAGGTTGTATATTTTGGAGTGTTGACGACGCGCTTCCAGTAGGAGAAGATGAGGCTTTTTCTTAGAGGAGAGGGGGGACAAAAAGGCTTTGATCACCTTTTAGGTGTTTGTTACAGCAGAGTGTCTTTAGAGTAGCAGGACTTCTGGATCTTGAGTTCGGAATTTCGAGATTCTCCGTGTGTTTTTCTGGGCATCTGTGTTCGGGGATCCTTTCTTCTTGGAATCACCTCCTTTTATAGGCATTTGGAAGTCTTTAGGTGACTTTATGGGCTTTAATGTATTAAAACCACATAATGGGAGGAGTTACATGTTTTAATTTAATTATTTTGTAACTCCTTTTTCTTGGCTTCTGATTGGCCGGTGGAGATAATGGGCATTTAATCGCCTTTAATCTCCATGATGAGAGGAGTTCATAACATAAATGTCATGATGACTTGGACTTGTAACTCCCATTTCCTTGAATCTGATTGGGCCGTCCAAAATAATGAGTTAATGACTGCATTTAGTTGGGTCAATTAACAACATTAAGTGGTCGCTGGGAATTTGAAGAGTCGCGGGCCGTGCTGCGTCTTTTGAAATTCTTCTTGTGATGATCAACGATGGATCTTCATGCCGATCGATGTCGGATGATCACGCAACTTCAGGCATTGGTTGATACCAGCGAGCCGGTGACATCTGTCTTGTCGATTTCTCGATCGGTCGGACAGAAAGTGCACTTTCTTGGTCAGCCGTTAGGTGATCTTGGAGCGATCAATGACGATTTCATTCTCTTGACGGAGGTTCCGAGATGTCGACAAAGATCAGTCGTTTCCGAGTGTCGAAAATCTGATTTTCAGGAAATCACAGAGGTTAGAACTCCCAAAACGCGAAAAGAATCGGAAAAAGGGCACCGCGGCTGAAATCCGGTGACCCGGATTTCTAGGGTCGCTAGCGACCCGGACTTCCAGGGTCGCCGGCGACCATGGGGGGATTTTCCCCTTTGGTCGCTGTTTTGTTTTTCCGTTTCACGAGCTTTTTTGCTTCTTTTTTCTCCTGTATTTTTCTTGACATTTTCCTCATTTTTTGGCTTGGTTTTCCTACAGAAAACCCAAAGAGAAGTTGTGTAAAACCGGGCACAAAGTTTCCTATTTTTTGAAAAAGCAGAAGACTTTGCTGCGCAGAGTTGCTAATTTTTGTCAAGAGTCGAAACTAGGTCAAACGTTGTCGGAATGACCTGAAATCTGACGTGTAGCCCTTTTAAAGCATGTTGAAGCCGTCCATGTGCTCTGTTTGATGAGTAATGGTCCCGGTGGTTCTCGCAGCCGAGGGGCTTGATTTTCTTTCAGAGCGTCAAAGTCGAGTCAAACATTGTCGGAATGACCTGAAATTTGACGTGGAGCCTTTTGGAGGTATTTTGAGACCATCCATAGGCTCAGATCAAAGATTTGATGTGTTCAACACCGCCGCCGCTAGGAGCACTGTTTGGTTGCCGAAGGAGTGAAGTTAGGCCAAATGATGTCGGACTGGCCCGAAACTTCATGTGGACTCCTCTTTTGGTTGTCTTGAAGGGTCTATCAGTTTTCAAGTGATTTTGATAAGATCGGATGCTTGAAGCACCAACACCCTTTTGCAGTAGGATGTGGTTTCATGTAGCTTCTTAATGTTGTAGAGGCAAAGTGACATTTTTGGTGTCAACAGAAGCGACGCGTGGAAAGTTCGAAGCGATGTTTCGCACGCGTGCTTTTAAGAGGCGCTTCTCTTTTCATAAATAGGGGTGCCCCTTCTTCCTTTTCTTACTTTTACTTTTGCTTTTGCTTGGGACGAAACTCTGCCCGAGAAGATACGTTTCCGAGACTAGAACTCAACAAAATCCGGAGATCTTCATTTTTCGAATCCCTTACCCCCTCTGTGTGAGTCTTCTTTTCTCTTTTCTTTCCCTGCTCCTTGCGTCCCCTTTTAGGGTTCCTGTTCCTCTACCTTCTAGGGTTTTAAGTTCCGCTTGTCCGCCATTTCCAACCCTTCTAGTCTTTTGAAATGGGGATTTACAGTCACTGGGTGGAGAACCCTCAAGCCCTGGAGGGGCTCAGGAACGCATATAAGATACCAGACGATGTTCTGGTGAAGCCGAGTGACTTCCAAGGCGGCTTTGATGGCCATTTCCATTTCCACAAGTGGATGCCCTTTGTTTTGGTATCGATTATCGAAGGTGGGGTCAGATTCCCCATCCATCCCCTCCTCCGATCGTGCCTGAGCACCTGGCGGCTCCACCCCTTCCAATTGATGCCCAACGGTTTCAAAATAAGCATGGGTGTCACCGAGCACAACGGGATCCTCGTTATTAATCTCGGTGTGCACGACATCAAGGATGTCTATGACATCTGCAAGTCGGCAGGGGGCGAGGGCAGGGGGCGAGGACACCTATTACCTCCGAGTGAAGGGGAGATGTTGGCCCCTGGTGACTGCTTTAGAGCATTCAAGCAAGTATGCTGGGGATGAGCGCCTGCTTGTCTCGGGGAACTGGGAGTTCGAGCCATCCGAGACCGAGGTGGCAAGGAGAATTCAAATTCCCCGGAAACCTGGGACTCCCCTGAGTAAATACTCAACTCCTGTAGGGTGTTGTGTTCACTTCACCTATCATTTTGCCGAGCTAATGTTTTCTTCTCGTTTTCTGTGCAGGCGTCCAGCCGAGAAGAAAATAGGCCACCTTAGACCACTGGAAAAGGAACGAGGTCTGGCTCCAGAAGGTATATAATTACCACGGTCACAAAGGTCGAGCCTCCTTCGCTTTGCTCTGATACACGCCGAGGTACCAATCTTACTTCAAAAGGACGATCGAACTTCCCACCAAGCCGATCGGGCAGGTGGTGCTTGCCTTAGCCTAGACCATCGGGCAAGAATCTTTGGGCGCCGAGGCTTCCGATCCGATTAGGATTGTTGAAGACAACCCTCCTCCAAACCCAGAAGAAGGAGTAGAGGAAGAGATGGACGGGCAACGACCTCCCATCAAGGACATGGCCCCCAGGTCGAGCACCGCCTCCTCTTAAGCGTGCCCCCAGCGGGTCTGGCACCGCCCCTGGATCCTCGGCCAGTGTCCCCTCTGGCCCCTCAGACGTAGCTGGGACTTTATCCTTCGCAAGGAAGAAAAGCGCCCAAGGCCCTTACCAGGAGAAGAGGAGCAAGCCGGAAAAGCCGGCTAAGGAGGCTTGGCAGCAGGTGGCCGAGATCGAAAAAGAGGGGGAGAGGCCCCCACCCGAAAAGAGGCCCCGAGTGGAGGGTGGGCCGGAGTAGGCCACTAGAGCGGCCTAGTAGTGCCCGCATGCCGGGCCGCCCCTTTTCAAGCCTGATTACCAGATCAACCCTGTTGACACAAAAAATGTCACTTTGCCTCTACAACATCAAGAAGCTTCATGAAGCCACATCCTACTACAAAAGAGCGTTGCTACTTCAAGCATCAGATCTTATCAGAATCACTTGAAAACTGATAGATCCTTCAAGACAACCAAAAGAGGAGTCCACATGAAGTTTCGGGCCATTCCGACATCATTTGGCCTAACTTCACTCCCTTGGCAACCAAATAGCGCTCCTGGAGGCGGTGGCGTCGAATACATTAAAACTTCGATCTGAGCCTATGGATGGTCTCAAAATACCTTCAAAAGGCTTCACGTCAAATTTCAGGTCATTCCGACAATGTTTGACCCAACTTTGACGCTCCGAAAGAAAATCAAGCCCCTCTGTAGCTAGAACCACCGGGACCATTACTCATCAAACGGAGCACAAGGACGGCTTCAACATGCTTCAAAAAGGCTGCACGTCAATTGTCAGGTCATTCCGACAATGTTTGACCCGACTTTGATGCTCCGAAAAAAAATCAAGGCTACCGACGGCGGGGCACCCTGGGACCATGACATCCAAATAGGAGCTAATGGATCATGTCAAAATGACTCCAATAGGCTCCATGTCAAATTTCAGGCCAATCGGACATCGGTTGATCGCACATCAAAGCGAGACATCTTCCTCGCGCAAAAACAACCCTAGCAGCGACGAGACCCCAAATGGCTTCAAAATTCAAATAAAAGCCAACGGTTGGTCCTATCTACTGCTCGGGAAGCTCCACGTCAAATTTCAGGTCATTCCGACATCGTTTGACGTAGTTTCAACTATTGACAAAAATCAACAACTCTACGCAGCAAAGTCTTCGGCTTTTCCAAAAAATAGGAAACTTTGTGCCCGGTTTTGCACAACTTCTCATTGGGTTTTCTCCAGGAGAACCAAGCCAAAAAATGAGGAAAAATGTCAAGAAAAATAAAGGAGAAAGAAGAAGCAAAAAAGCTCGAAAAACGGCCGACAAAACGGCGACCAAAGGGGAAAATGCCCCCATGGTCTCCGGCGACTTTGGAAATTCAGGTCGTTGGATTTCCACCGTGGTGCCCTTTTTCCGGTTCTTTTCGTGTTTCGGGAGTTCTAGCCCTAGTGATTTCTTGAAAATCTGATTTTCGACGCTCGAAAACGACTGATCTTCGTCGACATCTCGGATTCGCCGTCAAGAGCATGAAATCGAAATCGAAATTGATCGCTCCAAGATCGCCTAACGGCTAACTAAGAAAGTGCACTTTCTGTCCGACTGATCAAGAAATCGACAAGACAGATGTCACCGGCCCGCTAGTATCAACCAATGCTTGAAGTTGCGTGATCATCCGACATCGATCAGCATGAAGATCCATCATTGATCATCACCAGAAGAATTCCAAAAGACGCGGCACGGCCCGCGACTCTTCAAATTCTTGGCAACCACTTAATGTTGTTAATTGACCCAACTAAATTGACCCAACTAAATGCAGTCATTAACTCATTATTTTGGACCGCCCAATCAGAGTCAAGGAAGTGGGAGTTACAAGTCCAAGTCATCATGACATTTAAGTTATGAAACTCCCACTACAAGAAAAGTGACAACTAGTGGCAGTTTATAGTGGCGGTCTATGTATCCGTCACTATATCTAAGTATTACTATACATTCAACAGTTGAAATTGTATTTTGCTGCTATAACCGTATTCATACATACATATAGCAGCGGAAAATGTATTATGCCACTATAAACACTTACATATAGCAGCGGAACGTATATTTCATCGCTACATCTATATTTAAATACATATGTATAGCAGCGGAAAATGTATTATGCCACTATAAACACTTACGTATAGTAGCATAATGTATATTCCGTCGCCACATCTACATCTAAGTACATACGTATAGCAGCGGAAAATATATTATGCCACTATAAACACATATACATTTATTAATGTATAGCAGTGGAAAGTATAGTCTGTCACTACATCTAAATAGCAGTAGAAAATATATTATGCCACTATAAATGTATAGGAAATACATATACATAGATACAAATAGTAGCAGAAAATAAATTATGTCACTATACATAATATGTATTATACCATTATACACAGAAATTATATTATACACATATAACCCACATCCAGTGCCAAAACCCACGCCTCATCGTCGTCCAGTCCCAAAGCCTCTTTTCTTCTTCCCCAAAACCCTAATCTATGAGATCTCTCTTCCCCAGAACCCTAATCTACACATTGGTTGATTTGTTTGGAGCTTTGAGGTTTTAGACCTGTTCACGTAGAAGCAGCTTTGAGGTTTTAGACCTGATCGACATCGGAAAAGAAGAAGCAGAAGCCAAAGACTGATCGACCTACTTCGCTGCATTTTTCGATCGATCTTCGACCTCTGAGGTCTTTCTTCCCCAAAACCCTTATCTTTGGTTGGAGCTTCCAGCAGTAGAAAAGAAGAAGAAGAAGGAGGTAAGACCTACTTCCCTGCATATTTTTCGATCTTCGACTATCTGTAGAGTACCTTTTTTTTTCTTCTCACAAATCGCTTTCTAGCGTCTCGCCATATGTTTCCAGATGCAGAGATCTGTTTGGATTTTCCATGGATCTCGATTTCGGGTCCTTAGATGCTAAAGATTGGTAGTATTTTGATTGATCAGCTTTGTTGAAGTCTGAGAATAAGATCTTCTTTTTCTACACTCATTTAGCTTTAGATTTAAACTAGATCAGTAGATCTATCAGTTTCTAGTGACTATAGCCAAGATCCACACACACGATAGGATTCATAGATATATATATATTTTTTTTTTGGGAAGTAGATCTCGTCATTGTAAGGAAGTGCACTTCCTGCTCTCCTCTAATCCAACAACATCGTCAGAAGAGCAAAAAAGAAGCAAAAAGACATAGGATGTGGGATGGATCCACAGTCTTCTCTCAGCGAAATGGACACCCCTAACAGAAACCACATCGAGAAGCCAATCTCCACTGTCGAGGTGCTTCTGATGCTCCCCGTTTCCACTTCTAGGCTTCTAACCCCTTTTTGTTTTCTTTTTTAATGTCACATGGTCCGGATCAGTTAGGGCTTTCGATTTCATCTTATCTGAATGTGATTCTCGTGTTTTTGTAATCAAGGGTTTGATTGATTCATCTGAGGTGATTTTACTGTTGATTGAGCAGTTTTGTTAGGATTTCGTGAGGTCATTGGCATTTTTGTTGTGATTTGAGATGCTTTGATTTTGTTATGGATTCATTCGTTCTTCTATCGAGAAGGAGCTATTTTCTTTCTACTTAGACCCGATCTTCTTCATCTGATCTGGTTGAGTGACTAGGGCTTTGGTTTTTGGATCTTATTTAACACATCTTTTGCTATTTTATTATTATGGATGTCATCTTCTCTGCCATTTCTGCAGTTTAGCTGATTTGCATGCTTTTGTTTGTGTTGCCCTACCCCAATATTCCTTTATCTGCATCTTCTGATACTTATGGTTTTTGCTTTGCTTTAAGATGGCCCCCCCTTTTTTTAATTTTACTATGTTTTTGACATGGACTATCAGTTTAGCCTCACAACTGATCTCTCTCTATTGTGTGCCATGTGCTCAATTCTGAGTCATTTACATTTTGTTGCTGTCTTTTGGTCAAATCAGCATCTTCCTTGGGTTTTATTTGTCGGGATTGTTTTGATCTTGACTCTATTGTGTTAATGAAGAGTATTTCAGTGTGATTTTAGTACTTTTGTCATTGATTCATTTGGGTTCTGTTGAGTTATGTTGTGTTGTTTGGTTTGTGGATTGGATCAGATTCAACAGATTTTTGAATTGTTTTATTTAGCTGTGTTTGCACACTAGGAGTTTGTGATATGTATAAGTAATGTATTCTGTGTCTCTTTTTATAACTTTGTTAGCTATAAATCCTCCTTATAGTTTAGTAATATAGAAACTGAACTTTTCTTCTAAATAATATTAAATTAGGATTAGAAATATCTTTGAGATCATTCATCTTTTTTGTAACAAATAATAAACGAATACTGAAAATAAATGAACTAACATGTCACATGGTCAGACCAAGCCCAGTTCGGGTCCAACCCCACACAGCTCAGATTGCAATTTTTTAGGAGAATATGCCCTCTTTTCCAGTATAGAACATACTTAATCTTCATATAACGTAGTTATTCTTCATATAAACAGATTATGATGTTGTTTAAACAGCAAAGATTAAAAAAATACCTTCCCCATTGTCATCAGCTGTCAGCACAAAGAAAATATATTTGAAGAGAGGAATGAGAGTGAAGGTCCAGTAATGAGTTGATATGATACCAACACTACCCTTCCAATTTATATGATGATTATAGACTGAGGGATGCCAGATGTTTGATCCAGATGAACCGATTCATCTAGTAGGCCCTTAAAAGTGGTCACACACTAATGTATCTGAGTGATGGATGATTGTGAAAACCTCCTCATGATCCTCCAATTAGATTCATGATTCCCCACAAATTATATAAATGTTGAGAGTAGGAGAGGTGATTGTCATGGAATAGGTTTGTTTGCAGGAAATTTAATTCCCAGGATTTAGTTTGTTTGCATGAGATACAATTCCTAGGGACTCAGGGTAAGATGGGTTTCAATCAATGATTTGAACCTTGGCAGTCACCTTCCCTCCCCTCCCCTCCCTGGAGGGCTGTTTAACCAAAGGGCCCTCTCACCTCACCAGAGGGCTAGGTTCCTAGGCTCCCAGCCCCCTAAGCTGGATTTGATTAGAAAAAAAAAAAACCAATGGCAGCTAAAATGAGTTTTGTTTAAAGGATGTAAGGTAGAGAGAGATTGATTGAATCTCAACTTTCAGTAGATTTGATTTACAAGCAAGGATATGATGATCACTTTCCATTCAAGGGGAGACTGTGATATTAACCTTTGTTGAATTTCAGCCACTATTAACATTACTTGTCACAGAATTCTTAGGTCTATGGGAAGATCTGTCCTACAATAAAATCATTGAGCACAACAGTCAGGGCACTTGAAGTTCACAACATCATGAAAATGAAATGTTGTTACAATAATTCTCTAGATATACTCTAGAATAACTATGCACTCGAGATAGTTCTGTTCCAACATGAAAAAACTATGAAAGTTCGGGCTGAAAATGTTGCTGATAAGAAAGATGCATAAACTTGTGGGTACCTTTTGAATGTGTCTTATATTGCACATGCATTTTTTTTTAAAGTTCCACTAGACACGCAATTCATCTTCACATGCAGCTAAGCTATTTCTAGTTCTTCTGATATTTGAGCTTTTTGGATAGTAGATAACTTTGTAATTTTGTTCTTCTTCAATGATATTATGGTTATCGCTACAAATTACATGTCACTTGTGCCAAGTATTTAGTGAAGAAATTGACTCCTAGCTAAAGATGATATGCCCAGAGACTATTCTTTCAATTTACTTTTCTTCACTGTTGTTTCTTAGAGGTCCAGCTCTTAAGTTACTGTTTCAGACTTACTTAGGTGGCATCCCCTTTCTTATCAGGTACTAAATCAGGTTTGAGCACTCATACATTTTTAGATTCCTTCTGTGTGGTATATGGTTTTTAATTTCTTAATAGTATTAATTTTAACCATTTCCAGCTCTTAAGTTGTTGTTTCAGACTTACTTAGGTGGCATCCCCTTTCTTATCAGGTACTATATCAGGTTTGAGCACTCATACATTTTTAGATTCCTTCTGTGTGGTATATGGTTTTTAATTTCTTAATAGTATTAATTTTAACCATTTGTATTAGCCTTAATTCTAATGTATCTTCTGTTCTTTCATTCAATATCATCTGAAAACCAATGTTTGGCGAAATGAGTGGTCTTAGTTAATGTATCCAAGGGAATGGGTAGCCTTTATATTAGTATTATTTTTTGTTTATCCAATAGATACTTTGGTTCCTGCATTTGTCCATGTGTTTTCTGTTCTTTTTTTTTAATTTCATCTGAAAACCAATAAATTGAGAAATGGGTTGTCTCAGGATTTGTGTTTTTAATGTTTTTGTTCATTGAGTGGAGTGTAGTTGTGATTCTTAACATTTAATATGCTTCATGAAATGGGTAGTCACTGTTTTGGCATTATTCTCCATTTACCAAATAGAAGTTTTGGTTTGTAGCTTCTATTCTTGTCTTTGGTTCCAATTAGTTTTACTGTTTTCACTAATATGATGCTTTAGTATGTGTCTAGTAGCAACTATTTTCCATTTGATATTTTTTTTTAAAGCTATGTGTAGTATATGGTTTGAATCCCCTCATATGATTCAGTTGTTTGAAATGGGTGCCTACTGTTTCCATATTTTTTCTTTGTCAAAATTGGTACTTTGTGAAGTTGGTAGTTATAGTTCTTATTCTTGTTAATTTTGTTCTTATTATTTTAATTTCTTCTACTGTGCACGTGACAAGTGCACTTAGAAACTAAAAAATAACTTGTCAAAAAAAAAAGGTGCTAACCTGCATGGCTTCTGGTTGAATATACTGGGCATTTCCTAATTGATTTATTTCTCATCTCATTTTTGGTTATTCACGTGCCAACAATTAGGCCACGAGAGATATTTCCTTAAAATTTAAATTTAATTACTTAGACTTTACTCTCTTTTATTTCAGATTGACGATTGACGGTCCATTAGTTGTGAAAAAACATTATGGACAAGAGTTGGACTCTTGAGCCGAGAGTCAGCATTGCATATGAAGAAGGGGTCAAACAATTCCTTGACTTTGCATTTGCTAACGCAATATCAAGGGAAAGGATCAAATGTCCATGTAAGAATTGCAGTAATATATATTATAGATCTCGGGATGAAGTATATGAACATCTGATATGCGATGGGTTTGAAAAGGGTTATGGCCGTGGTGTTTGGGTTTTTCATGGGGAAACTTTTGCATCACCACATCAAAGGTCTCCTGTTGCTACCTTGGATGAAGATGTACCAGATGAAGTAGATGATATGCATGGAATGTTACGGTCGGCATTTAGAATTCACGATCCTGAGTCTAGTTCACAAGAAGCTGAAGAGGAACCTAACGCAGAAGCAGTGAAATTTTACAAATTGGTAGAAGATGCCGACCAAGAGTTGTACTTAGGATGCAAGAATTTCACCAAGCTTGCTTTTGTTATGCGATTATACCACATAAAGTGTCTGAATGGATGGAGTAACAAGTCTTTTACCATGTTGCTTGAGTTGTTGAAAGAAGCATTTCCTGAAGGCGAAACCTTGCCGAAGTCCTTTTATGAAACCAAAAAGATCATTGGAGAATTGGGACTTGGTTACAATAAGATTGATGCTTGCCCTAATGATTGTATGTTGTATTGGAAAGAAGCTGCTAAGGAATCCGCATGTTCTGTATGTGGCACTTCAAGGTGGAAAGCCAATGATGATGGTGCATCTCCTTCATGTTCCAAGGAACGAAAAATCCCTGCGAAGATTGTACGTCACTTTCCCTTGAAGCCAAGGCTTCAACGACTTTTCATGTCAGATAAAACAGCTTCCTTAATGAGATGGCATGCAGAGGGGCGCACCAATGACGGGGTCTTAAGGCATCCTGCTGACTCCAAAGCGTGGCAAAATCTGGACGACCGATACCCGAATTTCGCTGCAGAGCCTCATAATGTTAGACTTGGGTTAGCAAGCGATGGCTTCAATCCATTTGGTACCATGAGCATTGCCCACAGCACATGGCCTGTTGTTTTGATGCCATACAACTTGCCACCATGGATGTGCATGAAGCAACTATTTTTTATGATGTCGTTGCTTATTCCTGGTCCTCGTGGACCGGGGAATGACATAGATGTATATTTGCAACCTTTGGTAGATGAGTTGAAGGAGTTGTGGGAGGATGGATTACATACTTGGGATGCATCAACCAATCAAAACTTTCAGATGCGTTCAGCATTGTTATGGACAATTAGTGACTTTCCTGCGTATGCAAACTTGTTAGGATGGAGCACAAAAGGTCGCTTTGCTTGTCTTCATTGCAATGAGGACACTTCTCATTACTACTTGTCACATTGGAAAAAGTTATGTTATATGAGTCACCGCCGTTTCTTGAATGTCGATCATAAGTTTCGTCGTGATAAAATAAAATTTGATGGAAAGACGGAATTCAGATCTGCTCCTCCATCAAGATCTGGGACGGAGCTCTTGCATCAGTGTCGTGACATCAACATCACATTCGGAAAGCATAACTCCAATGCATCTAGTAAGAAGAGAAAACGGGATGAAAACGGAAAGGTTGGTTGGACGAAGAAGAGTATATTCTTCAAATTACCATATTGGGAGCATCTTTTGATACGGCATAACTTGGATGTTATGCATATTGAAAAGAATATATGTGACAATATAGTTGGGACATCATTGAATATTGAAGGAAAAACAAAGGACAACTTAAAGGCGCGTTTAGACCTAAAAAAAATGGGTATAAGACCTGCGCTTCATCCATATGCACAAGGACATAAAACATATTTGCCTCCCGCATGCTTCTCAATGGCTCAGAAAGAGAAAGATATTTTCTGTAAGGTATTATCTCGGGTGAAGGTTCCAGATGGTTATGCGGCTAATATATCACGTTTTGTGCGCTTGAAAGACCGCAAAATCTTTGGATTGAAGAGTCATGACTGCCATATTTTAATGCAGCAATTACTTCCATTAGCAGTGCGAAGGGCCTTGCCAAAGAATGTCAGTGCAGTCTTGATTGAGTTAAGCAATTTCTTTAGGGAAATATGCTCGAAAATCGCTACAGACAAAGTTCTTAATGGATTAGAATCTCGAATCTCAACAACATTGTGCCATCTTGAAATGATTTTTCCACCAGCCTTCTTCGATATCATGGTTCATTTGGCAATTCATTTGGCAGGAGAGGCTAAGATCGCAGGACCCGTACAATACCGATGGATGAGAGGTGTGTGTTAATGTCATTGTATTTGTTTCAACATGTCAATGTAGAAACGATAGTGTTTTTGTAAAAACTGTTCTCACAATACCTTATTTCTAATTATCCATAGGTACTTGCTTACTCTCAAGTCATATGTGCGCAATAAAAGTCGACCTGAGGGATCAATAGCAGAGGGATACCTTGCAGAAGAATGCTTGACTTTCTGTTCAAGGTATTTGCATGATGTGGAGACAAAGTCAACTCGTGCACCAAGAAATTATGATCACGGTGCAACCGAGACAAATCAAATGTCATTGATTTTCTCAAAGCCAGGTCGTGCACTTGGGAAGGAGACATCGATAAATTTGATGCACGATGCATGGGAGCAGATGCATCGGTATATTCTCTTTAATTGCGCTGAAGTGGCCCCATTTGTCGAGTAAGACATTTACTTCATCTTGGTTATTAATTTTTTCAAGCAATCAAATATAATGCCTATTGTTCTAATAGGTCATTTTTTGTACACAGAGAACACCGTAAAATGATCTACACTAATAATCGTCACAAGCGACAAATTGATAGAGAACGCATGCACAATGATCAATTTCCGAAATGGTTTGAATCTCATGTAAGTAAGAAGATATCATCACTAAATGTGGCACATGTATTGTTCATACATGTAATTTTGGTGCGTGACTAACATGTGGTAATCACACAGGTTGATTGCTTGCGACTAGAAGGTGACAAACGAGTTACAACGGACCTTAGATTGTTGGCTAGAGGTCCTAGTAAGGTGGCTAGTAGCTTCTCCAAGTTTGTGATAAATGGGTTTAGGTTCCGCACGAAGGATCTTGATAAGAAAAGTAAGACTCAAAATAGCGGAGTTGTGGTGACTGCAAAGACATCGAGCTTTGCAAGTACTAAGGACATGAACCCTGTCATAGGAGATATTACCTACTAAGGTGTTTTGACTGACATCATACAATTGGATTACTATGAAGAGCGAAAGGTGGTCTTATTCAAATGTGATTGGGTCAACGTCACATCCCAAGGCAGGGGTGTCAAGATAGATGGGTTAGGGTTTACACTTGTAAATTTGAAGCGATTATTAAGCACCAATGAACCATTTGTGCTCGCCTCTCAAGCCTTGCAAGTGTTCTATGTGGAAGATCCGGTGGAAACCGATTGGCACGTTGCTATTATGACAAAACCTAGGGATTTTTTTGACATGCATGGGGATTCATTTAATGCAAATGAAGAGGAGACATACTTGGAAAGTCGGCCATATGATGCTCAACAGTTAGAAGACATTTGTATTGATGTTGATAATATTAGTGAAGTAAGAGCAGATGTACCTGGGACAACTATTGACACACCTCTAGGCACCCAAGCAACGATAGAGGATCGGGGAGATGATTCTGAATGGACAATGAGTTTGTAGATTCTGACACCATTTCAGATTTTTGAAATGGGATGTCAATGTAAATAAATGACTCCACTTTTGTAACATGTAATTGCATCTTTGTTTTATGTATGTGTGTGTTAGCTACAAGTATTTTTTTCTTTTGTGTTTTATAAATTCCTTGAATTTACTAAGTGACTATTATTGAATATAAGCTCATTAGTGCACATGTTAGATATGTCATCTTCATCACAGACAGGGGACCGGCCAGCACGGATGGACACCCAGGCATCCACTTCAGGTAATTACATATATTCAAAAATAGTTTCATATGAATTTTAGGTTTGATAATTACATAGAACAGATAGGTGATGAAATCCTGTAATTTTTGCACTTATATGATGATTGCCTCAGTAAGGATTGATTGCCACTTCCTTGGCTCCTTTTGCAGACATGAGACACATTGATCATTTATGCAGGTCTTTGTTTTCTTGTCTGTTGAGTGGAATGTGTTAAGCAGTCCTAAGTTGATTGGTAAGGCTAAGATGATGGTGATTAAGAGGCTGATAAAGGGCCTTGTAGATCTACACTATGAGATAGATGGGTGGCAAATATTGGTGGGCCCTTAGTGTCATTCATGTTCTCTTGTGCTGAGGGCAGGTATGACTTTTGGGGTTGTAATCAGGTTGTAGTTAAAGAAAGCAGTACTTCATTTAGTAAGAGTTTTGTGCTTGTTCATCTTTTGTTGCTTAAAAAGTGCTTGCAACATGAAGATTATGCAGTAACGTGGGAATTGGTTGTTTAATGAACAAAATGCGCCATTCAATGACCTGACTGTGTTGCATCCCATCACACATTTCAGCAAATTTGTAGCCCAACCACCCTCTTACATTGACTAACCCTAGCAATTGAATATCACCTGCTATTGGAGTAGGGTACCCAATTTTTTATTATGTTCTTGTCACTTCCTTTATGACCTCAAAGCCTAAACCTAAAATGATTG
Source organism: Cinnamomum chago (assembly GCA_038049695.1). Taxonomy (NCBI): domain Eukaryota; kingdom Viridiplantae; phylum Streptophyta; class Magnoliopsida; order Laurales; family Lauraceae; genus Cinnamomum; species Cinnamomum chago. The sequence goes on from CP142461.1 coordinate 38,987,047, forward strand.
GGTTGGGAAGATCTATTAGTCATCCATAATACATACATAGCCTTCCCACCCATGAATAGCATGCATCCAGATGTACCCATTAAGGCAGTCCGCGCAAGAGAAAATTGCATCATGGTTATATCCTGCCATTGTTGAACTGTTGGCTTTATCTTTCCTTGTTTCAAATGCTTGTTACAGGAGCTAAGAACTTGAGTCATAGGCAGAGAATTGTCTGTCATTAAAGGATGTATCAATGTGCAGTGCTGACAATTCAAAGCTTGGCCTGTGATTGATCGTGCGGAGGAAATCCACATCAGTGCATGTCAATATGTTAATTGATTTATGTAGCGTCCTAGGTTCATTTCAAAATTCAAAGTGACTTGTTGGATTCTTAGTAAAACTGTAACTTTCCATGTATGCATTTGATGTGGCAGTTCTGAAATTACTTGATTAGGATTCTTGTTTATTTTTTATGTCTAAAGCTGGAAAGAAGGCTTCAAACTGTTGATGAATTATTAGATAATTCTGATAAAATCTCTTTGCATGAGTAAGATCTAGGCTAGGTTTCTTTGCTTATGAAGTTTTGGCAGGTTCATGTACATCATGCATATTTTGTTGGCTTCATAGAAGCAAGAGTGAATCCATGGTTTCATTCCCAACCGGCCCAAAGTTTTACCTGTATCAGCAAGCCAATTATGCTGTCTTCTTAAATATACGGACATAGCAAGTAGGATTAAAAAACCATGTGGAATTCAAAGACGGTTTCCTGGAGTTTGACTCCTTATAAGTAAATGGGCCAGGCTTTGCAAGCTTCTGCCACTTTGAAAGGGGTTGTGCTTGAGTCCCCTTATATTAGGGTTCCTCATTTGTTTAGAATGAATTCTGCCAGATTCTTTTCTGTTTTTTTGGATGCATCTGAGTGTATGGAAATCGAAAATTGCATCAGATTGGATACTGTTTTTTCTAACTTTTGTAACCCGCATCTTCATCAGCCTCGAAGATAAATTGGATAGGAATAGGCCAAAAAGCAGCAGCTCCTACGTTCTACACACTCTGCTTCTTCAATTCCCATGTCACCACCACAATCCACAGACAATGGCCAACAATCTGTTGTTGTGTTGCTTATTTCATTTCTTATTATCTTTTTTTCTCTGTTGAATATATATATCTTGTGATTAAATGATCATGGACCCATTTAATTATTGAATTGTGTTTTAAACAGGGACTCAAGCGAGGAGGACAAGAGGCCCAAATCGATGCATTGCTCTCACTAATCAGCGAGAGCGCATCGTGGTAGAATGTAATGAATATGGGCAGCCCATTGGAAGGAATGAGAGACTTTTGTCTTCGTATCTTGGCGTCATTGCAAGAGATGGGCAGAAAGCTCCCCTCAATTATTCTAATTGGAGGAGAATGCCTGCAAAGCGGACAACAGATATGTGGCAGGCTATACAGGTATTAATGTAATTGATTCAATTATGATGATAGCATGTGTTTTATTTGTACTAATGTCGAGTTTTTCATGCATGTCTTGCAGGCAAGATTTGATTTGGGTAATAATGAGAATTCAAAGAGATGGATTTTCTTTGCGATAAGCCGCAGTTGGAGGAATTGGAAAGCCTCATTGAAGAAGAAATATTATAAACCATATCATACCATTCGTGAGCGGTTGCAGCACTGTCCTGCTAGAGTGAATCCGGACCAATGGGCGTCGCTCGTTACATTTTGGGGGTCTCAGGAGGGGATGGTATGAAATAAATAAGAACTTTATGATTTCTAAGACAAATTTTATAATCTTTCTTTTACTTTTGTTTATCTTCTTCGAAAACTAATGTTTGCATTATCATAAATAGGCGCGAAGCAAGAGAAACTCTATAAATCGCGAGGCACAGACGATGAGTCATACGGCTAGAACGAAAAGTTTTGCCCGAATAAGTGATGAAGTGGTAATTTCTTATTTAATTAAATCATTTTTGTTAATATAATACTTTGGATATCCATCTCATTTTTTTTAATCTAACTATTTTAAATGATTATAGCGGGCACGAGATCCCATTGGTCAGGTGCCGGACCGGATGGAAGTGTTCCGAATTACTCATACACGCCGAGATGGGCAGCTCGTGGATCGAGCATCAGAGGACATGATGGTATGTTTAATCCTTGTTGAACATGTTAAAATCATTATTTGGGTTTAAAAACCAATTGCTTTCTCTTTTTTCCAAAATAAAAGAAAATGAAATTCTAATAACAAAGTGTTCTGCTAGCATCTTCCACCATAGTTTCTATATTCTCTTGAATTTATTGCATTGATTCTCTCTGTAGTTTTAGCTCAATCCTTTTAGCTTCTGGGTTGATATTTCAAGTCAATCAATAAATGAGTTGGGTTTAGTCCAAGTCTATACATGTTAAGTATAGTGCTCAACTTGACCTGAATGCAATCTAGTCATTAGGGCTGTCAAAGGGCTACTGTGGCCTGTCATCAAAGACTATGCCAAAGGACAAATTGGTTTTACCTTCCACAAGTCATTTTCTTGTCCTAATGAATGTGGCATTTGATTCCTGACCTTCAACACATGGTTATTTTTCACCTGGTCACCTATACTAACCCTCTTCCTCCCTCCCCCAGAAACCCCCCTCACAAATTGTCCTCCTATGATGTTGTCCTTACACTTGGTAAGCCCCAATTGGGTTAAGACTACTTTTGCATGATTCTCTTTCTCCCCTTTTGTGAGGCTTTTGGGAAGCCTCAAAAGTGCAGTGAACACCAATGTCTTTGTCACTGTGAGGTGGGGGTAGAGGACATCATCCTGGGTCACAAAGCCGGTGTTCCGCTTCATCGCGTTGGAGAAGGGCTTGCCATTGTAGGTGATAGTCCCTGAGAGCTTTCCACCTAGACGGCCTCCAAGGGCAGTGAGGAGTGTAGTCTTGCCACTGCCAGATGGGCCTAGCATAGCCAGCATCTCACCCAGCTGCACTGACCCAGTCACCCCTTTAAGGATTGTCTTCTTCTCAATTTGGGATTTTTGGTTGCGTACACCGCAATATTGATTGAGAAAGCTGCTCTTGTTGATCTTGATCTTGATCTTATAGACCACATCTTCAAACTACATCATATACAAATACTCTAATGAATATAAATGGATCTAGAAAAAGTGCATGACTGATTGATTGCATGGCATACATGGAGTGTTGGTAATAAATCTGTCTTGTTTCAGCAAAACCCAAAAAAATTTAAAAAATGTAATCTTGCTATCCAATCTTACACTAGAAAAAAAAAGTGTAGTTTGTACTGACAATATATGCAATTTATGTTAGAAGAGACGTCTCACCATTTATGTTCTTCAATGCAAGTCTGTAGTGAGTGCATGTGAATGGGGAACTAAATAATTCATGCATGGCTTGTTTCCTAAAAGGGAAGGGAAAAGATCCAAAGTAGCACTTTTCCAAAAGGGTCGTCTGTGATTTGTACTTCTCATGACATTGAAATTCTATCTTATTATTTTTTATTCCACAAGAAAATTTTTACTTTTGTCCATGGTATCTAGGAATGTAGCTTTTCTTAAAATTTGCTCTCTTTGTTTGATGGAAACATCCAAAACAAGATATAAAATTAATCATTTCTTTTTTTGTACTGTCCTTTTGCCACATATATGTGGTGTATATCGTGTAAGCTTGCACTCATGGATGGGTGGTGGGATATCTATTATAGAAAAACTCCATTACTGGCTAGCTCATTTCTTCGTTTATAGTGAGGTTGGTGTTGGGCAGTGGTGGTGGTGGGTGTAGAAAAGAGAATAAAACTAGTCTTTTATGATAAAAGGCTCTTAGTGCGCATCTGATGCAGCTGGGACTAAAATGGCTTCAATTGGATGGGCCTTCAAGCCCAAGGTTTCACAGGGTTTTTGCATCTGTGTTACAGAGATACTCCCAACACCTTTAGAAGAAAAAAATTTAAAAATTCTTAAGTATGAGGGGCCATGAATTTCAAAGGTCTCCTTATTAAAAGAAGAGAGTATGTCATCAGTCTTCCTTTTCTTTCATGCTTATGTGTTTGCACATATGTTGAAATAAATCTTCAGCACCATCTGTGCAATTTACAGAACCATTGCTTTGACATTCAAAGAACAAGAACGTTTCTGTAAATATTTTACTGAAATAGTACAGCACTTGATCAATATATCCATCCCTCACAGGATTAAATTCCATAAGAATGGAATTGGGACAACAGATCTTTGGGTGAATTTATACAATTCTTCTAAGACCCATCATCATCATGTATTCATGTACAGCATCAAAAGAGAGGCAAAACTTTCAGTTTCCTGCAGAATTTCTATTCCATGACAAATATGCTTTTCCTAACTTGAGATGATTTATAAAAACTTATCTATGTATGAATGTGAAAGATGAATGGGGCCAGTCACTCAGATGCATTTCCACCAAAAACTCATATGGAGGGCATTTGACGATTTAATGTTGAATTGTTGATTTGATGAAGAAAAAGTTAAAAGAAAAATAGAAAGATCATCCAGCTATTTCCACTTGCCCCCAAAGTCTTGTCAGTCTCTTTTGTTAGAATTCTTGTTAGTCTCTTTTGTTAGAATATCCAATCTTTCTCAGTTATTTGCACGTCTTGTTGTTTCTGGAATGTGTTGGCTCTTCTCCTTGATCAGTTCACGGCAATGCACATAATGTTTAGTTATTATTATTGTTCTTGTTGCTTTTGGTATTGTTATTGTTGTTGGTGATGCTACTGCTTGGCACTACTATGTTCTTTTAGTAGTACTAGTCTACCATTAGTTAGGAATGCAAGTGAATTAGGCTGACCAAGACAACAAGTTGAGTCTAGTAGACTTTTAAACAAGTTAAGAGTAGAGAGTTTGAGCTGAAGATCTTCTTTGAGCTAGATTTGCTCAGGTTTCACCCATTTTTGGTTTCTTACTTAGAGCTGCCAGTAGCTTAAATCCATGTTGGTTTTTTTGTAGTTGTTTTATTTGTTCATGTCTTTTTCATTGCTGCAGCTGTAGAAGTTCTTGGAGTTAGATTTTTGTTCTTTTTTTCTGGATCTTGTTCTTAATTTGGGTTCCTTAGAGTCAAAATGCATCTGGGTTGTTAATATTTTACTTAAGTTGTTGTCACTTTATCTGCTGCAGCTGTGATTTCTGGGGGTTTCATATGTGTACCATTCAACAAAAAAAAAATATTCAACCGAAGGAAATGTGCATGGATGGAAACTGTATACTGGCTGTCAGAACAGATATTTATCCCATAACACATTCTATTATGCTCTGCAACATCTTCTGAGTTAAAGTAAGATAGTGACACCACTAAATAGTATATAGTAAATAGGTAACCAAGTGAAATGGGTAAGTGGGAAAATTTGAAAATTGTTGTATAAACAAATATTAGCCCCATAATACAGATTTTCTTCAGTTCTACAACATGTTCTGAATTGAAGTCTGACAGTGCCAACACTGAACAGTATATAGTAAATATGCAACCAAGAGAAATGGGTTAGTAGGAAAAATTCACTGAACAGTATATAGTAAATATGCAACCAAGAGAAATGGGTTAGTAGGAAAAATTGTAAATTGATTGTACAAACAAATACAAGCCCCAAAATACAGCTTTTTCTTCAGTTCCACAACATGTTCTGAATTGAAGTCTTATGGATTTTCCCCAATTTTAAACATTCAGGTCTGAATTTTGTATCTTTTGAATTGTGTCCGTAAGATTTCACTTTTTCTTCTTCTTGTTGTTCTTATTTGATGATGATGATGGATGCATGCAACCAGCCTGTTCATATCTACATTGTGTGCTGTTTACGATCTTAAATTTGCAGGAATTGATGTGTTTTACTTAAAAACTGACTGAGCTCAAAATTCTGAATTGCAGAGACAGCTCAATGAAAGACTTAGCCAACTTCAGGAAAGCTCACAAAGCAGGACAACACGAGATGACATCTTCACCCAAGTGATGGGAGTAGATGGACGTGGCTGGGTTCGTACGTTTGGGTTAGGTGTCACTCCCTCTGATATATATGGCCCACGAGCTTCAATTGCTGAAGCACGAGCTGCAGCTGCTGAAGCACGAGCTGCAGCTGTTGAATCGACGAGGATAACAGAGGTGGAGAGAGCTCAGAGGATAGCCATGCAAGAGGAAGTGGTCCAGATGCGAACCCAATTGAACCAATTGATGACATGGATGCAGAGCTTCACTGGGAGTGGCCCGTCGTCGTCTTCGTCTGTCCCTGTGGGTAGCATACCATAGATTTAAAAATCAGTTATATTTGGATTTAATTCATTTTAAAATTCATACTCAAATGACTGTTTTTTTGTACTAGATTTCCGGTGCTGCTACTAATGATATCCAGCATGATGGTCCTGTTTAATGGACCGTTAGCCCATGTACACTAGATCCAACATTTCCCATTAATCAATAAGAAGCAGCAATAAGAAGCAATGGCTGGGCAGCAGATAGGAGTGGCAAAGAGCCTCTCATTGGATCTCTCTTTCTAGTTACTTCATCAGTTCATCTTACGGAAAAAAAAAAAGGCATTGGGTCGATTTCAGCCATTTCATCATCCTCCATCCTTCCTACCAGTGCTCTACATACAACCTCTCTTTCTCACCATCAATCTCTCTCCAACAGGCATGGAAATGCCCAGTGCCTACTATGAGGTAAATAAAGAAATGTCAATGGTGAGAGGGGTGTGTGTGTATATTCATTTATATAGAGGCCCCTTCACTTAATTTAAAATTTTCTTTTTATGTTTTAGTAACAGTCAGGTACTACATATGTAACTAAGAAAAACTATTAAATTTTGCTTCTCTCTATTATATTTTATACTGTTTGTAGGAACATCTTATAATGGGTTCTTGATGGCAATATATTCATCACCCACGATTCTTGTTCGATACTAACCATCCATTCTGGTGTTCATGTCCAAGTAATGTAATTGTGAAGATGAGTCTCTGAAGGTTGTTTTACAACTAATGATATTACTTCAGACTTATTGGTTTCTTTGATTTTGTTGAATGGAAGAGAAAAATAGCAAAGCTTTTCTGTGAATCAAGGTTGCACTAAAGCTAGAAACACAGGATATATGATCAAAGCTGGTTCATCATCATCATCATTTAATTAGAACACACTAATCCAACCCTTGATTGATAATAAAACTATGGAACTGGGGCTCCATCAGTTCACAAATCAACTATTAGTATATATGCTGCTGGATCCAGAATATGTTATTTTAAGTCTTTGTAAGAGACTAAATTTCTGTTTCCTTGCCTGTAAGTGACACGCTCTACATCTTGTGCTTTTCTACTTTATGAAAACTGGTTTTTTCTTTTCTGGATTGTGCAGCACGGATACAGGAAGCAGTTCTTAATGGTGTTTCCCTTGAAGATGATGACAGAGACCGATTCAATAAAATTCAACAAGTGAGGTTTTGGTGCTTTTCATGTTGTTGCCGCCTTCTTTATTAACTTGATGCTCTGGTGCTGTCATGCCTGAATGTTTTTAGGACTATTGAAACTACGAAATACTAACCTCCTGAGGACCTGTTATTATTAACTATTTATCATTTTCTACCTGAGTATTTCCTTGATTAGGCAGTACTAGTTCATTAATACAACAATAAACACAGATTTAGATCGGATATAAGTGGACTCACGTGTGGAATTGCTGCTTTTAGTTTATGGACAAAGGTAGAAAATATTTTGCAGGTGGGGCAGTCCTTTGGGCATGGCAAGGCCCATTATAACTTTTTGGGGTTTTCTGGGTCGCCCCAGGTCCTCATCACCTGGGTCCATCCCTGAATCAAATAATTCAAAGCCTATACACACACCCCACCAAAGAGTCCACACCTATGTAAGCAGAATTCCCTCTCTCCCAACCTCTTAACATGAATAAAAGGCCCCATTTAAGATAGAGTTCTAATTAGATATTCTCTCTCATGAGATGAGCTTAATAGTTATTCCGTTTATAATTTTCTTCATTCAGACTAATTCTTGAGTTTGGCAAATTACAAAATTGTTTTCATTTGTTTTGTAAATTTCTTTTATTAGTTAGTTTGGATTCTAAAGCGGGTAAAAGGAAATGGTCAACCCATTTAACTATAACTTATTTGTTATCTTTTAGATTGATCCCATGCATGATTCCCAATCTCGGATTTATTATCTAAATCAAATCTTCTTTTTAAGTCCATTATGAAATTCTCTCTTCAAATCAAAAAAAGTTTTGCCTTCGCCCCTATTTGAGAAAGTTAGAACTGATTTCACAAACCTACCAACGTTTACAGTATTAGCAACACTTGTTTTTGTAATGTTAGAGAAAGAGTGTATACCGGAATGCACTTTCATTGAATTGGTATAAGTAATTGTTTAGCAAGCCAATCATAACAGAAGCAGTCTTACTCAGTATTTTCCTTTTCAAATAATAATCAGCACTGAACTATTTTTTCTTTTTTCCTTTAACTGCTTTGACCTGTGCAGTTTCAACTTGAAGATGCGATTGAGAAGGAGGACTTTGAGGAGGCTGCAAGACTGAAAAAGGCTATCACAGAAGCAACATCAAATGACATAGTGGTTGAAGTTATGTCTCAAAAAGTATGCCCGTGTCATGTGAGGTGGCTCTTGCTTCGATATCTGAGGATGGGGGCAATGAGGATGAAATTAGTTGTGCTGAATCTTGGGCTTCTGCTTCAATTTCAAAACTAGAGCATTTTAAAAATGGGAAACCAAAGGGTCAATCATGTAAAAGTAGTGTGCTATCGGACCTACTTTTCCAATTGGAAAGTTCTGAACTTAGTGGTGTTCTACAGAATTTTGTCCACATTTGTAATGATCTTTTACATGGAGAGGCTGATCTTGAAATTTTTGTGGGAGAACTGATGTAAACTTTGAACTTGATTATGAATCACTGCTTTTCCCTTCAAGATGTTTCAAGCATGAATGTGGGCACAACTAAATTTCATTGCTTTCTTCGTGATCTTGTGTACGTGATGACCTATAATAAAGACACCCAATGAATAAGTACTAAATTGACATAGTAGACTTGAGGCCTTTTAGCAGCAGTTTATGATGTCTGCTGCTACAAGACTTGAGGCCTTTTAGCAGCAGTTTGTGATGTCTGCTGCTACAAGATCCAAATAGCAGCAGACAATTATAAATATAATATTGAAAATGCTATGAATCAGTAGCGGCAGATTATAATAATTAGTGGCGGTTTACAACCGCTGCTATTGATAATTTTTTAGCAGCAACCCCAATTCTGTTGCAAATACAATCAGCGACAAGATCTTCAACGACAAAAGTGGTGGCGGACATTTTTCCGCCGCTAAAGGTATTAGTGGCAGTTTTCATACATATAGCAGCGGTTTTTATCCGCCGCTAAATGTAATTTTTCTTGTAGTGTCCTCTCATCCTGAAGATTAAAGGCGATTAAATGCCCATTATCTCCACCGGCCAATCAGAAGCCAAGAAAATGGAGTTACAAAACAAGAAAAATTAAAACATGAAACTCCTCCCATTATGTGGTTTTAATACATTAAAGCCCATAAAGTAACCTAAAGGCTACCAAATACCTATAAAAGGAGGTGATTCCAAGAAGAAAGGATCCCCGAACACAGACGCCCAGAAAAACACAGAAAATCCCAGAATTTCGAACTCAAGATCCAAAAGCCCTGCTACTCTGAAGAAACTCTGCTGGAACAAACACCTTATAGGTGATCAAAGTCCCTTGGGAGGGGGTACCCCCCCTCCTCTAAAAAAAAGCCTCCTCTTCTCCTACTCAACATGGCCAAGACTCGGCTCTTCAGCCCGTCTCTTCGTTTTTCATTGGGTATAGGACCTTCCCTTGGTCCTTATCCTCTAAAAAACTGGAGTCCAAGCCAAGCCAAAGAATCAAAGCATCTGGCGTTCTCATCTGAAGGGCGATGGCGAAGTCCATACATGACTTGCGACCGTCGATCTGAACTGGTCCCCGCAATCTCCTGAGAAGTCAGATTCCCTTTCTTACTTTTCTATTGTACTTTGTATTTTCTTTAAGAGACAAAAAAATAACATTTCTTGTCTTTCTTTATTAATGAGATTTGTAAATCGCCTTTCATGGCACAAAATCATCTTTCACGACAAACAAAATGAAACTGCCTCTAAAGGCATTCAAAAGAAAACTGTCTCTTTTCTTAAATATATGTGCAATTTGAAAAGTTAGAAAAAAGGTTGATTTCCTTTCCACTTGTGAAGGCGGATCTTCGGATCACCATCTCTAAATTCCAAGTAGAATAGAAAATCTGGCATACCCGTACAAAAGTATAGATGCCCATTTTTTCTCCCCCTTTCCTCCCTCCATTTCGATTTCCTCTCGGCGACCCCGGGGACGGATGGGAGAGGAGAGGAGAGAAAGAAATCAGGTCCATCAAGCTGGCATACCCGGTGGGACCAGTTCATTAGAGAACGCGATGCTTGAATTCTTAGGCTCATTTCTAGTTGGTGGCCTATGTTGGATCTTGCATCCAAAAAATGAGATGGGATTTTTTTTGAAAGGTTTCTACCTTTGAACCTATTTCCATTCTTTCTCATTTCAAATAAAGAAATCTGATTTTTCTTTCTTGGATTCAATTTTGAGAAGCTTTGATCCTCTCCTCTTTGAACTTGATAGCTCACGGAAATGTTCGTAGCTATTGTTCTTATCGGGGAATGGGCCATCTTTTCTCTTTGATGAGTTCGATAGGGATTTTAAAAAAAAACTCCTTCAAAAAAAATTTCTTTTGGAATCAAATTTGAGAAAGTTTGGTCCCCTCCTTTTCGGATTTAGCGCTCGCAGAAATGTTTGAGCCTTTATTCGGATTGGAACACCGTTCGTTCTCTTTGATGAATCCATCGGAAAAAAAATCAAAATTTTTTCAAAACCCACTAAGGTTGCACCAATTGCGTTCTTTGACCAAAGTGAATCTAAGAAAAGCCTTGTCAAGAGTGTAGAGACAGCTAGACTGTTCGAGGAAAGGGTCCTCCAAACGGGTTCATTAAGTAATCCTACCCTTACCTGGGGGCTGATCTATCTATTAAGGTTTCATAAGATCGAATTGAAAACCTTTGTGGTCCTTTAAAAAAAACAAAAAAAAAATTTCAAAAAAAAAGCTTTAAAAAAATCATCATTTTTGGGTTTACATTTGAGAAATCTTGGTTCACTCCCTTTCGGATTTAGCGGTCCCAAAAATGTTTCAGCCCTTATTCGGATTGGAACACCATTTGCTCTCTTTTATGAACCCGATTTTGACCTTTCAAAAATCCCATCTCGTGTCCATTCCAAGGATGCGATTTGCAACATTTGTGCTTAGTTGTGCCAGTACGCCCTTCCGGGTCTACTTTATTCGCGACCGACACATCTGTATCTCCAACCTTATATCATCTTACCTCGAGTGAGCCAAGCTTCTTGATGATTTGAATTAAGGTCCACAATTGCTTCTAGCCGTCACTGGAATGCTCGCTCTGAGCCTTCCGTACTTGCGTTCAAAACAATTGTATCCTCTATGGCTTTTTGCCTTCTTCACCTCGCTTGAACTGGGCCATGTTCCCTTGAGCGATTTGAAAAGACAAAACCATAGTTCTTTCCCATTTATGATCACTATATTCTTGTGATTACTAATGGACGTGGTCTTGTTTCAGAAGTTTTCCAAAACTAACAATGGCAGCTTCATTAACCATCACTTTTGATGAGAACAAGTACCAGCTTATGCTCCCGGAGAAGCAAAACAAGCGCACTCATAAGCGCCCTGCTAGCTGCCGAAGCGTCATCTCCCTCGGCAAATCTCAAAACACCGGGTCGACCTCTACTCCTCGGACTATCGTCTTCGGGTCACTCGGACCATTAGCACTTGCTGTAGAGGAAATCATACCTGCCAAGAAGCAGAAGATCGCTCCGCAACGTGTCACTGCCATGACACCAAGGGCGAACGAGAAGAAACCTGAAGCCCGTGGCAACCCCACGAAGCCTTAACCTGCAGAGAACCAGGTCTGTCCTAAGACTTCGAGTATCTGCAAGCTAGCATACTTGGCCCCTCTCAAAGAAAACTGGTTCTATCCTCTTGCGTACATGGAGGAGGAGAAACCAGTCTCTTGCCTGACAAAGAAGGCAAACGATCATGAGTCGGCTTACTCCTGCAAGCCAAAAATCAAATCATACATCACCAGGCCTCTGCAAGAACCTGCCAAGGCCTGCACTCCTGCAGTTCGACCCTTTATCTCAACAGGGGCCGAGCTCGTAAAATTCAAAGCTTCGCTACAACAGTCGAAGGACCGAGTCCAAATCCTGTCCAGGCCTAGCTTTAAAGAAGACAGGCTTGGCTGTTGCGCTCGAGGGAGTACATCCTTCATTCGTAAAGCCCAGCCAGAGCTGACAGAAGCTCAAATTGCCTGTCGCAACATCGTCGTATGTCGTATCGACAAAAGAGACTAGAGAAGCAAAGGACCCAGCATCCTACCCACCAAGTCTCCCAAAAATTGGTCGAAAAATAAAGACCCGATCAAGTTGCTGCTGTCCATATGGTTGGCAAAACTAAAAGATGTCAGAAGTCGGCAACCAAGATTCATGTCCGACGACCGGTAACTCGCAGCATCTCCCTGACACGAAGACGCCTGGAAGAATCTTCTCCTCCTTCAAGCCAAGGACAATGGAGTAATCGTTCCTCAAGCTCTTCAAGAATGAGCCCCAGCTCAGTCACCAGGACAATCTCCTCATTCGAATCACGGGGAATGAACGCCTTGGCTACAAACTCTAAGCAACCTCGCAATACACCTCCTGATGAAACGACTGTACGCATCTAGCAGTTGGAGCAAGGTCAGTAGAGGATTGAGGCTCTCATGGAAAATCTTCTTCTCACTTTGCAGCGTCAAGAAAACAACCAATCTCCTCCAGATATCGAGGAAAATGCAGAAAACAGTGAGTCACACGCCCTTACCAAAAAGGACGTTGACGACATCCTCGCTTGAGCAAAAGAAGAGGATACACGGAAGGAGCATGGGATCAAGCCCTCCCTTATGGATGGACTCGGTCCCGTTCCCTACAAAATTCAAGCAACCTACTCTCCAAACATAAACGGGGAAAGGTTCAGCCAGACAGCATGTCATCCACTTCAAAATATTGACGGGCGCTATCGCGGATCAAGATGCCCTCAAGATCCGTCTCTTTGCAAGTACCCTAAAAGGTACGTCCTTCAATTGGTATTCCACTTTACCAGAGGACTCCATCCAAAATTGGGCCATGCTAGATACACGCTTCCTAACCCACTTCAAAGGTGAGGATCATCCTGTTACTATGGCACAACTCTGTAGCCTAAAATAGGGAGAGAATGAGTCAACTTACGACTTCATTCACAAATGGAAGGCGATGGCATACAAATGTTCAGATGTATTGCCACAAGCGTCACTCGTCGACAACTGCCGAAACAACATGAGAGCAAGGATCTGCTCCATGATAATCGGCAATAAATCAAAGAACATGGGAGAACTCATAGAAGCACCTATGGAGGCTGAAACGATGATCAAAGACCTCAACAGTCTGCGGTCATCAAAGAAAGAGCCGGCTACCATTACGACCTCAAAGCCAAAGAAAAAGGAGGTTCTTAATGTGTAAACCAAGTCAGCTCCTTAGCAACCAAAGAAAGCTGAAAACAAAGCTGCAGGTAAGAAACCTGAACTCTTTGATACCTTCAGAGAGCAAGTAGAGAAAAAATACTCGTTCGATGAAGATGTCGAAGAAATCTTCGAGGCTCTCGTAACAAATGGTAAACTCACCTTACCTGAGCCCAAAAGACTGGGAGATGTTGGCAAAATCAACGATCCTCAGTATTGTCCCTACCACCAAATGATCTCGCATCCCCTCAATCAATGCTTCGTTGTGAGAGAGAAGATCAACGAGATGTGGAAAAACAGAGTCATCACCTTTGACAAAAACTATGGGTCTGCCTCCGTCAACATGGTGTTGTATGGACAAACCTCAAAACCACCAAAAGAGAAGACCACTACTTCCTTTAAGGTGATAAAAATGACCCAGACGTCCCAAGAGTTGGTTCCTTATCCAACATCAGACGGACAACCTATATGGGTACATCTCAATCTCCTAGAAGATGAAAACTGGGAGATCGTCAAAACAAAGCCTACTGCTCGACAGCGAAGGTAAGCCAAGAGACAACTCCGCAAGCTCAAGCAACATGGGAAAGCTCAACCAAAATAAGAAGTCCCTAAAAAGGCAGAGACCTCTTCCACTGCTTCGCTGGGGGCAATGGAAGAATCGAAGGCTTCAAAGGTGGAAAGAAAATTCACCCTTGGTGATTTCATGCCACCTCAATTCAGAAATGAAATTGCACAGGGGGCATCATACTCTTGCAATTCGGTGATTGGATTCTCCATGGATGGATACGAGTCCAGTGACACCGCCAGTGAAACCGACGAGTGGGAGGAATCCCTTGAAACATGAGAATATCTCTTCGATGAAGAATGGGTTCCCGAATCTCATCTTATGCCGGTAATCTGGTATAACCCATATGGGCAACAAGGATCCTGGTCCGATGATGAAAGAGACCAAGAGCTTATTCAAGAAAATGTTGATGACTCAGCACCCTTCAACGCTCCAGTGGACCCCAATCATGTCGAGCCACAAGGGGCGGATGAAGAAGAAGATTTGGCTCTCATGCCTGATCCTGAAGCGTATGCAAGGATCTTGCAGCGCCTTGCCTTAGAACAAGAGCAAGATCTTCGCGATCAAAATTCGGAACCGAAAGTTTCTGGAAATCAACAGATACCTCCTCCCTCCACTCCGAAAAATGGAGAAAACTGCTGGATAGATGATCCTCTCTCATCCGATGATGAGTCCGGCTCCCAACAATCCACTCTGGAGGGATCTCCCATTAGGGCAACTTGCAATTCAATAGTTCAGGATGATAGTGCCTCTAAAGCATCATCTACTGATGACTCGTACTCTCCGGCTACGCCTGATAGTATATCTTCCAGAGCTACATTTTGTCGGGTGACTTCCACTGAGGTAACATCTTCTCAGCCTTCGTCCCTTGAAACTGTGACGTCGCAACTCACAGCTCTTTCGAACGATCATCCTAAAGAAATTTCAGCCGATGGAGACTTGGTCAGTTGGTCCTAGATACATAACCTCATAGGAGATGTCTGGACCGACAAATTGCTCAATGAAGAAGAAAAGTTCCTGGATGCTGTTCAGGGCTTGTTCCAGGAAAATGCTCCATGTAACGCAATCATCGAGGATGGTCGCTCTGCTGCAGACACATCTTCAGTAAATGAGAAGGATCAACCCTTGGATTCCAAGGACGATCTTCCAAATGAAGGCCCTTCTCGAGAAGCTCTTGAAGTTGGTAGAGGTACCCGTTCTGGCCGGGATTACCACAAAAACTACAACCCCTCTTCTTCTTCTTATGTAAATCCTTCGGGAACACAAAATGTAAATGCCCTAAGTGGCAACAATAATGAACATGCTGGCCCGAAGGAGGCTTTCAAGTACGACTTGATTAAGCACTTCAAACACATACCTACACGACTCCACATCCTGGACTTATTACGAATGTCTCCACAAACTCATGATAATCTCATTTCAGAACTACAAAGACTGAATGCAGATGTCGACAAACATGCCCCACAAGTCCTACAAATTGAAATGGACTATAGGGTCAAAAAATCAAATACTCCCTCAAGGGGATAAAAGAAGAAAACTGAGGGATCAGGCATTGAATGCCTCTCGGTACAGAAAGCAGCAAGTGCAACCATCACCTTCGGTAAGGATGACCTCCTGCTAGGCGAGACAAAGCACAACCAACCCCTGTACTTCACAGGGTACATCAAAGAAATGTTGATACACAGAGTCCAGATCGACCCAGGTTCTGCACTCAACCTCATCTCTACTTCGCCACTTGAAGAGCTGGGCATCCCACCTAGCAAGCTAAGTCACACGTCTGTATCCATCTTTGGAAACGATGGGAACACTCAAAGGCCTATCATCAAAATCAGGTTCAAGTTGCAAATCGGTGACCTTATCTCTGAAGTCACTGTGTATGCAATAAGAACCCCCTCATGCAACAACATCCTTCTTGGACGTCCCTGGATCCACGAAAATGGTGTCGTCCCTTCAACTCTACATCAATGCATCAAGTTCGTTGGCAACGATGGCTCGATATATCGAGTGTTTACAGACAAAAAGCCCTTCAAAGGCAAAGAAGTCCATTTTGCAGATGCTCAAATGTATAAAGATGAAAAAGAAAAGGAGGAAGAAATAGCGCCCTTCGCCGAAAATCTCTAGAAAGATAAAGGCAAGGCTCCTTAGCAATCTTCGGAAGAAAACAAACCTTCCGGTAAATCCGAAGCGAGAGATCCATCTCCCTTCGTTGTTTCTCTCAAATCTTCCAAGCCTTTGGTCATAACAACTAAAGCAAAGAAGACAAAGCAAAAGTCTGGGGGCAAGTTTGTCGTCTCCTTCGTGTCTATCATGCAAGACACGGATTCGGAGTCAGAGCCAGAAGACGACACACTGTCTAGCCAAGCTGACACTCGACAAGTTCAACATGCTCTACCTCCATTAGAGACACCTATCTACGTAGAAGATCCTACGTCTACTTCCTTTGTTGTTCTGGCAACTTCAACAGAAGAGAAGCCAATCTTCTTTCACAGATCAGAAGCTTCCTCGTCAAACTCTTTGCTTGAACCTTTCCAAAACGAAGGTATGCCTCAACTATTTCTATATAGTCCTATGGCACAAGCTATTATGAAGAAAATGAGTTATGACACTCTAAACCCAGTCGATCTGGGACAAGGTCGCGGTATTCTCACACCATTAGAGCTCGCCTTAACCAAAAGTCAACTGGAAGATTGGAGACTCTACGGTCATGTAGAAAAATCTTCACATGGGTTGGGGTACGATCCTGACGCTCCCATGAGACAGTTGACACAAATGCTGAGGAGTCGATCTGCCTACCAAGCCTCAACATCTCATGTCCTTGAAGACATTGATCTCCCCGGATATCTCTTTGAAAAGTCATCTGTCAAGGATCCAGGAAGCTCTACCAATTTGTACGATTTCTCTGATGATGAAAAGGAATTGTCCAGTGATACAAACACGTGGCGTTCTGACCCAGAAAAGCCATCCTCTCCGAAAGAAATACCTTACTTCGACCCAATTTCAATAGGCAATTGGGACCATTTCATAGCAAGCCTTGAGGAGATCACCGATCCTAAAGATCCGTGGTAAAAAACAAAGCCTTGGCTTGAAAATGCCCTTGAAACTCCAGAAGGTTTTGTTGAGTTGGAAGCCTCCAAAAATATTGTGGAGGAACCACCTTCGAACCTTCCAACAAAAGATCCTGTTTAAAAGATAGACTTGGGAACACCAGATGACCCACGTCCCGTATTCATAAGCAAGAATATAAAGGATGATGAGTTACCCGAGTATATCTCTTTTCTTCTTGAGTTCGTTGATTGTTTTGCATGGTCTTATGCTGAAATGCCTGGCTTAGACCCCAAAATAGCAGTCCACAAACTCAATCTGCAAAAAGATATGAAGCCTGCCAAACAAGGCCAAAGAAAGTTCAGTTCAGATGTGATGGACAAAATTGAACAGGAAGTTCAAAAACTTAAAAGCGTTGGTTTCATCCGCAAGCAACAGCTTCCTGACTGGTTGGCCAACATCGTCCCCGTGACGAAGAAAAATGGGCAGATCAGGGTCTGTATTGATTATAGAGACCTAAATGGCGCTTGCCCTAAAGATGAGTTCCCGCTCCCCATACCAGAGGTGATTATTGACAACACCCATGGGATTGAGCAAATGACATTCATGGATGGGTTCTCTGGCTACAATCAGATAAAGATGCATCCTGAAAATGAAAATCACACATCATTTCGGACCCCATTTGGCGTGTATTGCTACACTGTCATGCCATTTGGTCTAAAAAATGCTGGTGCCACATATCAGAGGGCTATGATGAAAATATTCCAAGATATGCAGCACAAGAAGGTCGAATGTTATATTGATGACCTTGCCGTCAAAAGCAAAAGAAAAGAAGACCATCTCAAAGATCTTCGAGTAGTCTTCCTCCGACTTCGCAAACACAAATTGCGAATGAATCCCCTGAAATGCTTCTTCGTCGTTTCGTAGGGTATGTTTCTCGGATTTATAGTCCGGAAAGCTGGAATGGAGCTTGCCCCATCAAAGTCAAGGCCATTCTAGAAATGCCTTCTCCAAGAACCTTAAGAGAACTGAAAGGGCTTCAAGGAAGATTGGCAAACATCAGACGGTTCATCTCCAACCTGTCAGGGAAATGTCGTCCCCTTTCCCGCCTAATGAAGAAGGGTGTGAACTTTGTTTGCGATGCTGAATGTGAAGCAACATTTCAAGATATCAAGTCATACCTAACTAAACCTCCAGTGTTGGCTGCCCCTATCACTGGAAAACCATTCATCTTGTACACAAGAGCTCTCGACCATTCCTTGGGCGCCCTACTCGTACAAGAGAATAACGAGGGAAAAGAAGTTGCTCTATACTACCTCAGCCGTATGCTAGTAGGTGCGGAGCAACGCTACTCTCCAGTCGAGAAAGAATGCCTTGCAGTGATGTTTACCGTACAAAAGCTACGTCACTACCTTCTTTCGAACACAGTCTACCTGATTTCAAGGATCAACCTTTTAAAGGTCCTTGTCACAAAACCAGGTTCTCTCAATGCCCGACTGGCAAAATGGTCCATCCTCCTATCATAATTTGATATCAGGTATGTACCACAAAGGACAATCAAAGGTCAAGCCAGAGCGGATTTCCTTGCGGAGCACTTGTTGCCTAAAGACTCCCCACTCAGAGATGATCTCCCAGACGAACCTGTCTACAACGTGGAGACCTTCTCACCAAATGCCTCCTGGGACATGTACTTTGATGGTGCAACGAGGACAAATGAAAAAAGAAAGTTGATCTTGGGAGTTTGCATCCTCTTTGTTAGCCCCGACAAGCACATGATTCCACACACTTTCTTGCTACTGGAACCATGTTCAAACAATGCAGCTGAGTACCAAGCCCTGATTGTAGGATTGGAACTCGCCCTAGAATCTGGCATCACCATGCTGGAAGCTTTTGGGGACTCTCAATTGATTGTCAACCAGATGAATCAGAAATTTGAAGTCAGGAAGCCTGATCTGTTGCCTTACTACAACAAGGCACAATCACTTCGCCAAAGGTTTGACATCTGTCACATCACCCATATCCTCAGAGGCGAGAATATATGTGCAGATGCCCTGGCAAGACTTGTCTCATCCATGGCGATCGAGGAAGGGGAAAACATGCAAATCACAGTGTGTCAAAGAAGGATTCTCCCTCCTCTTAATACACACCAAGCAGTTACTAAATGCCACCAATTGGCCGAAAGTCGGATCTCTATCCTCAAACCTCCGATCGGCGATTGGAGAGATCCGTTCATTCAATACACCATGTTCGGAATCCTCCCTGAAGATCCAAAAGAGCTGGTAAGCATTCAAAGACGAGCCCCAAACTTTCATTTGGATATACCTTCAAAAATGCTTTATAGAAAATCCTTCGATGGAGTACTTCTGCGCTTCTTGTCACAACAAGAGGCTGAGGAAACCCTCAAAGAAGTTTATGCTGGTCTTTGTGGAGCTCATCAGGCTGGTCCTAAGCTCTATGATCAGATAAAAAGGTTGGGATATTATCAGCCTACCATGGTAGCTGACGCCATGCAATTTGGTAAACGCTACCGCCAATGTCAAGTTCATGGAGACTATGTTCACATGCCTCCAGAATGGCTACACCCCACAGCAATTTCGTGGTCGTTCGATGCTTGGGGTATGGACATCATAGGTCATATCTCTCCCCCGTCAAGCAAGGGCCATCGCTTCATCTTCACCGCTACGGATTATTTCTCCAAGTGGTCAGAAGCATTTACGCTCAATGAAATGAAGACCTCATCAGGTCTTCAATTCTTGCGCGTAAACATTATTTGTCGCTTCGGCATACCTAAAAGATTCGTCCATGATAACGGACCGCAATTCCGGGATCACGATTCTATAGGTTTTGTGACAAATACAAAATCCAAAGTTGTCCTTCAACTCCGTACAATCCGGCAGCAAACGGACTAGCAGAAGCTTTCAACAAAACACTCTGCATAATCCTCAAGAAAATGGTCTCTAGTCACAAAACATACTAGAGTGACAAATTGCCTGAAGCTTTGTGGGCTTATCGAACCACCGTTCGAGGGCCAACCCATAGCACACTATTCTCTTTGGTCTATGGATGCGAAGTTGTTCTCCCTTTGGAAGTACAAATTCCTTCCTTAAGGGTATCTTTGCAAAATGACATGACGCAAGAAAGCAATGTCAAATTGAGACTCCAAGAACTGGACAATGTCGATGAAAGACGGCTCGAAGCCTTACAAAGCATTGAGCTATACCAAGCACGCATGGCAGGATCTTTCGACAAAAGGGTCCGGCAACACGCCTACAGAAAGGGTGACTTGGTTCTCACAGTAAAAAGGCCAATGGTTTTTGCCCACAAAACCAAAGGCAAACTCGAACCAAAATGGGAGAGACCTTTTGTCATCGACAAAGTCTTCTCCAACGGCGCATACGCACTTCTAAACATGGAGGGCGACAGATGTATGCTACCCATCAACGACAAGTTCTTGAAGTGGTACTACCCTTCAAGACTTACGCCATTGGGTCAGAGCAATGCCTGCATGGACAAAGCCTATTCTCAGGTACTCACTCGTCAAACCTGCCTCTTTTAGATTTTTCATCCTTATGTTGAGATTTCTAAAATTTCAAAACAATGCTTACTTTCATAGTTTCATCGTTAAAAAAAATCCAAAAATTCAAGTTTAGGAGCCTCTTCCCAAACTTGACCAAATTTTCGATCCTTGAACCCAAAATTCATGGTTTGAAACAAAATCAGGACTCAGGAATTTTCACCCTAGTCCACCCTGTCTTTTACCACCAAAATGGTTTTTGACCAAAATTTATGACCCTCGTGCCTTTAAAAAGAAAAATGGTTTAAAAAAAACCGTGGGGAAGCGACGCTTAGTCGATACTCGCAAAACTCAAAATCGGAAGGATGCAAACCCCATTTGATACTTCCAAAATTTCAAGATCGCAAGGAAGCGACACTTTGTCTATACTTGCAAAATTTCAAAAAAATCGTGGAGACGCAACATTCCAGTTGATATCCACAAACCTAAAATTCAAACAAAAACCGAGGTCCAAAAAAAAAAAAAAGACCCCAAATTTCAAAAATCATGGGGAAGTTGTTAGGTCCTTGTTTGTTGCAATTTTGATGGATTCTCATATCTTCACTGTCAAATGATCACACACTCTTACTAATAGGATTTGACTTTTGAATCTTGGATTCTTTCTTGCATTTGAACATGTTTTTGAAATGAATTTGATTCATGCATGTTTTAGAATCCAAATACTTTTGAAAACCTAATTCTTTATGCATTATTTTTGAAAAATCAAATTGAGAATTTAGGTTTGTGCCTTGCATACATTCATCATTTTTAGAATCATTTTAGTATGCATAAGCTACATTGGCCTTGAGTTCCAAGTTGCACCTTTGGAATTTTGAAAATCATTTAGGAACTCATCCCAGGCCTGTGTGGCCGGTCGACTGACCCCTGTGCCAGGTCGACCGGCCAAACAGGTCTGCTGGAAATTGGCCTGTGTACCAGGTCGACCAGGGAAGGGCCAGGTCGACCGGGAATATAGCCGTTGGGGCTTTTTTACCGTTGGGCCAGGTCGACCGAGCTAGGCCCAGGTCGACCCGACCAACTAGCCGTTGGACTGTTTTTTCCTATAAAGTCATTATATTCCATCCTTTTTGGGGGCTTGATTAATGAACTTTTGAAACCTTCTTGGAGCCAAAGAAAGGGGTTGAAGTTGTAAAGGCTAGAGGGCTTTTTGGAAATCAAATGCTTGAGTTTTAAAAAGGTATAACTTACTTGTCATTTTGATTTCCATTCAAATTAAAATCAATGCATGTCTAAATCTTTGTATTTTCATTTATGCATGATTTCTAGCTTTTAAAGAGTTGTCTTGCAAACTTATTATCTTCTTTGGAATATTTAGAATGGTTTACAAACACTCTTGTCTTAATCACATGTGTTCTTAAACTTTAATATTCATACAACTTGTTTTAGTCATTCCTTTAAGTTGTTTGAATCTTTCATGTGATTAACATTTATCTTCAATCATCATTTTCTAAGCTTTGATTTTAAAATGCATCAAGCATTCATTTAAGAGCTTCATTGTTGAAATTGATTGAAGTAAAACATTCATACACTTGTGCACACACTTTAGCTTAATTTAGTGTATGTTTGTAATTTGAATTACACTTTCATATCAGCCTATTTAGAGGCATTTTATTTGTGCTTAAATTGTATCTCTTAGAGTGTTCTTAGAGAAAAATCTTCATTTGTAAAGGTTATTGCTTAGCCTTAGAAAAGCACTTTGTAAAGGTTATTGCTTAGCCTTGAAAAGCATCTTGTAAAGATTGTTGTTGAGCCTAAGAAAAACAACATTGTAAAGGTTATTGCTTAGCCTAGTAAAAAGCATAATTAGTGGAAACCCGGTGGGGTGATTGGATCACAAGCCGGTAGTGGACGTAGGCATTGAGGCCGAACCACTATAAATCTTTGTGTGTGGTGTTTACTTGTGGTGATTGTTTTCTTAGCTTCCGCATCTTGTCTGGTAAATCATCATATGTGACTTGTTTATCTTAAAGAATTAAAATTGGTCATATTTGTAGCACACCCTATTCACCCCCCCCCCCCCTCTAGGGTTAGGATCCCAGGACCTTCAGAAGCGACATTCCATCAATACCCACAAAACCAAATTTTTTGAGAAAAAAGCAAGGAAGCGACCCTCAGTCGATACTTGCGCCCAAATTCGCGAGGAGGTGACATTCCATCGATACTCGCAATAGAATGAGCAAGGAGGCGACATTCTATCGATACTTGCAAGATCATTCAGCAGGAAGGCAACTTTTAGTCGATACTTGCATTTTTGAAAATAAAAAACTTGGCTATAAATGCCAAAAACCCGGCTCTCATGCCAAAACTCGGCTATAAATGTCACAAAACCTGGCTTTTACGCCAACAAAACAAAACTTGGTTTTCAAAAATAAATCGGCTATAAACGCCACAAATCGGCTATAAATGCCACAAAATTTGGCTTCCATGCCAAAAACAAAACCCGGCTCTCATGCCATTTCAAAATTGGCTTTCATGCCATCCCAAATTTTTGGCTTCCATGCCAAAAGCAAAACCGGCTTCCATGCCATCCCAAACTTCGGCTCCTACGCCACAAAATTCGGCTCACACAATTTCAAAAATCAGCTTCCATGCCATCTCAAAATTTTGGCTCCCATGCCACAAACAAAACCTGGCTCTCATACCATTTCAAAAATCAGCTTTCATGCTATTTCAAAATTTGGCTCCCATGCCACAAACAAAACCGACTTCCATGCCGACCCAAATTTTGGCTTCTATGCCATCTCAAAATTCGGCTTTCACACCAAAACAACCATTTGACAAGAAGGTTTTTCACAAAATGATAAACTTTTGATCAAGTTTCCAAACAAACATTCCCATTTAACTATTGCTTGAATTTATCGCAAAAGAATTTGAGTGAAAGAGGGAATAAAAAAAAAAGAAGTGCTAAAAAAATTGTCCAGAAGCACTACAAAAGAAAGAGTACCAAAAAATATGTGTGTATACACGGGTACCAAAAAAAAAGATGAAAAAAAGGCTTATTACAAAAATCAGGAGCTCAGTCTCACATGGTCTTCAACCAAAGGCTCAACTCCTCAAGCAGACTCTTGGCCTTAGCCTCTAAAGCTTCCAGGCCACGCTTCTTCAAGATCTTCCCATAGAATGCAGCAGAACGCCGCGATCCATCTCCAGCACGAGGAAGCTCTTCCAAAAGAATCTGCCATTGCTCGTATTCTTGAGTCTTCCTTCGGAGATTGCTTTCAGTTTCCTCGACTTGGCGAATCAGAGTCCCTTCTCTAGCACGAGCTTCCACAATGGCATCCCATTTCGTAGCAGCTTGTTCCTCCAATAGCTCAAGACGCTGCTGGTCTCAATGACCTCTCTATCAATACGGCGTAGATCCTCTGTCAGCCCGATGAAAGCCAACTCGGTAACGTTCCTCTCCCGAACGAATTGCTTCCAAGTCCGCGAGATTTCGTCCAGCTCAGACTTAACCTCACCAGAAGGCTTCAGAAACATCTCATTGAAGAAATCACCACTTGGGAAGCTCTTGGTTTCATTCCACTTGCTTCCTAAAGCTATGACTTCATCAACAAAAGCCTTTGCATTTGCAATGTCCAGGCCGACTACTTTGCTATCAGCAAGGATGTCCTGTACATGCTTAACCATGCCAAAGTCAGATTCTAAATGGCCAGAAGAAAGAGTTTCGATCCATGAGCTCAAAACGCTCTTTAGCACTTTCTTCACATACTCAAGAGATGGCCTGGATGAAGGCTCGCCCCTCTCTATTGGTCGACTGCCCGTGTCATGTCCTGCTGGAGGAGTGATCATTAAGCTCTTTCTAACCGGAGACACTGGTGAAGGAATCTGCTCAAAAGATTTCATCTCTGCCGCATTAAAACTAGAAGAAGAAGTCCTTACTTCTGGTTCAACAGCAGGCATCCCCTGCTCTGGCACTGAGATGGACGGAGGAACTTCTTTTGTCGCCTCATAATCTGCCAGCAAAACAACAAAAAAAAGGAAAGAGAGGTATGAATATGATCCCGTCAAAGATTTTCATCATCATCAGGGTTATTACTACAAATACCTTTTCTTCAACGATTGGCGGAATACTTTCTGCCTCCATGAGTTCATCCGAAGTGTCGTCAAAGGCCATGTCCATGGATGGCTTGAAATCGTCAGAATCCTATCGCAAGTCAGCTGACAAGAA
This sequence comes from Cinnamomum chago, assembly GCA_038049695.1. Lineage (NCBI taxonomy): Eukaryota > Viridiplantae > Streptophyta > Magnoliopsida > Laurales > Lauraceae > Cinnamomum > Cinnamomum chago. The sequence continues at coordinate 39,012,006 of CP142461.1, forward strand.
AACAAGCAACATGTTTGCATATGACAGCACAAACAAAAAAAAGGAAGAAATACAAAGAAGTTATACCAGATGAAGATTCTGGAATCACTCCAGAGTCCCTCGATTCATCTTCAGATGCCTCAATCGAATCCCTCACTGCCTCATCGGTTGGAACATCAGGCATCATCAAGTTCTCATCTTCCACTGAAAAAGGGAGAGAAGGTAAACCAAAACAAGAAAATCTCAAAGAAAGAAATGGAAAGAAAAAGAAGAGGAATCATGCCTTCATCAACGACTTCTTCTTCTCGGCACCTCTTTTCTGGAGGCTCATCAGTATCCCCTGACATTTCTTCAGTAGTGATGAGAGGGACTTCTAAATCAGGGGAGTCGTCATGCCGTCTCTTATTATGATGCTGTTCTCTCTTCCTCTTACTCCTATGGGTGGATTTACTTGAAGCACCCACCTCACCGTCAAAGTCAGGATCTCCACCTGACTCCATGGAAGTCTTCTTCAATTCCGCTTACTTCCAAGCGTCTATTTTGGCTTCCTCCTCTTCGAGTTGTTCCAAGACCTCACTAGGTATCTCTTGTACTGCTCCTGGTCTGATGATGTCCTGCTCATTGAGAAAGCCGATCTTGTGCTTCCCTCCGGAAAGGAAAGCCAGGACTTCCTCTCGATGGACTCCATCTGACCTACCAAGACCCTTCCCAAGAGATTGCTTGACATCAAGCTCCTTCTTGGAAAGCCCCCGGTACACTAAAAAGCTTTCCACGAACCATTTTGTGAAGCTAGCAGTCCGGAAGGTGGGTGAAAGTCCTGGGATCCGAACCCTAGAGGGGGGGGTGAATAGGGTGAGCTACAATTGTGACCAATTTAAACCAATTTTACTTCTTAACAAAAACTAGTCACATGTGATGATTAACCATACAATATGCGGAAGCTAATAAATGAATCACCACAAATGCAAGCACCACAACACAAAGGTTTATAGTGGTTCGGCCTCAATGCCTACGTCCACTACCGGCTTGTGATCCAATCACCGCACCGGGTTTCCACTATTTATGCTTTTTACTAGGCTAAGCAATAACCCTTACAATGTTGTTTTTCTAGGCTAAACAACAACCTCTCAATGTGCTTTTCTAGGCTAAGCAATAACCTTTACAAAATGCTTTTCTTAGGCTAAGCAATAACCTTACAAGATGTTTTTCTTAGGCTAAGCAACATCCTTTACAAATAAAGATTTCTCTAAGAAAGTGTCTTCACAAAAGATCACTCTAAGAGATACAATTTAAGCACTTTGGAATTGCCTCTTAAATAGGCTAATGAGAAAGTTTAAAACAAATTACAAACATACACTTAAAACAAGTTAAAGTGTGTGCACAAGTGTATGGATGCTTTACTTCAATCAATTTCTACTATGAAGCTCTTAAATGAATGCATGATGCATTTTAAAATCAAAGCTTTAGAAAATGATGATTGAAGGAGAATGCTAATCACATGAAGAATTCAAACAACTTAAAGAAATGAACTAAAACAAGTTGAATGAATAATAAAGTCTAAGAACACATGTGATTAGGATAAGAGAGTTTGCAAACCAATCTAATTTACCAAGGATGATATTGAGTTTGCAACACAACTCTTTAAAGGCTTGAAATCATGCATATATGAAAATACAAAGGATTTGAACATGCATGAATTTCATTTGAATGGAAATCAAAATAACTATAATGATGTACCTTTTAAAAACTCAAGAATTTGATTTTCAAATAGCCCTCTAGCCTTTCCAACTTCTTCCCCTTTCTTTGGCTCCAAAATGGTCTCAAAGGTTCATGGTTCAAGCCTTGAAAAAGGTTGGAAATGAATGGACTTTATAAAGCAAAACAGTCCAACGGCTAGTTCCTCGGTCGACCTAGGAACAGGTCTCGGTCGACCATGAACACACAACGGGCAAAAAAATGACCGTTGGTGCTTCAGGTTGCAGTCAGCCTACAGTTGTCTCGGTCGACCGAGATACAGGTCTCGGTCGACCGGCGACACTGCCGGGTGACTGCCCTGGGACCAAAAAAACATTTTTTCCATAAATGAAGGTATTTCTTTGAGGGATTTTTGGGCCACTAAATCAAGCTTGAATAACATGTTTTAAGTCATTCTAAGATGTTTAAAAACATGAAACACACAAAGCCTAAAAAGATTCAAAAGTTTAAAACCAAAGGCTAGCTTGATTTCTAAAAACTCTTTTCAAAAGAAAATGCATACAAAGATGATTCTGAAAGAGATGAATGTATGCAAGGCTCAAACCTAAATTCTCAAAAATATTTTCCAAACTTAATGCACAAAGAATTAGGTTTTCAAAAGAGTTTGGATTCTAAAACCAATGCATCCAAGTTTAGAACCAAAACATGCAAAAAACAATACTTTTACCAATCTTAAAAGCAATGCATGTATAAAACCAGATTTCAAGGTTTTCTAAAACGATGCATGAGTGTAAATTCAAATGATGTGAATATGTTAATGCATCCATCAAATTGCAAATACAAAATCCCTAACAGTGGGCAACTCAGGATAGGAAATCATGGCGGTAATGTCCTCCACACTGTAAAAGCCCCATGCATTCCTTCCATCTTGCAAACCTCCAAATCGCTTCAACATGCTTGAAGGTGCTCCGACAATGCCTTGAGAGAAGCCCAACTACAGCGCGAAACGCGAAGGAACATATGGATGGATGTCAACAAAAAGATGTCTATGGTACACCATCGTACCAACATGTATGTTAAACAACCACGCCCAACATGTATGTTAAACAGCCACGCCTTTTCTGTGTTGGTCAAGGAGTAATGTCTTCCCGACCCCGCCCTGGCGGAATCATGGGATGCTCCAAAGTCAAAAGCCTTCTTCCGTAAACCCGGAGAAAGCTTCACTGAAGATTGCCCGATCTCGACGTCCCTAAACCATCGGATCCTCAAACGGGCAGACAAAAGAGATTCGGAAACGGCTGTCCCTCTGGCCAACCGAATCATGAAAGGGTCATCATTCTGTGCAACTCCTAAGCGGTAGAAGTCGGGACAGTGGTACACATACCACGAATAGAAAATGTGGGCTGAAAATACCCTATTCATAGGGAGCCCAAGCCGAACAAGAAAAGCAGCAGCCTGTAGTTCGGTACATAAGTAGGAGTAAAGAGCTGGCACCAAAGCCAACCGCTCTCCGAACGCTATCTGACAAGCCGAAAAAATACAATGCGGCCTGATGTGTGTTCCATCTCCTCCAGCGAAAACAGCCTCACCCAACCAATAAGTGAGGTAAACAGCGAGATCTCTTCACAGTGCAATGTAAGGACAAATGGTGTTTGTACTCTCGAAGAACTTCTTTAAGTCATCTCGCATAATGGAGATCTTCTTAGAACCTGGGTTCTTGGCCCTAGCATCTTGGGCCATACCATCAGAAGACTCTCCGCTATCAAAGAAGTTGGAGCTACAACTCTTCCAACTGCTACACCGAACTTTCGAGCCCTCCTTCTCCTTCAAAAAATCATAGAAGGCGACAAGTTGAAAGTACAGGAGCCTGAACCCCTCAGACTGCTCCTCAAGAATGCTGTCGATAGGCATCAACTCCTCATAGAGTTTGCCAAGGATAGGCAGCCTGGTGATGACGCTTAATTCCTTCAGAGTAAAACCAATCTCACCATTCGTTACAATGAAGGTGTTGGTCTGTGGAAGGAATGACTCCAGCATGGCCATGAAGGCCTCATCGGAGAAAACCACGGTCTTCCGAAAAGTGCGAACCGCATCGAAGATCCCGACCTCCCTCAAAATGGCTCCACTAACCTGCAGGGTGTGATCAGTCCATGATTCCCAACTTGAATCAGCACTGAAATGGCCACGAAGTCGAAAAGGCTTCACCCAACTGCTGCCGTCACCCCGAAAAATACCAAGGCCAACCGGTCTCAAATTGACCGACGGATGGTCGGAACCTTGGTAGCCACTGGAAGGCAACAACATGTCCATACGGACAGGCAACTTCTCCGCATATCCGGAAGGACCGCCAACAAAAACCCCGGTCTTTATCACATTGGTCCTCTTCACCCAGCTTGGAGGATCCTCCCTCGTGGGATATGTGGGAGAAAGACTCATGATCGACACAGTCCAATCAAAAGTCGACCGGGTAGAAATAGTTCTCTCCTCACCATCAGTTGTGTAAGAGAAGTGAAAGCATCTCCTTTGGTACGTCAAGTCGTCAGGGACTGCATCGCCAAAGAAGAAGGTAGGCTTGGGCACAACGCTCTGATCGTCCATGACCCAATGACGGTTGCTTACCATAATCCTATAGAACTCCTCATCCTTGAGAGCGATCAATCGATGTCTCATCTCATCACGGTTGAGGGAGTCACATTCTTCCAAGTTTCTCTCCACAAACTGGACCTTCTCCTCGGCCTGTTGTATGGCCACATTAGAAGACCTGGTAGACCGACGAGGCGCATCAGTAGCAGGCCCTTTGCCCTTGTTCGTTCTGGAGGAACTACCTGCAAAGGATGAAAAAAAAAGGAAAAATCTATCATCAAAGTGACATAATTTTGCTAAAAAAATTCTTGCCAAATTTTGGCATGATTCCGGGACAATTTTGAAGAAAAGGGAAACATCCCGAAGAAGATAGGAAGCTCGAAGAAGGGCTCAACATTGCTGTGAGCTCCAAACTTTGAAACTTGCAAAGCTCCTCAAAAATCCAGCAAGATCAAGAAAGGGCTCAACATTGCTGTGAGCTCCAAATCCCGAAACTTGCAAAAGATTTCTAGGTATACATCATCAAGCTCCTAATCAATTTACTAAAATCATGCATCACAAAAAATCATCATGCATTAGATGCTAGGAAGACTTTAACCAAAGTTTGACCAATTCCAACCTAACTTGGTCAAAACCAATCAAACTTTGTCAAAGTCATAATTCATGTTGACTTGACCTAGAGATTCTAGCATGTTATCTTGATGCATCAAAAAACAAAAAGAGAAAGAAAGACAATATGCATGAACATCTTGAAATGCATAAACCTCATGGTGAGCAAAAAAAAAAAAGAGAAGCAAAAAAAAAAAAAAAAAAGAGAGAGAAAAGATTCAAAAAAAAAAAATTTCTTGGCTGCAGGCCGTGGCCCACTGCCACGTGGCAATACGGCTAGGTCCGTACGGGCCTGTCCGTACAACAAATAAAAAAACCAACGTGCAAGAAAAAAAAAGAAAGGAAAAAAAAGCGTCCAAAAAAAAAAGAGGCAGCACGTGAAATAAAAAGAAAAAGAGAAAGAAAACACGTGGAGAAAGAAAGAAGAAAAAAAAAGAGAAGAAAAGAAAAGAATTTTTTTTTTGTAGTTCTACAATGGAAATTTCTTGTGGAGGAAGAAAACTTACTTGAAGCCGTTGATGGAGAAGAAGAAGAAAAACTTGAAGCTCTTTGAAGAAGAAGATGAATTCTTGATCTTGGAGCACTCTTGGAGATTCTTGCAAAGAAAGAAAGCAAAGAAGCAAAGATCCAATCTCCTCTTGCCTTTATAGAAGAGAGCAAACCATAAGAGGAAAGAAGGAGAAAAGAAAGGAGGTAAGTGCTAAAAATTAGCAACCTTCACAAAAGAAAGAAAATTTGAGATATTCTCTCCCAAAGAGAAGATTCTTTGAGAAATTTTCTCCAAAAAGAAAGGGAATGAGAAATATTCTCTCCCAAAGAGAGATACCTTGAGAAGATATCTCCCAAAAGAAAGGAAATTTGAGAGATTCTCTCCAAGTAAGAATAGTTTTAGATTTCTTTATCCAAAAGAGATATTTTTAGATATTCTTTAGAAAATGACACCATGTGAGATCTAAGCCACCTTCAAAAGCTTAAGGTCCCATGGGCTAGCCTACATGAGTCAAGTTTGACCACCTAGGCACTAAAAGGGGCCTCCTTTCAAAAAAAAAATCTCCTCTTACCAAGAGCATACAAAATGGTTCCATGCCTCTTTCGAGTCAATTTGAACCATTCAAAACAAAAAAAGAGAGAAAGAAAGGCTCATGAGTTTCCAAAAAACTAAACCATCCAACCACATGATCCAAATTAAGCCAAAATCTTGAAATTAACAATCCACAAAAAAACACATTCTGGTCCCCTAACTTGCTACATAAAGCTTGTTCGGTCACAAGGCCAAAACCAAAAAACCCCCGACCCCCTGGCTCGCCACATACAGCTTGTTAGGTCACAAGGTCAAAACCAAAATCCGACCCCCCAATTTGCCACATACAGCTTGTTGGGTCACAAGGTCAAACTCCAAAAATCAAACCCCGACCCCCTAACCTGCCACATACAGCTTGTTAGGTCACAAGGTCAAAAATCAAAAATCATTCTTGATCGCCTGATGTGCCACATAAAGCCCTTAGGTTCACAAGATCAAAAGGAAAACCCAAAATCCAAAACCCAAATCCAACTCCCTCATGTCATTTTCAAAACATTGCCTTGAGATGGTACATGATCCCTCTCACTGCCCTAAAATCCCCTTGGAAACTCAAAAGGCTATTAAAAAAAATGCTGAAAGACTCTTGGTCAAAGCTCTTATTCAAGTTTCTCTTCGAGGCACATTGACTCCAAAAGATACTCGTCGTTGTACCTCGAGGGGGCATTTGTTGACACCAAAAATGTCACTTTGCCTCTACAACATCAAGAAGCTATATGAAGCCACATCCTACTACAAAAGGGCGTTGCTACTTCAAGCTTCAAATCTTATCAGAATCACTTGAAAACTGATATATCCTTCAAGACAACCAAAAGAGGAGTCCACATGAAGTTTCGGGCCACTCCGACATCATTTGGCCTAACTTCACTCCTCCGGCAACCAAATAGCGCTCCTGGCGGCGGCGGCGTCGAAGACATCAAAACTTCTATCTGAGCCTATAGATGGTCTCAAAATACCTCCAAAAGGCTCCACGTCAAATTTCAGGTCATTCCAACAATGTTTAACCCGACTTTGACGCTCTGAAAGAAAATCAAGCCCCTCGGCGGTGAGAACCACCGGGACCATTACTCATCAAATGGAGCACATGCACGGCTTCAACATGCTTCAAAAGGGCTGCATGTCAAATTTCAGGTCATTCTGACAATGTTTGACCCGACTTTGATGCTCCGAAAAAAAATCAAGGCTACCGGCGGCGGGGCACCCCGGGACCATGACATCCAAATCGGAGCTAATGGATCATGTAAAAATGACTCCAATAGGCTCCATGTCAAATTTCAGGCCAATCGGACATCGGTTGACTGCACATCAAAGCGCGACATCTTCCTGGCGGCAAAATCAACCCTAGCAATGACAGGACCCCAAACGGCTTCGAAACTCAAATAAAAGCCCTTTGTCGGTCCTATCTGTTGCTCGGGAAGCTCTACGTCAAATTTTAGGTCATTCCGACAACGTTTGACCTAGTTTCAACTCTTGACAAAAATCAGCAACTCTGCGCAGCAAAGTCTTCGGCTTTTCCAAAAAATATGAAACTTTGTGCCCGGTTTTGCACAACTTCTCGTTGGATTTTCTCCAGGAGAACGAAGCGAAAAAATGAGGAAAAATGTTAAGAAAAATACATGATAAAAAAGAAGCAAAAAAGCTCGAAAAACGGCCGACAAAACGGTCGCCGACCACCATGGCCCACGGTCGCCGGCAACCCTGGAAATCCCGGTCGCCGGATTTCTGCCACGGTGCCCTTTTTTTGGTTCTTTTCGCGTTTCGGGAGTTCTAGCCCCTGTGATTTCCTAAAAATCTGATTTTCGACGCTTGGAAACGACTAATCTTCGTCAACATCTCGGATCCGCCGTCAAGAGCATGAAATCGTCATCGATCGCTCGAAGATCGCCTAACGGCTGACCAAGAAAGTGCACTTTCTGTCCGACTGATCGAGAAATCGACAAGACAAATGTCACCGGCCCACTGGTATCAACCAATGCCTGAAGTTGTGTGATCATCCGACATCAATCAGCATGAAGATCATTCGTTGATCATCACAAGAAGAATTCCAAAAGAAGCAGCACGGCCCTCGACTCTTCAAATTCCCGGCGACCACTTAATGTTGTTAATTGACCCAACTAAATGCAGTCATTAACTCATTATTTTGGACGGCCCAATCAGATTCAAGGAAGTGGGAGTTACAAGTCCACGTCATCATGACATTTAAGTTATGAAACTCCTCTCATCATGGAGATTAAATGTGATTAAATGCCCATTATCTCCACCGGCCAATCAGAAGCCAAGAAAAAGGAGTTACAAAATAAAAAATTTAAAACATGTAACTCCTACCATTATGTGGTTTTAATACATTAAAGCCCATAAAGTCACCTAAAGGCTACCAAGTGCCTATAAAGGAGGTGATTCCAAGATGAAAGGACCCCTGAACACTGACGCCCAGAAAAACACGGAAAATCCCGGAATTCCAAACTCAAGATCCAGAAGCCCTGCTACTCTGAAGAAACTCTGCTGCAACAAACACCCAAAAGTTGATCAAAGTCCCTTGGGAGGGGGCACCCCCCCTCCTCTAAGAAAAAAGCCTCTTCTTCTCCTACTCAACATGGCCAAGGCGCGGCTCTTCAACCCGTCTCTTCATTTTTCATTGGGTATAGGACCTACCCTTGGTCCTTATCCTCTAAAACACTGAAGTCCAAGCCAAGCCAAAGAATCAAAGCATCAGGCGTTCTCATCTGAAGGACGATGGCGAAGTCCATACATGACTTGCGACCGTCGATCTAAACTGGTTCCCACAATCTCCTGAGAAGTCAGATTCCTTTTCTTACTTTTCTATTGTACTTTGTATTTTCTTTAAGAGACAAAAAAATAACATTTCTTGTCTTTCTTTATTGATGAGAATTGTAAATAGCCTTTCACGGCAAAATCACCTTTCACGGCAAACAAAATGAAACCGCCTCTAACGACATTCAAAAGAAAACCGTCTCTTTTCTTAAATATATGTGCAATTTGAAAAGTTAGAAAAAAAAGTTGATTTCCTTTCCACTTGTGAAGGTGGATCTCCGGATCACCATCTCTAAATTCCAAGTAGAATAGAAAATCTGGCATACCCGTACAAAAATATAGATGCCCTTTTTTTCTCCCCCTTTCCCCCCTCCATTTCAATTTCCTCTCGGCGACCCCGGGGACGAATGGGAGAGGAGAGGAGAGAAAGAAATCGGGTCAATCAAACCCGGCCAATTTCTAAATACAGTGGACCGGATAGGGACCAACTCCGGGACTATCTCGATGGTTGCTAGGGCCTTTGCTCTCCCAAAGGATATGGAGAAGCACAGTAAGGCCAGCTAGCTGAGCCTGATTTATTCGTCAATGAAGGTGTCAATCGAGGTGAGTCTTAGTTTTTTCTTTCTCCAAGTGCTGCATGTTGGCCACTTGTCTTGACATGTTTTTTCTTTTTTTCACAGAATGTACAGAGGCTGGAGCTAATACTAGAGAGGACCGAGAAGACTGCCACAAGAGTCAGTGAGCTGGAGGGCGAAAAGAGGAAGACGGGAGAGGCGTTGGAGCCGGAGAGCTGAAAAAGGTAGAGGGGAAGAACGCCGAGCTCGCAGCGGAGCAACAAGCGGCGAAGGCGGAAACTATCAAGTTGCGAGTCGAGAATAATCATCTGAAGGGCGCGGTTGAGGTCAAAGTAAAAAGGGTGCATGAATTGGAGAGCTCGCTCGCGAAGAGGGAGACCGAGCTGGCGAGGAAGGATGCTGAGCTCGAGTCCTTGAAGAAGGAGCGGGCTGAGGCCCAATCCTCTTTTCGGGCCGAGGTCATTCGCTCTTTCAAAGAAGGAGTGGATTGGGCAACGACAGAGTACGAGGCTCGGATTAGGAACCTGAGCCCGATACTGTATAAGTTGAGCGGCAGAGATGCGTTAAGGGAATACGAGGTTCCCGAAGACCACCCCATTTACGAGCATCTGCCTGAGTTCCAGTCTGTCCTACCTGACCCTAAGCCAGAGCCTTCCTCCGTTCTCCCCGAAGCCCATCCCGAGGCCCCGAGTCCTCTCCCAACGCCCCTAAACTCAGCGGAGGGTGTCCTGGCCCCTCCTATGACCGAGACTCCTGGCATCTCCAGTCCTGTTCCTCTTATTAATAAAGCTGCAGTAGAGGGCGTCTCGAAGAAATAATGTATCTTTTTTTTTTCTTTGTAACGGAAAATGAAGATGTACATATTTTGTAAATATTCCTTTCATTAATGAAATAGAAGCTTTTCCTCATATTTGTCTTCCTGCTTCTTCTGTCATTGGCATGTGTGTGCTTGATGTCCATGCTTTTATTTCCGATAAGGCCTGTAATAGATGCTTTCATCTAATGAGATAGAAATTCTTGTCTCTAGATTTTTCTTTTGCAATTCTGCCAAGTGACTTAGGTCGGTCTTTTAACCACTGACCCCGGTATAGGAAGCAAGCCTGGCGTAAGAACTTAACAACTGAGTTTGGTTATGTAACTAGAACCGTTAGATAGTCATTAGGCAGAAGCATTCGAATCCATAACTAGAGGAAAGTTAGCTTAACCAAGCTTGGCCTGAAAGTCCCGTCATAGTTGGTTCCACAACCGAACTAGGACGGTTGACCCCACAACTTAAAACTTTGTACAATAGGGCAGAAGTTCCGTAACCGAACTGAGAAGCACGCCGAGTTCCATGACTTGGAGATCTAGACAATTGGTTCTACAACTCAGCTGAGGGCGGCTGGTCCCGTGACCGAGCCTAGGCAGTTGTTTCTACAATCGAGCTAAAAATGGTTGGTCCTGTGATCGAACCGAGGCGGCCGTCTCCAAAGTCGAGTCATAGGTGGTTGGTCTTGTGACTGAACCGAGACAGTTGGTTCCATAACCGAGCTGACACCGAGTTCTGTAACTCAGCGATTTTAAATGGTTGGTTCCATAAATGAGCCTAGGGAGGCTGGTCTTGTGACCGAGCTTAGGCAGCTGGTTCCACAACCGAGCTGAGGATGGTTGGTCATGTGACCGTATCGAGCTCCATAACTTAGAAGGAAACGAGGCAAATCTTTTCATAAGAGTTTCTTTCATTGATTTGATAGCTGGATACATTTTAGAAGTAGTATTTCTTGAGGTGTGTGGCGTTCCACGGTCGTGGCAACTCTCTGCCATCCATGTTTTCTAGTCAGTATGATGATTTTCCTGCTACCAAGATCACCTTGAATGGTCCATGCCAGTTTGGGGCCAGCTTGCCTTCATTAGGGTTTTTGTCTGCAGGAAGCATCTTTTTTAAGACCAACCGTCCTACTGAAAACTTCCTTTCTTTGACCCTTTGATTGTAGCCTCTGGCCAGTTGCTGTTGGTAAGAAGCTAGGCGAACGGCAGCGGCATCTCTTCGTTCCTCAGCCAGATCAAGTTCCCGGGCCAGATTTACATTGATCTCACCTCGGTCTAGCAGTTCCGACCTCAGGGTTGGGAGGCCGACCTCGAGAGGGATCACGGCTTCCATTCCATAGGAAAGGGAGTAAGGCGTTGCCGAGGTGGAGCGCCTTGGGATAGCTCTGTATGCCCAAAGGACACTCGGGAGCTCTTCTACCCATCTCCCTTTAGCTCGGCCGAGTCTCTTCTTGAGTCCATCGTGCACTACTTTGTTTGAGATTTCGGCTTGGCCATTGCTCTACGGATAAGCTGGAATCGAGTAGTGATTTCTGATATCGAGCTCCTGGTAGAAGTTCCTGAAGAAATTGGAATCGAACTGAGTCCCGATGTCGGAGATCAGGGTTTGTGGCACTCCAAATCTCATGATGACATTCTTCCATACGAAGTTCCTGGTGTCGTGCTCGGTAATGGAGGACAATGGTTCTGCTTCTATCCACTTGGTGAAATAGTCAGTGGCTACTATTAGCCATCTCTTATTCCCTGGAGTCTGGTGAAGAGGTCCCATAATGTCCAATCCCCATTAAGCAAAAGGCCATGGGCTAGAGAGTGGGCTCATATCCTATGCTGGCTGATGGAGGGAGTGCGAGAACTTCTGACACTTTTCGCACTTCCTCGCATAGAGTTGTGCGTCCTTCTGCATGTAGGGCCACCAGTACCCTTGGCTTATAACTCGATAGGCTAGTGACCGACCTCCGATGTGGCTGCCGTAGATTCCTTCATGGATTTCATATAGGAAATCTTCGACTTTGCTTGGGTGAATGCATAGGAGGTAAGGACCAGTGAAGGATTTTCTGTAGAGCTTGCCATCTGGAGATAGATAAAACAGAGCTGCTTTCAGCCTGATCTTGTGAACCTCGTTCTTATCATCGGGAAGTCAGTCATTCTTCAAGTAGGCGATGATTGGATCCATCCAGCTTGGACCGAGATCAATACATAGAATTTGCCGAGGTGGACGGAGCTGTATACTCGGAGTTTCCAGAGTCCCCACTTCAACTATTCTTTTCTTCCCAGCTTCGATGGTTGATGCCAGACTAGCTAGGGCGTCAACATGGGAATTAGCTTCTCTGTCGATCTGCTTGACTTCGGCTTTTTGGGACTGAGAGAGAAGTTGCTTTGTACGAGACAAGTAGGCGGCCATCCTTTCGTCACGAGCCTGATAGTCTCCGCTGAGCTGGCTCGTCACCAACTGAGAGTCGCTAAAGACTACTAGTTGTTGTGCCCTAAGGATCTTGGCGCTATCAAGTCCCGTGATTAGTGCTTCATACTCTACTTCGTTATTGGATGCCTTGAAGCCAAGCGTCAAGGTCTGCTCGATGACGAGGCCCTCTGGAGAATGGAGGACTATGCCAGTGCCAACTCTCTTTGATGTCGAGGATCCGTCCACGAAGACCTTCCACGCTGAGTCGAGGAACTGCTTCCAAGATCGCTCGTGCTCGGTCTCGGTGGTTTCATCCTTGTTTCCATCATCTTCTCTACCCTTATTGGCCCCCAGTTCAATGTAGGGCTGGCTCGGTGCCGAACTGGGAGAAATGAATTCTACAATAAAGTCTGCCAAAACTTGGGCTTTGATCGTCGTGCTGGGTTGATACTGAATATCAAATTGCCCCATCTCGACGGCTCATTTTGATATTCTTCTAGAGAAGTCTACTTTTCTGAAAAGGGATTTGAGTGGATGTTCTGTAACAACCATGATTGTGTACGTCTGTAAGTAGTGGGAGAGTTTGTGAGAAGCACTGATGAGTGCTAATGAAATCTTCTCTAGTGGCAGATACCTGGTCTCGACATCAAGGAGGATCTTCCTCGTGTAATAGATTGGCTTTTGCTGCTTGTCCTCTTCTCGGACGAGGACCGAGCTCACTGCATGATCCGAGACAGCCAGGTACAGATAGAGCGCTTCGCCTTGTTTCGGTGTTGACAATAGGGGGTGAAGACAAATAGTCTGAGTTCCTGAAGGGCTTGATCGCACTCCGGAGTACATTGGAATTTTGTTCTTTTCTTCAGAAGCTGAAAGAACGAGCGGCACTGGTCCGAAGCTCGGCTGATAAAGCGGTTGAGCGCAGTGGCCATCCCGTGAGCCTCTGGACTTGTTTCGTCGTGGTCGGACTCTGAATTCCCTTGATTGCCGAGATCTATCTGGATTGGCTTCGATCCCCCTTCTGGTGACGAGGCTTCCGTGGAATTTGCAGGAGCCGACACCAAACGTGCATTTGGATGCATTCAGCTTGAGCTGGAATCGCTTCAGGATGTCAAACGTTTGACATAGGTCGGCCAGGTGGTCCTGCGACCTTTTGGACTTGACGACCATGTCATCGATGTACACCTCCACCGACTTGCCGAGCTGAGCTTGAAACATTTTGGTTACTAGCCTCTGGTAAGTCGCGCCCGCATTTTTTAACCCGAACGGCATCACCTTATAGCAGTAAGTGCCTCTGGGTGTAATGAATGCAGTCTTTTCTTCATCAGGCCCATACATTGGAATCTGGTGGTACCCTCAGTAAGCGTCGAGGAAGCTCATCCTATCGTTTCCTGCAGTGGCTTCAAACAGCTGGTCGATCTTCGGGAGTGGAAAACTGTCCTTTGGGCATGTTTTATTAAGGTCGGTGAAGTCTACGCAGACCCTCCATTTTTCATTTTTCTTCGTGACGACCACCGTGTTGGCCAGCCATTCCGGGTAATGCACTTCTCTGATAGCCTGGGCGTCTAACAGCTTGTCGACCTCGTCAATTACGGCTTCGGTTTGCGGAACCCCCGTTCTACGAGCTTTTTGTACCACGGGCTTATGCATGAGATCCACATTCAACTTGTGGCACATGGTCTCGGGGTTGATGCCGGGCATCTCGTAAGGCGTCCAGGCAAAGACTTCCTTGTTTTGCAATAAGAAGTTAAGCAGATCGACTCTCATGACGTTGAGGAGCTGGCTCCCAAGCAAGAAGTATCGTTCAAGATCGGAAGGATCGATCTTGACTTCAATCAGATCTTTGATGCTCTTCTGCTCTGGGTCTCGGCCAACGTTCTCCAGTTCTGCTTCGAGCTCGGTCATGCGTACTTGAGATGGTTCTGCTTCGCCAAGCGCCACAGCCATTAAGCAATGCTTGGCCATTTCCTAGTCACCTCTGACAGTTATTACTTCTATCCTGTCATCCCTATTCTCCAGTGGGAATTTTAATTTCTGGTGGTGAGTGGAGGGCACAGCCTCCATGCCATGCATCCAACTTCTCCCCATTATCACGTTGTAAGGTGATGGTACATCCACCACCAGGAAGTCGGCCTGCATACTGGCTCCTTCGATCTAGACCTTCAGGGAGATCCTTCCTTTGGGTAGACTGGTTTTGAGCTGAAGCCTACGAGAGGAGTGCGCGACTCTTGCAAGTCTTCCTCCTTGAGTCCCAATTTTTTAAAGCAGTCGAAATACAGAATCTCCGAGGAACTCCTGGGGTCTATGAGTACCCTCTTTACCACGAAGTTCTTCAATTTTAGGGTAAGAACCAGTGGGTCGTTGTGAGGTAGTTGGACCCCTTCCAGATCCTGGTCTGAGAACCAGATCTTTGGTTTTTCTGCTTGAGCTTTCTTCGCGCCGTGCTCCAGCTCGGTCGTCATCACTTGCTTATTATGTGAGGCCCTCCTGGCCTTGGCACGAGCCTGGTTGCTCTCCTTTGGTGTGGGAGTTAAGTGAATGACGTTTATTATCCTTTCTGGCTCTTCATTGTCTTCATGATTCTGGTGATGGTGTGCTCAGACGCTATTGTTGCTTTCTTCTTTTATGTAGTCCTTCAAATGCCCGTCTTTCACGAGCCTCTCGAGATGAGACTTGAATGACATGCAATCTTCTGTTCTGTGTCCATTTTGTTTGTGATAGGCATAAAACTTATTTTGGTCTCGAGTGGAAGGATCACCTCTCATTGGTGGTGGCCATTTAAAGAAGGGCTCTGACTTGATCTTG
The DNA here is from genome assembly GCA_038049695.1 of Cinnamomum chago. Lineage (NCBI taxonomy): Eukaryota > Viridiplantae > Streptophyta > Magnoliopsida > Laurales > Lauraceae > Cinnamomum > Cinnamomum chago. Next base: position 39,027,307 of record CP142461.1, read on the forward strand.
CTGAGAAGTCTATAGATCGAGTCGCGACCCCGGACCAGGCCCGAAGGACTAATCCGGGATCGGGACTAATGATGTACCACATCGGTTGAATGTCATACATTTATTTAATTTCCCACAGGTGTCCGCGGTGAGGATATCACAACCATATATGAACATTTCTACTAAGTGCGGAAGCGTGTAGCAAATCAAATTTATAATTCAAGTCATGCCACAAGATAATAATGCATGTATAACCAAGTATCAGAATGAGCAATGATCATTAACATGTTACCCAAAGGTAAGTTAAAGTTTATACAAAGATCATTTAATTACATTTCCCAAAATTAGAGGCCAACAAAGGCCAATATAAACAAAATACCAATCCCCAAAAGAATGGTTAAAAGTTATCCCAAAATGTTATCTCTCTCTAGCAATCCAATGTCTAAATGACATCATCAGCATGCCACTCAACTAAGTGTTGCAGTTCTCCGACCGCCTCCTCGTGCTCCTCCTCAGGATGACCAACAACGGGACCTGAGTACCAAAAAGTGGGTCAAACACGACGGTTTGGCAAATGGGTAAAATACCATGACAATATGATAATAAATGAATTCACCTTCAAAAGCATTTAAACATGTTTAAATAACAATTTCTATAAACGAGATAAAACATTTATTCAAATACAAGTAGGCATTGTAAAACATGTGCAGGTAACCAAGGAAACGGGGAACAAGCAAGATGGCAACCACACGAAGCTAAGTCATCTATTACTAAAGTGACAGCAATAACTAGGCACTGAACTCAGTCACTCGAGGTGAGGAGAAATAGTGAATCTTATAAATACATATACATATACTATACATGACCACGGTAGCGAGCCAGGCATCGAGAATCACAGCAGCAATCTGCGGCATCGGGACAAGACCACGGTAATAACCGGGTAGCGGGATCCAAATTGCAGCTGACGGGACAAGAGGGGGATCTCCAAATTGGTGGATTAGACCAAACGGGTTATCCAAGCTTAGTGGTGCCGACTAATAGGTCAAATAACAAATCGAGACATGTGCAAGTAAATCAAGTACAAATAAATAAACGGGTAGGACAGGGGTGCTTAAGGGCAGACTGTCGTTTCATGTGGTGCAATGCACTTCAAGACAAGTAAGCATTGTAAGTGTACTTCAATGCTTTCGGGAAAACAAGGCATGTAGTATAAATCTCGGGATCGACAAAGTACAATGAACAATTGAAATTTCGGGTAAAGTATCGGGTTTAAGATTTATTTGAAGTGAATAGGGATCCCGTATGTCGATCTAATAATAATTTGGTACTCTTTGAGTTTGGGGACATTCCGGGCTCCTTATACACTTTGAATTTTCAAAACTTCGAATGACATCTTCGTGATATGGTTTCTTTCTCAAATGGCCTCATACATTGCTTAGTAAATCTCCCTGATATAAAGGGGTTCTCAATGAATCGTCCCAACACGTTTAAATAGTTCATCAGTGTCCCAAACATAGCCTTTGACAGACAAAGCTCATCGCTTGAGCGAACGGGAGAGTTCGCTCGAGCGAGGAGCTCTCTGGAATGGTTGTCTGGGTGATTTCGGTTACCTAGCGGTCAGATGGCGGTTAGCCGCCGTTGGGTTAGGCGGTTAGCCGCTGGCTGACCGCAGTTGGCCTGACAGAAAGACAAGTTACTGGAATTGTAACCGAAATGGTTCGGTTGGCTGGCGGTTAGCCACTTGCTAACCGTGAGGCTGACCGTGCTTTCAGGAGGAAAATGTTGCTCTCTGGAAAAGTAACCGCGATTGTTCGGCTAGATGGCGGTTAGCCTCCAGTCACCAGACGACTAGCCGACAGGTGACCACTAGCTGACCGCCAGGTGCGGGAAACACCCACTATGTTCAGATTTGAGCCTTTTTTCCTCCTCAAAACCACTCTCCTCACTTCCATTTAATCCCTGCAATAAAACTGAGCTAAGAGCTCCTCCAATACATCTATCTACACTTCTCCAAAACCCCAATATGTTCATTCCATCACCTCCTCCTTAACCACAACAACCATAAGAGGAAAGAGAAATCAAATCACAAACATTCATTTGAGATATATCCAAAAGACAACCAGTACCAAACCAATATGTTTCCAAAACATTAAATGACTTAGCAAGATTCATTCAAAGCATTTATTTCAAAAATCAATGCAAGTCAATAAATATGAATGGAAATGACAAATCAACCACATTCCCATGAAAACCATTGAAAGCTCATAATATTAACTCATCCACTTGCCTTGGGTCTTCTAATCAAGGAAATCAAGCTCTTATACTCTTCCAAGCCAAAGATCCAAGCTATGAACAAAAGCCCCAAAAACAAGCCCTAAAATGGTCAAACAATGAAATAGAAAGGGAAACCTTACAATAATGAAAATGGGACCTCTTCAAGATCAAAGAAGCACAAATCTAAGAGATGGGGAAGGCTGCTTACTTGTAGGTTCTCCAAATGGGCAAGGTGAGCTCAAAGGGAGTCTTGGAATGGGAGTTTTTCTCCACAAAAGCTATTGAGAGAAAGCTCTCAATGAGATGAAGAAGATGATGGCCTCAAATCTCCTATTGGTGCAAGTTTGGTGGAAGATTGAGATGGAGAGAGCAAGAAGAAGAAGGAAAAAGTTGCAAGAAACCACAGTTCTCTTTTGTGCTGGAAAAGGGAAATGAGGAAGATGGGTTCTCCTTATATAAGCAAATGGGAATGGGTCCCACTACTTAAGACACTATTTGAGCTGAAATCATGTCTTTCGGGATCTCGGATGAATTAGACGAAGAAGGAAGAAATGATCGCCGAAATATCTAGTTTCCAAAAAGTATATGTTTCGCTGGTTTCGGGAATATCAAGTTTTGGGTACAAATTTAGTGCACAATGACTGTTTTGCCATCAAGGCTATGAAATCGGGTTTCAGGGTCTCGAACGGGCACGGGATCAACATAAATGTCGTAGGGATTAACAATACAAATAAAACGGGATTAAAACAATGAATGCAAGAATCTCCGATAAATCCTCAAGCACATGCAAAGTCATAAAAAGGAACCCCCAAAGGGCCCCACTATCACAATGCAATCAAAATTCCCCAAAACTATTTCAAAAGTTATTCCAAGCCCAACCTAACAAAAATCCACTAAACACGCTTGGAACTAAAACACAACTTAATTCGTACTAATCGAGGTCACTCGGGATGGGGTCTTACAGATCGGTTCTTTGAAAACTGTATTTACAGCTCTGTAGGAGTCAGCAAATGGTTTAGGCTTCTTCTTCCCTCCTGAGGTGGGCGCTGAGACCATCACCGAACTCGAGGAAGCCTTATCTCGGCTCCTCTCGGCTCTTCAAAATTGCTTCTTGTCCTTTGCGGGAGGTCTGTCTTCGCGCTGGCTGCTTTTGCGTCTGAGACCGAGATTCTCTCGAGCTCGGGTTTCGTCTTCCTCCTACTCAATGAACTAATTCACTCGGGTCATTAATGCTTTCATGGTGGCCACGGGATACCGAACAAGTTCCCTTCAGAGATCGTTGCCTGGAAGCAAAGCTTCTTTGAAGCACATGGCGACCACTTGTTCATCGGCGTCTTCGATCTGGCTATAGATGGTCCAGAACCTCTTGGCGAACCGAGTGATGTTTTCGTCTGGTTTCATCCTTATAGCCATCAGGTCATTATTTGTCCTCGGTATGACCCTGTGTGCCTGGAACTTTTCTAGGAAGGAGCCTCTGAGTTGCCGCCAGCTCGAGATCGACTCCTCCGAGAGCGCGCAAAACCATCTGAGGGGAAGATCACCGAGACTGGAGGAGAATACTCTGCAGTTTAAGTGTCCGACATCACCCCAGATCTACAATCGTTGGGTGAAGTGTCGTAGATGGGCCGAAGGATCTGAGGTCCCATCGTAAAGGGTGAACCTCGGAATACTAAACTTCTCGGGGAGAGGAAAGTCAGTTATCTCCCGAGAGAAAGGAGAAGTGCCAAGATTCCCCGAGTCGTAAGTATTTAGCCGGTCTCGGGCGAAGCCGGCCACCTCCATATTTTGTTGAACAGTCTGCCTGATATGCTGGTCAAGCCAGTCAGGCAGGTTGCCCTTGTCTTCTGACCTTCGTTTCTGCTCTCCTTGGGTGCTGCTTGGGTAGCTACTGCCCGAGCCTTCATCATAGGTTCGACGACTTCTCTTGTTGTCCAGGACCTCTCTCAGATCTTGTCTGACTGAGCAAAGCCTGGAAGGCGAGGAAGGCGGCGCCTGGTTCGTCGTCTTCTCTTGTAGCTGCTGCCGGAGCTGACGAATCAATTCGTCTTTCTCCTGGATAATGGCCTTCTGAGCTCTGATATCCTCAATGAGAGGGTTGTAGTCGTCCTCTTCATCGTTCCTTTCAGTCTCAAAATGGGACTGACGAGATATAACAGGTGTCGGAGACTTGTTTCATCGGGAAGCTCCTGCCTGACGAGACTTGCCCTCGGATCTTCTCTGATAAGTGACCGTTGCTGGTGGCGCTTGGTTAGCTGGTTATTTTTCCGGGGAGGTGTTGTCGCCCTCATTGAAGTCCCTGCTGGGGGAGCTTCTCCCGGACGAGACTTTGTCCCGGGCCTCCTCTGTCGAGAAGTCGGTGGTCGTTGCTCTTGCAATACCAGCGGAAGCCGCGCTGGTACAGCTTCTCGTCGCGCCGGCCGTGCCTGTGATTGCACTAATTCCTCCTGCATCGGCGACGATTGTGTTGGAGCTGCTCCGTGTAGCATCTGCTCCCCGGACAACGTCATTATCTCTTCCAATATTAGTGACAGCTGAAAAGTTTCGGATGATTCGACGATCTTCTTACCTTTCAGAGGCATGGCGTTCCCACAGACGGCGCCAATTGTAAGTGCCTAAAATAATATGGACTTGATTGAGAGATAAATATGTTGATTCGTTATCAAACTTTCTGGAGAGATTGATTGCTTGAGCCTGAACCTGAAAGGGAAGAAGAGGCAAAGGTTAGAGACCCCTGGCTGTTGTTTGCCGAAGGCCCTCCGATGCCTGAGTTAGTGCAGTCACTAAGCAAAGGATGAGTGGAGGAGAAAGTGAGTGAGAATGTTGGTGTTGTCCAAACCTACCTCCTAGGACTTACCTCATGTATATATATATAGGCGTTGAGGTCCCATCAGGAGTTTCCCTAGTGGAGATAGGTAAAAAGGCGACGTCCCATCAGGCCATACCTTGTACCCATAGTGGGAGTAGGTGTAAGCTCTGTCCCATCAGTCCATACCTTGTATGGCTGCTGACGTGACCATCTTATAATGTCAACTCCTTATCAGGCGCATGCCATATCTGACAGCTTGTTCTGCAACGCTACCGCACCCTAATAGGGCATTAATTACGATTGACGTTTGACGCTTATCTCGGTCGACTGAAAAGACAGAGACCGAGATGGGTTTGCCAATACTGGAGCCGAGAAGAGACTAACTTGTACTCTTACTGAGACTAGCTAGAACCGGACGCCGAACCCGGAGTAGTGCTGAGACAGGCCTAGCAGTTTACTTCGGAGTTATGAGACCGAAACCAGGACGAACCCAATTGGTATTTTTACCGAAATCAGACTTAACTTTGGTATTACGAAAATGCCCCCACACAAATATCATCAAACATGAGAACAAGATAATTTCTCTTAAGTAAGAGTAACTTAATTCATATAGAATTAAAGTATGAGAAGTTAGAGCACATCGGTATTAAGCATTAAAGAATGCCCTTAGAAAAGTCAGAAAAGATGCACTACATGTTTTGTAAACTCTAATTGTTCAAATTGACCAACAATAAAATCATGTGAATCCTAACTAATGTTTGCCTTCTGGACTCAGTCCTTCAGTGATTGGGGAATGCAATGGGACGGACAGTTACAACAAACTGGCTGGAGTCTTTACATGGGGAAAAGAGAATGAAAGCAATGAAATGAGTGGCTGGGGCCATTGAAACAAAAGAATTCCTTAAGCCTTTGCCTTTGCCTTGCCTAAGAAAGTGAAAGTCAGTCGCATTCAAAGCTTAGGGCTGCTACTCGGTTTTGGCATTCTGTTGTTGGATGTTCGCATATTTATTTAGAAACTATAAATAGAGAGGAGCATCTTCCTTTTAAATTAATTCAAAAGACCACAAGGTTACAGAACAGCCAAGTCTTTAAAAAACCTGTAATAATTTGAATACATACATGTGCATTAATGTAGAGTTGGAGCAACTTTGACTTGCAGATTCATTGAATTCTAGTTCAAAGAAATGGAAATGGATTAATCTTGTGATAATGACTCACTAAAATATTGCAGAGAAATGAAGAATACGTGTTCCAAAGACCTTGTGTTGAGACAAAAGGATATCATTTTTGTGTGATTTCAGCAACGTACGTAAGTGCCCGAGCCATATCATATGCTTATGTCACTTCCGGATCTAAATGGGCATTAAAGGCCGGGGCCGGAGCGGGGGCCAGCCTGTTTTGTGTCAGCTATGGGCCTTTGGTTTTTGTACTTCGGCCCTCAATCCAAAATTTTGGTCTATTGGCCGAGCTTGGATAAAGTTATGGAAAGCCCACAGGTCGGCTGGGCCTAGCTTAAACAGGAGATATAGTAGAATCCCATTACATTTGAGACCTTCGTTAATTTTCTTAAGGGGTATCTGAATTTAAGGTTGTTCTATATTTGAATATAAGATCTCTATGTAATTTATTTTGTTATTATTAATCATGCTTTTATTGAATTTGGCCCAATTAACTAGATTGACGTGCTCAGGCTTGACATGTTGACTGGACTTGGGACAGACACTTAGGCCCATGACAAGCTTGGACCAAATACGGGACTGGATATCTAAATTCAACAGGGCCTGGCCCAACACGGGCCTATAAGGACTCTTGCTGTCGTCTTAACTGAAAGGTGGCATTAATTGCCAGAGAGACTATTTGTAAAAATATATAAGTAAAATTAATCGTTAAAAGTGTCATTTAGTTATTTACGGCGCACATGTTTGCTTGATGAGATCTACTAATTATCGAAAGATCATGACAATAATGTAAATATTATTTTAATTCAATTGATTTATTCTTTTATTTTTGTTATACTAAAGTTAGAAAATGTAAACTTCATCTTTCTTTCAACATGGCTCGCCTCGCCTATCCAAAACATTCAGATAGAAAAATCGTAATATTTACGTTTTCACCTTTTTTCCTATTTCTCTGTTTAATTCTTTACATTCTTTGCATCTTTCATTAAGGAAAGGAAAGGAACATGGGCTTAATTGAAAACAATCGATTTGTCTCGCCTGTAGAAGGGCATTGGGTCCGACGATGACTGGAAATGCAGTAGTGCATAAGCCCCATATCGAAAACACGCTAGTCCTGATCTTGGGTACATGTGTGTGACTAGACCCTTAACTCCACGAGCCAAAGCGGACAATATCATGAATATAGTGAGCTCCAATTGTTAAAAATTGTCACACTCGAAATCCGAATGTCTCAAATATGTGACGTGAATATGATCACGCATGATGCCAAAAAATTAAGTTATGACCTCCATTGAATAAGAAAATATTCAAGATCAAAAGCAACAAAATTTCCAATTACCTTATTGGATAAAAGTTCAAGAGGATTTTACGGGATAAATCTCAAAATTTGGTCATTCCTCGCAAAGGCTCCCCGCAGATTCTTTAGCACAAATGGGGTCCGTTGGGACCTATTCAGGTTTTTTTTTTAAATACTAAAGAGAGGGTCGCTCTACGCGATTTTCTTAAAATATAAAAACTCCCTTTGTTTCTTCTTCCTCTTATTTTTTACTCTTCTCCAATCTATTTCTTTTTCTCCCCTACTTTTTGTTTCTCCCAATCATCTCAGAAAAACAATATAACAGGCTTTATAAAATGATTACTACTGACCGACATGCTGTTTCTTTCTTTCTTCTTTCCATATTCTCAAGATCTATTTTGAAAAGTTAAAGAGATGGGAAAGAAAAAAATGGCAGACTTAACATGGAAGAATGGTTTCAATAACAATCTTATGTTCGAGCATTATCATGTAGAGCTTACTCTCAACCCATAAACCCATTCATGAGAAAATGAGAGAGAGAAAGGCTGAGAAGCAAGAGGAGATAATCATCCCCACCCTACACTTGAGGATGATAGTGTTAGAAATGAGTAGAAACCAAGATATTTAGATATTGCGTACAGATCACTGTGGAAATAACTTAGATCTAATATTATTAAATCATACCTATGAGATCTCTCTGATTTGATCTCGGTCTTACAGCGACCCGAAAACCTCAAAATCTTTTACTGTATTTCTATATACTCGAACTCGCACTAGGGAGTGAGCCTCTTTTGCGAATTCTCCTCTGCTCTCCAAAATCGAGAATTATCTCTTACTTTTCTTGTTGTTAACCTAGAGAGTAGTAGCGCATATTTATAGGCTACAATAGGGACCTTAAGAAGGAAATAAAGATAGGCTCCTTATGGAAACATGAAACCCTAATTCGACCCAAATTAGAATCCTAGTTCCATAAACTATAATTTAGTCCACTAAAGAATTATAATTGCACTCCTGTTCTTATTCTCAAAATAATATTTCGAGCTTCTTGTTATTAAATGCTTATCAATCTCCCCACATTAAGATTTAAGATATCCATTGATTAAATAATTACTGACATCAATATTTAATCGATATCTTTATAATTCCTTGAGACCTTACACTTAACTTATTTGACACGTCGGACACAAAGTCCACCTGCAGGGTTTGACATAATCAAAACTTAAAAGCTTCATCAAGGGGATATCATCAATCCCTATTACGGGACGTGGATTCAGTCAGTAAACTAATATCCATCATACACACAGTGCAGTCATCTAATTCAATGAGATTATTGACCCATAAAAGATCTCACTCCTTCGAAAATCAAATTGCCAAACACTAAATGTATGTGTTTATTATTTATGTCGGGATTAAGAGTACAAGCACTCATAATAACCATTTGGGTGTTCATCATCTTATACAGTCAGTATAAAGACAATAAACCCAAAAACACGGTCCTGTTCAATACACACATAGTGTACTAGCATAATGAGTCGAAACTATACCGTTTTCCGCAGCCAAGACAAGCCTGCTGAAACATCATGCTACAATCGTACCGATGGTTGTGTCCAAATCCATCTAGATTGTAAACAACAACTTATATTCTATAAGAACCAACAAATAAGTCTTCCGTGTATAAGTAAAACTCTACACACCAACTTGTCTACTTTATAGAATAAAAGACACTAACATGCATATTAATGAACAATGCAACCATTTGTCCATACAAAATCTCAGTTAGATGAGAAGACAAAATATACTAAAAATGAATCAGTCAAAGACAAATACATAAAGTATGTTTTAGTATAAATTTCCAACAATCTCCCACTTAGACTCAAAACCATGCTGACATGTATTTTAACCCCATGCCTTCCACATGACCATCAAAACTCTTTGCTGGTAAGCTCTTCGTAAAAGGATCTGTCAGGTCGTCTGCCAATGCAATCCTAGTGACAATTATGTCACCCCTCTGTACGATTTCTCATATGAGATGATATTTACGCCGGATGTGCTTACCCTTCTTGTGCATCTTGGGTTCCTTTGCATTATCACAATAAAGTATTATAGGTGGTTTTACCGAATGTACCACTTCTAGATCCATCAAGAAGTTTCTGAGCCAAACTGTCTCCTTGGCCACATCAGAAGCTGCCACATATTCGGCTTCCATGGTAGAGTCAGCAGTTTATGACTTCTTGACACTCCTCCAACTTATAGCTCCACCTCGCAAGGTAAATACAAATCCTGAGGTCGACTTTCTGGCATCATTATTTGACAGGAAGTCCGAGTTTGTGTACCCAATGGGTATCAAATTCTCATCCTGGTAAATCAGCATATAATTTCAAGTCCTCTTAAGGTACTTAAGTATATGCTTTAATGCAGTCCAATGTTCTCTCCTTAGATTAGACTGGTATCTGCTAACCATGCCAACGACAAAACAAATATTAGGTCTATTACATAGCATTGCATACATGAGGCTTCCCATCGCTAAAGCATAAGGTACTTCCTTTATATTTTCTATCTCATCAGGTGTCTTAGGACACTGATCCTTGGATAAAGTGATTACACGCCTGAAAGGAAGAAATCCTTTCTCGGAATCTAGCATGCTAAAACAGGCAAGAATCGTATCATAAGGTACTTCCTTCATTTTTTTCTATCTCATCAGGTGTCTTAGGACACTGATCCTTGGACAAAGTGATTTCATACCTGAAAGGAAGAAATCCTTTCTTGGAATCTAGCATGCTAAAATGGGCAAGAATCGCATCAGTATAAACTGCTTGAGATAAGCCCAACATTCTTTAGTTCCGATCTCGTAAGAGCTTGATCCCTAGAATGTGATTAGCTTCTCCTAAGTCCTTCATATCGAAGTGACTGCACAACCATACTTTGACCGATGACAACACCTCAACATCATTTCCAATGAGCAATATGGCATCTACATAAAGTATTAAGAAAATCACCACATTGCCATTGCACCTCTTATACACAGAGGGTTCATCAGGGTTTTGCTCGAAACCATAAGATTTAATGGCTTGATCAAAACGAATGTTCCAAGATCTAGATGCTTTTTTAAGTCTATAAATGAACATCTTAAGCTTGCACAACATGTATTCACGGCCTTCAGCTACGAATCCACCTAGTTGTACTATATAGATACATTTATTAAGATTTCCATTAAGGAAAGTTGTCTTGACATCCATTTGCCAAATTTCGTAATCAAAATAAGCCGTAATAGATAAAAGGATCCGGATGGATTTCAGCATGGCTACTGGCGAGAAAGTCTCCTCATAACCAATACATTCTTTCTGAGTAAACCCTTTCGCAACAAACCTAACTTTGAAGGTTTCAACCTTTCCATCCACCCCTATTTTCTTCTTGTAGACCCACTTACAACCAATAGGTTTTATCCCCTCTAGTGGTTCTACAAGATCCCAGACTTGATTATGGTACATAGACTCTGTTAGGGATTTTGTAGATTGCAATTTGATGGATGCATTTTCATTCTAGCATCATTTGATTTACACACTTGCATTGATTTAGATTAACTTGAAATCTTGTTTTATTCATGCATTGTTTTTTAAGAGTTGTAAAAGTATTGATTTATGCATGGTTTGCTTTTAAAACTTGGATGCATTTGTTTTGGAAAAGAGTTTTTAGAAATCAAGCAAGCCTTTGGTTTTAAAGTTTTGAATCATTTTAGGCTTTTTATGTTCCATGTTTTAAAACCCTTAGAATGATTTAAAACATGTTTTCAAGCTTGATTTAATGGCCCAAAAAGTTCCCTCAAGAAAAACTTTCGAATATGCGAAAGTTGGGAATTTTTGGTCCCAAGCAGTCAACCTGCAGTGTGGCAGGTCGACCTGCCCAGGGACCCGGGTCGACCTGCCACACTGCAGGTCGACTGGGTCCTGAAGCACCAACGGTCACTTTTTTTACCGTTGTGTGTAGCAGGTCGACCCCCCCCTGTTGGCAGGTCGACCTGGGACTAGCCGTTGGGCATTTTTTACTATAAAAATGAGTTCTTTCCTTTGCCAAAATTTAGGAATTTTAAGGCCCTCCTTGAGGGGTTTTGAGGCAAATTAAAAGGAAATGAACTAAGGGATGAAGGGGATCATTAGGAAAGCTAAAGCTTGGATTAATGAAGTTAAATCATCAAGTAGGCTCTACTTTCCTTAATCATATGTTTTCATGCTTTGTTTTACTTTTGGTAAATCTTTTGTAGCATGATAAACTATGTATGAAGTGTTGTGTCCTTAACATGTTTTATGTTTTGAGTTGATTTATTGTTTTGGATACAACACCATTTGATTCAATCCAAGTAGTACTTTATCTTTGGTAAATCTAAGTAGATCATGTTAATGGAAGAACCTTTGAAATTATATGTAACATGATTCCTATACTTGGTTGAATCTATGGTTGTTGTTTTTCAACATAAGAAAATCATTTTCAAAACTATCTTATGTTTTGGATTCAACATCTTTACATATCATATGTTTTCATGTTTTTGTTTTATCGTTGGTAAATCTTTAGTAACATGTTAAACTATGATGTGTTGTGTCCTTAGCATGTTTTATGTTTTGAATTGATCTATTGTTTTGGATGCATCACCATTGATTCAATCCAAGTAGTACTTTATTTGGTAAATCTAAGTAGATCATGTTAATGAAAGAATCTTTGAAATTACATGTAACATGATTCATATACTTGATTGAATCTTTGGTTGTTGTTTTCCATCATAAGAAAATCTCTTTCAAATGTATCTTATGTTTTGGATTCAACAAACTTTACAAATCATATGTTTTTTGTTTTAAAGTTTCACAACTTGTTTTGCATTGATTGGTATATCATATTCAAGTTGCATTTATAATTACATATGATTTGTCCCCTTATTTCAATCAAATCTATTTTTATGGTTTATGAGCTACATTGTTGATTTGATTGACATCCCTATGCAACACATGTTTAGAGCTAATTAATTTCATACAACTTGTGAATCTTTGACATCATTAACAAGTTGTTACTTTTAACATGTGACTTGCATTCTTTCCTCAATCATAAATGTTTTTATGACTAAAACTTTCAAAAGCCTTAGGCATACATTTATGAGCTTTCATTTTCAAAATGATTGAGGACATCACACACACACATCATGTACTTTCATCTTTGCATTCATAGCGTGTGTGTGTATTAGATTTTCATTTTCATATCCGCCTATTTTAGAGGCAAATGTAATGAGCTAAATTGTATCTACATCAACTGTATGTTAGAATCTACTTAGAGAGATAGCCAACCATTTGGTTGAAGAGGTTATTGCTTAGCCTATAAAAGTAAATTGTATAGGTTGATGTTAAGCCTTGAAAAACATCATTGTAAAGGTTATTGCTTAGCCTTGAAAAGCATATTGTAAAGGTTATTGCTTAGCCTATTGAAAAGCATAAATAGTGGAAATCCGGTGGGGTGTTGGATCACAAGCCGGTAGTGGATGTAGGCATTGAGGCCGAACCACTATAAATCCTTGTGTGATGGTGCTTGCTTTGTGGTGATTGTTTTTATTAAGCTTCCGCATTTTATTTGTAATCATCACTTATGACTAGTTTAATTTAAAGAAGTTAAAATTTATCTTCATTGGTCATATTTGGAGCTCAGCCTATTCACCCCCCCCCCCTTTAGGGTTCGGATCCCAAGACTTACAAGTGGTATCAGAGCGGGTTACTCCATTTTTGGGCTTAACAACCCGGAGTTGATCCTTGCTAGATTAGAACCGTAGTGTTGTGATTTATTGCATATCTTTTTAAAGATTTCCACTATGTTTGAAAATGAAATTTCCCCATAGTATCTTTGCACCACTCTTAGACCTTTTTAAGTTATATCTTCAAGAGTTGGTGAGTCCTCTAGTGATCTCTCAAGGACATCCTTTTCAAGACCTTAGGTGAATCTTCATTGGTACACATTTAGACTAACCTTAAGGCCTTGATCCTCCCTAGACCAACCTATCCTTTATAGTTAAATCTTTTTGTTGGTCTTTGTTACATTTGCATTTTGTTTCTTTATAGTCACATCTTTTAAAATGCAATGTTTCTTTGTGATCATTTGATTTTGTCTTTATGAACTTTTTAAAGTTATATCTCATGGTTTTCAAAATCCCTTGATCGCAATATTTTCATGATAGATTTGCATTTTGTCCTTATAGTTATATCTCTTGTGGTGCTTGTCTATTCATGATCAATTGATTGTGATTACAAAGGCTTTCATAGCTAGATTTTTCATGATCAATTGATGTTTGTCATAGTTAGATCCTTTTTGTAAATCAAATGATTTGAAGCAATTTAAGTTTTCCATTGTTTTTCAAGTTATATCTCTTGGTATGGAAAATTTGTGAGTGTCTATTGTTTTACAAATTGAAAATTTTACAATAGTACACTTCTTGTTTTTCAAAATCACTTGCTCTTAATTCTAAATGATTCTTTATTGGAATTTCAAATATTGAAGTGATTTGAGAAACTTTGGAAAATGTTCTAAGCTTTATTGGTTGTATTTTTAGAAGCATTTTCCTTGAATTTATTTCCTTGTGCCTAATTATGATTATATCATTTGAAAGGAAATAATTTTTATAAACAATTTGCACCTTTGCTCTTTTAATTACATTTTTTATGCAAATTGATTTTGATGTCTTACATTGCTTGGTTGGATATGGTTTCATTGATTTGCATGTTTGTGCCTAACTTGGTATATATTTTCTTTAATGCAAATTGTTGATTGTTTATGTGCTTTATAGTAAAATCTTGTTTTTGAGTTTTTTAAGTACATATGTGATTTTATGTGCTAAGTTCATGTGGTATAGACCTCATATCCTTTTCCATTGCATTGTAAGCTCAGTACATTTGCTAAGAGTGGAGATGTTGCATGATAGATTGCTACCTTTAACTTCATACCTTCTTGTGCTCACTTAGTTATATATATATATATTTTTTTATGATATGGTATGAGTTAGATCTTGAGTGTTAATTGATCTTCTCTATGCAAATGTCAAAAGTGTTCTATGTATGGTTGTGATCTTAGTTATATTTGTAGAAACCATACTAGAACTAAAATCCATCTTCTATGCTTTCTAGTCATATTTTTTTTTGGATGGTTATGATGTTGATTCATGTATATTTTCAAAGTGATATCATCCTTATACATGTTTCAACTTCATAGTAGTGTTCTTGATCATATGAAACTCTTTGAAATCTATTCCTCATATTTCTATATGTTTGATGGATATCTTAGATGTTGAATTCATATGATTTTGACACTTTGAAAATTGCATGCATTTCCAAGTTATAACCTTTTGCATTGCAATTTACCTTGTTCATCACTATGCTCATTAGTCATATCTTTAAAAGTGATGAATATGCATTTATGATGCTTGATGGAATTTTGTGTTTGTCACATTCTTGCTCTTAATCATGTTGTCAAATTCAATTGATTTTAATTGGTATAATTTTCTATTGGTTTGATTTCTTGTGAATGTGATAGACCTTGTGTACATTGGATTGAACTTGATAGTAATATATTTGTTCCATGTCACTCTCCATTAGCATCATAATGTTCATGTTTGCCTCCTCACTTGCTCATATAGGTAAATCTCATGATCACCATGTTCATGTATTCATACTCTTGGTTGATTATTAGTTGAGGTTGGCTTCATGTTTGAATTTCATTTCACTCAACTTGCACTTTAATAAGTCATATTTATTGATTGAATGAAATGATTTTCAAAACCTTCATAGCATATGCTTTCCATAGTTAGATTAATTGTTGCTATGATTATTAAACCCCATTTCATCATGGATAGCTCTAATTTGGATTTTTCCTAATAGTTATATTTTTAAATCCATTTTAGAGTGATTGTGTTTAATAGACTTATCCTTAAATCTCAATTGGTATTCTTTGTTTTTCCAATTGATATCCATGATTGCTTTTCTCTTTAGACCTTGCTTTCTTTTGGTAATTTGATCATATTGAGCCTTATAGTTAAATGAATCTAATCCTTTCCTTGAAGTTGACCCTCATTTGGTTAAACCATCTACTACTTGAACCAAATAGTTATACCTTGTCAAACGTTTGACAAAAGAAGAGAATGGATTGAGGGGCAGTGTAAACCTTCATAGGAAGTATTAGTTTTGATCAAATTGACCATTGGATTGCCTTTGGACCCTTAGAGACTTCTTCCATACATGATAGCCTGTTATGTATTTCATTTTCGATTTCTTATGTTAACAGGTGCTTCTAAAAGGTATTTTCCTTGTTTCATGTGTGTAGGTACCTTTGCAATTTAATGTCAAAGGGGGAGAGAGCATTCAAGTTCTCAAAAGGGTGAAGAGAATGTCCAAGCTTCCTAAGGGGAGGTTTTGTATGATCTTCTACAGGGGCAGAGAATACATACCTTGCCAAAGGGAGAGAGAGGCATGGTCAAAGGGGGAGAGCTAATAGAAGAAAGAAAGCTTGGAAGCTAAAGAAGATGCTTGGCTAAAGAAAGAGAGATTGAAGAATGATCAAGTACCAAGCATCATGAAGAACGAAGAAAAGAGCCCAAGAGCCCAAGCCAAGAGGACCATCCAAGATGATTTCAAGACTTGTCCAGCTAAGGGGGAGTTGAAGACTTAGTGTGTAATGTTCAGTGGTGAGTGTGTTGCCATCAAATTGCAAAGGGGGAGATTGTTAGGGATTTTGTAGATTGCAATTTGATGGATGCGTTTTCATTCTAGCATCATTTTATTTACACACTTGCATTGATTTAGATTAACTTGAAATCTTGTTTTATTCATGCATTGTTTTTTAAGAGTTGTAAAAGTATTGATTTATGCATGATTTGCTTTTAAAACTTGGATGCATTTGTTTTAGAAAAGAGTTTTTAGAAATCAATCAAGCCTTTGGTTTTGAAGTTTTGAATCATTTTAGGCTTTTTATGTTCCATGTTTTAAAACCCTTAGAATGATTTAAAACATGTTTTCAAGCTTGATTTAATGGCCCAAAAAGTTCCCTCAAGAAAAACTTCAAATATGCGAAAGTTGGGAATTTTTGGTCCCAGGCAGTCAACCTGCAGTGTGGCAGGTCGACCTGCCCAGGGACCCGGGTCGACCTGCCACACTGCAGGTCGACTGGGTCCTGAAGCACCAACGATCACTTTTTTGACCGTTGTGTGTAGCAGGTCGACCCCCCCTGTTGGCAGGTCGACTTAGGACTAGCCGTTGGGCATTTTTCGCTATAAAAATGAGTTCTTTCCTTTGCCAAAAGTTGGGAATTTTAAGGCCCTCCTTGAGGGGTTTTGAGGCAAATTAAAGGGAAATGAACTAAGGGATGAAGGGGATCATTAGGAAAGCTAAAGCTTGGATTAATGAAGTTAAATCATCAAGTAGGCTCTACTTTCCTTAATCATATGTTTTCATGCTTTGTTTTACTTTTGGTAAATCTTTTGTAGCATGATAAACTATGTATGAAGTGTTGTGTCCTTAACATGTTTTATGTTTTGAGTTGATTTATTGTTTTGGATACAACACCATTTGATTCAATCCAAGTAGTACTTTATCTTTGGTAAATCTAAGTAGATCATGTTAATGGAAGAACCTTTGAAATTATATGTAACATGATTCCTATACTTGGTTGAATCTATGGTTGTTGTTTTTCAACATAAGAAAATCATTTTCAAAACTATCTTATGTTTTGGATTCAACATCTTTACATATCATATGTTTTCATGTTTTTGTTTTATCTTTGGTAAATCTTTAGTAGCATGTTAAACTATGATGTGTTGTGTCCTTAGCATGTTTTATGTTTTGAATTGATCCATTGTTTTGGATGCATCACCATTGATTCCATCCAAGTAGTACTTTATTTGGTAAATCTAAGTAGATCATGTTAATGAAAGAATCTTTGAAATTACATGTAACATGATTCATATACTTGATTGAATCTTTGGTTGTTGTTTTCCATCATAAGAAAATCTCTTTCAAATGTATCTTATGTTTTGGATTCAACAAACTTTACAAATCATATGTTTTTTGTTTTAAAGTTTCACAACTTGTTTTGCATTGATTGGTATATCATATTCAAGTTGCATTTATAATTACATATGATTTGTCCCCTTATTTCAATCAAATCTATTTTTATGGTTTATGAGCTACATTGTTGATTTGATTGACATCCCTATGCAACACATGTTTAGAGCTAATTAATTTCATACAACTTGTGAATCTTTGACATCATTAACAAGTTGTTACTTTTAACATGTGACTTGCATTCTTTCCTCAATCATAAATGTTTTTATGAGCTTTCATTTTCAAAATGATTGAGGACATCACACACACACATCATGTACTTTCATCTTTGCATTCATAGCGTGTGTGTGTATTAGATTTTCATTTTCATATCCGCCTATTTTAGAGGCAAATGTAATGAGCTAAATTGTATCTCCATCAACTGTATGTTAGACACTACTTAGAGAGATAGCCAACCATTTGGTTGAAGAGGTTATTGCTTAGCCTATAAAAGCATATTGTATAGGTTGATGTTAAGCCTTGAAAAACATCATTGTAAAGGTTATTGCTTAGCCTATTGAAAATCATAAATAGTGGAAATCCGGTGGGGTGTTGGATCACAAGCCGGTAGTGGATGTAGGCATTGAGGCCGAACCACTATAAATCCTTGTATGATGGTGCTTGCTTTGTGGTGATTGTTTTTATTAAGCTTCCGCATTTTATTTGTAATCATCACTTATGACTAGTTTAATTTAAAGAAG
Source organism: Cinnamomum chago (assembly GCA_038049695.1). Taxonomy (NCBI): domain Eukaryota; kingdom Viridiplantae; phylum Streptophyta; class Magnoliopsida; order Laurales; family Lauraceae; genus Cinnamomum; species Cinnamomum chago. The sequence goes on from CP142461.1 coordinate 39,045,657, forward strand.
TTAAAATTTATCTTAATTGGTCATATTTGGAGCTCACCCTATTCACCACCCCTCTAGGGTTCGGATCCCAGGACTTACAGACTCCATTTCTGTTTTCATAACTTGTTGCCATAGTTATGCATCTTTGTCCTGGAGTGCTTCATTATAGTTACAGGGTTCAGTATCTTGCTCATCAGGGACTCTGTCGAATGACTCTCCCAACAACATATACCATTCGGGTTGACGAATAACCCTCCCACTACGACGAGGCACGCTCTATGTCTGTGTATGAGTAGTGTCACACTGTGCTGAAACTAATCCTGGTGTGCCACCATTGACATGCTAATCCGGCGGGTCACCTATCATGTTGGTGGTTTCACCTGGAGTATCATCAACTTGAGGTGGTTCCTCTTCTGCTATTGGCAATGGAAAATTTTGGGCAGGTCTTTCTTCCCTCAATTCCTCTAGAACAATTATGCTTTTGGGTTTGTGAGTCATTACATAGTCCTCTTCTAAGAATCGAGTATTGGTGCTAACAATGACCTTTCGATCTTTAGGATTATAGAACAAGCCACCTTTCGTTCCTCTGGGATATGCAACAAAAATACAAACTTCCGTTCTTGGTTCCAACTTATCTGCGTTCCCTTTCAGCACATGTACTGGAGTACACCGAATCCAAACATGCTTTAAACTGGGTTTGCGCCCAATCCATAGTTCAGTGGGTGTAGTAGGTACTAACTTAGATGGAACTAAGTTTAGAATATATGCAGCCGTTTCTAGAGCATGCCCCCAGAACAAATTAGGTTAATCAAAATAACTCATCATTGACCTTACCATATCCATAAGAGTCATATTCCTTCTTTCTGCTACACCATTTTGTTGAGGTGTACCTGGTGCAGACAACTGGGATGTAATCCCCTCTTGTGCCAAGTAGTCCCTAAATTCTCCAAAGAGGTACTCTCCACCTCGATCAGATCGTAGTGTTATGATACTCTTAGTTAAACGCTTCTACGTTTCCGCCCTATACTCCTTGAATTTTTCAAAGCATTCGGACTTACGGCGCATTAAGTAAATGTACCCATACCTTGAATAGTCATAAATAAAAGTAATGAAATACTCAAAACCACCTTTAGCCTGGACATTCATGGGACCATAGAGGTCAGAGTGAACCAATTCCAACGGTTCTTTGGCCCTATAGCCTGATGGGGGTCCGGCCTTTCGTCCTCTCCTTCCGCCCCGGGGGCTTTCGAGGTACAGCAGAGGACGAAAAACGAGTCATCAACATTTTTTGTACATGTATACCAGATTTTCTATTCTACTTGGAATTTGAAGTGGTGATTCGGAGATTCACCTTCACAAGTAGAAAGGAAATCAACTCTTCTTTCTAACTTTCCATTGCATATATATTTTAAGAAAGAGACACAATTTTTTAAATGTCGTAAGAGGCGATTTCATTTTGTTTGCCGTGAAAGGCAATTTTTGCTTGCCGTGAAAGGTAGTTTTGTGTCGTGAAAGGTGATTTGTGCCGTAGAAGGCGATTTTTCCATAGAATGTGATTTACAAATCTCATCAATAATGAAAGATAAGAAATGCAATTTTTTGTCTCTTTACAATGAATACAAAATACAATAGAAAAGTGAGAAAATGAATCTGACTTCTTAGGAGATTGCGGGGACTCGTTCTGATTGATGGTTGCAAGTCATGTATGGACTTCGCCATCATCCTTCAGATGAGAACGCTTGATGCTTTGATTCTTTGGCTTGGCTTGGACCTCAGGTTTTTAGAGGATAAAGACCAAGGGGAGGTCCTATATCGAATAAAAAAAATGAGTAAACGGGTTGAAGAGCTACGTTTAGGCCATGTTGGATAGAAGGAGAGAGGAGACCTTGGGGGGATGGCCCCCAAGGGACTTCGATCACCTTGTAGTGTTTCAGCAGCAGAGTAGTAGGATTTCTTCAGAATTCTTCTTCCTTGCTTGTGAGTATGAATCTCTCTCTCTATGTCTGCGTTGTCTCTCTATATGTGTGTATATGTGGATCTCTTGGAATGACCCCATTTTATAGGCTCTTGGTAGCCATGGGGTGATTTATGGGATTGATGACCCATGATGAGAGAATTGATGGCATTGATGCTCCATGATGGGAGGAGTTACAAGTTTTTATTTCTTGATTTTGTAACTCTTTTTTCATGGCTTGTGATTGGCCGGTGGAGAATGATGGGCATTTAATCGCCTTTAATCTCCATGATGAGGGGAGTTTCATGGTTTTAATGCCATGATTACTTGAATTTGTAACTCTCATTTGCTTGATTTTGATTGGGCCGTCCAAAATAATGGGTTAATGATCGCATTAAGTTGTCATAAAATGGGTCAATTAATAGCATTAAGTGGTCGCCAGGGCATTTGACAAGTCGTGGGTCGTGCTGCGTCTTTTGGAATTCTTCTTGTGTTGATCGCCGATGGATCCACATGTTATTTGACTTTGGATGGCGATGGAACTTCCGACATTGGTTGATATTAGTGGGCCGACGACATCCGTCTTGTCGATTTCTTGATCATTCGACAAGAAGTGTACTTTCCTGGCCAGCCGGTTGGCGATCTTGGAGCGATCAATGATGATTTGATGATTCCGGTGGTAGATCCGAGATGTTGATGAAGATTAGCGGATTACATGCTTGAAAATTCAGATTTTTGAAAAACCGTAGGGGCCAATCATCTTGAAACGAGTAAATAACCCAGAAAAGTGGGTTTTCAGGCGAAATTCGGCGACCCAACGACGACCATGAGTTTTTTCCCCTTTTTTGGTCGTCGTTTCTCGGCCGTTTTTCGATCTTTTTCGATGCTTTTTTCTCCTGTGTTTTTCTTGAAATTTCTCCTCATTTACTGGCTTGATTCTCCTGAAGAAAACCTGACGAGAAGCCATGCAAATTGAAGCACAAAGTTTCCTATTTTTTTGGAAAAGCCGAAGACTTTGTAGCCGATTTTCTGTATTTTCCATCAAGAGTCGAAACTAGGTCAACCGATGTCGGAATGACTTGAAATTTGAGGTGAAGCCTCCTGACCAGTAGATAGGACCAACCATGGGCTTTTGTTTGAGTTTTGAAGTTGTTTGGGGTCCCGTCGCCAGTAGGCTTGATTTTGTCGCGGGAAGATGTCGCGCTTTGATATATGGTCAACCAATGTCCGATTGACTTGAAATTTGACAGGGAGCCTATTGGAGTTATTTTGAGACGATCCGTTGGCTGCGATTTGGATGTCATGGTCCCAGGGTGCTCTGCCGCCGATAGCCTTGATTTTGTTTCGAAGCGTCAAAGTCGGGTCAAACGTTGTCAAAATGACCTGAAATTTGACGTGCAACCCATTAGAAGTATGTTGAAGCCACCTTAGTACTCTGTTTGATGAGTGATGGCCTCGATAGTTTTCACTGTCGAGAGACTTGATTTTACTACTCGAGGGTTGATGGAGGGTCAAACTTTGTCAGTTTGACTTGGAATTTGACATGGAGCCCTTTGGAGGTATTTTGAGATTATCTGTAGGCTCTGATCGAAGTTTTGATGTCTTCGACGCTGGCGCCGCCAGGAGCACCTGTTTGGCTGCCAGAGGAGTGAAGTCGGGTCAAATGATGTGGGAATGGCCCGAAACTTCATGTGTATCCCTCGTTTGGCTGTCTTGAAGGATCTTGCAGTTTTTGTTTGATTCTAACAAGATCTGATGGTTGAAGTAGCATTGCCTGTTTGTAGTAGGATGTGGCTTTATGTGACTTCTTGATGTTGAAGAGGCAAAGTGACATTTTTGGTGTCAACAAACGCCCCCTCGAGGTACAGTGACGAGTAGCTTTCGGAGTCGATGTGCCTCGAAGAGAAACTTGAAAGAGAGTTTCTGACTTGACCAAGAGTCTTTGAGCTTTTTCTTTTTTAGCCGTTTGAGTTTCCAAGGGGATTTTATTGTAGTGAGAGAGATCGCGTACCATCTTAAGGCAAAGTTTGAAATTGACATGAGGGAGTCGGATTTGGGTTTTGGGTTTTCTTTTTGACCATGTGAACCTAAGGGCTATATGTGCCGCATTAGGCGGTCAAGAGGTTTTTTTTATTTTTTGTTTTTAACCTTGTGACCTAACAAGCTGTATGTGGCAGGTTAGGGGGTCGGGGTTTGATTTTTTATTTTGACATTGTGACCCAACGAGCTGTATGTGGCAAATGGGGGGGGGGGGGGTTAGATTTGGTTTTGACCTTGTGACCTAACAAGTTTTATGTGGCGAGCTAGGGGTTCAGGATTCGATTTTTTTGGTTTTGGCCTTGTGACCTAACAAGTTGTATGTGGCAAGTTAGGGGACCAGAGTTAGGTTTATTGTGGAATGTCAATTTCAAGATTTTGGCTTAATTTGGTTCATGAGGTTGGATGGTTTGGATTTTTGGAAACTCATGAGGCTTTCCTTTTTCTGAATGGTTCAATCAACTCAAGAAAGACATGAAACCATTTTGTATGCTCTTGGTAAAGGAGATTTTGATAGGAAGCCCCTTTTAGTGCCTAGGTGGTCAAACCTGGCTCATGTGGGCTAACTCATGGGATCTTAAGCTTTGAAGATGGCTTAGATCTCATGTGGTGTCATTTTGTAAAGGATATCTAAAAATATCTCTTATAGGTAGAGAATATCTAAAAATATCCATACTTGGAGAGAATCTCTCATGTTTCTTTGTTTTTGGAGAGATTTTCTCAAAGTATCTTTCTTTGGAAGAGAATATTTCTCATTCCCTTTCTTTTTGGAGAGAATTTATCAAAGAATCTTTTCTTTTGGGAAAGTTCCTAGTTTTTAGCACTTACCTCCTTGGTTTTCTCCTCGTTTCCTCTTTTGGTTTGCTATCCTCTATAAAAGCAAAGGAGGTTGGATCTCTTGCCCTTATTGCCTTCTTTTTGCAAAAGTTTTCAAGAGTGCTCCAAGATCAAGAACCTTTCTTCCTCTTCAAGAATCTTCAAGTTCTTTCTTCTCCATCCATGGCTTCAAGTAAGTTTTCTTCCTTCACAAGAAACTTCATGTGGAAGTAAAAATTCTTTTCTTTTCTTTTTTTTCTCTTTTTTTTTTGTCCTTTCTATTAGGGATTTTGTAGATTGCAATTTGATGGATGCATTATCATTCTAGCATCATTTGATTTACACACACTTGCATTGTTTTAGATAAACTTGAAATCTTGTTTTATTCATGCATTGCTTTTAAGATTTGTAAAAGTATTGATTTATGCATGATTTGTCTTTTTATCTTAGATGCATTTGTTTTAGAAAAGAGTTTTCAAGAAATCAAGCAAGCCTTTGTTTTAAAAGTTTTGAATCTTTTTAGGCTCTTTATGTTCATGTTTTAAAAACCATTTGAATCCTTAAAACATGTTTTTCCAACTTGATTTAGTGGCCAAAAGGTCCCCCAAAGAAATACCTTTAAAATGTGAAAAGTTGGATTTTTTGCAAAAGGGGAGGTGGCCCGGCAGTGTCGCCGGTCGACCGGCGCAGAGGTCCCGGTCGACCGGGAACACTGCAAGGAAAAAATGGCCTGGCGCACCAACGGTCAGAAATCCGACCGTTGTGTGGTCCCGGTCGACCGAGACCCCTTTGCCGGTCGACCGAGGACTAGCTGTCACGTCCCCCGAACCCGATTAGAGAATAAACCGGATCCGGGGAGTGAAATTTAGGGCTAATTAAAAATTTTGCCCTTTAGGCCCAAGGATCGTAAGTCCGCTGTGAGGATATAATATTTCAAGCCTCAAACATAATAAGAACATGCGGAACTCATACAACTCTAGGCATATTTGGATATCAACAATGAATAATGAGTCTCAATATAAATTAAAGTTGCAAGCAATAATGAAAGCTAAAGAGGAAGTTAATTTATTGACTATGGCCATCCCATAAACTAAGGCCATAAAACAACATAGAGTCAATGACAGAAAGTTCTACGAATAAATAACAATGAATAAATAAAATCTAATGTTTGACCCAAAAGTGAGTCTCTTATGTGCCTGGTATTGATGACGCTACTCTACGTCATCGGCACTCCACTCCCGTGCCTCCTCTGCTGGTTGGAGATCCTCTGGGATCTCCTCACCGGCCTGCTCCTCGTAGTAATACTCACCTGAGGAGTCTGCACACCAAGGAACCGAGTCAACGACATGTTGAGCAATAGATAAGCAAGATATAATTAAAACATAACATGCATCAAATATAGGAGTAATGACAAGTACAAGATCATAGGAATACAAGGAACAATACTAGGCATGTAGCATGAGTAAATATCATCAGAATCATAAACAGGAATCCTAGCAATACTAACAATCACCACTACCAATGTAATATAATGCAATGCACAAGAGGGAGACTCCGTGGATGTCCAAGCCACCGCACGGGGTACCAGTAACAATCCTATCCGGACTACTGATACCAAAGTCCGGCTCCAGGGGGATCCAAGCTCCCAGTCCTGGGAATAGTAGCACGGTCCAAGCCCGCTCCCAACTATTCAACGCCATGGACGTCGTCCAAAGCCGACTGCCCACCCCGATGTCCGAGTAACCGGCCCATCAATAAACCCCCAAACTGCAGCCGGCCATGATATGCAAATAATACTAATAATAATGTGGTGTTGACACGAGAATAGACCAAGACAAGCAAGTCTGGCTAGCTCAATATACAAGACACGTTCATAGGGATTATCTCATTCAAGTCAATACAAGACAAATCCACTCTCATGATAATCCCTTCAGTCTAGCCAGTCATGTTCATCAATTACATAACACGGGGTCCTAAGGTACACTCTAAGTCAGGTCCAAGTTCTAATTCTACAAGGAATTATGTTTCATAATTAATTAAGTGTTTTATGCCAAGAGAGTGTACAAGAATACAAAATCAACGGATACGATTAACAAATCAAGGAGAGATTACAATCCAATCCTAGGCAAGTGTTGTCATCCATGTACCATGTGTGGTTTAACGGAGTGCGTGAGGAATTTGAATTATCAATGCTTATAAAGAATTCCCTTGGTGTACAATCATGTTGAGCATTGATTGATTCAATTCCGTATGCATTCGGTGAAATCATACACAATGCACGAATACCTAGACAACCCGTCGAAGCACACCAAGCCACGTGCTACGATTTCAAAATCCAATTAATGGTCACGTGATAGTGGTTTCAAGGTTTCCAATGTCTAAGACCCAAACATAGGCTAACAATCTCGTTACTAACAAGAAAGTTGTCTAATAATTAATCTCCTTAACTACCTCCCCACCTGATCTCCAATCATTGCGAGACATGTATCATTGGATTCTACGCTTAAAGAGCTTTCCAACGGTATATGGCTTGCAAAATTCCGACGCATAGTTTAAAAGTTATGGCCCATAGAAGTTGCCCCATATATATATATATATAAATATATATATATATATATATAAAGTGCATCGGACCATCATGTGTCCGCCTCAACAATTGGATAAACAAACAGTACCCACCATTACTGTCATCAGGCCATTCAACGATTCTCTTCCTTTTATTTATTCTTTTTTTTCTATCATTCACCCTATGTGCAGGTGTTCAGAACGCCAGGGTTTGAACGTTTTTTTTTTTTTTTTCACTTTTATAATTCATTCTTTCAACTATCTAATGATGTCATGGCTGGACGTTCAGAACGTTGTGAGCGTTCTGCACGTCCAGCCATCTGCGTCCCTTTATTTTTATTTTTTTTTTCTTTTTTTTTTCTTTTCCTTTCTGTCAAATACAAAACCCCATTTTTTGTAGTTTTTCCTCCAATCCATTCCAACAATTCACCTGCACAAAATTGAGCCACCGTGCTCCTCCAATAATTTCTTCCATCCATCATCATTTTCACTTATATCCATTAATACTAAAATTAACAATTAATATAAATAAATCCAAATTAATAACAGAACAGGCTTGGAATTTGGGAAAACTAACAAGAAATCACATCCAATCAACAGAAGACATACATACATGCTTAATTATAAAATGCAGATCTACTTGCCTCAACCAAGAAGAAGATTGGAATTGGGGAAATCTGAGGAGAAGCCCTACCACTGCAGAAATCTCAATCTACCCCGACCAAACGCAATCTAACACGCAAAGGAGAAGAAAAGGGAGGAAAAGATTAAGATCTAACCTAAATCTAAACCAAAGAGAATTGATTGAAAAGATAAAAGAGAGCGAAATCTTACCAAACTGACGTCAATGGAAAGAGGAGATCGCGAGGAAGAAGGTAAGCGGCTCGGATCGTGGAAGTGATCCTCCAGGGAAAGAGTTCTGGAGCCTTGGAAGAATGAGGAAGAAGAAAGGTGGCTGTGGCTTCGTTCGTTGCAGAGAATGAATAAGAGATTAGGGTTAATCTCTTGTTAAGAAGAAGGGAGGAAGAAAAGACTAAGTTACCCCTTAAGTGGGTCCGGAGAAGAATTAATTATTAGAAAGGTTTCTTGTCGTCGGATCGCAACGAGCCAGAAGAAAAAATTGATCAACGCGACGAGACCTTTCCAACGAACCCAAAATCACGGCGATAGGAATTTTTCGGAAAAACATTCAATTTTTTCCTAATTTGCAAACTACCCCCCTACTAGGGTCAAACGAACTCAGAATCGCATGAAACTCCGCAGACACTTATCTAATACTAAAAGAAACTTGCTGACCATCTAAACCCACTTAAATATCTAATATAACAATAATTATAATAATATCAAAATAAATGGGCCAACGGGCCGGTAATTGGGCCCAACTGACCCAGTAAGGTCGCAGACCTTACATCTCTTACCTCTAAAAAGAACATTTGGTCCCTCAAATGCCTAAACATACCTCATCAGGAAAAAGATAAGGATACTCCTTCTGCATCTGGTGCTTGAGCTCCCACGTGGCCTCCTCCGGTATGATGCTCCCATTGTACCTTGACCCACTGAATGGTCTTGGTACGCAGCACTACTTCCTTGGTGTCGATGATCTGCGCCGGATGCTCCACATAAGTTGCATCTGCTTGAATCTGAAGCGGCTCGTGCTGCAACACGTGAGTAGGATCTGGAACATATTTCCGAAGCATTGAGACATGAAAAACGTTGTGCACACCGGCTAACTCGGACGGTAGCACAAGACGATATGCCACATCTCCAATCCTGCTCTTAATCTCAAATGGTCCCACAAACCTCTTCGCAAGCTTCCCTTTCTGTCCAAATCTGACAACTCCTCTCATCGGTGACACCTTCAGAAACACCTTATCCCCCACTTGGAATTCTAGAGGTCTCCGCCTCTTGTCTGCATAACTCTTCTGTCGATCACGGGACTCTTTCATCCTCATCTGAACAATTCTGACTTTCTCACTGGAGTCAGCAATCTCTGAGGGTCCATGGAAACTCCGAACTCCTACTTCCTCCCAACATGCTGGGGTCCTGCATCTCCGCCCGTATAATGCCTCAAATGGTGCCATTCCAATACTTGAATGATAGTTGTTATTGTAGGCAAACTCACATAGAGGCAAGCTTTCATCCCAACTCTCCTTGAAATCCAAAACACAAGCTCGGAGAAGATCTTCCAATGTCTGGATGGTACGCTCAGACTGTCCATCTGTCTGAGGGTGGTAAGCTGTGCTGAACTTCAACTGAGTACCCATAGATGATTGGAAAGTAGACCAAAACCGAGAGACAAACTTAGGGTCTCGATCGGATACTATAGACTTAGGCACTCCATGCAACTTGACTATATTGTCCCTGTACAACACAGTCATCTTGTTCATAAACTGACCAGTCTTGAATGGCAGAAAATGTGCTGACTTCGTCAATCTATCTACAATCACCCAAATAGCATTATTGCCCTTCCTGGTGTTTGGCAACCCTGACACAAAATCCATAGTGATGTGCTCCCATTTCCACTGCGGAATGTCCAACGGGTGAAGCAAACCAGGAGGCTTCTTGTGTTCTGCCTTAATCTGCTGACAAGTCATACACTTAGCGACAAATTCTGCAATCTCTTTCTTCATTTTCACCCACCAATAGTGATTCTTCAAATTCTGATACATCTTGGTGCTCCCTGGGTGAATTGAGTATCGGGTGTGGTGCGCATCTGTCATCAACTCTGACTTGATGTTTTGAACATTTGGCACACACACCCTATCCTTGCAGTACAAGATTCCTTCAATCAATCGAAACTCTGGATTGCCATCAATGTTGTCAATGATTCTCTGCAACTCAGGATCATCCTTCTGAGCTTCCTTGATCCTGTTAACTATTTCTGGTTCCCAAACTCCCATAGTAGCAACTAAAACTTTCTCATTGACAGGCCATACCGCTACATCCATATCTCTGAACTGCTCCATCCATCTCCATTCAGGCATTACACATCCACTGAATGCTGCCTTCCTACTAAGAGCATCTGCTACCACATTCACCTTACCAGGATGGTACTTAATCGGAAAATCATAATCCTTTATGTACTCCATCCATCTCCGCTGTCTATTATTCAGATCACCCTGTGTAAACAGGTATTGCAGGCTCTTATGATCTGTATGCACTTCAAATCTTTCTCCATACAAATAATGCCTCCATAACTTCAATGCAAACACCACTGCCGCCAACTCCAAGTCATGTGTGGCATACTTCTTCTCATGATCCTTCAACTGCCTGGACCCATATGCTATCACCTTATCATTCTGCATGAGAACGCAACCCAATCCAATACCTGATGCATCTGTATAAACCACAAATCCTCCACTTCCTGATGGTAAAGCAAGTATGGGTGCTGAAGTCAACCGGGTCTTCAACTCTTGGAAACTCTTCTCACATTCCTCTGTCCACACAAATGGAACATCCTTCCTTGTCAGCTTAGTGAGTGGAGATGCTATGGTAGAAAACCCTTTCACAAACCTCCTGTAGTAGCCCGCAAGTCCTAGAAAACTGCGAATCTCCGCTACATTTCGTGGACTACCCCAATTAACAACTGCTGCTACCTTCTTAGGGTCCACTGTCAATCCATCCTTAGAGATAATATGACCCAAAAATGCCACTTGCTCCAACCAAAATTCACATTTGTTCAGTCTAGCATATAATTGGTTATCTCTCAAAAGCTGCAATGATGTCCTCAACTGATGCTCATGCTCCTCCTTAGATTTCGAGTACACCAATATATCATCAATGAAGACTACTACAAACTGATCTAGGAAAGGAGCAAACACCTTATTCATCAATGCCATAAAGACAGTAGGTGCATTTGTCAACCCGAAAGGCATCACGAGGAACTCAAAGTGGCAATATCTCGTCCGGAATGCAGTCTTAGGAATATCCTCTTCTCTGACTCGCAATTGATGATATCCGGATCGTAGATCTATCTTCGAAAAGAATTGGGCTCCCTGCAATTGATCAAACAGCTCATCAATCCTAGGTAACGGATACTTGTTCTTAACTGTCACCTGATTCAGCTGTCTGTAGTCTATGCACATTCTCATAGTCCCATCCTTCTTCTTCACAAATATCACCGGAGCTCCCCACGGTGAAACACTAGGTCTGATGAAACCTTTATCCAACAGATCTTCTATCTGAGTCTTCAACTCCTTCAATTCTGCTGGAGCCACCCTATACGGGGCCTTCGAACTAGGTGCGGTACCCGACTACAATTCTATCGTGAAATCCAACTCACGAACAGGTGGCAAACCAGGAATCTCATCCGGAAATAAATCCGGGAATTCTCGAACTACCAAAATAACAACTGCTAATATGTACTACAAAACAATTAAAGTCAGGTCCTATGAAACTCAATACTAGCATCACAATACTAGAGATAAGACAACGAGACCAGCCTACTCACTAACGGAATCCTCACACACGTCCTATGGTTTCTACAATTTTTACCCTGAGAAACCATCCATTGCTCTGATACCATTCTGTCACGTCCCCCGAACCCGATTAGAGAATAAACCGGATCCGGGGAGTGAAATTTAGGGCTAATTAAAAATTTTGCCCTTTAGGCCCAAGGATCGTAAGTCCGCTGTGAGGATATAATATTTCAAGCCTCAAACATAATAAGAACATGCGGAACTCATACAACTCTAGGCATATTTGGATATCAACAATGAATAATGAGTCTCAATATAAATTAAAGTTGCAAGCAATAATGAAAGCTAAAGAGGAAGTTAATTTATTTACTATGGCCATCCCATAAACTAAGGCCATAAAACAACATAGAGTCAATGACAGAAAGTTCTACGAATAAATAAAATCTAATGTTTGACCCAAAAGTGAGTCTCTCATGTGCCTGGTATTGATGACGCTACTCTACGTCATCGGCACTCCACTCCCGTGCCTCCTCTGCTGGTTGGAGATCCTCTGGGATCTCCTCACCGGCCTGCTCCTCGTAGTAATACTCACCTGAGGAGTCTGCACACCAAGGAACCGAGTCAACGACATGTTGAGCAATAGATAAGCAAGATATAATTAAAACATAACATGCATCAAATATAGGAGTAATGACAAGTACAAGATCATAGGAATACAAGGAACAATACTAGGCATGTAGCATGAGTAAATATCATCAGAATCATAAACAGGAATCCTAGCAATACTAACAATCACCACTACCAATGTAATATAATGCAATGCACAAGAGGGAGACTCCGTGGATGTCCAAGCCACCGCACGGGGTACCAGTAACAATCCTATCCGGACTACTGATACCAAAGTCCGGCTCCAGGGGGATCCAAGCTCCCAGTCCTGGGAATAGTAGCACGGTCCAAGCCCGCTCCCAACTATTCAACGCCATGGACGTCGTCCAAAGCCGACTGCCCACCCCGATGTCCGAGTAACCGGCCCATCAATAAACCCCCAAACTGCAGCCGGCCATGATATGCAAATAATACTAATAATAATGTGGTGTTGACACGAGAATAGACCAAGACAAGCAAGTCTGGCTAGCTCAATATACAAGACACGTTCATAGGGATTATCTCATTCAAGTCAATACAAGACAAATCCACTCTCATGATAATCCCTTCAGTCTAGCCAGTCATGTTCATCAATTACATAACACGGGGTCCTAAGGTACACTCTAAGTCAGGTCCAAGTTCTAATTCTACAAGGAATTATGTTTCATAATTAATTAAGTGTTTTATGCCAAGAGAGTGTACAAGAATACAAAATCAACGGATACGATTAACAAATCAAGGAGAGATTACAATCCAATCCTAGGCAAGTGTTGTCATCCATGTACCATGTGTGGTTTAACGGAGTGCGTGAGGAATTTGAATTATCAATGCTTATAAAGAATTCCCTTGGTGTACAATCATGTTGAGCATTGATTGATTCAATTCCGTATGCATTCGGTGAAATCATACACAATGCACGAATACCTAGACAACCCGTCGAAGCACACCAAGCCACGTGCTACGATTTCAAAATCCAATTAATGGTCACGTGATAGTGGTTTCAAGGTTTCCAATGTCTAAGACCCAAACATAGGCTAACAATCTCGTTACTAACAAGAAAGTTGTCTAATAATTAATCTCCTTAACTACCTCCCCACCTGATCTCCAATCATTGCGAGACATGTATCATTGGATTCTACGCTTAAAGAGCTTTCCAACGGTATATGGCTTGCAAAATTCCGACGCATAGTTTAAAAGTTATGGCCCATAGAAGTTGCCCCATATATATATATATAAATATATATATATATATAAAGTGCATCGGACCATCATGTGTCCGCCTCAACAATTGGATAAACAAACAGTACCCACCATTACTGTCATCAGGCCATTCAATGATTCTCTTCCTTTTATTTATTCTTTTTTTTTCTATCATTCACCCTATGTGCAGGTGTTCAGAACGCCAGGGTTTGAACGTTTTTTTTTTTTTTTCATTTTTATAATTCATTCATTCAACTATCTAATGATGTCATGGCTGGACGTTCAGAACGTTGTGAACGTTCTGCACGTCCAGCCATCTGCGTCCCTTTATTTTTATTTTTTTTTTCTTTTTTTTTCTTTTCCTTTCTGTCAAATACAAAACCCCATTTTTTGTAGTTTTTCCTCCAATCCATTCCAACAATTCACCTGCACAAAACTGAGCCACCGTGCTCCTCCAATAATTTCTTCCATCCATCATCATTTTCACTTATATCCATTAATACTAAAATTAACAATTAATTTAAATAAATCCAAATTAATAACAGAACAGGCTTGGAATTTGGGAAAACTAACAAGAAATCACATCCAATCAACAGAAGACATACATACATGCTTAATTATAAAATGCAGATCTACTTGCCTCAACTAAGAAGAAGATTGGAATTGGGGAAATCTGAGGAGAAGCCCTACCACTGCAGAAATCTCAATCTACCCCGACCAAACGCAATCTAACACGCAAAGGAGAAGAAAAGGGAGGAAAAGATTAAGATCTAACCTAAATCTAAACCAAAGAGAATTGATTGAAAAGATAAAAGAGAGCGAAATCTTACCAAACTGACGTCAATGGAAAGAGGAGATCGCGAGGAAGAAGGTGAGCGGCTCGGATCGTGGAAGTGATCCTCCAGGGAAAGAGTTCTGGAGCCTTGGAAGAATGAGGAAGAAGAAAGGTGGCTGTGGCTTCGTTCGTTGCAGAGAATGAATAAGAGATTAGGGTTAATCTCTTGTTAAGAAGAAGGGAGGAAGAAAAGACTAAGTTACCCCTTAAGTGGGTCCGGAGAAGAATTAATTATTAGAAGGGTTTCTTGTCGTCGGATCGCAACGAGCCAGAAGACAAAATTGATCAACGCGACGAGACCTTTCCAACGAACCCAAAATCACGGCGATAGGAATTTTTCGAAAAAACACTCAATTTTTTCCTAATTTGCAAACTACCCCCCTACTAGGGTCAAACGAACTCAGAATCGCATGAAACTCCGCAGACACTATTCTAATACTAAAAGAAACTTGCTGACCATCTAAACCCACTTAAATATCTAATATAACAATAATTATAATAATATCAAAATAAATGGGTCAACGGGCCGGTAATTGGGCCCAACTGACCCAGTAAGGTCGCAGACCTTACACTAGCCGTTGGGCATTTTTAGCTATAAATATGAGTTCTTTCCTTTGCCAAAAGTTGTTAATTTTAAGCCCCTCTTTGAGAGGATTTGAGGCATATCAAAAGGGAAAAGAACCAAGGGATGAAGGGGATGATTAGGAAAGCTAAAGCTTGGATTAATGAAGTTAAACCACCAAGTAGGCTCTTCCTTCCTTAATCATATGTTTTCATGCTTTGTTTTATTTTTGGTAAATTGTTTCTAGCATGTTAAACTATGTTTGTGTTGTGTCCTTAACATGTTTTATGTTTTGAGTTGATTTATTGTTTTGGATACAACATCACATGATTCAAATCTAAGTAGTACTTAACTTTGGTAAATCTAAGTAGATCATGTTAATGTAAGAACCTTTGAAATTATATGTAACATGATCCATATACTTGGTTGAATCTTTGGTTGTTGTTTTCCATCATAAGAACATCTCTTTCAAAACTAACTTATGTTTTGGATTCAACTTCTTTACAAATCATATGTTTTCATGTTTTGTCTTATCTTTGATAAATCTTTTGTAGCATGTTAATCTATGATTTGTTGTATCCTTAGCATGTTCTATATTTTGAATAGATCTATTGTTTTGGATACATCACCATTGATTCATCAAAGTAGTACTTTATCTTTGGTAAATCTAAGTAGATCATGTTAATGAAATATGTAACATGATTCATATACTTTGTTGAATCTTTGGTTGTTGTTTTCCATCATAAGAAAATCTCTTTCAAATGTATCTTATGTTTTGGATTCAACATCTTTACAAATCATATGTGTATTATTGTTTTAAAGTTTCACAACTTGCCTTACTTTGATTGGTATATCATATTCAAGTTGTATTTATAATTACATATGATTTGTCCCCTAATTTCAATCAAATCTATTTTTATGTTTCATGAGCTATATTGTTGATTTGATTGACATCCCTATGCATCACATGTTTAGAGCTAATTCATTTCATACAACTTGTGTATCTTTGACATCATTAACAAGTTGTTACTTTTAACATGTGATTGCATTACATCCTCAATCATAAATGTTTTATGAGCTAAAACTTTCAAAAGCCTTAGGCATACATTTATGAGCTTTCATTTTCAAAATGATTGAGGACCACACACACACTTCATATACTTTCATCTTTGCATTCATAGTGTGAGTGTGTATTTGTTATTCACTTTCATATCCGCCTATTATAGAGGCAAATGTAATGAGCCTAATTTGTATCTCCACCTAGTGTATGTTAGACACTTTCTTAGTGAGATAACCAACCTATGGTTGAAGAGGTTATTGCTTAGCCTATAAAAGCATAGTGTAAAGGTTGATGTTAAGCCTTGGAAAAACATCATTGTAAAGGTTATTGCTTAGCCTTGAAAAGCATATTGTAAAGGTTATTGCTTAGCCTATTGAAAAGCATAAATAGTGGAAATCCGGTGGGGTGTTGGATCACAAGCCGGTAGTGGATGTAGGCATTGAGGCCGAACCACTATAAATACTTGTGTGATGGTGATTGCTTTGTGGTGATTATTTTGTTATCTTCCGCATCTTGTATGTTTAATCATCACATGTGACTAGTTTGTTTTTAAGAAGTTATATTTGATTAAAATTGGTCATAAAAGAAGCTCACCCTATTCACCCCCCCTCTAGGGTTCGGATCCCCCATGGACTTACACTTTCTTTTTGTTTGCCATGTGTTTTCTCTTTTTTTTTTACACGTGCTCTTTCTTCTCTGTTTTTTTTTTTGCTCAAGGTTTTTCTTCCCCTTTTTTGTACGTTTTTTTAAAGAGATTCCTCTCTTTTCTCTCTTCTCTCTATTTTTTCTTTCCCTCTCTTGCTCACCCTGATAATGAGGTTTATGCAATCCAAGATGTTCATGCAAATTTTTTTTTTGGATGCATCAAGATAGAAGGCTAGAGTCTCTAGGTCAAGCCAACATGATTTTTGACTTGGACAAAGTTTGATTGGTTTTGACCAAGTTGAGGAGCTTTGCAAGTTTTGGAGTTTGGAGCTCGCAGCAATGTTGAGCCCTTCTTCAAGCTTGTGGAGATTTGATAAGACTGGTTTGATCTCGCAGCAATGTTTGAGTTCAAACCTTCTTTGAGAATGCTTCATTGACTATGAGCTTGTAGTGGTGATGAACTCATCTTCAAGCTTCCTATTTCTTCCGGGGTGTTTCCCTTTTCTTTGGAATTGTCTCGGAACCATGCCAAAATTTTGCTAGGATTATTAGCAAAATTCTGTCACTTTGGTGGTTGTTGATCTTTTCTTTTCCATCCTTTGCAGGTAGTTCTTCCAGAACGAACAAGGATAAAGAGCCTGTTACTGATGTACCTCGCCAGTCGTCTAGGTCTCCTAATGTGGTCGTTCAGCAGGCCTAGGAGAAGGTCCAATTTGTTGAGAGAAACTTGGAAGAGTGCGACTCCCTCAACCGTGATGAGATGAGACAGCGATTAATCGCTCTCAAGGATGAGGAGTTTTATAAGATCATGGTAAGCAGTTGTCCTTGGGTCATGGACGATCAGAGCATTGTGCCCAAGCCTACCTTTTTCTTTGGTGACGCAGTCCCTAACGACTTGACATACCAAAGGAGATGTTTTTAGTTTTCTTATACGGCAGATGGTGATGAGAGAACTATTTCTGCCCAGTCGACCTTTGATCGCACTATCTCAATCATGAGTCTTTTTCCCATATGCCCCAAGAGGGAAGATCCTCCGAGCTGGGTGAAGAGGACTAATGTGTTCAAGACCGAGGGTTTTGTTGGCGGCCCTTCTGGTTATGCAGAGAAGTCGCCTGTCCGCATGGACATGTTGATGCCAGCCAGCGGTTACCAAGGTTTTGATCATCCATCAGTCGATTTGAGACCGGTGGGCCTTGGTATTTCTAGGGTGACGACAGCAATTGGGTGAAGCCTTTTCGACTTCGTGGCCGTTTCAACGCTGACTCAAGCTGGGAGTCATGGACTGATCACATCTTGCAGGTTGGCGGGGCCATTTTGAAGGAGGCCGACATCTTTGACGTGGTTCGCACTTTTCGGCAAACCGTGGTGTTCTCCGATGAAGCCTTCATGGACATGTTGGAATCATTCCTTCCACAAATCATCACCTTCATTGTCATGAATGGTGAGATTGGTTTACTTTGAAGGAATTGAGTGCCATCACCAGGCTGCCTGTCCTCGGCAAACTTTATGAGGAGTTCATGCCTATTGACAGCGTCCTTGAGGAGCAGTCTGAGGAGTTCAGGCTTTTGTACTTTCAGCTCGTCGCCTGCTATGATTTTTTGAAGGAGAAGGGGGGCTTGGAAGTTCGGTCCAGCAGTTGGAGGAGTTTTGGCTCCTTGTTCCCTGACTTCTTTGACAACAGAGAGTCTTCTGATAGCACGACCCGGGAGTCCAAAGCTAAGACCCCAAGTTCGAAGAAGCCTTCTGTCACGCGAGGAGACTTGAAGGACTTCTTCATGAGCATAGATGCCATTTATTCAAACATTGCGCTGCGGAGAGTTCTCGCTGTTTACCTCACCTACTGGTTGAGTGAGGCTGTTTTTACTGGAGGAGATGGTACGTACATTAGGCCGCACTGTATTTTTCCGGCTTGTCAGATGGCATTTGGAGAGCGGCTTGCTTTGGTGCCTGCCCTTTACTCTTGTTTGTGTACCGAACTGCAGGCTGCTGCTTTTCTTGTTCGGCTTGGGCTCCCGATGAATAGGGTATTGTCAACCCATATTTTCTATTCGTGGTATGTATACCACTGTCCCGGCTTCCATGGATTAGGAGTTACACAGGATGATGATCCTTTTATGATTCGGTTGGCTAGAGGGACAGTCATTTCCAAATCACTTTTGTTTGCCCGTTTGAGGATCCGACGGTTCAGGGACGTCGAGATTGGGCAATCTTCAGTGAAGCATTCTCCAGGTTTACGGAAGAAGGCTTTTGATTTTGGTGTCTCCCGTGATTCCACCAGGGCAAGGTCGGGAAGACACTATTCTTTGACA
Organism: Cinnamomum chago; assembly: GCA_038049695.1. Lineage (NCBI taxonomy): Eukaryota > Viridiplantae > Streptophyta > Magnoliopsida > Laurales > Lauraceae > Cinnamomum > Cinnamomum chago. The sequence continues at coordinate 39,064,682 of CP142461.1, forward strand.
AACGCAGAAAAGAGGTGGCTTTTCAACGTACGTGTTGGTACGATGGTGTACCGTAGACATCTTTTTGTTGATATCCAGCCGTATGCCCCCTCGCGTTTTGCGCTGCAGTTGGGCTTCTCTCAAGGCGTTGTTGGAGCGCCTTCGAGCATGGTGAAGCATTTTGGAGGTTTACAAGATGGAAGGAATGCATGGGCTTTTTATAGTGCAGAGGACACTACCGCCATGATTTCCTATCCTGAGTTGCCCACTTTCCGAACTGCTGACTTTACGAAATGGTTCGTAGAGAGCTTTTTGGTGTACAGAGGGCTTTTCAAGAAGGAGTCGATGTCAAGCAATCTTCTAAGAAGGGTCTTGGCAGATCAGATGGAGTCCGTCGAGAGGAAGTTCTGGCTTACCTTGTTGGAGAAAAGCATAAGATAGGCTTTCTCGGTGAACAAGACGTCATCAGATCAGGAGCTGTACAAGAGATACCTGGTGAGGTCTTGAAACAGCTGGAAGAGGAGGAGGCCGAGATCGACGCTTGGATGCAAGCGGAACCAACGAAGGCTTCCTTGGAGTCTACTGGGAGGAGCAGACCGTCCGGCGAGGAGTCAAGCGAAGGTCCTGACTTTAACGATGGGGCAAGTACTTCAAGTAAACCGGCCCATAGAAGCAAGAGGAAGAGAGGGCAGCGTCGTAATAAGAGACGACACGATGACTCTCCCGATTCAGAAGTCCCTCCCACCATTGCAGAAGAGATGTCGGGGGATTCTCAGGAGCCTCCGGAAAAGAGGAGCCAAGAGGAAGAGACTGTAAATGAAGGTATGATTCCTCCTCTTTCCTTTTCCGTTTCTTTTTGCTGAGATTTTCTTGTTTTTTTATTTTCTCTCTCTCTTTTCAGCGGGAGATGATGATTTGGTGATGCATGAGGTTCCGGCTGATGAAGCAGTGACGGATCTGATTGCGGCATCTAAAGAAGAATCGAGGGACTTTGGAGTGATATCGGAATCTTCACCTGGTATGACTTCTTTGCGTTTTCTTTCTTTTTTTGGCTGTGCTGTCATTTGCTAACATGTTGCTTGTTTTCTTATCAGCTGACTTGCTACAGGATTCTGACGATTTCAAGCCATCCATGGACGTGACCTTTGACGATGCTTCGGATGAACTCATGGAGGCAGAAAGTATTCCGTTGATCGTTAAAGAAGGTATTTGTAGCAATACCTCCCTTTTTTTGTTTTACTGGCAGGCTGTGAAGTAATAAGAGAAGTTCCCCCATCTTTCTCAGGTCCAGAGCAGGGGATGCATGCAGTTGATCCAGAAGTAGGGGCTTCTTATTCCAATTTCAATACGGCAGGGGTGAAATCTTCTGAGCAAATTCCTTTGCCAGTGTCTCCGATTAGAAAGAGTCTGATGATCACTCCTCCAACAGGGCATGACATGGGCAGTCGACCAATGGAGAGGGGCGAGTGTTCATCCGGTCCATCTCTTCAGTATACGACGAAAGTGTTGAAGAGCGTTTTGAGCTCATGGGTTGAAACTCTTTCTTCTGGCCATTTGGAAGCTGGCTTTGGTATGATCAAGCATGTACAGGACATCTTTCCTGACAGCGAAGAGGTCGGCCTGGACATTGCAAGTGCGAAGGCTTTTGTTGATGAAGTCATAGCTCTAGGCAACAAGTGGAATGAGACCAAGAGCTTCCCAACCAGTGACTTCTTCAACGATATGTTTTTGAAGCATTCTGGCGAGGTCAAGTCTGAATTGAACGAGATCTTACGGACTCGGAAGTGTTAGGGTTTTTGTAGATTGTAATTTGATGGATGCATTTTCATTCTAGCATCATTTGATTTACACATATGCATTGATTTAAGAAATCTTGAAATCTTGTTTTATACATGCATTGTTTTTAAGAGTTGTAAAAGTATTGATTTATGCATGTTTTGTTTTTAATCTTGGATGCATTTGTTTTTTAAAAAGAGTTTTTAGAAATCAAGCAAGCCTTTGGTTTTAAAGTTTCGAATCATTTTAGGCTTTTTGTGTTTCATGTTTTTAAACATCTTAGGTTTATTTAAAACATGTTTCCAAGCTTGGTTTAGTGGCCCAAAAGTTCCCCCAAGAAATACTTTGAAAATATGCAACTATGGGAATTTTGGTCCCAGGGGGTCGACCAGCAGTGTGGCCGGTCGACCGGCCCAGGGGACCCGGTCGACCGGCCACACTGCAGGCCGACTGGGTTCCTGAAGCTCCAACGGTCATTTTTCTGACCGTTGTGCATACTCGGTCGACCGAGACCTGTTTCCAGGTCGACTGGGGACTAGCCATTGGGCATTTTTTTCTATAAATATGAGTTTTTTCCTTTGCCAAAAGTTGGGAATTTTAATGCCCTCCTTGAGGGGTTTTGAGGCAAATAAAAGGGAAATGAACTAAGGGATAAAGGGGATCATTAGGAAAGCTAAAGCTAGGATTAATGAGTTAAATCACCAAGTAAGCTCTACTTTCCTTAACCATATGTTATCATGCTTTGTTTTATTTTTGGTAAATCTTTTGTAGCATGATATACTATGTTTTGTTGTATCCTTAACATGTTTAAGTTTTGAATTGATTCATTGTTTTGGATGCATCACCATTGATTCAATCCAAGTAGTACTTGAATTGGTAAAACTAAGTAGATCATGTTAATGGAAAAATCTTTGAAATTATATGTAACATGATCCATATACTTGGTTGAATCTTTGGTTGTTGTTTTCCATCATAAGAAAATCACTTTCAAATATATCTTATCTTTTGGATTCAACATTGTTACAAATCATATGTTTTCATGTTTTGCTCTAATTATTGGTAAATCCTTTCTAGCATGATAAACTATGATTTGTTGTGTCCTTAACATGTTTTATATTTTGAATCGATCTATTGTTTTGGATGCATCACCATTTGATTCAATCCAAGTAGTACTTTATTTGGTAAATCTAAGTAGATCATGTTAATGAAAGAATCTTTGAAATTATATGTAACATGATTCATATACTTGGTTGAATCTTTGGGTGTTGTTTTTCATCATAAGAAAATCTCTTTCAAAATATATCTTATGTTGTGGATTCAACATCTTTACAAATCATATGGAAATTTGTTTTAAAATTTCACAACTTGCTTTGCATTGATTGGTATATCATATTCAAATTGTATTTATAATTACATATGATTTGTCCCCTAATTTCAATCAAATCTATTTTTATGGTTTATGAGCTACATTGTTGATTTGATTGGCATCCCTATGCATCACATGTTTAGAGCTAATTAATTTCATACAACTTGTGAATCTTTGACATCATTGACAAGTTGTTACTTTTAACATGTGACTTGCATTCTTTCCTCAATCATAAATGTTTTTATGAGCTAAAACTTTCAAAAGCCGTAGGCATACATTTATGAGCTTTCATTTTCAAAATGATTGAGGACATCACACACACACATCATGTACTTTCATCTTTGCATTCATAGTGTGTGTGTGTATTAGATTTTCATTTTCATATCCGCCTATTTTAGAGGCAAATGTAATGAGCTTAATTGAATCTCCATCAAGTGTATTTTAGACACTAATTAGAGAGATAACCAACCTTGTAGTTGAAGAAGTTATTGCTTAGCCTAAGAAAAGCATAATGTAGAAGTTATTGCTTAGCCTAAGAAAAGCATAATGTATAGGTTGATGTTAAGCCTTGAAAAACATCATTGTAAAGGTTATTGCTTAGCCTTGAAAAGCATATTGTAAAGGTTATTGCTTAGCCTATTGAAAAGCATAAATAGTGGAAATCCGGTGGGGTGTTGGATCACAAGCCGGTAGTGGATGTAGGCATTGAGGCCGAACCACTATAAATCCTTGTGCGATGGTGCTTGCTTTGTGGTGATTGTTTTCATTAAGCTTTCGCATTTTGTTTGATAATCATCACTTGTGACTAGTTTAATTTAAAGAATTTAAAATTGATTAAAATTGGTCTTAATTGAAGCTCACCCTATTCACCCCCCCCTCTAGGGTTCGGATCCCCGGACTTTCAGGAAGCAATTCATTCGAGAGAGGAATGTCACCGAGTTGGCAATCATTAGGCTAACAGGAGACTTGCGCTGTCTTGATAGGGAGATCGTTGAGACCAGACATTATCTTGAGTTAGTGGAGGAACAAGCTACTGCCAAATGGGCCGCCATTGTGGAAGCTCGTGCCAGAGAAGGGACTCTGATTCGCCAAGTCGATGAGGCTGAGAGCAATCTCCAGAGGAAGACTCAAGAGTACGAGCTTTGGGAGATTCTTTGGGAAGAGCTTCCCCGTGCTGCAGATGGGTCGCGGCGTTCCGCCACATTTATGGAAAGATTTTGAAAAGGCGTGGTCTGGAAGCTTTAGAGCCTAAGGCCAAGAGTCTGCTTGAGAGTTGAATCTTTGGTTGAATACCGTGTTAGACTAAGCTCCAGGTTTTTGTAACAAACTCTTTTTTCTTCTTCTCTTTTGGTACCTCCATGCAAAAACATTTTTGGTACTCTATTACTTTTTACTCAAATTCTTTTTGATGAAAATAAGCAAAAGTTAGATGCCAGTGTTTGTTTGAAAATTTGACCAAAAGGTTGTCATTTTGTTAAAATCTTTTTGTCAAAGGGTTGTTTTTTGGCATGAAAGCCAGATTTTGTGGTGAAAGCCTGGTTTTTTTGGTAGCTTAGAAGCTGAATTTTGAGATGGCATGGGAGCCAAATTTTGTGGCGTAAGCGCCAAAATTTGTTTGTGGCATGGAAGCCAAGGTTTTGGAGCTTGCATGAAAGCCGAGTTTTTGAGGTGGCATGAAAGCTGGGCATGAAAGTCGGTTTTTTGAGATGGCATGAAAGTCATTTTTTTTAGATGGCATGAAAGCCGATTTTTGAATTGGCATGAGAGCAGGGTTTTTGAGATGGTATGAAAGCTGATTTTTGAATTGGCATGAGAGCCAGGTTTTCTGGCGTAGGAGCCGATTTTGTTTGTGGCATGGAAGCCAAGGTTTGTTTTTGGCATGGAAGCCGAATTTTGTGGCGAAAAAGCCGATTTTTTGTTTTTGGCGTAGAAGGCAGTTTTTTTTTTTTTTTTTTTAAAACCAAGTTTTGTTTTGTTGGCATGAAAGCCGAACTTTAAATTTTCGGCGTGAAAGCAGATTTTTTTTTTTTGCATAAAAGCCAATTTTGGTTTTTGGTGTAGAAGCCAGGTTTTGGTTTTCAAAAATGCAAGTATCGACTAAAAAGTCGCCTCCCTGCTGAATGGTATTGCAAGTATCGATGAAATGTCTCATCCTTCCTATTTCGGTTCGCGAGTATCGATGGAATGTCGCCTCCTCGAGAATTGGGGTGCAAGTATCGATTGAACGTCACCTCCTTGCTTTTTTAAAAACTTTGGTTTTGTGGGTATCGAACGAATGTCGCTTTCCCACGATTTTTTTTAAATTTGTGCTTTTTTTTATTTTTTATTTTTTTTAAATTTGGGTTGTGGATATCAACTGGAATGTTGCGTCTCCATGATTTTTGAAATTTTGCAAGTATCGACAAGGTGTCGCTTCCTTGCGGTTTTGAGGTTTTGGAAGTATCGAATGGGGTTCGCATCCTTTCGATTTTTTGGGCTTTGCGAGTATCGACTGAGTGTTGCTTCCCCGCGGTTTCTTAAAAACCATTTTTTTTTGTTTAAAGACACGAGGGTCGTAAATTTTGACTTAAAACCGTTTTTGGTTGTAAAAGTCGGGGTGGACTAAGGTGGAAATTTCTTAGTCCTGATTTTTGTTTCAAAGCATGAGTTTTGTGTTCAAGGATCGAAAGTTTTGGTCAAGTCTGGGAAGAGGCTCCTAAACTTGGATTTGATTTTTTTTTTAACAATGAAACTAAGAAAGAAAGCATTATTTTGAGATTTTTTTTTTAGAAATTTCAACATAAGGATGAAAATTCCAAAAGGAGTGGGTTTGACGAGCAAGTACCTGGGAATAGGCTTTGACCGTGCAGGCATTGCTCTGACCCAGTTGCATAAGTCTTTTCAACAACTTGTCGTTGATGGGCAGCATACATTTGTCACCTTCCATGTTTAGAAGAGCGTATGCGCCGTTGGAAAAGACTTTGTTGATGACGGAAGGTCCCTCCCATTTTGGTTCGAACTTGCCTTTGGATTTGTGGGCGAAAATCATTGGTCTTTTTACTGTAAGAACCAAGTCACCCTTTTTATAGGCACGTTGCCTAACCTTCTTGTCGAAAGATCTTGCCATGCGTGCTTGGTATTGCTCAATGCTTTGTAGAGCTTCAAGCCGTCTTTCATCGAGATTATCCAGCTCTTGGAGTCTAATTTGACATTGCTTTCTTGTATCATGTCATTTTGCAAAGATACCCTTAAGGAAGGAATTTGTACTTCTAAAGGGACAACAACTTCACATCCATAGACCAAAGAGAATGGCGTGCTATGGGTTGGTCCTCGAATGGTGGTTCGATAAGCCCACAAAGCTTCAGGTAGTTTGTCACCCCAATCTCTTTTGTGACTAGAGACCATTTTCTTGAGAATTTTGCAGAGTACCTTGTTGAAGGCTTCTGCTAATCCATTCGCTGCCGGATTGTATGGAGTCGAAGGACAACTTTGGATTTTATACTTGTCGCAGAACCTGTAGAACCTGTGATCCTGGAATTGTGGTTTGTTATCATGGACGAATCTTTTAGGTATGCCGAAGCGAAAAATAATGTTAGTGCACAAGAATTGAAGGACTGATGAGGTCTTCATTTCGCTGAGCGCAAATGCTTCTGACCACTTGGAGAAATAATCCATAGCAGCGAAGCTGAAGCGATGACGTTTGCTTGATGAGGGAGAGATAGGACCTATGATGTTAATACCGCAGGCTTTGAAAGGCCATGAGATCGTTGTAGGATGTAGCCATTCTTGAGGCATGTAGACATAATCTCCATGAACTTGGCATTGTTGGCAGCGTTTAACAAATTGCATAGCATCCGCTACCATGGTAGGCCAATAATAACCTAACCTTCTTATCTGATCATAGAGCTTAGGACCAGCCTAATGAGCTCCACAAAGACCAGCATGTACTTCTTTGAGAGTTTCCTCGGCTTCTTGTTGTGACAAGCAGCGTATAAGTACTCCGTTGAAGGATTTTTTGTAGAGCATTTTTGAAAGAATATCCAAATGAAAGTTTGGGGCTCGTCTTTGAAAACTTACATGTTCTTTTAGATCTTCAGGTAGGATTCCGAACATAATGTAATCAATGAACGGATCCCTACAGTCACCACCCGGAGGTTTGAGGATGGACATCCGACTTCCAACCACTTTTTGGCATTCAGTAACTGCGTGGAGTGTGTTAAGAGGAGGGAGAATCCTTCTTTGACACACCGTAATTTGCAAGTTTTCCCCTTCTTGGATCGCCATAGATGCTGCGAGTCCGGCCAGGGCATCTGCACGGATGTTTTCACCTCTGAGGATGTGGGTGATGTGACAGATGTCAAACTTTTGTCGAAGCGATTGCGCCTCGTTGTAGTAAGGCAACAGATCAGGCTTTCTGATTTCAAATTTCTGATTCATCTGGTTGACGATCAGTTGAGAGTCCCCAAAAGCTTCCAGTATGGTGATGCCAAATTCGAGGGCGAGTTCCAATCCCACAATCAGGGCTTGATACTCAGTTGCGTTATTTGAACATGGTTCCAGAAGCGAGAAAGCATGTGGAATCATGTATTTTTCGGGACTAACAAAAAGAATGCCAATTCCCGATATTTTCTTTCCTTTTTCACTCGTCTTGGTTGCGCCATCAAAGTACATGTCCCAGGAAGCAATTGGTAAAAAAGTTTCCACATTGTAGACAGATTCGTCTGGGAGTGTTAGTTTTATGGTCTCAATACCAAGGGTATATGATGTAATAAATTGACTAATTTCTTTATTTATCAATACAATTCATGTTTTTCCTTTAATGAGATGAATGGTGTTTTATATACTTGCACATAACCAATACAAAAGACATGATGGCTCATGAGATGAACCGGAGTCCATGAGTATACTAGATGTAATACATGTGTATGGATGAGATCCACATACAGGAGACATGTATTGCAAATCTTATACTCAAATATCTTCACAACCAGTGATGAGATTGGACATCTCATCTGACAAGGTTGCAGCGTCTTGATCACTATGAGATAGTGTGATTTGTCTCGATCATCGGAATGTAAGATTCCGGATCATGGTGCTGGTACATTGGAGGTATTGAAGGACCATGAGAAGCACCTTATATACACTGTCTTTATTTTAAGGTCTGCTCTCATAATTCCCTAGCAATAGGCTCATAATCCCGAGACATTAATGAACTCAAGTTTCTATCTATTCATTTGCTTTGAGTCACCAATGGGTCAGGCCAATTGTAGGTCAACACCTCGGTGATTTGGGTATGTGGTAGTAGAGCTATGGGAACATTCAATGGTCAAGATGAAATCTATCTTTAATATCCCCTTGTGCCAATTAATGGATTTATCATTGGTAAGTACGCACCCATTCCAGTTAAGAGTTAATTGGATCGGTACCAAATGATCATTATAATTAATTGGGGCTCAAGGATAATAAGATATGGATCTAATTTGGTGGACAGTTCCATTTGATCCATGGATATAGATGGAGGGGCCTACTTGTGGTACTGAGGAAGTTTAGGGTCTTCATTGTAATTTATTCCTGAGACTGGAGTGTAATTGCATTTATATAGTGGAGTTATTTGCAATTAACTGTGGGCCCGGATTGCACATGAGATGTGGGTTCGCATGTCCCAGTTGGAGCCAGCTTTCTAAGGAATCCCTAGTGGTCCCCACGCTAGCCCAAATTATTAGAAAATTACTAATTCTACTTGAACTCTAAAAGGAAGGTTACTATTTCTATTTGAAGTGAGACTTCTAATAGTGGTAATAGTAAGCTACTAATTATTAATGGAAGTAGGACTTCTATTTTAATTGGAAAGGAGAAAGCTACTAATTGTTGTGGAAGTGAGACTTCTATGGCAACTAGCAAGGGAGAAGTTTACTATTTTGTAATGGGAGTTAAACTTCTATTTCAAATAGGAAAAGAGGAGGTGTGGAGGGCTATAAATAGAGGAATCATCCCCTCTTGCTCGTGCATATTACATACAGCCACTTTGTGCAAGAGTTGCACAAGTTCTCTTCCTCTCTAAGTTCCCCTCTCTTTCACCTTTAGTTCCTTAGAGTTACTAGTTGGGTTTTCTCTTGAAGATTCCACCATCTTCTTGAGAAAAGAGATCTAATACGGGTCATGGCGTGGAAGATCAAAAGGAGTTGGAGATTCTGAATTGGATAGTGAAGGTGTTCATCATCAAAGTTAAGAACTCAAATTCTCCATCAGAGCACAACAAAGCTCCAAAGGTATATCTACATCCTTGTATGCTGTAGATTTTGTGGTTGCATGTTTATGTGCTATTTTCTATCTCTTAGATAGGTTATGATGGTGTACATGGTTTATGAGATTGAGGGATTACATCCTGGATTGGGTTTTGATTGCCTTCTAAATAGATGATCCCTGCATCAAGTGGATCAAAAGTTTTTGAAACCTATATGGAAGGCCCACCTATATTCCAACAATTGGTATCAGAGCCTTACCTCATCTCTAATCATGTTAGATCAGCAAGCTTGCTCCAATCTTTGCATGAGATGCGAAGAAGATGAAGCAAGGGCTATGTAAGGATCCGTTTTGATGAATTTACTTGGTTTGATAGTAGATTCATGTTTGGATAGTCACAAAAGAGTTTAATAATGATGGGAGGATGATAGGAAGCCATTGGAACACTTTGGAAGTGATTTAGGGAAGAATGGACACGAAACATAAAACCCATGTTGCAGGTTTTCGTCAGTCCGGTCGACCTGGCCCCGTGCTCGGTCGACCGGCTGACTTGCAGGTCTGTCAACCGGGCCCCCTGGCCGGTCGACCGAGCCTTCTGTGCAGAATGCTGCAGAAACTGATTTTTCCAGTTTCGGGTCTTCTTTTACTTCCTGTTTTTCCAGCATTATTTGGCAGCCTATTTTGTGATTTGTATGGTTGTATGAGATACCAACTTGCAGATGATCATGTCCTCTCCATATGGCCCACAAGTCTTTTGCTTTCTTTTTATGGTTATTGGTTTATTTAAGGTTAAATGTAAAGGGCGTCATGGTTTCCTTGGTTTCCCGTGAAAGGGCAAGGCATGGTGGATTTCCCTATAGCCCTTTTATTTCCATGTTTGGATTTCCATGTAAGTCTCATAATTGAGGCATAGGAATTTATGTAATTTTTCTAAATTTGTAAATTCTGGCAATGTCCGAGACAAAGAAGGAAAGCGATGTTGGACTCCTAATCAAAGAGTTTGAAGATTACCAAAAGAGTTTTGGAGTTGCCCAAAGAGTTTGATGAACTCCAGAAGTTTTGGAAAGTTTAGAAGTCCAAGAAGTCTATTCCGCTTGGGCCATGTGGAGGAGAGGACTAGTTTCTATTTTTTGCAATTTCTATTTATGGATGCATGCTTAATTTAGAATATATCCAGATCTGATCCATGAAAGATTATGCATATCAGATCTTAAAAGAGACTAACATGGCTGATTTGAGGTTGTTCAAGTTTTTAAAACTAGAAAAACAGATCTGATATCAGCCATGAAACCATGCATAAAAGCCCATGAAATCATGATCAACATGTGCCTCAAACAAGGAGAAGATAGTAGACTATTACCTTGATGATTTGTATGCTTCAAATCTCTGAAAAAGGAAGCTTCAAAGTTCTGAAATCAACCTGCAATCAGCAGCACAGGTGCAGGAATTTTGTGCAGGATTTTCTCCTCTTGATCTTCTCTCCTATTCCACTTCCAAATCTGATTGGTAGTGATGGTGGGATCAAACTATGGAATCCAAGATGGAATTTCTGAATCACTCTTTTTGGAAAACTTAGTTGCTGGTCTTCTCTCTCCAATGAAGAAGAAGAGGGCAGCAACAAAGGGGCTGGGCGTGAATAGTATCTTAACTTGCAATGGGCGGCCAATGGGAACTTATGGTGATTCACGCCCCCTTAGGGTATTCCTTCTCTCTTAGTAATTCTATATTGCACGCCCAAGGCTGGGATGGGATTTATAAAGATCACATTCCATTATTAAGAGATCTCTTTCTTGAAGGAAAGACTATCTCTAAATAATAGCAACCAGCCCCTAAAGATATGCAACACTTACTAATTAAGGATACTAAAATTAGTAACCCTTAATTATAGGAATCTTTACCCAAAGAGGAGCCTTTCCTTACAAGAAAAGAAACCTAATCAAACTTGGAAACCTCACACAAGTGTCCCCACTTATGGCTGGCCCACAAAGATAGCTAAACACACCATGGCCCACTAGTCAATAATTTAGCTAGAGTTAAATTCATGTATGCCCACAAGAGCCTATTAGAATTTAAACTCAAAATTATTCTTCCATAAAATTAATTCAACCACATATTATCTAATTAGGAAACCATGCCAAAATAGGAAAGTGGCTAGAAGAGGGACCAAAAGACATATTTTCCCTTGGCTCCCAAAATGACCAAAATGTCCATGCTAACCCCATAGCAACATTAAGATCATTTTAACCCTAACTCATTCCACTAGAGAGTTATGGTTGCACTCCAGGGACAAACATTAAATTGCAAATAAGCTCATCATCAATAGACGATTGTCTTTGACCTACCAAGTAAAATGACCACAATGCCCCTCTATGTAACATCCATAATCAAGTAGGTTAACTGATGTACTATCTACCTTCTTGATTACATCTCATCCTTAGAACTTCATACCCTTGACTTAATCATCATCCGGATATCATTCTCTTGATCCAGGGAGCGACCCACAAGTTCAATATCCATATGGAACATCCATATACTAAGATCTTAGATTCTGATGATTAATCGGATAATTCTAAGGGGACGATCATTCCATCAGATGATGGCATAGATTCGATATTGCATTTGCACGTCCCAACTAATCAAGCCCGAGCACCCAAAACACAGAGCTGTTGACCCATGAACAGGATCTCACCCATAGTGAATTAAAGCACAAGAACTTGACTTCGTCAGTTCATCCACAAATGCTCAAGATTAAGAGCACTGGTCACTCAGTAGCAAGAGGTGATTTGATCTCTTTCTGTGACAGTACTAATTTAGAGATCACACCTACAGGTGGTCCTGTTCAATGCATGACACATGCACTAATGAGATAAATTCGAGAAAGACCTCCCGTGACTAAGGTAAGTCACCCTGAACACAGGAGAGTTACTCATTATAACTTATACCAAGATGAAGTGCCCAACTCCACCTCTCAGTTATGAACAAATTAGTTGTTTCCAGTATCCATGACTCAGACCTTTCTGTGTGCAGCCACTACACACCCAAGTCATTTACTAGAAAACAATGGGCCTTATACAACCATACATATACACAAGTAATAAGAGAAAGATGTCATACTATTAAATAACCAATAAATATCCAGTTACAGAGATGAGAGTGCAGTCAGTGGGCTTTAGGGCATACACCAATCCCAACAATCCAAACATAGCAAGTTACTAAAATTGGTCAAATCAAATTAATTTTTGGAAAGAGTTCTAATTAGTGTTGATGACCCATGAGATGGACACATTGGTAACACTAATTTAGAAACTAGACTTTCCTTAAAATAACTTGACTTGGAACCAATCTTAGATCATATCATGAGATGATTTGATGTTCATATGTATACATGTGGGCCCTAATACCTTACAAGGAAATCCTCAATTCTAAAATATTAAGTGGGAGCGGGGCATTTATATTTAGAAATCCCCATGGTTTTCCACCATAGGTCCATTGTAAGGAAAGTATTAGTCTCGCGCCATCTTGAGAATGGCCGTTCCCCACGGAGGGATTTTACTTGTCTGGTTATTAGATATGGATCTCCTATGGATAGTGTTGGTGAGACGGGGCGGGGGCCCACTCCCCAAGGAGGAGCTGCTCGCAACGGTTGTCATGTAATGCTAGTTGGTGGGTCACACTTAACTGAAATAATGATGTAGTATCCCCAAGGATTTGCCTCATTTATTTTAGAAACCGAAGTTAATCGGGAGTCATTCAATATTTGGTATGAGATACCTAGATAATAATGAATGAAGGGGATCATGGATAGTTAGTCTTAATTCCGATTTTGACCAACTTTGATCCGCACCAATCTAAGTGGTATTCGCACTCTCCAAGGAGGCATACCCCGGGGATTGGGATTCCGATGTATTCTGAATTTAGTGGTTATGAGGATTCCATATAAATTTGGTAGAATACAAAACCCTAATGTCATTTAAATTCATTAATTGAATGTATGGTTATGTGCTACAGTATTTCCAGCATGAATTCAAATACTTTCAATCCACTTGCGAGCATCCTTAACCAGAATAAGTTGGTGGGATCCAATTATGTAGACTGGAAACGGAACCTGGATATAGTCCTGACAGCTTCAGGATATAAATATGTCCTTACCAAACCCCCCCCTTGATGAGCCATTGCCGGAAGCATCACAGGAAGAAAAGGAACTTTACACCAAGTGGGCCAAAGACGATGAGATGGCCAGATGTTACATACAGACATCTATGTCTAGTGTTTTACAACACCAACATCAATCCTTTAAGACTGCATATGATATTATATAAAACTTAAAGGAGATGTTTGCGGAACAGGGCAGGCCTGCTAGACAGGCTGCTATGAGGGTGCTTATAAGCACCAAGATGGCTGAAGGCACACCAGTACAGGACCATATGTTGAAAATGATGGACTCATTGAATGAGTTAGATGTACTAGGGGTTGCGATTGATGCAGAATCGCATATTGATATAATCCTTGAGTCACTACCAGAGTCATTCAACAATTTCAAGGTCAATTATAACATGAATAAGATGAATCTGACTCGGGCTGAGCTGTTTAGCCAGTTGGTGGTGACTGAAGGGATTTTGAAGAAAAAGCCAACTGCCCTGATGACAGAAAAGTCACTTGCCAAGTCCAAACCGAAAGGCAAAGGATGGAAAGGCAAGAAGAAATCAGTTCCGAAGGGTCCTAAGGTGGAGAATGGTCCTAATGATGGTGTTGGCAAGGCTAATGGATCGGGGACAAAAGGAAAGTGTTTCCATTGTGGTATGACAGGACATTGGAAAAAGAATTGTCCAGATTATTTATCTAAGAAGAAGACCTCAGGTATGATTGAGTCACTTGTTATTGAAGTTAGTTTTGTAACTGGTACTTCAGAATCTTGGTGTGTGGACTCCGGGGCAACTAATCACATATGTAAATCGTTGCAGGGGTTCCGGGAAATCAGGGGACTCAGCGACGGCGAAATCATTGTCAACCTAGGAATTGATGCTAAGGCGAATGCGGTCTCAGTAGGAGTTATTACTTTATGTTTTCAAGATAATAAGTTGGTTTTGTCAGACACTCTATATGTACCGTCTTTAAGATGGAATTTAATTTCATTTTCTAGTTTGGTGAATAAAAGTTATTCTATTACTTTTGATACTGAAGTTGTCATAAAGAGAAATGGTACTTTTATATGTTCTGGCAAGGTAACCAATGGGCTTTATCTGTTAACTCCTATAATGTATGAGATACATGACACCGAAATAATAAATAGGCCATCATTAAAAAGAAGGTCACCTTCATCTAATCCAACAAAACTTTGGCACTTGAGGCTAGGTCATATAAACCTAAATAGGATTGGCAGGTTAGTGAAAGATGGTATCTTGCCTTCATTGGTGGTAAAACCAATGCCTGTCTGTGAGTCCTGTCTGGAAGGAAAAATGACCAAAAAACCCTTTTCATCCAAGGGCAATAGGGCCAAAGATTTATTGGAATTAGTGCATACTGATGTGTGTGGGCCCATTAATGTCAGGGCCAGAGGAGGATATGAACACTTCATCACTTTCACAGATGATTATTCAAGATATGGATACATATACCTTATGCACCGCAAGTCCGAGGCTTTTGAAAAGTTCAAAGAGTTTTGAACGGAAGCGGAAAAGCAATTAGGTAAAAGTATCAAGACTCTTCGATCAGATCGAGGAGGGGAATATCTCTCTGGTGACTTTATGACACACTTATCAGAAAATGGGATTCTATCCCATTTGTCTGCTCCTGGTATGCCTCAACAGAATGGAGTAGTGGAAAGAAGGAACATGACTCTTTTAGATATGATCAGGTCTATGTTGAGTTTCTCAGGATTACCTATATCTTTTTGGGGATATGCCTTGGATACTGCGATGTACATACTAAACCTCGTACCATCTAAGTCTGTACTTAAGACTCCCCGGGAGTTGTGGTCTGGGCGAAAACCTAGTCTACAACATTTACACATTTGGGGTTGTCCGGCACACGTGCTGAAGGTAAAGACGGATAAGTTCGAAACGAAGTCGGAAGTATGCACGTTTGTAGGATATCCTAAAGGAACCAAAGGTTGGTTATTCTATAATCCCAGAGAGCAGAAAGTGCTAGTAAGCACCAATGCGATTTTTCTGGAGGAAGATTATATGATGGACCGAAAATCTTAAGAAAAGGTGATCTTAGAAGATATTCAAGAACAATCAATTCCAAATCCAAGTATGACCGAACTTGAGGAAGAACCGCCCTTACCAGACCCAGTAGTTACACCAGTGCCTCGTCGAAGTGGGAGAATAATCAGGCCCCCCGTTAGGTTCTCGTTCTTGGGAGAGTCTTGTTAGACCCCGACCCAGACCAATTCGATTAGTGTGCGATTAGTATGTGTTTAGTTCTAAGTGGGTTTAGTTCTCGTTGGGTTAGAAGTAATTAGTTTGTCTTGGACATAGCTTTCGGAATTTTGAGAACGTTTAGTATTAGTCGGACACACTCAGGAAGGCCTGAGTGCATGTGTAAGCTTGGGAGGATCGTATCGGTTTCGTGTGATTGTGATTTTGATTTCATTTGAATGATTTTTCTATGTGTTACCACTTTCGTCTTAAGCTCATTCGTGTTTAAAGCCCAAAAACCCAAGTTTTGGCCCAAAGAGGGTAAAATTGTCTTTTATGCACAAATGGACACAATTTTCGAGATCTCAAAACCATGTCAAAAATATACTTTTTGGAAACTAGACATTTCGATGATCGTTTTATCCTTCTTCGTCGAAGTCATTCGAGGCCCATAAGATCATGTTTTCGTCGTTTCAAAGTTCAAGTTAATTGGGTCCCATTTGCTAAGGTTTTAAGCCAAACCCTCATCTCTTTCATTCACTTTACCAAAATCCTGCAACTCTCTTAACCTAGGGTAAGAAACTTTCTTTCCCTTCCATTTCATTCCTCTTGCATGCTCTAGCTATAAATCTCCAAACAAGATTCCAAGGCTATCACCTTCTTCCATTCATCCTAAGCTCTCCATTGATGCAAACTTCTTGAAGTTCCAAGTTGGGCAAGAACTCCATTTCCTTCCTTTCCTTTTGTTTGGGCATTTCTAGGTAAGAGCTTCAACCCATATATTTCAAAGAGTTATTATGGTTCCTTACAATCTTGTTTTTCATTTGAAAACCTTTTTTGTGAAAATGGGTTTCTTGTTTTCAAGATTGAGTGAGTTTTGAATGATTTTCCTTGGGTTTATTTGTAGTGTTGGCTTAGCGTGTGATTAAAAGTGCTTGAAGAGGAGTGTTTAGCATTTGGGCAAGGCAAGTAATCTTTATAGGTTCAATGATGCACGTGTATTTTGATTCCATTGTGTTTTAAGAATTGTGCATATAAACTTGTTTACAAGCTTCATGACTATGTTTTTATTGGATTTGGATGTGTGAAATGGTGGAAATGAACCCTTGGTGAGCATGAAGGCTCAAGGGATTGTATGTGATTAATGGATGAGAAGAAGAAGAAAAATGTAGTGGAAGATGTGCAAGAGAAAGGCAATTTATGCACTCAGCGAGCACAGGCAGCAGCTTGTCTGCTCGAGCGACCAAGCCTCTGTTTGGTCCGAGCGTAGACAGAGAGTTGTCCGTTCGAACGCACCTTATATCCGCTCGAGCGAACTGTCTCGCTCGAGCGAACTGTGTCGCTCGAGCGAACTGTCATCACCTTATAAAGTTCGCTCGAGCGAACCTGCCAGATTCAGGAAGAAGAATTATTTCATTTTCTGTATTTTCTTGAGGTTGAAAAACTAGACTATGTTAAGGGTTTTGACTTGACGTTGTGTAAATGGAACTTCGAAATGCAACCCAACTTCGGGGACACCAATTCTTGTACATTCCGACATTTGGAGTCCCAATTACACAAAGGTCAATTAGCAGCTTTAACACATGCTTGTCAGATTTCGTGTTTGAATTCCGTTTTGGTACGATAAGTACCATTGTGTACTAGTTTTGGATTTCAAGTATAAGCTTGTTTTGAAGAATTGTTTCAAGAAAAAGGGGATCACTTCCTAAGCGTGTTATGCATATTAATTATGCCTTTGCTAGTCGTGTTCATCGTGTTTTGATAAGTGATTTCCCCCTTTCTATCTCGACATGTTTTGATAGTGTTTCGTGTGTTGTGTGCATTCATGAATTATGTAAACACCACTGAGCTTGGACTGCCCTTTCAGTTTGATCCACTGTCTGGGGGTCCTTAAATATGTGGACTGTCTGCAGACTGGTCGTGTATTTATTACACATCGTGCGTGTCCGGTTCCGCGGTCGGAATTCCCGTCTTTGTGGGAAATCGTGTCGTGATTATATTATGTATATCGTGCTTGTCGTGCGTGCTTGCTCTTTTCATTATATAAATGAGAGAGAAAGGATGGGCTATTTGTGGATGATGACTATTCATGATATATTATGTACTCATGCTAGTTTGTTTTAGTATCTCAACTCAATTAAATATTTCTGTAAATGTATCTCAGTCATTGTAGTAATTCAAATCAGGGATTTGCTTTTATGTTTCTATAACGTTTATTGTTTCATGCTTGCACCTAAATTGATTACCTGCCAAACCGTTGTGTTTGACCCTTGTTTGTTGGTGCCCAGGTGCAGGAGACGTTGCCTTTGAGGAGGAGCGTCAAGAGGAGGCTTGTGAGCCAACCCCTGTGAGAGAGTGGCAGCTCGACGATGTCATCTAGACGTCGGGCGGGTTCTTGAGTCTCGTCATCATTTTGTTTTGGGGTTCTTTTAATTATTTTGGAGAAGTGTATTGGCCTCTGTTGGCCTCTTATGGGTTGTAACAAAAACTTAACTTACTTTCGTGTTAGTCTTATAACTTGAACTACGTTGGGAATGCCATTTTAACTTCTTCCTTTGATACTATGTTTTGTTACTATTTGTTATAGCACTTAAAGATTTATTTGTGCTTATCATGATGTGTTTTGCTACACGCTTCCGCATACTTGATCGTGTGAGTCAGATTCCGCGTGTCTTTGGGAATCCTCACCGCGGGAACCTGTGGGAAGACAATGGTAAACACAATAGATCAAGGTCGCGGGTCCGGGGATCCGTTCTTGGGTCGCGACAGGACTGGTATCAGAGCGGGACATGTTTCAGGCACTTAAAAGAAACTGAAAAGGTCTTAGGAACGTGGCGAGGATTCGTGAGTTCGATAGATTCGTTGGTATAGGACCTTAGAAACCCTTCTACCATGATTATTGTGCACTAACTCTTTGTTTTACAGCGATATGCCTCCAAGAAAAGCTCCAAATCATCATGCTTCAGGCAGTCAGCAGAATGAGTCAGATGCATCTGAGACACCGACAACCACACAGTTTCAGGAACTTATGCAAGCAATGATAGCGCAACAAAGGCAAGCTAATGAAAACCAAGCAAGATTTCAAGAACAACTAACAAAGAAAGATGATGAAACGGCACAAGTTCAGAGGCAACTTTTGGAAGTACTTCAGAACAGGAACGTAGCACCACCCATGGGTCCACAGATTGTTATTCAAAATAGGGATCCTGACCCTAATGCACTATTTGAGAAGTTTAGGAAGAGAGCACCCAAGGAATTTTCGGGCAATGAGGACCTGTTAGTGGCAGATGACTGGCTAGTCAATACTGAGAAAATCTTCGATGTCTTCATGTGCACGGGAATACAGAAAGTCAACCTCACATCTTCACTATTCTATGGGCTTGCAGATAGGTGGTGGCAAACAGTCAAGGACCCATATGCAATGATGGCTGACGAAGAGGCATGGGCAGCATTCAAGACACAGTTTCAAGATAAATACATCCCCTCTCATGTCAAGCGGCAGAAGGCTATTGAGTTTCAGCAGCTCAAGCAAGGTAGCATGACGGTGCTAGAATATGTCACCAAGTTTGAAAGATTGGCTAGATATGCTACCGAGTTGATTGACACCGAAAAGAAGAAGATAACAAAGTTTTTGGAAGGGTTGAATCCGATCATCATGAAAGATGTCATAGGAGTAGTTCTACCAGCTACATATGATGAGACAGTCAAGCGGGCTTATACGTTTGAAGATATTAACAACATGATTGTTCAGGACAGGAAGTAGCACTATCAGCAGCAGAATCAGAGGCAACAACAGAGCAAGAAGCCAAGGCAAGAACAAGGTCCTGTGAGGCAGGGTTGTGGACATTGTGGCAAGAATCATGAAACACATGAATGTCGTAAGGCCATGGGTGCCTGTTTCAAATGTGGGGCTATGAACCATGCAATCAAGGATTGCCCATTACTTCAGAATCAAGGGAACATAAACCAGCAGCAGAGACAAATAGCTCCTCAGAACCAAGCACTAGTGCAGAATCAGATTAGACCACCTCAGCAGCAGTAGCAGGCTAGGCCACCAGCACAGAATCAGAATGGTCGTCCTCCGCAGCTGAACAGACATGGCCAAGGAAGGCAGAACCAAGTACCAAACAGACTACAGATGCATGGACGTTTGTATTATCTCAACCGTGCAGATGCTGAAGTTGCAGGAGACGTGGTAGAAGGTAAACTTCTTGTCTGTGGGGTAGAAGCCCAGATTTTGTTTGATCCTGGATCCACACATTCATTTTCATCTCCTAGTTTTGCTAAGATGATTGATGCACCATGTAGTGATTTGGATTAGATTTTAGTAGTGACCACTCCAGTACGGAAACAAGTTGTGTGTAGAACCCATTACCCTAGTTGTACTGTTTTGTTAGGAGATGTTAATTTACCAGCCAACCTCACTGTTTTAGACATGCATGATTTTGATGTCATTTTAGGCATGGATTGGTTAAAAGCATATCATGCCACCATGGATTGTTTTAGTAAGACCATCACATTCAGATTCCAAGGGCCACAGGCAGAATTGATATTTCAGGGGAACAGGAGAAAATCTCAGGCAGGGTTTATTTCAGTTTTGAAGGCAAGCAGATTAGTGCAGAGTGGGTGTCAGGCATTCATTGCGTTTATCACGGAGGATAAACAGTCCCAAGGGGTGGAGGATATCCCCATTGTGTGTGAATTTCCGGATGTTTTTCCAGAAGAAATCTCGGGTTTACCACCAATTAGAGAAGTTGAGTTCACAATTGAGCTCCTTCCAAGGACAGCTCCGATCTCGATTGCACCATACAGGATGGCTCCAGCAAAAATGGTTGAGCTAAAGCTCCAATTGCAGGATTTATTGAGCAAAGACTTTATTAGGCCAAGTGTTTCACCGTGGGGAGCACCGGTGTTGTTTGTGAAAAAGAAGGATGGAAGTTTGAGAATGTGCATTGACTACAGGAAGTTGAACCATGTGACTGTGAAGAACAAGTATCCATTGCCAAGGATAGACGAATTGTTTGACCAATTGCAAGGAGCAGCCTATTTTCCCAAGATAGACTTGAGGTCAGGGTACCATCAGTTGAGAGTTAGAGACTCAGATGTTCAGAAGACAGCCTTTAGAACAAGATATGGGCACTATGAGTTCTTAGTGATGCCCTTTGGTTTGACAAATGCACCCGCAGTCTTTATGGCTCTGATGAACAAGGTCTTTGCACCTTATTTGGATCACTCCACAGTAGTATTTATTGATGATGTCCTTGTGTATTCCAAGACTAAGAAGGAGTATGAAGAACATTTGAGGACAGCGTTGCAGCTCTTGAGGGACAACCAGTTATATGCAAAACTCAGCAAGTGCGAATTCTGGTTAGAGCAAGTTGCTTTTCTAGGCCACGTCATCTCCAGAGAAAGTTTAGCAGTTGATCCAGCCAAGATAGAGGCAGTTGTTAGTTGGGTGAGGCCAAGCAGTGTGACAGAAATTAGAAGCTTCTTGGGGTTAGCAGGCTATTACAGAAGATTTATCCAAGGTTTTTCGTCCATTGCAACCCCGTTGACAAATTTGACTAGGAAGAATGTCCCATTTGTGTGGACTGATCAATGTGAAACAAGTTTTCAAGAGTTGAAAGGAAGGTTAACCACCGCCCTAATCCTTACGTTACCTTCTAGCAACGGTGGATTTATTGTTTATACAGATGCTTCGAATGTGGGACTGGGTTGTGTATTGATGCAGGATGGCAAGGTGATTGCTTATGGCTCGAGACAGTTGAAGGACCATGAGAAGAATTATGCGACTCATGACTTGGAATTGGCAGCAGTTGTTTTTGCTTTGAAGATGTGGAGACAATATCTCTATGGAGAGAAATTTGAAGTCCATTCCGACCACAGAAGTTTACAATATTTGTTCTCGCAGAAGGATTTGAATATGAGACAGAGAAGGTGGATGGAGTACATCAAAGATTATAACTTTCCAATCAAGTATCATCCAGGCAAAGTGAATGTGGTAGCAGATGCTTTGAGCAGAAAATCAATAGTCATGGCCAGTTTGAGAGGAATGGGTGTCTTACAGCAGTTTGAAGAGTTGGGGGTAGAGGTGCAAACCCTGAGATTGGGTGCGATGTTAGCGAATATGACAGTATCAGAACCTACCTTCATCCAGAAGATCAAGGAAAATCAGTTGTAAGACCCAGACTTGGCAAAGATAGTGGAACATATTACAGAACGTCCAGACTTCAAGATGGTCAATGGGATATTGTATTTTCGTGACCGGTTGTGTGTGCCAAATGTGAATGATTTGAAGAGTGAAATAATGAATGAAGCTCACAGCACAAGATATTCTATGCATCCGGGTAGCACGAAGAGTACCATAATTTGAAGAATAGATTTTGGTGGAACAACATGAAGAGGGAGATAGCAGCTTTTGTGTCTCGTTGTCTAACTTGTCAGTTGATCAAGGCAGAGCATTAGAAGCCTCCAGGTTTGTTACAGCCTTTGGAGATTCCGGAGTGGAAATGGGAGCACATCACCATGGATTTCGTTTCCGGTTTGCCTAATACCAAGAAGGGAATAATGCGATTTGGATCATTGTAGATCATCTGACAAAGTCTGCTCACTTCATTCCGATGAAGACTGGGAATATGATGCATATGGCACCACTTGCGAAGCTATTTGTTGATGAAATTGTTAGTAAACATGGCCAGCCCGTCTCCATTACTTCAGACAGAGACAGTAGGTTTGTTTCAAAGTTTTGGAAAACTCTTCATGAGTCGATGGGTACCAAACTTCAGTTCAGTACAACTTATCATCCTCAGATCGATGGTCAGTCAGAAAGAACGATACAGACTCTTGAAGACATGTTGCCTGCTTGTGTATTAGATTTCAAGATTTAGTGGGATGAGTGCTTACCACTTTGTAAATTTGCGTATAACAATAGTTACCATTCGAGCATCGGTATGGCACCTTTCGAGGCACTTTATGGTAGAAGATGCAGAACTTCGGTTTGCTGGGAAGAAGTCGGTGAACGTAGTTTTCATGGACCGACGATAGTTGGAAAGACAAGTGACAAGGACAAGCTGATTCAGGAACGGTTGAAGATCGCCTGAAGTAGGAAGAAGAGTTATGCAGATACTCGCAGAAGAGAATTGCAGTTTCAGGTGGGTGACAAGGTGTTCTTGAAGATCTCACCAGTTAGAGTACTTTGAGGTTCGGACAGAAGGGCAAATTGTCTAGAAGGTTTATTGGTCCGTATGAGATTTTGAGCAAGATTGGAGATGTTGCTTATAGGCTTACGTTACCGCCGGAACTCTCCAGGGTACACAATGTATTTCATGTTTCTATGCTCAAGAAATATGTCTCTAGTCCTGCACACATTCTACAGCATGAGCCTTTGGAGATTCGGGAAGATGCCTCGTATGTGGAAAGACCGATCAAGATCATTGATACCAAGGAGCAAGAATTGAGAAACCGGACTATTCATTGGGTCAAGGTACTTTGGGAAAATCACGAGCCAAAGGAAGCCACCTGGGAATTGAGAGAGCAAGTGCAGAGGAAGTATCCACAGCTTTTACCAGAGGTAATTATTTGATTTATTTGGTGGACCAAATATCCTAAGGGGTGGAGGATGTTAGACCCCGACCCAGACCAATTCGATTAGTGTGCGATTAGTATGTGTTTAGTTGTCGTTGGATTAGAAGTAATTAGTTTTAGTCTTGGACATAGCTTTGGGAATTTTGAGAACGTTTAGTATTAGCCGGACACACTCAAGAAGGCCTGAGTGCACGTGTAAGCTTGGGAGGATCGTATCGGTTTCATGTGATTGTGATTTTGATTTCATTTGAATGATTTTTCTATGTGTTGCCACTTTCGTCTTAAGCTCGTTCGTGTTTAAAGCCCAAAAACCCAAGTTTTGGCCCAAAGAGGGTAAAATTGTCTTTTATGCACAAATCTGGACACAATTTTCGAGATCTCAAAACCATGTCAAAAATATACTTTTTGGAAACTAGATATTTCGATGATCGTTTTATCCTTCTTCGTTGAAGTCATTCGAGGCCCACAAGATCATGTTTTCGTCGTTTCAAAGTTCAAGTTAATTGGGTCCCATTTGCTAAGGTTTTAAGCCAAACCCTCATCTCTTTCATTCACTTTACCAAAATCTTGCAACTCTCTTAACCTAGGGTAAGAAACCTTCTTTCCCTTCCACTTCATTCCTCTTGCATGCTCTAACTATAGATCTCCAAAGAAGATTCCAAGGTTATCACCTTCTTCCTTTCATCCTAAGCTCTCCATTGATGCAAACTTCTTGAAGTTCCAAGTTGGGCAAGAACTCCATTTGCTTCCTTTCCTTTTGTTTGGGCATTTCTAGGTAAGAGCTTCAACCCATATTTTTCATAGAATTATTTCGGTTCCTTAAAATCTTATTTTTCATTTGAAAACCCTTTTTGTGAAAATGGGTTTCTTGTTTTCAAGATTGAGTGAGTTTTGAATGATTTTCCTTGGGTTTATTTGTAGTATTGGCTTAGCTTGTGAGTAAAAGTGCTTGAAGAGGAGTGTTTAGCATTTGGGAAAGGCAAGTAATCTTTATAGGTTCAATGATGCATGTGTATTTCGATTCCATTGTGTTTTAAGAATTGTGCATATAAACTTGTTTACAAGCTTCATGATTATGTTTTTATTGGATTTGGATGTGTGAAATGGTGGAAATGAACACTTGGTGAGCATGAAGGCTCAAGGGATTGTATGTGATTGATGGATGAGAAGAAGAAGAAAAATGTAATGGAAGATGTGCAAGAGAAAGGCAATTTCTGCACTCAGCGAGCACAGGCAGCAGCTTGTCCGCTCGAGCGACCCTTGGGTCCGCTCGAGCGACCAAGCGTCCGTTTGGTCCGAGCACAGACAGAGAGTTGTCCGTTCGAGCGCACCTTATATCCGCTCGAGCGAACTGTCTCGCTCGAGCGAACTGTCATCACCTTATAAAGTTCATTTCGAGCAGACCTGCCAGATTCAGGAAGAAGAATTATTTCATTTTCTGTATTTTCTTGAAGGTTGAAAAACTAGACTATGTTAAGGGTTTTGACTTGACGTTGTGTAAATGGAACTTCGAAATGCAACCCAACTTCGGGGACACCAATTCTTGTACATTCCGACATTTGGAGTCCCAATTACACAAAGGTCAATTAGCAGCTTTAACACATGCTTGTCAGATTTCGTGTTTGAATTCCATTTTGGTACGATAAGTACCATCGTGTACTAGTTTTGGATTTCAAGTATAAGCTTGTTTTGAAGAATTATTTCAAGAAAAAGGGATCACTTCCTAAGCGTGTTATGCATATTAATTATGCCTTTGCTAGTCGTGTTCATTGTGTTTTGATAAGTGATTTCCCCCTTTTTATCTCGACATGTTTTGATAGTGTTTCGCGTGTTTTATGTATTCATGAATTAAGTAAACACCACTGAGCTTGGACTGCCCTTTCAGTTTGATCCACTGTCTGGGGGTCCTTAAACATGTGGACTGTCTGCAGACTGGTCGTGTATTTATTACACATCGTGCGTGTCCGGTTCCGCGGCCGGAATGCCCATCTTTGCTTGCTCTTTTCATTATATAAATGAGAGAGAAAGGATGGGCTCTTTGTGGATGATGACTATTCATGATATATTATGTACTCATGCTAGTTTGTTTTAGTATCTCAGCTCAATTAAATATTTCTGTAAATGTATCTCAGTCATTGTAGTAATTCAAATCAGGGATTTGCTTTTATGTTTCTAAAACGTTTATTGTTTCATGCTTGCACCTAAATTGATTACCTGCCAAACCATTGTGTTTGACCCTTGTTTGTTGGTGCCCGGGTGCAGGAGACGTTGCCTTTGAGGAGGAGCGTCAGGAGGAGACTTGTGAGCCAACCCCTGTGAGAGAGTGGCTGCCCGACAATGTCATCTAGACGTCGGGCGGGTTCTTAAGTCTCGTCATCATTTTGTTTTGGGGGTTCTTTTAATTATTTTGGAGAAGTGTATTGGCCTCTGTTGGCCTCTTATGGGTTGTAACAAAAACTTAACTTACTTTCGTGTTAGTCTTATAACTTGAACTACGTTGGGAATGCCATTTTAACTTCTTCCTTTGATACTATGTTTTGTTACTATTTGTTATAGCACTTAAAGATTTATTGGTGCTTATCATGATGTGTTTTGCTACACGCTTCCGCATTCTTGATCATGTGAGTCAGATTCCGCGTGTCTTTGAGAATCCTCACCGCGGGAACCTGTGGGAAGACAATGATAAACACAGCATATCAAGGTCGCGGGTCCGGGGATCCGTTCCGGGGTCGCGACAAGTCTTACGAGGCAATCCCGGAAGAACTGGAACAGGATCCCTGTAAATATGATGAAGCAATTAATGACATAGATTCGGGACATTGGCAAGATGCTATGAAAGTTGAGATAGAGTCTATGTACTCTAATCAGGTGTAGACACTTGTGGACTTGCCTGCCAATATCAAACCTATTGGGTGCAAGTGGGTCTACAAAAGAAAAAGAGGACCAGATGGAAGAGTTGAGACCTTTAAGGGTAGGCTTGTTGCGAAAGGGTATACTCAGAAAGAGGGTATCGATTATGAGGAAACCTTCTCGCCGGTACCCATGCTCAAGTCCATCCGGATTCTCTTATCCATTGCAGCTCATCTCGATTACGAGATTTGGAAAATGGATGTCAAGACTCGTTTCTCAACGGCCATCTTGAGGAAGACATCTATATGATGCAGCCAGACGGTTTTATAGCAAGTAACCAAAAGCAAAGATTTTTCAAGCTGCAGAAGTCCATTTATGGACTGAAGCAGGCATCCCGAAGCTGGAACATCCGTTTTGACTAGGTAATCAAATCATTTGGTTTTAGTCAAAATCCGGATGAGTCATGTGTGTACATGAAAAATGAAGGTGACAGGGTAGTTTTTCTGATTTTATATGTCGACGACATCCTTCTCCTTGGGAAATATATAGGAATGTTGTCAACGGTAAAAGTTTGGTTAGGAAAGACTTTTGAAATGAAGGACTTGGGAGAAACTAGTTACATCCTAGGGATCAAACTCTATCGAGACAGAAAAAATAGGATGATTGGCTTATCTCAAGCTGCTAACATAGATAAGGTACTTGTACGATTTGCTATGCAGGACTCCAAGAAGGGTATCACGCCTTTCAGGCATGGAGTGCACCTTTCCAAGGATCAGGGTCCCAAAACCCCGGAGGAAAAGGAGAAGATGAGAGCAATTCCTTACGCTTCGGCTGTCGGTAGTCTCATGTATGCTATGCTATGTATTAGACCGGATATCTGTCATGCAGTGGGCTTAGTCAGTAGATATCAGTCTAACCCAGGTCCTGACCATTGGACTGTTGTAAAATGTATCATCAAGTACTTGAGAAGAACTAGAGATTACATGTTGATTTACGGCAGTGATGAGCTGATTCCAGTCGCATACACAGATTCTGACTTTATGTCAGATAAGGATTCCAGGAAATCTACCTCTGGTTATATGTTTATGCTTGGCGGAGGAGCTATCAGCTGGAGGAGTATTAAACAGAAATGTATCACAGATTCCACTTCTGAAGCTGAATATGTAGCGACTTGTGAAGCAGCTAAGGAAGCAGTATGGCTCAAAAGATTCCTTTTGGAACTTGGAGTGGTACCTTTGGCGCGACAGCCGCTCACAGTTTACTGTGACAGCAGCGGGGCAGTCGCCTAGTCCAAGGAACCCAGGAGCCATAAAAGCCAAAAGCACGTATAGAGGAAATAACACTTGGTCAGAGAGATTGTGCAGAGAGGTGATATTGCAATCACCAAGATAGCCTCTGCGGACAATCTGGCAGATCCATTTACTAAGCCTTTGACCACCAAGGTTTTTGAGCAGCATGTAGACGGGATGGGCATGAGATGCAATCCTGATTGGCATTGAGCCTAACTGGGAGATTGTTAGTTTTATGGTCTCAATACCAAGGGTATATGATGTAATAAATTGATTAATTTCTTTATTTATCAATATAATTCATGTTTTTCCTTTCATGAGATGAATGGTGTTTTATATACTTGTACATAACCAATACAAAAGACATGATGGCTCATGAGATGAACTGGAGTCCATGAGTATACTAGATGTAATACATGTGTATGGATGAGATCCACATACAGGAGACATGTATTGCAAATCTTATACTCAAATATCTTCACAACCAGTGATGAGATTGGACATCTCATCTGACAAGGTTGCAGTGCCTTGATCACTATGAGATAGTGTGATTTGTCTCGATCATCGAAATGTAAGATTCCGGATCATGGTGCTGGTACATTGGATGTATTGAAGGACCATGAGAAGCACCTTATATACACTGTCTTTATTTTAAGGTCTGCTCTCATAATTCCCTAGCAATAGGCTCATAATCCTGAGACATTAATGAACTCAAGTTTCTATCTATTCATTTGCTTTGAGTCACCAATGGGTGAGGCCAATTGTAGGTCAACACCTCGGTGATTTGGGTATGTGGTAGTAGAGTTGTGGGAACATTCAATGGTCAAGATGTAATCTATCTTCAATATCCCCTTGTGCCAATTAATGGATTTATCATTGGTAAGTGCGCACCCATTCTAGTTAAGAGTTAATTGGATCGGTACCAAATGATCATTATAATTAATTGGGGATCAAGGATAATAAGATATGGATCTAATTTGGTGGACAGGTCCATTTGATCCATGGATATAGATGGAGGGGCCTACTTGTGGTACTGAGGAAGTTTAGGGTCTTCATTGTAATTTATTCCTAAGATTGGAGTGCAATTGCATTTATATAGTGGAGTTATTTGCAATTAACTGTGGGCCCGGATTGCACATGAGATGTGGGGTCGCGTGTCCCAGTTGGAGCCAGCTTTCAAGGAACCCCTAGTGGTCCCCACGCTAGCCCAAATTATTAGAAAAATACTAATTCTACTTGAACTCTAAAAGGCAGGTTACTATTTCTATTTGAAGTAAGACTTCTAATAGTGGTAATAGTAAGCTACTAATTATTAATGGAAGTAAGACTTCTATTTTAATTAGAAAGGAGAAAGCTACTAATTGTTGTGGAAGTGAGACTTCTATGGCAACTAGCAAGGGAGAAGTTTACTATTTTGTAATGAGAGTTAAACTTCTATTTCAAATAGGAAAAGAGGAGGTGTGGAGGGCTATAAATAGAGGAATCATCCCCTCTTGGTCGTGCATATTACATACAGCCACTTCAGCCCCTTTGTGCAAGAGTTGCATAAGTTCTCTTCCTCTCTAAGTTCCCCTCTCTTTCACCCTTAGTTCCTTAGAGTTACTAGTTGGGTTTTCTCTTGAAAAATCCACCATCTTCTTGAGAAAAGAGATCTAATACGGGTCATAGCGTGGAAGATCAAAAGGAGTTGGAGATTCTGAATTGGATAGTGAAGGTGTTCATCATCAAAGTTAAGAACTCAAATTCTCCATTAGAGCACAACAAAGCTCCAAAGGTATATCTACATCCTTGTATGCTGTAGATTTCGTGGTTGCATGTTTATGTGCTATTTTCTATCTCTTAGAGAGGTTATGATGGTGTACATGGTTTATGAGATTGAGGGATTACATCCTGGATTGGGTTTTGATTGCCTTCTAAATAGATGATCCCTGCATCAAGTGGATCAAAAGTTTTTGAAACCTATATGGAAGGCCCACCTATATTCCAATAGGGAGATCATCCCTTAGTGAGGAATCTTTAAGTAATGGATGCTCGGCGAGAAAGTCTGCTAGGGCTTGGCCTTTGATTGTTTTTTTATGGTACATAATATCGAATTGCGACAGAAGGATGAACCATTTTTCCAATTGGGCATTGAGAGAAACTACTCTTGTGGCAAGGACCTTTAAGAGATTGATCCTCGAAATCATAGTGTGTTGGATAGCAGATAGTGACGTAGCTTTTGTACGGCGAATATCACTACAAGGCATTCTTTTTCTATTGGAGAGTAGCGATGCTCTACACCTATCAACATGCGGCTGAGGTAATATAGGGCAACTTCTTTTCCTTCATCGTTTTCTTGTGCTAGTAGAGCGTCCAAAGAGTAATTAAGAGCTCTTGTGTACAAGGCGAATGGTTTTCTAGTTGTGGAGGCAGCCAACACTAGAGGTTTAGTTAGGTATGTCTTGATGTCTTGAAATGTGACTTCACATTCAGCATCCCAAACAAAGTCCACACCTTTCTTCTTTAGGCGAGAGAATGGACGACACTTCCCTGACAGATTGGAGATGAACCGTCGAATGTATGCCAACCTTCCTTGAAGCCCTTTTAGTTCTCTTAGGGTTCTTAGAGATGAAATTTCTAGGATAGCCTTGACTTTGGTGGGGTCAAGTTCTATTCCGCCTTTCCGAATGATGAATCCGATAAACTTACCTAATGAGACACCGAAGAAGCACTTTAGTGGATTCATCCGCAGTTTGTGTTGCGAAGTTGGAGGAAGACTTCTCGAAGATCTTTGAGATAGTCTTCTTTTCTTCTACTTTTGACAGCGAGGTCATCAACATAACATTCGACCGTCTTGTGCTACATATCTTGTAATATTTTCACCATAGCCCTCTAATATGTTGCACCCGCATTTTTCAGACCAATGGCATGACTGTGTAGCAATACACACCAAATGGAGTCCAAAATGATGTGTGTCTTTCATCTTCAAGATGCATCTTTATCTGATTGTATCCAGAGAATCCATCCATGAATGTCATTCGCTCGAATCCGTAGGTGTTGCCGATCATCACCACTGGTATAGGGAGCGGAAATTCATCTTTAGGGCAAGCATTATTCAGGTCTCTATAGTCAATACAGACCCTGATCTGCCCCTTTTTCTTTGTCACAGGGATGATGTTGGCCAACCACTCAGGATGTTGTTCCTCGCGGATGAAGCCAATGCTTTTGAGTTTCTGAACTTCTTGTTCAATTTTGTCCATCACATCAGGACAAAATCTTCTTTAGCCCTGTTTGACAGGCTTGATGTCTTTTTGTAAGTTGAGTTTGTGGACTGCTATTTTGGGGTCTAAGCCAGGCACTTCAACGTAAGACTATGCAAAACAATCAACGAACTCACGAAGAAAAGCGATATACTCGGGTAACTCATCATCCTTTATATTCTTACTTATGAATACGGGACGTTGGTTATCAGGTGACCCCAAGTCTATCTTTTGAACATGATTTTCTGTTGGAAGGTTTGAAAGTGGTTCCTCCACAATGTTTTTGGAGGCTTCCAACTTAACAAGACCTTATGGAGTTCCAAAGGCATTTACAGACCAAGGCTTTGCTTTGGTTCATGGGTCTTCTTGATCGGTATTCTTCTCAAGACTGGCAATGAGATGATCACAATCACTTGTTGAAACTGGGTCGAAGTAAGGTACTTCTTTAGGAGATGATGGTTCTTCTGGGCTAGAAAACCGTGCGTCTGTGTCATCGGACAATTCCTCTTTATTGTCAAAGAAATCATACCAATTGGAAGAGCTTCCTGAATCCTTAATAGGTGACTCCTCAAAGAGATATCCAGGGAGACTAATTTCTTCATGGACACAAGATGTTGAGGCTTGGTCGGCGAAACGACTTTGTAGCCTTTGTGTCAACTGTCTCATGGGAGTGTCAGGATCATACCCCAACCCGTATGAAGACTTGTCTATGTGACGATGGAGTTTCCAATCCTCAAGTTGACTTTTGGTCAGGGTGGGTTCCAATGGTGTGAGAATACCATGACCACCTCCCAAACTGATTGGGTTTTGAGCATCATAGCCCATTTTCTTCATGATAGCTTGTGCCATTGGACTATACAGGAATAGTGGAGGCATACCTTCATTTTGGAAAGGTTCAAGCAAAGAATTTGGTGAAGAGGTTTCTGATTTGTGGAAGAAGATTGTTTTTTTCTTTTGCCGGAGTTGCCGGAACGTCGAAGGAAGATGATGTAGGGTTTCTACATCAGCAGGTGTCTCCAATGGAGTGAGGGCAGGTTGAACTTGTTGAGTATCAGCTTGGCTTGAAAGTGTATCGTCTACTGGCTCTGAATCCAAGTCTGTGTCTTGCATGATAGACACGAAAGAGATAACAAACTTGCCCCCAGCCTTTTGTTTGGTCTTCTTTGCTTTGGTGATGATTACCAAAGGCTTTGAAGGTTTGAAGGAGACAACGAAGGGAGAATGAATGCTCTTTTCGGTTTTGCCGGAAGGTTTGTTTTCTTTTGATGATTGTTGAGGAGCCTTGCCCTTATCTTTCTGGAGATTTTCGGCAAAGGGAGATGTTTCTTCCTCATTTTCTTCTTCTTCATCTTTGTACATCTGAGCATCTACAAAATGGACGTCTTTGCCTTTGAAGGGCTTTTTATCTGCAAACACTAGATGGATTAAGCCGTCGTTGCCAACGAACTTGATGCACTGGTGTAAAGTTGAAGGGAGGACAACATTCTCGTGTATCCAGGGGCATCCAAGAAGGATATTGTAGCATGAAGGGGTTCTTATTGCGTACACAGTGACTTCAGAGATAAGATCATCGATTTACAATTTGAACCTGATTTTGCTGATAGGCCTTTGAGCACTCCCATCTTATCCAAAGATGGATACAGACTTGTGACTCAGCTTGCTAGGTGGGATGCCGAGCTTTCGAGTGCCGAAGTAGAAATGAGGTTGAGTGCAGAACCGGGGTCGATCTGGACTCTGTGTTTTGGCATTTCTTTGACATACCCTGTGAAGTACAAGGGTCGGTTGTGCTTTGTATCGCCTAGCAGGAGGTCATCCTTATCGAAGGCAATTGTTGCACTCGCTGGTTTTTGAACTGAGAGGCAGTCGATGCTTGATCTCTCAGTTTTTCTCTTTTCTCCCTTCGAGGAAGTATTTGATTTTTTGACCCTGTGGCTGATTTTAATTTGTAGGACTTGTGGGGCATGTTTGTCGACATCTGCATTCAGTCTTTGCAGTTCTGAAATGAGACTATCACGAGTTTGTGGAGACATTCGTAAGAAGTCAAGGATGTGCAGTCGTGCAGGTATGTGTTTGAAGTGCGCAATCAAGTCGTACTTGAAAGCCTCCTTCGGGCCTGCATTTTCATTATTGTTGCCACTTGGGGCATTTACAACTTATTTTCCAGAAGGATTTACATAAGAAAAAGAAGGTTGGTTGTAGTTTTTGTGGTAGTCCCGGCCAGAGCGAGTACCTCTACCAATTTCAAGAGCTTCTGGAGAAGGGTCTTCTTTTGGAAGATCACTCTCGGGATCAAGGGGTTGATCCTTGTCATTTGCTGAAGACGTCTCTGTAGCAGTATTGTCGTCTTCAGTGATCGCGTTGCATGGAGCATTTTCCGGGAACAAGTCCTGAACAACATCTAGTAACTTCTCTTCTTCATTGAGTAGTTTATCGGTCCAGACATCGCTTATGAGATCGGGTATCTGGGACCAGTTGACCGGATTTTCATTGAAGAAGACTTCATTGGTGGGAGCTTCTTCGAGATGATCAGCAGGAATAGGCTTGAGTTCCGACGTCTCAGTTTCAGGAGACGAAGGCTGAGAAGATGATATCTCTGTGGAAGTCACCTAAGGAGATGTAGCTGCAGAAGATATGCTACCGGACGTAGTCTGAGAATCTGAGGCCTCGACAGACGAAGCTTCAAAGGCACTATCATCCGGAACTACCGCATTGCAAGCAGCGCACTGTTCAGATTCAAACTCGTCTTCAAATGTGAGGGGATCATCAATCCAACATTTTTCTTCATTTCCCGGGGTTACCGGAGGAGATGTCTGTAAATTTTTCGGGATTTCCGGTTCTGGATTTTTATTATGACGAAGGTCGTTGATGCGATCTTGCTCCCGCTCTATGGCAAGACGTTGCAAGATTCTTGCATATTCTTCGAGATCGGGCATAGGGGCCAAATCTTCTTCGTCATCTGCTCCTTGTGGTTCATCAATGTTGGGTTCCACTGGAGCGCTTGCTTATGCTGGATCAACAACACTTTCTTGAATAGCTTCTTGGTCTTCTTCATCATTAGACCAAGATCATTGTGGCTGTAATGGGTTATACCAGACTACTGGCATAAAATGAGATTCGGGAATCCATTCCTAATTGGAGAGGTATTCTCCTATTTCAAGGGATTCTTCCCACTCATCGGTATCACTAGCAGTATCACTGGACTCGTACCCATCGATGGAGAATCCAATTACTTAGTTGCAAGAGTACGATGCCCCCTGCGTAGTTTCATTTTTGTAATGAGGTGGCATGAAATCGCCAAGGGTGAATTTTCTTACCACCTTTGAAGTTTTGGATTCTTCCATTGCCCCCAGTGAAGCAGCGGAAGAGGTCTCTGCCATTTCAGGGACTTCTTGCTGAGTCTTTTCCCGCTGTTTAAGCTTGCGGAGTTGTCTTTTGGCTTGCCTTCACTGTTGAGCGGTAGGCTTTGTTTTGACGATCTCCTAATTTTCATCTTCTAAGAGATCGGGATGCACCCATATGGGTTATCCGTCTGATGTTGGATAAGGAACCAACTCTTGGGACGTTTGAGTCATTTTTATCACCCTGAAGGAAGTAGTGATCTTTTCCTTTGGTGACTTGGAAGTTTGTCCATATGACACCATGTTGATGGAGGTAGACCCATAGTTTTTGTCAAAGGTGAAGATTCCATTTTTCCACATCTTGTTGATCTTCTCTCTCACAACGAAGCATTGATCGAGAGGATGTGAGACCATCTGGTGGTATGGACAAAACCGGGGATCATTGGTTTTGCCAACATCTCCTGGTCTTTGGGCTCGGGTAAGGTGAGTTTACCGTTTTCTATGAGAGCCGCAAAGATTTCTTCAATATCTTCATCGAACGGGCATTTCTTCTCTACTTGTTCTTTGAAGGCTTCAGAGAGTTCAGGTTTCTTACCTGTAGTTTTGTTTTCAGCTTTCTTTGGCTGCTGTGGAACTGACTTGGTTTTTACATTAAGAACCTCCTTTTTCTTTGGTTTCGAGGTCGTAATGGCGGTCGGCTATTTCTTTGATGATTTCTGACTATTGAGGTCTTTGATCACCGTTTCAGTTTCCATAGCTGCTTCTAGAAGTTCTCCCAGGTTTTTTAATTTGTTGACGATAATCATAGAGCGGATCCTTGCTCTCATGTTGTTACGGCAGATGTTGACCAGTGACGCTTGTGGCAGTACATCTGAGCACTTGTACGTCATTGCCTTCCACTTGTGAACGAAGTCGTATGTTGACTCATTCTCTCCCTGTTTTAGGCTGCAGAGCTGTGCCATAGTAATAGGGTGATCTCCACCTTTAAAGTGGGCGAGGAAGCGTGTCTCCAAAATGGCCCAGTTTTGGATGGAATCCTCCGGCAGAGTGGAGTACCAATCGAAGGTCGTACCTTTAAGGGTGCTTGCAAAGAGACAGATCTTGAGGGCGCCTTGGTCTGCAATAGCTCCCGTCAAGATCTTGAAGTGGATGATGTGCTGTCTGGCTGAACCTTTCCCCGTATACGTTTGGAGAGTATGTTGTTTGAAATATGCAGGGAATGGAACCGAGTCCATCACTCCATCCATAAGGGATATGGTGGCTTGATCCCATGTTCCTTCAACGTATCCTCTTCTTTTGCTTTAGCGAGGATATCGTCAATGTCCTTTTTGATAAGGGCTCGTGATTCACTGTTTTCCTCGTCATCTTGATGACTTGGAGGAGTTTCGTTGTTCGGTAGACGCTGGAAAGTGTGGAGGAGGTTTTCCATTAGAGCCTCAATTCTCTGTTGTCCCTGCTCCAACTGTTGGATGCGTGCTGTTACGTCATCATGCGGTGGAGGCTGCTCAGCATTTGTAACCAGGATGTTCATCCTTCGAGAGTCGAATAAGGATATCGTCTTGGTGACTGAGCTGGAGCTCAATCTTTTGGATGAAGAGTTCGAGGAGCGGTTACTCTGATGTCCTTGGCTCGAAGGAGCGGGAGAAACCTGTTGATGTCTTCGTGTCCGGGAGACGCTGCGAGTCACCGGTCGTCTGACATCAATTTTGGTTGCTGACTTCTTGCGTCTTCAGGTTTTGCCAACCATATAGACAAAAACAACTTGGTCGGGTCTTTCTTTTTCGAACCATTTTTTAGAGACCTGAAGGGTAGAATGTTGGGTTCTTTGCTTCTCTAGTCTCTTTTGTCGATATGTCGCACGGTGACGTATACGACGAGCAATTTGAGCTTTGGTCAGTGTGCTTTGGCAATGAAGGATGTAGTCCCCCGTGCACAACAACCAAGCTTATCTTCTTTGAAGCTGGGCATGGACAGGATCCGGACACAGTCCTTTGCCTATCGCAGTGAGGCTTTGGATTTTAGAAGTTTGGCCTCTGTTGAGATGAAGGGTTGACTTGTAGGAGTGTAGGCCTTAGCAGGTTCTTACAGTGGCCTGGTGATGCATGACTTGATTTTGGGCTTGTAGGATGTAAGACCCCGACCCGAGTGAACCCGATTAGTACTAATTAAGTTGCGTGTTAGTTCTAATATTGATTAGTGATTTTGGCTAAGTTGGATTCGGAATAGCTTTTGTTATAGTTCTGGGGAGTTTTGGTTGTCTTGTGATTAGTGGGACCCTTTTGGGGTTTTTCTTTTTATGGCATGGCATGTGCTCGAGGATTTATCAGAGAATTTTGCATTCATGGTTTTAATCCCATTTTATTGGTATTGTTATTCCATACAACTTTCACGTTGATCCCGTCCCCGTTTGAGATCCCGAAACCCGATTTCATAGCCTTGAGGGCAAAACAGTCATTGCACACAAAATCTATACCCCAAAACTTGATATTCCCAAAACCCGCGAAACATACACTTTTTGGAAACTAGATATTTCGACGATCATTTCTTCCTTCTTCGTCGAATTCATCCGAGGTCCCGAAAGAGATGATTTCAGCCCAACTAGTGCCTTTAGTAGTGGGACCCAACTCATTGTTAACATAGGGAAGCCACTCTTCATTCCATTCCTTCTTCATGTTCCAGCACAAGAGGAGAGCTTAGGGTTTTCCTTGCAACTCTTCTTCTTCTTCTTCTTGCTCCTCCATCTCCAACCCACACTAATCTTGCACCAAACTTGAAATGGAAATCACCATCTTCTTCCTCATCTTACAAGCTTCATCTTGATATCATTTGTGGAGAAATCGTACAACCTTGAGACCTCCCTTGAGCTAGCCCTCTTCATTTGAAGGTCATCCAAGTAAGTAACCCTCCGCATCTCCTAGATTAGTGTTCCTCTAGCTCTT
Source organism: Cinnamomum chago (assembly GCA_038049695.1). Taxonomy (NCBI): domain Eukaryota; kingdom Viridiplantae; phylum Streptophyta; class Magnoliopsida; order Laurales; family Lauraceae; genus Cinnamomum; species Cinnamomum chago. The sequence continues at coordinate 39,101,623 of CP142461.1, forward strand.
GATAAGCTCCATTTACATTATTGAAAGTTCTATCCTTTTCATTCTTGGTTTGACCCATTCTAGGGTTTGTTTTGGGGATTTTTTATTGTAGCTTGGAAGTGAGCTTAAGAGGTGTTTAGAGGCTTGATTTTTGGCTAGCTTGGACCTAAGGCAAGTGAATGATTGGGGTGTTTTTGGGTTTTACATGGTTTAGTGAAACATTAGTGATCTTCTCATGCTTTTATTATTTTCATTATGGAAATAAATGTTATTGATGGAGTATTAAAGGATGCATTTATGGTCATAAAGATATGTTAGCTCATAGCATTTAATTCTTCTTGTTTGGTTCCAAATGTATCTTTGTGAAATGGTGTCCTTCTTCTTCCCTTCTTATAATGAATATGTTATTAATGGAGGAGAGAATGGGATGAATGTGATGAAAGGATTTGATGTAGTTTGCTTGAAGTATCAGGCTCCTCATTTGGTGTAGAAAAGGGGCTAAAAGGGAGTTGTAGAAGGAAGGGATAGAGGGGAGCTGAACTGGTCCAGAATCAGTTCCTGGATAGTTCGCTCGAGCGACCATGACACTTCGCTCAAGCGACCTGTCCAGAAAAGGGTTCGGAGCATTCCAGTAGCTGGGTCGCTCGAGCGCACCCTTGGTCGCTCGAGCGGACATCCCAGAACTCATTCCTGAGAGTTGTTCGTTCGAACGCATTTAAATATTCGCTCGACCCAATGAGTTCGTTCGAGCGAACCCACCCAGACAGCCATTCCAGAGAGCGAGGGGCCCCATTGGGCAAGGCTATGTTTGGGACGATGTTTAACTATTTCAATGTTTGGGTCTATTCTCTGGGAACCCCTCGATGGCAAGGAGATTTGCTAAACAATGTATGAGGCCATTCGTGGAAAGAAACCATATCACAAAGATTTCATTCGAAGTTTTGAAACTTCAAGGTGCATAAGGAGCCCGGAATGTCTTCTAACTCGAGGAGTACCAAGTCTTTATTATAATCGACATACGGGATCCCTATACACTAAATAGATCTTGAAACCAATATTTTACCCAAGATTGTTATAGTTCATTGTTTCACTTCATTCCAAGATTTATATTATATGATTTATTTTCCCGAATGCATGATAGTTACACTAGTAACATGGACTTGTCCCGAAGAGTATTGCCCGACATGAAATGAAAGTTATGCATTTGAGTATTCTTGCCCCGTTCATTTATTTACTTGAACTTGATGTATTTTGCATATGTCTCGATTTGTTGGTTAACCTATGAGTCGGCATCACTAAGCTTGGATACCTTGTCGGTTTGATCCACCGACTTGGAGATCCCTTTCCCGTCCCGCCAGCTGCAGTTTGGATCCCGATACCCGGTTCGCTACCTGGTCCCGTCCCGTATATTTATATTGTATATATGATTTGCGTTGAATCTCCTCACCTTGTGTGACTGAGATCAACGTCCCGTTATACTGTTGTCACTTTAGTGATAGAGGACTTAACTTTATGTGATTGTCATCTTGTTAGTTTCCGATTCCTTGGATACCTTATATGTTTTATCTTGTTTACTTGTTTTCTAGCAAATGATTTATCTACTTTATGAGAGTTCTTGTTTAAACAGATTTTTATGCTTTTCAAGATATTTCCTTTATTATATGTTGTTATATCTTTCACTCTCTTGCCAGACCGTCGTGTCTGACCCATTTGCTTTGGTACTCAGGTCCCGTTGCCGGCTACCTTGAGGAGGAGCCGGAGGAGCCGGTAGGTGAGCCGCAACTGTTAGGGATTTTGTATTTGCAATTTGATGGATGCATTTTCAGTTTAGCATCATTTGAATTTTCACACATGCATTGTTTTAGAAAATCTTGAAATCTGGTTTCATACATGCTTTGGATTTTAAGACTTGTAGAATTAATCACTTATGCATGTTTTGTTTCTAAACTTGGATGCATTGGTTTTAGAATCCAAACTCTTTTGAAAACCTAATTCTTTGTGCATTACTTTTGAGAAATCAAATTGAGGTTTTAGGTTTGTTCCTTGCATACTCTCATCATTTTCAGAATCACTTTTGTATGCATTCAAATGTAAAAAGAGTTTTAGAAATCAAGCAAGCCTTTGGTTTTAAAATGTCGAATCATTTTTAGGCTTTTTGTGTTTCATGTTTTTAAACATCTTGGTTTGATTTAAAACATGTTTTCAAGCTTGATTTATTGGCCCAAAAAAATCCTCTCTAAGAAAAACCTTAAAATGTGGAAAAAATAGGATTTTTTGTCCCAGGGGGTCAACCTGCAGTGTGGCAGGTCGACCTGGCCAGGGACCCGGGTCGACTTGGCCAGGGACCCGGGTCGACCTGGCCAGGGACCCGGGTCGACCTGGCACACTGCAGGTTGACTGGTTCCTGAAGCTCCAACGGTCAGAAATTGAGCCGTTGTGTAGGGCAGGTCGACCCCCCCCCCCCTTTTGCCAAGTCGACCTGGGACTAGCCGTTGAACTGTTTTTTGGTATAAAGTCCATTCATTTCCCATCTTTCAAAAGGCTTGACACATGAACTTTTGAGACCATTTTGGAGCCAAAGAAAGGGGAAGAAGTTGGAAAGGCTAGAGGGCTTTTTGGGAATCAAATGCTTGAGTTTTTAAAAAGGTACATCTTACTAGTATTTTAATTTCCATTAAAATGAAATTCATACATGCTTAAATCTTTGTATTTTCACTTATGCATGATTTCTAGAGATGTTTTGCAAACTCATTATCATCTTTGGAATATTAAGAATGGTTTGCAAACTCTCTTGACTAATTCACATGCTCTTAGACTTTAATACTCATACAACTTGTTTTAGCTCATGTCTTTAAGTTGTTTGAATCTTTCATGTGATTAGTATTTGTAAGTCCATGGGGATCCGAACCCTAGAGGGGGGGGTGAATAGGGTGAGCTTCTTTTATGACCAATTTTAACAATTTTAACTTCTTTAAAACAAACTAGTCACAAGTGATGATTATCAAACAAAATGCGGAAGCTTAAAGAAAACAATCACCACATAGCAAGCACCATCACACAAGGATTTATAGTGGTTCGGCCTCAATGCCTACATCCACTACCGGCTTGTGAACCAACACCCCACCGGATTTCCACTATTTATGCTTTTCAATAGGCTAAGCAATAACCTTTACAATATGCTTTTCAAGGCTAAGCAATAACCTTTACAATGATGTTTTTCAAGGCTTAACATCAACCTATACACTATGCTTTTATAGGCTAAGCAATAACCTCTTCAACCATAGGTTGGTTATCTCACTAAATTAGTGTCTAACATACACTTGATGGAGATTCAATTAAGCTCATTACAATGCCTCTTAATTAGGCGGATATGGAAGTGAAAAACTAATACACACTCACACTATGAATGCAAAGATGAAAGTATATGAAGTGTGTGTGTGTGGTCCTCAATCATTTTGAAAATGAAAGCTCATAAATGTATGCCTAAGGCTTTTGAAAGTTTTGGCTCATAAAACATTTATGATTGAGGAAGTAATGCAATCACATGTTAAAAGTAACAACTTGTTAATGATATCAAAGTTACACAAGTTGTATGAAATGGATTAGCTCTAAACATGTGATGCATAGGGATGTCAATCAAATCAACAATGAAGCTCAAAACATAAAAATAGATTTGATTGAAATGAGGGGACAAATCATATGTAATTATAAAGACAACTTGAAAAAGATTTACCAATCAAAGTAAGGTAAGTTGTGAAACATTAAAACAATAATACACATATGATTTGTAATGATGTTGAATCCAAAGCATAAGATACATTTGAAAGAGATTTTCTTATGATGGAAAACAACAACCAAATATTCAACAAAGTATATGAATCATGTTACATATTTCATTAACATGATCTACTTAGATTTACCAAAGATAAAGTACTACTTTGATGAATCAATGGTGATGTATCCAAAACAATAGATCTATTCAAAATATAGAACATGCTAAGGATACAACAAATCATAGATTAACATGTTACTAAAGATTTACCAATGATAAAACAAAACATGAAAACATATGATTTGTAAAGAAGTTGAATCCAAAACATAAGTTAGTTTTGAAAGAGATGTTCTTATGATGGAAAACAACAACCAAAGATTCAACCAAGTATATGGATCATGTTACATATGATTTCAAAGATTTTTCCATTAACATGATCTACTTAGATTTACCAAAGTTAAGTACTACTTGAAATGAATCATATGGTGTTGTATCCAAAACAATAAATCAACTCAAAACATAAAACATGTTAAGGACACAACTCAAACATAGTTTAACATGCTAGAAATGATTTACCAAAAATAAAACAAAAGCATGAAAACATATGATTAAGGAAGGAAGAGCCTACTTGGTGGTTTAACTTCATTAATCCAAGCTTTAGCTTTCCTAATCATCTCCTTCATCCCTTGGTTCTTTTCCCTTTTGATATGCCTCAAATCCTCTCAAGGAGGGGTTAAAAATTCCCAACATTTGGCAAGGGAAAGAACTCATATTTATAGCAAAAAGTTGCCAACGGCTAGTCCTCGGTCGACCGGCACACAGGCCTCGGTCGACCGGGAACACACAACGGTCGGATTTCTGTCCGTTGGTGCGCCAGGCCCCTTTCTGCTGCAGTGTTCCCGGTCGACCGGGACCTCTGCGCCGGTCGACCGGCGACACTGCTGGGCCACTCCCCTTTTTGCAAAAAATGCAACTTTTGCATATTTGAAGGTTTTGCTTTGGGGTACCTCTTGGCCACTAAATCAAGCTTGGAAAACATGTTTTAAAGATTCTAATGGTTTTTAAAACATGACATAAAAAGCCTAAAAAGATTCAAAACTTTTAAAACAAAGGCTTGCTTGATTTCTTGAAAACTCTTTTCTAAATCAAATGCATCCAAGATAAAAAGACAAATCATGCATAAATCAATACTTTTACAAATCTTAAAAGCAATGCATGAATAAAACAAGATTTCAAGTTTATTTAAAACAATGCAAGTGTGTAAATCAAATGATGCTTGAATGATAATGCATCCATCAAATTGCAATCTACAAAAAACCTAACAGTATTAATCTTCAATCATCATTTTCTAAGCTTTGATTTTAAAATGCATCAAGCATTCATTTAGGAGCTTCTTTATAGAAATTGATTGAAGTAAAGCATTCATACACTTGTGCACACACTTTACTTTCTTTAGTGTATGTTTGGAATTTGATTTACACTTTCATATTAGCCTATTTAAGAGGCAATTTCATTGAGCTTAAATTGTATCTCTTAGAGTAATCTTTTGTGAAGACACTTTCTTAGAGAAATGTTTATTTGTAAAGGTTATTGCTTAGCCTAAGAAAAGCATTGTGTAAAGGTTATTGCTTAGCCTTGAAAAGCATCTTGTAAAGGTTGTTGTTGAGCCTAGTAAAAACAACTTTGTAAGGGTTATTGCTTAGCCTATTAAAAAGCATAAATAGTGGAAATCTGGTGGGATGATTGGATCACAAGCCGGTAGTGGACGTAGGCATTGAGGCCGAACCACTATAAACCTTTGTGTTGTGGTGTTTGCTTGTGGTGATTGTTTTTATTAGCTTCCGCATCTTGTTTGATTTATCATCACTTGTGACTAGTTTATGTTAAGAAGTTAAAATTGGTTAAAATTGGTCACAATTGTAGCTCACCCTATTCACCCCCCCCCCCTCTAGGGTTAGGATCCCAGGACTTTCAGCAACCTCTAGTCGAGTGGCGTGCCGACGATGTCATGTAGACATCGGGTTGCTAAGAGAGGTGTAAGATTTTGAGGGGATCTATTTAACCATTCTTTGGGTTATTGTTTTGTTATATTGGCCTTTGTTGGCCTCTAATTTTGGGGATTGTAACTAAATGATCTGTTGTTTAAACCTTAACTACTTTTGGGGAACATGCTATAGTTCATTGCTCATTCTGATACAGTTTTTGATACTTGATGTCAATGCTCCGATGACTAGAGATAGTCTGACTATTTGATTTGCTACATGCTTCCGCACTTAAAAATAATATTCAATTATGGTTGTGATATCCTCACCACGGACACCTGTGGGAAATTAATTAAGTGTATGTTATCATTTAAACAGATGTGATGTGGATCATCATCACCACTAATGTCCCGACTCCGGATCAGTTCCTTCGGGGCCCGGGTCCAGGGTCGCGACATAGGAGCAAGCCGGCTCATGCTGAGTTGATTTGTTTGTTTGGTGGTGGGTAGGTTTCTCCTCTTTCATGTGAGAGAGAGGGTAGAACCGGTTCTCCTTGAGAGGGGCCAGGTACACTGGCTTTGTAGATGTTCGGGACCTCCTTTGCTTTGGGGAAGGTCTCGGGGACCAGGTCTTGGGGCAGACCTGGTTTCTTGCAGGTTGAGGCTTCGTGTGGTTGCCACGGGCTTCAGACTTTTTGATTGTTGCTCTTGGTGTCTGAGCAGCGACATGTTTATGGGCGGTTTTATGCTTCTTGGCAGGCGCAGTTTCTACTACGGGGAGTGGGAATCGTCCCAACGACCCGAAGACGATGGTCCGGGGCGTAGAGGCTGACCTGGTTTGAGAGTTGTTGAGGAAGATGACGCTTCGGTAGCTGCTAGGGCGCTTATGGGTGTGCTTGTTTTGCTTTTTTTAAAGCAGGAGTTGGTACTTGTTCTCATCGAAAGTGATGGTTAATGAAGCTGCCACTGTTAGTTTGGAAAACTTCTAAAACAAGACCAGATCCATTAGTAATCACGAGAATATGGTGATCATAGATGGAAAATAACTATGGTTTTGTCTTTTCAAATCACTCGAGGGGACATGGCCCAACCCAAGCAAGGTGAAAGAGGCAAAAAGCCATAGAGGGTACAATTGTTCTAAATGCAAGTATGGTAGGTTCAGGGCGAGCGTTCCAGTGACTGCTAGAAGCAATTGTAAACCTATATAAGGTTGGAGATATAAATATGTCGGTCGCAAATATAGTAGACCCGAAAGGGCGTACTAGCGCCGCTAGGCACAAATGTTGTAAATCACATCCTTGGAAAGGACACGAGATGGGATTTTTTGAAAGGTCAAGATTGGATTCATAAAGGAGTGCAAATGGTATTCCAATCCGAACAAGGCTCAAACATTTCTGTGAGCACTTAGTCCGAAAAGGAGGGAACCAGGATTTCTCGAATCTGAACCCAAAAGTGACGGAAGTTTTTTTTGAAAGGTCAAGATTGAATTCATCAAAGAGAGCAAATGGTGTTCCAATCCGAACATAGGCTCAAAAATTTCTGTGAGCGCTAAAACTGAAAAGGAGAGAACCAAGATTTCTCAAATCTGAATTCAAAATGATGGAGGTTTTTTTTTTTTTACGATCAAGATTGAATTCATCAAAGAGTGCAAATGGTGTTCCAATCCGGGTAAAGGCTCAAACACTCCTGCGAGTACTAAATCCGAAAATGAGAGAACCAAGATTTCTCAAATCTGAACTAAAATGTGATGAAAGTTTTTTTTTAAGGTTTTTTTTTTTTAGATTTTTTTTTAAGAGTAGACATAGGTCTCCAATTCAGTCTTATGAAACCTTAGTAGATAGATCAACCCCTAGGTAAGGGTAGGATTACTTAATGAACCCGTTTGGAGGACCCTTGCCTCGAACAGTCTCGCTGCCTCCACACTCTGGACAAGGCTTTTCTTAGATCCACTTTGGTCAAAGAATGCAATTGGTGCAACCTTAGTGGGTTTTGAACCTTTTTTTGTTGATATTTTTTATTTTTTTGCAGATTTCTAATGGACTCATCAAAGAGAGCGAATGGTGTTCCAATCCGAACAAGGCTCAAACATTTCTGCGAGCGCTAAATCCGAAAAGGAGGAAACCAAAGTTTCTCAAATTTGAATAAAAAAAGGCAGGTTTTTTTTTGAAAAAGTTTTTTTTGTTTTCTTTTTTTTTTTAAATTCCTATCGGACTCATCAAAGAGAAAAGATGGCCCACTCCCCGATACGAACAATAGTTGCAAACATTTTTGTGAGCTATCAAATTCGAAGAGGAGAGGATCAAAGTTTCTTAAAATTGAATCCGAGAAAGAGAAATCAGATTTCTTTTGTTTTTTTTTATTTTTGCGAAATGAGAAAGAGTGGAAACAAATTCAAAAATAGAAATTTCCAAAAATCCAATCTCATGTTTTTTTTTATGCAAGATCCAACAAAGGCCACCAACTAGAAAGGAGCCTAAGAATTAAGCATCGCATTCTCAAATGAACGAGTCCCACCGGGTGTGCCAACTTGATGAGGGCCCGGTCTTTCGTCCTCTCCTTCCGCCCCGGGGGCTGCTGTGGTACAGCAGAGGAGGAAAAGCAAGTCATCAACATTTTTTGTATGGGTATGCCAGATTTTCTATTCTACTTAGAGTTTGAAGTGGTGATCCAGAGATTTACCTTCACAAGTAGAAAGGAAATCAATTCTTCTTTCTAACTTTCCATTGCATATATATTTTAAGAAAGAGACACAATTTTTTTAAATGTCATAAGAGGCGATTTCATTTTGTTGCGGGAAAGGCGATTTTTGTTTGCCGTGAAAGGCGATTTTGCCGTAGAATGCGATTTACAAATCTCATCAATAATGAAAGGCAAGAAATATGATTTTTTGTCTCTTTACAAAAACACAAAATACAATAGAAAAGTTAGAAAAGTAATCTGACTTCTCAGGAGATTGAGGGGACTCGTTCAGATCGACGGTCGCAAGTCATGTATGGACTTCGCCATCATCCTTCAGATGAGAACGCTTGATGCTTTGAATCTTTGGCTTAGCTTGGACCTCAGTTTTTTAGAGGATAAAGACCAAGGGTAAGTCCTATATCTAATAAAAAAAATGAGTAAACGGGCTGAAGAGCCGCGTTTAGGCCATGTTGGATAGAAGGAGAGAGGAGACCACTTCGATCACCTTGTGGTGTTTCAGCAGCGGAGTAGCAGGATTTCTTCAGAGTTTTTCTTCCTTGCTTGTGAGTATGGATCTCTCTCTATGTCTGGGTATGTCTCTCTATATATGTGTATATGTCGATCTCTTGGAATGTCCTCATTAAGTGGTCGCCAGGGCATTTGAAGAGTCGCGGGCCATGCCGCGTCTTTTGAAATTCTTCTTGTGATGATCAACGATGGATCCACATGTTATTTGATGTGGGATGGGGATGCAACTTCCGACATTAGTTGATATCAATGGGATGGTGACATCTGTCTTGTTGATCTCTCGATCGGTCAGACAGAAAGTGTACTTTCTTGGTCAGCGGTTGGCAATCTTGGAGCGATCAATGATGATTTGATGATTCCGGTGGTAGATCCATGATGTTGACGAAGATTAGCGGATTACATGCCTGAAATATTAGATTTTTGAAAAACCGCAGGGGCCAATCATCTCGAAAAGCCAAAATAACCTGGAAAAGTGGGTTTTTGGGCAAAATCCGGCGACCCGGATTTCTATGGTCGCCGGCAACCACAGGCTGAGGTCGCCGGCGGTTTTCTCACCTTTTTTTGTCCCCGTTTCTCTGCCGTTTTTCAATCTTTTTCGATGCTTTTTTCTCCTGTATTTTTCTTGATATTTCTCCTCATTTATTGGCTTGACTCTCCTAAAGAGAGCCTGACGAGAAGTCATGCAAACCGGAGCACAAAGTTTCCTATTTTTCTGGAAAAGCTGAAGACTTTGTAGCCGATTTTCCGTCAAGAGTCGAAACTAGGTCTAACGAGGTCGGAATGACCTAAAATTTGAGATGAAGCCTCCTGAGTAGTAGATAGGACCAACCATGGGCTTTTGTTTGAGTTTTGAAGCCATTTGGGCTCCCGTCTAGTAGGCTTGATTTTACCGAGGGGAAGATGTCGCCCTTTAATGTACAGTCAATCGATGTCTGATTGACTTGAAATTTGACAGGGAGCCTATTGGAGTCATTTTGAGATGATCTGTTACCTTCGATTTAGATGTCATGGTCCCGGGGTGCTCTGCCGCCGATAGCCTTGATTTATTTTCGGAGCGTCAAAGTTGGGTCAAACGTTGTCGGAATGACCTAAAATTTGACGTGCAGGTCTTTAGAAGCATCTTGAATCCACCTATGTGCTCTGTTTGATGAGTGATGGCCTCGATAGTTCTCACCATCGAAAGACTTGATTTTACTACTCGAGGGTGTTAGGGATTTTGTAAGTTGCAATTTGATGGATGCATTTTCATTCTTGCATCATTTGATTTACACATATGCATTGATTTAGAAAAACTTGAAATCTTGTTTTATTCATGCATTGCTTTTAAAATTTGTAAAAGTATCAATTTATGCATGTTTTGTTTTTTATCTTGGATGCATTTGTTTTAAAAAAGGAGTTTTAGAAAATCAAGCAAGCCATAGGTTTTATAATTTCGAATCTTTTTTGGCTTTTTATGTTTCATGTTTTAAAACCCTTAGAATGATTTAAAACATGTTTTTAAGCTTGATTTAATGGCCCAAAAAATTCCCAACCAAAAATATTTTGAAAAATGGTTTTTAGGGAATTTTGGTCCCAGGCCAGAAACGCAGTGTACTAGGTCGACCGAGCCCTGTGGCCAGGTCGACCGGGAACACTACCGTTGGCCATTTTTCAAACGGTCAGAAATGTAGCCATTGTGAAGGCCAGGTCGACCGAGACCTGTTTCCAGGTCGACCGGGGACTAGCCGTTGGGCCTTTTTTTCTATAAATATGAGTTCTTTCCTTTGCCAAAAGTTGGGAATTTTAAGGCCTTCCTTGAGGGGTTTTGAGGCATATTCAAAGGGAAATGAACTAAGGGATGAAGGGGATCATTAGGAAAGCTAAAGCTTGAATTAATGAAGTTAAATCACCAAGTAGGCTCTACTTTCCTTAATCATATGTTTTCATGCTTTGTTTTATTTTTGGTAAATCATTTGTAGCATGATAAACTATGTTGTGTTGTATCCTTAACATGTTTTATGTTTTGAATTGATTTGTTGTTTTGGATACATCACCATTGATTCAATCCAAGTCGTACTTTATTTGGTAAATCTAAGTAGATCAAGTTAATGAAAGAATCTTTGAAATTATATGTAACATGATTCATATACTTGGTTGAATCTTTGGGTGTTGTTTTTCATCATAAGAAAATCTCTTTCAAAATATATCTTATGTTGTGGATTCAACATCTTTACAAATCATATGTGAATTTGTTTTAAGGTTTTACAACTTGCTTTGCATTGATTGGTATATCATATTCAAGTTGAATTTATAATCACATATGATTTGTCCCCTTATTTCAATCAAATCTATTTTTATGTTTTGAGCTACATTGTTGATTTGTTTGACATCCCTATGCATCACATGTTTAGAGCTAATTAATTTCATACAACTTGTGAATCTTTGACATCATTAACAAGTTGTTACTTTTAACATGTGACTTGCATTCTTTCCTCAATCATAAATGTTTTTATGAGCTAAAACTTTCAAAAGCCTTAGGCATACATTTATGAGCTTTCATTTTCAAAATGATTGAGGACATCACACACACACATCATGTACTTTCATCTTTGCATTCATAGTGTGTGTGTGTGTATTAGATTTTCATTTTTATATCCGCCTATTTTAGAGGCAAATGTAATGAGCTTAATTGAATCTCCATCAAGTGTATTATAGACACTAACTTAGTGAGATAACCAACCTTGTGGTTGAAGAGGTTATTGCTTAGCCTATAAAAGCATAGTGTAATAGGTTGATATTGATCCTTGAAAAACATCATTGTAAAGGTTATTGCTAAGCCTTGAAAACCATATTGTAAAGGTTATTGCTTAGCCTATTGAAAAGCATAAATAGTGGAAATCCGGTGGGGTGTTGGTTCACAAGCCGGTAGTGGATGTAGGCATTGAGGCCGAACCACTATAAATCCTTGTGTGATGGTGATTGCTTTGTAGTGATTCTTTTGTTAGCTTCCGCATCTTGTATGATTAATCATCACATGTGACTAGTTTGTTTTAAAGAACTTAAAATTGGTTATAATTGGTCATAAATGAAGCTCACCCTATTCACCCCCCCTCTAGGGTTCGGATCCCCGGACTTACAGAGGGTTGATGGAGGGTCAAACGTTGTCGGTTTGACTTGGAATTTGACATGGAGCCCTCTGGAGGTATTTTGAGACCATCCGTAGGCTCTGATCGAAGTTTTGATGTCTTCGACGTCGTCGGCACCAGGAGCGCATGTTTGGTTGCCGGAGGAGTGAAGTCGGGTCAAATGATGTTGGAATGGCCTAAAACTTCATGTGTATCCCTCTTTTGGCTGTCTTGAAGGATTTGCAGTTTTTTTTTTATTCTGACAAGATCTAATGCTTGAAGTAGCATTACATGTTTGTAGTAAGATGCGGCTTTATGTAGCTTCTTGATGTTGAAGAGGCAAAGTGACATTTTTAGTGTCAACATTGCCTTTTGTCGAAAAGGAAGCTTGGTCATTTTCCCCTCTAAACAAGATCCGCAGACTGGAAGGGCCTCCACTTCCATTGAAAGTAATGGTCCATTTGCAACCAGTCTTGAAATCTGATGTAGATTAATATGTCCAAGGCGTAAATTCCAAATGTACGTTTGGTTCAATTTCGATGGTTCATTTCTCTTACATGTTAGGGTAGTTGTGTTATTCGTTTCAGTCAGTTGCAGTTTAGGAGAGATAGGATTAACAATATAAAGATCATCCACCAATGAACCAGAATAGATAAAACGCTTATTGTACTTAACAACCACAAATTTATTAAAATAAATGGAATATCTGTCTTTAACCAACTTGGAAACATAAATTAAATTCCTCCTTATGGAGGGAACATAAGGGCAATCTTTTTAAATTAAAGTCCTATCTCTACTAAAACTTAGACAAGCGTCTCCTACTGTAACTGTTGCCACTGTTATAGCATCACCCGTAAGCAAATAAATCTCCCCATCACTTAGCTACCTGGTTTCTTGGAACCTCTGCAATGAATTGTAGACATGATTAGTGGCTCCCTTATCTACACACCATGTACCGCTAGATATAACCGCCAAACATGATTCAACAACTAGTGAATGAAATTTACCTTTATTGTTCACTTTGTTGAGAAAAGTTGGACATTGCTTTTTCCAGTGCCCTGCTTGCTTGCAATGAAAAAACTTTCCCTTAGGCTTTTTCACTCCACCCTGTGATCCGTTGCCCACTTGAGGAACTTCCTTACGATTCTGACCATTTTTCTGTCTCTTCTTGCCTTTCGGCTTAGAAACAAAACTTTTTTCAGCAACGTTAGCACTAGGTGGCTGTTTCAGAAGGCCCTCAGCAGCCTAAAGTTCCTTAAGTAATTCCGCCAGAGAAAGACTGAGCTTATTCATGTTGTGATTTAAGCAAAAATTCTCAAAGGAATCAGTCAAGGACTGAAGAATGATATCGATCTGGGTCTCCCCATCAATTTCAGCTCCAAGGACCTGTAGTTCATTGAGGTGTCCCATCATTTTAGAACATGACCCCTCACAGAGGTACCTTCAGCCATCTTAGTTTTTAAACAGTTCTTTCACAGCAACCTGTCTAGCTGCCCGAACTTGATCACCAAACATCTCCTTGAGACTGAACATGATGTCATAGCTAGTAGGACAAGACTGATGCTAATGTTGTAAAACATTTGACATGGAAGCGAACATGTAACATCGCGCCATCTCATCAGCCTTGATCCATTTTTTGTATGTCTCGATGGCTACCTCATCGGTACATCCATCTTCAGGTTTCTCTGGGCACACCTCAGTGAGCACATATTTGTAAGATAGTTGGCACAATATCCAGATTTCTTTTCCAGTCACTGAATTAGGTCCAGTGAGTTTGTGTTATTCGAGAATTACAGCAAGTGGGTTGAAAGAACCCATCTTAAAACCTGAAATTTACATAATTAGAAAATTATGATGGGAAAAATAAATCTTTGGATTCAAATAAAAAGAAATGGCTCCCTCCGCCAATTAATAAAAGAATCTGACAGCAATCTAAAACATCATTGCATAGTATGCCTCGATGTGGGACAAGTACCGTACATATTTTGTTTAGATAGGACATAACCTTTAGTTCTACTATCAAGGTAACAACCCATGCCAAGTAAAACTAAATAGCTGCCATGAATTTGGTCCTATAAATAATAGAATTGGCTCAGATGGAGAGCATATTGTTATTTATAGCTAAGTGTATACCATCATTTAATTCAAGGTCCATTATTCCGTATTCGGTCTCATCAGATGGAGAAGAGACCTATACTAATAATTACCCTAAATCATTCATATGGAAGTTTGTACTAGAGATTCCATAATTAACTCATCCGATTAGGAGGAAGACTCTAAGGTGAACACATAAATCAATTACATCTTCTGCGAACCAATGATGGAGACCGTGGGAACTTAAGGAGTTCCCTCTCCCACTTAGTTATTTAACAATGAGGGTTCTTATAAAATAGTTTAATTAAGACCAGTTTAAAATCTAGTAGAAATAGGCAACCATGTCTTTACTATTATACCATTTTGAACATAATTAAATGGGATTAATATCATATTTAATAAGCAATGATAATAATAGACATCCAAGCACAAAAAAGAATGACAACCATCACAAGAGTCCTAGCTATCATGGTCAAGTAGAATCCTTTTGTCTTCATGATAGCCACTTCTTTAAACATGCGCTTCGCAAAGGGGGTCTGGGGGTGTCCCCCGACGGGGGTCGAGCTTCTGCCTTCGAAATCGAATTTCTGCATTTAGAACCTGTGCCCCTTCTTGAGAAATTACATTGAGTCCTAAGCCTCCTTACGAATGGAGTTCACATGCTATCTCAATATAATTACATCACCATAAGAAAATTACATTGAGTCATAAGCCTCCTGACGAACAGAGTTCACTTGCTATCTCAATATAATTACATCATCATAAAAATTGTAAAATACGTAAAACAGTAACCAGGAATTTAATTCATGGGATCCATTCACATAACATACACACATGGTGACCATGATAGCCAGATCAGTTACTCAGTTGCTGCAAAACAAATGTTAGATATTTCGCTTCAAAACAGGGGTTACTTACAGCAACAACGGACCATGTTTTCTTACAGCAACCTATAATCTTACTATGTTTTCTTCAATCCATACGCAGTATCAAGATCGGCTCTGATACCAATTGTTAGAAACGAGTAGAAACCAGGGTCTCTAGATATTGCGTACAGATCATTGCGGAAATAACGTTGATCTAACAGATATAAGTATTGTAGGAGGTGGGTTGGATGAGAAATGAAGTGGGGGATATCTAGAAATAGGAGACGAGAAATAAAAAGACCTGAGGAGGGACGCTAGCATCGCCCAATTTTTTTTAGACGACACTATCATCGCTCAGAAAAAAGTAAAAAAAAAAAAGACTGGCAGGAAGATGGATTTTGTGCTGCACAATCTGCGGGGACTCTTCGCCTAAAATCCTCAAAGTTCGAAGAAAATAGCACCAAGATAGAAAGGAAATTTCCAAATATAAAATGAAGCTCCTGCATTGACTTTATCTTGCTATCCAAACATAAAATGGTATAGTTACCATTAGCGACTTCGAAGCATTCCATATATCAAGAAGAAAGAAAGAAATCGAAGAAACATGCATGATAAAGATAAAAATGCAACTAGAAAAGTTGCACCTTTACTAATCATAACCATCCAAAGAACTGTTAAAAGGAATACAAGCTTCGCCTACTTTCTTAGATTAAAAAAAATCACATATATCTTCTACTTCTTCTTGTAAGATTACAATTTTTAGCACTTCAAAAAGAAAAGAAAACGAGAAGGATGGGGTCACTACAACAAAAAACACCATTGGTGACACTCTTTGGTGACAAAAAATCAATGTTGACATGGAACGCACACAAAGGTGACAAAAGAAATTTTTGCTTGTCACGGAAAAGCTTTACCTAAGGTGCCAAATAAAGAGGAGATTCGGTGACAAAAAAATATGTCACCGAAAGACAAAATTTTGGGTGACAAGTACAAATTTGTCACTGAAAGATCTAAATTTCGCGCTGGCGGGCTCCTCCTCATTTAGGCACGACGGCGTTTCATGGAGGCAATAGAAATAAGCTAAGTTATGTGAACGAAACGACGTAGTTTCACAGTTTTGGTTGTCACCAAAACTGAAGCCCTAATCAAACTTCTGCCCCATCTCTCTCACAATTCACGCCTAAAGCTGTGACTGTCTCTCTCTCTCTACCTCATCAACGTCATCTCCGACTTCCCACTTCACTCGTATCCTCGCCCAACTCGGCTTCCGCCGCATCTTCTCTCTCCACCACCACCACCGTGGAGGACAAAACCGCAGGAAAATTTCAACGAAAGCCCCAGCGTTTGGCGGGAAAGTTTTTGCCTTTTACCTTCTAACTTTTAACAACATCCAATATTTTTTAGGGTAAAAATCACTTTTAACAACGGGCAAAATGTAGCCCCTGTTAGAAGTTCTTAATAGCAATGAACATAAGCGGCCTCGCTAAAAGTTAAAAATTATATATTTACAAAACTGTAAGCACTACAAGAATGTTGGCTTTTAGTGGCGACTTTTTTAGCTGGGGTCTAATTTTCGCCACTAAAAACCCACCTCAGTGGCAAAAATTTGATGTCACCATCGAAGGTATTATAATGCCCACATTTAATGGCAACTTATATGTCGCAACTAAATTTCGCCACTAATTTCTTGGCGAGATTTTTTGGTTCAATGGGATTTTTAGTGGAAAGTTTTAATTTATCGCCACTAATGGCTTACACTTTTAGTGACAACTTTTTACGTGAGAAAAATCAAGACATAAAATAATACCCCCCCTTTTCCTCCTGCCCTCTCCTCTCTTTTTCTCAAGCACTCCCGTCCTCTGCTCTCTTTTTCTCAAACACGCCTTTGCCTTGACTCGGAATCTCAGGGGGGTGAGACCAAGAGCCACAAATTTCTTTGGTTGCTTGGATCAATCTTCACACTTGCTAGTCTGGTTCTGGTTACTGGGGTGGACTGGTTCTATTGGAGCTACCGAACGCTCTCTTTTGGCCTTTCACACTTGCTGGTCTGGTTCTGCTGGGGTGGATTGGTTCTATTGCTTTGGTTGCTTGGATCAATCTTCACACTTGCTGGTCTGGTTATGGTTACTGGGGTGGACTGGTTCTATTGGAGGTACCGAACCCCGTCTTTCCCTTTCCCGCCCTTTCTCCCTTCTCTCTACTAACTCATTCCAGACCTAATTAAACCCACCCCTTTCCTCTTTTCTCTCACCCGCTGCTTTCTTTCCCTCTCCCATTGTCGCTCCGTTCTCTCTGGTATGCCCACAGGTATGCCCCAGCGATTCCTCATCTCTATTCTTTCTTTTCTTATCATTTTTCTTTGTTTTCTCCCACAGGTTTGCAATCCTCTCCTTGCTCGGTCTTTGTAACCCTATATTTGCTCACGATTTCTGCAACCATCTAAGGTATGATTTTTTTAAAATTTATGTAAATGTAGATTGTATGGCTGATGTGTATCAAAGGAGGTAAGCCTTCTTGTTTCTTTGCTCAATCCTTTGTTTTTCTTTTCTGCTGCGTCAAGCTAGGATTTGCAGCATAGTAACTTCACATTCGTGCTTCGCTAGTTTTGAATAGGATGTACATGGTTTAAGCAATGCCATGCATCGTCTAGCACTGACCTAACTGATTATCATTCATATTGGAATCTAGCTTGGGCCCATACATAGGCTGCAGCCAGCTGGCCTATGTTAATGACTTGTGTGGGGATGGGCCTACCCACATATGGTCCTATATGTACTTACATGAGGCGTCTGAACGTAGTTTAAAATCATTGTACTTGTGCTTGTCATGGTTGACCTGGAAAAGCAATACATCTACGTGATATGTAATGGTTTGCAGCCATCAAGGCATGTCAAAGCATGACTTGTAATTTGACCCAAAAACTTATAAAAAACCCAAAAAGTAATTTTTTTTTAAATGTTAGAATCTAATGTTCGTTTTGTTTATGGGATAATGGTATTTAGTGGAGCCCCAAAGTCATATTGGCCATGTATCTTTTTTGTATCTTAGATTCTTGAATCTATTGAATTTCAACAATCGAATCAAATGTATTTTTTGGATTTCTTGATTTCATAACATGTTAACTAATTACATTTTTTTGTTGCGATTTTATACAGGTAGGTAACTATCGAGATGGAGTTACTTTTTGGCAGTTAACCAAGATGACAAAGATGGAGCCAAAGACTTTTTGTAGTTAACTGGAACACGTGTTTTGAATTATTTTTTTCATTTGACACGACACACCGTGTATGGATGCTTTGTAGTTATGCTAAAACTATTAACTTTGAAGTGTTTATTGTTGAAGGATGAATGTTTTGAACGGTTGTGAACTTGGATGGTAGAATGTTGACTTGTTGGATATTTGATTTGAATGATATTTTGTGTTTTTGTGGTATAAGTTTTGCTAATGGGTGTATCTAGATATAAATGTTTGAAACTTTGTAAGCAGGTGTGAAATGATAATTTGGGTGGCACAAATATATATTTTGATTGTGTTTTTTTTTTTTTTTGACAAAAAGTGTATGTCACCCTTGTGTGCCAACCTAGTAATATTATTGGTGACACGCATTTGGTTGTCATGGTAAATATTTTCAGTTACAATTATTGTCACAGAAGATCTCTTTTCTATGGCACCTGCGTTGTTGTCACCATTGCTTTAAGTGACACCCTACTATGTCATGGAAAATCTTTCTTCCATGACACCATATTTTTGTCACTGTTGACATCATTCCGTGACAAGTGCACAAACTTTGTCACCGTTGACTTTTAGTGTCATGGATACAATGACACCCCCATCCCGGTCACCAATGATAATAGGTGACAAAAATTAGGCCTTTGGTGACATTTTTTCATGTCACCAAACATGTTTTTTCTTGTAGTGGGTCCAAGCCTCCCTCTTTTTATGCCCTTTGGTCTCTCGCCAAGTTTAATTGAGATATGGAAAGGCTTCTAGCTTGGAGGGAAAGAATAGGAATGAGAGAAACAAAATAGAGGGTGAGAAATTATGAGAGAATCTAGGGGGATTAGAAGGTCTTTATAAGTTGGGCTCGTTGGTGCATGAGAACCTCTAATTTTGCTCCAACTCTTACTTTCTTGGGAACTACAATCAAGGAATTTTCTCGAGATAGGAGATCTTCATAAAGAGGTAAGTTTTCGGCAAATCACACCAAAGTGGGGCCCCCTCATGTAGCGTGCAAGGCCTT
Organism: Cinnamomum chago; assembly: GCA_038049695.1. Taxonomy (NCBI): domain Eukaryota; kingdom Viridiplantae; phylum Streptophyta; class Magnoliopsida; order Laurales; family Lauraceae; genus Cinnamomum; species Cinnamomum chago. The sequence goes on from CP142461.1 coordinate 39,120,867, forward strand.
GGAGTAAGGGTTGCAAACGGAACGGTTCCGGATTGGAACCATAGTGGACCCGGCTCCTGACCCATTTCTAAAATAACGGTACCAGTTCCATATCCGGTTTTGACTCAGAACTTATTTTGTTAGTTCCACGCCTGGTTTCAATAGGAAAATCGGGATCCGGTTCGGGAACTAGGTCCACCTAGAGGGCTGGAATCTAGTTCCAAAATTGATTATAATTTCTCTTTATTTTCCACTTTTCTTAAAATAAGCATATAATTAAGCTTATAATGGTGCATCAAGTTTACAACCTCTAATATTACACATAAAAATGTCAAAAAAAGAGAGTTAATTTTAAGGTACAATTTGCAATATCAAGGCTCATATGTCGGGTCCCGGGTCTACATGTCGGAACCTATATAGACCTAGAACCGAACCCGTTTATCAATCGGAATCTAAATTAGGTTCCGAACCCGGACCCTTTTATGAAACGGAACCTAAAATAGGTTTCGGACTCGGTTTTTTATTTGTCGAAACTTTCGGATAATTGGAGAATCAGATACCCATTTGCAACCCTACTCGAAGTTCTTTCCCAAATTTTCTTTCTCCTTTTCTTATTTGATTTACTTGCTTCTCTCTCAAGTCTTCATATCCTTCCTTTCATGGACTCTTTTTTAATTTTAAACTTTAAATATCCTAAGAACTAGGAGATTTAATTGCTTTGCAACAAAAGTGAGCACCTTGGGCGTGCCACTTTAGGATTCACGCCCAAGGTGGGTCCCACAAGGGCGGTCTTCTTTATTTTATCTTCTTTTCTCTCTTCTTTGATCTCCTAGTGAATTTTTTCTCTTCATGTGCATCCCTTTTAATTGAATTTCCTACATAAAGTACATAATTAAATTAAGAAGAATAACTTTTACGCAGAAAACTATCATGCCATGCATGGGACCCATCTTGATATGTATGAATGCATGAAAATACACCATCCTTCTCAATATTTCGTGTACAATCCAATGGTATATAGAAACTTAAGTTTAAGTGTAGATTTGAAGTAATTTAAGAGGATAGCATGATACTTTAAAAAGAATAATTTCATAAAAACATGCAATTTCTCATAATTTAAATCAATTTCCTCATGGAATCCACTTTGAAAGCACTAATGAAAGGTTTTCTGAAATTCAGGTGTTTAATCCTAAATAAGTCTAGATACTACATGAAATGTTGATGATGACATGTAATTTTACGGACTTCTCAAACTGCCTAGTATTTAATCTCTTTTTTTTGTATTTTTGCATCATTAAGTGGGGGCCAACATGGAGTCCCAATGAGTTGCATGACCTGTAGAAAGGCTGAATTGTGAGCGGTAATGATCAATTTCAAACTTACATGAGCACAGGATGAGGACTCTTCGGATGGCCCACTTGATGGATGATAGATGTCGTAAACCCCGCAGCCAGTATTTCCACGAAAGTGTTTCTACTTGTTGCATAGTGTGAATAAACTAGCCTTTGCTCATTTGTTTGGACTTTGGATTGCAGGACATAAATCATTGGATTGTAAATTAATATTCTAGTAGGATTTAGTTTCATTGATCCTTTGTGTGGCCCATCCTGATCATGCACACTATACACATGTCATTTGGTCATCACATCATGTGCATGTGCAATGCACAGCCCTTGATGCATATGTATACAACCCCTATATATATTTAAGTATGATTTGGATGGGCATGCTATATTAAAATATAAGTACATCAATGCATAGAGCATGCCACCCTTCATCCTTGGTGTGCTCTGGGAGATTTCAGCTCCATAATCTTGGCCTCTGAAAAATTAGGTTTGAGACCTTCCCGCCTCATTTCAGATTTCCAACAGCTGATCCTTTCCTCTGGTCTGCAAGTTGTGAGCTTCTCAGGCAACAAGTTTACTTGGTCTAACAATCGAAGGGGGGCAGGCTATGTCGCAGCTAGGCTCGATAGAGCCCTATGCAAACACCAATGGCACTCCTCAGCTACTGACCCTTTACTCTCTCATTTGCCTAAGCTCTCCTTAGACCATTGTCCCTTGCTGCTCTCTCATAATCAACGCTTGCTCCCTGCAAATACTCCTTTCAAGTTTGAAGCTATGTGGATGATAGGAGCCCAACCCAACTGCGCGATAATGGTTGAGTCATTGGGCCACACAAGTTAAACCTTGTGGGTCATGCATCTGAGGCAGATTGCGAGTAAGTTAGGAAAGTGAATAAAGTGATGAGGCTTGACTTGTCAGTTTAATCATCCATTAAGTTAGTGTGTTGATAGTTAAGTAGTAGGATTTCCTTTGCTAATTATGTGATGATTTTTTCTTGATGTAAGGGAGATATTTTTAATTATCTTTCTATCCATGTAAAGCCAACTATGGTTATTTAGTAAGAGAAGAAATATGAGAAAGGTGTCAGAATTTATTCCTAAAATTTGTGATTGCACAAGGAGGTTGTCCAACCTCAAATTGGACGATTTAGGAGGCTATCCAACCTCAAATTAGATAATCTATCTCTCTTTTCTCTTTAGGTCCCTATCAATTGGTATCAAAGCACCGATTTTGGCCTAGTACATCTTCACAGGTTGGATCCGGTCCATTCCTACAAGTCTCTCTAAAACTTATCCCCATCTTCAAACCCAAACCCACCATCCCTCCTCGTCCCATCAAGCCTTCCACCCAACTAGTCCACATCTTCTTCTATCATCCACCATCAAAGCCTCTTTACTCCCATGAAAAAAAAAATAGAGAGAGAAAAGGAGAAAAGGAGCATAAAAGAAGAGAGGAATCTAGCCCAATCGTGAGATACGACGCCAGCCACGTCATCCCGTCCTACCATTCGCATCGACATCGCCTCGTCAACCCGTCATAGACGGAAGCTCTCATTCTCTACCGACTAATTCCATTCTAGTAAGTGCACAAAAGCTTACAAATGGTTCTTGAAATTGATTAGGGCCGGAAGTTTATGATATTGGGTCCGTTTGGGAAGGAGGTAAAATGGGGGGAAGGAAAAAAAAAAGAGGGGAAAATGGAGGGAAAGTGGAAATTAAGGGTGTTTGGGAAGGGGGGAGGGAAAGTGGGGGAAGGGAATTTGGGAGGAAAATGAGTGTGGGGCCCACTCCAAAATTTTCCCCTCAAAAGTGGGGGGAAAATGAGGGGCAAAAAGGGTAATTTGTTTCAAATTACTATAATGCCCTTTTGTCCAATTGAAACTTTTGCAAAAGCAAGGATAAAATGATCTTTTGTCTCTCTACCTCACAAACAAACAAAATTATACTTTTTCACTTTTATTCCCCCTACTTTTTGACAATCCAAACAAGACGAGGTAAAAATAATTTTCCCTCCCCTCCCTTCCCCTCCCCCCTTCCCAAACATAGGGTCATAGTCAACTGTCATCCCTTTCTTCTTTTACAAAACAAGGCTAAAAGTCTGGTTTAATTAAACCTTGCCATCAAAGAGGTGACTTCTGGTCTGTGTGAAGAAAAAAATATCGGAGCATTGTTCCCGGTATAACTAGCATGACTAATAATACCAGAACCGAAGTGCTAACAATGAAGGTTGACAAGCTTGAGGAAGAAGTCAAACAATAGTAAGGTGAGAGTGTCTCTCACAAGAGCACCTCCCTATATATATATGGAGATAGTTTGAAGCCAAAGCCATGGAAAGAGAAACCCATTTACCTACTCTTTTAGGAAGTGTTCTCCAGTTATCATATGAAAGTCCTGCCTTAACACAGGCAACAGTCCCAAAAACCAGATCTCTATTAAATATCAATCCACACGTGATTAAACTAGTAATTAGTCCTAAATCAGATTAAAAGCAATCAAACCACACTATGAGAAGGACACAAGATTTGTATGTGGAAAACCCTACTCAGGAAAAAACCACAGGCCTTACCGTCTAGGCCAACAGACAACCAAGCACTATTTGAAACAAAAGTGACAAGAGGACTTACAACCCTTTCCCAGTTGGTAAGTCAACCTAAGGACTGCTTTGATCTTGTCAACTACCCGTCGTTCACCTTCAACCGTGCTTGAGCAAACCACCTTGAATTCGTCTTCAAAGTGTCTCTACTTCAAGAGAGCATAACGAAATTAATCTCAACGCTTGATCTTCAGCACACAAACTTGAAGCTTTGGGGGGAATGAATGGATCTCTCAAAATCTCCTCCAGAGACTTTATCTTGATCAGAAGTACCTTTGGAAAAGAGAGAGAATGGCTATAAATAAGCCTAAACTCGTGTCTCAAGACTTGTGATGCAATGAGGATAGAAAGATTGTCTTGAGATAAATTAGGAAGGAGTTTCCGGATGCAATACGACTTTCCCAGGTTCGCTTTAGCAGACAAGGAGTTCGCTCGAGCAAACTCGTCTCTATCTTAGAAATCACTTCAGAAGTAAGCTGGCTCGAGTGGAGAAACAAGTTGGGTCGAGCAATGAAGGTTTTGTGATGGGTTCGGGCGAGCGAACTGTCAATTCCCAGAATGACTATGCTTCTTTGCAAGTTGATCTTGAGCAGTCCTTTCTAAATAATTTTACAAATTTAAGAGTCCTAAGTTTGTCCATAACCCAATAATTAGCCAACTAAAACTCTTACAATCTCCCGCTTTGGCAATTCATGGACAAAACACATATTACATAAAAATCTACCCAAGTTATTATCTGGACAAAAACTCTTCCAACATTGTCTTGTTTTTTGAATCCCTGCAAATCCTAGTCACTAGATCAAGTGCATTATCATAGAAAAAAAATGATCATAGCATAAGTATAAAATTGAAAATAAACATTCAGCACTTCCATTAATCATAACTCTCCCTTTTTGTACATAAATTGTCAAGGGTAAACAAACAGGAGAGAATCACAAGACAGTAGAGATAGAAAGTCAAAGTTAAAAGACTGATGCGATCAGCAGAGATAAAGTTTCCAAAACTAATCATAAACCACAAAAACAATCAAAAGTTCAACGAGTCAGAGTAAGCAAAAAGAATTCATAGACAGTAAAATGAGAGAACATAGAAGACACAATTGCATTTAGTGATGTCCCAGTCGAGCAAGGATTTCAACTAGAGCTTGATCAACAAAGTTGAAGCATCCAACCACTGCATCGAATCCTGCATCAATTCTCGCATTCAAACCTTGCACTTGGGCTGCAAGTTGTTCAATTCTATCAATCTATCTCTGTTGCTCCCCCTGACCCTGTGCAGCGGGTACAACCTCATCTTCCACTTCTATTTCTGCCCCCTGAATAACTGGTAGAATGTGAGCAGACAATTGAGCCAAGGTACGAGCATTGATAGGATTCCTAATCCGTTGGGTCAGCTCATTTGGCTTCTTAGGAACTTCTTTCCATAAGAGAAACTCAGTAATGAAAGCAGCAAATGGAAGAATGGAGTTATGATTGGCGGAGAGCATCTTGAAGAAGAAATTCAAAATTACTTAAGGGATGTTCACTTGCTTGCCAGTGCCAATGCAATACAAAAGATAGTCGTTCTTATGGCTCACATCAGATGTGTGTCCTTTTGGCTCTAAATTGTGGCAAACAAAATTATTTAAAAATTGATATTCTTCTATCAAATTCCCATGAGGTATGATTCCACTTGGCCAAGGTGTGTCTTCACCACACGGAATATTGCCAATGTTGTCATAGTTAATCTGTACTTGACTATCTTTTGGAAAAGAATAATCAGCTCCTTCTACAATCGGAATGTCAAGAAAGCCAGAGATTTATGTTGTAGTGATGTTTGCCTGAAAGTCCAAGAATGAATCCTAGAGGGGGGGTGAATAGGGTGAGCTCTAAAAACCCAGACCAATTTGAATTCTTTTAACTTTTAAGTCAATTAAGCTTTGATGAAGATTAATTATCTTGTGATAGAGAGGAGTCTCTAAGATAAGCATACACAATGAATAACCAACTACAATCTTCATTCAAACATAACTACATCATTCATATAAAGAAAGTAAATGATCAATCACCATAAGACACAAGTTTATAGTGGTTCGGCCAAATTGCCTACATCCACTCCCGGTAAACCTACCGGATTTCACTCAAATTAAGGTTTAGGATCACCTCAAACCTTACAAGTTCATCACTATGCTTTTCAAGGCTAAGCATAAACCTTTACAACATTAACCATGCTTTTCAAGGCTAAGCACCAACTTTAACAACAAGAGGTTTTCTCTTATGAAGAATGCCTATGAATGCATGGATTAAGAGAACAAAGTAAGTGCAATGGAGTGCCTCTAAATAGGCTAAATAGAAAATGAAAACTTAACTTCTAGACATATGCATATGAATGAAAAAGTTTATGAATAATGCATATACTAGAAATCACTCTAACTCTTTTTAGAAAGATGTAACTTTAAATGATGCAAAGATAATAATCATATGTATGAGAAAGAGTTGTTTGACAAACACATGGTTTTCCAAAAAGATCAAACTTGAATAGCAAAAGTATAATCTTAAGATTAACAAGTTAGATTTGAAAACAAAGATTCATAACTCATGTGAATGACCAATCATATGTTGATTTCATAAAGCTAAGATATTTCAAAGTTCAAAGCATGTTATGAAAGACAACACTTCAATAGAAAAGCATCTATTTAATCATGCATGAAGAAAAACAAAGATTAGGAAACAAAGGATGATTTTAAAGGACTTAGGATATAGGAAGCACACCCAGTTAGAAGATCAAAGGTTGAATCAATGGAATGGCTTCATAATCCCTTCAATAATGCTCTAGAAAAGTTGTAAGTCCTTGGCCTCAAAAGTCCTTGAAAGTTCAGCCACTTTTTCCAAACAAAAAGCCACTTTTTATAAAGAAAAAGTTCCCAACGGCTAGTGCTAGGTCGACCTGGTACAGGGCCGGGTCGACCGGGTACACACAACAGCTATAAAAATGGTCGTTGGAGAAGCTAACAGCTCAAAATCCCTGTCGACCCGTAGTGTGCCCAGTCAACCGGGTCCCTTGGCCCGGTCAACTGGCCACACAGGCAAGTCGACCTGAAGACTACCCAGAATTTCTGAAATTTTAGAAACTTGCAATATAGAGGGCATCTTTCCAGGGGACTTTGAGACACATTTCTCAAGCATGGATTCATGACTGAAAAAGGATGAAAAATGATTTTCTAACGACATGAAACTCCAAATCAAAATATGGATTTAAAGAAGGAAACTTTGGAAAGCTTGAATGAGTTTTGAACTTAAAGATTTAAACACTTAGAAGCTTGAAAATCTGAACTCAAAACTTCATGAACTTATGAGACAAAACTGATTTGAAAACCATGCATAACATATGATAAAAACAAAGATTTAGAAAGAGAAATATGCATGAAGATCCTAAGAATAAGAACATGAAAGAATGAGAGATCAAACTATGAAAATGAATGCATCCTATCAAATTGCAACAAAATAAAAACTCTAACATTATCCATTTTCCACGAACAAACGTCTTCAAATAATCAGAACCATCAGGAGAATCGGAAGAGACAAGCTCCAAATTGTTGTAGAATTCGAGAACCCAGTCAGGGTAAATCTCCTTGATTTCAAATATATGTAAAGAATCCCAATTTCTATTTGCAAGACTGCGACAAACTGATTTTGCCAGAAGAGCCTTATCCACTTCCCTTTCAGACTCAACAGTTCATTTCTTGAACTGCTTTTGGAAGAGAATAGATTTGTTTAGTGAAGGAAAGTGATGGCGATCCAATTGAGGCTGAGATGAGGAAGACTCAACATGAGGTCTATTTTTGGGAGCCATTGAAAAATGAGTCTGAAGTCAACATTAAACAAAATTTCCAAGTCAGTGAAGATAAGGAAATATAGTAATAGATCATATCAAAACTAGTTGCTCTCAACCAAGTCCCTGCAGAAAAGAATTGGGTATAACGACCCATCTCCACATCCAATACAACCATCACAGACAATCCCCAAAAACCAGACACAAATCCACAGCTGTGAAACACTACTTCCAGCCAATCTCAGTCAACATCCAAGATTTAGGATTTGTAGAGAAGAATCCAATTCATTTATTAATCCAAAAGCATAGGTAATTTTTCAATCCAACCAACTCTCATAAATCAGAGATTCTATGTATATCTAATCAAACACTCCAAATGCAAATCACAATAGACAATAGGATATATTAAAAGGAAGAAGAAGAAAGAAAGGAAAGGAAAATGAAGAAAATGATTCTAGAATCCCTACAAACAAAATTTCAATGCATTGATTCGTCTAGAAAGTAAACAAAATGGAATGAAAGTTTCAAATAGAAAATGAGTTAGATGAGTGGAGAAGAGAGAAATACCTGATTAGAGGATTGAAGAGGGTTGTTGTTGACACCAAAAAGTGTCACTTTGCCTCTTCAACATCGAAAGCTACATGAAGCCGCATCCTACCACAAACAAACAATGTCACTTCAAGCGTCAAATCTTGTTAGAACCAGACAGAAACTACAAGATTCTTCAAGACAACCAAAAGAGGGGTATACTTGAAGTTTCAGGCTATTTCGACATCATTTGACCCAACTTCACCCCTCCAGCAGCTGAGATGGAGTTCTCGGCGGCGGTAAAGCCAAAGACCTTGACACACAAAATGGAGCACACAGCTGGCCACAAAATACCACTAGGAGGCTCCATGTGAAGTTTTAGGTCATTTCAACATCATTTGGTTAACTTCACTCCTCCGGCAGTTGAACGGGCACTACTGGTGGTGACGGCGTCGAAGACATCAAAACTTCGATCAAAGTCTATGGATGGTTCCAAAATACCCCCGAAAGGCTCCATGTCAAATTTCAAGTCAAACCGACAACGTTTGACCCTCTATCAACCCTCGAGCAGTAAAATCAAACCTCTCAGCGACGAGAACTATCAAGGCCATCACTCATCAAACAGAGTACATGGGCGGCTTTAACATGCTTCAAAAGGGTTATACATCAAATTTCAGGTCATTCCGACAACGTTTGACCCGACTTTCACGCTTGGGATTAAAACCAAGCCTCCCGGTGATGGAACTTCCTGGGACCATGACTTCCAAATCGGAGCTAATCGATCGTCTCAAAATGACTCCAATAGGCTCCCTGTCAAATTTCAAGTCGACCAGACATCGGTTGACCGTACATCAAAGCCCGACATCTTCCTCGTGGCAAAATCAAGTCTACTGGCGACGGGACTGTTAGGGATTTTGTAGATTGCAATTTGATGGATGCATAATCATTCAAGCATCATTTGATTCACACACTTGCATTGTTTTAGATAAACTTGCAATCTTGTTTTATTCATGCTTTGCTTTTAAGATTTGTAAAAGTATCAATTTATGCAAGTTTTGCTTTTAAAACTTGGATGCATTTGTTTTTGAAAAGAGTTTTAGAAATCAAGCTAGCCTTTGGTTTTAAAGTTTTGAATTATTTTAGGCTTTGTGTGTTTCATGTTTTTAAACATCTTAGAATGATTTAAAACATGTATTCAAGCTTGGTTTAGTGGCCCAAAAATCCCCTCCAAGAAAAACCTTCAAATATGCTAATTTTGGGATTTTTTGGTCCCAGGGGGCGGCCTGCCTGTGTGGCCGGTCGACAGGCCCAGAGGTCCCTGTCGACCGGGAACACTACAGGCAGTCAGTGCCCTGGAGCACTAACGGTCATATTTTTGACCGTTGTGTGTTCCCGGTCGACCGAGACCTGTTTCCAGGTCGACCGGGGACTAGCCGTTGGGCACTTTTTGCTATAAATATGAGTTCTTTCCTTTGCCAAAAGCTGGGAATTTTAAGGCCCTCCTTGAGGGGTTTTGAGGCAAATAGAAGGGAAATGAACTAAGGGATGAAGGGGATCATTAGGAAAGCCAAAGCTTGGATTAATGAAGTTAAATCACCAAGTAGGCTCTACTTTCCTTAATCATATGTTTTCATGCTTTGTTTTATTTTTGGTAAATCTTGTGTAGCATGATAAACTATGTATGAAGTGTTGTGTCCTTAACATGTTTTATGTTTTGAGTTGATTTATTGTTTTGGATACAACACCATTTGATTCAATCCAAGTAGTACTTGAATTGGTAAATCTAAGTAGATCATGTTAATGAAAACATCTTTGAAATTATATGTAACATGATCCATATACTTGGTTGAATCTATGGTTGTTGTTTTTCAACATAAGAAAATCACTTTCAAAACTATCTTATGTTTTGGATTCAACATCTTTTCATATCATATGTTTTCATGTTTTTGTTTTATCTTTGATAAATCTTTAGTAGCATGTTAACCTATGATGTGTTGTATCCTTAGCATGTTTTATATTTTGAATTGATCTATTGTTTTGGATGCATCACCATTGATTCAACCCAAGTAGTACTTTATCCTTGGTAAATCTAAGTAGATCATGTTAATGGAAACATCTTTGAAATTAGATGTAACATGATTCATATACTTGGTTGAATCTTTGGGTGTTGTTTTTCATCATAAGAAAATCTCTTTCAAAATATATCTTATGTTGTGTATTCAACATCTTTACAAATCATAGTGGAAATCCGGTGGGGTGTTGGTTCACAAGCCGGTAGTGGATGTAGGCATTGAGGCAGAACCACTATAAATCCTTGTGTGATGGTGATTGCTTTGTGGTGATTCTTTTGTTAGCTTCCGCAACTTGTATGATTAATCATCACATGTGACTAGTTTGTTTTAAAGAAGTTAAAATTGGTTATAATTGGTCATAAATGAAGCTCACCCTATTCACCCCCCCCCCCCCCGTCTAGGGTTCGGATCCCCGGACTTACAGGGACCCCACACGGCTCTAAAACTCAAATAAAAGCCCATATCGTTTGACCTCAAATTTCAGGTCATTCCAATATCATTTGACCAGTTTCAACTTCTAACGGAAAATCGGCGACAAAGTCTTCGGCTTTTCTAAAAAATAGGAAACTTTGTGCTTCGATTTGTGCGGCTTCTCGTCAGATTTTCTTCAGGAGAATCAAGTCAATAAATGAGGAAAAATGTCAAGAAAAATATACGAGAAAAAAGAAACAAAAAAGATCGAAAAACGGCCAAGAAACGGCGACCGGAAGGGGAAAAATCCCCATGGTCACTAGCGGCGACCATGGCCCATGGTGGCCGGCAGGCCGGTGACCTTGGTCCATGGTCACCGGCAGCGACCCTGGAAATCCGAGTCACTGGATTTCCGCCGGGTGGCCCGTTTTCCGATCCTTTTCGCGTTTCGGGAATTCCAGCCCCGTGGTTTTCTGAAAATCTGATTCTTGATGCTTGAAATCGACTGATCTTCATCCACATTTCGGATCCGCCGTCAAGAGCATGAAATCATCATTGATCGCTCCAAGATCGCCAACCTGCTGACCAAGAAAGTACCCTTTCTTTTCGACCGATCGAGAAATCGACAAGATAGATATCACCGGCCCACTGACACCAATCAATGTCTTAAGTTGCATCGCCATCTGACATCAAACAACATGTGGATCCATCGGCGATCATCACAAGAAGAATTCCAAAAGACGGGGCACGGCCTGCGACTCTTCAAATGCCCTGGCGACCACTTAATGCTGTTAATTGATCCTTTTTATGACAACTTAATGTGGACATTAACCCATTATTTTGGATGGCCCAATCAAAATCAAGCGAATGTGAGTTATAAATCCAAGCAATCATGGCATTAAAACCATGAAACTCCTCTCATCATGGAGATTAAAGGCGATTAAATGCCCATCATTCTCCATCAGCCAATCACAAGCCAAGAAAAAGGAGTTACAAAATAAAAGGATTAAAACTTGTAACTCCTCCCATCATGGAGCATAAATGCCATCAATTCTCTCATCATGGGTTATCAATGCCATAAATCACCCCATGCCTACCAAGAGCCTATAAAAAGTGGTCATTCCGAGATCCACACACACACAGAGATCCATACACACACACAAGCAAGAGAGAGAAACTCTAAAGTAATCCTGCTACTCTGCTGCAGAAACACCACAAGGTGATCGAAGCCCCTTGGGGGGGCCAAACCCCCAAGGTCCCCTCTCCTTCTATCCAACATGGCCTAAACGCGGCTTTTCAGCCCGTTTACTTGGTTTTTTATTGGATATAGGACCTCCGCTTGGTCTTTATTCTCTAAACATCTGAGGTTAGAGCCAAGCCAAAAGAATCAAAGCATCCTGTGTTCTCATTTGAAGGACGATGGCGAAGTTCATACATGACTTGCGACCGTCGATCTGAATGAGTCCCCGCAATCTCTTAAGAAGTCAGATGCCTTTTCTCACTTTTCTATTTTATTTTGTATTCTTTGTAAAGAGACAAAAAAATCACATTTCTTGTCTTTCATTATTGATGAGATTTGTAAATCGCCTTTCACGGCAAACAAAATCGCCTTTCACGACAAAACTGCCTTTCACGGCATACAAAAAAAAGGCCTTTCACGACAAACAAAATGAAATCGCCTCTCACGGCATTTAAAAAAATTTGTTTTCCTTTCTTAAAATATATATGCAATGGAAAGTTAGAAAAAAGAGTTGATTTCCTTTCTACTTGTGAAGGTGAATCTCCGGACCACCACTTCAAATCCCAAGTAGAATAGAAAATCTAGCTACCCGTACAAAAAAATATTGATGCTCGCTTTTCTCCCCCGCCGGACCCCAGTAGCCCCGGGATGGAAGGAGAGGACAAAAGTCGGGTCCATCAGTTGCACTGCAAGGTAAAGGAGCAGACAAAATAAAGCGGAATAGGGCTTGGAGGAATAGAAGAAGAAATGAGGAAAAAAGAAAAAGAATGAGGATCGGGAGGACTATAAATGCAGTAGGTTCGCTCGAGCGATCGTGAGTGGTCGCTTGAGCGAAGTGCCAACCTTTTGAATGAAGTTAGGGCAGCGCGGCAAAAATACTCTAACGTCTATGGTTTGGTCAAATCACTCCATGAGATACAGTAAGAGAGAGAAAAAAGAACTTTCATAAATTTATGCACACAGTGTAAGGTGAACAGTATGACCAAAACAAAATAAAAATTAAAAATTGCAGAAAAAAAAATGTTTGACTTACTCCTTTGAATCTCCTTGAGATGAACTTAAATTTTGTATAGGGAGCACACCCATCAAAAAGTAGTTAGGCAAAATAGTTTCCCCATTTTTTATTTTTTAGTTTTTTATTATTAACTAACTTTGGAAATGTGGAAACTTTCGTTTTCCTTTTTTTATTCTGTGGACGGATTAAACCATGATGGGTGACTTTCACACTAATGAACATGGTAGCCTTCTCCAAATGAAACTTTTCAATCAAGTGGAAGTTTTCACACACATTCATAGGTAGCCCTATTCCTCCGGTTTAACATGATTACCATAGCATCTCTCAAAGAATAAAGATGGAGATAGTTGTGAAAGAATAAAAAACGATCCGTGCAGAGCAAAAAAAAATCAAAAAAGATTTGGTCATGTGATGATGTGTATGTGCACTTAAATAAAAGAGAATTTATGGAGTTCAGGGAATAAGAGAAATCCCTAGTGATTTACGTAGAGATTCAAACCGCGTTTCTTCTAATGGTTTCGTCAAAATGTTCGAGAATTGAGCTTCATTAGAGATGTGAAACGAAGAGATTATGTCTTCCTCCACAAGATCACAAATGAAATGGTGCCTAATGTCTACGTGATTGGTTTGAGAGTGTTGTACTGGATTTTTGGAAATATTAATAGCACTCTGATTGTCACAAAACACATTCATTGTTTCTTGCTCAATGTCGTAATCTTGCAACATTTGTTTCATCCGTAGAAGTTGTGTACAACAACTTCCAGCAGCAATATATTCAGCTTTCAGCGGTCAACAAAGATGTCGAAGTCTGCTTTTTACTATGCCAGGCCACCAAATTATTTCCAACAAAAAAATAGCCACCTGAAGTACTTTTTCGATTGTCAACACACCCGGCTCAATCAGCACCAGTAAAACCAACAATGGTAGCGTTGGTATCTTTGGACATCCAGATGCCATACTCAACAGTGCCACTTATATATTTTAGAATTCTTTCGACCGCTTGGACATGAGACGGTTTTGGTCTGGACTGATATCTCGTACAAACACCAACACTGCAAGCAATATCAGGACGACTGGCAGTAAGGTAGAGAAGACTACCTATCATACTCTTATAGAGTTTTTCATCGACGTCCATTCCATCAGTATCAAGACTGATTTTGGCAGTTGTACTCATGGGGGTCCGTGCATGCTTTGATGATTGCATGCCAAACTTTTTCAGTAACTCTCCGGCATATTTTGGCTGGGAAATAAAGATGCCAGAAAGAGTCTACTTGATTTGTAAGCCCATAAAGAACGAAAGTTCACCAACCATACTCATTTCAAACTCGCTAGTCATTCTTTCAGCAAATTTATCCGACAAGAGTTCAGAAGTTGAACCTAAGATGATATCATCGACATAGACTTGTGCAATAACAATGTTCCTCTTGTCTCGTTTGATGAACAAAGTCTTTTCAACACCGCCTCTTTGAAAACCATGCCAAACCAGAAATACTGCCAATCTTTCATACCAAGCTCTAGGTGCTTGTTTCAAACCGTAAAGAGCTTTTCTCAACTTGAAAACATGAGATCAAGGAAATGAGGATCTTCAAATCCCTTTGGTTGATCAACATAGACTTCTTCATTCAAAACCCAATATAGAAAAGCACTTTTCACATCCATTTGAAATAATTTGATGCTCAAAAAACAAGCAATAGTCGGACAAACTCAAGTCTAGCGACAAGGGTAAATGTTTCATCAAAATCAATACCTTCTGTTAGGTTTTTGTTTGTTGCTAATTTGATGGATTCACGTTCACCTTCACTGTCAAATGATCACACACTCATGCTCTTAGTTTTGACTTTGGAATCTAAGATTCTATCTTGCATTTGCATATGTTTTTCAAACGATTTATTCATGCATGTTTTTAGAATCCAAATACACTTTTGAAAACCTATTTCTTCATGCATTATTTTGGAAAATCAAATTAAGAATCTAGGTTTGTGATTTGCATACATTCCTCATTTTTAAAATCATTTTATTATGCTTAAATCACACTGGCCTTAAGTTCCAAGTTTTATCTTCGGAATATTGAAAAATCTGCAGGAGCTCATCCCAAGCCAGTTTGGTCTGTCGACCGACCCCTGTACTGTAAGTCCTGGGATCCGAACCCTAGAGGGGGGGGGGTGAATAGGGTGTGCTACAAATATGACCAATTTAGACCAATTTTAACTTCTTAACAAAAACTAGTCACAAGTGATGATTAATCAAACAATATGCGGAAACTAAAATAAACAATCACCACAAAAGCAAGCACCACAACACCAAGGTTTATAGTGGTTCGGCCTCAATGCCTACGTCCACTACCGGCTTGTGATCTAATCACCCCACCGGATTTTCACTATCTATGCTTTTCAATAGGCTAAGCAATAACCTTTACAATGTTGTTTTTCTAGGCTAAACAACAACCTCTCAATGTGCTTTTATAGGCTAAGCAATAACCTTTACAAGATGCTTTTCTAGGCTAAGCAATAACCTTTACACAATGCTTTTCTTAGGCTAAGAAATAACCTTTACAAATGAGAGATTTCTCAAAGAAGGTGTCTATGCAAGAACACTCTATGAGATACAATTAAAGCTCAATGTAATTGCCTCTAAAATAGGCTAATGCATGTGAAAGTGAAAAACAAACTCACACACACACTAAATGAATACAAAGATGTATGCTCATGCTGTGTGTGTGTGACAACTTCAATCAAGTTAAAAACTAAGCTCAATCAATATATTGCTTAAAGCAATTCAAAGTTTAAGGCTCATAAAAGATTTGATTGAAGTTTGATGCAAATCACATGTATGATAAACAACTTGTTAATGATATGAAAATCAAAGATTCACAAGTTGTATGAAAATGACTAACTTAGAACATGTGATGCATGTGCAATGTTGTTTTCAAAACAAAACAAATTTAACTAAGTTTTAAATGAATGAAAACAACAAATAATGTTTCAACCAAGTAAATGAATCATGCTAGAAAAGAAATCAAAGTTTTAGGCTAAGCATGATTAAGGAAGATTTTAAAACAACTTGGATTGAAAACAAAGTGAAGAATCCAATCTTAATTAGATCAAAGATTAAGAGAAGAATGGATTCAACACATCATAGTTATCATGCTAAAAATCATTTACCAATAATTAGAACAGAGCATATAACCTATGATTAAGAGAGGTAGAGCTTACTTAGTGATTTAACTTCATTAATCCAAGCTTTAACTCTCCAAATGACTCTTTGGTCTCTCTTAGTTCATCCCCTTTGTCTTGTCTCCAAACACCTCAAAGAAGGCTTAAAAATCTCCACCTTTGACAAAGGAAAGAACTACATTTTATAGCCAAAAAATGCCCAACGGCTAGTCCCCGGTCGACCGGGTACACACAACGGCTATAAAAATGACCGTTTGAAAAACTGCTTTTAGCGGGGGCCAGTGACCACCGGTAAAAGTGGTTTTGGCCGCCGGTATAAGTCTTGTTTTTCCAAAAATGTATTTTTTAAAGTAATTTTGGTTGGAAATTTTTGGGCCATTAAATCAAGCTTGAAAACATGTTTTAAATCATTCTAAGGGTTTTAAAACATGAAACATAAAAAGCCAAAAAAGATTCGAAATTATAAAACCAATGGCTTGCTTGATTTTCTAAAACTCCTTTTTCAAAAACAAATGCATCCAAGATTTAAAACAAAAACATGCATAAATCAATATTTCTTCAAGTCTAAAAACCAATGCATGTATAAAATAAGATTTCAAGATTTTCTAAATCAATGCATATGTGTGTAAAACAAATGATGCTAGAATGATAATGCATCCATCAAATTGCAATCTACAAAATTCCTAACAATCTCCCCCTTTGCAATTTGATGGCAACTTACTCACCACTGAATATTACACACTAAGTCTTCAGCTCCCCCTAAGCTGGACAAGTCTTGAAATCTTCTTGGATGCTCCTCCTCTTAGCTTGGGCTCTTTTCTTCAATCTTCTTGATGCTTGGAACTTGATCATTCTTCAAGCTTTCTCTTCTTCTTTCCTTCTTTAGCCAAGCATCTTCTTTAGCTCCCAAGCTTTCTTCTTTCACCTCTCCCCCTTTGACCATGCCTCTCTCTCCCTTTGGCAAGATATGCATTCTCTCCCCCTGTAGAAGATCATACAAAATCTCTCCTTAGGAAGCTTGGACATTCTCTTCACCCTTTGGAGAACTAGAATGCTCTCTCCCCCTTTGCCATTAAATTGCAAAGGTACCTACACACATGAAACAAAGAAAATACCTTTTAGTAGCACCTGTTAACAAAAGAAATCGAAAATGAAATATATAACAGGTTATCATGTATGGAAGTAGTCTCTAAGGGTTCAAAGGCAATCCAAGGGTCAATTTGATCAAAACTAATACTTCCTATGAAGGTTTATACTCCCCCTCAATCCATTCTCTTCTTTTGTCAAACTTTTGACAATGATAACTATTTGGTTCAAGAAGTAGATGGTTTAACCAATTGAGGGTCAACTTCAAGGAAATGATTAGATTCATTTAACTATAAGGCTCAATATGATCAAATTACCAAAAGAGAGTAAGGTCAAGGAGAAAAGCGATCATGGATATCAATTGGAAAAACAAAGAATACCAATTGAGATTTAAGGATAAGACTTTTTAAATCAACCACTCTAAAATGGAGTTATAAAGAATATAACTATTAAGATAAATCCAAATTAGAGCTATCCATGATGCAATGGGGTTTACTAAACATAGCATCAATCAATTTAACTATGAATATCATATGCTATGTAAGCTTTGAAATCATTTCATTCAATCAATAAATATGACTATTAATGTGCAAGATGAGTGAAATGAAATTCAAACATGAAGCCTACCTTAACAATTAACCAACCAATATTATGAACACATAAACATGGTGGTCATGGGATTTACCTATTTGAGCAAAAGAGGTGGCAACATGAAAATTATGATGCTAATGGAATGTGACATGGAATGTAAACATATTACTATCAAGTTCAATCCAATGTACACAAGGTCTATCACATACACAAGATAAGATATCAATTGGATATGAAATCAATGGAAAGTTATACCAAATGAAACCAATTGAATATGACAACATGATTAATAGCAAGGATGTGACAAACACAAAATTCCATCAAGCATCATAAATAGATATTCATCACTTTAAAAGATATAACTAATGAGCATAACGATGAACAAGGTAAATTGCAATGCAAAATGATATAATCTTGGAAATGCATGCAGTTTTCAAAGTGTCAAAATCATATGAATTCAACATCTAAGATATCCATCAAACATATAGAAATATGAGGAATGGATTTCAAAGAGTTTCATATGATCAAGATCACTACTATGAAGTTGAAACATGTATAAGGAAGATATCACTTAGAGAATACACATGAATCAACATCACAACCATCCTAAAAGATATGACTAGAGTGCATAGAGGATGGATTTGGGTTCTAGTATGGTATCTTCAAATATAACTAAGATCACAACCATACATGGAACCAATTGTCATTTGCATATAAAAAGAATAACTAAATAAGCAAAGATGCAAACAACATTCATTTCCAATTCTAAGATAATGAAACCAAAAGAAAAGGAAATGAGAACATGGAACATGCTTAGATGATTATAACTAATGATGTTATAGAGCATTTCCATTCAAACAATCTTTAAATCATTTTGATAAACAAAATCCAACAATGAGCATAAAAAGAATGATTTTGAAGATCAATTTCCAACATTGTATTTTAAAAGATATAACTTAAATGAAACACATACAAGTTGATTTTTAAAAACAATGGTTTTCCATATAAAAGTATAACTTAGAAAACCATGGAAAAACTTGAATTGATTCAAATCATTTGTTAAAAAAAATCTTACCAAGACATCTACACAAATGATTCAACAACAATTGATCATGAATAATCTAGCTATGAAAGCTTTTGAACTCACAATCAATTGATCATGTAGAAATGCAATGCAAAACATAAAACTAAATGTGAGCAAAAAGCAAATCTAACATGATGAAATTATAATCAAATGATTTTGAAAACCATTATATGTAACTTAGAAAGGTGCATGAAAACAAAATCAAATGATCATAAAGAAACAATGCATTTTAATCAATGTAACTATATAGCAACAAAATGCAAATGCAACATGACCAACAATATGATTTAACTATTAAAGAATAGGTTGGTCAAGGAGGTTCAAGGCCTTAATTAAGGTTTGTCTAAGTAAATAACTTTAGGAATCCACCTAAGGTCTTGAGAGGGTTGAACTTTGAGGTCTAGTTTGGAATTCTCACCAACTAAAGGAGATTTGACTTGATAAATTTTCAATTTAAACTTATCACCATGATATTTAGATTTGACTAAATTTAGCTTAGATTGGTGATTAGTCTTTTGATGTTGGTGAGTTTGTTTCTTTGGGGATTTGTCCATTTTTCTTTTCTTCTTATTTTCTCCCTTTTCTTGAATTTTGAATTTTAAATTTAACTTTGTTACTTTATTCAAAAGTTCTTTCATGGGTTGATATAAGGGAGATAGGTTGAGAAGCTTTTTGTTCATAGATTCTTTTAAACTTGGTTTAACTTGTATGAACTTTTTAGAATCTATTTTAGGAGACTCCATTTTAAATGATTTAACTTGTTTAATCTTTTTGGAGTCTTCTTTGGTTTTTAGTGTCTTACCCTTCATAGATTTTGATTCTACCTTTTTGGGTTCAAATGTGGGTTTAGACACATAGCTTCTTCTTAGTTTGCACTCAAACCTAAAATGCCCTTTAATGCCACAATAAATACATTTAGTTTTGGGCAAAGGAGAAAGAGTGCTAGAGAATGAGGACTTACCTTTCACAAAAGTGTTGGTGAATTTAGGGTCATGTGACATATTCCTATTAAATCCAAGACCCGTCCTATCTCCATGAGGTTTACCCAATTTGAATAATTTTTCAAGTCTCTCTTTACTTTGGGTAAACTTGCACTCATACTTTTGTTTGTAACCTTCAAGTTGAGTGACTTTGGTTATAAGGATTAAATTTTCATTTTTGACTTTTGAAAGTTCATTTTCAATTTCCTTATATTTTATTAGCTCTTCATAGGCAAGTTTTAATTTGAAATTAAGTTCATTAACAACATTAGATCCAAGTTCTAAGGTTTTTAACTTACTTTGAACATTTGTCATGTTTTCGATGGAAATTGACAACTTGGATTCTAAATTGATAAAGTCTTTGTCTTGCCTTTTTAATTGATCTCTTAGGTTTACATTTTCCTTTTTAAGATCATCATTTCCTATCTTTAATTCATTTAGTTCATCTTTGATAGTAGATAGGTTATTTAAAGAGATCATGAACTTAGAGTCTAAACAATTTATGACTTCTTCTTTCTCTCTAAGCTCATCTTTTGAAGAGACTAGCTCTATGTTTAGTCTATTTGATTCTTCTTTTAAAATTTTATTTCTCTTATCAAGCTTTGAAGATAATGTATATAATTCATTATAGGCTTGTTGAAGATCATCTTCATCATAATCATTTTCTTCTTTTTTTAACTCATATTGAGATTCATTAATTCGAGGGTTTGAATCTCCAATAGAAGGAAGAATGAGAGGTCTAGAAGAATCTACAAAATCTAGACTATCTATCATAGTGGAATCCATCCTAATGATTTTCATGTAAAGTACAACACTAGGGTTTTGACTCTAGGTTGTTACACCTAATCAAGAGTTCCAAACACTTGATCCTAAAAGATAGAGCACGAGGCTCTGATACCAATTGTAAGTCCTGGGATCCGAACCCTAGAGGGGGGGGGGGTGAATAGGGTGTGCTACAAATATGACCAATTTATACCAATTTATACCAATTTTAACTTCTTAACAAAAACTAGTCACAAGTGATGATTAATCAAACAATATGCGGAAGCTAAAATAAACAATCACCAAAAAAGCAAGCACCACAACACCAAGGTTTATAGTGGTTCGGCCTCAATGCCTACGTCCACTACCGGCTTGTGATCTAATCACCCCACCGGATTTCCACTATCTATGCTTTTCAATAGGCTAAGCAATAACCTTTACAATGTTGTTTTTCTAGGCTAAACAACAACATCTCAATGTGCTTTTATAGGCTAAGCAATAACCTTTACAAGATGCTTTTCTAGGCTAAGAAATAACCTTTACACAATGATTTTCTTAGGCTAAGCAATAACCTTTACAAATGAGAGATTTCTCAAAGAAGGTGTCTATGCAAGAACACTCTATGAGATACAATTAAAGCTCAATGTAATTGCCTCTAAAATAGGCTAATGTGAAAGTGAAAAACAAACTCACACACACACACTAAATGAATGCAAAGATGTATGCTCATGCTGTGTGTGTGTGACAACTTCAATCAAGTTAAAAACTAAGCTCAATCAATATATTGCTTAAAGCAATTCAAAGTTTAAGGCTCATAAAAGATTTGATTGAAGTTTGATGCAAATCACATGTATGATAAACAACTTGTTAATGATATGAAAATCAAAGATTCACAAGTTGTATGAAAATGACTAACTTAGAACATGTGATGCATGTGCAATGTTGTTTTCAAAACAAAACAAATTTAACTAAGTTTTAAATGAATGAAAACAACAAATAATGTTTCAACCAAGTAAATGAATCATGCTAGAAAAGGAATCAAAGTTTTAGGCTAAGCATGATTAAGGAAGATTTTAAAACAACTTGGATTGAAAACAAAGTGAAGAATCCAATCTTAATTAGATCAAAGATTAAGAGAAGAATGGATTCAACACATCATAGTTATCATGCTAAAAATCATTTACCAATAATTAGAACAAAGCATATAACCTATGATTAAGAGAGGTAGAGCTTAATTAGAGATTTAACTTCATTAATCCAAGCTTTAGCTCTCCAAATGACTCTTTGGTCTCTCTTAGTTCATCCCCTTTGTCTTGTCTCCAAACACCTCAAAGAAGGCTTAAAAATCTCCACCTTTGACAAAGGAAAGAACTACATTTTATAGCTAAAAAATGCCCAACGGCTAGTCCCCGGTCGACCCCATGACAGGGCCCGGTCGATCGGGTGCACACAACGGCTATAAAAATGACCGTTTGAAAAACTGCTTTTAGCGGGGGCCAGTGACCGCCGGTAAAAGTGGTTTTGGCCGCCGGTATAAGTCTTGTTTTTCCAAAAATGTATTTTTTAAAGTAATTTTGGTTGGAAATTTTTGGGCCATTAAATCAAGCTTGAAAACATGTTTTAAATCATTCTAAGGGTTTTAAAACATGAAACATAAAAAGCCAAAAAAGATTCGAAATTATAAAACCAATGGCTTGCTTGATTTTCTAAAACTCCTTTTTCAAAAACAAATGCATCCAAGATTTAAAACAAAAACATGCATAAATCAATATTTCTTCAAGTCTAAAAACCAATGCATGTATAAAATAAGATTTCAAGATTTTCTAAATCAATGCATATGTGTGTAAAACAAATGATGCTAGAATGATAATGCATCCATCAAATTGCAATCTACAAAATTCCTAACATGTACCCGGTCGACCGACCAAACTGACTGATGGGAAAACAGCCAGTGTACCCGGTCGACCGAGCCATGCCCAGGTCGACCTGGTAACTAGCCGTTGGCCAATATGACTGTTGAGCCAAGTCGACCCGGGGGT
Source organism: Cinnamomum chago (assembly GCA_038049695.1). Taxonomy (NCBI): domain Eukaryota; kingdom Viridiplantae; phylum Streptophyta; class Magnoliopsida; order Laurales; family Lauraceae; genus Cinnamomum; species Cinnamomum chago. The sequence continues at coordinate 39,143,575 of CP142461.1, forward strand.
CATGGGGTCGACCGGGCCAACTAGTCGTTGGACTGTTTTTTGTATATAAGTCCATTTCATTCCCTTCTTTAAAAAGGCTTGATGATTGAATCTTTGGAACCCTATTGAAGCCTAAAGAAGAGGAATAAGCTAAGAGAGCTAGAAGGCTATTGGAAATCAAATGTTTGAGATTTTAAAGGTATATCCTTCTAGTTCGTTTTGATTTCCATTCCATTTAAAATCAATGCATGTTTAACTCTTTGTATTTTCATATATGCATGATTTCTAGCTTTAAAATAGATCTTTAGCAAACACAATATCACTTTTGGAATATTAGAATGCTTTGCAAACATTCTTGTCTAAATCACATGTGTTCTTAGTCGTTAATCTTCTAACAACTTGTTTAGTACTTTCCTTCAAGTTGCTTGAACGTTTCATGTGATTAGCATATAACTTCAATCATCATTTTCTGAGCTTAGATATTAAAATGCATCAAGCATTCATTTAAGAGCTTCATTTTAGAATTTGATTGAAGTAAACATTCATACACTTTGTGCACACACTTTAGCTAATTGTTGTGTAGGTTTGTACCTTGATTTAAACTTTCATATCAGCCTATTTAAGAGGCAATTCTATTGAGCTTAAATTGTATCTCTTAGAGTGTTTTTGTATAGACACATTCTTAGAGAAATCTTTCATTTGTAAAGGTTATTGCTTAGCCTAAGAAAAGCACATTGTAAAGGTTATTGCTTAGCCTTTGAAAAGCATCTTGTAGAGGTTGTTGTTTAGCCTAGAAAAACAACATTGTAAAGGTTATTGCTTAACCTATTAAAAAGCATAGTTAGTGGAAATCCGGTGGGGTGATTGGATCACAAGGCGGTAGTGGATGTAGGCATTGAGGCCGAACCACTATAAATCTTTGTGTAATGGTGTATGCTTGTTGTGATTTCTTTTGTTAGCTTCTGCATCTTGTTTGGTAAATCATCACTTGTGACTAGTTTATTTTAAAGAAATTAAAATTGGTCTAAATTCGTCACATATTGTAGCTCACCCTATTCAACACCCCCCCCCCCTCTCTAGGGTTAGGATCCTATGACTTTCAATTGGTATCAGAGACTCATGCTCTATATTAGGATCAAGTGTTTTTGGAACTCTTGATTAAGTGTAAAAACCTTGAGTCATAACCCTAGTTTTGTGTTTGAATGAATACTATTAAAATGGATTCCACTAAGTTAGATTGTTTAGACTTTTGTGTAGATTCTTCTAGACCACTCTTTCTTCCATCTATTGGAGATTCAAACCTTCAAATTAATGAATCTCAATGTGACTTAAAAGAAGAAGAATATGATGAAAATGAAGATGATCTTCAACAAGCCTATGAAGAATTATATACATTATCTTTAAAGCTGGATAAGAAAAACAAAAAATTAAGAGAAGAATCAAAAAGGCTAAACAAAGAATTAGTCTCTTCAAAAGATGAACTGAGAGACAAAGAAGAAGTCATACAATGTTTAGACTCTAAGTTTATGATCTTTTTACATAACCTATCCAATATCAAAGATGAACTAAATGAGATTAAGATAAGTTATGATGAGTTTAATAAAGAAAATTTAAATCTAAGAGATCAATAACAAAGGCAAGACAAAGACATTGTCAATTTAGAATCCAAGTTGACAATTTCCAAGGAAAACTTGTCTAATGCTCAAAGTAATATAAAAACCTTAGAACTTGGATCTAATGTTGTTAATAAACTTAAATTTGAATTAAAACTTGCCCATGAAGAACTAATTAACTATAAGGAATTTGAAAATGATTTATTAAAAGTAAAAAATGAAAATTCAATCCTTATAAACAAAGTCACTCTACTTGAAAGTTACAAACAAAAGTATAAGTGCAAATTTACCCAAGGTGAAGAGAAATTTGAAAAATTATTTAGATTGGGTAAATCTCAAGGAGATAGGACGGGTCTTGGATTTGATAAGTATACTTCACATAGCCCTAAATTCACCAACACTTTTGTGAGAAGTGAGTCCTCTTTCTCTAGCACTCTTTCTCCTATGTCCAAAACAAAATGTAATTATTGTGGTAAGGAAGGGCATTTCAAATTTGAGTGCAAATTAAGGAAAAGTCATATGTCTAAACCCATCTTTGAACCTAAGAAAATTAAATCTAATTCTATGAAGAGTAAGACTTTGAATTCTAAGGAAGACTCTAAGAAATTCAAACAAGTTAAAACAATTCAAAAAGAGTCATCCAAGATAGACTTTAAAAAGACTAATAGTCAAAATAAATCTATCAAAAAGAAACTTCTCTCTTTACCTCCTTTAACCTTGGAAATGAAAGAATTCTTGAAAAAGGTTGAAAAGTTAAAATTAAAATTCAAAAGACAAAAAGAGGGAGGAAAAGCTAAAAGAAATGAGAAGAATAAAAAGAAAATGAAACACGAACTTCCAAAGACCAATCATCAATCTAAAATAGTCAAACCTCAAAGATTTGATGTCAAGTCTAAAAGAATTCAATCATTATCTCCTTTAGTTGGTGGAAATTCAAAAATAGACTCCAAAGCCCAATACCTTAGATGGATACCTAAGGTTAGACCTTTAGAAAATTACTAAGGCTTTTTAGATAGATAGGACCAACCTTTTCTCATAGTTATATGTCTAGTTGGTCTTGAATCTAGTTCTTTCTATTCTCTTAGTATCTCTTCAGGTTTTAGATTCTTTTTGGTCGAGTCTTGTTTGTTGTAAATGCATCTTGAATTTAAAAAGGTATTTTATGGTTAAATGCATGATTATGATCAATTTGATTTGAAAAAGCTCTTATAAGTTATACATTCTCATTCAATTGATTTGCTTTTCAAATTATTCTTTTTTGAAATGGATTCATAGTCAAACCATTGTTTTGTCAAATTTAAATGAGTTTGAAAAATGTCTTTTATCTTACAAGTCTTCTTTACTTTAAAAGGAATTATTTAGAATTGATTTTGTAAAATCTCTTTTCTAAAACTTTTTAGCTTGTATGATAGCTGGGGTTTAGGGTTTAGAGCTTTTAGATTGACCCATTTCCTTCCAGGACTTTTTCTCTGAACCTGTTCAGAAACTCAGTCTACCCCAGTTTGCCCGGTCGACCGCGTGAAGTGGCCGGTCGACCGAGCCTGTGCTTACAGCAACAAAATCTGTTGCGCTGAGTCTGTTCTGTTTCAAACAGAATCTGTCTCTCCATCTCTTATGCAGGTCGACAACAACGTGAGCCCCATCTTCCATTTTTCTTTTCTCCTCTGGCTTTCTTCTTGGAATCAATCCAAACTTCAAGGATATGTTCTCCCATTCTTCTTGATCATCCTCTTCATCTCAGTTGGGCATCCTTCTCACTGTGCACCAAGAACCTCTCACAGTCCTTCCCAACCTTGGTTTTTCAATTTCTGTTTGTCTGTGGCTGTACTCTTTCGTGGTGTTGTGTCTTCCTCCTTCCTTAAGGAGCTTCTGTAGTCATCTGGACACACACATTTGGCATCATTCATTTGTGATCTTCATAGCTCAAATCCTGCACTCCAACTGTTTGTCAGATTGCCTGAACTACCTCTGTATTCGAATAGCAATTGTGAAAGTCCACGAGGATCCTAACCCTAGAGGGGGGGGTGAATAGGGTGACCTACAATTATGACCAATTTAAACCAATTTTAACTTCTTAAACAAAACTAGTCACATGTGATGATAAACAATCAAAATGCGGAAGCTAATAAAACAATCATCACAAAAGCAATCACCACAACACAATATTTATAGTGGTTCGGCCTCAATGCCTACATCCACTACCGGCTTGTGGATCCAACACCCCACCGGATTTCCACTATTTATGCTTTTAACTAGGCTAAGCAATAACCCTTACAATGTTGCTTTTCAAGGCTAAACAACAACCTCTCAATGTGCTTTTCTAGGCTTAGCAATAACCTTTACAAAATGCTTTTCTTAGGCTAAGCAATAACCTTACAAGATGCTTTTCAAAGGCTAAGCAATAACCTTACACAATGTAGATTTCTCTAAGAAGGCGTCTTTCCAAAAGATCACTCTAAGAGATACAAATTAAAGCTCAAATGTTGTTGCCTCTTAAATAGGCTAATATGAAAGTTTAAAACAACTCACACAAACACTCTATGCATGCAAAAGTATATGCTCATGATGTGTGTGTGTGATGACTTCAATCAAGTTTCAAAAGAAAGCTTAATCAAATATATGCTTAAAGCATTTGAAAGTTTAAGACACACAAAAGTTTTGATTGAAGTTTGATGCAAATCACATGAATAATAAACAACTTGTTAATGACATGAAATTCAAAGAATCACAAGTTGTATGAAAAATAAAGTTTAAGAAAACATGTGATTTGATAAGAGTGATTGCAAACTAATCTAATTTACCAAGAAAGATATTGAGCTTGCAAATCAACTCTTTAAGGACTTGAAATCATGCATAAATGAAAATACAAAGGATTTGAACATGCATGAATTTCAATTGTATGGAAATCAAAATAACTTAGAAGATGTACCTTTTAAAAACTCATGAGTTTGATTTCCAAATAGCCCTCTAGCCTTTCCAACTTCTTCCCCTTTCTTTGGCTCCAAAATGCTCTCAAAAGTTCATGTATCAAGCCTTGAAAAAGGTTGGAAATGAATGGACTTTATAGCCAAAAAGTTGCCAACGGCTAGTCCTCGGTCGACCGACAAAGAGGTCTCGGTCGACCGAGAAGGCACAACGGTCATATTTCTGACCGTTGGCCTGATTCAGTGCAGAATCTGCACAGACACCCTGCAGTGTCCTCGGTCGACCGAGACACAGGGCTCGGTCGACCGGCGACACTGCCGGGCGAGTCCCTGGGCCAAAAAACCAACTTTTTCCATTTTCAAGGTTTTTCTTTGGGGGATGTTTTGGCCACTAAATCAAGCTTAAATACATGTTTCAAGGTATTCTAAGATGTTTAAAACATGAGACACCCAAAGCCTAAGATGATTCAAAGGTTTAAGACCTTAGGCAAGCTTGATTAATAAAAACTCTTTTCAAAAGATATTGCATACAAAACTGATTCCAAAGGTGCTGAAAATATGCAAACCTGAAACCTAAATACCTAACAAGATTTTCCAAATGAAATGCTCAAGGAAATAGGTTTTCAAAAAGAGTTTGGGTTCTAAAACCAATGCATCCAAGATTAGAACCAAAACATGCATAAACCAAATACTTTTCCAAAACTTAAAAACTATGCATGTATAAAACAAGATTTCAAGATATTTTAAATCAATGCATGTGTGAGAATTCAAATGATGCCAATATGCAAATGCATCCATCAAATTGCAAATACAAAATACCTAACAATCTCCCCCTTTGCAATTTGATGGCAAACACACTCACCACTGAATAAACACACTTAGTCTTCAGCTCCCCCTCAGCTGGACAAGGCTTGAAATCTTCTTGGATGCTTCTTCTCATAGCTTGGGCTCTTGGGCTTCAATCTTCATTCTTCATGATGCTTGGTGCTTAAATATTCTTTAAGCTTTCTTTCTTCTTCCTCTCTTTAGCCAAGCATCTTCTTTAGCTCCAAGCTTTCTTTCTTCTGTTAGCTCTCCCCCTTTGACCATGCCTCTCTCTCTTGAGAGCTTGAAAGCTTTCTCCCCCTTTGAAGAGTAGGAGATCTTTGAGTCACACTTGAACTCTCTCTCCCCCTTTAGTGGATAGGAGATCTTCGAGTCCTTGAACTCTCGAACTCTCTCCCCCTTTGACATTAAATTGCAAAGGTACCTACACACATGAAACAAGGAAAATACCTTTAGTAGCACCTGTTAACAAATGAAATCGAAAAAGAAATTCATAACAGGCTATCATGTATGGAAGTTAGCTCTAAGGGCTTCAAAGGCAATCCAAGGGTGAATTTGATCACAACTAATACTTCCTATGAAGGTTTACACTCCCCCTCAATCCATTCTCTTCTTTTGTCAAGCTTTTGACAAAGATTTAACTATTAGGTACAAGAAGAAGATGGTTTAACCAAGTGAGGGTCAACTTCAAGGAAAGGATTAGATTCATATAACTATAAAGCTCAATATGATCAAATTACCAAAAGAGAGCTAGGTCTAAAGAGAGAAACGATCATGGATACCAATTGAAATAAACATATCAATTGAGATTAAAGGATGTGACTATAAAATCAATCACTCTAAAATGGATTTAAAAGTATAACTATTATGAGAAATCCAAATTAGAGCTATCCATGATGTGGGGTTTACTCAAACATAGCATCAATCAATATTACTTATGAAAATCATATGCTATGTAAGATTTTGAAAATCATTTCATTCAATCAATAAATATGACTTATTAAAGTGCATGAATGAGTGAAATGAAATTCAATCATGAAGCCAACCTCAACTAATAACCAACCAATATTATGAACACATAAACATGGTGGTCATGAGATATACCTATAAGAGCAAAGGAGGTGACAATCATGAACATTATGATGCTAATGGTGTGTGACATGGAACAATCATATTACTTATCAAGTTTAGTCCAATGCACACAAGGTCTATCACATACACAAGATAAGATATCAATTGGATATGAAATCAATGGAAAGTTATACCAAATGAAACCAATTGAATATGATAACATGAGTAAAAGCAAGGATGTGATAAACTTCCATCAAGCAACACTAATGCATATTCATCACTTTTAAGGATATAACTATTGAGCATAGTGATGAACAAGGCAAATTGCAATGCAAAAGGATAAAGCTTTGTAATGCATGCAATTTCCAAAGTGTCTAGATCATATGAATTCAACACTAAGAAATCCATCAAACAAGAGATATAACTATGAAATACAAGAAATGAATTTCAAATAGGTTCATATGATCAAGAACACTACTATGAAGTTGAAACATGTATAAGGATGACTCCAAGAGAATCTACATGAATCAACATCATAACCATCCATAAAGATATGACTAGTGAGCATAGAGGATGGATTTGGGTTCTAGTATGGTTTCTACAAAAATTACAAGTTCACAACCATACATGGAACCAATTGTCATTTGCATATAAAAAGAATGTAAATAAACAAGCAAGGATGCAAACAACATACATTTCCATTTCTAAGATAATGAAACCAAAAGAAAAGGAAATGAGAATCATAGAACATGCTTTGATGAATATAACTAGTGATGTTATAGAGCATTTCCAATCATTCAATCTTCAAATCATTTTGAAAAACAAAATTCAACAATGAGCATAAAAGAGAATGATTTTGAAGATCAATTTTCAACATTGTATTTTAAAAGATATAACTTAATTGAAACACATACAAGTTGAATTTTCAAAACAATGATTTTCCATATACAAGTATAACTTAGAAGTCCATGGAAAAACTTGAATTGAGTCAAATCATTTGTTCAAATAGTCTTACAAATGATTCAACAACAATTGATCATGAATAAATCTAGCTATGAAAGCTTTTGAAATCACAATCAATTGATCATGTAGAAATGCAATGCAAAACATATAAATAAATGAGAGCAATAAGCAATTCTAACATGATGAAATTATAATCAAATGATTTTGAAAACCATGAAATGTGACTAGAATGGTGCATGAAGACAAAAACAATTGATCACAAATAAACATTGCATTTTAAGAAATGTAACTATAAAGAAACAAAATGCAAATGCAACATGACCAACAAAGTGATTTAACTTAAAAAGAATAGGTTGGTCAAGGAGGTCAAGACCCTAAGGTTTGTCTAAGTATCTAACTTTAGGAATCCACCTAAGGTCTTGGGAGGGTTGAACTTTGAGGTCTAGTTTGGGGTTCTCACCAACTAAAGGAGATTTAACTTGATAAATTTTCAATTTGAACTTATCACCATGATATTTAGATTTTACTAAATTTGGCTTAGAATGGTGATTAGTCTTTTGATGTTGGTGAGTTTGTTTCTTAGGGGATTGCTTCACTTTTCTTTTCTTCTTATTTTCTCCCTTTACTTGACTTTTGAATTTTAAATTTAACTTAGCAACTTTATTCAAAAGTTCTTTCATGGGTTGATATAAGGGAGATAGGTTTAGAAGCTTTTTGTTCTTAGATTCTTTCAAGCTTGGTTTAACTTGTTTAAGCTTTTTAGAATCTATTTTAGGAGACTCCATTTTAAAGGATTTAACTTGTTTAGTCTTTGTGGAGTTTTCCTTGATTTTTAGTGTCTTACCCTTCAAGTTTGATTTTACTTTCTTGAGTTCAAAGATGGGTTTAGACACATAGCTTCTTTTCCTTACTTTGCACTCAAATGTAAAATGCCCTTCAATGCCACAATAATTACATTTTGATTTGGGCAAGGGAGGAAGAGTGCTAGAGAAAGAGGACTCACCTTTCACAAAAGTGTTGGTGAATTTAGGGTCATATGTCATATTCCTATTAAAACCAAGACCCGTCCTATCTCCATGAGATTTACCCAATTTGAATAATTTTTCAAGTTTCTCTTCACTTTGGGTAAACTTGCACTCATACTTTTGTTTATTGTTTTCAAGTTGAGTGACTTTGGTTATAAGGATTGAATTTTCATGTTTGACTTTTGAAAGTTCATTTTCAATTTCCTTATAATTGTTTAGCTCTTCATAGGCAAGTTTTAACTTAGTTTGAAGTTCATTAACAACATTAGATCCAAGTTCTTGTGTTTTTAACTTACTTTTAATCAACTTGGCTTCTAAGTTGTTAAAGTCTTTATCTTGTTTTTTAATTGTATCTCTTAGGTTCAAATTTTCATTTTTAAGTTCATCACAATTTATCTTAATCTCATTTAATTCATCTTGAGCATTAGATAAATTTTCCTTAGAGATAGTCAATTTAGATTCAAGATTGTTAAAGTCTTTATCTTGCCTTTTTATTTGATCTCTTAGTTTTAGATTTTCCTTATTGACATTGTCATAATCCATCTTTAATTCTTTTAATTCATCTTGAATGTTAGATAGATTATTTAAAGAGATCATGAACTTAGAGTCTAGACATTTTATTACTTCTTCTTTCTCTCTAAGTTCATCTTTAGAAGAGTCTAGCTCTTTGTTTAGTCTATTTGATTCTTCTTTTAGACTTTTATTTCTCTTATCAAGCTTTGAAGATAATGTATATAATTCATTATAGGCTTGTTGAAGTTCATCTTCATCATACTCATTTTCTTCCTCTTTAGAGTCAAATTGATATTCATTTAAGTGAGGGTTTGAATCTCCAATAGAAGGAAGAATGAGGGGTCTAGAAGAATCTACAAAGTCTAGCATAGTGGAGTCCATTCTAATGATTTTCAAATAAGCACAACTCTAGGATTTTAACTCTAGGTTTTTACACCTAATCAAGAGTTCCAAACACTTGATCCTAAGGGATAGAGCACTTGTCTCTGATACCAATTGAAAGTCCACGAGGATCCTAACCCTAGAGGGGGGGGGGGGGGTGAATAGGGTGAGCTACAATTATGACCAATTTTAACCAATTTTAACTTCTTAAACAAAACTAGTCACATGTGATGATAAACAATCAAAATGCGGAAGCTAATAAAACAATCATCACAAAAGCAATCACCACAACACAATATTTATAGTGGTTCGGCCTCAATGCCTACATCCACTACCGGCTTGTGAATCCAACACCCCACCGGATTTCCACTATTTATGCTTTTAACTAGGCTAAGCAATAACCCTTACAATGTTGCTTTTCAAGGCTAAACAACAACCTCTCAATGTGCTTTTCTAGGCTTAGCAATAACCTTTACAAAATGCTTTTCTTAGGCTAAGCAATAACCTTACAAGATGCTTTTCAAAGGCTAAGCAATAACCTTACACAATGTAGATTTCTCTAAGAAGGCGTCTTTCCAAAAGATCACTCTAAGAGATACAAATTAAAGCTCAAATGTTGTTGCCTCTTAAATAGGCTAATATGAAAGTTTAAAACAACTCACACAAACACTCTATGCATGCAAAAGTATATGCTCATGATGTGTGTGTGTGATGACTTCAATCAAGTTTAAAAAGAAAGCTTAATCAAATATATGCTTAAAGCATTTGAAAGTTTAAGACACACAAAAGTTTTGATTGAAATTTGATGCAAATCACATGAATAATAAACAACTTGTTAATGACATGAAATTCAAAGAATCACAAGTTGTATGAAAAATAAAGTTTAAGAAAACATGTGATTTGATAAGAGTGATTGCAAACTAATCTAATTTACCAAGAAAGATATTGAGCTTGCAAATCAACTCTTTAAGGACTTGAAATCATGCATAAATGAAAATACAAAGGATTTGAACATGCATGAATTTCAATTGTATGGAAATCAAAATAACTTAGAAGATGTACCTTTTAAAAACTCATGAGTTTGATTTCCAAATAGCCCTCTAGCCTTTCCAACTTCTTCCCCTTTCTTTGGCTCCAAAATGCTCTCAAAAGTTCATGTATCAAGCCTTGAAAAAGGTTGGAAATGAATGGACTTTATAGCCAAAAAGTTGCCAACGGCTAGTCCTCGGTCGACCGACAAAGAGGTCTCGGTCGACCGAGAAGGCACAACGGTCATATTTCTGACCGTTGGCCTGATTCAGTGCAGAATCTGCACAGACACCCTGCAGTGTCCTCGGTCGACCGAGACACAGGGCTCGGTCGACCGGCGACACTGCCGGGCGAGTCCCTGGGCCAAAAAACCAACTTTTTCCATTTTCAAGGTTTTTCTTTGGGGGATGTTTTGGCCACTAAATCAAGCTTAAATACATGTTTCAAGGTATTCTAAGATGTTTAAAACATGAGACACCCAAAGCCTAAGATGATTCAAAGGTTTAAGACCTTAGGCAAGCTTGATTAGTAAAAACTCTTTTCAAAAGATATTGCATACAAAACTGATTCCAAAGGTGCTGAAAATATGCAAACCTGAAACCTAAATACCTAACAAGATTTTCCAAATGAAATGCTCAAGGAAATAGGTTTTCAAAAAGAGTTTGGGTTCTAAAACCAATGCATCCAAGATTAGAACCAAAACATGCATAAACCAAATACTTTTCCAAAACTTAAAAACTATGCATGTATAAAACAAGATTTCAAGATATTTTAAATCAATGCATGTGTGAGAATTCAAATGATGCCAATATGCAAATGCATCCATCAAATTGCAAATACAAAATACCTAACAAATTGTTGTGCCCATTTTCAGCTCTTGTCTTCATTCTTGAGCATCCTTCTCTTTAAAGTTTTCTAAAATGGCTCGCACTAAGCAAACTTTCAAGCATCCTAGCAAGAAGTCTAAGACAGGCCAAGCTTCATGTTCCCATAGATCTCCCTCTACTTCTCCTGAAGCTGGCCCTCCTCCAGAGATTAGATTCAACCCAATTCCTTCTCCGTCTTCTGTTGTCAAATCTTTTCGAATCAAAGGGGTAATTGTTGAGAAGAAATGTGTTGTTAAAGATTTAGTGGACTATAATGTCCCTGCTATCCTTGAGGTCATTGGTTGGGGTAGTATACTAACTTGGAGTGGAGACACTTTTACCTCGTCTGTCTTTGGCTTTTATGAGTCTTTTTGTGCCTCCACCGCGATCTCTTTTACAGTCAGAACCTCAATTGGTGAAGAGATTGTATCTCCAGAGAGGATATCATCAGTGATGGGCATTCCTATGTCCAATGGACCAAAATTTATTTCAGAAGTCCTTCCACTTGATGAAAGAGACGCTGTCACTAGAATTTTATGTGGTCAATCTATTGAGTGGTCAGCCAAGAATTCTCTTCCTGCATCTTCTTTGATTCCTTCCCTTCGGATCATACACATCATTTTCACTCATGGCATTTATCCAAGAAAAGGGAATAGGACTGAGGTAACCCCCTATATGGCGAACATCCTGCACAAGGTTATTACAGGTGTTCCAATGTGCTTACCGTCTGTGATTATTCATCACATCATCAGAGTTGTCACTGGCTCTCAGCCATGTGCAGCTCCTTTTGGGTTCCTCATTACCCAGCTTGCTAGATCTTTTGGGGTTGTTATTCCTGCTTCTGAGAGACATGTTCGGACCACAGTCTTCAACAAAACAAATATTCTCTTGATGAAGCTTCCACTCCCTCTTCGAGTGAACCCTGTAGCTGAAGGAGACGCAGAGTTAGAGGCTGCAGAGACAGAGATTGCAGATCAGCAGCAGCCCCAACCTGTTCAGCCAGAGCATCAACCACGTCAGCCCTAGCCCCCTCCTCAGCGTACCATGGAGGAAAGCATGTCGTCTATGGAGCAAGTGGTTGCTACCTTGCGCTCTGAGTTTCAGGAGTTTAGGCAAGAGGTGTCTGGGAAGATGAATAAGACATTGAAGTACCTCTTGAACATCTCCAAGAGCTGCAGGCGCCATGATGACAGTATGCCCCCGTCTCCTCCAGACTCTTCTTAGACCTTAGGAGGGTGCTTTTCATCTTTTTGTGGGGATAGTTTTGGGTAGTGATAGATTGATTTTCACGTGATGTATTCTTTATCTATCAACTGACATGATGTTTTGATTATTGACAATGATCTTTTGACTTATGTATTGGTCAAGTAATTAATGTGTTCTGTACTGAACTTCTAATGTTAAATCAATGAAATTACAGTTTCACATTTCATCTCTTATCTTCTTGTTATATTTCTCATGATGAATGTTTATGTTACGTTGAAGCTTTATATTGATAAATCAATTCATATATGTTATCTTAGCTTCATTCAAACAATGCATAGACAAATCTATATACATGATAACCTGTTCCGCATTACATTTGCTTTCTCATTTGGTAACGGGTGCTACTGAAAGGTATTTGTCTTCTCATGTATACAGGTTCCTTTGCAATTCGATGTCAAAGGGGGAGAAAAAGAACAGATCTATTAAATGACACAGGGGGAGAGAAGATTAGAAGATCTGAAGATCAGACACAAAGAAGATCAAACAAAGGGGGAGAGAAGAACAGATCTAACTAAGGGGGAGATCTGCTTCAAGAACTAAAGGGAAGATCGCTTGGATGCGAAGAGCAAGGGAGAGCTCTAACCAAGGGGGAGAAATCTTGGAAAGTTTAAGTTAAAAGCTCCCGACGAATCGGTCATACGGTCGAAGCTACATTCAAGAGATTTCTAGAACAGAGCCGTTAAGAAGAACCAAAGTCCTAGAAGTGTTGTGATCATATTAGTTGCCATCAAATTGCAAAGGGGGAGATTGTTAGGTTTTTGTTTGTTGCTAATTTGATGGATTCACGTTCACCTTCACTGTCAAATGATCACACGCTCATGCTCTTAGTTTTGACTTTGGAATCTAAGATTCTATCTTGCATTTGCATATGTTTTTCAAATGATTTATTCATGCATGTTTTTAGAATCCAAATACACTTTTGAAAACCTATTTCTTTATGCATTATTTTGGAAAATCAAATTAAGAATCTAGGTTTGTGATTTGCATACATTCCTCATTTTTAGAATCATTTTATTATGCTTAAATCACACTAGCCTTGAGTTCCAAGTTTCACCTTTGGAATATTGAAAAATCTGCAGGATCTCATCCCAGGCCAGTTTGGTCGATCGACCGACCCCTTTACCCGGTCGACCGACCAAACTGACTGATGGGAAAACAGCTAGTGTACCCGGTCGACCGAGCCATGCCCAGGTCGACCGGGTAACTAGTCGTTGGCCAATATGACCGTTGCGCCAGGTCGACCCGGGGGTCATGGGGTCGACTGGGCTAACTAGCCGTTGGGACTGTTTTTTGTATATAAGTCCATTTCATTCCCTTCTTTAAAAAGGCTTGATGATTGAATCTTTGGAACCCTATTGAAGTCTAAAGAAGAGGAATAAGCTAAGAGAGCTAAAAAGCTATTGGAAATCAAATGTTTGAGATTTAAAAGGTATATCCTTCTAGTTCGTTTTGATTTCCATTCCATTTAAAATCAATGCATGTTTAACTCTTTGTATTTTCATATATGCATGATTTCTAGCTTTAAAATAGATGTTTAGCAAACACAATATCACCTTTGGAATATTAGATTGCTTTGCAAACATTCTTGTCTAAATCACATGTGTTCTTAATCGTTAATCTTCTTACAACTTGTTTAGTACTTTCTTTCAAGTTGCTTGAGCCTTTCATGTGATTAGCATATAACTTCAATCATCATTTTCTGAGCTTAGATTTTAAAATGCATCAAGCATTCATTTAAGAGCTTCATTTTAGAATTTGATTGAAGTAAACATTCATACACTTTGTGCACACACTTTAGCTAATTGTTGTGTATGTTTGTACCTTGATTTAAACTTTCATATCAGCCTATTTAAGAGGCAATTCTATTGAGCTTAAATTGTATCTCTTAGAGTGTTTTTGTATAGACACATTCTTAGAGAAATCTTTCATTTGTAAAGGTTATTGCTTAGCCTAAGAAAAGCACATTGTAAAGGTTATTGCTTAGCCTTTGAAAAGCATCTTGTAGAGGTTGTTGTTTAGCCTAGAAAAACAACATTGTAAAGGTTATTGCTTAACCTATTAAAAAGCATAGTTAGTGGAAATCCGGTGGGGTGATTGGATCACAAGGCGGTAGTGGATGTAGGCATTGAGGCCGAACCACTATAAATCTTTGTGTAATGGTGTATGCTTGTGGTGATTTCTTTTGTTAGCTTCCGCATCTTGTTTGGTAAATCATCACTTGTGACTAGTTTGTTTTAAAGAAATTAAAATTGGTCTAAACTGGTCACATATTGTAGCTCACCCTATCCCCCCCCCCCCCCCTCCCCCTCTAGGAATTGGATCCCAGGACTTTCAATTGGTATCAGAGACTCGTGCTCTATATTAGGATCAAGTGTTTTTGGAACTCTTGATTAAGTGTAAAAACCTTGAGTCGTAACCCTAGTTTTGTGTTTGAATGAATACTATTAAAATGGATTCCACTATTAGAATGAATACCCTGGAGCAACTAGACATGCTTTGTTCCTTATCACTTGTCCCGTCTCATCGGTTTTATTGTTGAATATTCATTTGGTACCGATGAAGTTTGTGTGAAAGGGTCTAGGAACAAGCTTCCATACATGATTTCTTTCAAATGGAGCATGTTCCTCATGTATAGCATTAATCCAACAATCATCAACAAGAGCATCTTTAACAGTTTTTTGTTCTACAGTAGAAGCATAACATAAATGACTTACCACATCACGTACCTGTTTCCTGGTTTTCAAAGGAGCAGAGATCTCACCGTTAACCGTATCCAAAGGATGATCTTTAAGTACTTGTCCCTTCTGGGATTGTGGATGTATAGCTGTTGGAGATGCACTTCTCTCTTCGAATTGACGAATGATATCCTGCACAATAGATTCTGAAGAAGATTTCTTTGGACTTATAGGTTCTTCAGTTACAATTATTTCCTTTTTCTTCTCATTTCCAGAATCAAGTTCAACCCAACTTTCAGTTTCCTTATCCATAACTTGTTCATAAGACGGAGAAAAACTCATGCCTTCATCATCATCAGAAAAATAATCAGATGTTCCTGCATCATCCACAACCACATTTATGGATTCTATAGCGACAGAGTGTTTAAGATGAAACACCCTATAGGCTTTACTCGCCAATGAGTGATCGAGGAAGATTCCTTCGTCACTTTTGGAGTCAAATTTAGATATGTGTTCTCTATCCTGAAGAATATAACACATGCTGCCAAAAGTTCTGAAATATTTAATGTTGGGTTTAACTCTAGTCCATATTTCATATGGAGTGGTTTTTGTACCAGGACGAAGACAGACATGATTAATAACATAAACAGTTGTGTTTACGTACGGCTTTAGCCCAAAACCGTTGGGGAATATTTTTGTTATGCAACATAACCCGTGCCATCTCTTGTACCACACAATTTTTCCTTTCAACCACTCCATTTTGTTGTGGTGTTTTTGGTGCAGAGAATTCATGTTTGATCCCATGTAGAGTGCAAAAAGTAGAGATATCAGAATTTTGAAATTCGGATCCACTATCTGAGCGTATTATAGAAACACCTCCAAATTCTTGTCCCTTATCTGCAATAAGCAAAGACCCTAAGTCATTAAAGACAGTAAAAGTTTCAGACTTATCATGCAAGAATCGAGCCCGCGTTAGTCTAGAAAAATCATCAACGGTCAAAATATGTATTTTTTACCGCCATTACTTTCAAACTTAGTGGGTCCCATGAGATCCATATGTAAAAGCTCTAAAGGTCTCTTAGTGGTAAGAGGGTCAACCTTTTTATGCAGAGCTCTAATTTGTTTCCCCACCTGAAATGGGCCACAAACACTATCATGTCCCCCGAACCCGATTAGAGAATAAACCAGATCCGGGGAGTGAAATTTAGGACTAATTGAAAATTTTGCCCTTTAGGCCCAAGGATTGTAAGTCCGCTGTGAGGATATAATATTTCAAACCTCAAATATAATAAGAATTTGCGAAACTCATACAATTCTAGGCATATTTGGATATCGACAAGGAATAATGAATCTCAATATATATTAAAGTTGAACAAGGAATACAATAAAATTAAACAAAGGAGTTAATCAATTACAATGGCCATCCCACTAATCAAGGCCATTTAAAACAGTAATGATATCAATAATGTGAAAGGTTCAACGAGAGATAATAAAGAATAAAAGAATCTAATGAAGTCCCGATGAATCTCTCTCATGCCAGGTATGATGACACTACTCTACGTCATCTGCACGCCACTCTCCTTCCTCCTCAGCCGGTCGTAGATCCTCTGGGATCTCCTCACCTGCCCGCTCCTCACAGTAGTAGTAGTCACCTGGGGTGTCTGCACACCAAGGAACAGAGTCAACGACATGTTGAGCAATAGATAAGCAAAGTATAAATGTCATGGCATGCATCAAATATAGAATAAGGACAAGTGTACTATCATGTGAATACGAGGAAAGCGAAACTAGGCATAAAGCATAAATAATAATAATGAGAGACAATGACAGAAATCCTAACATCATCCAGCAATAACCACTATCCAAGCAATGCAATGCAAGAAACAAGAGGGAGACTCTGAGGATGTCCAAGCCACCTCCCGGGGTATCAGTAACAATCTAGACCAGACTACTGATACCAAAGTCCGGCTCCAGTGGGATCCTAGCTCCCGGTTCTGGGAATAGCAGCACGATCATAGCCCGTTCCCAGCTATTCAACGCCATGGATGCCGTCCAACGCCGACTGCCCACCCCGATGTCCGAGTAACCAGCCCATTAATTAAGAACCCCCAAACTGCAGATGGCTATGACATGCAAATAATAATAAAGTGGTGTTGACATGAGAATAGACCAAGACAAGCAAGTCTGGCTAGATCAATGTACAAGACATGCTCATAGGGATTATCTCATTCAAAACAGAAGACAAGTCAAACACTTGGTAACCCCTTTCCTACTAGCCAGTCATGTTTATCAAATGCATAACACAAGGTTCCTATGATACACTCTAAGTAAGGTCCATATCCTAGTCCTACGAGGATTTATGTTTCATAATTAGTTAAGCGTTTTATGCCAAGAGAGAGTGTACAAGGAATTATAACAACAAATACAATTCACAAGTCAAGGAGGAATTACAATCCAAACCTAGGCAAGTGGTGGCATCCCTGTACGCAACATGTCTTAGCGGAGTAGGTGTGGAAATTGAATCAATGATGCTTTCAGGCAAATTCCTTGGTGTACAATCATGTTAAGCATCTGTCGAAATAATTCCATACGCATTCGGTTAAACCATGTGTAATACACGAATACCTAGACAACCCAATCGAAGCACACCAGCCACGTGCTACGATTTAATCCCCATTAATGGTCAAGTGATAGTAGGTTCATGGTTTCCAACATCTAAGGCTCAAACCTAAGTTACTGGTCTCATTTCCAATAAAACATAGGCTAGATCAATAATCTAAGTATTTACATCACTTCCCGACATCCAATTATAATGAAACAAGAACCATTGGATCCTACATCCCAAGGGCTTTCCAACGGTATATAATATGTAGAAATCCAACGGGTGGATTAAAAGTTACAAGTGTTTGAAGTTTCCAAATGTTGTTCGAAAATTACCATCCGATCGATCAGACAAAAGGGTCCGATTGATTAGACTGTAATCCGTCTTAGTTAAAAATTCATCCGATCGATCGGTCTGTAGGTCCGATCGATCGGTTTGAGATCCGTCTTAGTTAACTGAGACCAATTTCTGTTCGATCGATCGGTCTGCAGTCCGATCGATCGGCACTGTACGACCTGGACCCCGAAAATGGTTTTTTCTCTCCATTTTCCTCCGGCCAATCCATGGCTAATCTGCAGAAAACGAGCCTCCATGCTCCCATTTCATCACATTCATCATTTAACATCCATAATAACAATTTAAACAACAAAGTTTACTAATTACAAATTAATTCAAACCCAAATCCCCAAACCTAACCTAACATGTCAATCCCAATACAATATCAACAACAAGCTTACAATTTGGGTAATCTAACAAGGATATCATTGCAATCAATAGAAACCAATAGAGACTATGATCAATTATAAATTTCATATCTACTTGCCCCAACCAAGAAGAAGATTAGAAATTGGGGAAGTCGAGGAGAAACCTTCTACTGCAGAAACCACGAATCTAACCCAAACAAACGTAATCTAGAACACCGAGAAGAAGAAAGAAAGGAAAAGATCAAGATTCAACCTAATCTAAACAAAAGAGAAGACGAAAGGAAAAGTTGATGATGGAAAAAGGCTTACCAACTAATGAAAATGGAGAGAGGAGATCGAAAGGAAGAAGATGTGCGGCTCGAATCTTCGAGATGATCTCCTCCGAAGGGAGATCTGGGCTTGAGAAGATGAAGAGGAAAGAGAAGGGTTGTTGTAGCTCTCGTTCGTTGCAGAGATGAAGAAGAGATTAGGGTTAATCCCTGTTTAAGAAGAAGGGAGGGAGAAAATGACTGAATTGCCCTTAAGTGGGTCCGGTGAATTGCCCAAAAGTAGACTTACCTTTGTCTTTTGATGTGGAAGCTCCTTGAACATAACCAAGTCTATTTTTTGAAGAAATAGACTGTGGGTTTCCCAAAATTTCATTCAGCTTCAATGATCCAGTATTCGTCCGATTGATTGAAGCTTTTGTGGAATCCAACACTGCAAGGGCCATCTTCAATTTTCCAGCATGGTTCTCCTTTTTCATATTTGCAAGAGATCAACTCATTTCGTAAGTTCACCAACTCTGATTCAGCCTTTTGAGATTATTGATGTAGACGATCATTCTCTTGACCTGCAAGAATCAACTTGTTAGACAAGATAGTGCGTTGATCTTCCAATTGTTTTACCTTAGACTGAGATTCTATCAATGTCGCTTGTAATGATGAATTATTTTCTTCCATTGCCTTTAATTTCAAGGCTCTTTTCTCGCTGATTTTTGACATTCTGATAGATTCTTGAAACAACTTTTGATAGTCTTCATCACCCTCCTGCTCTCCGTCAAAAATTTCATTAGTATCTAAATCATCTTCAAACTTAGACTCTTGCATAGAAGAGGTGCTAGAAAGAGCCATGAAAGGAACATATTTCCCGGACTCACTCGAAGGTGAATCAAGTTCAGACACTTTTTCATCAGACTCGTCATCCCAAGCAACATTTAAAGTCGTACCTTTGTTATTTTCTATGCGATTTGCACACTTAGCAGCAGTGTGACCATATCCTTGGCATCAAAAACATTTGATTGGCTTTGGTGTACCCTTAGATTGACTCTGTTTTGTTTTAGGTACAAATTTTCCTTTTGAGGGTACCTTGGGATTCGATGAATCCTTCTTGGTAAAAGCCTTTTTATTTTTCCAAATCTTTTTAAGCTTTCTACCAAGATGTGCCTCAAATTTTGCATCATCAAAATCACTGCCAAGATCACTAATTTCAGGGTCATCCACTGAATTTGAAGACACTATAGCAATGTCCTTTCCCTTTTTCACTTGACAGTGATTTGCCTTGAAGGTTTGCAAATTTCCAACAAGTTCTTCAACTATTATGGAATTGAGATCCTCATGCTCCTCGATGGCAACTAATTTGGATGAAAACGTTCCGGGAGAGATGATGTGATCTTTATCAATCATGAAATACCGCAAGTGCACGGGTGTCTAGATGAGACAGTGGCAAGAATGGATCGAACCCACAGGGAGCTAATTAAAGAAACTTTTAAATTAAAAAAACTAATTAACTAACAATTAAGAAAAGTTTTTGAGTTTTTAGATATAAAAATAAGCAACTAATTTAGAAATTCAAAATCTACCAATTAATGAAGGTGATTCGAGCATAGGAATCCAATAAGCATCCACCAATTATTTATCAAGTAACCCCAAATTGTTCCAATTTTTACTTCAAATCAAAGACAAATCAATTTTTTTAATTTGGAAATTTTAACTTTTAAAATCCCTTTTTAATCATAAAAAAATTCAAAACTCAAGACTTCCTTCATCTCATAAAAGAATAAAATTAATTTAAGCACCGCCCATCAAAAGTAAGCATAAACCATCAAAAGATCTAAATCGTAAGCATGGCCTATCAAACCTAAGCATGAGTAGTCAAAAACTAATTTTTATTTTTAGAAATAAAAATAGAAATTTGCCTAGGGCACAAAAACAAGCATATTAATCATTAAGCACATAATCATGGAACACAAATTAGAATTACTAAACAAATAAAAAGACAATTACTTACCTTCATCCATAACTCTAATCAAGAGAATTAGCCCGCCATTGCAAAGAATGCATCTTGATTTATCATTAAAAATTGCTTCTTTACAACTTCTCCTTCACAAATTTTCTCCTTCAAAATAAATCCTTGGACATGGTCCAAGGCTACCAAAAATAAAAAACTAAACTAATGGAAAAAAAAGAAAGGAAGAGAGAAAGAAAGGAATAGAAGAGAGGGCTGTGGTGAGATGCTTGGTGGAGAATGACTTTATAGATGTTGATGCCTCCTTTTTAGCAGAGAATCTCCTTTCTTTTAGGACTTGTTTCCTTATTTGTAAAGATTTCTTGCTTAGGTCTCAAGTTAGGCTTCACACTTGGAAAGAATTTGAATTGGAGAGGATTTGTTACTAAGTGTGGTCTCTTGGACTCCAAGTCTTGCCAAATTGAACTCCTCAAACATCTCTCAAGTTGCCAATTTTAAAAACCTTTTGTAATTCCCGCATAGAATTATGACAGCCAACATCCGGAGGTCTACTCGAAAAGATCTCTCCCTCGATATAGCTCCGATTTGTGAAATCTTGGGCTCCACGGATATCTACTCGAAAAGATCTCTCTGACGGTATGTATATTGCACTAATCCAACACTCAAGTTGAATGTTATGACCATTTCAATTTGCTTGCCCTGAAAAATCTGAGAATAATTATGCAATTAAGGGAACTTCTATTTTTGGCATGCAATGGGGTGTGTGGGACCCATGTTGGACGTTCAAAATATGTTTGGACTCTTTATTTTCTTTCTTATTTGATTATCTTCCCATATTTGGCATGCTTCATCACTTGCAACTTTGACCAGTCAACTCTCCTTGCAAAGTTTCCAATTTTCTCTTTCTTTCATAAAGGGCGTCCCGCCTTAGATCTCTCTTCAAGTTTCACCAGAGTGCAGGTCCCACTCTTGATTTCTCCTACATAAATAAAATTAAATAATGTCAATAATAATCAAGTGTGAAGAATCTAGATTGACTATGCATGGGACCCTGCATGACTACTTAATGCACTAAAAAATATCTAACTTTCCAAAAATAACACATAGTGTCAAAATTAGTAGGTATGCATTAGTGAAGCTAAAAAAAAACTAATTTTTAGGTGATGAATGAGACGAAATTCCCTAATTTCACAAAAGTCATGCAATGTAATGAATTTTGACCAAGTTTGACTAAGATTCCAACTTTGATGCTCAAATGCATGAAATCATGAAATCAACTGTAATTCTATGCAAATAACCTAATTAAGTCCACAAATGCATGCAAAATGATGACTGAAAGCTACAATTTTGTGGACTTATCACACCCCCAAACCAACTTTTTGCTAGTCCTCGAGCAAAATAAGTGAAAAAGGAGAACTTTACTATCCTAACAAATGTAGAAAAACAAAAAGAAAAATGATAGTTTCGCTGGCCCTCTCGACTGCATTTAGCGTACGCAGCAAGCCCTTAAACCCTTAGGTTCCCCCTAGTGGACGAGTTGTGCCTCGTGAGGGTTTGCAGTGAATATACCCAGAAAATTCATTTATCCTAAAAAAAACACATAGAAATAAAAACAAAGAAACTTTTTTTTTCTTTTTTAAAAAGAAATCAAGTTGTCTCAGATACTCTTTGTGTAACCCAGAATAGTCAAAATCTCAGACTTCTCAAAATTCGGTTCATCCTTCAAATTTCAAACTTTTCTTTCTTTTTTTTTTTACAAACACCAAACTTTTGTGTGCCTTGTGCAAGTGTATACATCCAATCAATCTTTCAAATGTTTCGCTATGATGTCATGAAAACATAATTCTCCCTTAAATGCTCTGATCTTTCCTAGATTTAGTGGCTCATAAGTTCCCTCTCAAGGCTACTATGACGGCTTTCGCACTACTGTTTTTTCAAAGGACGCATTTTTTTTCTTTTTTCTTTTTTTTTTTTTTACAAACACACACATGTGACTGTGCAATGCCTAGTTCCATTAAGCTTTTGTCGCAACCCTGGAACGGATCCCGGGCCCGCGACGTTGTTGTTGATTGTGTACATTGTAGATATACTTTCCCACAGGTTCCCGCGGTGAGGATTCCCAAAGACACGCGGAATCTGACTCACACGATCAAGTATGCGGAAGCGTGTAGCAAAACACATCGTGCTAAGCACAAATAAATTTTTAAGTGCTAAAACAAAATAATCACAAGACATAGTATCAAAGGAAGAAGTTAAAATGGCATTCCCATAAAAATTCAAGTTATGAGACTAACAAGAAAGTAAGTTAAGTTTTTAATTACATCCCATAAGAGGCCAACAGAGGCCAATACACTTCTCAAAATAATAAAGGAACCCCAAGACAAAAGATGACGAGACATTGTTAGGGGTTTTGTATTTGTAATTTGATTGATGCATTTTCACTTTAGCATCATTTGATTTACACACACTTGCATTGTTTTAAAATATCTTGAAATCTTGATTTTTACATGCATTGGTTTTAAACTTGAAGAAATCTTGTTTTATACATGTTTTGTTTCTAAACTTGGATGCATTGGTTTTAGAATCCAAACTCTTTTGAAAACCTAATTCTTTGTGCATTATATTTGGAAAATCATTTTGAGGATTTAGGTTTGAACCTTGCATACATTCATCACTTTCGGAATCAGTTTTGTATGCATTTTCATTTGAAAAGAGTTTTACCAAATCAAGCTAGCCTTTGGTTTTAAACTTTTGAATCTTTTTAGGCTTTTTGTGTTTCATGTTTTTGAACATCTTAGATTGTTTTTAAACATGTTACCAAGCTTGGTTTAGTGGCCCAAAAATCCCCTCTAAGAGAAACCTTCAAATATGCAAAGAATGGGAATTTTTGTAAAAAGGGGGGTGGCCCGGCAGTGTCGCCGGTCGACCGGCGCAGAGGTCCCGGTCGACCGGGAACACTGCAGGCAGAAAGTGCCTGGGAGCACGAACGGTCATATTTCTGACCGTTGTGTGCTCCCGGTCGACCGAGGCCTGTGTGCAGGTCGACCGAGGACTAGCCGTTGGACTATTTTTCACTATAAAGTCCATTCATTTCCAACATTCTTTGGGGCTTGAACCATGAACCTTTGAGACCATATTGGAGCCAAAGAAAGGGGAAGAAGTTGGAAAGGCTAGAGGGCTATTTGGAAATCAAATACTTGAGTTTTTAAAAAGGTACACTTTACTTGTATTTTGATTTCCATTAAAATGAAATCCATGCATGCTTAAATCTTTGTATTTTCACTTATGCATGATTTCTAGAGTTGTGTTGCAAACTCAATATCTTCCTTGGTAAAATAGATTGGTTTGCAAACTCTCTTATCCTAATCACATGTGTTCTTAGACTTTAACATTCATGCAACTTGTTTGTTTCATTTCTTCAAAGTTGCTTGAATCTTTCATGTGATTAGTTTTATCTTCAATCATCATTTTATAAGCTTTGATTTTAAAATGCATCATGCATTCATATAAGAGCTTCATTGTAGACATTGATTGAAGTAAAGCATTCATACACTTGTGCACACACTTTAACTTGTTTTTAGTGTATGTTTGTAATTTGAATTACACTTTCATATTAGCCTAATTAAGAGGCAATTTCATTGAGCTTAATTTGTATCTCTTAGAGTGCTCTTGAAGATACACCTTCTTAGAGAAAATCCTCATTTGTAAAGGTTATTGCTTAGCCTTAGAAAAGCACATTGTAAAGGTTAATGCTTAGCCTTGAAAAGCATCTTGTAAAGGTTGTTGTTGAGCCTTAGAAAAACAACATTGTAAAGGTTATTGCTTAGCCTAGTAAAAAAGCATAAATAGTGGAAATCCGGTGGGGTGATTGAATCACAAGCCGGTAGTGGACGTAGGCATTGAGGCCGAACCACTATAAACCTTTGTGTTGTGGTGCTTGCTTTTGTGGTGATTCTTTTATTAGCTTCCGCATATTGTATGGTTAATCATCACATGTGACTAGTTTATGTTAAGAATTTAAAATTTGTTTAAATTGGTCATATTTGTAGCACACCCTATTCACCCCCCCCCCCTCTAGGGTTAGGATCCTAAGGACTTTCAATTGGTATCAGAGCCAAGTGCTCTATCTTTTAGGATCAAGTGTTTGGAACTCTTGATTAGGTGTCAAAACCTAAAGTCAAAACCCTAGAGTTGTCCTTGCATGAAAATCATTAGAATGGACTCCACTATGCTAGACTTTGTAGATTCTTCTAGACCCCTCATTCTTCCTTCTATTGGAGATTCAAACCCTCAATTAAATGAATCTCAAAATGAGTTAAAAGGAGAAGAAATTGATTATGATGAAGATGATCTTCAACAAGCCTATAATGAATTATATGAAGTATCCTTAAAGCTTGAGAAGAAAAACAAAAGTTTAAGAGAAGAATCTATGAATCTAAACAAAGAATTAGTCTCTTCAAAAGATGAGCTTAGAGAGAAAGAAGAAGTCATAAATTGTTTAGAATCTAAGTTCATGATCTCTTTAAATAATCTATCTAACATTCAAGATGAGCTACAAGAATTAAAGATGGATTATGATAATGTCAATAAGGAAAATTTAAATCTAAGAGATCAAATAAAAAGGCAAGATGAAGACATTGATAATTTAGAAGCCAAGTTGATTAAAAGTAAGTTAAAAACCAAAGAACTTGGATCTAATGTTGTTAATGAACTAAAACTTGAATTAAAACTTGCCAATGAAGAGCTAAGCAAATATAAGGAAATTGAAAATGAACTTTCTAAAGTCAAACATGAAAATTCAATCCTTATAACCAAAGTCACTCATCTTGAAGGGTACAAACAAAAGTATGAGTGCAAGTTTACCCAAAGTGAAGAAAGACTTGAAAAATTATTTAAATTGGGTAAACCTCATGGAGATAGGATGGGTCTTGGATTTAATAGGAATATGTCATATGACCCTAAATTCACCAACACTTTTGTGAAAGGTGAGTCCTCATTCTCTAGCACTCTTTCTCCTTTGTCCAAAACTAAATGTATTTATTGTGGCATTGAAGGGCATTTTAGGTTTGAGTGCAAATTAAGAAGAAGCCATGTGTCTAAACCCATCTTTGAACCCAAAAAGGTAGAATCAAAATCTATGAAGGGTAAGACACTAAAAATCAAGGAAAACTCCAAAAAGACTAAACAAGTTAAATCATTTAAAATGGAGTCTCCTAAAATAGATTCTAAAAAGTTTAAACAAGTTAAACCAAGTTTAAAAGAATCTATAAACAAAAAGCTTCTCAACTTATCTCCCTTATATCAACCCATGAAAGAACTTTTGAATAAAGTAACTAAGTTAAATTTAAAATTCAAAAGTCAAATAAAGGGAGAATATAAGAAGAAAAGAAAAATGAACAAATCCCCTAAGAAACAAACTCACCAACTTCAAAAGACTAATCACTAATCTAAGCTAAATTTAGTCAAATCTAAATATCATGGTGATAAGTTCAAATTGAAAATTTATCAAGTCAAATCTCCTTTAGTTGGTGAGAAGTCCAAACTAGACCTCAAAGTTCAACCCTCTCAAGACCTTAGGTGGATTCCAAAAGTTATTTACCTAGACAAACCTTAGGGCCTTGAACCTCCTTGACCAACCTATTCTTTTTAAGTTAAATCACTTTGTTGGTCATGTTGCTTTGCATTTTGTTCTTTCTTAGTTACATTTATTAAAATGCATTGTCTCTTTATGATCAATTGATTTTATTTTCATGCACCATTCTAGTTACATATCATGGTTTTCAAAATCTTTTGATTATAATTTCATCATGTTTGATTTGCTTTTTGCACACATTTATGTTTTGCATTGCATTTCTACATGATCAATTGATTGTGATTTCAAAAGCTTTCATAGCTAGACTCTTCATGATCAATTGTTGTTAAATCATTTGTGTAGATGTCATAGTAATATTATTTGAACAAATGATTTGAATCAATTCAAGTTTTTCCATGGATTTCTAAGTTATACTTTTATATGGAAAATCATTGTTTTGAAAAATCAACTTTTATGTGTTTCATTTAAGTTATATCTTTTAAAATACAATGTTGAAAATTGATCTTCAAAATCATTCTTTTTATGCTCATTGTTGGATTTTGTTTATCAAAATGATTTGAAGATTGTTTGAATGGAAATGCTCTATAACCTCATTAGTTATAATTCTCTAAGCATGTTCCATGTTCTCATTTCCTTTTCTTTTGGTTTCATTATCTTAGAAATGGAGATGTATGTTGTTTGCATCCTTGCTTATTTATTTACATTCTTTTTAATATGCAAATGACTATTGGTTCCATGTATGGTTGTGATCTTAGTAATATTTGTAGAAACCATACTAAAACCCAAATCCATCCTCTATGCTTTCTAGTCATTTTTTTTTTGGGATGGTTATGATGTTGATTCATGTATTTTCTCTAAGTGATATCATCCTTATACATGTTTCAACTTCATAGTAGTGATCTTGATCATATGAAACTCTTTGAAATCCATTCCTCATATGTCTATATGTTTGATGGATATCTTAGATGTTGAATTCATATGATTTTGACACTTTGGAAATTGCATGCTTTACCAAGTCATATTCTTTTGCATTGCAATTTACCTTGTTCATCACTATGCTCATTAGTCATATCTTTAAAAGTGATGAATATCCATTTATGATGCTTGATGGAATTTTGTGTTTGTCACATCCTTGCTCTTTAACATGTTGTCAAATTCAATTGGTTTCATTTGGTATAATTTAATATTGATTTGATTACTTGTGATTGTGATAGACCGTGTGTACATTGGATTGAGCTTAATAGTTACATATTTTTTCCATGTCACACACCATTAGCATCATAAATTTCATGTTTGCCACCTCTCTTGCTCATATAGGTAAATCTCATGACCACCATGCTTATGTTTTCATTATCTTGGTTGGTTATTAGTTGAGGTTGGCTTCATGCTTGAATTTCATTTCACTCATCTTGCACATGATAGTCATACTTTTTGATTGAATGAAATGATTTCAAAACCTTCATAGCATATGCTTTCCATAGTTAGATTATTTGATGCTATGATTAGTAAACCCCATTGCATCATGGATAGCTCTAATTTGGATTTTTTCCTAATAGTTATACTTTTAAATCCATTTTAGAGTGATTGATTTAATAGTCATATCCTTAAATCTCAATTGGTATGCTTTGTTTTTCCAATTGGTATCCATGATTGCTTTTCTCATTAGACCTTGCTTTCTTTTGGTAATTTGATCATATTGAGCCTTATAGTTAAATGAATCTAATCTTTTCCTTGAAGTTGACCCTCATTTGGTTAAACCATCTACTTCTTGAACCAAATAGTTATATCTTGTCAAAAGTTTGACAAAAGAAGAGAATGGATTGAGGGGGAGTGTAAACCTTCATAGGAAGTATTAGTTTTGATCAAATTGACCCTTGGATTGCCTTTGAGCCCTTAGAGACTACTACCTCACATGATAGCCTGTTATGTATTTCATTTTCGATTTCATTTGTTAACAGGTGCTACTAAAGGTATTTTCCTTATTTCATGTGAGTAGGTACCTTTGCTATTTAATGTCAAAGGGGGAGAGAGTATTCAAGTACTCAAAGATCTCCTACTCTTCAAGGGGGAAGAGAACATTCAAGTCCTCAAGAGGGGAAGAGAATGTCCAAGCATCTTAAGGAGAGTTGTGTATGATCTTCTACAAGGGGAGAGAATGCATAACATGCCAAAGGGAGAGAGAGGCATGGTCAAAGGGGGAGAGCAAATAGAAGAAAGAAAGCTTGGAGCTAAAGAAGATGCTTGGATAAAGAAAGAAAGAAGAAAGAAAGCTTAGAGATTGATCAAGCACCAAGCATCATGAAGAATGAAGAAAAGAGCCCAAGCTAAGAGGAGGAGCATCCAAGAAGATTTCAAGACTTGTCCAGCTTAGGGGGAGCTGAAGACTAAGTGTGTAATTTCAATGATGAGTAAGTTGCCATCAAATTGCAAAGGGGGAGATTGTTAGGGATTTTGTATTTGCAATTTGATGGATGCATTTTCACTTTAGCATCATTTGATTTACACACACTTGCATTGTTTTAAAATATCTTGAAATCTTGATTTTTACATGCATTGGTTTTAAACTTGAAGAAATCTTGTTTTATGCATGTTTTGTTTCTAACTTGGATGCATTGGTTTTAGAATCCAAACTCTTTTGAAAACCTAATTCTTTGTGCATTATATTTGGAAAATCATTTTGAGGATTTAGGTTTGAACCTTGCATACATTCATCACTTTCGGAATCAGTTTTGTATGCATTTTCATTTGAAAAGAGTTTTATCAAATCAAGCTAGCCTTTGGTTTTAAACTTTTGAATCTTTTTAGGCTTTTGGTGTTTCATGTTTTTGAACATCTTAGATTGTTTTTAAACATGTTACCAAGCTTGGTTTAGTGGCCCAAAAATCCCCTCTAAGAGAAACCTTCAAATATGCAAAGAATGGGAATTTTTGTAAAAAGGGGGGTGGCCCGGCAGTGTCGCCGGTCGACCGGCGCAGAGGTCCCGGTCGACCGGGAACACTGCAGGCAGAAAGTGCCTAGGAGCACGAACGGTCATATTTCTGACCGTTGTGTGCTCCCGGTCGACCGAGGCCTGTGTGCAGGTCGACCGAGGACTAGCCGTTGGACTATTTTTCACTATAAAGTCCATTCATTTCCAACATTCTTTGGGGCTTGAACCATGAACCTTTGAGACCATATTGGAGCCAAAGAAAGGGGAAGAAGTTGGAAAGGCTAGAGGGCTATTTGGAAATCAAATACTTGAGTTTTTAAAAAGGTACACTTTACTTGTATTTTGATTTCCATTAAAATGAAATCCATGCATGCTTAAATCTTTGTATTTTCACTTATGCATGATTTCTAGAGTTGTGTTGCAAACTCAATATCTTCCTTGGTAAAATAGATTGGTTTGCAAACTCTCTTATCCTAATCACATGTGTTCTTAGACTTTAACATTCATGCAACTTGTTTGTTTCATTTCTTCAAAGTTGCTTGAATCTTTCATGTGATTAGTTTTATCTTCAATCATCATTTTATAAGCTTTGATTTTAAAATGCATCATGCATTCATATAAGAGCTTCATTGTAGACATTGATTGAAGTAAAGCATTCATACACTTGTGCACACACTTTAACTTGTTTTTAGTGTATGTTTGTAATTTGAATTACACTTTCATATTAGCCTAATTAAGAGGCAATTTCATTGAGCTTAATTTGTATCTCTTAGAGTGCTCTTGAAGAGACACCTTCTTAGAGAAAATTCTCATTTGTAATGGTTATTGCTTAGCCTTAGAAAAGCACATTGTAAAGGTTATTGCTTAGCCTTGAAAAGCATCTTGTAAAGGTTATTGTTGAGCCTTAGAAAAACAACATTGTAAAGGTTATTGCTTAGCCTAGTAAAAAAGCATAAATAGTGGAAATCCGGTGGGGTGATTGGATCACAAGCCGGTAGTGGACGTAGGCATTGAGGCCGAACCACTATAAACCTTTGTGTTGTGGTGCTTGCTCTTGTGGTGATTCTTTTATTAGCTTCCGCATATTTTATGGTTAATCATCACATGTGACTAGTTTATGTTAAGAATTTAAAATTGGTTTAAATTGGTCATATTTGTAGCACACCCTATTCACCCCCCCTCTAGGGTTAGGATCCTAAGGACTTTCATCAAGAAACCCGCCCGACGTTTAAATGACATCGTCGGGCTGCCACTCTCTCACAGGGGTTGGCTCACAAGCCTCCTCCTGACGCTCCTCCTCAAAGGCAACGTCTCCTGCACCTGGGCACCAACAAACAAGGGTCAAACACAACGGTTTGGGAGGTAATCAATTTAGGTGCAAGCATGAACCAATAACGTTTAAGAAAACATATAAGCAAATCCTTGATTTGAAATACTATAATGACTGAGATACATTTGCAGAAATATTTAACTGAGCTGAGATACTAAAACAAACTAGCATGAGTACATAATATATCATGAATAGTCATCGTCCACAAAGAGCACATCCTTTCTCTATCATTTATATAATGAAAAGAGCAAGCACGCACGACAAGCACGATATACATAATATAATCACGACACGATTTCCCACAAAGACGGGAATTCCGGCCGCGGAACCGGACACGTACGATGTGTAATAAATACACGACCAGTCTGCAGACAGTCCACATGTTTAAGGACCCCCAGACAGTGGATCAAACTAAAAGGGCAGTCCAAGCTCAGTGGTGTTTACTTAATTCATGAATACACAAAACACGCAAAACACGGTCAAACACGTCGAGATAAAAAGGGGGAAGTCACTTATCAAAACACGACGAACACGACTAGCAAAAGGCATAAATAATATGCATAACACGCTTGGGAAGTGACCCCTTTTTCTTTCTTGCAATAAATCTTCAAAAACAAGCTTATACTTGAAATCCAAAAAGAGTACATGATGGTACTTATCGTACCAAAAACTGAATTCAAATACGAAATCTGACAAGCATGTGTTAAGGCTACTAATTGACTTTTGTGTAATTGGGACCCCAAATGTCGAAATGTACAAGAATTGGTGTCCCCGAAGTTGGATTGCATTTCGAAGTTCCATTTACACAATGTCAAGTCAAAACCCTTAACATAGTCTAGTTTTTCAACCTTCAAGAAAATACACAACGAAATAATTCTTCTTCCTGAATCTGGCAGGTTCGCTCGAACGGACATTATAAGGTGATGACACTTCGCTCGAGTGAGACAGTTCGCTCGAGTGGATATAAGGTGCGCTCGAACGGACAGCTCTCTGTCTACGCTCGGACCAAACAGAGGCTTGGTCGCTCGAGCGGATAAGCTGCTGCCTGTGTTCGCTGAGTGCAAAAATTGCCTTTCTCTTGCACATCTTCCACTACATTTTTCTTCTTCTTCTCATCCACCAATCACATACAATCCCTTGAGCCTTCATGCTCACCAAGGGTTCATTTCCACCATTTCACACATCCAAATCCAATAAAACATAATCATGAAGCTTGTAAACAAATTTATATGCACAATTCTTAAAACACAATGGAATTAAAATACACATGCACATTGAACCTATAAAGATTACTTGCCTTGCCCAAATGCTAAACACTCCTCTTCAAGCACTTTTACTCACAAGCTAAGCCAACACTACAATAAACCCAAGGAAAATCATTCAAAACTCACTCAATCTTGAAAACAAGAAACCCATTTTCACAAAAAGGGTTTTCAAATAAAAAAACAAGATCTTAAGGAACCAAAATAACTCTATGAAAAATATGGGTTGAAGCTCTTACCTAAAAATGCCCAAACAAAGGAATAAAAACAAATGGAGAGCTTTTCCAACTTTAGCTTTCAAGAAGAAGATATCAATAGGAAGCTTGAGATGAGATGAAGAAGATGATGACCTTGGAATCTTCTTTGGAGATCTATAGCTAGAGCATGCAAGAGGAAATGAAGTGGAAGGGAAAGAAGGTTTCTTACCCTAGGTTAAGAGAGTTGCAGGATTTTGGTAAAGTGAATGAAAGAGATGAGGGTTTGGCTTAAAACCTTAGCAAATGGGACCCAATTAACTTGAACTTTGAAACGACGAGAACATGATCTTGTGGGCCTCGAATGACTTCGACGAAGAAGGATAAAACGATCATAGAAATATCTAATTTCCAAAAAGTATATTTTTTACATGGTTTTGAAGTCTCGAAAATTGTGTCCAGATTTGTGCATAAAAGACAATTTTACCCTCTTTGGGCCAAAACTTGGGTTTTTGGGCTTTAAACACGAATGGGCTTAAGACGAAAGTTGTAACACATTGAAAAATCCTTCAAATGAAATCAAAATCGCAATCACACGGAAACCGATACGATCCTCCCAAGCTTACACGTGCACTCAGGCCTTCCTGAGTGTGTCTGACTAATACTACACGTTCTCAAAATTCCCAAAGCTATGTCCAAGACTAAAACTAATTAGTTCTAACCCAACGACAACTAAACCCACTTAGGACTAGACACATACTAATCGCACACTAATCGAATTGGTCTGGGTCGGGGTCTAACAACTTTTTAATTTAAAAAGGCTACGAACCCAAACTAGTCACAACTTTTTATTCTTTTCAAACTTCTAACTAAACACTTACTCTTTGTTTTTTTTTGAAGTCCCTAAACAGTAGGCAGCCCTTTTCAATTTGCCCGAATTAATCCAATGGTGTTGGTTGGCCTAACCATCCCAATGAACCAGGTAGACTTACAACGCTAGACTTCAGAAAGTCATCCCATCTTTCTTGAGAAACTCTAAATTCAACACCAAGGCTTCCTATCCAAAATCTTGATGAATGTATACGTGTTTTAGTGGAAAACAACGTTTAGTACTATTTTGATATATTTTAGAAAAGATGAACCTTCATTTTACTTCCTTCCAAAAATTTTGAAATTCCAGGTTTTTTAGCATCGTTGAATTTTATCAATTCCTTTCAAAGCTACCTTTTTTCTCAAAAATAAAATAAAATTGCATAAAAAAAATTTTCCTAAATCTTTTTTTAAAAAAAGTAAAATTTTGCCTAAAATTGGAAAAAAAGCACCTAAAAATTGGACAAGTGTGCTTGTTCCCACCCCCAAACCTAAACTAGACAGCATCCTCGATGTCGTGCATGTCATGCAGAAAATGATAATGTAACATGAGGAAAAAGAAATTGTAGGAGGTAAAGGGAAGAAGTTACCTGATGATTTTGCATGGCGCTCCCCTGTCCAAGGTAAGTAAATGACAAAAGATAACCTAAACTAATAATAATATATATGAAAAGAAAGAATAAGAAACTACCCTATTTGACACCTAACATGGAATCCACCTGGATCCCAAACAAGCTTAGCTTCCAAAATTGAGGTCAAGATGTCTCGCTTAGGTTGCCACCTATTCTTTTCCATGAATGGGGTTGAATCTAGTAGTGCATACACCTTTTCAATGTGACCATCTATATCAAAATCACATCCAAAGTGGGTCAAACGAGCTTCTAGTGGATCTTTAAGTTTCAAATGGGGTAAGTGATTTTCCACCAATTCATGAATGCAACTAACTTCAAAAACCCCATCATTCTCATCAGGAGGTTGCTTTGTGAAATTAAAAATATTCACTTGAACTGTCATGGTCCCAAAAGAAATTTTCATCACTCTATTCCTACAACTAATCAAGGCATTTGAAGTGGCTAGGAATGGTCTCCCCAAGATGACTGGAATTTTAGGTTCAATCCTAGATGTGTGTTTGGTATCCAAGACAACAAAATCGACAAGAAACACAAAGTCTCTGACTTTCATAAATCGACAGGAAACACAAAGTCTCCGACTTTGATAAGTCTCCAACAAAATCGACAGGAAACACAAAGTCCCCTTGGGGTATCGAATCGATGCATCAGCCAATTGCAAGGTCACATGCGTCCTTTTAAACTCCCCCAAACCTAATTCTTCATAAACAGAGTACGGAAGAAGGTTCACACTTGCACCCAAGTCTAACAAAGCTTTCTCTATGTGATGGTCTCCTATATGGCAAGAAATGGTAGGACACCCTGGGTCCTTGTATTTGATTGAGGTTGGACATGAAATAATTGAAAGTCCTTGGGATCCTAACCCTAGAGGGGGGGGGGTGAATAGGGTGAGCTACAATTGTGACCAATTTAAACCAATTTTAATTTCTTAAACAAAACTAGTCACATGTGATGAATAATCAATCAATATGCGGAAGCTAAACAAAATCAATCACCACATAGCAATCACAACAACACAATATTTATAGTGGTTCGGCCAACGTGCCTACATCCACTACTGGCTTGTGAATCCAATCACCCCACCGGATTTCCACTATTTATGCTTTTTCAAAGGCTAAGCAATAACCTATACAATGTTGTTTTTCTAGGCTCAACAACAACCTTTACAAGATGCTTTTCAAGGCTAAGCAATAACCCTTACACAATGCTTTTCTTAGGCTAAGCAATAACCTTTACAAATGAGAATTTTCTCTAAGAAGGTGTCTCTTCAAGAACACTCTAAGAGATACAATTTAAGCTCAATGGAATTGCCTCTTGATAGGCTAATAGGAAAGTGAAATTCCAAATTACAAACATACACTAAAAACAAGCTAAAGTGTGTGCACAAGTGTATGGATGCCTTACTTCAATCAAATTCTACAATGAAGCTCCTAAATGAATGCATGAGGCATTTTAAAATCAAAGCTTATAAAATGATGATTGAAGAGAAAACTAATCACATGAGAAATTCATACAACTTTAAGAAATGAACTAAACAAGTTGTATGAAAGTTAAAGTCTAAGAATGCATGTGATTTAGTTAGGAGAGTTTGCAAACCAATCTAATTTACCAAGGAAGATTTTGAGTTTGCTAAACATCTCTAGAAATCATGCATATGTGAAATTACAAAGAATTAGGCATGCATGGATTTCATTTTAATGGAAATCAAAACACTAGTAATGTGTACCTTATGAAAAGTCAAGCATTTGGTTTCCAAATGGCCCTCTAGCCTTTCCAACTTCTTCCCCTTTCTTTGGCTCCAAAATGCTCTCAAAGGTTCATATGTTCAACACTAAAGAAGTTGGAAATGAATGGACTTTATAGCCAAAAAACAGTCCAACGGCTAGTTCTCGGTCGACCAGGAAGGGTCTCGGTCGACCGGGAATACACAACGGTCATATTTTTGACCGTTGGAGCTTCAGGTCACAGACACCATGCAGTGTCCTCGGTCGACCGAGACACAGGTCTCGGTCGACCGGCGATACTGCCGGGTGAGTGACCTGGGACCAAAAATCCAACTTTTTCTCATTTCAAAGTTTTTCCTTGGGGGATCTTTTGGCCACTAAATCAAGCTTGGAAAACATGTTTTAAGAAATTCTAAGATGTTTAAAAACATGAACACACAAAGCCTAAGATGATTCAAAAGTTTAAAACCAAAGGCTAGCTTGATTGGATAAAACTCTTTTCAAATGAAAATGCATACTAAACTGATTCTGAAAAAGATGAAAGTATGCAAGGCTCAAACCTAAAATCTCAAGTTGATTTTCCAAATATAATGCACAAGGAAATAGGTTTTCAAAAGAGTTTGGGTTTCAAAACCAATGCATCCAAGTTTAAAACCAGAACATGCATAAAACAAAAGCTTTTCCAAATCTTAAAAGCTATGCATGTATAAAACTAGATTTCAAGGTTTTCTAAAACCATGCAAGTGAGAGAATTCAAATGATGCTAAAGTGCACATGCATCCATCAAATTGCAAATACAAAATACCTAACAATCTCCCCCTTTGCAATTTGATGGCAACTTACCCATCATTGAAATTTCACACCAAGTCTTCAGCTCCCCCTAAGCTGGACATGTCTTGAAATCTTCTTGGATGCTCCTTCTTTTAGCTTGGGCTCTTTGGCTCTTTTCTTCAATCTTCTTGATGCTTGGATCTTGATCATTCTTCAAGCTTTCTCTTCTCATCTTCCTCTTTATGGCCAAGCATCTTCTTTAGCTCCAAGCTTTCTTTCTTCTATAAGCTCTCCCCCTTTGTCCATGCCTCTCTCTTCCTCTTGAGAACTTGAAAGCTTTCTCCTCCTTTGATGGATAGGAGATCTTTGAGTACTTGAACTCTCGAACTCTCTCCCCCTTTGATGAGTAGGAGATCTTTGAGTACTTAAACTCTCTCCCCCTTTGACATTAAATTGCAAAGGAACCTACACACATGAAATAAGGAAAATACCTTTAGTAGCACCTGTTAACAAAAGAAATCGAAAATGATAATTAAACAGGCTATCATGTATGGAAGAAGACTCTAAGGGTTCAAAGTCAATCCAAGGGTCAATTTGATCAAAACTAATACTTCCTATGAAGGTTTACACTCCCCCTCAATCCATTCTCTTCTTTTGTCAAACTTTTGACAAGATATAACTATTTGGTGCAAGAAGTAGATGGTTTAACCAAATGAGGGTCAACTTCAAGGAAAGGATTAGATTCATTTAACTATAAAGCTCATATGATCAAATTACCAAAGGAGAGCAAGGTCAAATGAGAGAAACGATCATGGATACCAATTGAAATAAACATATCAATTGAGATTAAAGGATGTGACTATAAACTCAATCACTCTAAAATGGATTTAAAAGTATAACTATTATGAGAAATCCAAATTAGAGCTATCCATGATATGGGGTTTACTCAATCATAGCATCAATCAATATAACTATGAAAATCATATGCTATGTAAGATTTTGAAAATCATTTCATTCAATCAATAAATATGACTTATTAAAGTGCAAATTGAGTGAAATGAAATTCAAACATGAAGCCAACCTCAACTAATAACCAACCAATATTATTAACACATAAACATGGTGGTCATGAGATATACCTATGTGAGCAAGGGAGGAGGCAATCATGAACATTATGATGCTAATGGTGTGTGACATGGAACAAATATATAACTATCAAGCTCAATCCAATGCACACATGGTCTATCACATACACAAGATAAGATATCAATTGGATATGAAATCAATGGAAAGTTATACCAAATGAAACCAATTGAATATGACAACATGATTAAAAGCAAGGATGTGACAAACACAAAATTCCATCAAGCATCATAAATGCATATTCATCACTTTTAAAGATATGACTATTGAGCATAGTGATGAACAAGGCAAATTGCAATGCAAAAGAATATGACTTGGTAAAGCATGCAATTTCCAAAGTGACTAAATCATATGAATTCAACATCTAAGATATCCATCAAACATATAGAAATATGAGAAATGGGTTTCAAAGAGTTTCATATGATTAAGATCACTACTTATGAAGTTGAAACATGTAAAAAGATGACACCAAGAGAATCTACATGAATCAACATCATAACCATCCAAAAAGAAATGACTATTAGGCATAGAGGATGGATTTGGGTTCTAGTATGGTTTCTACAAATATTACTAAGATCACAACCATACATGGAACCTAAAGTCATTTGCATAAAAAAGAATGTAAATAAACAAGCAAGGATGCAAACAACATACATTTCCATTTCTAAGATAATGAAACCAAAAGAAAAGGAAATAATAATCATGGAACATGCTTGGATGAATATAACTAGTGATGTTATAGAGCATTTCCATTCAAACAATCTTCAAATCATTTTGAAAAACAAAATCCAACAATGAGCATAAAAGAATGATTTTGAAGATCAATTTTCAACATGTATATTAAAAGATATAACTTAATTGAAACACATACAAGTTGAATTTTCAAAACAATGATTTTCCATATACAAGTATAACTTAGAAGTCCATGGAAAAACTTGAATTGAGCCAAATCATTTGTTCAAATAGTCTTACAAATGATTCAACAACAATTGATCATGAATAAATCTAGCTATGAAAGCTTTTAACATCACAATCAATTAATCATGTAAAGAAATGCAATGCAAGGCATATGAGTGAAACAGGCAAATCAAACATGATGAAATTATAATCAAAAGATTTTGAAAACCATGAAGTGTAACTTAGAATGGTGTATGAGAACAAAATCAATTGATCATAAAGAAACAATGCATTTTATGAAATGTAACTAAGAGAAAACAAAATGCAAATGTAACTTACTTGACCAACAAGGTGATTTAACTTAAAAAGAATAGGTTGGTCAAGGAGATTCAAGGCCTTAAGGTTTGTCTAAGTAGATAACTTTAGGAATCCACCTAAGGTCTTGGGAGGGTTGAACTTTGAGGTCTATTTTGGAATTCTCACCAACTAAAGGAGATTTAACTTGATAAATTTTCAATTTGAACTTATCACCATGATATTTAGATTTTACTAAATTTGGCTTAGAATGGTGATTAGTCTTTTGAGGTTGGTGAGTTTTCTTCTTAGGGGATTGATTTATTTTTCTTTTCTTCTTATTTTCTCCCTTTCTTTGACTTTTGAAATTTAGATTTAACTTTGTAATTTTCTTCAAAAGTTCTTTCAAGTTTTGACTTAAGGGAGGTAGGTTGAGAAGCTTTTTGTTAATAGATTCTTTTAAACTTGGTTTGACTTGTTTAACCATTTTAGAATCTATCTTTGGAGACTCCTTGTTAATTGATTTAACTTGTTTAAGCTTTATGGAGTCTTCCTTTGTTTTTAGTGTCTTACCCTTCATAGATTTAGATTCTCCCTTCTTGAGTTCAAAGATGGGTTTAGACACATGGCTTCTTTTTCTTAGTTTGCACTCAAACCTAAAATGCCCTTCATTGCCACAATAATCACATTTGGTTTTGGGCAAGGGAGAAAGAGTGCTAGAGAAAGAGGACTCACCTTTCACAAATGTGTTGGTGAATTTAGGGTCATGAGACATATTTCTATCAAATCCAATACCCGTCCTATCTCCATGAGGTTTACCCAATTTAAATAATTTTTCAAGTCTTTCTTCACTTTGGGTAAACTTGCACTCATACTTTTGTTTATATCCTTCAAGTTGAGTGACTTTGTTTATAAGGATTGAATTTTCATGTTTGACTTTTGAAAGTTCATTTTCAATTTCCTTATATTTGCTTAGCTCTTCATTGGCAAGTTTTAATTCAAGCTTTAGTTCATTAACAACATTAGATCCAAGCTCTTGGGTTTTTAACTTACTTTTAATCAACTTGGCTTCTAAATTGTTAAAGTCTTTGTCTTGCCTTTTTATTTGATCTCTTAGAATTAAATTTTCCTTATTGACATTATCATAATCCATCTTTAATTCTTTTAGTTCATCTTGAATGTTAGATAGATTATTTAAAGAGATCATGAACTTAGATTCTACACAATTTATAAATTCATCTTTTTCTCTAAGTTCATTTTTAGAAGAGTCTAATTCTTGGTTTAGCCTTATAGAATCTTCTTTTAATCTTTTATTTTTCTAGGAAACCTCTAAGGACCATGTGTACAATTCCTCATAGGCTTCAAGTTCATCATATTCTTCTTCTTTTAATTCAAGTTGAGATTCTTTAATTTCAATTTTTGAATCTCCATAAGATGGAAGAATGAGGGGTCTAGAAGAATCTACAAGATCTAGCATAGTGGAGTCCATTCTGATGATTTTCATATAAGGACAACTCTAGGGTTTTAACTCTAGGTTTTTACACCTAATCAAGAGTTCCAAACACTTGATCCTAAGGGATAGAGCACTTGGCTCGGATACCAATTGAAAGTCCTTGGGATCCTAACCCTAGAGGGGGGGGGGGGTGAATAGGGTGAGCTACAATTGTGACCAATTTAAACCAATTTTAATTTCTTAAACAAAACTAGTCACATGTGATGAATAATCAATCAATATGCGGAAGCTAAACAAAATCAATCACCACATAGCAATCACCACAACACAATATTTATAGTGGTTCGGCCAACGTGCCTACATCCACTACCGGCTTGTGAATCCAATCACCCCACCGGATTTCCACTATTTATGCTTTTTCAAAGGCTAAGCAATAACCTATACAATGTTGTTTTTCTAGGCTCAACAACAACCTTTACAAGATGCTTTTCAAGGCTAAGCAATAACCCTTACACAATGCTTTTCTTAGGCTAAGCAATAACCTTTACAAATGAGAATTTTCTCTAAGAAGGTGTCTCTTCAAGAACACTCTAAGAGATACAATTTAAGCTCAATGGAATTGCCTCTTGATAGGCTAATAGGAAAGTGAAATTCCAAATTACAAACATACACTAAAAACAAGCTAAAGTGTGTGCACAAGTGTATGGATGCCTTACTTCAATCAAATTCTACAATGAAGCTCCTAAATGAATGCATGATGCATTTTAAAATCAAAGCTTATAAAATGATGATTGAAGAGAAAACTAATCACATGAGAAATTCATACAACTTTAAGAAATGAACTAAACAAGTTGTATGAAAGTTAAAGTCTAAGAATGCATGTGATTTAGTTAGGAGAGTTTGCAAACCAATCTAATTTACCAAGGAAGATTTTGAGTTTGCTAAACATCTCTAGAAATCATGCATATGTGAAATTACAAAGAATTAGGCATGCATGGATTTCATTTTAATGGAAATCAAAACACTAGTAATGTGTACCTTATGAAAAGTCAAGCATTTGATTTCCAAATGGCCCTCTAGCCTTTCCAACTTCTTCCCCTTTCTTTGGCTCCAAAATGCTCTCAAAGGTTCATATGTTCAACACTAAAGAAGTTGGAAATGAATGGACTTTATAGCCAAAAAACAGTCCAACGGCTAGTTCTCGGTCGACCAGGAAGGGTCTCGGTCGACCGGGAATACACAATGGTCATATTTTTTACCGTTGGAGCTTCAGGTCACAGACACCATGCAGTGTCCTCGGTCGACCGAGACACAGGTCTCGGTCGACCGGCGATACTGCCGGGTGAGTGACCTGGGACCAAAAATCCAACTTTTTCTCATTTCAAAGTTTTTCCTTGGGGGATCTTTTGGCCACTAAATCAAGCTTGGAAAACATGTTTTAAGAAATTCTAAGATGTTTAAAAACATGAACACACAAAGCCTAAGATGATTCAAAAGTTTAAAACCAAAGGCTAGCTTGATTGGATAAAACTCTTTTCAAATGAAAATGCATACTAAACTGATTCTGAAAAAGATGAAAGTATGCAAGGCTCAAACCTAAAATCTCAAGTTGATTTTCCAAATATAATGCACAAGGAAATAGGTTTTCAAAAGAGTTTGGGTTTCAAAACCAATGCATCCAAGTTTAAAACCAGAACATGCATAAAACAAAAGCTTTTCCAAATCTTAAAAGCTATGCATGTATAAAACTAGATTTCAAGGTTTTCTAAAACCATGCAAGTGAGAGAATTCAAATGATGCTAAAGTGCACATGCATCCATCAAATTGCAAATACAAAATACCTAACAATAATCGCTAGCTTGTTGGGCTAGAAAAGCCTTCTTGGGCACATTAGTTGTCCTTTTGAAGGTGCAAAGGTCCTTCAGGAACTTGGCATAGGTAGGAATTTGTTGGATAGCATCAAGTAGTGGGATATTAATCCGCACTTGCTTGAATACTTCTAACATTTTATCCAATTGAACGGTTGATTTTGCTAGGCCTATCCTCTGTGGGTATGGTGCCTTGGGAACATAGATCCTAGGAGTGGGCTCACTAGATGATGGTTCAGCATTGACTGGCTCTAGTTCTAACATGGCTACAACATTCACACTTGGTTCCTCAGTTTCCTTGGGTAGTTCCACCTTGTTATCAACCTGTGTACCCGACCTAAGAGTGATTATGGATTTAACTTGTTCCGGGCCTTTTCCTTTAGGATCATGAATAACTTGGCCCTTGGGATTAGGTTTGGGTTGACTAGGGAAGGTTCCCTTGTCTCTGGCACTGATGGAGTTGGCCAGTTGGCCCATCTGATATTCCAGTTTTGCATTTGATTGTGTGTTAGCATTCAAGCTCTGAACAGTGCTTTGCTGAAATTGGAGGGTATTCTAAGCAAACAGTTTCATGGTTTCCTCAAGAGAATCTATCCGTTGACTTTGCTGATTGGGGGTGAAATTGGGCTTTTGGAAACCGGGTGGGGCATTGGCTTGAGATTGAATGGGCTGAAATTGAGTGGATTGAGATGGGCCACCTTGAGTTGGACCCTTGGTCCAAGAAAAAGTCGGGTTTTCCCTCCAACCTGGGTTGTATGTATTGGAGTATGGGTCATACCTCTGACGATTATCAAAACGAGTGTTCTGATAAAGCGCATTCACCTCCTCAACAGACTCAGTCTGACCCAAAGTTGTTGGGTCATTCCCTCCATTCATGGCCTGATTATATTTTAATGACTACAAAGTGTTTAGAGTTGGCTTTTGGTTCAGCTCTAAGGCCTCTATTCTCCATACCAGAGTGGCTAATTCGGCCTCTTCCTCAATTTTGGGTTCAATCTTGAACATCCCCTCCTTTTCAGGAATGGTGGGTTTGATGGGCTCCCTCTTGAGGGGGCCATTGCAATGTGTTTTCAACGGTATCTTCTAAAAATGTCCAAGCTTCATCTGCTGTTTTTTGTGTAAAGTTCCCAGTGCAGAAAGATTCCACCATTTGTTTGGTTGGGTAATCCATGCCTTCATACACAATTTGGATTAATCGAATTTTTTCAAATCCATGGTGGGGACACTGGATTAAGAGGTCCTTGAATCGTTCCAAATAACTGTAAAGTGTATCCCCTTCCATTTGATGGAATCCATTGATGACTTGCCTAATCGAAGCGGTTTTTTGTTTGGAGTAGAATTTTTTATAAAATTCTTCGACTAGCTTGGCCCATGTAGTGATGGACCCGGCCTGTAAGGCATAAAGCCAAGCTTTAGCCTTTTCTTT
This sequence comes from Cinnamomum chago, assembly GCA_038049695.1. Taxonomy (NCBI): domain Eukaryota; kingdom Viridiplantae; phylum Streptophyta; class Magnoliopsida; order Laurales; family Lauraceae; genus Cinnamomum; species Cinnamomum chago. The sequence continues at coordinate 39,186,620 of CP142461.1, forward strand.
TAAGGAGAAAGAAAATAATCTAAGTTTAAGGGCCTCCTCGGTCATGTGATTGATTCTCATGGTCCCACAGATGTCCTCAAATTCCCTAATATGTTGATATGAGTTTTCCTGATCTAGCCCATAGAATACTGGGAGCATCTGGATTATGCTAGATTTCAGCTCAAATGTGGCATTGGTCTGAGGCAGGGTGATGTAGGACGGTTGAGTTATCCTAGTGGGGTACATGTAGTCCTTCAAAGTCATGGGTGGGTCTATTTGATCAGCCATCCTAACAATTTATTCAAAGATGGAAGACTTTCCAACAATGGTTAAGGCTAATTCAGACTCTATCCTGACTAAACTTTTACTCTTGCGTACCCACCCCTTTTGGTAGGGACAGAACTTACCTAAACATCAACTTGACCAAAGAGCGCAATTGGTGCAACCTTTTGTGGTCTTCGTCCTAATGAGCTCGAGTCCTATGGTCTCGTTTCTACTTGATTTTAATTAATGTTTAGGTTACTATGTGAGAGGAGGTTAAGCCTAATTGGGCAAGGATCTGGTGATGAAATCCAGACCTTATCTTTTTGGGGTGGATTACCCTTAACTAAGTGTGTGTGGTCCAATTAAATGGTGTGTTAATCAAGGATTCACACTTTGCAAAAATTAAATATCCAAGCCCCACTTGCAAGTAAAAGATTCATGGGGTAAAGTTTAGAAACTCTTACAGCGGCTCCACGCAAATCTTTAAACTATGCAAGCTTAACCTGTATTTTTTTAGCAACTTTGCAATTCTGAGAGCAACTTGTTTACTTAAAAGCAATCCTCGTGATTTCCTTCCTTTTAGAGTCCTTCAAAATTCAGAATGTAACCTCAAAGAAAACAACTAAAATGTTAGATCTAAATAATCTACTAAATATAGCTAACAATTGCCAATAAAACTCCTAAATTGAAAAATAAACCTAATCTAAATTTCACAACCCTAAACTACTGCAATTTGAATGAAAGATGCACTTCTAAAACTCATAATGCAGTCCTAAGTTAAATGAAGACCTTCTTGTCAAGTGCTGAAAAATTTCTAAGTGTCAGGACCTGTTGCACAAGCCCAAGTTTACTGATTTGTACGACCCACTTGTATTAATCAAAACCTGATAGTAATGGCTGGGATGTAATCTCCTAATATGCAAGAAACAAAAAAAAAATAGAGACTAAAAAGGATAAAAGAGGAAGAAGTTATGCTATAATGGAGTTGGCTACTTGAAACAGTTTTTCTGTTGATTGCAGAATCTGCCTGACTAATTGGCATTATTCATGGCACTAAAAGCTGGACTTCCAGAATGTATTTCTTTCTAAAAATTTTATGGTTCAATGTCAGTATACCAAAGTCCAATCCACCCAAATTTCAAGTCAAAAGGAGTCCGTTTGAGAGGTTTTCAAAGTGCGAACGTTTGTGGAAAAACCAAGTCAAATCTGTCAAAAAAAATAGTGCTGAAATTTGTCTTCTATGTGACCACTTGAAATCAGTCCGAAAATTAATTAAAGAACAGCAACAAAAACTTGAAAAAAAGTAACCACAATCATTAAGAAACACAAAAACTAAATCTAATGCAAGTTATGAATGCAACTAACTAAAAAGTATGCTATGATATGAATAAATAATGCTAGAAATCCTAACTAAAATAATCTTTTCAAATTATCTCTCCGGCAACGGCGCCAAAAACTTGATGTGATCTTTATCAATCATAAAATACCGCAAGTGCACGGGTGACTAGATAAGACAGTGGCAAAAATGGATCGAACCCACAGGGAGCTAATTAAAGAAACTTTTAAATTAAAAAAACTAATTAACTAACAATTAAGAAAAGTTTTGAGTTTTTAGATATAAAAATAAGCAACTAATTTAGAAACTCAAAAACTACTAATTAATGAAGGTGATTAGAGCATAGGAATCCAATAGGAATCCACCAATTATTTATCAAGTAACCCTAACTTGTTCCAATTTTTACTTCAAATCAAAGACAAATCAATGTTTTTAATTTGGAAATCTTAACTTTTAAAATCCCTTTTTAATCATAAAAAAATTCAAAACTCAAGACTTCCTTCATCTCATAAAAGAATAAAAATAATTTAAGCACCGCCCATCAAAAGTAAGCATAAACCATCAAAAGATCTAAATCCTAAGCATGGCCTATCAAACCTAAGCATGAGTAGTCAAAAAGTAGTTTTTATTTTTAGAAATAAAAATAGAGATTTGCCTAGGGCACAAAGACAAGCACATAATCATGGAACACAAATTAGAATTACTAAACAAATAAAAAGACAATTACTTACCTTCATCCAAAATGTTAGACCCCAACCCAGACCAAGTCGATTAGCGTGCGATTAGTGTGTGTTTAGTCCCAAGTGGGTTTAGTTGTTGTTGGGTTAGAAATGATTAGTTCTAGTCTTGAACATAACTTTGGGAATTTTGAGAACGTTCAGTATTAATTAGACACACTCAGGAAGGCCTGAGTGCACGTGTAAGCTTGGGAAGATCGTATCGATTTCCGTGTGATTGTGATTTTGATTTCATTTGAATGATGTTTCGACGAGTTACAACTTTCTTTTTAAGCCCAGTTGTGTTTGAAGCCCAAAAACCTATGTTTTGGCCCAAAGAGGGTAAAATTGTCTTTCTTGCACAAATCTGGACACAATTTTCGAGATCCCTAAATCATGTCAAAAATATACTTTTTGGAAACTAGATTTTTCGACGATCGTTTTATCCTTCTTCGTCGAAGTCATCCGAGGCTCCCAAGATCGTGTTTTGACCACTTCAAGTTCAGCTAGTTGGGGCCCATTTTCCTCACTTAAGCCCCATCTCCCCCTCTTTTCAATCACTTTACCAAATCTCTGCAAGTTCTTGACCTAGGGCTGGAATCCCTCTTGCTTCTTTCCATCTTCTTCACCTTGCATGACATAGCTAGAGATCACCAAAGGAAATTCTAAGAATACCATCTTCTTCATCTCTTTGCAAGCTTTCCATTGATACAAGCTTATTGGAGTTTCTTGTGGGACAAGCTCTACATTTTCTTCCTCCTCTCTTGTTTGACCTTCCCTAGGTAAGAGTTTCCACTCACATCTTTCATGGAGTTATTTTGGTTCCTTAAGAGCATGTTTTTCATGTTACAAACCCTTTTGTCAAAATGGGTTCCTTGGTTCCATTTTTTGAGTAGGTTGTGTGGTTTTCTCTTGGGTTTTCTTGTAGTGTTGGCTTAGCTTTTGAGTGAAGTGCTTGGGGAGGATTATTAGCATTTGGGCAAGGCAAGTAATCCCTATAGGATCTTTGTGCATGTGTATTTTAAGTTACATTGTTGTTTTGGAAATTCTGCATACAAATATGTTTACAAGCTTCATGATTAGGTTTTCTTCGGATTGAATGTTTAAGATTGGGAAAAATATGTGTGTTTTACCCTTGGAGAGCATGTGGGCTCAAGGGAATGCAGGTGAAATGAGAATAAGAAGAAGGGTAGAAGAAAGATGTGAAAAACCTGCACTGAACCGCGCATCCCGTGCATTGGCGGTCAGCTTGCGGCTAACCGCCAGTCTCCACTTCGGCTAACCGCAGGCTAATCGAACTCGGCAGTTACTTTTCCAGTAGCTGGCTTTTGCATCAGGGTTCGGCTGTCAGCCCTGCGGTCAGCTCGCGGTTAACCGCCAGCTTCCCTTGCGGCTAACCGTAAGCCAACCGCGGGCATTTCGGCTCCTTTTCCAGAGAGCTGTTTCAGACCTGGGTTTCCAGCGGTCACCCTGTCGGTCAGCTTGCGGCTAGCCGCCAGTTCCCAGTTCGACTAGCCGACAGCTGACCGCGAGCTGACCGAAATTGACACATTTGCTTGTTTTGAAGAGTTTTTGCAAGAATGAAAACTAGAACATGTTTAGGGGCCTTTAGCCGAATATTATGCACTCGAAACCCGAGATGTCCTTGAACTTCTGGGGCACTAATTCTGTTTTAATTCCAACATCTGGGCTTCGGCTGCACAACGATCAACCAAAGGTCCTTGCATGAACTTGTTAGGCTTTGTATTCGTACCTTGGTTTTTTATATGATGAATATCATCGTGTACTCGTTTTGAAGTCAAGTACAAGCTAGTTTTGAAGATGTGTTTCAAAAAAAAGGGGATCACTTCCTAAGCGTGTTATGCATATTAATTATGCCCTTGCTAGTCGTGTTCATCGTGTTTTGATAAGTGAATTCCCCATTTTTATCTCGACAAGTTTTGCTAATATCTCGCGTGTTTTGTGCATTCATGAATTAAGTAAACACCACTGAGCTTAGACTGCCCTTTCAGTCTGATCCACTGTCTAGGGATCTTTAAACATGTGGATTGTCTGCAGACTGGTCGTGTATTTATTACACTTCGTGCGTGTCCGGTTCCGCGGCCGAAATTCCCGTCTTTGTGGGAAATCGTGTCGTGCTTATATTATGTATATCGTGCTTGTCGTGCGTGCTTGCTCTTTTCATTATATAAATGATAGAGAAAGGATGGGCTCTTTGTGGATTGTAACTATTCATGATATATTATGTATTCATGCTAGTTTGTTTCGGTATCTCAGTTTTGTTCGCATTCTTGAAAATGTACCTCAGTTTTGATAGTATTTCATATCAAAGATTTGCTTGCATGTTTTCTCTAAATGTTATTGTCCATGTCCATGCCTAAATTGATTACCTGTCAAACCGTCGTGTTTGACCCTTGTTTTGTTGGTGCCCAGGTGTAGGAGACGTTACCTTTGAGGAGGAGCGTCAGGAGGAGGCTTGTGAGCCAATCCCTGTGAGAGATTGGCAGCCCGACGATGTCATCTAGACGTCGGGCGGGTTCTTGAGTCTCGTCACCTTTTGTCTTAGGGTTTCTTTTGGTTATGTTTTGGAGAAATGTATTGGCCTCTGTTGGCCTCTCATGGAATTGTAACAAAACTTAAAGTACTTTTGGGTTAGTTTCATAACTGGAATATTAATGGGAATGCCATGTTAGCTTCTTTCCTTGATACTATGTCTTGTTTATTGTTGTGATATTATGTTATGACACTCAAATATTTTATTGGTGCTCATCTTGTTTTGTTTTGCTACACGCTTCCGCATACTTGATCATGTGAGCCAGATTCCGCGTGTTCTTGGGAATCCTCACCGCGGGAACCTGTGGGAAAACAGTAGGCAGTGTAACTCCTACGCGTCGCGGGCCCGGGGATCCGTTCCGGGGTTGCGACAGGACTGGTATCAGAGCGAGACATGTTTCAGGCACTTAAAAGAAACTAGAAAGGTCTTAGGAACATGGCGAGGATTCGTGAGTTCGATAGATTCATTCGTATAGGATTTTAGAAACCCTTGTACCATGATTTTTGTGTTCTAACTCTTTATTTTTCAGCGATATGCCTCCAAGAAAAGCTCCAAATCATCATGCTTCAGGCAGTAGTCAAAATGAGTCAGATGCATCTGAGACACCTACAGCCACACAGTTTCAGGAACTTATGCAAGCCATGATAGCACAACAAAGGCAGGCTAATGAGAACCAAGCAAGATTTCAAGAGGAGTTAGCAAAGCAGGATGATGAAATGGCGCAACTTCAAAGGTAGTTGTTAGAAGTTCTCAAGAATAGGAATGTAGCACCACCCGTGGGTCCACAGATTGTTATTCAGAATAGGGATCATGACCCTAATGCACTGTTTGAGAAGTTCAGGAAGAGGGCACCGAAGGAATTTTCGGGCAATGAGGACCCGTTAGTGGCAGATGACTGGCTAGTTAATACCGAGAAGATCTTTGATGTCTTCATGTGCACGGGTGTACAGAAGGTCAACCTCACGGCTTCTTTATTTTATGGGCTTGCAGACCGGTGGTGGCAAACAGTCAAGGACCCATATGCAGTGATGGCTGACGATGAGGCATGGGCAACTTTCAAGACAAAGTTTCAGGATAAATACATCCCCTCTCATGTCAAGAGGCAGAAAGCTATTGAATTCCAGCAGCTTAAGCAAGGTAACATGACGGTGCTAGACTATGTCACCAAATTTGAGAGATTGGCTAGATATGCTACCGAGCTGATTGACACTGAAAGGAAGAAGATAACAAAGTTTTTGGAAGGATTGAACCCAATCATTATAAGGGATGTCATAGGAGTAGTGCCTCCAGCTACATATGATGAGGCAGTCAAGCGGGCTTATACTTTTGAGGATATTAACAACATGATTGTTCAGGACAGAAAGCAGCAATATCAACAGCAGAATCAGAGGCAACAGCAGGGCAAGAAGCCAAGGCAAGAGCAAGGCCATGTGAGGCAGGGTTGTGGCCATTGTGGCAAGAATCACGAGACACACGAATGTCGTAAGGCTATGGGTGCCTGTTTCAAGTGTGGGGCTATGAACCATGCAATCAAGGATTGCCCACTACTTCAGAATAAGGGGAACAGAAACCAACAGTAGAGACAAGTAGCTCCTCAGAATCAAGCACCAGTGCAGAATCAGATTAGACCACCTCAGCAGCAGCAGCAGGCTAGGCAACCAGCGCAAAACCAGAATGCTCGTCCACCACAGCAGAATAGGCATGGCCAAGGGAGGCAGAACCAAGTACCGAACAGACTACAGATGCATGGACGTTTGTATTATCTCAACTGTGCAGATGTTGAAACTGCAGGAGACGTGGTAGAAGGTAAACTTCTTGTTTGTGGGGTAGAAGCCCAGATTTTATTTGATCCTGGATCCACACATTCCTTTGCATCCCCTAGTTTTGCTAAGTTGATTGATGCACCATGTAGTGAGTTGGATTACATTTTGGTAGTGACCACTCCAATAGGGAAACAAGTTGTGTGTAGAAATCATTACCCTAGTTGTACAGTGTTGTTAGGAGATGTTAATTTACCGGCCAACACTACAACAATTTTGCTTTTTTGCGATGCTAAAAAAGCGTTGCAAATAATATAAAAAGCGTCGCAATAAGTTAATTGCGACGCAAAAAACTAAGCGTCGCAGAGGGGTCGCAAATAATGGGGTCACAAAAAGATTAGCTACGCTAAAGACTGCAGCGTGGCAATAAGAAAGTATTTGCAACGGTTTCAAAGTATTGCTAATTACGTATCAATTGCGACGTATTATAAACGTCGCAAATAATGATTCATTTGCAACGGTAAAATTGCGTCACTAATTAATTTATATTTGCGACGTATTATAAATGTCGCAAATAATAATTTATTTGCAACGGTAAAATTGCGTCACCAATAATTTATATTTGCGACGATTCTAAAAGGTCGTTAATAAATTATTAAAGGCAACGCTCATATAAAGTTGCAAATATTTTTTTTTTGCGACGCTTATGTGGTGTGGTAAATAATATTTATCTTGTTACATTTAATTATTTGCAACGCAATAAAAGCGCCGCAAATAATAATTTATCAAAAAAATATTTTTTAATATTTTTAAAATAGATATATTTTTCCTGATTTTATACCCAATCAAATATAATCTCATCATCCATTCACAAATCTTTAATGCAAAGTCATCCTTAGGTCTTCACAATCATATATCTCTAAGTTGCAATTCAGGCATGAAAATAACACTCCACCGATGTAAAAACATTAACTAAATTAATTCATTGAATTTGAATGCAATGAAACAGTTGTCCTTATCACAAATTATTGCTGAAGAAATTGATAAAATTCTGTTAAACATAAATCTATATAATAGCTAGTCTAAAAAAAACACAGAAACAATAACTGAAAAGCAATCTTCGACATGTATCACACGGAGACAACGAACAATTTCCATGATAAAATATAGCATCCTCAAATTGATCTGCGCCATCCAAACGGGTCCAAAAAGTGTTGCTTGTTCTAATTTTCTCTTCATCTCCCATTTCGATCTGTAATAAATAAAATAAGATAGATGTTGAAATCTATAAAACAAGATAGATGTTAAAACTAAAATTTGAGATATCAAGTTGAAATCTTATCTATTCATGTTGATTGTAGCCTATACACAAAGTCACCACATGTACATCAATCCATATCATTCAAATCATGGCCCTTGATGTATATGGGGGCATGGAAGAAATCAAATTGACTTTATGATACGGCTATTTATTTCTCATTTTAAACATTTCTTCACTATATATGCCTTTTGGGTATGTGACATTTGTGAAGAGATTCAACATGAAAACTGCAATTAAGAAAATGAAGCACCTGATATCTAATAATTTAAGATGAAATTTTATCCATTTTTATTTTCCTTCTATTTGAACTGAACATGCACCTGATGATGTATAAAAGCAAAGAATAAATATTTTACCATGGAGGAGTGCCCATCTTTTGCCCCATTATAGATTGCATCATGACCTCCATATTCTTTTGCCAGGACCTCATTTCATTTATCTGAGCCTCCATCTGTTGTTTTTGACCCTCCATCTGAACCTCCATCTGAGCCTCCATCTGTTGTTTTTGACCCGCCATCTGAACCTCCATCTGAGCCTCCATTTGTTGCCTTTGAGCCTCCATTTGAGCTTCCATCCGCTGTAACTGCTCAGCCAACTCTTGAGCTTGTCTTTCAGCTGTCGCGGCCTTCTTAGTAAGCTCTTCCACCCGCTGATTATTTTGAAGGCCCGTTGAAGATGATGGAGGGGCCACGACACCATGCCCAAGACCTCGGACATATCCAGGCCTTGTACCCAACACTTGTTTGCATATCTCATCATCTGTCAATGGGGGAGAATCCTCTTCTGTGGGCTGCGATTGGAGTGTAATCATTTTATCCTAAAATAGAAAAAAAATTCACATAAATATTTAGAAATGTATAGAAAAACTGAAGAACAAAAGAAATAATTAATTAGATGAAACTTTAAAAAAAGTGTCCTTACATAGAGCAGTTGACACTCGGGAGTAGACCAACCCTTCTCTTGACTATAATGTGTCTTGTGCCACAATTCTATCCTACCAATTGGAGCATCATGCTGTATAATTTGAATACAATATTAAATTTTAAAAAAAAGCTAATAAATCAATACTTATTAAAATATTAGAATTACTAATACCGTCTCATGAAGATATTCGACAAATGATTTTGAACCCGCACAATGGTTCACTTTAAGCAGCTGTCGGTTTTCAGAATTCTTTTTACTAACTTTCTGCATTCAAGTTAATGATTAGAAATGCCGTCAAGATTTTCTAAAAAAAAAATCATTTCTATGTAGGTATTAGCATTTAAAAATAAATTTCACCTGAAACTCTTCTGAACAAAATCTATTACAACACAGCTCCCAATCTTCTTGTGACACACCCTCATAAGGTTTCTGGCATGCCGCCTCGTGATTGCCAGCCCTCTTATAATGGGAGTGCAATCTGTTCCTATAGTTTTTGAATGTTGATGCCAAATAACTGTTAACAGCTTTTTTCAAACGTGGATCATGAAGATCTATATCAAATTTGTCCTACAAATAAGATGCATTCATAATAAGAGTACCCAACTTTCAAATAACATAGTATGCAAAATAAAGGCAAAAAATAAAATTTTGAGGACTGAATTACCAAAATGCGATCATAAAATATTTGCCTATGTTCTTGTTTAACCGTTGGCCAAGTGGAACATGCAAGAGGAGCATACGTTCGACAAATTATCCCAACTTCAGTCTTAAATTGTTTTGCATACTTGCCAACTGGCCTAGACAGCCCTTCAGGGATTTCAATCTTTAGCTTTTGACCCGTATCCTTAATAAGCCTGGTAAGGGAGATATTTTTTGACCTACCACGTCCTCTTCTAGTGGAGGTGACATGGTAGGTCGAAGCTAAAAAAAAAAAGAAAATAATTAATAAAAAAATACATGAAATTTAATAATTTTTTAAAATATATAACTAATAGTATTGATCTTACCAACGCTATTTGCCTCTGGCTCAATCGTCGAATCAAATATTGAAGCATCCCGTTCTTGTGCACTCGTTTGCATCCTTCCTGTTCTCATAACTAGAAACAAAAGTATATAGAAATATTTCCAATAAAAATAGCAACAGCCCCAACTTTTGTAAGATTATGAGTTTCTTTCTTTTATAATTTAACATGACAAACATGAACAATATTGACATGCGATGAACAAAATCCTATAAACTAGACAGTGCTGAAATCTTTACAATGAATGAAACAAATAATTCAGAGCACTGAAAATCTCAAAGAAAGTACAACCTTGAATAGAGTATTATCACATGTCAACTTGAGTATATTATCTGTTTTGCTTTTGTTTTCTTTTTCTTTTTTGGATGGTAGAGTAAATCATCTTTTTTCTTACGCATGATCACCACTTGTTCAGTGCCTATTTTCTATTTGGCTCCAAAGTTCTATATAGACCTTTTTTTTGCATGAGGCAGTAGGCCAAAGCTTGTCCAAGTCCGTCCTAATTAAATTCCTGCACTAATTCAAAAACAATGACAATGTTCATGCATCAACTATCCAAAGGTCACAAAATGATTCAATTCAAGACTTTAAATTTATAACGTGTCTGTAGCTTCCAAAGCAAGACAAATCAGTTTAGGTTCAGTTTCATGCCCGAATATGATGATTAAAATTTTCCAATCAAAACATTGTGTTTACTGTATATAATTGAATAAAAAAAATGCATGAACTTCATTTCTGAAACTTCATAGCAAATCAAGGTAACAAAATCTTCAATGATAATAATAATATTAATGCTAACAATGACCAATTAAAAGTCCTGCAGCAGTAGGATAGGTGTGACAAATTTTAATCACTTCTAACTCAAAAGGGTAATAAGTGTAGATAGACTTTTCTATGTTCTAATCCTACGATTCAATAATATAAACACACATACACAAAAAAAGTCCTTACTTGAACTCGTTGCAGCCGTTAATTCAAAGTTGATAGTTGTAGAGGAAGGAGAATAGACTTGGAACCTTGTTTATAGCTTCTTTTCTAGCTTTCCCTTCATCACATAAACATTATCTTATTAGGTTTCAAAACCCTTTGATCAAGCCAAATAAATCTTGCAACCAGTTGGATCTATCATTTGGATCAAGTTAATTTTCAAATTCAAAAGTAAATAACACTACAACCGGTTGGATCCATCATTTGGATCAAGTTAATTTTCAAATTGAAAAGTAGTAGGCCAAAGCTTGTCCAAGTCCATGAATGGTTTTTCACTTCCAAGAATGAATGGTTTTTCACTTCCAAGTATTAATGGTTTTTCACTTCTTTAAAAAGAACTCACCTCTCTATTTCTGTTTTTAAATTTTCCAATTTCATAAAATATATCAGAGAGCAGCATATTTGACAGAGAAAAAAAAGAATCAAAACAAGTCATTATATAGGCACATGGGCAGCAGACATTAAGATACTCCACGGACTGATAGATCAGTAAGAACTTTTTATATGTCCAATCCCGTCCTCTTCTCCTTTTGGTGTTTCCATTACTGAATGAATACCTTTCTAGAGAAGCCATTGATAGTGGCAGGGCTCCAAATAGACTCATGAACTATATAAAGATCTCCCACAAAGTGATGTGATATCATTGAGAATTTGATAAACAAGAAAGCACAAGGGGATTCCTGAGTACATCTTGTACAGTATAGCCTGAGTCATTATAAAGTAATAAGCACAAGGGGATTCTACACAGGAATCATCTTGGATTAGGCTACTGTATCTTTCAGGCATCATAAGAACATTTCTCATCTACTTGCAATCATAGAAATACAACCAAATCACCACTTTCTCAGAGATAAGCACATGAATATGAATGGTTTTTCTCTTTTGCAAAAACAGGAAAAGTAAGTAAAAAACAGAGCAAAAGAGAGAAGAGAGCAGCAGCAAGAGGAGAAGAAGAAGCTCATTGCCTCCTTATTTAACAATATAATTGTTGTTTCAAATCATTGGAAGTAACTGTGTTTTTATAGAACCCAGGAAAAAGATAAACATAATAAGTCACAGTCATTAAAACTCGTTGATAAATCTGAAATCTGAATGCAGGTTTGTGTCATTTGATAAAACAAGAAGAAAAAGATAAACATTTGACACAACAAGTTTTATGTCTGACTGGAATTTAGGATTGAAAGAGTACTTACTGACACCAGGCCCTAAAAAATCGCTGACGTTGCTGATAAAGCTCCAAGTCCTACTGCTCATTCAAAGCAAAGACAGAGTCAGCGCATCAATAGTAACAGGTTAACTGGAGAAAATGATTCAAAGATTATCAGACAGATTAACTCGTTTTAATTAGATATTTTAGTTTGAGCCTTTTCATCTGATGGGGGCAGAGTAACCAGACAAATTCTTTGATCAGGGGCATGCGTGTGTGTGTGTGTGAGAGAGAGAGAGAGAGTGTTTAAATTCTTCTTCCTTGATGATTTCTTTCCCAGCAACACTCAGCTTAACCTAAAGAAAAAAACTGAATGGTAAAATGTACTAAAACACTATTAGAAACCAGAGTTCTAGACAACAGAGAGAAACTGGATGAATAAAAGAAGGTTCCATGGTAACCTAATTTGTGATAGTACAGTAGTATAGTTCATCTCTGCACAGGACATTTGTAAATCAAACAGTTCAAAAGGAAACTTGTGAGGCAAAACAACAAGGGCAAGATATCAGCAAAACAACAAGGGCAAGATATCAAACACGGTGAGGAAATATTCAACACAATCATAGTTTTATGAAGCAAAATGCTCATTTACATATTGATACTCTTAGTTGATCGCTCGAAGACAAGAAATGGACAAATCAGTCCGAACCAGAGCAAAGAAGAGGAAGAAGACCTGCATTGTAGTTATTTCTCTAGTCCACGCAGCAGAGAAATGGTGAAGTGGACCATGTGTAGTGTGATCTGGGACTGGGACCCACAGCCCACATTGCTAAGTACATACATCCTGTCTTGAATAGACCCTTTATTAAATTGGTTCAAAGGGAGGCTTGAAGGGGAAATTTTTTTTACTTGTAATGGATGTATCCGTTTGGAAGGTAGTTTTTGGGGTCAATGGTCATTGCAAAGGCAGGACACCCCATACTTTGATGATCTGGCAATTTTTTCTATAATTAGAATAATTAGAACTTTGGAGGAATTTTTATTTTATTTTTGGTCAAACAAGCTGAAGATCAGCTGCTGAAAGACTAAATTTGTGGATAATAAGTTTAGTAACTTTTAAGTGAAGCTATAATTTCTATTCTTTGTTTTCATACAAATCGCTTGAGATGCATGCTTTTCTCTTCTTGAGCTATCCAAGTGCTATTTAATAGTCAAGTGTGTACTTCTATTAAAGACACATTTTTAATTATAGCAAACAACTACTACCAATGTAGACACGGTTATGATTGTTGGTATTTATGCATATAAAAAATGAAAAGCCATGTGGATGTGGTCAGTCAAACATAGACCCCTGCAGCAAACAACCTATTGGTCTTCAACAAAACTTCCAGACCGTTTCAAGTGGGGTCCCCCACATACATGTATTCAACATCATCCATTAACTTGTTAGCTGTGGATGATGCGATCAATGTAGATGGCCCAAATTGAAAAAGAAAGGGATGCCACATGACAGTCAAGTCATAAAATCTCCATGTATGAAAAGGCAGAAAAAGTGCATGACAACTTTCTACAATTCCTTTCTCTACTTGGAACTCGGAAGTGAAGAAGTGAGAACCCAAGAAAAAGACAGAGACATTGTTTGGTTGGGTTTACTGGCTTAGAAGACAATAGGGTTTAGGATCTAATAAAAAAAATTACGTCTACGAGCATGGTGAATGCAGAGAGGTATTAGCAAGTGCTCCAGAAAAGTAAATGTAATAGCTTAAGGGTTACTTAGCAACAGCTTGGGTTGAGCTGATAAGAAAATCAGTTCTGACAAATGAATCAAGAGAATATACTTCAGCCTAAGTCATTGGCAGATGCCATTTGCTTGACACCCTGAGTGCAGCCACTAGCTTGTTACAATCTTATTAGACAGCAGCAAGAGCAGACACAATGCAGCTTCATCAAAGATTATGATTGAAAATGGATTGATCCAACCATTAAAGAGTATGTTGTGTATATACATTCAGAATTGAGGGATTTGCCAATTCAAGGTGAAATGGATTCATATCCATCACCCATTATTTTTTGAATGGAGAGAGAGAGAGAGAGAGAGAAGCAGGAATCTCATCAAGTTAATTTATATTTTTCTGCTTAATCTACTTCACACTTCAGGTCTCTGTGGAAATAGAATAATAATCAGTTCGGGGCATCTAAACTGTCCTGTTTATCATGTCAGAAACTGCTGTAAGTCCTAACTACAGCATTACCACTTTTATTCATCAATAAAGTGCAAATCTTGTAGAGGTTCTGAAGGATATTTTCAAACATCTTTTAAAGCACTTTGCTAGTAATTCTAGATAGAAAATGGTGCCTCATCCAATTATAAAATTCAAGGGCCAAAGAACATAGTACACAAGGGAATGTTTAAGGATTTAAAACCACTACAGTAATAAAAAGTGAAAAAATCTTAACAAGCCTAGCACACTACTGCTATTTAATAGTCAAGTGTATACTTCTATTAAAGCTTAAAAAACAAAAGTAGAAACCATTTTGTATACCCTCCAACAGTGTTGAACCCATATCTTGTCAGTGTTTTTTCAATAGATATAGAAGGCATTTTGACTTAATTAAGCTGAGCTGAGCAGAGAAGAAAATCTTTACCCCTGTCCTTTGTTGATTTAAGCCCCCGCTGGTTGCAATTACTAAGTACCGATTCCTAATCGTGATATCTTCAGCAGCTGCAAGTTCAAGAATACAATCTAAATCAAAACAAAAAATAAAAATAAATAAACATAAACAATACAGGAATTGCTAGCATTCTCCACCAAACATAATCATCACAATCAGTATTTGGTGAAAGAGTACTTCTGTCCACCAAACAGTACCATGTAACATTTATTCCAGGTTGATTCCTCCCATTGGTTCTTGTATTCGTATCTAACTGTACCAGCCAATGCCATGCCTAAGATTTTGTGTGTGCGTCTCCTTATTTGGTGCAAGAGACTTCTATTTCAGAGATTCTTTAGTGCTTACATGCTTGTCTTTTGTGTATCTATTGTATCTTTAAGATATATTTCATCTTCCTCTTAGACTATGGACATAGTTGTTAGGGCGTGTGTTCATTTACTAGTAATGTAAGGTAAAATAAATATCAAATAAGTGGAAGACATTATCTTTTTTTACAGTAAAATGGGAAGGGTAATGGTTAGGGAAATGTGAAGTATAGTTTCTAATAAAACAAAAGTGCATGTGTATTCATGGAGCAAAGTAATCAACGGTCAGATGAGAAGTCAATAAGCGGTAAAGTAATCATTTGTGTCTTATGATATAAAGTCCTTTGGGGGGCTGGTAAAGTAATAGTATAATTTTTTTGTTGACTGGAACTTTACTTTCAAACTTCTTGTGACCAACCAAATATGTTATAATAAAATCTTTGCTGAAAGACTCTAGTGATAGAAAAACAAACATGTCTACCTACACAAAACTTCTTGGACCTTCTGCAGTACTTTCTTTTCTCTTCTTTTAGAGTGTGGTCTCACTTATTTGTGCACTTCTCTGCATAGTACCAGCTCAACTTCTCAAGATCCAAGTAAACAGGATAAGAAATCATCAAAGGTTTATTAGACCCATTTACAAAATAAATTATGAAAGGCTCGTTGACCTTAAAACAAAATCCATAGCTGCACTGATTAATCTGTCAAAACAGCAATTATAAACTCTAACTAAAGAAGCCTAAATGAAAGTTTTCAGCTCCACTAAGGCTTTAGCCATAACCAAATTCCCAAAGAAGAGATCGATCTAACTAAGTGTGCTATTTTCTTTCTTATATGATAATTTCTATCTGATTTAATAGGAAAACACCAAACAAGTGAGCCCAGACAAAAAAGAACACACAAAGATAGTTTCTTCCACAAAAATCCCCTCAATAAGATAGTAAATAACCAGTCCATCCAAACTGCACGAAAACAAACATTTCATTCTACCTGTGTAATTGTCCCTGATTTCTGCCTCAAACCAACATCAAAGTCTGATAAAATCTATCATTATATTATGGACCAGTCCATACAAGAGCAAAGCCTAGCCAAAACAGAGCCCCAGATATGCCCTAATATTTGCCCACAAAAGGACCAAAGCCATCCCTATATCAAGTGTAACGGTAGAAATAACATAGTATGTCCAAGTGTTTTGAATTTTTTCAGAATTTATTATTCAATTGCAAACAGAATTTTGTAAGTATTCCAAAGCTGTGGTCACAGAGACAACAGACATTATGGATGCCTACTTATTTTGCTTGCCAATTGTGACAGCACAGATTTGACAGATAAGTACTAAGTGGTAGACAGGTCTTCTATCTTCGAAAAAATACAAGCCGTAATGTCACAAATCCACAAGCAACAATTGCTAAGCTACAGAAGACAGGCATCTGTCCAAGATGATTACTTTCAGAACAACCAAACACACCCACCCTTATATAAAACTAAAGGAAAAGCAACAAGAAGGAAAAAAACACTTAAATATGTAAAAATGCATATATATTATTCATCCCCATTAGATCTTTGTCATAAGTAGTTAAAAATGAAGAACAAAGGTGAATATGCAAGAATGAGCATCAAATAAAAATAACAGTTAGACAGGGTATATTTTGAAGAAATATATCTTATTTTTGGTTTGATCTTTAGGTATCAAATGAATGGTCTACAATGGTTGGTTTCATTATATAATAATTCATTAACAATCTGTATCAATTAGTAATGGTAAAACCCCAGAAGGATTTTATTTAATAGTTGCAGTTTAAAAGGAAAATCTGCAAATCAGTAACTGAGTACTTATCAGTATTAAAATACTCTGTTTCCAACAAATGGTATTTAAGAGTAAGGTCTACATATGCTTTCATCCATTCTATCATGAAAGTTGTTTCATCCATATAGCATATATGACCAACCAAAAGTACAGGCTCAGTCACCATATTCGGGCATGTTTACATGAATTCCATTTATTATTAGACATTTAAATATAAAAACTATGTGCATGCACATTTGGAATTTAGTGTCTAATTGTAATGCAATAACAACATAACTAATTGGAAGTGTAGATTAATAGTGGGCAATGCAATATCTGTCATTTTCATTTTGTACCAGGGGTCCCTTAATTCTTAGCATTTTATTGTTCATTCATAAGATGCTAAGTGTGCAACAATGGAGGACTTTCTTTTCTCTGAGAACAACTTCTTTGAGTTAATGGCATCAGAAATATTGATTGATATTTGGTTTTTGGTAGGAGAAAACAGGCTTCGTGCATGTTTGGTAGATGCCTATATGCAACATTCACCTACCTTCACCTGGTATTGTCTTCACATCTTATTTTCAGAGGTCGTCCACCAATTAAAGTCCAAACAGGACAGGCTCTGTTGGGAAGATTGAGTTGTCACCATGCATGTTACAATTGCTTGGAGTTCCTATCAATTTCTGGAGTAAGCAAGTAGACAACAGATAACATGCAATTGTAATGTGACAGCAATGCTGGAATCTTGGAGCTATGCTTCATGTCCTGATCTTTTACTGTTTCATGTAATCTAAGCTTAGTCATTCCATAATATTGACTTACTTGAGAAATAAACTTTATATTCAAGTCTGTGTGTCTGCCGTGTATCCTTGAGAAGACAACAGATATGGTTCCTCATCCAAAGAAATTCAATAAAGTGTACACCCAAATTGCCATTCAAAACCAAAATTCAATCCAAATCAACTACAGGAATATAAATTCTCAGATTAATGATAAATCAAACAACCACAAAAGCATCCACACAACATAATATATCTTCAAGCCATATATCAAAATGCCCAACACAGTAAGGCATCAACTATACTTGTTAATATACTCACAGACTTTTCGTGACACTTTATACCATGCAATTGTTGGAAAATAATGCTATATTAACTGTAGAAAATAAAATGAAATAAAAATTAAGAATCTATATCAGCATCATCGTCAGTCGGCATTTGTTCTTCTTCATCAGTGCAATAGTCCATCAAAGTATCATCTTCTGCATCACTTTCATCATCATTAATGAAACTGGCATCTGTCTGTTCCGACTCCACGTTGATGACCACAACATTAGCATCAACTTCATATGCATCAACGTCCGTCCTATTTAGAGACAATGGTTCAACCTCCTCATCATTTTCTTCATTATCCATTAATTCAGGAGTTTGATGATGTCGAACAATCCCATCAACTTCTAATTGCTCCTCTTGTTGGAATGCATCACCCCCAATCAAATTTGTCTCTTCCTCCTCAACCTCTAAAACATCATATACATTTCTCTGCTTTATCAGTTGGACAACTTGCCAATCACCTCCAAGTTTGGCATCCTTGAGATAAAAGACTTGTATGGCTTGAGACGCTAGTACATAAGGGTCATTTTTATAGCACGTTCGAGATACATTAACGCTAGTGAAGTATGCGTCCGTATGAATTCCTGTCTTTTTATTACCAACATCCCACCAATCACACTTGAACAATATAACTCGTTTTTTTAAGCAATAATCCAATTCAATAATGTTTGTTAATACACCATAATATTGGATCTCCTTATCACCTTCATACCCTTTCACAGCAACACCACTATTTTGAGTTCGACGATACTTTTCACGTTCCTTTGAGTGAAACCTAATCCCATTAACGATGCAGCCAGTATATTGTGTCACTCGATTATCAGGACCACATGCCAATGAATATAAATCATCAGTAGCTTCGAGTGATTTTTGTTGGCGCAAGAGTTGAATCTATTGATAAAAAGTATACAGAATACTAAAAGTTAGTAAATATTTTGAATTACATATAATTTTAGCACCTTACATGTATGAACACTTACACGCTTTTGAAACCATTTAGCAAATTGGGTTTGATGTCTCTGTTCGACATTGTGTACGCTTTCCCTTTGAAGCTCTGACTTGTGCTCCCTATATAAGAAGTATATACCAATATAATACGAATGCAAAATTTAATATACAAATACCTCATATGCAATTATATTATAGGTACATAGATCACTTACTCATGATATGATGCAATTTCCTCGGAATTATTTAACACGTAATATCGAATTTTGTTATACTCCACTATATCCAATATCTCATATGATCGAGACCCTAATGGTCGGACAATTTGTCCAAAAACATGAAGCCCTTCATATGATTGCCCCTGACCTCCATCATAATTCCGTTCTTCACGGTTGAATTTTGTTTCTATGCATTCAAAATACATAGAACAAAATGAGAGGCATTCACCGTCAATATATGATTCTGCAATTGAGCCTTCTGGACGTGCTTTGTTGCGCACATATTGCTTTAGAGTGTGCAAGAATCTGTTTATAATTTTATAGTTACTAAATAAAAAAGTAATAAATTACATTCATAAAGACATCATATAAAAATTAATAACTTATACAAATCACCTTTCAATAGGATACATCCATCGGTATTGCACAGGTCCACCGATTTTCGCCTCATATGGCAAATGAACTGCTAAGTGAACCATGACATCAAAGAATGCCGGTGGAAATATTCGTTCTAGCTTACAAAGTATAATGGCAATGTCCCTTTCCATCTTCTCTAACACCTGCAACTTTAATGTCTTGCTGCACAACTCGTTAAAGAAAATACCCAATTCAATCAATGGGATACAAACATCATCATTCAAATATCCACGTATTACAACCGGTAGAAGCCGTTGTAAAAGGACGTGACAATCATGACTTTTCAATCCTGATATTTTACCATCTGTAATGTTCACACATCGAGATATATTAGATGCATATCCGTCTGGGAACTTAACCGATTTAAACCATTCACAAAAGCTCTTTTTCTCTGCTCCAGAAAGTGTATAGCATGCAGGTGGCACCATTACTTTATTACCGTTCGGGATTAAGTGTAATTCCTTTCGTATACCCATTGCCTCTAAATCCATGCGAGCTTTCACAGTGTCTTTTGTTTTTCCATCTAGATTCAACAATGTTCCTAACACATTGTCACAAATGTTCTTTTCTATGTGCATCACATCCAGATTATGTCGAAGCTTTAGTGCTTGCCAATACGATAGTTCAAAAAATATGCTCTTTTTTGTCCAATTCAACTCCATCTCAGTTCGTTTCCTCTTCTTATTGTTTGGTGCCTTGCCAAATTTGTTAGGTTGGACATGTTCTAATTGTGCAGAAACTTCATCCCCAGATAACTTCTTAGGTTTTGACCGGCGCTCAATATTACCATCAAAGTGATCCTTAAAACGGCTTCGCCAAGCATGCCTGGGCGGTAAGAAACGACGGTGGCACATGAAACATAGCTTTCGTCCATGCTTCAAATACATTGAACATGCATCCTTGTTGCAAATTGGACATGCCATGTACCCCTTCGTACTCCAACCAGACAAGTTTCCATATGCAGGAAAATCATTAATAGTCCATAAAAGTGCTGCATGCAAATTGAATTTCTTTCTTGTCACTATATCAAAAGTCTCTACGCCATTTTCCCATAGTTCCTTCAATTCATATATCAATGGTACCATGTACACATCGATGTCATTTCCGGGTGCTTTTGGTCCAGGAATAAGTAATGACATGAAAAGGAAGGGTTCTTTCATACATTTCCAAGGTGGCAAATTATATGGGATAAGCATGACAGGCCACATGCTATAGGAAGTGCTCATGTCCCCAAAGGGATTGAACCCGTCGCTCGCGAGGCCAAGACGGACATTACGAGGATCTTTCGCAAACCACGGATAAACCTTGTCAAATTCCTCCCAAACTTGACTATCTGCTGGATGCCTATATACATTATCCTCCCCAACTCGCTTTTCCTTGTGCCACCTCATATCTTCAGCTGTCTTTCTTGATATAAACAACCTCTGCAATCTAGGCTTCAATGGAAAATACCGTAAAAATTTTTGAGGAATCTTCTTACCCTTACCTTCATTAAGTTTATACCTCGGCTCACCACATTCTGGACAATTAGTTTTATGTTCGTGCTCCTTCCAAAAAAGTGCACAATCATATTTGCATGCATGTATAGGAACATAGCCAAGACCCAAGTCCCGCATATACTTCTTAGCCTCATAATATGACTTGGGAAGCGTCTCACCAGCAGGCAATGCCGCTTTAATCAATTGAAGATTCATATCAAATGATTTGTTACTCCAATGGTTGATTATTTTTACATGCATCAACTTCACAAGGAATTCCAATTTTGAAAACTTCTCACACCCTGGATATAGTGGAAGGTGCAAATCATTTAACATCGTATCAAATGGTTGTGGAACTAAGTCATTTGAGATCGCATCAGACGGTTGTGGATCCTCATATGCTGCACTAGGACCATGACTACTAGATGCTTCCCCTTGTGGTATATTTTCCACATTAATATTCATCTCATACCTTCCCTCACATACGTCTGCTAACATTTCCTGCAACCCATCACAACGTTGCTCTACACCACCATCACCATCATCGTCTTCATCCTCACTTATCTCCTCAAAATCTTCACCATGAAATACCCACCGGGTATAAGTCTTATCTATTCCATTTACCTCCAAATGTGATTTAACCATATTAATGGGTTTGTAATATCTATTGTTGCACTTGTTACATGGACATTTTATCCTATTGGCTTTATCTGCATAATCACGCGCATACTCAATAAAGTCTTTAATTCCTTTCATGTAAGTAGGTAAATGTCTACCCGGAAGTTGCATCCAACTTTTATCCATATTTAACTCCCTACCAGAAGAAGAACAAATATGAGTACTTATCCATATTTATAAGTAAATGTATGCTATTTTTTCTCTTATTCTTTCAAATAATCAATTAGTTTGCATATATCTAACCATGTACTGATTACGTGATGTTCTTATGAATACTTGTAAGCTCTAAATCAGGCTAATTTAAAAAAGAACTTAATCCATTTGAAATACAGATGTGAACTCATAAAATAATTAGATTTGGTTTTGTATCCTAACTTCAGTAAATAAGCTCAGATTCAATACCTTAACATTCTTATCAAATTCAATTATGACCCATCAAATTCATGAAATCAAACCCATTTTGAGCCATATATGAAAATTGACAAATAAACTACAGTTGCAATCCGCACAGCAACTACAAAAAACACATGAGGCTACATATGTGGAATGAAGAACATACCAAAATACATGGTGTGATTTAAAAAAAGAGGAATCATTTGAAAATTTGTGATGAACATGTCAATCGAAGCATGAAATCAACAGCATCAAAGATGATAAATATGAGCGTATCAATCTTGAATCTAAAGCAATCAAACTCAATCAAACTTAGCCTTATAATGCAGAACACAAATGGATTAAAAACAAAAATTAGTATTGATATCTACACTAACATTTTCAGATGTTCTGGAACTTGAAACAATCTTGAAAACTAAGTGAAAGCTTCAAAGGCAAGAATATCTTACATTGGGTATACACAATGGAACTAATATCAAGCTAAGAAGGCAAACCTAACATTTTCCATTCATTTGTAACCTACACTAATAGATGTCTCAACTTTTTTCCAAACCTTTATAAACATTTCTATATAAATTAAGCCATTTTTGTGGTGGTAGAGCTTTCACCTGCATGAGCCCCCAATTTAAGAAGTCTAACCAACCGATAAAAAAAGGACTAGAAAAAAGTCCAAACAATCAGCTTCATCAATGATCCTAGCCTATGAGCAGATGTACTTATATCAGTAGAGAAGGATTGTCGGAGTTATCTCTTTACGAATAAGAGTCATACAAAAATCAGCTACATCAATGATCCTAGCCCTTGATTTAACATCTTAAAAGTTTAATAATCTATTAAAAACAGATTTTGTTGACTCAATCCAACAATTTGTAAAGGTTTCGATAGACATTTAAGTTCCTTATATAAAAACTCATTGTTTTTACTTGAATCAATATGAAACCAATTCCACTGATTGAATCAACATGAACCCATGTTATCATGAAGTAGAACCACCGTCCCAAAGGAATGAATTTCAGGAACAAATTCATGTGAGGACATCATAACGTATATTTTATCTCCCCTAAATTAGAGGCAAAAACAAAATGTGAAATCCATCTCATCCCAAACATCTGACTAATAATAATCCTACTGAAAAAAAAAAAAAGAATCAAAAATTTTTTTTTTTTTTGACCTTTTGAAAGAACAACAAAGAATCAATGCTTGGTAAAAGCAAAATAAGAACACAAGAGTAAACAGTTGCAATCATTCAATAGAAAAGAAAACAACTATAAATAAACCTCACTTCGTAAAAACAGATAAAGAACCAGCATCCTTTGTAAAACCAGACACAGATCACCACAAAACTCTCTCTCTCTCTCTCTCTCTCTCTCTCTCTCTCTGTGATACCATCACTCCAACCAAATCTCCATACATCCAACTAATAGAAAAGGGGGGAGAAAACACACACACACACACAACCAAAACCCAACTCCAATTGAAATCCTTAATAATAATATAAAATAAAAACCCATCATGACAACCAAATTTCCAACACTTACAAGCAATAAAGAGAAGAAATATTAAATCCCAATCCAATAACTCCTAGAACGGTATACAAACTCCCCCAAACCCATAATAACTATCAATCCTATCAAAATCAACATATCTATGAAGCACAAAATAATACTAAGCAGTCTCCAAATAGCCAAACACTCATACTGAAAAACGCCAAAAAAAAAAAAAAAAACTAAAATCCTAATACCCAACAAAAAACCAAAAATCATTAAATAAATAAAAAAAGACCCACCACATCTGATCCAGATCTATTCATAAACCCCACTTAAACCCTGCAAAAACAAACAAATCAAGATCTCCATTGCCCAAATTTAGAGTAAACAATCCAAAGTTCAAAAGGTAAAAAAAAAAAATCAAATCAAGATCTCCATTGTTCAAATTCAGAATAAAGAAAATTCAAATTACAAACATGGAAAGAAATCTCAACAGATTAAAAAAAAAAGAAGAGGAAGAGATCGAACCTCTTCGGTCACCGCTTCTTTGAAGAAGAAAACGAATGAAGACTCCTCCACAAGTAGCAGCCGCTGGTCCCAAAACCAGAAACGAATGTAAAGAAGACCTGAAGAAGAAAGGCGCACATAGAACAATGAAATCGAACGGTATGACACGTTTGGATGTATGGGAGATAAAAAAAAACATAGAGATTTAGAATGAATGTATATATATATACCTCCAGATTGGGACAGATTTCTCTGTTGTCTTGTAGAGGATCGTCGACGGGATCTTGGCTTTGGTTTGGATTTATGGCAGAGAGATAGGCAGAGATTGAAGCGTAGAGAGGGAGGCAAAAAGAAAGGAGATTGGGACGGATTTCTCTATCGTCTTGTAGAGGATCGTCGACCGAATCGGGGCTGTTTGGATTTAGGGCAGAGAGATGGAGAGTTGGATTTAGGGCAGAGAGATAGAGAGTGAAGCGCAGAGATGGAGGGAAGAATAGAAGCGCAGAGATGGAGCGAGGGAAGAATAGAAACGCAGAGATGGAGGGAAGAATAGAAAGATGCGTTTATAAAACACTGTTAAGGCGGGGATCGACTGAAATAAAAAAACGAGAAAAACGCGCGGGACGGAACTAATTGGTAATTGTAAGTGTAATGTCTATCGTATAATGTCCTTCGTAAAAACATTTTCTTCGACGCATTTAAACACATGTCGCAAAAAAACTTATTATCTGCGACACAATAGATATACTGTGGGGAAAATTTATTATTTGCGACGTTAAAATTGCGTCCCAAATAAATGTATAATTTTTTTTCCATAATGATAGCTAAGGGAAGAAATTAGTTCTTTTTCTTAGTTTAAATTTTTTGTGACACCATATGATGGAGGTCGCTAATAATAATTATTTGCGACAAAAAACATCAGTGTCGCGAATAAGATATTATGTGCGATGCAAAAAAGAAACTGTTGCAAAAACCCTTAACTTTTTACGACATAGCTTAGACTAAAAGTTATTTGCGACGCGGGGATTGCGTCGCTAATAGAGACACTTATTTACAACAGATGATTGTGTCGCAAATGTGTATCTAGCGTGGCGAATAATTTTACCGCCATTTGGCGCCAATGATTTTGTGACGCATTTTTTTGCAACGCACTATATTCATTGCTGAAAGTATCTATTTGCGACGCATGGAGTCGTGTGTCGCAAATACTTAACTTGTTGCGACGGGTCTAATTTTATGTTGCAAAAAAATTATTTTTTGCGACGCTTTGGGTTGCGTCGCAAATATTTTCGTCGCTGAAAATCCGATTTGTTGTAGTGCAACCTCATAGTTTTTGACATGCATGATTTTGATGTCATTTTAGGCATGGATTGGTTAGAAGCATATCATGCCACCATGGATTGTTTTAGTAAGACCATCACATTCAGATTCCAAGGACCACAGGCAGAGTTGATATTTCAGGGGAACAGGAGAAAGTCTCAGGCTGGGTTTATTTCAGTGTTGAAGGCAAGCAGATTAGTTCAAAGTGGGTGTCAGGCATTTATTGCGTTTATCACGGAGGATAAACAGTCCCAAGGGGTGGAGGATATCCCCATTGTGTGTGAATTTTTGGATGTTTTTCCAGAAGAAATCCCGGGTTTACCACCAATTAGAGAAGTTGAGTTCACAATTGAGCTCCTTCCAGGGACAGCTCCGATCTCGATTGCACCATACAGGATGGCTCCAGCAGAAATGGGTGAGCTAAAGCTCCAATTGCAAGATTTGTTGAGCAAAGGTTTTATTAGGCCAAGTGTTTCACCGTGGGTGTGAGAACCCGACCCCTAATCTCTTGGATTAGTGTTGTTTTATTTGAGGATTTGTTTCTTTTAGTGGGATAAGTATTTGTTGGGTTGAGTTTGTGAGCTAGAATGGTTTTTCTTCTAGTTTTGGGCTTTTGAGTGCTTTGGTAGCTTGTGGGGCCCTTTGGGGGTTCCTTTTTCGGCTTTGCATTTTCTTGTGAGATTTTTCCGATTGGTTGCGTATTGTGTTTTTGGCCCATTGCATTCATCTTGAGGAATCCTACAACTTTCATATTGATTCCGTATCCATTTGAGAACCCAAAACCCGATTTCTTGGCCTTGAGGGCAAAACAGTCTTTTCACACCAAATCTGTACCCAAAACTTGATATTCCCGAAACCCGCGAAACATACACTTTTTGGAAACTAGATATTTCGACGAACATTTCTTCCTTCTTCGGCGAATTCATCCGAGGACCCGAGAGAGATGATTTCAGCCCAAAGAGATTTTCTAGTGGTGGGACCCATTCTCACTTGCTTATATAAGGAACCCTTCCCCTTCCTCTTCCATTTTCATTTTTCCAACACAAGAGAAGAGCCTAGGGCTTTTCTTGCAATTTCTTCTCCTTCTTGCTTTCTCCTC
The DNA here is from genome assembly GCA_038049695.1 of Cinnamomum chago. Taxonomy (NCBI): domain Eukaryota; kingdom Viridiplantae; phylum Streptophyta; class Magnoliopsida; order Laurales; family Lauraceae; genus Cinnamomum; species Cinnamomum chago. The sequence continues at coordinate 39,213,054 of CP142461.1, forward strand.
TCATTTCTTGGAAGAAACTCTTGCCATTTGGAAACCCCAACATGCTATCTTCTTCCCCATCTCCTTAGCTTCCCATGGATGTGATTCTTGTGCAAAACCAAGGTGGGCAGCCCCTATTGCAAGCTTCTTCTTTCTCATTCATGGCCTTAGAGGTAAAGACTCCTTCCCATTTTCCTTGAATGTGCTATGGCTCTCCCTTAAGTTCTATTTCCTAGCTTGGTTTGAGCCCATCCCTTGTCTTGCATTGGTTGACCCATTTTAGGGTTTGTTTTGGGGGTTTTTGTAGAGATGGTTGATCTTGAGCTTAAGAAGTGATTAGGAGCTTGGTTTGTGAGATTGGAACCCAAGGCAAGTGGTTGATTGGATTGTTTTGATTGTCAACATGTTTTGTGAGAAAATCTTGATTCATTAATGGTTTTGGTGATTTTAATAGTTGTCTTTAATATGATTAATATTGATTTCAAGATGTGCTTATTGATGAGTTATTTCTCCCTTGTTAATCTCTTGGAAATGCATGTATCATAATGTCAAGATTTCGAATGATTTCACATGAATGAGTTTTCTCCACTTTGAGACTTATTGTGAATGGAAAGGATGGAAATGGAGGAACTTGAAATGAGGAGCTCTTTAGCTCATTTTATTGTCTTGAAAACATGTGTTTAAGTCCTCTTGTTTATGGTTCCATGTGGTTGATTAAGTGTTGGAAGGAAAAGGAAAAAAAGAGGAGAAGAATTCAGCTTTCCCGGACCTGCTGTACCCAGGTCCGATCGATCGGACCTACAGGCCGATCGATCGGACTGTCAGTAACTGTAAGCCTTTTTGGGCCGATCGATCGACCGATCGACCGGACCCTGTGCACGGGTACAGAAATTTCGGCCGATCGATCGGACCGGGGTTTTGAGATTTATTTTTTTTGGTGGACCTTGGCTACCCTCCTTGGACTCATTTGACCACGTGTGAGGACATCTTGAGTCGATGCTCTTCACGTTTGGTTCGGAGGCATCGAAGTTCAATCTATTTCAATCTTGAACGGGATGGAACGACACGATACCTTCTTCATACCTAAATGCAAAGTCTATTTCCTTGGGTATCGTGAATTCTATTCCTTTCGGTGACCGAGTAGGTTGCTCGATGGTTCCGAGTTGATATCATACTTAGGATGGACCGTTTATAATCTTGATTTTTACTATTGTAACATCTAGTACTACCCATAAGCTCATGTTAAGTTTTAAAATTGGTAAAAGTGCATAAGGAGCCCGGAATGTCTTCAAACTCAAGGAGTACCAAGTAAATTATTATAATCGACATACGGGACCCCTATTCACTTATATAGATCTTGAAATTAATATTTTCCCGAAATTGTTATAGTTCATTGTTTCACCTCATTTCCCGAGATTTGCATTACATGACTTGTTTTCCCGAAAGTATTGAAGTTGCTCTAGTAACAGTTACTTGTCCCGAAGTGCATGGCACCACATGATATGTTAGCGTGCCCTTGAGCACCCCCATCTTGCCCGACTGATTATGTATTTGTACTTGATTGACTTGCATTGTCTCGATTGGTTTTATCCTATGAGTCGGCATCACTAAGCTTGGATACCTTGTCGGTTTGATCCACCGACTTGGAGATCCCTCTCCCGTCCCGCCAGCTGCAGTTTGGATCCCGATACCCGGTTATTGCCGTGGTCCCGTCCCGATACCCGGTTCGCTACCGTGGTCCCGATTCCCGATTCCCGTATATTTATTATTGTATATATGATATACGTTGAGTCTCCTCACCTTGTGTGATTAAGACCAACGTCCCGCTCTTGTCACTTCGGTGATAGAGGACTTAGCTTCTTGTGATTGCCATCTTGCCAGTTCCCGATTTCCTTGGACACCCGACATGGTTTATATTGCTTACTTGTTTTCAGATAAATGATTCATTGCTTTTATGAAAGTTGTTATTTAGATAAGTGTTAATGCTCTCTATTGTAAATTCAGTCACTATTATATTGTTTTACGTCCTTTGCACACGTACATGTTTTACATGAATGCCATGCTTTTACATATGGTTCTAACGATCGATGGTTTGGCTAGGGTTATATGATTACACATGTTTTAAAATGAATACTCGAGTTATTAAATGTCCATGCTTTGGAATGTGTTTTAAATGAAACTCGTTTTGCTAGATCCCGATGTTTATATATGTTTTAAGTGAATACCCGAATTGCTAAACATTCGTGTTTTGTTTTAAATGACACTTGTTTTGCCAGATCACTATGTTTATGCCGTTTTCAAATGAATACCCGGCTGTTGTATACTTATGTTTTTACCCTAGTCTCAAATGAACGTTGTCTTGTCAAATCCCTATATATACACATGTTTTTCACGAATACTCGATTGACAGATTTCTATGTTTTGACAGATACTGTAATTGAACATGTGCTTTATTAGATCTTCAGGTTTTCACCGTGCTTGCAATGAATACATGTTTTATCAGAGATCCCCGAATTGTACCCGTTTAGTTATATGCAGCATTTGATCGAATACCATGTTTTATCATATGTTTTATTCTTTAGTACATTTGTGATCCTTTCATCCACCTGCCAGACCGTCGTGTCTGACCCACTACTGTTGGTACTCAGGTTCGGATATCTTCGTCCCGAGTTGAGAGCTTCGTTGGCTGTGGAGCCAGGTTTTGCAGGTTGTTTTGTCGGCTATGTCATGTAGACATTGAGCTTGACATCGGAGCTACGTCATAATTGGGGTAGTGATTATAGCTTATTGTTGTATGGCTTTTGTTAGCCTTTGTCTTGGGATTCTTAATTAATGTACATTGATAATTGTAACTTGAACATATATGGGAATATGATATCCTGTTACTGTCAGCTCTGTAATTTATTGTGAGGATTTACTCCAGTCTGAAATGATTCTTGATACAATAGCTAGGTGTTAATGGTTGAATGCGATGCGGAATCCGATGGCCACGGACTCCGGGTCGCAATGCCACGAAAGCTTCCGCAAAATATTCAGAATGTGTTGTCTTCACACACGCGGATCCTGGGAGAAGTAAAACATATTTATGCTTAATCCCATTCCCGCCCCCGAGGTTCCGGTTCGGGGGCGTGACAGTGGGGAGCACCGGTGTTGTTTGTGAAAAAGTAGGATGGAAGCTTGAAAATGTGCATTGACTACAGGAAGTTGAACCATGTGACCGTGAAGAACAAGTATCCTTTGCCAAGGATAGATGAATTGTTTGACCAATTGCAAGGAGCAGCCTATTTTTCCAAGATAGACTTGAGGTCAGGGTACCATCAGTTGAGAGTTAGAGACTCAGATTTAGAAGACAGCCTTTAGGACTAGATATGGGCACTATGAGTTTTTAGTGATGCCCTTTGGTTTGACAAATGCACCCACAGTTTTTATGGCTTTGATGAACAAGGTCTTTGCACCCTATTTGGATCACTCCACTGTAGTGTTTATTGATGATGTCCTTGTGTATTCTAAGAGTAAGAAGGAACATGAAGAACATTTGAGGACAGCGTTACAGCTCTTGAGGGACAACCAGTTATATGCAAAACTCAGTAAGTGCGAATTCTGGTTAGAGCAAGTTGCTTTTCTAGGCCACATCATTTCCAGAGAAGGTTTAGCAGTTGATCCAGCCAAGATAGAGGCAGTTGTTAGTTGGGTGAGGCCCAGCAGTGTGACAGAAATTAGAAGCTTTTTGGGGTTAGCAGGCTACTACAGAAGATTTGTCCAAGGTTTTTCGTCCATTGCAGCCCCGTTGACAAAATTGACTAGGAAGAATGTCCCATTTGCTTGGACCGATCAGTGTGAAACCAGTTTTCAAGAGTTGAAAGGAAGGTTAACTACCGCCCCAATCCTCACATTACCTTCGGGCAACGGTGGATTTATTGTTTATACAGATGATTCGAATGTGGGACTGGGTTGCGTATTGATGCAAGATGGCAAGGTGATTGCATACGGCTCGAGACATTTGAAGGACCACGAGAAGAATTATGCGACTCACGACTTGGAGTTGGCAGCAGTTGTTTTCGCATTGAAGATGTGGAGACACTACCTCTACGGAGAGAAATTTGAAGTCCATTCGGATCACAGAAGTTTACAGTATTTGTTCTCACAGAAGGATTTGAATATGAGGCAGAGAAGGTGGATGAAGTATATCAAAGATTATGACTTTCCCATCAAATATCATCCAGGCAAAGTAAATGTGGTAGCAGATGCTTTGAGTAGGAAATCAGTGGCTATGGCCAATTTGAGAGGAATTGGTGTCTTACAGCAGTTTAAAGAGTTGGGTGTAGAGGTACAAACCCTAAGATTGGGTGCGATGTTAGCGAATATGACAGTTTCGGAACCTACCTTCATCCAGAAGATCAAGGAAAATCAGTTGCAAGACCCAGACTTGGCCAAGATAGTAGAAGTTATTGCAGAACGTCCCAATTTCAAGATGGTGAATGGAATATTGTATTTCCGTGACCGGTTGTGTGTGCCAAATGTGGATGATTTGAAGAATGAGATAATGAATGAAGCTCACAGCACGAGATATTCTATGCATCCGGGTAGCACGAAGATGTACCACAATTTGAAGAATAGATTTTGGTGGAACAACATGAAGAGAGAGATAGCAGCTTTTATGTCTCGTTGCCTAACTTGTCAGTTGATCAAGGCAGAGCATCAGAAGCCTCCAGGCTTGTTACAGCCTTTGGAAATTCCGGAGTGGAAATGGGAGCACATTACCATGGATTTCGTTTCCGGTTTGCCAAATACCAAGAAGGGGAATAATGCAATTTGGATCATTGTGGATCGTCTGACAAAGTCTACTCACTTCATTCCGATGAAGACAGGGAATATGATGCCTATGGCACCGCTTGCGAAGTTGTTTGTTGATGAAATTGTTAGTAAACATGGTCAACCCGTCTCCATTACTTCAGACAGAGACAGTAGGTTTGTTTCAAAGTTTTGGAAGACTCTCCATGAGTCGATGGGTACCAAACTTCAGTTCAGCACAACTTATCATCCTCAGACAGATGGTCAGTCAGAAAGGACGATACAGACTCTCGAAGACATGTTGTGGGCTTGTGTATTAGATTTCAAGATTCAGTGGGATGAGTGCTTACCGCTTTGTGAATTTGCTTATAACAATAGTTACCACTCTAGCATCGGTATGGCACCTTTTGAGGCACTTTATGGTAGAAGATGCAGAACTCCGGTTTGCTGGGAAGAAGTCGGTGAACGTAGTTTTCATGGACCGACGATAGTTGGAGAGACAAGTGACAAGGTCAAGCTGATTCAGGAACGTTTGAAGATCGCCCGAAGTAGGCAGAAGAGTTATGCAGATACTCGCCAAAGAGAATTGCAGTTTCAAGTGGGTGACAAGGGTTTTTGAAAGTCTCACCAACTAGAGGGACTTTGAGATTTGGACAGAAGGGCAAATTGTCTAGAAGATTTATTGGTCTGTATGAAATTTTGAGCAAGAATGGAGAGGTTGCTTACAGACTTGCGTTACCGCCTGAATTCTCCGGGGTACACAATGTTTTTCATGTTTCTATGCTCAAGAAATATGTCTCTAGTCCTGCACACATTCTACAGCATGAGCCTTTAGAGATTCGGGAAGATGCCTCGTATGTGGAAAGACCGATCAAGATCATAGACACCAAGGAGCAAGAATTGAGAAACCGGACTATTCATTGGGTCAAGGTACTTTGGAAAAATCACGAACCAGAGGAAGCCACCTGGGAATTGAGAGAGCAACTGCAGAGGAAGTATCCACAACTTTTACTAGAGGTAATTGTTTGATTTATTTGGTGGACCAAATATCCTAAGGGGTGGAGGATGTTAGACCCCGACCTAGACCAAGTCGATTAGCGTGCGATTAGTGTGTGTTTAGTCCCAAGTGGGTTTAGTTGTTGTTGGGTTAGAAATGATTAGTTCTAGTCTTGAACATAGCTTTGGGAATTTTGAGAACGTTCAGTATTAATTAGACACACTCAGGAAGGCCTGAGTGCACGTGTAAGCTTGGGAAGATCGTATCGATTTCCGTGTGATTGTGATTTTGATTTCATTTGAATGATGTTTCGACGTGTTACAACTTTCGTTTTAAGCCCAGCTGTGTTTGAAGCCCAAAAACCTATGTTTTGGCCCAAAGAGGGTAAAATTGTCTTTCTTGCACAAATCTGGACACAATTTTCGAGATCCCTAAATCATGTCAAAAATACACTTTTTGGAAACTAGATTTTTCGACGATCGTTTTATCCTTCTTCGTCGAAGTCATCCGAGGCTCCCAAGATCGTGTTTTGACCACTTCAAGTTCAGCTAGTTGGGGCCCATTTTCCTCACTTAAGCCCCATCTCCCCCTCTTTTCAATCACTTTACCAAATCTCTGCAAGTTCTTGACCTAGGGCTGGAATCCCTCTTGCTTCTTTCCATCTTCTTCACCTTGCATGACATAGCTAGAGATCACCAAAGGAAATTCTAAGAATACCATCTTCTTCATCTCTTTGCAAGCTTTCCATTGATACAAGCTTATTGGAGTTTCTTGTGGGACAAGCTCTACATTTTCTTCCTCCTCTCTTTTTTGACCTTCTCTAGGTAAGAGCTTCCACTCACATCTTTCATGGAGTTATTTTGGTTCCTTAAGAGCATGTTTTTCATGTTACAAACCCTATTGTCAAAATGGGTTCCTTGGTTCCATTTTTTGAGTAGGTTGTGTGGTTTTCTCTTGGGTTTTCTTGTAGTGTTGGCTTAGCTTTTGAGTGAAGTGCTTGGAAACGATTATTAGCATTTGGACAAGGCAAGTAATCCCTATAGGATCTTTGTGCATGTGTATTTTAAGTTACATTGTTGTTTTGGAAATTCTGCATACAAATATGTTTACAAGCTTCATGATTAGGTTTTCTTCGGATTGAATGTTTAAGATTGGGAAAAATATGTGTGTTTTACCCTTGGAGAGCATGTGGGCTCAAGGGAATGCAGGTGAAATGAGAATAAGAAGAAGGGTAGAAGAAAGATGTGAAAAACCTGCACTGAACCGCGCATCCCGTGCATTGGCGGTCAGCTTGCGGCTAACCGCCAGTCTCCACTTCGGCTAACCGCAGGCTAACCGAACTCGGCAGTTACTTTTCCAGTAGCTGGCTTTTGCATCAGGGTTCGGCTGTCAGCCCTGCGGTCAGCTCGCGGTTAACCGCCAGCTTCCCTTGCGGCTAACCGTAAGCCAACCGCGGGCATTTCGGCTCCTTTTCCAGAGAGCTGTTTCAGACCTGGGTTTCCAGCGGTCACCCTGTCGGTCAGCTTGCGGCTAGCCGCCAGTTCCCAGTTCGACTAGCCGACAGCTGACCGCGAGCTGACCGAAATTGACACATTTGCTTGTTTTGAAGAGTTTTTGCAAGAATGAAAACTAGAACATGTTTAGGGGCCTTTAGCCGAATATTATGCACTCGAAACCCGAGATGTCCTTGAACTTCTGGGGCACTAATTCTGTTTTAATTCCAACATCTGGGCTTCGGCTGCACAACGATCAACCAAAGGTCCTTGCATGAACTTGTTAGGCTTTGTATTCGTACCTTGGTTTTTTATATGATGAATATCATCGTGTACTCGTTTTGAAGTCAAGTACAAGCTAGTTTTGAAGATGTGTTTCAAAAAAAAGGGGATCACTTCCTAAGCGTGTTATGCATATTAATTATGCCCTTGCTAGTCGTGTTCATCGTGTTTTGATAAGTGAATTCCCCATTTTTATCTCGACAAGTTTTGCTAATATCTCGCGTGTTTTGTGCATTCATGAATTAAGTAAACACCACTGAGCTTAGACTGCCCTTTCAGTCTGATCCACTGTCTAGGGATCTTTAAACATGTGGATTGTCTGCAGACTGGTCGTGTATTTATTACACTTCGTGCGTGTCCGGTTCCGCGGCCGAAATTCCCGTCTTTGTGGGAAATCGTGTCGTGCTTATATTATGTATATCGTGCTTGTCGTGCGTGCTTGCTCTTTTCATTATATAAATGATAGAGAAAGGATGGGCTCTTTGTGGATTGTAACTATTCATGATATATTATGTATTCATGCTAGTTTGTTTCGGTATCTCAGTTTTGTTCGCATTCTTGAAAATGTACCTCAGTTTTGATAGTATTTCATATCAAAGATTTGCTTGCATGTTTTCTCTAAATGTTATTGTCCATGTCCATGCCTAAATTGATTACCTGTCAAACCGTCGTGTTTGACCCTTGTTTTGTTGGTGCCCAGGTGTAGGAGACGTTACCTTTGAGGAGGAGCGTCAGGAGGAGGCTTGTGAGCCAATCCCTGTGAGAGATTGGCAGCCCGACGATGTCATCTAGACGTCGGGCGGGTTCTTGAGTCTCGTCACCTTTTGTCTTAGGGTTTCTTTTGGTTATGTTTTGGAGAAATGTATTGGCCTCTGTTGGCCTCTCATGGAATTGTAACAAAACTTAAAGTACTTTTGGGTTAGTTTCATAACTGGAATATTAATGGGAATGCCATGTTAGCTTCTTTCCTTGATACTATGTCTTGTTTATTGTTGTGATATTATGTTATGACACTCAAATATTTTATTGGTGCTCATCTTGTTTTGTTTTGCTACACGCTTCCGCATACTTGATCATGTGACCCAGATTCCGCGTGTTCTTGGGAATCCTCACCGCGGGAACCTGTGGGAAAACAGTAGGCAGTGTAACTCCTACGCGTCGCGGGCCCGGGGATCCGTTCCGGGGTTGCGACAGGACTGGTATCAGAGCGAGACATGTTTCAGGCACTTAAAAGAAACTAGAAAGGTCTTAGGAACATGGCGAGGATTCGTGAGTTCGATAGATTCATTCGTATAGGATTTTAGAAACCCTTGTACCATGATTTTTGTGTTCTAACTCTTTATTTTTCAGCGATATGCCTCCAAGAAAAGCTCCAAATCATCATGCTTCAGGCAGTAGTCAAAATGAGTCAGATGCATCTGAGACACCTACAGCCACACAGTTTCAGGAACTTATGCAAGCCATGATAGCACAACAAAGGCAGGCTAATGAGAACCAAGCAAGATTTCAAGAGGAGTTAGCAAAGCAGGATGATGAAATGGCGCAACTTCAAAGGTAGTTGTTAGAAGTTCTCAAGAATAGGAATGTAGCACCACCCGTGGGTCCACAGATTGTTATTCAGAATAGGGATCATGACCCTAATGCACTGTTTGAGAAGTTCAGGAAGAGGGCACCGAAGGAATTTTCGGGCAATGAGGACCCGTTAGTGGCAGATGACTGGCTAGTTAATACCGAGAAGATCTTTGATGTCTTCATGTGCACGGGTGTACAGAAGGTCAACCTCACGGCTTCTTTATTTTATGGGCTTGCAGACCGGTGGTGGCAAACAGTCAAGGACCCATATGCAGTGATGGCTGACGATGAGGCATGGGCAACTTTCAAGACAAAGTTTCAGGATAAATACATCCCCTCTCATGTCAAGAGGCAGAAAGCTATTGAATTCCAGCAGCTTAAGCAAGGTAACATGACGGTGCTAGACTATGTCACCAAATTTGAGAGATTGGCTAGATATGCTACCGAGCTGATTGACACTGAAAGGAAGAAGATAACAAAGTTTTTGGAAGGATTGAACCCAATCATTATAAGGGATGTCATAGGAGTAGTGCCTCCAGCTACATATGATGAGGCAGTCAAGCGGGCTTATACTTTTGAGGATATTAACAACATGATTGTTCAGGACAGAAAGCAGCAATATCAACAGCAGAATCAGAGGCAACAGCAGGGCAAGAAGCCAAGGCAAGAGCAAGGCCATGTGAGGCAGGGTTGTGGCCATTGTGGCAAGAATCACGAGACACACGAATGTCGTAAGGCTATGGGTGCCTGTTTCAAGTGTGGGGCTATGAACCATGCAATCAAGGATTGCCCACTACTTCAGAATAAGGGGAACAGAAACCAACAGTAGAGACAAGTAGCTCCTCAGAATCAAGCACCAGTGCAGAATCAGATTAGACCACCTCAGCAGCAGCAGCAGGCTAGGCAACCAGCGCAAAACCAGAATGCTCGTCCACCACAGCAGAATAGGCATGGCCAAGGGAGGCAGAACCAAGTACCGAACAGACTACAGATGCATGGACGTTTGTATTATCTCAACTGTGCAGATGTTGAAACTGCAGGAGACGTGGTAGAAGGTAAACTTCTTGTTTGTGGGGTAGAAGCCCAGATTTTATTTGATCCTGGATCCACACATTCCTTTGCATCCCCTAGTTTTGCTAAGTTGATTGATGCACCATGTAGTGAGTTGGATTACATTTTGGTAGTGACCACTCCAATAGGGAAACAAGTTGTGTGTAGAAATCATTACCCTAGTTGTACAGTGTTGTTAGGAGATGTTAATTTACCGGCCAACACTACAACAATTTTGCTTTTTTGCGATGCTAAAAAAGCGTTGCAAATAATATAAAAAGCGTCGCAATAAGTTAATTGCGACGCAAAAAACTAAGCGTCGCAGAGGGGTCGCAAATAATGGGGTCACAAAAAGATTAGCTACGCTAAAGACTGCAGCGTGGCAATAAGAAAGTATTTGCAACGGTTTCAAAGTATTGCTAATTACGTATCAATTGCGACGTATTATAAACGTCGCAAATAATGATTCATTTGCAACGGTAAAATTGCGTCACTAATTAATTTATATTTGCGACGTATTATAAATGTCGCAAATAATAATTTATTTGCAACGGTAAAATTGCGTCACCAATAATTTATATTTGCGACGATTCTAAAAGGTCGTTAATAAATTATTAAAGGCAACGCTCATATAAAGTTGCAAATATTTTTTTTTTGCGACGCTTATGTGGTGTGGTAAATAATATTTATCTTGTTACATTTAATTATTTGCAACGCAATAAAAGCGCCGCAAATAATAATTTATCAAAAAAATATTTTTTAATATTTTTAAAATAGATATATTTTTCCTGATTTTATACCCAATCAAATATAATCTCATCATCCATTCACAAGTCATCCATTCACAAATCTTTAATGCAAAGTCATCCTTAGGTCTTCACAATCATATATCTCTAAGTTGCAATTCAGGCATGAAAATAACACTCCACCGATGTAAAAACATTAACTAAATTAATTCATTGAATTTGAATGCAATGAAACAGTTGTCCTTATCACAAATTATTGCTGAAGAAATTGATAAAATTCTGTTAAACATAAATCTATATAATAGCTAGTCTAAAAAAAACACAGAAACAATAACTGAAAAGCAATCTTCGACATGTATCACACGGAGACAACGAACAATTTCCATGATAAAATATAGCATCCTCAAATTGATCTGCGCCATCCAAACGGGTCCAAAAAGTGTTGCTTGTTCTAATTTTCTCTTCATCTCCCATTTCGATCTGTAATAAATAAAATAAGATAGATGTTGAAATCTATAAAACAAGATAGATGTTAAAACTAAAATTTGAGATATCAAGTTGAAATCTTATCTATTCATGTTGATTGTAGCCTATACACAAAGTCACCACATGTACATCAATCCATATCATTCAAATCATGGCCCTTGATGTATATGGGGGCATGGAAGAAATCAAATTGACTTTATGATACGGCTATTTATTTCTCATTTTAAACATTTCTTCACTATATATGCCTTTTGGGTATGTGACATTTGTGAAGAGATTCAACATGAAAACTGCAATTAAGAAAATGAAGCACCTGATATCTAATAATTTAAGATGAAATTTTATCCATTTTTATTTTCCTTCTATTTGAACTGAACATGCACCTGATGATGTATAAAAGCAAAGAATAAATATTTTACCATGGAGGAGTGCCCATCTTTTGCCCCATTATAGATTGCATCATGACCTCCATATTCTTTTGCCAGGACCTCATTTCATTTATCTGAGCCTCCATCTGTTGTTTTTGACCCTCCATCTGAACCTCCATCTGAGCCTCCATCTGTTGTTTTTGACCCGCCATCTGAACCTCCATCTGAGCCTCCATTTGTTGCCTTTGAGCCTCCATTTGAGCTTCCATCCGCTGTAACTGCTCAGCCAACTCTTGAGCTTGTCTTTCAGCTGTCGCGGCCTTCTTAGTAAGCTCTTCCACCCGCTGATTATTTTGAAGGCCCGTTGAAGATGATGGAGGGGCCACGACACCATGCCCAAGACCTCGGACATATCCAGGCCTTGTACCCAACACTTGTTTGCATATCTCATCATCTGTCAATGGGGGAGAATCCTCTTCTGTGGGCTGCGATTGGAGTGTAATCATTTTATCCTAAAATAGAAAAAAAATTCACATAAATATTTAGAAATGTATAGAAAAACTGAAGAACAAAAGAAATAATTAATTAGATGAAACTTTAAAAAAAGTGTCCTTACATAGAGCAGTTGACACTCGGGAGTAGACCAACCCTTCTCTTGACTATAATGTGTCTTGTGCCACAATTCTATCCTACCAATTGGAGCATCATGCTGTATAATTTGAATACAATATTAAATTTTAAAAAAAAGCTAATAAATCAATACTTATTAAAATATTAGAATTACTAATACCGTCTCATGAAGATATTCGACAAATGATTTTGAACCCGCACAATGGTTCACTTTAAGCAGCTGTCGGTTTTCAGAATTCTTTTTACTAACTTTCTGCATTCAAGTTAATGATTAGAAATGCCGTCAAGATTTTCTAAAAAAAAAATCATTTCTATGTAGGTATTAGCATTTAAAAATAAATTTCACCTGAAACTCTTCTGAACAAAATCTATTACAACACAGCTCCCAATCTTCTTGTGACACACCCTCATAAGGTTTCTGGCATGCCGCCTCGTGATTGCCAGCCCTCTTATAATGGGAGTGCAATCTGTTCCTATAGTTTTTGAATGTTGATGCCAAATAACTGTTAACAGCTTTTTTCAAACGTGGATCATGAAGATCTATATCAAATTTGTCCTACAAATAAGATGCATTCATAATAAGAGTACCCAACTTTCAAATAACATAGTATGCAAAATAAAGGCAAAAAATAAAATTTTGAGGACTGAATTACCAAAATGCGATCATAAAATATTTGCCTATGTTCTTGTTTAACCGTTGGCCAAGTGGAACATGCAAGAGGAGCATACGTTCGACAAATTATCCCAACTTCAGTCTTAAATTGTTTTGCATACTTGCCAACTGGCCTAGACAGCCCTTCAGGGATTTCAATCTTTAGCTTTTGACCCGTATCCTTAATAAGCCTGGTAAGGGAGATATTTTTTGACCTACCACGTCCTCTTCTAGTGGAGGTGACATGGTAGGTCGAAGCTAAAAAAAAAAAGAAAATAATTAATAAAAAAATACATGAAATTTAATAATTTTTTAAAATATATAACTAATAGTATTGATCTTACCAACGCTATTTGCCTCTGGCTCAATCGTCGAATCAAATATTGAAGCATCCCGTTCTTGTGCACTCGTTTGCATCCTTCCTGTTCTCATAACTAGAAACAAAAGTATATAGAAATATTTCCAATAAAAATAGCAACAGCCCCAACTTTTGTAAGATTATGAGTTTCTTTCTTTTATAATTTAACATGACAAACATGAACAATATTGACATGCGATGAACAAAATCCTATAAACTAGACAGTGCTGAAATCTTTACAATGAATGAAACAAATAATTCAGAGCACTGAAAATCTCAAAGAAAGTACAACCTTGAATAGAGTATTATCACATGTCAACTTGAGTATATTATCTGTTTTGCTTTTGTTTTCTTTTTCTTTTTTGGATGGTAGAGTAAATCATCTTTTTTCTTACGCATGATCACCACTTGTTCAGTGCCTATTTTCTATTTGGCTCCAAAGTTCTATATAGACCTTTTTTTTGCATGAGGCAGTAGGCCAAAGCTTGTCCAAGTCCGTCCTAATTAAATTCCTGCACTAATTCAAAAACAATGACAATGTTCATGCATCAACTATCCAAAGGTCACAAAATGATTCAATTCAAGACTTTAAATTTATAACGTGTCTGTAGCTTCCAAAGCAAGACAAATCAGTTTAGGTTCAGTTTCATGCCCGAATATGATGATTAAAATTTTCCAATCAAAACATTGTGTTTACTGTATATAATTGAATAAAAAAAATGCATGAACTTCATTTCTGAAACTTCATAGCAAATCAAGGTAACAAAATCTTCAATGATAATAATAATATTAATGCTAACAATGACCAATTAAAAGTCCTGCAGCAGTAGGATAGGTGTGACAAATTTTAATCACTTCTAACTCAAAAGGGTAATAAGTGTAGATAGACTTTTCTATGTTCTAATCCTACGATTCAATAATATAAACACACATACACAAAAAAAGTCCTTACTTGAACTCGTTGCAGCCGTTAATTCAAAGTTGATAGTTGTAAAGGAAGGAGAATAGACTTGGAACCTTGTTTATAGCTTCTTTTCTAGCTTTCCCTTCATCACATAAACATTATCTTATTAGGTTTCAAAACCCTTTGATCAAGCCAAATAAATCTTGCAACCAGTTGGATCTATCATTTGGATCAAGTTAATTTTCAAATTCAAAAGTAAATAACACTACAACCGGTTGGATCCATCATTTGGATCAAGTTAATTTTCAAATTGAAAAGTAGTAGGCCAAAGCTTGTCCAAGTCCATGAATGGTTTTTCACTTCCAAGAATGAATGGTTTTTCACTTCCAAGTATTAATGGTTTTTCACTTCTTTAAAAAGAACTCACCTCTCTATTTCTGTTTTTAAATTTTCCAATTTCATAAAATATATCAGAGAGCAGCATATTTGACAGAGAAAAAAAAGAATCAAAACAAGTCATTATATAGGCACATGGGCAGCAGACATTAAGATACTCCACGGACTGATAGATCAGTAAGAACTTTTTATATGTCCAATCCCGTCCTCTTCTCCTTTTGGTGTTTCCATTACTGAATGAATACCTTTCTAGAGAAGCCATTGATAGTGGCAGGGCTCCAAATAGACTCATGAACTATATAAAGATCTCCCACAAAGTGATGTGATATCATTGAGAATTTGATAAACAAGAAAGCACAAGGGGATTCCTGAGTACATCTTGTACAGTATAGCCTGAGTCATTATAAAGTAATAAGCACAAGGGGATTCTACACAGGAATCATCTTGGATTAGGCTACTGTATCTTTCAGGCATCATAAGAACATTTCTCATCTACTTGCAATCATAGAAATACAACCAAATCACCACTTTCTCAGAGATAAGCACATGAATATGAATGGTTTTTCTCTTTTGCAAAAACAGGAAAAGTAAGTAAAAAACAGAGCAAAAGAGAGAAGAGAGCAGCAGCAAGAGGAGAAGAAGAAGCTCATTGCCTCCTTATTTAACAATATAATTGTTGTTTCAAATCATTGGAAGTAACTGTGTTTTTATAGAACCCAGGAAAAAGATAAACATAATAAGTCACAGTCATTAAAACTCGTTGATAAATCTGAAATCTGAATGCAGGTTTGTGTCATTTGATAAAACAAGAAGAAAAAGATAAACATTTGACACAACAAGTTTTATGTCTGACTGGAATTTAGGATTGAAAGAGTACTTACTGACACCAGGCCCTAAAAAATCGCTGACGTTGCTGATAAAGCTCCAAGTCCTACTGCTCATTCAAAGCAAAGACAGAGTCAGCGCATCAATAGTAACAGGTTAACTGGAGAAAATGATTCAAAGATTATCAGACAGATTAACTCGTTTTAATTAGATATTTTAGTTTGAGCCTTTTCATCTGATGGGGGCAGAGTAACCAGACAAATTCTTTGATCAGGGGCATGCGTGTGTGTGTGTGTGAGAGAGAGAGAGAGAGTGTTTAAATTCTTCTTCCTTGATGATTTCTTTCCCAGCAACACTCAGCTTAACCTAAAGAAAAAAACTGAATGGTAAAATGTACTAAAACACTATTAGAAACCAGAGTTCTAGACAACAGAGAGAAACTGGATGAATAAAAGAAGGTTCCATGGTAACCTAATTTGTGATAGTACAGTAGTATAGTTCATCTCTGCACAGGACATTTGTAAATCAAACAGTTCAAAAGGAAACTTGTGAGGCAAAACAACAAGGGCAAGATATCAGCAAAACAACAAGGGCAAGATATCAAACACGGTGAGGAAATATTCAACACAATCATAGTTTTATGAAGCAAAATGCTCATTTACATATTGATACTCTTAGTTGATCGCTCGAAGACAAGAAATGGACAAATCAGTCCGAACCAGAGCAAAGAAGAGGAAGAAGACCTGCATTGTAGTTATTTCTCTAGTCCACGCAGCAGAGAAATGGTGAAGTGGACCATGTGTAGTGTGATCTGGGACTGGGACCCACAGCCCACATTGCTAAGTACATACATCCTGTCTTGAATAGACCCTTTATTAAATTGGTTCAAAGGGAGGCTTGAAGGGGAAATTTTTTTTACTTGTAATGGATGTATCCGTTTGGAAGGTAGTTTTTGGGGTCAATGGTCATTGCAAAGGCAGGACACCCCATACTTTGATGATCTGGCAATTTTTTCTATAATTAGAATAATTAGAACTTTGGAGGAATTTTTATTTTATTTTTGGTCAAACAAGCTGAAGATCAGCTGCTGAAAGACTAAATTTGTGGATAATAAGTTTAGTAACTTTTAAGTGAAGCTATAATTTCTATTCTTTGTTTTCATACAAATCGCTTGAGATGCATGCTTTTCTCTTCTTGAGCTATCCAAGTGCTATTTAATAGTCAAGTGTGTACTTCTATTAAAGACACATTTTTAATTATAGCAAACAACTACTACCAATGTAGACACGGTTATGATTGTTGGTATTTATGCATATAAAAAATGAAAAGCCATGTGGATGTGGTCAGTCAAACATAGACCCCTGCAGCAAACAACCTATTGGTCTTCAACAAAACTTCCAGACCGTTTCAAGTGGGGTCCCCCACATACATGTATTCAACATCATCCATTAACTTGTTAGCTGTGGATGATGCGATCAATGTAGATGGCCCAAATTGAAAAAGAAAGGGATGCCACATGACAGTCAAGTCATAAAATCTCCATGTATGAAAAGGCAGAAAAAGTGCATGACAACTTTCTACAATTCCTTTCTCTACTTGGAACTCGGAAGTGAAGAAGTGAGAACCCAAGAAAAAGACAGAGACATTGTTTGGTTGGGTTTACTGGCTTAGAAGACAATAGGGTTTAGGATCTAATAAAAAAAATTACGTCTACGAGCATGGTGAATGCAGAGAGGTATTAGCAAGTGCTCCAGAAAAGTAAATGTAATAGCTTAAGGGTTACTTAGCAACAGCTTGGGTTGAGCTGATAAGAAAATCAGTTCTGACAAATGAATCAAGAGAATATACTTCAGCCTAAGTCATTGGCAGATGCCATTTGCTTGACACCCTGAGTGCAGCCACTAGCTTGTTACAATCTTATTAGACAGCAGCAAGAGCAGACACAATGCAGCTTCATCAAAGATTATGATTGAAAATGGATTGATCCAACCATTAAAGAGTATGTTGTGTATATACATTCAGAATTGAGGGATTTGCCAATTCAAGGTGAAATGGATTCATATCCATCACCCATTATTTTTTGAATGGAGAGAGAGAGAGAGAGAGAAGCAGGAATCTCATCAAGTTAATTTATATTTTTCTGCTTAATCTACTTCACACTTCAGGTCTCTGTGGAAATAGAATAATAATCAGTTCGGGGCATCTAAACTGTCCTGTTTATCATGTCAGAAACTGCTGTAAGTCCTAACTACAGCATTACCACTTTTATTCATCAATAAAGTGCAAATCTTGTAGAGGTTCTGAAGGATATTTTCAAACATCTTTTAAAGCACTTTGCTAGTAATTCTAGATAGAAAATGGTGCCTCATCCAATTATAAAATTCAAGGGCCAAAGAACATAGTACACAAGGGAATGTTTAAGGATTTAAAACCACTACAGTAATAAAAAGTGAAAAAATCTTAACAAGCCTAGCACACTACTGCTATTTAATAGTCAAGTGTATACTTCTATTAAAGCTTAAAAAACAAAAGTAGAAACCATTTTGTATACCCTCCAACAGTGTTGAACCCATATCTTGTCAGTGTTTTTTCAATAGATATAGAAGGCATTTTGACTTAATTAAGCTGAGCTGAGCAGAGAAGAAAATCTTTACCCCTGTCCTTTGTTGATTTAAGCCCCCGCTGGTTGCAATTACTAAGTACCGATTCCTAATCGTGATATCTTCAGCAGCTGCAAGTTCAAGAATACAATCTAAATCAAAACAAAAAATAAAAATAAATAAACATAAACAATACAGGAATTGCTAGCATTCTCCACCAAACATAATCATCACAATCAGTATTTGGTGAAAGAGTACTTCTGTCCACCAAACAGTACCATGTAACATTTATTCCAGGTTGATTCCTCCCATTGGTTCTTGTATTCGTATCTAACTGTACCAGCCAATGCCATGCCTAAGATTTTGTGTGTGCGTCTCCTTATTTGGTGCAAGAGACTTCTATTTCAGAGATTCTTTAGTGCTTACATGCTTGTCTTTTGTGTATCTATTGTATCTTTAAGATATATTTCATCTTCCTCTTAGACTATGGACATAGTTGTTAGGGCGTGTGTTCATTTACTAGTAATGTAAGGTAAAATAAATATCAAATAAGTGGAAGACATTATCTTTTTTTACAGTAAAATGGGAAGGGTAATGGTTAGGGAAATGTGAAGTATAGTTTCTAATAAAACAAAAGTGCATGTGTATTCATGGAGCAAAGTAATCAACGGTCAGATGAGAAGTCAATAAGCGGTAAAGTAATCATTTGTGTCTTATGATATAAAGTCCTTTGGGGGGCTGGTAAAGTAATAGTATAATTTTTTTGTTGACTGGAACTTTACTTTCAAACTTCTTGTGACCAACCAAATATGTTATAATAAAATCTTTGCTGAAAGACTCTAGTGATAGAAAAACAAACATGTCTACCTACACAAAACTTCTTGGACCTTCTGCAGTACTTTCTTTTCTCTTCTTTTAGAGTGTGGTCTCACTTATTTGTGCACTTCTCTGCATAGTACCAGCTCAACTTCTCAAGATCCAAGTAAACAGGATAAGAAATCATCAAAGGTTTATTAGACCCATTTACAAAATAAATTATGAAAGGCTCGTTGACCTTAAAACAAAATCCATAGCTGCACTGATTAATCTGTCAAAACAGCAATTATAAACTCTAACTAAAGAAGCCTAAATGAAAGTTTTCAGCTCCACTAAGGCTTTAGCCATAACCAAATTCCCAAAGAAGAGATCGATCTAACTAAGTGTGCTATTTTCTTTCTTATATGATAATTTCTATCTGATTTAATAGGAAAACACCAAACAAGTGAGCCCAGACAAAAAAGAACACACAAAGATAGTTTCTTCCACAAAAATCCCCTCAATAAGATAGTAAATAACCAGTCCATCCAAACTGCACGAAAACAAACATTTCATTCTACCTGTGTAATTGTCCCTGATTTCTGCCTCAAACCAACATCAAAGTCTGATAAAATCTATCATTATATTATGGACCAGTCCATACAAGAGCAAAGCCTAGCCAAAACAGAGCCCCAGATATGCCCTAATATTTGCCCACAAAAGGACCAAAGCCATCCCTATATCAAGTGTAACGGTAGAAATAACATAGTATGTCCAAGTGTTTTGAATTTTTTCAGAATTTATTATTCAATTGCAAACAGAATTTTGTAAGTATTCCAAAGCTGTGGTCACAGAGACAACAGACATTATGGATGCCTACTTATTTTGCTTGCCAATTGTGACAGCACAGATTTGACAGATAAGTACTAAGTGGTAGACAGGTCTTCTATCTTCGAAAAAATACAAGCCGTAATGTCACAAATCCACAAGCAACAATTGCTAAGCTACAGAAGACAGGCATCTGTCCAAGATGATTACTTTCAGAACAACCAAACACACCCACCCTTATATAAAACTAAAGGAAAAGCAACAAGAAGGAAAAAAACACTTAAATATGTAAAAATGCATATATATTATTCATCCCCATTAGATCTTTGTCATAAGTAGTTAAAAATGAAGAACAAAGGTGAATATGCAAGAATGAGCATCAAATAAAAATAACAGTTAGACAGGGTATATTTTGAAGAAATATATCTTATTTTTGGTTTGATCTTTAGGTATCAAATGAATGGTCTACAATGGTTGGTTTCATTATATAATAATTCATTAACAATCTGTATCAATTAGTAATGGTAAAACCCCAGAAGGATTTTATTTAATAGTTGCAGTTTAAAAGGAAAATCTGCAAATCAGTAACTGAGTACTTATCAGTATTAAAATACTCTGTTTCCAACAAATGGTATTTAAGAGTAAGGTCTACATATGCTTTCATCCATTCTATCATGAAAGTTGTTTCATCCATATAGCATATATGACCAACCAAAAGTACAGGCTCAGTCACCATATTCGGGCATGTTTACATGAATTCCATTTATTATTAGACATTTAAATATAAAAACTATGTGCATGCACATTTGGAATTTAGTGTCTAATTGTAATGCAATAACAACATAACTAATTGGAAGTGTAGATTAATAGTGGGCAATGCAATATCTGTCATTTTCATTTTGTACCAGGGGTCCCTTAATTCTTAGCATTTTATTGTTCATTCATAAGATGCTAAGTGTGCAACAATGGAGGACTTTCTTTTCTCTGAGAACAACTTCTTTGAGTTAATGGCATCAGAAATATTGATTGATATTTGGTTTTTGGTAGGAGAAAACAGGCTTCGTGCATGTTTGGTAGATGCCTATATGCAACATTCACCTACCTTCACCTGGTATTGTCTTCACATCTTATTTTCAGAGGTCGTCCACCAATTAAAGTCCAAACAGGACAGGCTCTGTTGGGAAGATTGAGTTGTCACCATGCATGTTACAATTGCTTGGAGTTCCTATCAATTTCTGGAGTAAGCAAGTAGACAACAGATAACATGCAATTGTAATGTGACAGCAATGCTGGAATCTTGGAGCTATGCTTCATGTCCTGATCTTTTACTGTTTCATGTAATCTAAGCTTAGTCATTCCATAATATTGACTTACTTGAGAAATAAACTTTATATTCAAGTCTGTGTGTCTGCCGTGTATCCTTGAGAAGACAACAGATATGGTTCCTCATCCAAAGAAATTCAATAAAGTGTACACCCAAATTGCCATTCAAAACCAAAATTCAATCCAAATCAACTACAGGAATATAAATTCTCAGATTAATGATAAATCAAACAACCACAAAAGCATCCACACAACATAATATATCTTCAAGCCATATATCAAAATGCCCAACACAGTAAGGCATCAACTATACTTGTTAATATACTCACAGACTTTTCGTGACACTTTATACCATGCAATTGTTGGAAAATAATGCTATATTAACTGTAGAAAATAAAATGAAATAAAAATTAAGAATCTATATCAGCATCATCGTCAGTCGGCATTTGTTCTTCTTCATCAGTGCAATAGTCCATCAAAGTATCATCTTCTGCATCACTTTCATCATCATTAATGAAACTGGCATCTGTCTGTTCCGACTCCACGTTGATGACCACAACATTAGCATCAACTTCATATGCATCAACGTCCGTCCTATTTAGAGACAATGGTTCAACCTCCTCATCATTTTCTTCATTATCCATTAATTCAGGAGTTTGATGATGTCGAACAATCCCATCAACTTCTAATTGCTCCTCTTGTTGGAATGCATCACCCCCAATCAAATTTGTCTCTTCCTCCTCAACCTCTAAAACATCATATACATTTCTCTGCTTTATCAGTTGGACAACTTGCCAATCACCTCCAAGTTTGGCATCCTTGAGATAAAAGACTTGTATGGCTTGAGACGCTAGTACATAAGGGTCATTTTTATAGCACGTTCGAGATACATTAACGCTAGTGAAGTATGCGTCCGTATGAATTCCTGTCTTTTTATTACCAACATCCCACCAATCACACTTGAACAATATAACTCGTTTTTTTAAGCAATAATCCAATTCAATAATGTTTGTTAATACACCATAATATTGGATCTCCTTATCACCTTCATACCCTTTCACAGCAACACCACTATTTTGAGTTCGACGATACTTTTCACGTTCCTTTGAGTGAAACCTAATCCCATTAACGATGCAGCCAGTATATTGTGTCACTCGATTATCAGGACCACATGCCAATGAATATAAATCATCAGTAGCTTCGAGTGATTTTTGTTGGCGCAAGAGTTGAATCTATTGATAAAAAGTATACAGAATACTAAAAGTTAGTAAATATTTTGAATTACATATAATTTTAGCACCTTACATGTATGAACACTTACACGCTTTTGAAACCATTTAGCAAATTGGGTTTGATGTCTCTGTTCGACATTGTGTACGCTTTCCCTTTGAAGCTCTGACTTGTGCTCCCTATATAAGAAGTATATACCAATATAATACGAATGCAAAATTTAATATACAAATACCTCATATGCAATTATATTATAGGTACATAGATCACTTACTCATGATATGATGCAATTTCCTCGGAATTATTTAACACGTAATATCGAATTTTGTTATACTCCACTATATCCAATATCTCATATGATCGAGACCCTAATGGTCGGACAATTTGTCCAAAAACATGAAGCCCTTCATATGATTGCCCCTGACCTCCATCATAATTCCGTTCTTCACGGTTGAATTTTGTTTCTATGCATTCAAAATACATAGAACAAAATGAGAGGCATTCACCGTCAATATATGATTCTGCAATTGAGCCTTCTGGACGTGCTTTGTTGCGCACATATTGCTTTAGAGTGTGCAAGAATCTGTTTATAATTTTATAGTTACTAAATAAAAAAGTAATAAATTACATTCATAAAGACATCATATAAAAATTAATAACTTATACAAATCACCTTTCAATAGGATACATCCATCGGTATTGCACAGGTCCACCGATTTTCGCCTCATATGGCAAATGAACTGCTAAGTGAACCATGACATCAAAGAATGCCGGTGGAAATATTCGTTCTAGCTTACAAAGTATAATGGCAATGTCCCTTTCCATCTTCTCTAACACCTGCAACTTTAATGTCTTGCTGCACAACTCGTTAAAGAAAATACCCAATTCAATCAATGGGATACAAACATCATCATTCAAATATCCACGTATTACAACCGGTAGAAGCCGTTGTAAAAGGACGTGACAATCATGACTTTTCAATCCTGATATTTTACCATCTGTAATGTTCACACATCGAGATATATTAGATGCATATCCGTCTGGGAACTTAACCGATTTAAACCATTCACAAAAGCTCTTTTTCTCTGCTCCAGAAAGTGTATAGCATGCAGGTGGCACCATTACTTTATTACCGTTCGGGATTAAGTGTAATTCCTTTCGTATACCCATTGCCTCTAAATCCATGCGAGCTTTCACAGTGTCTTTTGTTTTTCCATCTAGATTCAACAATGTTCCTAACACATTGTCACAAATGTTCTTTTCTATGTGCATCACATCCAGATTATGTCGAAGCTTTAGTGCTTGCCAATACGATAGTTCAAAAAATATGCTCTTTTTTGTCCAATTCAACTCCATCTCAGTTCGTTTCCTCTTCTTATTGTTTGGTGCCTTGCCAAATTTGTTAGGTTGGACATGTT
Source organism: Cinnamomum chago (assembly GCA_038049695.1). Lineage (NCBI taxonomy): Eukaryota > Viridiplantae > Streptophyta > Magnoliopsida > Laurales > Lauraceae > Cinnamomum > Cinnamomum chago. The sequence goes on from CP142461.1 coordinate 39,236,777, forward strand.
CTAATTGTGCAGAAACTTCATCCCCAGATAACTTCTTAGGTTTTGACCGGCGCTCAATATTACCATCAAAGTGATCCTTAAAACGGCTTCGCCAAGCATGCCTGGGCGGTAAGAAACGACGGTGGCACATGAAACATAGCTTTCGTCCATGCTTCAAATACATTGAACATGCATCCTTGTTGCAAATTGGACATGCCATGTACCCCTTCGTACTCCAACCAGACAAGTTTCCATATGCAGGAAAATCATTAATAGTCCATAAAAGTGCTGCATGCAAATTGAATTTCTTTCTTGTCACTATATCAAAAGTCTCTACGCCATTTTCCCATAGTTCCTTCAATTCATATATCAATGGTACCATGTACACATCGATGTCATTTCCGGGTGCTTTTGGTCCAGGAATAAGTAATGACATGAAAAGGAAGGGTTCTTTCATACATTTCCAAGGTGGCAAATTATATGGGATAAGCATGACAGGCCACATGCTATAGGAAGTGCTCATGTCCCCAAAGGGATTGAACCCGTCGCTCGCGAGGCCAAGACGGACATTACGAGGATCTTTCGCAAACCACGGATAAACCTTGTCAAATTCCTCCCAAACTTGACTATCTGCTGGATGCCTATATACATTATCCTCCCCAACTCGCTTTTCCTTGTGCCACCTCATATCTTCAGCTGTCTTTCTTGATATAAACAACCTCTGCAATCTAGGCTTCAATGGAAAATACCGTAAAAATTTTTGAGGAATCTTCTTACCCTTACCTTCATTAAGTTTATACCTCGGCTCACCACATTCTGGACAATTAGTTTTATGTTCGTGCTCCTTCCAAAAAAGTGCACAATCATATTTGCATGCATGTATAGGAACATAGCCAAGACCCAAGTCCCGCATATACTTCTTAGCCTCATAATATGACTTGGGAAGCGTCTCACCAGCAGGCAATGCCGCTTTAATCAATTGAAGATTCATATCAAATGATTTGTTACTCCAATGGTTGATTATTTTTACATGCATCAACTTCACAAGGAATTCCAATTTTGAAAACTTCTCACACCCTGGATATAGTGGAAGGTGCAAATCATTTAACATCGTATCAAATGGTTGTGGAACTAAGTCATTTGAGATCGCATCAGACGGTTGTGGATCCTCATATGCTGCACTAGGACCATGACTACTAGATGCTTCCCCTTGTGGTATATTTTCCACATTAATATTCATCTCATACCTTCCCTCACATACGTCTGCTAACATTTCCTGCAACCCATCACAACGTTGCTCTACACCACCATCACCATCATCGTCTTCATCCTCACTTATCTCCTCAAAATCTTCACCATGAAATACCCACCGGGTATAAGTCTTATCTATTCCATTTACCTCCAAATGTGATTTAACCATATTAATGGGTTTGTAATATCTATTGTTGCACTTGTTACATGGACATTTTATCCTATTGGCTTTATCTGCATAATCACGCGCATACTCAATAAAGTCTTTAATTCCTTTCATGTAAGTAGGTAAATGTCTACCCGGAAGTTGCATCCAACTTTTATCCATATTTAACTCCCTACCAGAAGAAGAACAAATATGAGTACTTATCCATATTTATAAGTAAATGTATGCTATTTTTTCTCTTATTCTTTCAAATAATCAATTAGTTTGCATATATCTAACCATGTACTGATTACGTGATGTTCTTATGAATACTTGTAAGCTCTAAATCAGGCTAATTTAAAAAAGAACTTAATCCATTTGAAATACAGATGTGAACTCATAAAATAATTAGATTTGGTTTTGTATCCTAACTTCAGTAAATAAGCTCAGATTCAATACCTTAACATTCTTATCAAATTCAATTATGACCCATCAAATTCATGAAATCAAACCCATTTTGAGCCATATATGAAAATTGACAAATAAACTACAGTTGCAATCCGCACAGCAACTACAAAAAACACATGAGGCTACATATGTGGAATGAAGAACATACCAAAATACATGGTGTGATTTAAAAAAAGAGGAATCATTTGAAAATTTGTGATGAACATGTCAATCGAAGCATGAAATCAACAGCATCAAAGATGATAAATATGAGCGTATCAATCTTGAATCTAAAGCAATCAAACTCAATCAAACTTAGCCTTATAATGCAGAACACAAATGGATTAAAAACAAAAATTAGTATTGATATCTACACTAACATTTTCAGATGTTCTGGAACTTGAAACAATCTTGAAAACTAAGTGAAAGCTTCAAAGGCAAGAATATCTTACATTGGGTATACACAATGGAACTAATATCAAGCTAAGAAGGCAAACCTAACATTTTCCATTCATTTGTAACCTACACTAATAGATGTCTCAACTTTTTTCCAAACCTTTATAAACATTTCTATATAAATTAAGCCATTTTTGTCGTGGTAGAGCTTTCACCTGCATGAGCCCCCAATTTAAGAAGTCTAACCAACCGATAAAAAAAGGACTAGAAAAAAGTCCAAACAATCAGCTTCATCAATGATCCTAGCCTATGAGCAGATGTACTTATATCAGTAGAGAAGGATTGTCGGAGTTATCTCTTTACGAATAAGAGTCATACAAAAATCAGCTACATCAATGATCCTAGCCCTTGATTTAACATCTTAAAAGTTTAATAATCTATTAAAAACAGATTTTGTTGACTCAATCCAACAATTTGTAAAGGTTTCGATAGACATTTAAGTTCCTTATATAAAAACTCATTGTTTTTACTTGAATCAATATGAAACCAATTCCACTGATTGAATCAACATGAACCCATGTTATCATGAAGTAGAACCACCGTCCCAAAGGAATGAATTTCAGGAACAAATTCATGTGAGGACATCATAACGTATATTTTATCTCCCCTAAATTAGAGGCAAAAACAAAATGTGAAATCCATCTCATCCCAAACATCTGACTAATAATAATCCTACTGAAAAAAAAAAAAAGAATCAAAATTTTTTTTTTTTTTTGACCTTTTGAAAGAACAACAAAGAATCAATGCTTGGTAAAAGCAAAATAAGAACACAAGAGTAAACAGTTGCAATCATTCAATAGAAAAGAAAACAACTATAAATAAACCTCACTTCGTAAAAACAGATAAAGAACCAGCATCCTTTGTAAAACCAGACACAGATCACCACAAAACTCTCTCTCTCTCTCTCTCTCTCTCTCTCTCTCTCTGTGATACCATCACTCCAACCAAATCTCCATACATCCAACTAATAGAAAAGGGGGGAGAAAACACACACACACACACAACCAAAACCCAACTCCAATTGAAATCCTTAATAATAATATAAAATAAAAACCCATCATGACAACCAAATTTCCAACACTTACAAGCAATAAAGAGAAGAAATATTAAATCCCAATCCAATAACTCCTAGAACGGTATACAAACTCCCCCAAACCCATAATAACTATCAATCCTATCAAAATCAACATATCTATGAAGCACAAAATAATACTAAGCAGTCTCCAAATAGCCAAACACTCATACTGAAAAACGCCAAAAAAAAAAAAAAAAACTAAAATCCTAATACCCAACAAAAAACCAAAAATCATTAAATAAATAAAAAAAGACCCACCACATCTGATCCAGATCTATTCATAAACCCCACTTAAACCCTGCAAAAACAAACAAATCAAGATCTCCATTGCCCAAATTTAGAGTAAACAATCCAAAGTTCAAAAGGTAAAAAAAAAAAATCAAATCAAGATCTCCATTGTTCAAATTCAGAATAAAGAAAATTCAAATTACAAACATGGAAAGAAATCTCAACAGATTAAAAAAAAAAGAAGAGGAAGAGATCGAACCTCTTCGGTCACCGCTTCTTTGAAGAAGAAAACGAATGAAGACTCCTCCACAAGTAGCAGCCGCTGGTCCCAAAACCAGAAACGAATGTAAAGAAGACCTGAAGAAGAAAGGCGCACATAGAACAATGAAATCGAACGGTATGACACGTTTGGATGTATGGGAGATAAAAAAAAACATAGAGATTTAGAATGAATGTATATATATATACCTCCAGATTGGGACAGATTTCTCTGTTGTCTTGTAGAGGATCGTCGACGGGATCTTGGCTTTGGTTTGGATTTATGGCAGAGAGATAGGCAGAGATTGAAGCGTAGAGAGGGAGGCAAAAAGAAAGGAGATTGGGACGGATTTCTCTATCGTCTTGTAGAGGATCGTCGACCGAATCGGGGCTGTTTGGATTTAGGGCAGAGAGATGGAGAGTTGGATTTAGGGCAGAGAGATAGAGAGTGAAGCGCAGAGATGGAGGGAAGAATAGAAGCGCAGAGATGGAGCGAGGGAAGAATAGAAACGCAGAGATGGAGGGAAGAATAGAAAGATGCGTTTATAAAACACTGTTAAGGCGGGGATCGACTGAAATAAAAAAACGAGAAAAACGCGCGGGACGGAACTAATTGGTAATTGTAAGTGTAATGTCTATCGTATAATGTCCTTCGTAAAAACATTTTCTTCGACGCATTTAAACACATGTCGCAAAAAAACTTATTATCTGCGACACAATAGATATACTGTGGGGAAAATTTATTATTTGCGACGTTAAAATTGCGTCCCAAATAAATGTATAATTTTTTTTCCATAATGATAGCTAAGGGAAGAAATTAGTTCTTTTTCTTAGTTTAAATTTTTTGTGACACCATATGATGGAGGTCGCTAATAATAATTATTTGCGACAAAAAACATCAGTGTCGCGAATAAGATATTATGTGCGACGCAAAAAAGAAACTGTTGCAAAAACCCTTAACTTTTTACGACATAGCTTAGACTAAAAGTTATTTGCGACGCGGGGATTGCGTCGCTAATAGAGACACTTATTTACAACAGATGATTGTGTCGCAAATGTGTATCTAGCGTGGCGAATAATTTTACCGCCATTTGGCGCCAATGATTTTGTGACGCATTTTTTTGCAACGCACTATATTCATTGCTGAAAGTATCTATTTGCGACGCATGGAGTCGTGTGTCGCAAATACTTAACTTGTTGCGACGGGTCTAATTTTATGTTGCAAAAAAATTATTTTTTGCGACGCTTTGGGTTGCGTCGCAAATATTTTCGTCGCTGAAAATCCGATTTGTTGTAGTGCAACCTCATAGTTTTTGACATGCATGATTTTGATGTCATTTTAGGCATGGATTGGTTAGAAGCATATCATGTCACCATGGATTGTTTTAGTAAGACCATCACATTCAGATTCCAAGGACCACAGGCAGAGTTGATATTTCAGGGGAACAGGAGAAAGTCTCAGGCTGGGTTTATTTCAGTGTTGAAGGCAAGCAGATTAGTTCAAAGTGGGTGTCAGGCATTTATTGCGTTTATCACGGAGGATAAACAGTCCCAAGGGGTGGAGGATATCCCCATTGTGTGTGAATTTTTGGATGTTTTTCCAGAAGAAATCCCGGGTTTACCACCAATTAGAGAAGTTGAGTTCACAATTGAGCTCCTTCCAGGGACAGCTCCGATCTCGATTGCACCATACAGGATGGCTCCAGCAGAAATGGGTGAGCTAAAGCTCCAATTGCAAGATTTGTTGAGCAAAGGTTTTATTAGGCCAAGTGTTTCACCGTGGGTGTGAGAACCCGACCCCTAATCTCTTGGATTAGTGTTGTTTTATTTGAGGATTTGTTTCTTTTAGTGGGATAAGTATTTGTTGGGTTGAGTTTGTGAGCTAGAATGGTTTTTCTTCTAGTTTTGGGCTTTTGAGTGCTTTGGTAGCTTGTGGGGCCCTTTGGGGGTTCCTTTTTCGGCTTTGCATTTTCTTGTGAGATTTTTCCGATTGGTTGCGTATTGTGTTTTTGGCCCATTGCATTCATCTTGAGGAATCCTACAACTTTCATATTGATTCCGTATCCATTTGAGAACCCAAAACCCGATTTCTTGGCCTTGAGGGCAAAACAGTCTTTTCACACCAAATCTGTACCCAAAACTTGATATTCCCGAAACCCGCGAAACATACACTTTTTGGAAACTAGATATTTCGACGAACATTTCTTCCTTCTTCGGCGAATTCATCCGAGGACCCGAGAGAGATGATTTCAGCCCAAAGAGATTTTCTAGTGGTGGGACCCATTCTCACTTGCTTATATAAGGAACCCTTCCCCTTCCTCTTCCATTTTCATTTTTCCAACACAAGAGAAGAGCCTAGGGCTTTTCTTGCAATTTCTTCTCCTTCTTGCTTTCTCCTCTCATTTCTTGGAAGAAACTCTTGCCATTTGGAAACCCCAACATGCTATCTTCTTCCCCATCTCCTTAGCTTCCCATGGATGTGATTCTTGTGCAAAACCAAGGTGGGCAGCCCCTATTGCAAGCTTCTTCTTTCTCATTCATGGCCTTAGAGGTAAAGACTCCTTCCCATTTTCCTTGAATGTGCTATGGCTCTCCCTTAAGTTCTATTTCCTAGCTTGGTTTGAGCCCATCCCTTGTCTTGCATTGGTTGACCCATTTTAGGGTTTGTTTTGGGGGTTTTTGTAGAGATGGTTGATCTTGAGCTTAAGAAGTGATTAGGAGCTTGGTTTGTGAGATTGGAACCCAAGGCAAGTGGTTGATTGGATTGTTTTGATTGTCAACATGTTTTGTGAGAAAATCTTGATTCATTAATGGTTTTGGTGATTTTAATAGTTGTCTTTAATATGATTAATATTGATTTCAAGATGTGCTTATTGATGAGTTATTTCTCCCTTGTTAATCTCTTGGAAATGCATGTATCATAATGTCAAGATTTCGAATGATTTCACATGAATGAGTTTTCTCCACTTTGAGACTTATTGTGAATGGAAAGGATGGAAATGGAGGAACTTGAAATGAGGAGCTCTTTAGCTCATTTTATTGTCTTGAAAACATGTGTTTAAGTCCTCTTGTTTATGGTTCCATGTGGTTGATTAAGTGTTGGAAGGAAAAGGAAAAAAAGAGGAGAAGAATTCAGCTTTCCCGGACCTGCTGTACCCAGGTCCGATCGATCGGACCTACAGGCCGATCGATCGGACTGTCAGTAACTGTAAGCCTTTTTGGGCCGATCGATCGACCGATCGACCGGACCCTGTGCACGGGTACAGAAATTTCGGCCGATCGATCGGACCGGGGTTTTGAGATTTATTTTTTTTGGTGGACCTTGGCTACCCTCCTTGGACTCATTTGACCACGTGTGAGGACATCTTGAGTCGATGCTCTTCACGTTTGGTTCGGAGGCATCGAAGTTCAATCTATTTCAATCTTGAACGGGATGGAACGACACGATACCTTCTTCATACCTAAATGCAAAGTCTATTTCCTTGGGTATCGTGAATTCTATTCCTTTCGGTGACCGAGTAGGTTGCTCGATGGTTCCGAGTTGATATCATACTTAGGATGGACCGTTTATAATCTTGATTTTTACTATTGTAACATCTAGTACTACCCATAAGCTCATGTTAAGTTTTAAAATTGGTAAAAGTGCATAAGGAGCCCGGAATGTCTTCAAACTCAAGGAGTACCAAGTAAATTATTATAATCGACATACGGGACCCCTATTCACTTATATAGATCTTGAAATTAATATTTTCCCGAAATTGTTATAGTTCATTGTTTCACCTCATTTCCCGAGATTTGCATTACATGACTTGTTTTCCCGAAAGTATTGAAGTTGCTCTAGTAACAGTTACTTGTCCCGAAGTGCATGGCACCACATGATATGTTAGCGTGCCCTTGAGCACCCCCATCTTGCCCGACTGATTATGTATTTGTACTTGATTGACTTGCATTGTCTCGATTGGTTTTATCCTATGAGTCGGCATCACTAAGCTTGGATACCTTGTCGGTTTGATCCACCGACTTGGAGATCCCTCTCCCGTCCCGCCAGCTGCAGTTTGGATCCCGATACCCGGTTATTGCCGTGGTCCCGTCCCGATACCCGGTTCGCTACCGTGGTCCCGATTCCCGATTCCCGTATATTTATTATTGTATATATGATATACGTTGAGTCTCCTCACCTTGTGTGATTGAGACCAACGTCCCGCTCTTGTCACTTCGGTGATAGAGGACTTAGCTTCTTGTGATTGCCATCTTGCCAGTTCCCGATTTCCTTGGACACCCGACATGGTTTATATTGCTTACTTGTTTTCAGATAAATGATTCATTGCTTTTATGAAAGTTGTTATTTAGATAAGTGTTAATGCTCTCTATTGTAAATTCAGTCACTATTATATTGTTTTACGTCCTTTGCACACGTACATGTTTTACATGAATGCCATGCTTTTACATATGGTTCTAACGATCGATGGTTTGGCTAGGGTTATATGATTACACATGTTTTAAAATGAATACTCGAGTTATTAAATGTCCATGCTTTGGAATGTGTTTTAAATGAAACTCGTTTTGCTAGATCCCGATGTTTATATATGTTTTAAGTGAATACCCGAATTGCTAAACATTCGTGTTTTGTTTTAAATGACACTTGTTTTGCCAGATCACTATGTTTATGCCGTTTTCAAATGAATACCCGGCTGTTGTATACTTATGTTTTTACCCTAGTCTCAAATGAACGTTGTCTTGTCAAATCCCTATATATACACATGTTTTTCACGAATACCCGATTGACAGATTTCTATGTTTTGACAGATACTGTAATTGAACATGTGCTTTATTAGATCTTCAGGTTTTCACCGTGCTTGCAATGAATACATGTTTTATCAGAGATCCCCGAATTGTACCCGTTTAGTTATATGCAGCATTTGATCGAATACCATGTTTTATCATATGTTTTATTCTTTAGTACATTTGTGATCCTTTCATCCACCTGCCAGACCGTCGTGTCTGACCCACTACTGTTGGTACTCAGGTTCGGATATCTTCGTCCCGAGTTGAGAGCTTCGTTGGCTGTGGAGCCAGGTTTTGCAGGCTGTTTTGTCGGCTATGTCATGTAGACATTGAGCTTGACATCGGAGCTACGTCATAATTGGGGTAGTGATTATAGCTTATTGTTGTATGGCTTTTGTTAGCCTTTGTCTTGGGATTCTTAATTAATGTACATTGATAATTGTAACTTGAACATATATGGGAATATGATATCCTGTTACTGTCAGCTCTGTAATTTATTGTGAGGATTTACTCCAGTCTGAAATGATTCTTGATACAATAGCTAGGTGTTAATGGTTGAATGCGATGCGGAATCCGATGGCCACGGACTCCGGGTCGCAATGCCACGAAAGCTTCCGCAAAATATTCAGAATGTGTTGTCTTCACACACGCGGATCCTGGGAGAAGTAAAACATATTTATGCTTAATCCCATTCCCGCCCCCGAGGTTCCGGTTCGGGGGCGTGACAGTGGGGAGCACCGGTGTTGTTTGTGAAAAAGTAGGATGGAAGCTTGAAAATGTGCATTGACTACAGGAAGTTGAACCATGTGACCGTGAAGAACAAGTATCCTTTGCCAAGGATAGATGAATTGTTTGACCAATTGCAAGGAGCAGCCTATTTTTCCAAGATAGACTTGAGGTCAGGGTACCATCAGTTGAGAGTTAGAGACTCAGATTTAGAAGACAGCCTTTAGGACTAGATATGGGCACTATGAGTTTTTAGTGATGCCCTTTGGTTTGACAAATGCACCCACAGTTTTTATGGCTTTGATGAACAAGGTCTTTGCACCCTATTTGGATCACTCCACTGTAGTGTTTATTGATGATGTCCTTGTGTATTCTAAGAGTAAGAAGGAACATGAAGAACATTTGAGGACAGCGTTACAGCTCTTGAGGGACAACCAGTTATATGCAAAACTCAGTAAGTGCGAATTCTGGTTAGAGCAAGTTGCTTTTCTAGGCCACATCATTTCCAGAGAAGGTTTAGCAGTTGATCCAGCCAAGATAGAGGCAGTTGTTAGTTGGGTGAGGCCCAGCAGTGTGACAGAAATTAGAAGCTTTTTGGGGTTAGCAGGCTACTACAGAAGATTTGTCCAAGGTTTTTCGTCCATTGCAGCCCCGTTGACAAAATTGACTAGGAAGAATGTCCCATTTGCTTGGACCGATCAGTGTGAAACCAGTTTTCAAGAGTTGAAAGGAAGGTTAACTACCGCCCCAATCCTCACATTACCTTCGGGCAACGGTGGATTTATTGTTTATACAGATGATTCGAATGTGGGACTGGGTTGCGTATTGATGCAAGATGGCAAGGTGATTGCATACGGCTCGAGACATTTGAAGGACCACGAGAAGAATTATGCGACTCACGACTTGGAGTTGGCAGCAGTTGTTTTCGCATTGAAGATGTGGAGACACTACCTCTACGGAGAGAAATTTGAAGTCCATTCGGATCACAGAAGTTTACAGTATTTGTTCTCACAGAAGGATTTGAATATGAGGCAGAGAAGGTGGATGAAGTATATCAAAGATTATGACTTTCCCATCAAATATCATCCAGGCAAAGTAAATGTGGTAGCAGATGCTTTGAGTAGGAAATCAGTGGCTATGGCCAATTTGAGAGGAATTGGTGTCTTACAGCAGTTTAAAGAGTTGGGTGTAGAGGTACAAACCCTAAGATTGGGTGCGATGTTAGCGAATATGACAGTTTCGGAACCTACCTTCATCCAGAAGATCAAGGAAAATCAGTTGCAAGACCCAGACTTGGCCAAGATAGTAGAAGTTATTGCAGAACGTCCCAATTTCAAGATGGTGAATGGAATATTGTATTTCCGTGACCGGTTGTGTGTGCCAAATGTGGATGATTTGAAGAATGAGATAATGAATGAAGCTCACAGCACGAGATATTCTATGCATCCGGGTAGCACGAAGATGTACCACAATTTGAAGAATAGATTTTGGTGGAACAACATGAAGAGAGAGATAGCAGCTTTTATGTCTCGTTGCCTAACTTGTCAGTTGATCAAGGCAGAGCATCAGAAGCCTCCAGGCTTGTTACAGCCTTTGGAAATTCCGGAGTGGAAATGGGAGCACATTACCATGGATTTCGTTTCCGGTTTGCCAAATACCAAGAAGGGGAATAATGCAATTTGGATCATTGTGGATCGTCTGACAAAGTCTACTCACTTCATTCCGATGAAGACAGGGAATATGATGCCTATGGCACCGCTTGCGAAGTTGTTTGTTGATGAAATTGTTAGTAAACATGGTCAACCCGTCTCCATTACTTCAGACAGAGACAGTAGGTTTGTTTCAAAGTTTTGGAAGACTCTCCATGAGTCGATGGGTACCAAACTTCAGTTCAGCACAACTTATCATCCTCAGACAGATGGTCAGTCAGAAAGGACGATACAGACTCTCGAAGACATGTTGTGGGCTTGTGTATTAGATTTCAAGATTCAGTGGGATGAGTGCTTACCGCTTTGTGAATTTGCTTATAACAATAGTTACCACTCTAGCATCGGTATGGCACCTTTTGAGGCACTTTATGGTAGAAGATGCAGAACTCCGGTTTGCTGGGAAGAAGTCGGTGAACGTAGTTTTCATGGACCGACGATAGTTGGAGAGACAAGTGACAAGGTCAAGCTGATTCAGGAACGTTTGAAGATCGCCCGAAGTAGGCAGAAGAGTTATGCAGATACTCGCCAAAGAGAATTGCAGTTTCAAGTGGGTGACAAGGGTTTTTGAAAGTCTCACCAACTAGAGGGACTTTGAGATTTGGACAGAAGGGCAAATTGTCTAGAAGATTTATTGGTCTGTATGAAATTTTGAGCAAGAATGGAGAGGTTGCTTACAGACTTGCGTTACCGCCTGAATTCTCCGGGGTACACAATGTTTTTCATGTTTCTATGCTCAAGAAATATGTCTCTAGTCCTGCACACATTCTACAGCATGAGCCTTTAGAGATTCGGGAAGATGCCTCGTATGTGGAAAGACCGATCAAGATCATAGACACCAAGGAGCAAGAATTGAGAAACCGGACTATTCATTGGGTCAAGGTACTTTGGAAAAATCACGAACCAGAGGAAGCCACCTGGGAATTGAGAGAGCAACTGCAGAGGAAGTATCCACAACTTTTACTAGAGGTAATTGTTTGATTTATTTGGTGGACCAAATATCCTAAGGGGTGGAGGATGTTAGACCCCGACCTAGACCAAGTCGATTAGCGTGCGATTAGTGTGTGTTTAGTCCCAAGTGGGTTTAGTTGTTGTTGGGTTAGAAATGATTAGTTCTAGTCTTGAACATAGCTTTGGGAATTTTGAGAACGTTCAGTATTAATTAGACACACTCAGGAAGGCCTGAGTGCACGTGTAAGCTTGGGAAGATCGTATCGATTTCCGTGTGATTGTGATTTTGATTTCATTTGAATGATGTTTCGACGTGTTACAACTTTCGTTTTAAGCCCAGCTGTGTTTGAAGCCCAAAAACCTATGTTTTGGCCCAAAGAGGGTAAAATTGTCTTTCTTGCACAAATCTGGACACAATTTTCGAGATCCCTAAATCATGTCAAAAATACACTTTTTGGAAACTAGATTTTTCGACGATCGTTTTATCCTTCTTCGTCGAAGTCATCCGAGGCTCCCAAGATCGTGTTTTGACCACTTCAAGTTCAGCTAGTTGGGGCCCATTTTCCTCACTTAAGCCCCATCTCCCCCTCTTTTCAATCACTTTACCAAATCTCTGCAAGTTCTTGACCTAGGGCTGGAATCCCTCTTGCTTCTTTCCATCTTCTTCACCTTGCATGACATAGCTAGAGATCACCAAAGGAAATTCTAAGAATACCATCTTCTTCATCTCTTTGCAAGCTTTCCATTGATACAAGCTTATTGGAGTTTCTTGTGGGACAAGCTCTACATTTTCTTCCTCCTCTCTTTTTTGACCTTCTCTAGGTAAGAGCTTCCACTCACATCTTTCATGGAGTTATTTTGGTTCCTTAAGAGCATGTTTTTCATGTTACAAACCCTATTGTCAAAATGGGTTCCTTGGTTCCATTTTTTGAGTAGGTTGTGTGGTTTTCTCTTGGGTTTTCTTGTAGTGTTGGCTTAGCTTTTGAGTGAAGTGCTTGGAGACGATTATTAGCATTTGGACAAGGCAAGTAATCCCTATAGGATCTTTGTGCATGTGTAATTTAAGCTACATTGTTGTTTTGGAAATTTTGCATACAAATATGTTTACAAGCTTCATGATTAGGTTTTCTTCGGATTGAATGTTTAAGATTGGGAAAAATATGTGTGTTTTACCCTTGGAGAGCATGTGGGCTCAAGGGAATGCAGGTGGAATGAGAATAAGAAGAATGGTAGAAGAAAGATGTGAAAAACCTGCACTGAACCGCGCGTCCCCGTGCATTGGCGGTCAGCTTGCGGCTAGCCGCCAGTCTCCACTTCGGCTAACCGCAGGCTAACCGAACTCGGCGGTTACTTTTCCAGTAGCTGGCTTTTGCATCAGGGTTCGGCGGTCAGCCCTGCGGTCAGCTCGCGGTTAACCGCCAGCTTCCCTTGCGGCTAACCGTAAGCCAACCGCGGGCATTTCGGCTCCTTTTCCAGAGAGCTGTTTCAGATCTGGGTTTCCAGCGGTCACCCTGTCGGTCAGCTTGCGGCTAGCCGACAGCTGACCGCGAGCTGACCGAAATTGACACATTTGCTTGTTTTGAAGAGTTTTTACAAGAATGAAAACTAGAACATGTTTAGGGGCCTTTAGCCGAATATTATGCACTCGAAACCCGAGATGTCCTTGAACTTCTGGGGCACTAATTATGTTTTAATTCCAACATCTGGGCTTTGGCTGCACAACGATCAACCAAAGGTCCTTGCATGAACTTGTTAGGCTTTGGATTCGTACCTTGGTTTTTGATATGATAAATATCATCGTGTACTCGTTTTGAAGTCAAGTACAAGCTAGTTTTGAAGATGTGTTTCAAGAAAAAGGGGATCACTTCCTAAGCGTGTTATGCATATTAATTATGCCCTTGCTAGTCATGTTCATCGTGTTTTGATAAGTGAATTCCCCCTTTTTATCTCGACAAGTTTTGCTAATATCTCGCGTGTTTTGTGCATTCATGAATTAAGTAAACACCACTGAGCTTAGACTGCCCTTTCAGTCTGATCCACTGTCTGGGGGTCTTTAAACATGTGGACTGTCTGCAGACTGGTCGTGTATTTATTACACATCGTGCGTGTCCGGTTCCGCGGCCGGAATTCCCGTCTTTGTGGGAAATCGTGTTGTGCTTATATTATGTATATCGTGCTTGTCGTGCGTGCTTGCTCTTTTCATTATATAAATGATAGAGAAAGGATGGGCTCTTTGTGGATTGTAACTATTCATGATATATTATGTATTCATGCTAGTTTGTTTCGGTATCTCAGCTTTGTTCGCATTCTTGAAAATGTACCTCAGTTTTGATAGTATTTCATATCAAAGATTTGCTTTCATGTTTTCTCTAAATGTTATTGTCCATGTTCATGCCTAAATTGATTACCTGCCAAACCGTCGTGTTTGACCCTTGTTTTGTTGGTGCCCAGGTGTAGGAGACGTTACCTTTGAGGAGGAGCGTCAAGAGGAGGCTTGCGAGCCAATCCCTGTGAGAGAGTGGCAGCCCGACGATGTCATCTAGACATCGGGCGGGTTCTTGAGTCTCGTCACCTTTTGTCTTAGGGTTTCTTTTGGTTATGTTTTGGAGAAGTGTATTGGCCTCTGTTGGCCTCTCATGGAATTGTAACAAAACTTAAAGTACTTTTGGGTTAGTTTCATAACTGGAATATTAATGGGAATGTCATGTTAGCTTCTTTCCTTGATACTATGTCTTGTTTATTATTGTGATATTATGTTATGACACTCAAATATTTTATTGGTGCTCATCTTGTTGTGTTTTGCTACACGCTTCCGCATACTTGATCATGTGAGCCAGATTCCGCGTGTTCTTGGGAATCCTCACCGCGGGAACCTGTGGGAAAACAGTAGGCAGTGTAACTCCTATGCGTCGCGGGCCCGGAGATCCGTTCTGGGGTCGCGACACATAACTCTAATCAAGAGAATTAGCCCGCCATTCCAAAGAATGCTTCTTGATTTATCATTAAAAATTGTATCCTTACAACTTCTCCTTCACTAATTTTCTCCTTCAGAATTAATCCTTGGACATGGTCCAAGGCTACCAAAAATAAAAAAATAAACTAATGGAAAAAAAGAAAGGAAGAGAGAAAGAAAGGAAGAGAAGAGAGGGCTGTGGTGAGATGCTTGGTGGAGAATGGCTTTATAGACGTTGTTGCCTCCTTTTTAGCAGAGAATCTCCTCTCTTTTAGGACTTGTTTCCTTATTTGTAAAGATTTCTTGCTTAGGTCTCAAGTTAGGCTTCACACTTGGAAAGAATTTGAATTGGAGAGGATTTGTTACTAAGTGTGGTCTCTTGGACTCCAAGTCTTGCCAAATTGAACTCCTCAAACATCTCTCAAGTTGCAAATTTTAAAAACCTTTTGTAATTCCCGCATAGAATTATGACAGCCAATTTCTGGAGGTCATATCTCCCTCGATATAGCTCCAATTTATAAAATCTTGGGCTCCACAGATATCTACTCGAAAAGAGCTTTCCGACGGTATGCATATTGCACTAATCTGACACTCAGGTTGAAAGTTATAACCATTTCAATTTGCCTCCCCTGAAAAATCCGAGAATAATTATGCAATGAAGGAAACTTCTATTTTTGGCATGCAATGGGATGTGTGGGACCCATGTTGGACGTTCAAAATATGTTTGGACTCTTTATTTTCTTTCTTATTTGATTATCTTCCCATATTTGGCATGCTTCATCACTTGCAACTTTGACCAGTCAACTCTCCTTGCAAAGTTTCCAATTTTCTTTTTCTTCCATGAAGGGCGTCCCTGTTGGGATTGGTGTATGCCCTAAAGCCCACTGACTGCACTCTCATCTTTGTAACTGGATATTTATTGGTTATTTAATGGAATGACTTCTTTCTCTTTATACTTGTGTATATGTATGGTTGTGTAAGGCCCATTGTTTTCTAGTAATGACTTAGGTGTGTAGTGGCTACACACAGTTAGGTCTGAGTCATGGACACTTGAAACAATAAACTTGTTCATAACTGAGAGATGGAGTTGGGCACTTCATCTTGGTATAAGTTATAATGAGATACTCTCCTGTGTTCAGGGTGACTTACCTTAGTCAAGGAGGTCTTTCCGGATTTATCTCATTAGTGCATGTGTCATGCATTGAACAGGACCACTTGTAGGTGTGATCTCTAAAATAGTACTATCACAGAGAGAGATCAAATCACCTCTTGCTACTGAGTGACCAGTGCTCTTAATCTTGAGCATTTGTGGATGAACTGACGAAGTCAAGTTCTTGTGCTTTAATTCACTATGGGTGAGATCCTGTTCATGGGTCAACAACTCTGTGTTTTGGGTGCTTGAGCTTGATTAGTTGGGACGTGCAAATGCAATATGGAATCTATGCCATCACATGATGGAATGATCGTCCCCTTAGAATTATCCGATTAATCATCAGAATCTAAGATCTTAGTATATGGATGTTCCATATGGATATTGAACTTGTGGGTCGCTCCCTGGATCAAGAGAATGATATCCGGATGATGATTAAGTCAAGGGTATGAAGTTCTAAGGTTTAGATGTAATCAAGAAGGTAGATAGTACATCGGTTAACCTACTTGATTATGGATGTTACATAGAGGGGCATTATGGTCATTGTACTTGGTAGGTCAAAGACAATCGTCAGTCTATGATGAGCTTTATTTGCAATTTAATATTTGTCCATGGAGTGCAACCATAACTCTCTAGTGGAATGAGTTAGGGTTAAAATGATCTTAATGTTGCTATGGGGTTAGCATGGACATTTTGGTCATTTTGGGAGCCAAGGGCAAATATGTCTTTTGGTCCCTTCTCTAGCCACTTTCCTAGATTGGCAAGGTTTCCTAAATTGTTTAAATGTGTGGAGAAATAATTTTGAGTGTAAATTCAAATAGGCCTATTATGGCATACATGGGTTACAACTCTAGAAAAATTATTTGGTACATAGACCATAGTATGTGTGGGCTAACCAATGTGGTCCCTAGTATGTGGGTCCCAAGGTTGTGTAGGTCCTATCACTTGGAAGGATTTCTTTTTTTTGTGCAAGTTCTCCTTAAGTTTAGTAGGCTTCTAATTTTATTTAGAAACTAAACTAGTAAGGAAAGAGGGCTGGACGTCCATGATGAAGTTGGTTTCCTTTTTTGGAAAGTTCCTAGTTTCTCTCTTGGTTTCCTAGTTATATCAAGAGTCTTTCTCTCCAAGTTTTCAGCCATTATATAAAGGGGTTTCCCTTGGGCGTGAAAGAGGGGATTTAAGCATTAAGTAGGAGAGAAACCCTTTGGGCGTGAGTGAGAAAGAAAACAGCCAGCACCATCCTTGGACGTCCATTGTCATCTTGCACAAGAAAAGTGTCCCTGCTGGTCCACGTTTTTACTCCTAGAGAAAGACCATATCAGGTCTGGTTTTCTCACATAAAATCAAGGGAAAACAGTTAGGAGGAAGCCTAGTTTGTTCCCACCAGCAATAGCCAATCAGATTGTAGAAAGGGGAATAGAGGAGAAGACTAAAAGGAGCATTGTTGCAGGAAATTCCTGCACAAAGATTTCTGCACCTGTGCTGTCTTCTGCTAGCTGATTTCAGATCTTTGAAGCTTCTTCTTTCAGAGATTTAAAGCATACAAATCATCAAGGTAATAGTCTTCTATCTTATCCTTGATTTAGACACATGTTGATCATGATTTCATGGACTTTTATGCATTGTTACATGGCTGGAATCAGATCTGATTTCTAGTTTTAAAAACTCTGAAAACTCATATCAGCCATGATTAGTCTCCTTTCAGATCTGATATGCATAAACTTTCAGTCCCGCCTTAGATCTCTCTTGAAGTTTCACCAGTGCAGGTCCCACTCTTGATTTCTCCTACATAAATAAAATTAAATAATATCAATAATAATCAGGTGTGAAGAATTTAGATTGACTATGCATGAGACCCTGCATGCCTACTTAATGCACTAAAAAATATATAACTTTCCAAAAATAACACAGTGTCAAAATTAGCAGGTATGCATTAGTGAAGTTAAAAAAACTAATTTTTGGGTGATGAATGAGATGAAAATCCCTAATTTCACAAAAGTCATGCAGTGTAATGAATTTTGACCAAATTTGACTAAGATTCCAACTTTGATGCTCAAATGCATGAAATCATGAAATTAACTGTAATTCTATGCAATTAGCCTAATTAAGTCCACAAATGCATATAAAATGATGAATGAAAGCTACAATTTTGTGGACTTATCAAGAGACTTCAAAATTTTCTTAACGGTTTTGGATTGAGGAATGGGTTCTCCCAGAGTAAAGCATGAATTAACAATCTTAGTCAATTTTGTATTAAGTTCATCAAAAGTTTCAGATTCTTTCATCTGAGTTGTCTCAAGAGCAGTTGTCAAGTTTTGCAGTTTAGTTTTCTTAACAGTGTCTGTTCCCTCATAAACAATTTGTAGAAGATCCCAAGCTGCCTTAGCAGTAGGACATGCAGAAACCCTATGAAATTCAGTTGCAGTAATTCCATTGTAAATTGCATTATTGGCCTTATTATTGCAGTTGGACTTAGTCTTTTCATCAGCAGTCCATTGGGCTTTGGGTTTCAGTATAGTTTGCCCTTTAACAACAATGGTGGGATCGGTATATCCCTCCACAACTTTGTCCCAAATTTGTTCATCAATAGGCCTAAAAAAAGCAATCATACTTACTTTCCAGTAAGCATAATTTGTTCCATCTAAAAGATGGGGCTTATTGGTCCATGTTCCTTCTCTATTGATATCCATTAGAGATTAGTAATTAGATCACATAAAGATTAGTGCAACCTGCTTTGATACCAATTGAAAGTCCTGCCTTAACACATGCGACAATCCCAATAACCAGATCTCTATTAAATATCAATCCACACGTGATTAAACTAGTAATTAGTCCTAAATCAGATTAAAAGCAATCAAACCACACTATGAGATGGACACAAGATTTGTACGTGGAAAACCTTATTCGGAAAAAAAAAAACCACGGGCCTTACCATCTAGGCCAAAAGACAACAACCAAGCACTATTTGAAACAAAAATCACAATCGGACTTACAACCCTTTCCCGATTGGTGACTCAACTTAAGGACTGCTTTGATCTTGTCAACTACCCGTCGCTCACCTTCAACCGTGCTAGAGTAAACCACCTTGAATTCGTTTTCAAGGTGTCTCTACTTCAAGAGAGCAGAATGGAATTAATCCCAACGTTTGATCTTCAGCACATAAACTTGTAGCTTCAGGGGGAATGAATGGATCTCTCAAAATCTCCTTCGGAGATTTTATCTTGATCAGAAGAACCTTTGGAAGAGAGAGAGAGAGAATGGCTATAAATAAGCCTAAACTCGTGTTTCAAGACTTGTGATGCAATTAGGATAGAAAGATTGTCTTGAGAGAAATTAGGAAGGAGTTTCCGGATGCAATACAACTTTCTCAGGTTCGCTCTAGTGGACAGGGAAGCGAACTCGTCTCTGTCTCAGACGATCACTTCAGAAGTAAGCTGGCTCAAGCGGAGAAACAAGTTGGGTCGAGCGATGAAGGTTTTGTGATGGGTTCGCTTGAGTGGATGGAGCCTCGCTTGAGCGAATTGTCAGTTCCCTGAACGACTATGCTTCTTTGCAAGTTCATCTTGAGCAGTCATTTCTAAATAAAATTTACGACTTTAATTAAGAGTCCCACTTTTGTGCATAACCCAATAATTAGGCAACTAAAACTCTTACATCATATCCAAACCTCCTAATGTAAGAAACCAGTATCTGATCTTCCTCTGCACTCCATGTCCCCTTCTTCAGTCCCACCTTAACACAGCAAGCTTTCACCATGTCTTTCTTTCTTTGGTGAAACAGGTTTCTATTCAAATTCCAGACCTGATGGAGTTCACTCAGACAAGAATCACCCATCCCATTTTATATAGAACATCCAATTTTGCCAACAACTCTTTTCCAAGAAAATAATAGTTTCAGGAGGTAAGAGATTTCTCCCGATGGTTCCTTCCCATTGGAAAGAGAAACAAATATTTTATTTTGACCGCATTGCTATGAGGAGTGGACTTTGAGTACTACGTGACGCTCATTCGTCATCATCGGTATAGAATAAAACGTGTGTACGTCAGCAGTTCAAAACGTGTGTAATGCCGATGGCACCACCAAAAGCCATTCATTTTCTGGCCATTCATTTTCTGGCCGGTCAAGATAATTAAGGCAATGTGATCTAAAATCAATGGGCCATCCATGATCAAGCGATCGAATTGAAAGTTTTGGAGTTAACGTAAGAGTTCAAATGTACAACCGTTCTTTTGGGTTTGTCCAGTACTTTGGACTGGGACACCCACCGTTAAAATTATAAGAAAGAAGAGTATGGTCTACGACTGGTCGCTAAGACCCACGCGATAGATAATTTAGGGAGGCAAATAAGTTGGATCCGGTTGGAACCACACTACATCACGATCGAGTGTTGTATCTAAATCCAGAGTAGGAGTCAACTTTGATTGGAGTGAAATTTATTTACGTCCCAGAAATTTTCTATGCTGGGGACTAGATGATCCAGACTTAATCAAATGGATCACATGCCCCTTTACATAGCTGGTGAAGACTCAATCTGCTGACATTAATTAAAATAAAAGAATAAACAAATCACAGGATTTGTTGTTCTGTTTTGATGAATCAAGGGTTATACCGTACCTTTCACTTTCTTGTAACGTGCAAGTGGCATACCAGGTACAAGAATATAAACAAGTGCCAGCCACACTACAATTTTTCTTGTCAATGACGGAGTCTCCTGCCTCCACCAATCCCGACTGAAAATATTACTTTTTTTTTTAATGAGAAAAATAGAAGATTTCTCGCATCCAAAGATTTGGAAAATCGCAAAAGAGGGAGAGTTAGAAGAATTCAATATTTATGAGGTAGCAAAAAAATTTATGAGGTAGGAAGCCTCCTTAGACCGAGTAGTTAAATAGAGGGCAAACTGGGCTAAGTTGTCACATCTTGGTAAGATGTATGCTTTCTAATTTATATGATAGGTAGATTTAATTTTAAAAAATTGACATTTACTTTTAAGTAGTTAATTATTCAAGTACGAAGTTAACAATTTCAAAATGACAATTGCAATGTAATTTGAGACTTGTATTTTATCTTTTACATTTGAAATTGGACTTAAACTTTTGATATATGCATGATTTTTTTCTTCTTTCCTTCCTTTTATTTTCCTTTTTATTGTATTTTCCTTGTTATATAAATTATTTTAATTAATAGTTGGTTTTTAATATAATACATGTAAATAAATGTATATTTAAAGTTATAAGCATTTATCTATTTTTTAAATATGTTTAGTGTATTTTTTTTAGGAAAAACGTGACTCTCCAAGTCAATTTTTAGAAGTGTACAAGTCGGGCCCAAGTTATGAGATTTCCGACATTTATTCCTCATGTTTTGGGGAAGAATAACGATAGCCTCTTGAAACATCAAGAGAAAATGATGGGGCGTAATAACTTGAAGATGATTATATAATATGAGCCAAATATCAGCAATACAAGCACAATCAAAGAGGTGGCCAATAGATGCAATACAGGCAGAAGAATGATCAAATTCTATGGCTCTCTTTTGCATCATTATGGGAATGTTTCATTCTGATAATGATTGAAGATAAACTTATTTTGCAGGAGTTTTCTCTCCCTTTATGCACATCTTTAAAATTTCCCCTTTTCTGTTTTTCTCCTCTTATCTCTCTAGAATTTCTCTCTCACAAAATGCATGCAAAAAAGGTTTTTATTGTTTTATTCTCACAATGAAATATTTCCCAATTGATGCCAAACAGGCCCTAAACCTCTCCTTAGAAAATTCTTGTTTCAGGTCTTCTATGCAGACTAAGATGACAATAAAAGAATAACCTTTGAACCTTATCCATTCACACCATTAAAGACGATCATCAAGTTGAGAATGTAGAGTTCCAATTTCAGACTTGATGGAGAAAGCACCATAGAGTTCAATTTCCAAGTGATTAATTAGTTCATGACCATCCTTAAAGTAATAGAAATTATGGATCTCTTCTTCAATAGAGGGGATATTAAAATCCCTAATGGCACCACAATTCCAAATAATACGGTTATGGTTTGAAAAGTTTAGTAGAATAAGAATATATAAAAATAGTTTTGCCAGATTCACCTAATTACCTCTATCTCTTTAACCTAAGTGTGTTTGGGACTTTACTAGTAAACTTAAAGTGAAGTAAAGCATCCATTATCCAGACAAGAAAAAACGAAGGGGTCATATCAAAAGTACACAAATTCAAAATTCCCTCCCTTTAAGAAAAAAAAAACCCTTCCTTTCTCCTCTAAATGACAAACAAACATCCTCTTTTTATACAAAAAGTCAAAGATTCTCTATCTAACCATTAAAAATAAAATAGCATCATAAAGTACCCCTTATAATGTATTCTCTCTTGATTTGATACTCCACCTCACTTCACATTAATTCACCGTCCATCCAAGCAGACCTAGGGTTTGTTGCAATATTTTTAGATGTCATTACTTGTGAAGAATTTACATGTGTTTGTTTCATAGAATTTACATACGAAAAGACTCAAAGTGTAAAAAAGGGTCCTTTTTGAAGAAGATAGAAATCCAGTAGATAATAGCTTACATCATCATAAATTTACAAGTCACTCCCATATGAGTTGAACCATTTAGTTTTAAACATACGAAAACACCAAAACAATTATATTCCATGTTCTGATTTTCCCGCACTCTTTTGCTACCTTCCCATCAATTCAGGATTCGAGCCGTTCAATATTCTCATAAGCTACAATGTATGTATTATATTCACATGGATTTTGAGAAATATGTCAAAAATAAATAAATGATTTAATCCCGCTTTATCATTTTCTACGCTTTTTTTAGGCCCTAATTTATGGTCCGAATCATTCACTTCGTTTCAATTCCAATTTCTTCATTGTTAAATAGATTTGGGGTCCTAGAGCCACCAAATTAAACAAGAAAAAAAATCCCTCATTGCCCTTCCTTTTCAATCCAACCTACACCCATAACCGAACATCTTGATAAAACAAAAGTGGCTAAATGAACTGCATATTCTATATAGAGGTTTTTACAAAAAGACCCTAGCATTTTCATACAATTTCAAAACGGGCCTGTGTTCTGTCTTTTTACTTAAACTTCCCTAGTTTGACTGTGAAACAAATGTCCGTTTGTTTTTTTAAAACAAATGACAAAAACACCCTTTGTTGAGATCTCGTCACATATGATATGCATCCCATGGTATGGTAAATCCTAAAATTGAAGAAGGTTTTTCCCGATCCTTTCCGCAATGACTCAACCCTAAGACGATAGCGTTCAACACCTTGAACTATAACATCCCGGGATTCCAAGGATGTAATTAGCTTAGTTAATTGTGCTTTTAGCTAATTAAGCTCATTTATAAGCCAAACAGGTCCGATTAATCATTAGGATTGCACGTGCGAAATTGGGTTGAGATTCGAGCCCCTTTGGGTACATTAGGGGTGTGTGTCGCCATTTCTGAAAAATTCAGAGGGCTTTTTAGTATTTTCCGCTTTTCGAGATTTTGGCACCAACGGGTAGATTACCTACTTTCCCGGATTTTATTCTTCTGTTACACCGCGATCCGAACCCTAGAACCCAACCCAAAACCCGACCTGACCCGTACCCATCCAAGCCCATTTTATTAATTCCCATCTCATCCCTTGTGAACCCCACCCCCCTTAACCCACGTGCAGCCCCATACCCATTTCCCCTTTCGCCATTCCCTTTTAGGTCACAAACCGCCTCCATTCTTCATTCACTCCTTCACAATAGTAGCCCCCACCTTCTTTTTATCTCTTTCATTTTCTCTCCCTCCCTCACAGCTTGCCCACCGTTGCCGGATGTCGCTTCCGCCGGACTCCGAGCACGCCACTAGCACCACGATCACCAAGCTTTCTCCCTCCTCCACCCTCTCATCTCATCTCTCAATCGTTTCTCCCTCACCCAGCCATGTTGCCCCACCATCCCAGCTTCATCATGTCACTGCCAGACCCACCTGCACCACCGCCGAGCTCCCCATCTCCGGTGAACCAGCCCATTCCATTTCACTCTTTATTTCTCCATTTCTTTCTCTCCCTGTTTTTCTCTCTGTTTTTCCCCTTCACTGTTTCTCTCCTTTCTCTGTTTTCTTTCTTTATTTCTCTTCTCCTTTCATTCTCCTTGTTGCCCACATGACTGAACTCCCCATCCACCTCATCCTCTCATTCCATTTCTCATTCCTCTTGTTGCCAACGATTTTAACCCATACCCATTTCATTCTCTCTCTCTCTCTTATTTCCTTTCTTTCTCTCACTCCCCTGCCAACGTGGAACACCCCACCCACATCACTCATCTCACCCATTCCACCATTTCTTCCTCTCTTTCTTTATTTGTTTTTATTTTCTCCCTTTGCTGCCAACATGACTAACTCACTCCACCATTTCAATTTCTCTCTACACTCACTGTCAACATCGGTTGACTTTTTCTCTCCCACCCACCTCACCATGTCATCATCTCTCTCTATCTCTCTAATTCTCTCCCTAATTCTCTCCCATTCTTTCTCTCATTCTGTCTTTCTTTCTTTCATTATGTCTTCTTCATTCTTCTTGTCAATGGACCACCATGACCCTCCATCGCCACTAATTTAGTGGGCCACTGATCAAGTGGGTCCCACAACCTCCGATGGTCACCATCATCTTCGCATGGACCTTGCGAGCTTCTCATCCCCAATTTCAAGCTTCACTGTTTGGTAAGCCCCTCCTTTCCCTTAGGTTTGGGTTAATGCATTTTGGGTGTAGTAGTGTGTTAGATAGCTTAGAGCTTCCATTCCTTTTGGTTTATGTTTCAATTTAGTTTTATTTTACTAATTATCCCTTAGGTTTGGTTTGTTGGGCTATAGAGCTAGGATTTGTGGATTTGGCATTTTCAACCAAAGGCAAGTAGATATTTATATATATATGCTTGGATATGTTTGTGTTTCCTTTGATTTGATGATTGATGATGATTTAGATGACCACATGCTCATTGATACTTTAAATGTTTGAAAACATGATAATATAAATTGAATGGTTGGATTGGGATGGATGTTGGTTGGATGGACTTGATGAGAGGGGGTATGGATGTATGTGGAGAGGGCAATGCCCTATTTTCTTTGTTTGTAGGATTAGAATGGAAGGGTTAGGCCCTTCATATTGACTGATTACATGTTCTGGGATTTTGGAAAGGGGTTTCCACCCATTTCACTTCAGTTGCAGAACTGATGTTCTGTAACTGCAGTGTATGCGGTTGACCGACCAAGGGGACTGGGTCGACCAACCACACACAATGAGGCTCTCTGGAGCCTGATGAAAATCACTGTGCACTCTATTTGTTTACAACTTCCGATCGACGGGACTGGATCGGGTCGACCGGGTACTTTGTGTGGGATGTGGACTGGGCCCACTGATGGATACCTTTTGAAGGGCCTTTTTGACTTTTTTCGGTTGGACTTAGGTGGAACCTGTTAGGGATTTTGTGTATTGCAATTTGATGGATGCATTATCATATTAGCATCATTTGAATTTTCACACTTGCATTGATTTAGAAAATCTTGAAATCTTGATTTACACATGCATTGTTTTTAAGACTCGTAAAAATATTGAATTATGCATGTATTGATTTTAAACTTGGATGCATTTTAAATTTGGAAAGAAATTTTATAAATCAAGCTAGCCTATGTTTTAAATCTTTCAAATCATTTTAGGCTTTTTATGTTTCATATTTTTAAACCTCTTAGTTTGATTTAAAACATGTTTCCAAGCTTGATTTAATGGCCCAAGAATTTCCAACCAAAATCACTTTATAAAATACAATTTTTGGGAAAAAGGCCCCAGGACCCGGTCGACCCACAGTGTGGTCGGTCGACCGAGCCCAGGGACCCAGTCGACCGACCACACATGGGGTTGACCGGGAAAGAGCCGTCGAGGCTCTTGTCAAACGGTCAGTTTTATGACCATTGTGTACCAAGTCGACCAGGTAAGGGTCCAAGTCGACCGGGGACTAGCCGTTGGGCACTTTTTTGCTATAAAATGAAGTTCATTCCTTTGCCAAAGTTAGAGATTTTTAAGCCATCCTTGAGGTGTTTGGAGGCAAGACAAAGGCGATGAACTAAGAGAGACCAAGGGGTCATTAGTGAAGCTAAAGCTTGGATCAATGAAGTTAAATCTCTAAGTAAGCTTTACTTTTATTAATCATATGTTATATGCTTTGTTTAAATTATTGGTAAATTTATTTTAGCATTATAACTATGATGTGTTGAATCCATTCTTCTTCTAATTTTTTATCTATGTTGGATTGGATTCTTCACCCTTGACTTCAGTCCAAGTTGTTTTAAAATCTTCCTTAATCATGCTTAGCCAAAATCTTTGTTTTCTTTTATAGCATGATTCTTTTACTTGGTTGAATCTTCATTTGTTGTTTTCATTCATTTGAACTTTAGTTAAATTTGTTTAATTTTGAAAACAACATTGCACATGCATCACATGTTTAGGGCTAATTAATTTCATACAACTTGTGAGCATTTGATTTTCATAGCATTAACAAGTTTGTATCCATACATGTGATTTGCATTTCACTTCAATCAAAATCTTTTATGTGCCTTAAACTTTTAAATGCTTTGAGCATATATTAATTGAGCTTTGTTTTTAACTTGATTGAAGTAATCACACACACACATCATGAGCATACACCTTTGCATTCATTTAGTGTTTGTGTGAGTTAGTTTTTCACTTTCATATCTGCCTAATTAAGAGGCATTGTATTTGAGCTTTAATTGTATCTTTTTGAGTGTTTGTGTAGACACTTCTTTAAGAGAAATCTTTTCTATTGTAAAGGTTATTGCTTAGTCTAAGAAAAGCATAGTATATAGGTTATTGCTTAGCCTTGAAAAAGCATCTTGTAAAGGTTATTGCTTAGCCTAGAAAAGCACATTGATAGGTTGTTGTTTAGCCTAGAAAAACATCGTTGTAAAGGTTATTGCTTAGCCAATTGAAAAGCATAAATAGTGGAAATCCGGTGGGGTGATTGGATTACAAGCCGGTAGTGGATGTAGGCATTGAGGCCGAACCACTATAAATTTTTGTGTGATGGTGAATGCTTGTGGTAATTATTTTTATTAGCTTCCGCATCTTGTTTGATAAATCATCACTTGTGACTAGTTTATTTTAAAGAAGTTAAAATTTTTCATAATTGGTCACATATTGTAGCTCATCTTATTCACCCCCCCCCTCTAGGGTTAGGATCTAGGACTTTCAGAACCTTGACTACCTCTTTGGACTCATTTGACTATATGTAAAGATGCTTTGAGCCGACGTCTTTTACGATTAATCCGGTTACATCGGTTACAACCTATCTCAATCTTGAACGGTACGGGACAACGGGATACCCCTTTATATCTATGCACGAAGACTATTTGTTTGGGTATCGCGAACCCTAATTCCCTTCGTTAACCGAGTATGATTGTACAATGCCTCAGGTTTAACATTGTATATAGGATTGGATTGCCTATCGCTTCTAATTCTAAATTATACTGTCTGGTACTTGTCTACATGCTATGTTCATGTTCCTTAGCTTCGTTTACTTTGTTTTGTTTTTGGGATTACTTGATGAACCTAGGTGTTGAACTTAGGATCTCTTTTGATGTTCCGCTTGTTTTGACGATTGATAGAGGTTTTGAGGCTATGTGGCTTTGATTGTAAAGGCTTGATGAGGACTACTTATGGTATTGGCGTTTGAATAAGCTTGCTTGATTGATCTTGACTTGATAATGAAAAGTAGTCTCTCTTTTGATGATAAATCTTGCTCACGCAAGAAAGCCTAGCCCCTCACTATTGTTTGTCTAGGGATTTTTAAATCAGGCACCACTCAGCTGTGTATCGCCCAAACACAGATGGGGCATCATCTGTGTGAGGACCTTGATGAACGTCTGCGCAGTACGACCTTTTACTTATTGATGGATCTTGCTTGTTTGCCGGGTCATTACCGTGCCTTATTGCCAAGTTACTACTCGTGCCTTGTTGCCGAGTTACTACTCGTGCCTTGTTGCCCGGTTTTAATCCTGTGCCTTGCTGCCTGGTATATCCACTGCCTTGATATCTCCACCACAACTCAATGGGAGTAGGGATGGCACTGATACTATCCTGTGGTAATTAGCATATGTGGACTGCCTATCTTGCGAGATGTTTAAGTTAGATTGATATTGATTCGAATGCTATGCACTTCTTACGATCAGGATGCTATGCATGTCTTATGATCTTGTCTATCGTTTATTCTGATTCGTTTCGCATATCTATTGATGTTTTATATTTATATCTGCCTGCTGACCGTCGTGTCTGTTGCTACACTTGGTGCATAGGTACCGGGTACATCTACCTTTGGGAAAGTGGAGGCGTCGGTTCAAACAGTTTAGGTTAATGGTGAGTACGAATTGTGTATCGACGGTATTGTCGTCGTGACCAGTACAAGAGTGCCTTCATACTATGGTTAGTTCGTATTTATTCTCTTTTGGCTTAGGTTGTGTTAGAAACCATTAATTAATATGCTTTTGTTACCTTTTGCTAAACTTAAACTATAGAAAAGAAATATGTGCATACTCTGAAATGTTATATTGTACCAATTGTTTAATTATGTTGTTCCGCTATGTTTTATGGTTACCGAGGAAATATTTATACCTCACCGCAGATTTCGATCCTATGGGACGTGATTAGGGCAAATTACATTTGATTAATGTTGGCAAAAGTTTCAACTGGCCCTAATCCGATCTCACGCATAACCCTGATTTCACTTTTGGAGGTGTGACAAGTTGGTATTAGAGCGGGCACGTTTTTAGAAATAAAATATACTAGAAACAAGAGGACACGTGTGAGAAATTCAATTTGGTTGTTGGCATCTATACTATGTATTTATGGATCCTATAGTATTGTTTGTTAGTACATCAGGTGTTTAGTAATTTCTCCTATAGAAATGAATTTGGCGACCAAATTCCTTGTTAGTGGGGAGAGAATGTAATGTCTCGTTACCCACTGTTTGGGGTTTCAGTACCGCGGTTGTGTTAGAATAAGAGTTTCTTAGATTTAGTTAGTTTCTTTCTTAGGTTTGTTCGAGGAGTTGCAGCAGTCTCGAGACTTTTCCAGTTCATTGAAAAGGGTTTTGCAGCGGAGTTTGTTGAAGTTAGAGTTGCTCTCACTATTCAATTCCATGTTAGTGTCAGAGATTCAGAGTTTTCTTAAGTTTGTAGGCTTCAGTAAAAGATTTGTTTAGGGTTTTTCTTTGATTGCAAATTCGTTGGCAGAGTTGATCAGGTAAGTTGTACTTTTGTGTGGTTAGAGTAGTTTGAGATTTGTTTTGAGAAGATATTGACTTTAGATATTACCGACAATTTTGTGATGTTTCAGAGTTAGATTGAGATTCGTATGGTTGCAGATGACCGAGGTTCAGTTTGTGGGACAAAAGAAGTCTATGTACCAGAGTTACTTCAGCTTTGCGAGCAGACAGGTTGATTTGAAGTGGGTGTGAAGGTTATGATATACCTATGATATATGAATTTCCGGATGTCTTTCAGGAGGAGATACAGGATCGTCAATCAGAAAGATCGACTTCACTATTCAGCTTGTGTCAGGGACGACAATGATATCCAAGACAGTGTCTTGGGCAGTTGGCAAAGCCGAAGACAGTGTCAGAAATAAGAAGTTTCTTAAATGGACAGGATATTACAGATAGTTTGTGAAGGAATTCTCTACATTTGCAGCCAGTTGATCAAGTTGACAAGGGAAAATGTTTTGTTGGTATGGTCAGAGCAGTGTGAGACCAGCTCCAAGCAGTCGAAGTAGAGGTTGACTACGAACTCTTTTGATCATAGAGACAATTTTGTGAATTTTACTTGTGTTTTAGGGATTTTATCGAGATTGGAGCTGATGCAGAATGGGAAAAAGCTAATGACCTATGGGTCCAAACAGCTAAAAGAGCACGAAAAGAGATACATTGACCATGACGTAAAGATTGCCGCGGTTGTCTTAGCTTTAGAGATGTGGATGCACTCACTGTATTGGGAGAAATTTGAACTCAGAGCATAGAAATCTACAAAACCTATTTTCCAGGGAGGATTTAAACTTGAGACAACAGAGGCAGATGCATTGAGAAGAGATATCAGCTAGTGGAAGGTGTGTTGTTTTGTCAGAGCATTTTGTGTGTCAGATTTACGAGGACTTACGGAGTTACTTCTGATGAGATAGTATGAAGATAGAGACAACAGGGTTTGTGTCAGATGTTTGTCATGTCAGACAGAGTTTCGAAGTTGTGAGCAGATTGTGGGTCAGATTGCAAGCAGCTTGAGCACTATCCCGAATTTCACCGCAGCTTGCCACCTTCAGACTTTCGAGATCAAGTTTATCTAGAGTAACCAAATCTTTTACCTGAGATAGATTTAGTCATTTGGTGGACCAAATGTTCGAAGGAGGGAAGGATGTAACATCCCGGGATTCCAAGGATGTAATTAGCTTAGTTAATTGTGCTTTTAGCTAATTAAGCTCGTTTATAAGCCAAACGGGTCCTATTAATCATTAGGATTGCGCGTACGAAATTGGGTTGACCGCAGCTTGCCACCTTCAGACTTTCGAGATCAAGTTTATCTAGAGTAACCAAATCTTTTACCTGAGATAGATTTAGTCATTTGGTGGACCAAATGTTCGAAAGAGGGAAGGATGTAACATCCCGGGATTCCAAGGATGTAATTAGCTTAGTTAATTGTGCTTTTAGCTAATTAAGCTCGTTTATAAGCCAAACGGGTCCTATTAATCATTAGGATTGCGCGTACGAAATTAGGTTGAGATCCGAGCCCCTTTGGGTACATTAGGGGTGTGTGTTGCTTTTTCCGGAAAGTTCCGAGGGCTTTTTAGTATTTTCCATTTTTTGAGATTTTGGCACCAACGGGTAGATTACCTAATTTCCCGGATTTTATTCTACTGTTACACCTCGATCCGGACCCTCGAACCCGACCCAAAACCCGACCTGACTCGTACCCATCCAAGCCCATTTTATTAATTCCCATCTCATCCCATGTGAACCCCACCCCCCTTAACGCACGTGCAGCCCCATACCCATTTCCTCTTTCTCCATTCCCTTTTAGGTCACAAACCCCCTCCATTCTTCATTCACTCCTTCACAACAGCAGCCCCTCGTCCCTCCCCCCCCTTTCTTCTCATCTCTTTTGTTTTCTCTCCCTTGCCCACGGCTTGCTGCCACCGTCGCCAGATGTCGCTGCTGCTGGACTCCGAGCACGCCACTAGCACCACGATCACCAAGCTCTCTCCCTCCTCCACCCTCTCTTCTCATCTCTCAATCGTTTCTCACTCACCCAGCCATGCTGCCCCACTGTCCCAGCTTCATCATGTCACTGCCGGACCCACCTGCACCTCCACCGAGCTCCCCATCTCCGGCGAACCAGCCCATTCCATTTCGCTCTCTATTTCTCCATTTCTTTCTCTCCCTGTTTTTCTCTCTATTTTTCCCCTTCACTGTTTCTCTCCTTCTTTCTCTGTTTTCTTTCTTTATTTCTCTTCTCCCTTCATTCTCCTTGTTGCCCACATGACTGAACCTCCCATCCACCTCATCCTCTCATTCCGCTTGCTGCCAACGATTTTAACCCATACCCATTTCATTCTCTCTCTCTCTCTATCTTATTTCCTTTCTTTCTCTCTCACTCCCCTGCCAACGTGGAACACCCCACCCACATCACTCATCTCACCCATTCCACCATTTCTTCCTCTCTTTCTTTATTTGTTTTTATTTTCTCCCTTTGCTGCCAACATGACTAACCCACTCCACCATTTCAATTTCTCTCTACACTCACTGTCAACATGGGTTGACTTTCTCTCCCACCCACCTCACCATGTCATCGTCTCTCTCTATCTCTCTAATTCTCTCCCATTCTTTCTCTCATTCTATCTTTCTTTCTTTCATTATGTCTTCTTCATTCTTCTTGTCAATGGACCACCATGACCCTCCATCACCACTAATTTAGTGGGCCACTGATCAAGTGGGCCCCACAACCTCCGATGGTCATCATCATATTCGCATGGACCCCACGAGCTTCTCATCCCCAATTTCAAGCTTCACTGTTTGGTAAGCCCCTCCTTTCCCTTTGGTTTGGGTTAATGCATTTTGGGTGTAGTAGTGTGTTAGATAGCTTAAAGCTTCCATTCCTTTTGGTTTATGTTTTAATTTAGTTTTATTTTACTAATTATCCCTTAGGTTTGGATTGTTGGGCTATAGAGCTAGGATTTGTGGATTTGGCATTTTCAACCAAAGGCAAGTAGATATTTATATATTCTTGGATATGTTTGTGTTTCCTTTGATTTGATGATTGATGATGATTTAGATGACCACATGCTCATTGATACTTTAAATGTTTGAAAACATGATAATATAAATTGAATGGTTGGATTGGGATGGATGTTGGTTGGATGGACTTGATGAGAGGGGGTATGGATGTATGTGGAGAGGGCAAGACCCTATTTTCTTTGTTTGCAGGATTAGAATGGAAGGGTTAGGCCCTTCACATATTGATTGATTACATGTTCTGAGATTTTGGAAAGGGGTTTCCACCCATTTCACTTCAGTTGCAGAACTGAGGTTCTGTAGCTGCAGTGTATGCGGTTGACCGACCAAGGGGATCGGGTCCACAATGAGGCTCTCTAGAGCTTGATGAAAATCACTGTGCACTCCATTTGTTTACAACTTCTGATCGACAGGACTGGATCGGGTCGACCGGGTACTTTGTGTGGGATGTGGATCGGGCCCACTGATGGATACTTTTGAAGGACCCTTTTGACTTTTTTCGGTTGGACTTAGGTGGAACCTTGGCTACCTCTTTGGACTCATTTGACTATATGTAAAGGTGCTTTGAGCCGACGTCTTTTATGATTAATCCGGTTACATCGGTTACAACCTATCTCAATCTTGAACGGTAGGGGACAACGGGACACCCCTTTATATCTATGCACGAAGACTGTTTGTTTGGGTATCGCGAACCCTAATTCCCTTTGTTGACTGAGTATGATTGTACGATGCCTCACGTTTAACATTGTACGTAGGATTGGATTGCCTATCGCTTCTTATTCCAAATTGTATCGTCTGGTTCTTGTCTACATGGTATGTTCATGTTCCTTGGCTTCGTTTACTTTGTGTTGTTTTTGGGATTACTGGATGAACCTAGGTGTTGAACTTAGGATCCCTTTTGATGTTCCGCTTGTTTTGACGATTGATAGAGGTGTTGAGGCTAGGTGACTTTGATTGTAAAGGCTTGATGAGGACTACTTATGGTATTAACGTTTGAATAAGCTTGCTTGATTATCTTGACTTGATAATGGAAAGTAGTCTCTCTTTTGATGCTAAATCTTGTTCACGTAAGAAAGCCTAGCCCCTCACTATTGTTTGTCTAGGGATCTTTAAGTCAAGCACCACTCAGCTGTATATCGCCCAACACAGATAGGGCATCATCTGTGTGAGCACCTTGATGAACGTCTACGCGCAGCACGACCTTTTACTTATTGATGGATCTTGCTTGTTTGTCGGGTCATTACCGTGCCTTGTTGCCAAGTTACTACCTGTGCCTTGTTGCCGAGTTACTACTCGTGCCTTGTTGCCAGGTTTTAATCCTGTGCCTTACTGCCTGGTATATCCAGTGCCTTGATACCTCCATCACAACTCAATGGGAGTAGGGAGGGCAATGATAGTATCCCGTGGTAATTAGCATATGTGGACTGCCTATCTTGCTAGATGTTTAAGTTAGATTGATATTGATTCGAATGCTATGCACTTCTTATGATCAGGATGCTATGCATTGAAAGTCCGGGATCCTAACCCTAGAGGAGGAGGGGGGGTGAGCTATAACATAGTGACCAATAATGCCCAAATTTGACTTCTTTAAATCAATTAGTCACAAATGATGATTTATAATTGAAAATGCGGAAGCTAATGAAATCAATCAGCACAAGCATTCACCAATACACAAAGATTTATAGTGGTTCGGCCTTAATGCATACATCCACTACCGGCTTGTGAGCCAACACCCCACCGGATTTCCACTAGCTTTGCTTTTCAATGCGCTAAGCAATAACTTATAACACTATGCTTTTCTTAGGCTAAGCAATAACCTATACACTATGCTTTTCATAGGCTTAGCAATAACCTATATACTATGCTTTTTTAAGGCTAAGCAATAACCTTTACAAGAGTTGATTTCTCAAAGAAGGTGTCTATACAAACACTCTAAGAGTTACAATTTAAGCTCAATTACAATGCCTCTTAAGTAGGCGGATATGAAAATGTAAAACAAACTCACACAACACTCTATGTAATGAAAAGATGAATGCACATGATGTATGTGTGTAAACTTCAATCAAAGTTAAAAGTCAGGCTCAAATGATATGTGCTCAAAGCATTTCAAAGTTTAAAGAACATAAATAGTTAGATTGAAATTGTATTGCAAATCACATGTTCTTTTTCAAAAGACAACTTGTAAAGATTTCAATAATCAAGAAATGAAAGTTGTAAGAAAATTTAAATCATAAGGAACATGTAATGAAGGAGCAAAGTTGTTGTCAAAACATAAGGATTTCCTATCACTACACCAAATCAGGGTTTTTACGGCGTGCAAATTACGGCTTGCATTAGGTGCACGCCGTAAATGATGTAAAATTACGGCGTGCCTGAAATGCGAGTCGTAAAAATTCTTTTTTTACTCTTTTTAATGGCGTACGTGTCTCGCGTCGTAAATGAGTGTCAATTACGGCGTGATCTATGCGGGTCGTAAATGAATACCTTTTTACGGCCTCCATCGCACACCGTAAATATCTATTATTTCATGACCTACACTTGCACGTCGTAACATTGTAGCCTACTAAAAAAAGGACATTTTATATCGGTTACAAAAACTTCCCTATATCAGTTTTTCATATAACCGATATAATATTTTCAGTCAAGGTTTTTTTATATCAGTTAATATTTTTTTATATCGGTCTATTTTTTTTATATCGGTTACATAGTAACCGATATAATAATCGCTATATATAATATCGGTTAGCAAATATATGATATTAATTGCTATATTTTATATCGGTTATTATGAAACCGATATTATATACACTACTAAAAAGCAATGATTTTATATCAGTTTTAAAAATCCCTTAATATCGGTTATTAGAAAAACCGATATAACACTCAACAATTTGCACTTTTACCGGCGTTTTTTCCCGGCGCAATCATTAAACGCCGGGGAAAGTATTACTTTTACCGGCGAAAAAACTTATTTTCCCGGGTAAAGATGGGGTTTTCCCGGCAACATATTTTCACCGGCAAATGTTAGGTTTTTCCCGGCGATTTGCCTTTTTCGCCAGCAAAGGTCAAGGTTTTCCGGCATTTTATTTTTTTCACCGGCAAAGTATTCCCGGCGTTTTTTTTCGCCGGCAAAAAGGTCGAGGTTTTTACTTCCCCTCTCCTGCCAGCGAAATTCCTATTTCCCTCGTTTCGTTCTCTCTCCTCTCGAAATTTCTTTCTCTCCCGCCTCCATCGCCCTCTCCCTCTGCTCACTCATTTCTTTCTCTCTCGATCGCCCTCTCCAGAGCCCATCTCCTCTATCTCTCCCTCCCTCTCCACTGCACGACGACCACAGCAGCACCGCCAAGAGCGCGCAGCAGGCCCCGGAGGCCTTCATCTTCCTCCTCGCGCCGCGGACCCCTCCCCTGCACCAGGTACACCCCTCCCTCTTCCTGCACTCACGCACCATTCCCCCTCTCCTCTCTCTTTCTTCTCTAATCACTCTCTCCCTCGTTCCCCATCACTCTGTTTCCTCTCCATCTACTCTTCTCCCTCCCTTCCTCTCATCTTCTTCCTCCCCTGTCTCCCCTTGCCTGCGCTTGCTGCAGCGCCCACCTGCATACCACTCCCTCGCTCCCTCGGTTCTCTCTCTCTCTCTCTCCATCTCTTCTCTTCTTCCTCCCCTGTTCCTCTCCCTCTCCCCTGCTTCCTCATCTATTCCGCCCTGCGCCCACCTGCACACCACTCCCTCTCTCCCTCGGTTCTCTCTCTCTCTTCCTCTCTTCTTTTCTTCCTCCCCTATTCCTCTCCTCTCCTCTACCCTGCGCAGCCGCCCTTTCCTCTTCCTCCTCTTTTTTCTATCTTCCTTATCCTTCTCCCTTATCTCCCTTTCCCCTTTCTCACTCCACGCTCTCAGCAGCCCCCGCTCTCATTTCCCTCTCCTTTCTCCACTCATTCATCTTATCTCCCATTTGATTTTCTATTCTCTTTCTTCCTTTCTTTATTTCCTCCTCATTCATTCTTCCCAGCAACGTCACTGAGCACCCACCCATTTCACTCTCTCTCTCTCTCTCTCTGTTTCTTTCTCTCATTCTTTCTAATTTCTTTCCTCCCCCTCTTTGCCCAGTGGGCCACCGAGCACCATCACCACCACTATTCTAGTGGGCCATCGATCAAGTGGGCCCCACGATCTTCATCATCCCTAATTTCAAGCTTCATTGTTTTGTAAGCTTCTTCCATTTGATTAGGTTTTGTTAATTGGGGGTTTTCCATTAATTAGTGTTAGATGAGTTTTTTAGTATCTTAGATTGTGATCTGTAGAGTTATTTATGTGGGTTTGTTTCTAATTCATAGGTTTTGGGCATTTTGAGCTAAGTTGTGGGTTTGAGCATTTTGGATTTCCTCACCCAAAGCCAAGTGAATATGTATTTATTTTTATGGATATGCATGTGTTTTTTATGGAACTGTAGCTTTGAAATGATTTCATTATTGTTTTATATTTAATTGTCAAATGGTTTTGATTTATGGAACATAAATGGGATGAATTGATGATGGAGATGATGAATGAAGGGGAGATTGTTTGATTGTCAAATGGTTTTGATGAGGTTGTTTGATAAAATATTTTAATTTATGAAGTACAGGTTTGGTAGTGTGGTTTCATTCCT
Organism: Cinnamomum chago; assembly: GCA_038049695.1. NCBI lineage: Eukaryota > Viridiplantae > Streptophyta > Magnoliopsida > Laurales > Lauraceae > Cinnamomum > Cinnamomum chago. The sequence continues at coordinate 39,273,867 of CP142461.1, forward strand.
CTTCTCTTATTCTGTAATACTCTTATATTTTTATTTTGAGTTAGCTTATACATAATACATGGATGATCTAGAGTATGAAGTGAGCTAAATGAGTGAATGGCTTCTATTAGTTAATAATGGTGCAACATTTGATAGAAGCTTTAAAAAAAAGCCTATTTTTCTAGTTCTTTTAAAGGGGTGGCTAATAAAATTAGGTTTTTGCCTTAGGCTTTAGTAGGCCTGACTATAGCTTGCACTTCCCTTGTGCTGACTACAATGGAACTCAAGCCTCTGATAAGAAAACAGGGCAGGACTTGAACAATTTGGATGTTTGGAATGTTGAGGCCATATGCATCTGTATTTCAAGGTAGCCAAACAAACCAAGGCATAAAAAAGATGCTAAAGAAAACATTGCATTTGATGTGTTGGTTTTTTTTTTCTTTTTTGCTTTTTTGCATTTAATGGGTTTATTGACTTGACTTTGTTAAGGCAAGTTATAAATATTTGGATGAGCATAATAAGGATATCAATTAGAAAAAGAAAACCCCACGATGAAGGATAAGGTAATGATAATAGTTCCTGAACACCACCCATAACGTGATTAGGGACAGTGTGGATTGTTTCTTCCACCCTTTTCCTCTCATCTAAGTAATATTGATATGATCTATTCCATTTATGTTTCCACAGTAGGTGGGGAATCCTCAACTGATGATCAATATGCTCTTCCACTCAAAGTTCTGTAAAAGAACTTAAGCCTTATGTTTCTAAACAGGGGGCCCAATCTCCACTAATAAAGGCCATCATTTGCCTTATTTGCATGTGCCTTTCTTCAGAGTTTTGATCTTTTTGTTAAGATCAATCACTTATATTAAAACTGCCATATTTTAATTGAGACTATGAAATGTCATATATCTTATGTCTATCATATTTTAATAGTCATATCTTATCAATATGTAGTACACATATTGATAAGAATGTTGGCTGGATGAAGATAAGCTGAAGCAGAACCACTGATTGTGCTGGGAATAGGTTTTTGGAAGGGAGAGAGAGAGAGAGAGAGGTGCTGCTGCAAAACAGAAATTTATCAATGATATAGGGCCTGCTGAGTATTGTAACAAATGCGGTCGATATTTCAAATTTATTGAGATAGTATCAACATGATGTTTTACTAAAAATCCCGCCACCATAATAATAATGCAATAAGTTCAGTTTATTGCCACAAAAAGAATTCCTCAATATTATCATGATAATTAAGGATACTATTTGATTTGTACTCACACAAACTCTGCAATTCTTTATTTTCAGTACAAATATGCAAATTACTCTACTTCCAACTATGTGAGACGGGGAAAGGTACCTTGAAGTTCTGACTGATCAATCAGCGGTATGACTTTGCGTTCGGATTATTTTCCGGTGGACTCTCAAATGTAAGTTCCATGATGTCGATGATGCACTTCTCTTATGTTCAACCCAGTTACTTCAAGACTTAAAGCCTAACCATGTCTAATACTTAAACTTATGTTTATACATGAGATAACATTGTAGTTAATGAGGATTTGTGTTAGGCTGGCAGTTGATAACTTAAATTTCGAGTTAATTTAAAAGTATGCTTTTTTCACCAACCCCAATTTGATGGGAATGGAATAAAACCATCATGAGAATTCATAACATGGTTTGTGTAGGCGAACCCATAGAAGGATCATTGTCATGAACCAGAACTGAAAGGCCTAAAAAGGACGTGTGGGCAAATCTTATAACAGGATTAGAGTATTGTGTTTCTTTAGATCATTACCATGGGTCTTATTCATTTGTATCTTGTAACCTCTCTAGTAGGGGAACCCTCAATTGTTAAAAACTATTTCTGCTGTTTGGATTTCACTACAAACTTCAAAATGGAACCCTTCAAACCCCTGAATCCCTCTATCCTAGCCTCTTTTGAATTATGAGACAGCTCCTAAAATGCTTCAGAAACAAAGAAACTTATTGCTCAAGTTGAGTTGCCAGGTTTTGCAGTTCCAAGGATCCAAATTGGTGTAATTGTCTCCTGAAATAAAACAGTAATATAGAATTTCCCTGCGCTTTTTCTCTTTTAAATTTTCCAACTATGGTTGGGTAATACAATGCCCTTTATGTAGAAATTTTTTATGAAACACAGATCCATGGAGAAAATTGTTCTGATTATGAGACAAATGTGATTTGAAGTGAAATTAGACTGACTTGTGATTTTATGAAGAGAGTTCAGGAACTATGTCTTCTTTGCCACAAAGCAGAAAAGGTTTCTAGCTAGTCTTTTATCACTTGTACATGTGCCTTGTTCTCTTCTTTGCTCCTGAGTTGTTGGGTGCATGGACTGAAATGGGGTTGTTTGTTTTGTTTAGGTATGGGGAGATTTTCAAGACCCATTTGCTTGGATGTCCTTGTGTGATGCTGGCTAGCCCAGAGGCTGCCAGGTTTGTGCTGGTGAACCAGGCCCACCTGTTCAAGCCACTTACCCTAAAAGCAAGGAGCAGATGATTGGCCCATCTGCTCTATTTTTCTACCAAGGGGACTACCACACACGGCTAAGGAAGCTGGTCTAGGCCCCACTCTCACCTGATTCCATCCGAGGCCTTGTTGCTGACAACGAAGCCATCACCATTTCCACATTGGAGTCATGGGTCGGCAGTCGAGTCATCAACACCTTCCATGAAATGAAGAAGGTTGGTTTTGGTTTTGAATGTCACTAATATATAGTACTATATGTTCTCTCAGCTCAATAATCTAATTCTCCTCCTTCCGGGTTTTGCCTTTCATTTAGGAACTCTTTTCCAATATTGATGGGTTTCTGAGTTATTAATGGGTCATGTTCGTTTATTTCGCTTGAGTTTTGATCTTGCAGTTCTCTTTTGATGTGGGTATCCTTGCTATCTTCGGTCGCCTGGATGTGAGGTACAAACAAGAGCTGAAAAAGAACTACTGTATAGTTGAAAAAGGCTACAATTCATTTCCTACAATCATACCTGGAACTACATACTACAACGCCATCTTGGTATGGGAAATTCTAATGATCCACTCTAAAATTTAACTATCTTGCGGGTTTTTATTTCAACTTACCTTTCTATTCAAATTCTCCTAGGGAAGGAAAAGACTGAGCAAGATATTGAGTGACATCGTCCGAGAGAGGAAGGAGAAGAGATTAGAAGAGAAGGATCTCTTGGGTTGTCTTATGAACTCAAAAGACGAAAAGGGGGAGCATCTTAGCGATGATCAGATCGCAGACAATATCATTGGTGTGCTCTTCGCCGCGCAAGACACTACTGCCAGTGTTCTAACATGGATTTTCAAGTACCTCCATGACAACCCAAAACTTCTTGAAGCTGTAAAGGTAAGAAAGAAAGCATTCCTCTTCAATTCTGCTTTAAACTGTAAGTAATTGAGTACTGTGGTTGTAATTAACCATAACTGTCTCTCCTGCAGGCAGAGCAAAATGAAATACATGAATCAAATGAGGGAGGAAACCGACCCTTGACATGGACTCAAACAAGAAGAATGAAACTCACACATAAGGTATGTGCAATAATTTCTACTTGAAATGTACGTGTTATGTTCTTCATAATAAGGTTGTGTTTGTCAAGATACCTAGAAGTTAAGATTTATCTTAAATAAACTTTGATTTGAGTTGTTAGAACATCTTAGGAGTTAATATTCTCTATTACTGCATGTATTTAGCTAACTAAAAGGCATTGAGAATTTCAGGTTATACTGGAGACTTTAAGGATGGCAAGCATAATATCTTTCACATTTAGGGAGGCAGTTGCTGATGTGGAATACAAAGGTAAGCATTAAGCATCTATGGTGTCAGAAACATACTAGAAGGGGTTTATGTTTGGAAGGTGTCATTTATCAGTGGTCTAAAGTGAGGTGTATTGGGAACTGTGGCAGGATATCTAATTCCTAAAGGTTGGAAGGCGATGCCCTTTATTCAGGAATATTCATCACAATCTGGGGCAGATCACTTACATTAGTTACAAGTTGGGGCAGATGCAAATTAAGATAGCATAGTAATTTTTCAGATCATGTTCTTGTTCCCAGCCCAATTCCCACTTGCCTCCAAAACCCAAGCCATCAAAGCCTGAGCCCAAACTCAACAAAATCCATCCCAATTACATTTCCATCCAGACTCCAACTTTTTACTGTCTTGGGCTTGCAGTGCTCAAGTTACCAACCCCATCCAACCCATTCCCAATTTCTCTTCTCTCATGAAATACATATACATGACACATCTTTTGTTTTTTTATTAAAACCAAATGTAAATTCGCCTCATATGGCATGATTTAAATGTCATGTTCCCTGGTATATTTTCGGTTGCCTCATAAATTTAGTTCAATAAATTCCATGTTTGTGTTTCATGGTGATGGCTTCAAGTCCTCTTTCTCCCTCAAATTATTTGCCATAAAGGAGATGCCAGTGGCTTCATTATGTTGCCTTTGGTATTCTACTACTTTTGCCCTCATTATGTTTGTGTTTCTTTCTCTTAATTTGATGTACACTTATGGCTTTACAAATACATCAACAAGTCAAGAAATACAAAGCAGAAGAAAATGGTTCCTCTTTTAGAGATGATGCTGTTGCGAAGGTACTTGGTCTTGATCCACAAGGACGAGTAAGAGGGCTTGGATATGGAGCAGCACCTTCAAAGGTGGCGGGTCAAACACAAATGAGGGACAAAGTTAATAAATTAGAAAATGAACTTTTATCCTTGAAAAACCAAATGAACAGTTTCATTGCAATGGCCGGGAAAGGTGGAAATACTACAGTAAGTACTCAAATATGTTGCTTTTAATTATTATGAGACTTTTCTATTTATTCGTTGAGTTGAATATAAGTTGATTACAGCAAAAAGATAATGGAAGTGTTCAACATTCTGCCAATGACTACATGTCACAAAGCAACAGAATTGAACCTCCAAGTGCAATGCAAAATTCTGTTCATGGGACAACACAAAGTAAGCAAAAAGAATAGACAGGTGTTTGCAATTCCAATCAGGGGAGCTCAAGATGCAAATTGCTAAGTTGGCTCGACGCAACTAAAGTTGTTGCAACCGGTAAAATTCTATCATGGGATTCTACATCACTTGTTCATCATGTTCCTCTTGGTGTTGAATGTTGGAAAGTTTCTGTGCAACATGTAGTAGAGGGTAATGAGAGTTTGATTCTCTATCGACCAACTCGGGAAGCTTTTCTTCTGAATGAAGTACTGGGAAGCACAATTGCATGGCCGATCAAGTACATCGTACCATGTTAGAAGATGAGAGGTAAAAAATCTTCAATTGAGTTTTTGGGTTTCAAATCTTCAAGTCTATATTATCTTGAACCTGCTTGTGGGAATTAGGCACTACAACAATCTGCATTTTTGCCGGCGCTAAATAAGCGCCGGTAAAGGCCCAGAAAATGCCGGGAAAAACTATTACCAGCGATTTTTCTTGCGCTGGCAACCCGCCGGGAAAAGTGCGCCAGTAATACCCATTGCCGGCGAAAAATAGGTAGCGCCGGGAAAAAGTATACATTGCCGGCGTTTTATTTCCCCGGTAAAGATTTTTTATTCGCCGGGCAAAGATGTTTATTTTCTCAATAATAAATTTAGAAAAAACTTTTGCCGGCGCTTTTTTGCGCCGGGAAAAGGTCTTTATTTTTCAATAATAAATAGATAGAAAAATTTTTGCCAGCGTTTTTTTTTTTCGCCAGGAAAAGAAGTTTATTTTTTAAAATATAAATTTCAAAAAACTTTTGCCGGCGTTAATTTTGCGTCGGGAAAAGATTTACAATTTACGAAAATTCCATTATAAAAAATTTTTGCCGGCGTTTTATCTCGCCGGGAATAATTGTTTTTTTAAATATAATTTACTTATTTATTTAATTTTTAATTTTCTTTTCCTGTATATATATCAATTCATGTCAACTTCCAACCTGTGTCACATAAATAAATTGAAATTGCTAATTCCATTGTCCAAGACCAAATCTACTACACCCAACGTCCATTTCCATTCCAAAATCATCAAAAAATAAAACAAGAAAATTCATTCCACTTCATATTAATATTCAAACATCCTTTCAACATTGAAAGCACTTTACCATTACCATTGCAAAATTAAAACAATTGGTAACATTCTACTCTATACCAACATTCAAATGCCAATGAAAATTTACATGTTCATATATGATCATTTCCTTGTTGCACCATTCCAACACCTGCACCATTGTTTTAAAAAACTTCATGAACGTCATTTTGTCATATAGCAATGTGTTACTCTGCATACTTGGCCTTCATGTTGGCTACATCCTAACTGCATGGACTCTTTTGACAAATTTGTTTTTCAATTTTGATTCAATCTGCATAAAAAAAATAACAAGATTAACATATGATTAAGAATGTCATATGCACAACTTTTAGTGAAACTATATATAAACAAAGCAACTGAAATTAATTATGAAAACAGTACAATTCTTCCCTAGAACAGAGAGATTCCATTAAATCAAGTACGTAGAAAAATTACATCACATAATGAAATTAAAATCCTTTGGAGGAATATAAGAGAAGGACCCAAGGTTTAGAGCAATAAACTTGGATCTGGGCCAGCATTTATATATGATTGATATCATTGAAGATCTATCACATGATATATATATATGCCTCCAAAACAAAAAATATGTTGGCCTCAGATCTCTGTTTCTAACATTACTTGTGTACAACAAGACCCATGAGTCTCTTCCTTATCAAGAACAAGTACAAAAATTATGATAAGTTGCTAACCCATAAATTATTGTTGAAAAAATTTAATTGGCCATAATCTCACACATAACCCCGATTTCACTTCTGGGGGCGTGACATCTTCATGTCCACCTCCAATCATCTTCCTTGTAGAAAAGCTATTGAGGTAGCTCCCAGATAAGGAAAAAAAAAAAGAAAAGAAAAAAGAAAAATGCTTCACCATCTGTAAATCCTTGAAGCACAATGAGGTTACACTAAGTTTAAGCTTGTTCTGTAGTAACATAAGGAACAACAACTTTAAAGACAAGGAAAGAGATGAAGAAATGATGCGGTGGCCAAGACTCCATCTCCTAATTTCACCTCCCCAAGAGTGAGGTCATAGACACTGGCAATAAATAGTTGCTTACATATGATCAGTTGAGTCAATGACCCAACAACCAAATGAAGAGGTGACATGAAGGGGCACTTGTTATACCTTTTATTGGCTAATGCAGTGGAAGAAAATGGCTTATAATATGATAGTTTTTGGAGTAGTGCCTCCTAATCAACCTCCGAAATTCTCCTAATTTCTTTTGTCTTCGCTTCAGCTCTTCTGGTGACCCAACCATAGTCCATTCTAAAATAAATAGAACCTACAACTAAATGGACCCAGAGCTTTGTCCAACCCATGAATTAGCCAACACAATAAAATCCTAACATATATGCAACCCGCATTTTGAAAGGTTGGGCTGTCTCGGCATAGTTCATCTTCTTCATTTCTTTTGGGGAGGAAAAAAAAAGAAGGATCCATTGAAACAACTTGAACCAGAGTTCTAGCAAATAAGATATTGCTACTACCAACAGCTCTCACAGAACCTATAACAGTCTTGACTGTTGAATGGCTGCTTTAGCTGAAAGAACACTACACAAACATTGGCACTTAACTGATTGCATAAATGATTTTCTGTTTCGTGTTCAAATCTTTTTGTAAGACCCCGACCCGAGTGAACCCGATTAGTGCTAATTAAGCTGCGTGTTAGTACTAAGCTCGATTAGTGATCTTGACTAAGTTGAGTTTCGATTAGCTTTGATTATAGTTTTGGGCTAATTTGAATGTCTTGATTTGCTTTGTGTGGTGGGGCCCTTTGGGGGGGTTCCTCTTTATGACATTTCATTTGATTGAAGATTTATCAGAGATTTTTACATTCATGATTTTAATCTCGTTTTACTCGCTTTGATGATCCCTACAACTTTCATGTTGATCCCGTTTTCGTTTAAGATCCCGAAACCCGAATTCTTGGCCTTGAAGGCAAAACAGTCATTGCACACCAAATCTGTACCCAAAACTTAATATTCTCGAAACCCGCGAAACATATACCTTTTGGAAACTAGATATTTCGACGAACGTTTCTTCCTTCTTCGTCGAATTCATCCGAGGTCTCGAGAGAGATGATTTCAGCCTAAGTAGATTGTTAGTGGTGGAGCCCACTCCTCACTTGCTACAATAGGAGACCCTTCTTCTTCATTCTTCTTTTCCAGCACAAGAGAGAAAGCTAGGGCTTTGTGAGGAACTCTTCTTCTTCTTGCTTCTCCATATCAAATCCACTCCCAAACTTGCACCAAGAGGAGATTGGAGGCCACCATCTTCTTCATCTCCTTGAGAACTTTCATTCCATAGCTTTTGTGGAGCTCACCAACCATTACAAGATTCCCTTAGAGCTTACCATTGCCATTAGAGGACCTTACAAGTAAGTATTTCCCTTCATCTTCTAGATGTGTTATCTCCTAGCTCTTGAGAAGCTTCCCTATCATCCTTGGGAGATTTCCTTGCTATTTCATTGTTTTGACTCTTTTAGGGTTTGTTGTATTTGGGGTTTTTGCCTTGTAGCTTGGACCATTGTCTTTGGAGACTTGATAGAGCTTGATTTCTTTGGTAAGAGACCTAAGGCAAGTGAATAAACGATTTTCCTAAGCTTTTATTGATTTTTGGACATTTTCCATTAATGTGAATTTATTGCTTTGTTTTGAAATGAATGCCCATGATAAGTATTAATGACACATTTATAATCTTGGAGAAGTAGTGGTTTATGGCATTGAATGTTTTCTTGTTTTGTTGCAAAGGTATATATAGATTGTGAAATGGTTCCCTTCTCCTTTCTCCTTGTGTTGAATGTATGGTTGGTGAAGGAGAATATGGTTGATTTGATGGAGGATTTGTTGTAGTTTGAAGGGAGAAATAGACCCCTCTTATGATGCATATGAAGGGCTGGAGGAAGGTTGTAAAAAGGAAGAGAAAGAGGACAACTGAACTGGTCCGGAACCCATTTCTGGACAGTTCGCTCGAGCGACCATGACAGTTCGCTCGAGCGACCATGACGGTTCGCTCGAGCGACCTGTCCAGAAAAGGATACGGGTTTTCCAGTAGCTTGGTCGCTCGAACGCATTTTAATAACCGCTCGACCGATGAGTTCGCTCGAGCGATGCGGTCTGCCTGAACTGTTTTAATGCACTGATACAGAAATTTCGGCCGATCGATCGGACCGAAAGTGGGTTTTGAGATTTTTTTTTTGTGGACCTTGGCTACCCTCCTTGGACTCACTTGACTATATGTGAGGACGTCTTGAGCCGATGCTCCTCACGGTTGGTTTGGTAACATCGATGTTCACTTCATTCAATCTTGAACGGGACGGAATGACGCGATATCTTCTTTATATCTAAATACAAGACTTTTTCCTTAGCTATCGCGAATTCTATTCCTTTCGATGACTGAGTAGGTTGCTCGATGTCTCCGAATTAACATCATACTTAGGACGGACCGTTTATAGTATTGATTTTCTATCATAACATCTAGTTATAACCATGAGCTCATTTAAGGTTTTAAAAATAGTAAAAGTGCATAAGGAGCCCGGAATGTCTTCAACTCAAAGAGTACCAAATCATTTCAATAATTGACATACGGGACCCCTATTCACTTAAATAGATCTTGACATCAATATCTTTCCCGAATTGTAATAGTTCATTTTATTCTTCATTTCCAAGACTTACATTACATGACTGTTTTTCCCGAAAGCATTGTGTACACTTGAAATGGTTACTTGACCCGAAGTGCATTGCACCACATGATATGTCAGTGTGCCCTTGAGCACCCCCGTCTTGCCTGTTTGATTATATACTTGTACTTGATTTACTTGCATTGTCTCGATAGTATTTGACCTATGAGTCGGCACCACTAAGCTTGGATAACCTCGATGGTTTGATCCACCGACTTGGAGATCCCCCTCTTGTCCCGCCAGCTGCAGTTTGGATCCCGCTACCCGGTCATTACCGTGGTCTTGTCCCGATACCGCAGATTGCTACTGTGGTCCCCGATGCCCGGCTCGCTACCGTGGTCATGTATAGTATATGTATTTATATGAGATCCCCTGTTTCTCCTCACCTTGAGTGACTGAGATCAGGGCCTAGTTATTGCTCTATCACCTTAGTGATAGAGGACTTAGCTTCGTGTGGTTGCCATCTTGCTTGTTCCCGATCCCTTGGATACCCTATGAGTTTTATCATGTTTACATGTTTTTTTTAACAAATGATTTACCTATTTTATGAGAGTTCTTGCTTAAACAAATTTCCTTGCTTTTCGAGATATTTCATCTATTTTATGTTGTTGTATCTTCTCACTCTCTTGCCAGACCGTCGTGTCTGATCCTTTGCTTTGGTACTCAGGTCCCGTTGCCGGTTTCCTTGAGGAGGAGCCGGAGGAGGCGGTAGGTGAGCCGCAACCTCTAGTTGAGTGGCGAGCTGACGATGTCATGTAGACATCGGGTTGCTACAAGAGGCGTAGCATTTTGGGGAGAATCTATTAACCATTCTTTTGGGTTATTATTTTGTAATATTGGCCTTTGTTGGCCTCTAATTTTGGGGAATGTAACTAATGATATTTTGTCTAACTTTAACAACTTTTGGGAAGCATGCTATAGATCATTGCTCATTCTGATACAGTCTTGATAATTGTTGTTAATGCTTGCATGACTAGAGATAGTCTACTATTTGATTTACTACACGCTTCCGCACTCAAAAGAAATATTCATGCAAGGTTGTGATATCCTCACCGTGGACACCTGTGGGAAATTAAATAGGTTGTATATTGTGGATGTAGATAATCATCATCAATCATCATCCACTAATTAGTCCCGATCCCGGATTTGGGATTTCCCGGTCCGGGGTCGCGACACTTTTTCTCTACGATTTCACTTCTAATGTAATTATGAAGACAGTGAATTACTAGGCCTCAAGATAAGATGCTCATTGGAACTGCCTCAGAAACCAAGAAAAGGATTCAAGAGTAGACCTGATTGAAGTCTCCAGTATGATACAGAACTATGGCTAGAAGGCTGTAGGCACCTACAGTCATCCGATGATAAGGACCACATACTACTACAAGTTTTACTAGTGCCTGCATACATTTAGAATTAAATGTTATAATGAGGATATTATGACTTCCAACAGTTGACCAAACCATTGGTGGACGGACCCTAATGATGATGGAAAACCATATACCAACCACTGATGAGACTGCTCTAACATCCCTATTGTCACTTCTAAATATGAAATAACAGCCATTTCTATTTGTAACATTCTTCTTGAGGCTGATAGACGTAGATAGAATTGTCCAAATATTTATAAAGTTGCCTATCCACCACAATATCCATCAGATGGACTGTCTAGATCATCCGTTGATGCAGTGGTGCGGTTACCAATATAATTGGTTAACCAAAAGACAACTGCAAGCCATGTAGCAGTAAGTCTCTCAATATTATATCAAGTAGCAGTGGCAAGTGGCAACTACTATGACAATCACTGACTATAAAATCTGGGAGGGCAATACCTTCGTCCCAAAGTTGACTGCATCTTCAAGTTTTCCTTTGTCTAATGCTGTTTTTGATGACTCCAAAAGTTGGCGCCCATCTGCAGATGAACAAGCAACTTGCTGCAAAAGAGATGCAAATACAAAAAACAGAGACTTATTTGCCATTTGAATTGGCTACAAAGAGCAGATGTAGGGCTTTTTATTGAACTAAAAGAAGTGTGCATGCTTGGCTCACCTTGTGCACTGGTACCAGGCTAACAATGTCTTCTTTCTGAAAAGGATTTGGAGAATCCATATCAAAGTCTCTGGGAGCCAATTCAATACCCATCTGAAGAAAAGAGCAAACATCTGATTTCTATGAATCCATGAATAACTAGAGGTCATCCTAGGTATCTCAATTGATTGGTGCACATCCATTACCTTATGGCATAAGCCTCGCAAAATTGCATATTTCCTTATTTCACATTGGTTTACTTTGCTGAATTCCCATCGATATCTTTTCAACAAAAAGACCTCCAACCATCTCCATATGAGGGAATGCACATTGCTACTGCTGTTGGATTCTCCACTTTCAGGAACCCCAAGCATCATGTTAAGTGTGCTACTGCCGTTGGATTCTCCACTTTCAGGAACCCCAAGCATCATGTTAAGTGCTGCAGCTATCGATATAGCCATTTCTCCTGTTTCAGCAATAGCAGCAATGACAGCTTGCAAAATATGCTTGAAAGCTCTCACTATCATCTCATGGATATAGAGCGACTGCACATGAGAAAGCTTTTCTGAAAGCTTAACCTGATTAAGAAAAGCAAAAGTATATTTCAGTGGTAATAAACAGATGAAGAAATTCAGTTAGTACCAAAGGTAAACAAATCCAATGCTATAAGTGATCATTACTTTCAAATGAAATTTGCTGCCTGCAGTCTGCGTTACTCGAGTACAACTATAGGCGCAGGTATAGCTAAAAGTCCAAAGTGTGATCCACATTACCAAAATATTCAAGGTATGGGAACTGGGCCATATGTTTTAAGTTCTAATACAGTAATACCTTTACCATTAATTAAATTCTCCATAGCCATGTTTCTTAAAATATACACCAGTTCCATATGTATCAATTTACACTGTACAGCTCCCTGTTTTACTCTAATCTAAAATCAATTAAAGGAAACCTTGATTTACCTCGGTGCTCATTTACTTTTTCTTTTCCTTCTCCCTCTCATGCCACTCATAGATTGGGGTAAAATCACAGAGCTCAAATTTCTTAATCACATGGTTTCGGCCAAGTAGCACTTTCCAATCATTCATGAAGTTGTTAATAAATTTCTGCTTTGTTGCATATTCCGTTTCTTTCATCACTGCAAACATTGTAGCTACCTGCAGAACTAATACTTTCAGCAGATACAAAAAAAAAAGTAGTAAATCAAAGCTGCAGGTAAAGAATAAAATGTATTTATCAAGGGCAACGGGCCACATGCAATGTGACAAGTGGAAGCAACAAGAATCACATGACAAGAAATGAAAAGAAATAGTGAAAATGGAGGAGGGAAAATGACACCATTGTGCTCCAATGTAGTCCACTTCTGCCCTCCACCGGAGCCAGGTGGCACCTTCAACGACTTTGAGTATTTAGAAGCTTTTATAATCTTTTTTGATTTCTTGTTTGTTTTCTTTAATTGGGAGGTGACAACCTTTGTTGGTTTCTTTGATAAGGATCGATTGTCTGATGAAACCGATTTTTTCACTCTTTGGGAAATTGGTATGTGATCATCATCATCATCCATCTTTGCTTTTTTTTTACTTCCTTCTCTACCTTAATTTTGTTAGGCACATCCATCTTTGCTTCTTTTTTAACTTCATGTTCTTCCTTAATTTTGTTAGGCACAGAACCAGCCATAAGTTTTGGCTTTTTAACTGAAGAAGATAGGGAGGTGGACTTCTAACTTCACTTAAAGGCCTTTTATTCGATATGGAGGGCTTTGAAGGTTGTTTGCAATTTGGATCGCCCTTGCCAGAACCATTTTGCTTAAGCTTCAAAGACAAAGGCTTATCGTCATCTGAGTCTTGTGAACTTTTTACAGATGCACCGGCACCTGCATGGATGAAAATTAGCAAATGGTAAGGGCTGCTATGGTAAGAAACACAAACAAAATTAGCAATAAAGCAATATAAAAGTAACAATTGACACACTGACTGACATGGATGAAAATCGCGGTCAGTGGCTGTACCAAATGCGAAGTGGCTATAACACTACACTTGAATGCAAACAAACCTGAACATAAGAGAAAAAAAAATTAGAATTGAAGAAGCACACACAAAAAGGCACAATTTAAGATGCACATAGTGGATAACATGTCAGCAGTTTACTCATGTTAAAGTTGCAAAATATAAAACAGTATCGCATTACTAGCATTACATAATTTCACCATGGTAATAGGTTTAACAACAAAGAAGAAAAGGCCACAAGGGAACATTAAAATATTAGAGAGAGAGAGAGGGGAGGAGATGGATAGGGGTTGGGGGGCTGGCAAGGATTAAAAGGTTTCCTATCCTTAGTTGAAACTCATGCTGTGTTCTCAACAATTTTACATGTTGCCATGCAAATTGATTGAGGGCATATATCACCAGAAGCAACATCAACATAATGGTTCAACAAACATTGTCATCCAATTGTTCTTCGCAGAAATTGGCAGAGAAGCTAAACCTGCAGGTTCAGAAATAAGGAGCAAATCAGCTGCCGAAGTTTTTCATAGTAAAATAATCCTATACATAACTCAAAACAAAACGAGTAGTTTCAATGTGTATTCTGATTGATATTAGTCTTAACAACAAAGAAGAAAAGGCCACAAGGAGAATCCAGCAGTTGTGGAAGTAATTGCATGAAAACACAGTCACGTTTAAAAAGCTAGTTTTCTCTCCTTTTCCTTCTTGCTGCTATCTCTGCAGCCCAGGCTTTGCCCACATCAGTCTGGAACTTTCCTACAGTCACATCCAGTCACCAAAATCTCATATCTTTTGCACTACAGTGTGTGCTCTGTTTTGCCATCAGAGTAAGTTGGAAGAGGGAAGAAAAGAAAAGGAAATATATTCCTACTTCTATCATCACTAACTACTTAAGCATGATCAGTGTTAAAGAAGAAAAAAAAAAAAAACTACTCAGGCAAGGTTTACTAAGCTGGTCTTACTGCTTCCACAAAAATACATTGATGCCTGGCAAGTGGCAACAGCAGGAAAACTCTACCACTAAAGTACATACTAGGATAAGGAACAAGCATGCCAAAATAAGGAAAAACATATACCCGCGGTTGACTGGAACGATCCAAACCACTGCATTCACAAGCATGAACCTACAACTATAATTAATAGAAGGTTGCAATCAACAAATAAGCACATATCTACATCAGAATCAAACATAAATCAAACACAACACAAATCAATGCATAAAAAAAATCATGACAAAAAAAATCCTTTTGAGGCCTGTTCCATTATCAATGACCAAAGAGTCTTCAATGGGTTCTAAGCCCCATATTAACAAACACCTGGTGTGCAGATGGCATTGTCATTTTGCAGCTACCACCATCATACTGATAGCATAACCAATGTCTAACATACACTTATGGGGTACCACTGTCAATGAAGAGAGAACGAGAGGTAACCGTCACTGAATAGATTTTGATCAGATGGGGGTGCCAAAATCAATGGAGAAAGGATGGGAGGTAACTATAATAGATTCAAATGAGATGGGTAAAATCCAGTTGAAAATGGGCATTTGGGATGGGAGTGCTGGTGTGATTAAACCCTTCATTTCTTTGCTAACCTTATTCCATCAACAAGAAAGAAGCATACATCTCTGCTACCAGAAAAGTTTTTAGAGTTCCTATGTAGGCTCGTTTGGAATAGACATGGAAAAGAACATCTATATATAAGAGAAACATCACCCCTCCCTTAGTGAATATATAAGAAAATCAAGTGAGTGGAGCTATTACAACATTTTGATATTAAACGTTACCCATTTGTATCACAAAATCTATGGAAATGAATGCCACGGAAAATATTTTCTGTGGTTGTCAAAATTCTTTGTTTGGTGTTCTTTAATGAAATGGTGATTTTCAGTTATGGTGTAGCTGCGGATTCCTCGCCCATGCAGAGAAATTATCAACAACAGCAGAAAAATCAAATTCAAAATAACAATTAATAAATTAATAGAACCCAATTAAATCCAACAAGAGTAGAAAAACTAATAAAAACCAACAAAGCCCACATATGCAGCAAAACCCTGAACCAGAACCAGTTACCAACCTTTCTCAAACCCTCAGATGACCAAGTGAAATTCAAACTTCTTCGAGCAGTATCGATTAAAACCGAATCTGGGTTTTTGCTATTGATGAAAACCAGAGCTGCGACGCATCGACGCTGGTGGAGGAAATCAAACGCACCAGAACGAGATGAACCCCAAACACTAATGCAATAGAGAAAGAGAGTTGTAAGGAGGCAATGCAGTTGACTGGATGAAGAAGAAAGAGAGAGATGCACTTCGAGCGGCCGCTGAAAATGTAAAATGTGGGAATGAAGAAGAAAGAGAGAGAGGCATTTCGAGCCTCAAAGACGATGTAGAGAAAGAGGGGGCGTTGGAAATGGAGTTGGCGGGCGCGGGAAATGAAAAAGGTTCTTTTTAGGGCGGGCAAAAGATCCACTTGCATTTTATTCCATTGAAAAATAAATCTAATAACTTCCCGGCGAAATTAAAGCGCCGGCAAAAACTTAATAATCTTATCAGGCTGGGCGGGTGAACTTTACCGGCGATCTAGGCATTTCGCCGGCAAGAAATGTAGCCTTTCCTGGCGACACTAAACTTATCGCCAGTAAAACATACCCTTTGCTGGCGAAAGTAATAATTCGTCGCTAATATTTTAACTTATACCGGCGAAAATATATCGCCGGGAAAAGTTATACTTTCCCCGGCAATTAACGATTGCGCCGGGAAAAAACGCCGGTAAAAGTGCAAATTGTTGTAGTGAGGATTGGATTTTTAAACCTTGCTGATGCTACCTGTAAACTTAGTGATCTTGATTAAGCAGCTGATAAGTAGTTTGACGATGATGTACTTGTTTATGCAATACTGATGAGTTGATTTACATTTACTTGGATTTTTAAACCTTGCTTTCACCTTTTCTTTCTGGAATGTAAACTGGTTTGAGTCGTTGATGGGCAATCACATACATATATATATATAATATGAAAGTGGTTCACACTTTTCAGGTACGTTATATGTAGAGATTTCATTTCAATCAACTCTGAATTGATTTTTGGGGCCTAGTAATGTCTCTGTGAGCCCCATCATTCTTGTCTACAAATAAAAGCAAACAATTCTAATAGAAATCTACACTATTACTACATCTCTACATCTCTTTAACATTTAAAAATTATTTGGGGTGGTGAAGTTATGTGCTACCTAATATTGCAGTAACGATTTTGTCAAATTTTGTTTGTTTGTGCAGATTTTGCTGATAAGTATTGAAAGGACACAATTTGAGTTCCAGCTTCATTGGTATCTTTCTCGGGAGTTTTTTTTTTTTTTTTTTTTTGTCGTTCACTTTTGTTGTATTAAGAACAAATACTAAGGCTTTTGTTTCTAAAATTGTATTAGTAACATTGATATGTTAAAAATTGATTTCGTTTCTTCACTTTAGGTTGAAAGAGAACTACAAAGTTTAATAAATTTCATTCATGTATGGGCACAACTGTTTTGTAATGGTTGAATTTAGTTTCAATTTAACAGGATATTAATGGTTTACATTCAATTTTTTTGTTTAAAAAAAAAAAAACACTATCACGGCGCGCGATGCACGCCGTATATTAGATCTTTCCAACCCTTTTGCGGCCCTTTTTGCATGCCTTAAATTCGATCTAGAAACCCACTTACGGCCTATGCCTACACACCGTAACAACAATTTACAAAATTAATTTACGGCCTGCGCGTGCACGTCATTATTACATATTCTAATACGTTTTCACTGCGTGTCATGTGCGCCATAAGTTAAAAGTAACCAACTCTTTAACGGCCCTCCTTGCGCGTCGTAAAAGACCATCATTAACGGCATTCATTTAGCGCCGTGAATATGTTCTGAAAGTCATAGCAAGCTTCACTTACAACGTGCATTTGTGTATGTTACGGCCTGCAAATGCGCGTCGTTAATACATATATCCTTTTACGGCTGGAGCTTTTACGGCACGATACTTTGCGCCGTGAAACTTGGTTTACGGCGCAAAATGCACGCCGTAAAAGACCAGGTTTGGTGTAGAGTATGAAATCATAGAGTGAAAACAACTAGATAAAGACTCAACCAAGAAGAGTGATCATTTTTCAAATGGAAACAAGAATGTTGAAGCAAGCATGATTTATACAACAAGGCAATGACTTGGTTTGAGACTAAGTGATGAATCCAATAATGAGCAAATCAAAGATAATATAGAGGATCCAACACATCATAGTTAACATGCTACAAGAGATTTTCCAATAAGATAAAATAGCATGTAACAAATGAGAAGAGCAAAGCTTACTAAGATGTATAACTATGAAATTAAGCTTTGTCTTTTCAAGATGTTTCCCTTGCTCCTTTGTGTTATACTCGATCTTGGGTTTGAAAAATATTCAGAAGAAAACACCCAAGATTGGTCTCCAAAGAGACACACTAAAAGCTCTCTCACAAAACAAAGAGAGTCCTTTTTAAATAAGAAAAAAAAGAGTCCAACAGATCTCTTGTCGGTCGGTCGACCGATAGACAGGGTTCAGTCGACCGAGCCCAATGGTCAAATTTACAACGATCATAAATTTTTGAAACAATCCTATTGTCGGTTCACCGAGACTCATTCGGTCAACCGACGTGGGACCGACACCTGACCGACAGAATAAAAAGGACTGAAAACAAGCTCTCTGGAATCAGAACCGACACAAGGTTCGTCAGGTACTGAGACTACTTCGGTCGACCAACACTCTACCGATAGGCTGACTGACAGAAAAACAACTTGCTAGAAATGGAACCGACAACGCTCGGTTGAGCTCGGTTCACTTGTCGGTTAGCCGACACCTGACCGACAGGCTGACCGACAGTGTATACAGTCAGAGGATCTGAAGGTTTTGACTGGAGAATCTTTGGAACAAGGATTAACACAGAAAATAAAATGATTTCTAAGTCAAATGAAATTACATTTTGAATCAAAATGAAATCAACCAAAGAGATTTTGAATAAAACAAGATAGGGTTAATTTTCAAACATGATTTTCAATAAATCAAAATGCAATTTTGAGATTAGGTGATGTGATGAAAAATGAGTGCATGTGTTAACCATCAAATTGCCAACTACATAGATCTAACATGGATGTCTTATGATCTTATCTATCGTTTATTCTGATTCGTTCTGCATATCTATTGATGTTTTATATTTATATCTACCTGCCGACCGTCATGTCTGATGCTGCATTTGGTGCATAGGTACCGGGTACATCTACCTTTGGGAAAGTGGAGGCGTCGCTTCAAGCAATTTAGCCTGATGGTGAGTACAAATTGTGTATCGACGGTATTGTCGTCGTGACCAGTACACGAGTGCCTTTATACTTTGGTTAGTTCATATTTATTCTCTTTTGGCTTAGATTTTGTTAGAAGCTATTAATTAATATACTTTTGTTATCTTTTGCTAAACTTAAACTATAGAAAAGAAAGATGTGCATACTCTGAAATGTTATATTGTACCAATTGTTTAATTATGTTGTTCCGCTGTGTTTTATGGTTACTGAGAAAATATTTATACCTCACCGCGGACTTCGATCCTATGGGACGTGATTAGGGCAACTTACATTTGATTAATATTGTAAAAAACTTTAATTGACCCTAATCTCACGCATAACCCTAATTTCACTTTTGGGGGCGTGACATAAACTAACAAGAAATCCGGAAGTTGTAGCCATCACCAAATCTAGAGAGACCTGGACTGAACAGTAACATAACACGTTGGTTAAAGCTTTGCAGGTTTGCACAAGTAAAGAGATAATTCTACAATAGGAGGGCAATTGACAAGTGTCAAAGCATGTATAAAATAAGATGTCAAGTGTCACAAATATGAAGTATTCTAAGAGCTCTAGGTCAAAAAAAAAAAAAAATTACACCACACAACCCGCTCATTACCTTTCTCTCACCGCTCATAAACAAACACATGTTAATGGAAGATGACATGCAAAGCTTTAGTAAGAAGAGCTGGGCCATCATCATCACCGACTTCAACACTCCTGTCCTCCGTCAATCATCTCTGTATTTTGAGTGGAGTGTAGTAGTTTCAGATTTCAATCCCTACGGTGGCAGGAGAGGAGAGGAAGAGGTTGATGCCAATGAGTGTTGCTGCTACATGCTCACGTTCTCTCTCTTTTTTATGCATCCATATACTCCGTTCTTCATTTCTGTGTTTGGGTTGGTGGGACTTCCTTGCCTAATTCTTTGGGTGGGTTTTGGGCCCTATCTTGTGATATGCATTGGTTTTCAAGTTGAGTCACAACTTAATTCGCTTTGTTGTGAAATCTAGAAATGGGGTTTATCTGAAAATTGGGTTGATGGGACTTTATTCTCTATCGCCATGAACTGCTGATGTTGGGAATGCATATTACTCACTCTCCACATCATAACTAGCAGAGACAAATTGCTTGTAGAACTGTATTCCTCTCCAAGTTTTCACACATCACAAAAGTGGTTCCTTTGAGCTATCATCGACTCCAACTGCAACAATTTGGAATCAGTTTCCCTTTTTCCATCTGGACGCAACACACTTCAAGGTCTTGCCTAATGAAATTGCCAATCCTCCGCCCTTGAAAACCATGGCTGAAACAAAGATCAATAGCTCTCGTAATTCTCCAATTATCATCGGTCGTTGTCATATCATAATCTTTTTCTTCAACGGTCTTTCCAGGGGAATAATTCATGAGTTTCTTATAGAGATAAGAGAAATGGGATCGACGAGGGAGGAGTCAATCTTAAAGCCGCATTTGGCAAGGGTGAAGGGCTCTTCAAGGAAGCCATCTCGGTGGCGACCTGTGAACAAGGCCGCCTCGCAAAGTGCAAGGCACGGATTCAACGCCGTCATCTCTCTCTCTCCTCTCCACCATTATTGTTGCTTCTGCCTCTCAACAAAAAATTAAACAAAAGGGTATTTTCGACATATTTCTATCTATCTATAACCCTATTATAAAAGAGTGTAAACTGACATGTTTTTTTTACTACACCCTCCTTTAAAATGGGGTCCATTATAAAAGAGTGTAAACTGACATGTTTTTTTGACTACACCCTCCTTTAAAATGGGGTCCATTAAGATGACATCATCCTCCTAATCCTTATCTCTTGCCTTTATAATGGGGTCCATTAAGATGACATCATCCTTGTCCTTTTTGTCCTAATCCTTATCTCATAATAATATCTTCTTCTCATCTTCCTTCCTTATCTCTATGTAATAACATAACAAAAGGAAGAAAGAACGTTGACATCCTTGGTGAAGTAACGTTGACATCCTTGTTTCACTTCACCGGTTCACCCATCTTTGTTTTGTTTGGAAGAAAGAACGTTGACATCCTTGTTTCACTTCACCGGTTCACCCATCTTTGTTTTGTTTGGATTTCATCATCTCTTGCAGGTCAAAATCTATACCTGTTTTATAAATTCCTCTCTAAATATTGTTGTTTTACTTTCCCTTTTGGTATTGTTTTGCATTGTTCTAGCTACAGTGAAAGCAAATTAACCACATGTTTCTGTTTGGGGGCCTTTGTATTATTAGATTAGATGTAAAAACTGGCGGGAGTCTAACTCTATTGAATGTGAGTATGTGACCAATGTCACAACTGGTACCAAGCAGTGGACCCTGGACCCAGGACCCTCTGTTTTTCTGGGTTCTATTTTCTACTCTGTTTTTGCCTGCTATGGTGGGGATATAAATGTCTGTATAGTTTTCTATTTCTCCAATTGATTTGCCTCCCATCTGGAGGTCTGTATGAGATGACCCTTTGGAGATGTAGGTCAGTAGATGTGGATGGTGTTTCCATTATAAATGATATCAAAGTATCATGGAACATATCAAGATAGAACCTTAAAAGACGAGAAAGAACAAGATGAGGAGATAGCCAATTTCAACTTAAGAAAGGTCCAAGGTTTACACTATTTGAGTATTGATTTTGCATTCTTTACATAGTTACTCTTTTATAATAGGGTTATAGAAATCAGAGATAGTCAAATGCCTCATTGCAGGTGTTCTCTTAGATATACTTGTATAGCATGTTTTCTGCTGCAAGTGTAGGCTAAACAGGAATCAGGTCTTTCTAAAGGTCACATTTCTTGAAGAAAATTAGTTAGTTTCAGAACTTTAAGATGTGACCACAAAAGATAGGCTGTTCTTTGTAAAGGAGTTATTCTGTTTCTCAAAAATCAGTGAAACAGTTATTTTGTTTCTCATTCATCCACATGTAAGGTTAGATATCACTTGATTGTTCCCCTATAGAAAAACAGCCTACAGGAGGTCCTAAATCCTAATTCCAAACCAATCTGTACCTTTGCCACATAGGCCCTTTTGAGTCCATAAGCTACATGTTTAGAAAATGCCAGGTCCATGCTGATTGATGCACCTAAAGCCAGAGTCTAGACTCCAGATTCTGTGATGTTGGGCTGGAGATACAGTACCCCTTAATGCATGCTTCCACTGAAAACCAAGATGAATTGTAATTTAAGATTTTCAGGGACAACATCCTTTACAATTGGAGAGTGTATTTAGAGGCCATTCTCAAAACTTTTCTTAACCATCTCTCTTCTTTTTCTTTAAAGTATATAGATTGATGACCAAAGGAGTGAGAGAAACAGTAAAAGAATGAACAAAGGTGCAAAACCAAATCATTACCTCCTCACTCATCCACAGCATGATTACTCTTCCTTTTTCCAAAGCAGCAAATTTTCATTGCTCTCTTGTATCTCCCCCTTCTCCTATTTCTAAATTCCAACACTGTCTTCTTTTTCCTCCAATCCTCAACATCCAATCTGCCAAAAAAAAAAAAAAAACACAAATCTCCAATTAACACCACATCTCTTCCAATCATACCAAACAAAATCCACCTAAAATTAGCCAATCGCTACAACACATACGAACATTTACTTCATTTCAGCTCAACATGCAGATTAAAAACCGGAAAAAAAAAAACCCACCAAGAATTCTACTGAGAAATTTTACAAAAGAGAAGCATCTTTCACAAATTCTCAGTATAAACAACAACAATAACAAGCTCCAAAATCAAAATCGACATCGATCAAACAACAAAAACTAAAAGTTTCAAAAAATTCAAACCTCAAAAGCAGATCGATGAAACATTCATACTTCAATTCTTGCCATTATGTTCTTATATATAGCACTAAACAAATAAGAAGCTCTTGACGCCATATAACCATTGAATATAGGTCTACTTTAATCTTAACCATTGAAAGTTTGAAACACAAAGAAAATTAATATAGATAAATTACCACTTAAAAGACGAGAAAGAACAAGATGAGGAGATAGCCAATTTCAACTTAAGAAAGGTCCAAGGTTTACACTATTTGAGTATTGATTTTGCATTCTTTACATAGTTAATCAGAGATAGACAAATGCCTCATTGCAGGTGTTCTCTTAGATACTTGTATAGCATGTTTTCTGCTGCAAGTGTAGACTAAACAGGAATCAGGGCTTTCTAAAGGTCACATTTCTTGAAGAAAATTAGTTAGTTTCAGAACTTTAAGATGTGACCACAAAAGATAGGCTGTTCTTTGTAAAGGAGTTATTCTGTTTCTCAAAAATCAGTGAAACAGTTATTTTGTTTCTCATTCATCCACATCTAAGGTTAGATATCACTTGACTGTTCCCCCATAGAAAAACAACCTACAGGAGGTCCTAAATCCTAATTCCAAACAAATCTGTACCTTTGCCACACAGGGCCTTTTGAGTCCATAAGCTACATGTTTAGAAAATGCGAGGTCCATGCTGATTGATGCACCTAAAGCCAGAGTCTAGACTCCAGATTCTCTGATGTTGGGCTGGACATACAGAGCCCCTTAATGCATGCTTCCACTGAAACCCAAGATGAATTGTAATTTAAGATTTTCAAGGACAACATCCTTTACAATTGGAGAGTGTATTTAGAGGCCATTCTCAAAACTTTTCTTCACCATCTCTCTTCTTTTTCTTTAAAGTATATATTAACCAAAGGACTGACAGAAACAGTAAAAGAATGAACAAAGGTGCAAAACCAAATCATTAGCTCCTGACTCATCCACAGCATGATTACTCTTCCATGAGGATGGGGCCTCCAAATCATACGCTCTGTATTTAGGTAGCTGGATACACAACTTGATATCCCAAGAGTAAATTTTAAACATAATCATGTTTTTAATATCTAGGCAACCAGCTCTCAGGTAATCTCTCTCCAAAGCTTGCAGCACTGCCTTTTTTGAATGCACTGTTTCTTAACAGCAATAATCTGACTGGGGAGCTTGAGTTCTCTGAAGACTTCTATATTAAGATGGGGAGGAGATTCTCTGTTTGGAATAACCCAAATCTCTGTTTCCCAGTTGGGTCCAGTCATGTTCCTTTTGGAGTGAAGCAATGTGATGAGAAGACCTCTCTTTCTACAACTGTCTTGAAAGTAGAGGTTGGACGTGGGAATTCAAATCAAGGCACCATCATGGCATTTGATAAAGTTTCAGGTTCCTTTTGTGGTGAGCTCTGTAAAAGCTTATGGTGGAGAAGACTTTTGTTTCTGTCCATTCTATATTTGCTTTTATAGAACAAAATACTATGAACTTCAGAAGAGGCCTCTGTTCTCAGAACAGTGGGGGAAGAGTATGGGGTTTGTATTCTTATCAAGGTTAGAAATCTGGGTTTCTGATTTGTATTATGGATGGAGAGGAGAAGCTTGACAGAAACGTTTTGGTTGTTGCTGTTATAGAGCCTTGATATTTGATAAGACAAAACTAGCTAGATGTAACTACTCTTTTTTCTTTGTTTTGTTAAATCTCATTTTGCATTTAGAAGGATTAACTGATGATGGCTATTCTCTTAAACTAAAACCCAACTGTAGTTTGAATAATTAGACCAAATGTATAATTTCACCTTTTGATGCTATCTTGCTGTGGGGAAACAATGTTGGATCCTGTTTCCAACTGTTCCCCAACTAATCAACATTTGCACTATGTCTAATATGACATGGTTTCTAATTTCCATATTTTCCAAGTTATGTCCTGATATTCAAACCAATGAATCTTACTAAAGAAATGGTAATAGTAGTGTTTTACTCTTCAACTGATTTAGATTCTCTCTTATGTAAAGCAGAAAATGTGGTGGGTACATATCAATTCAATCCTTAAATATTTATCAGCTTCATTAGATGGATACTTTGTGTTTAGATTGCACAAATCAATTAAATCAATTAAATTATAACACATGTGGTTATTGATCGGTTTTTTCCATTTATTTTCATTCCTCCAGCATTCCTAAGTTTAGTGCAAGCCCTCCCAACTTTTTGAGTAGATACTATTCCTCACCATCGGCCGGACTATCGGTAAAAAAGGCATCTTGAAGATATTATCCATTCTAAGCCATTCCATACTTTTACATATGGCATTTCTTAACAAAGGCCATGATGTCTTTGTTAATATTCTCTTGTAAGAGTTGAATGATGGCATTCTAGGAGGCCATTATATCATAGACTTAAGCTCTTCCCGGTTCAATTCACATTCTAGCTGCTCAATATCCTGTACTTCATTGTACACCAACACTTCAAGTGAAGTATGTGTGACTTTATTCACATGCCCGTTTAATTATCATATAAGCTATAGTTAGAAACTTACAAAAATTATTTCTTGCATTAGTAAGAGAGGTACAAACTTGCCTTTGTGATCCAGGACTAACATTTGATATTGAAAGCTTATCAATGTTACTGAAAACCAACTCTTTTCTTAGAAAGAATAATGATTCGCCACCGTATACATTGACTGGAATAAGAATCAAGATTGCAAGGATTGTGATTGGTAAAAATCTTTTCAAGCTGTCACAGGAAACAAGTACCATTAAGAGCCACAATCAAATAGTTTGAGTTACAGTACAATGCTGATTATAAGAACTTAACAAATAAGTCAAACCATAGAAAATATGAATACATGCAGGACATAGAAATGACATGTTGGCCTAATAAACAAGGAACATGAGGCATGCCAAAGGTCCAGAAGGAGTCTACATTCACCGAAGAAGTTATTTTACTGCGTTTGGTCCATGTGGAGTTGGGCCTACAGAACCACATCAAGAGGCCATACAGCTTGGTACCATCCCCAGAGGTGTTAAGTTTATTCTGTTTTTTTTTTTTAGTTGATTTGGAATTGTTTGGTTTGATCAACTTAAGTGAGTACATGCATCATGTATTCTAGAAATTGGTTTATAATTAGTTGTTTAATGGTCAAAATGCATATATATATATATATATATATATATCATGTCCGTTGTTAGTAGTACATTGATAGAGAGATACAATTCAGGGCTGTTTTTCATTGAAGACAATAAACAATCTAGACGGACCAGACCATTTGGCACTTTTTCTAATTCTTTCTTCAAGAATTGGATGAGTGCTTCTAGATAGGAAATATCATAAAAAAATATAAAAAAATAAAGAGTTCTATGCAAGAGCTTTTGTTGGATATCCTTATATTACTGTTGTCATCATTGATGTGAAGTGCTTCAAAATTGTTGTTTTTCCCACAAGTACAATAACCATTAGGGGTTGTTTCATTTTATTGATTGGTGTATATAAATTTGTACACTCTAAAGTTGTAGTTTTGTTTCCAAGTGCAATGGCCATAAGGAAGTGTTTGTTTGCACTTATTGGTATATGTAGATAATGCATAGAGGCAACAATTAAATGTTACCAAATCTGTCTAATAAAAAACCAGGGACTAGAGAGAATATGGTTTCACCAGAAGAGATATAAAAAATTAGGAAGACTTGTACACAGTTTAGTGCTGGTTGATAGTGAAAATACAAACATTTGAAGTAACAATGATATTCATATAAATGAAACTTACCAGGAGAGTGTGACACAATTAGGAACACTTCTACAGTTCTATACATTGTTGTGCAAGTTGGTGATGGAGATACTGACATTTAAAGTAGCAATGACATTCATATACTTGAACTGTTATATGAAATTCATAAATTTTTATCATAAATGTTATTGCTTTATTAGTAATTTCTAAATTATCATTTGCTCATTCTCTATTATCAAGATGTTCATCTTATACTCTAAATTTTGATCCATAGTTGACTCTTATGTTTCGTTCTGCACTTTCTCATCAATCTGCTCAAAATAACCAAATTCCACTTATAGGTGCCTAAAAACAGAGACAAAAAACTGCCATAATCTGAGCCCCACTTGGGTTGGATGATTTTGATTTGGAATGAAAATAAGTATTGTGCTTTCTCCAACTATTTAATCTCAATGCAAAATTTCTGTTACCTAAAAATTATGAGTGGAGCAATGCAAATAGGCATGTAGCTTTGCTTGCCAATCCAAAAGCGTATCCCTATCCATATAATAAAAATAAATTTATGTCAATTTTATTCATTAAGACCACATTCTTCAAATCTTTTTTTTATAAAAATACTCACTTTGCATCATACAATATTGTAGACATAATTGCTGTAGTTTTGGAAATCCTACGCCCAAAGGTAGTGAAATCACAGAGTCTCCCACTTCAGCAATTAGTGCTAACAGATTCAAAGTATGCAGTCAACCTTTTTACTAACTTTCTTTACTATAACCAAATAACTTCTTCTATTGATATTTTGCTCTGATAATTCTTAGTTTAACGAGGATTGTTTTATCTATATGGAACAACATCAAGTCAACGGAGATTGAAGCTTTTTCAAAACTAATGAATACAAAACCCATCATCATTGTCACACGTACAAAGTTATTATCCTTTGATGGTATGCAAATAACAAATTTATTTATTTTAATATTTATATAGTAATATCTTAAAATGCTTCTATTCTTTCTCACATATTTTAACATGCTTCTATTCTTTCTCCGGAGTAGCAGGATTAAATACTAGGGCTTCTTCAACAATTATCATACACCCTCAAATACCACAAGCTACTTTGCTACGCACTTGGTACTTATAAATCATTTCATCATAATAATATGAAATAACAATATGATCAATTATTACTAAGATTTATTTTCTGCTAGGTCTTCAAATCATCATTATGAGCTTGATTAATTGCAAAAAAATAAGCATCATACAATGATTGCAAGCACATTACAAACAACAACCATAGACCTCCATGAAATTCTTACTTCAGAAAAAAGGGTACTTAATTACCCAACTTAAGTTCCTTTCAAATGAACTAAATTTCCTTATCCGTATCTCTTATTTCTAACCACTATTTATTAACATATATTCTCATATGTAGGATGCTATATTTTTCATAAAAGCAAAAATTTTGATAGATAATCTGCAACAAAAGTTTTGGTACATGGGTTGTAGCAATTGTAAGAAGAAAACAACAGTGAAGCATAACAATACAATCACATGTTCATGTCCTAACAAAGAGACTACTGCACAGCCATGGTATGACAATTTCAAAATACAAATAACTATCTTTAATTAATTTCAATTACTAATTACTGCCTTCAATCTTTCGGGTTTAGAATTATAGCAAATCTATCTGACTCCACAAGAACTATCTCAGCCACATTATTTTCAAATAGGATGAAGAAACTATGATCATGTACACCAACACAAATAAAGCAGTTTTTAGAAGAGGTATAATTACTATCAAATTCACATTCACATAACTACCCACATATCTTATAAGTAGAAACATTATGCATATAATCTTTAGGTTTGCAGAAAGCTCCACAAATTTTATGAATCTGTTTGTCATTTTTTCTGCATTGGGTTTTGTTAGATTTGTTCACTTATTTAAGCAGAACTAACCATGAGCTTATGTGGGTCACAAAAAATTTCTCTGTAAAACCGTTAAACTTTGAGGTTAGGTACTTAAATTTATTTGTTAAAACCAATATTAGGTCCATTATTAATTTAAATATATATTTTTTTCTTATTTATATATGTCAAACTGTTTTTTTTTTAAATTATCAACTGTTTCATCAACTAATGTCATGTTTTAATTACCACGCTGCTAATTTTCAGATTAAGTACGTCTTTGGAAGAAGCCACTGTTTATCGTATCCCTATAGCACTTTACCTTGCGAAGAAAGTCATTCCAGGTAGGCCATTTTCAGAATTATTTGAGATAATAAGAATTTTGAACTCCAACTTGAAATAATAAGACCTTGGCTATATTATATATTTTTCTTATTTCATGTAGTATTATGATTTGCCTATGTGGATGTACCGAATTACCAGATATTCATGAAATTTAATATTATCACTACATGTTTTATAGAATATCATGTTGAAGATAAATTGAGGCCATTATTATATTGCGTATCAAGGAATCTGAAGTTTGATGTTGGATTGGGTGTTGCATTACTTTTTGCCATACAAATGTTAATTTGAGATGTCAGAATGACATAGAAAATGAACTTGTTCTTGGTTTAGAAAGACAGTGAAAAGGAACAGTCTACACCTTCTTAGAAAATGTCAAACTACACGATTTCATCATTATTGATTTGTCCCCCCCTTTTTTCTCAGATGTAAAATATGCGCAAAAAGAGAGATAGAAGAGAATATTTCAAAAAATATTATAAAAATTTGAGTGATGACAAGAAGGCAGAACTACAGAAAAAAAGGAGAGAGGCATACAAAAGAAAAAAAGTAAGAATGACACTTGATTCACAATTCTCTTCATCAACAAACTCTATTTCTGAACCAGGTATAGTAATAACAAATATATATATTTTATTCTTTTCCTAAAGTTATGTATCAATTATTGAAACTCTTATAATTGACTAACAATTCTTTGGTTTTCACTATACTAACTATCATAGTGAATCAACTTGACTATCTTTCATCAACAACATCAAACAAAGGAAAACAACAAATTGAGTACTACAGCACTTATGAAGTTGGTAAGAATTACAACCTGTAATCACTTAACACTTAAAGTATGGGCATATTGTAAGTTTTTTTATTTTTTATTTTAATAGGATCAACATCAAAAGCGCGTCGTCACTCTGCTTCATCAAAAAAAAAGAATGAAGCTCCTAGAGGTAATAAAACATTATACATACTTCATTTTCTCTTGAAAAAAGTACCGAAGTTCATTATTCATAACAAAACTATGCCTTACAAAATTTCATCATTGCTAATTACAATTTTATAATAATATTCATTCTATTATAGAATATATAATAACAAAAAATAGTAAAACATTAAGCTAGAAAATTCTTAAAATGATAAGTCCATATATAATTATCTATTTTTAAAAAAAAAAATCTTCAATGTAACTAAACTATACTTCTTTCTTGCTTTTATATTTATTGTAGATAAAATTCCTTCTAGCTCCACATCCATTGATGAAGTTCTTCAAAATATATCTCAACAACCATCTATTTTGCCATCTTCTTCAACATGTGAATATTGCAATGCAAAGAGACTTCATCGTGAACCTACAAGCTTCTGCTGCTCCTCCGGTCAAGTATCACTGGTTTCAAATCATGCCCCCGAAGAACTTCATTCGCTATTTAAGTCAAACTCAAATGATGCTTTGGAATTTAGAAAATATGTTCGTACATATAATAACACTCTTGCATTCACATCATTTGGTGTCAAATATGATAGAGATCTTTGCAGAAGACAAAAAGGTATATATACATTCAAGGTACAAGGTCAGATATACCACTATATCAATGACTTGGTACCCACAGATGGGCGTCCTTCTTGCTTGCAACTCTATTTTTATGATACGGAACATGAACTGGAGAACCGCATACAAGCATCATCAAAAATTAATTCAGGCATCATTCAAAAGCTGCTCAATATCTTAACGGTTAATCCATACTGCTCATTTTTCCGAAGCCTTCAGCATGTGCCTACTTTGGAAAGCCTTCACATTATAATCAGGTGCGATGTCGGGTTAGACCAAAGAGTGTATAATACTCCGTCAGAATCACAAGTAGCAGCAATATGGATAGAGAATGATGACTCTGGCACACATGGTGAACGCGATATAATTGTCCATAGTCATTCAGGCCATAGTCACAAAGTGCAATATTATTTTGGATGTTATGATCCATTGCAATATCCATTATTATTTCCATATGGTGATACTGGATGGCATAAAGGAATACAGAGATTAACTAAAAAAATTTCGAGAACTTATTGTCAAGGACAAACATCTCTTAATCCTTCCCAAATATCATCACTAGAAGATCTCCTTCAAAAAGAAAGGCAAGGTACTAATAATACATTACTTATTTAAATTATACCGCTAATATTGAACATATTATAAGAATTTTTTTTTATGTTTTCCAGTGAACCAAAAGAAAGTTAGCAAGAGAAAGGATGTGTCTTGTCGTGAGTATTATTGCTACAAATTACAAATACGAGAAAATTGTCCTTCATTGCTGTTGCACTCGGGTCGTTTGTTACAACAATATGTTGTTGACATGTACATCAAGCTAGAGAGCTCTCGGTTGGACTACCTTCGTTATCGACAAGATGAAATACGAGCTGATTTATATCAGGGGCTTGTTGATAGTGTTACAGTTGGAGAAACTCATGGTTCCAAAGTTGGACATAGAATTATCTTACCAGCATCATTTATAGGTGGTCCAAGAGATATGAGGCGACGTTATATCGATGCAATGGCATTGGTTGAACGTTTTGGAAAGCCTGATATATTTTTAACAATGACATGTAATCCTTCTTGGTTTGAAATTAAGAACGAACTTGAATCATCTGAAGAAGCGCAAAATAGGCCTGATTTGATTGCACGAGTATTTAGAGCAAAACTTGAAGAGCTAAAAGATGATTTGTTCAAAAAAAAAATATTTGGGCCAATTGCTGCTTATGTTTATGTCATTGAATTTCAAAAGAGAGGACTTCCACATGCTCATTTCTTACTTATCTTGAAGACAGGCTATAAAATTGTTGTGCCAGAATCATTTGACAGATTTGTTTGCGCAGAACTACCTGACAGAGCTAAAAATTCACATTTGTATGCAGCAGTTGTGAAACACATGATGCATGGACCATGTGGAGATTTAAATCCAAATAATATTTGCATGAGAAAAAATGGTTATTGCAAAAACCATTATCCTAAAGATTTTTCTTGTTCAACAACTCAAGCAAAGAATTCCTATCCAATATATAGACGACGCAACACCAATGAACAAGCCAAAGTACGGGGTGCATATTTAGACAATCGATGGGTCATACCGTACAATCCTTACTTACTTGCAAAGTTTGATTGTCACATGAATGTAGAAATTTGCTCTACAATTAAAGCAGTCAAATATTTGTACAAGTACATCTATAAGGGTCATGACCGTGTTGCATTCCATATTACTGGTGATGAAAATACTTCTGATGTTGACGAAATAAAGCAATTTCAAACAGCAAGATGGATTTCACCTCCAGAAGCCACATGGCGAATCTATAAGTTCTTATTGAATGAAATTCATCCATCTGTCAAAGGCTTGCAGTTGCATTTAGAAGATAAACAAGTTATATCATTCAAGAAACAAGATAATCTTCTTCATGTGATTTCCAATGATCGTGCATCTAGGACAATGTTGACTCAATTTTTCGAAATGAATAGAGTTAACATGGAAGCTCGAAAATGGCTTTATAAAGAATTCCCTGAACATTTTGTATGGCACAATGACCAAAGATACTGGAGTGAGAGGAAAAAAGATTGTGCAATTGGAAGAATCATCACGGCAAATCCAATTGAAGGTGAAAGATATTATCTGAGGCTATTGTTGAATCATGTTAGAGCACCAGTGTCATTTCAAGATTTGAAATTCTTTAATGGAATTCAAGCATCATCATTCCATGAAGCTGCACTATTACGAGGGTTGCTCGAATCAGATAATAGTTTTGAAGAATGTTTACAAGAAGCATCTCAATATCAAATGCCACAAAGTTTGCGTCGATTGTTTGCAACCATTTTGGTGTACTGTAATCCAAGCAATCCTAAAATGTTGTGGGAGAAATTTGAAGATGCTATGTCCGAAGATTATCACTTCCCTGAGTTTTCATCAAACATAAGGCGGGCAAAAGTACTGGCAAATATAAACTCTGTTTTACAGTCAATGGGAAAAAGCATTATGGACTATGCTTTTACTAATGCAGATATTGAAATTGATGAGCAAATATCACACTCAAAGGAAATTGAAGAAGAACTGAGTGTTTCAGTGTCTGAACATGATTTACTTGCAGTGCATACATTGAATGAAAAGCAGAAACATGCATACAATATTATATTGCAAAGAGTTTTATGTCAGAGTCCCGGAGCTTTTTTCATTGATGGTCCTGGTGGTACTGGAAAAACATACTTGTATCTTGCCCTATTAGCCACATTGAGATCAAAAGGCCTTATTGCTCTTGCAACTGCAACTTCTGGAGTCGCTGCATCAATATTACCAGGTGGTAGAACAGCACACTCCCGTTTCAAAATACCACTTAATATTAAAGAAATAAAGAGCTGTCACATAAACAAACAAGGAAGTGTTGCTCACTTAATTCAAATGGCTAGACTCATTATATGGGATGAGGCATCAATGGCAAAGAAAGAAGCAATTGAAGCATTCCATCAAATGTTGCAAGATGTAACTGATTCACAATTGCCATTTGGAGGAAAAGTAGTTGTATTTGGAGGAGATTTTCGGCAAGTCCTTCCTGTTGTCCCAAGAACAAATAGGCATGAAGCAATCAAAGCAAGTCTGGTTACATCAAAATTGTGGCCCACATTACAAAAAATCAAACTGACCGAAAACATGAGGGCAAAATTTGACCCATCATTTAGTAAATTCCTCTTACGGGTTGGAAATGGGATACAAAATTCCATAAACAATGACAAAATAAAAATCCCAAATGGCATGGTGATTACTTACAAAGATGACATAACATCAAGGGCTGATTTGATAGAGGCTACATTTCCAGAGCTAGAAAAAAATTCCAGCAATTCAGATTTTATAGCAAGTCGTGCGATACTAACTCCAAAAAATGATTTCGTTGATGAAATCAATGATTTGCTTATAAACCATTTTCCTGGTTCTCCTGTCAAGTATTACAGCTTTGATTCGGCAATAGATGATACAGAGCAACCTCCACAAGAAGAGTTCTTAAACAGCCTAACACCAAGTGGACTTCCTCCTCATGAATTAATATTAAAGATCAATTGTCCAATAATGTTGCTGCGAAACATAGATCCACCATCAGGATTATGCAATGGGACAAGATTAGTCTGTCGAACATTTACAAAAAATCTAATTGATGCAGAAATAATTGTTGGTCACTATCGAGGAAAACGAGTTTTTATACCAAGAATTCCACTTCAGCCAGCTGAAAATGACAGATATCCATTCATGTTTAAAAGAAAACAATTTCCAATTCGTCTAAGCTTTGCCATGACTGTCAACAAAGCACAAGGACAAACATTGGAACATGTTGGTATATATCTTCCACAGCCAGTTTTTTCACATGGCCAACTGTATGTTGCCCTATCCAGAGCAAAAACAGCTTCTACTGTAAAAGTTCTCATTAAACCAGCCATAAACGAAACATCAGAAGATGCATGTACATCAAATGTTGTATACCAAGAAATTTTGACACTTGCCAATTCTGTTTAGCACCTATTATTGTTATAGGTAATTTGAATACCAATTTTTCATATATTTTATTTGTTGCTGTCTATACATATATCTCTACAATTTTCAGACATACACAATCATAATTTTTATTTACATCTCTAATCAATAAATGCTTCATTGTTCTTTCTATAGGTCTACCAAAATGCCTAGAGATTGTACAAAAATCAAAGATATAACAGAGCGCACATCAAATTGGACAGCCAAAATAATAGTGAATGAGAAAAGCATTCCTCATCAATCAAGGGCTGGCAACAAAGCATATCAAAACTTAGTATTTAGTGACTCTGAGGTAAATAAACAACTATATATGCCCTCTTTTGAATTTACTTTTTTTTTAATGATATTTAAATATTATTTGTTTATAGGTTTACTTGTTTTTTCAGTTTGGATTCATTAAACTCTACAATATATTACGTTACGTAATTGTTTTAGTAGGATAGACTATTGGTCATAAATAAGTAGCTACTCATCCAACGTGTGGCCCATAATTTAGACATTCTATATTGATTGCATTTTTTTATTTGGATTGATGAATCGAAACTGAAATTTTTTCTTATTTAAGTAAATGAATCGGGCTTAAAATTCTGTTTTGTTTGGATTCTCTACACCTCCATGTCCGCATAAGATGCATGTTTGATGCATGTTTGCCTTGTCATGCTTGCAAAATAAATATGTGGGCCTCACTTAAAGATGCATGTTGCCTTGTCATGCTTGAAAAAAAAAAAAAGGGCTTCATATCTCCTCTATTTCTATCTCTCTCCTTCGAGGTTAGATTCAATGCCTCTCTTCTCTTGATTGTTCATCTCTCCATGGCAACTATAAAGCTTTTTTTTTCCTCTCTTCTAAAGAGGATGAATACCATCTCTTTGGATTTTCTCCAAGTCACCCCAACATGTAACACAATTTTGCCTTTCTTCTCAGTTCTCAAAGTGCTTCCATCATTTCTTTTTTATTTTTTGTAATCTATGATGGAATTTGTAGTGTGGGTTTTTTTCCCTTTTTAATTTTTTTTCCTGCATGCTGTGAGAAAGAAAATGGTTTTTTTTTTCTTTCTAATAGAACGATGTTATAATACTAACAGCATCTAATATTTCCAGATTTCTCTTCTTGTCTCTCTCTCTTCATTGAAGCACTTTGTTTTTTTGTTTAATTGATTTTAATTTCTTCCAAATATTTTCCTTTTCCAACCTTTTGCTTTATAAAATTATCAGACAAGAAAACTCCAAGCCCACTATTTTTTTTTCGATTGGTGAATGGAAACTGAAATTTTTTTGTTATTTCAATAAGTCAATGGAGATTGAAATTCTCTTTTATTTCAATTGATGATTGCATACAGTCACAAAGCATACTATGACCTTTCTGTAATAAACTAAGTGAAACTACCAGAGCAACTTTAATTTCTTGTAAATTTTTTCCTTTTCCATGTTTTTGCTTTATAAAATTATTAGCAAAGAAAACTCCAAGATCACCATATATGGAATATTCATCTCCCGTGGATTAATTTAACAAAACTAGGATAAAAGACAACGTGATTTCTATATAAATTAGATAAAATAAAGTAATCCTATGAAAAATATATATTTAAATCCAGTGAAAACTAGATATTTACCCCCACAATCATAAAATTCACTCCTTTCATTTTTCATCATCATTTGTTTATTTATCATGATTTTGGTTTTTTTTAATGTATGTAGGGAACGAGGGTCCGAGCCACTATATTTGACACTGATATTGATTTACTTGAAAACACGTTAACTGTATTGAAAAGCTACTATGTGTCAAATATCTCTGTCCGTCCAAGCAACCCAAGATACAAATTTGAAAATACAAAATATCAGTGGTTCATAAATAGTCACTCTATCATTGAAGAAGTCCTGAAAGAAGATGAAGATATCAATAGCAACATTTACAATTTTACTCCACTGCCTAATATTCACAAGCAAAATTCAGAGGCAGAAATAGGTAAAAAATTTTATAGTACAATAATATTTATGAACTATCATCATCCAAGAAATGTAAATGAACATGCATAATTTTTATTCATTACAATCTTATTTTTCAGACATAATTGCTGTAGTTCTTGATATACTACCCCCAAAGAAAGTCAAATCAGAAACATTGCCACTTCAACAAATAGTTCTAGCAGACTCAGAGTATGTCATTTGCTTTTTTAATCATTTAAATCATTTACCTTCTTAATAACTTTCTCTATTTTCAATTACCATATACTGCCACTAATGCCTTTTTTTTTTATAATATTTAGTTTCACAACAATCAATTTGTCTATGTGGAACAACTTCATGGCAAAGGAGATTGAGACTCTATCAACAACGCTAGATAAAATGCCGATCATTCTTGTCACACGTACAAAGATCTCATATTATAATGGTATAAAAATAGTAAATCTATTTAGTATAGCTATGACAAATTAATGAATACATTAACATGGTTCTTTTCTTCTTTTTTTTTTTTTCTTCTCAGGTATAGTCGGTCTAAATACAAGACATTCCTCAACACTAATCATTAACCCTGACATACCAATTGCCACCACATTACACACTTGGTAATTACAGATCATTATTCAGACCAATTTTTCCTCTTTAATGAAACTATATAAAATTATTCTTATAAGATAGATTTTTTAATATCATAAATTATTTCTTGCTAGGTGTTTAAACCATGAGGCTAAGCTTATTGAACTACGAACAAATATGTCTCAAGCAAACATTCCAACTGCATCGGCAACAACAACTACAAACATCGAAGACATTCTGAATGCAAAAACATTAGTACTTTAATCAATCAACTTCATTTCTTTTCAAATCAACTTCATTTTCTCAATTCAACAATTGCTTAATAACGCAAAGTCTTCTCTTCAGAATGTTATACATCACATAAGAGCATCAATTTCAGTGGATAATCTGCAACAAAAGTTTTGGTACATGGGTTGTAGTGGATGCAAGAAGAAAACAACAGAAAAATATAACACTGAAATCTCTTGTTCATGTACCTACAAAGAAACCACAGCACAACCATGGTAAGACAATTTTTACATATAATATATATATATATATATATATGTAAATACTAATTAACTGATTCTTGAATTTCAGGTTTAGAGTTGTTGCAAATATTTATGACTCCACAGGATCAATTTCAGCAACATTATTTGGAAATGAAATCAAGAAACTTTCTTCATGCACGACAATTCAAATGATGAATTTTTCAGAGCAAGTATGCTTCTATCAAATTCACCTCATTACCAATACTTACATATCCAATTCCTATAAAATGCTGAACTTATCATTTTATTTTAATGTAGGGACAAATCAGTGAAATCAAAGACATTATCGACAAATTCAATCGACAAGAATACATATTTCAGCTGAAAGCCTATCAATACAACTCAGAAGTAAACTTCACGGTTGTGTCGATTGATGACGTTCCTAATGAAAGCCAAGCATAGACAATCTGTCAGAAACAATACTTTGTAAATATTAATTGTAAATATTAACTTCTACTATTAGTCACACTTCAACTATGTATCAAAATCATATAACGATGATAGTTCCTTTCTTTTGTCTCACTTCAAGCATGCAACTGCATCCAGTTGAATGATATCTTGAGAGTTTTTGAAAAAGATGCTATCTAGACAGTTTTGTTTTTCTCTGATTATTAGTCTTTTATTTCTGCTTCTCAGTCTTACAAATTGACACACTTTTCTATGTCAACAATGAATTATGACCTTCTGCATTCTTTTAAATCACATAATTCTTACTATATATGCCAATTGAACTTCAAACCATCATGAATCAAATTTATATTGATCATAAACCATCATAAATTCTTTTGGAGTGGCATCAAAACTGTAAATTACATCATGTCTTCTCTGCAAAACATCAAAAAATAGAGCTCATGTAGTTCCTTATTCATCTCTCACCACCCCAACCTAAGTGCTTCCTCTATCTCCTACCCGCAAGACACCATCATCCATCAACTATATGGATTGGAGCTTTCTACAATGATTTTCTAGAGATGAGCCTCCACTCTCTATTCAATTTGTGAGTTTTTCTTACTTTAATTTATCTATACCCAACATTTCAAATTCATAAATTTGCATGAGTATTGAGTCACAACAGAACACCAATTACACAGTAATTCATATTTTTATATGCATGTAAAAATATCCTTAACTAATCCAGCTAAAACTCTATTTGCAATGCAGCTACTTACAAAGAACTTAGACTTGCTTTGAGTGAAGTGGGAAGGCAAAAGATGGATATTGCTAAAAAGCATGAAGCAACAGTAACAGCCACTCTAAATGCTCTAAATGCACATCTTTTCTCTAGACATGTCTTCATGGGCACAAAGGTTAGTCCGCTTAATTTCTCCTTCGTTTTTCTCTACACCACAACGCCCTAAGAAAGGAAAACTAGATGCAACCTCTCCATTCTCTTAAACATGATTGCATATTAATTACATATTTTTTGCCATTGTCCTAATTCCCTTTCACTTATAAATGTGAATGATTTCGTGTTTTGCTAGATTACATTTGGGTTCCAATGCATTACCATTAAAAAAAAGGGAAAAAATGTCGCTTTGACTGAACACTTCTGCCTGTTACACATGTGGCATATTTGGTGAATCCCTTACACATGCTATAAACCTTTCGGTTTTTTTTGGGCTACTATGTGCTATAAACATTGTAAGACTCAATTGCAATGTTTATAGATGAAGCTTCTTTGAAACAATTTGGCAAACTTCTAAAATTGTTGATAAACTAAGTTTCACATCAGTATAGTGGCAATACTTAGTGTTTTATTTGGTCTTCTAATGACATTATTTTATGTCAATTTATGATATGTTGCTCAATACGATTTAAGAATAATGAACTATAGGTAGATCTTCCATAAAACAATTAATTCCTATGAATTCTAACAAATTTCATATTTCTTGTCATAGTTCTCAACAAATTATTGCAATATGCTTATTTCTCTTTCCTTTTGCATTTAGGTGTAGCATTGAAAATTACACTCTTCTAATTGTTTTCTGATGTGCCTTTTTAAATGATACGCCAAGTCATAAAGCAATGCAACCAAGGCATTATAACAATGAACAAGGCCAAGAATGCTATCTTTACCAACCCCCTTGAAATCACCCAATGCAATTGCAAACGGAAAGAAATGCAACAATCCTAAGGACCTTGATGAAGTTCTTGCTATACAATTTTGCAACACTAATTTCATAGCTTTGCAGCTTGGAAAATATGATCTACTAAATTGTAATATGTTCTACAATCTCTTTTCGCCACAGTAAAATATGAAACTCGGCTTGAAGATGGAACTGTTATCTCCAAATCTTATGGAATGGACTATACTATTAAACATGGTAAGTTTGCTGATTGATTAACTACGCACAAGTTCTTAATCAATTGTTTATAAATTTACTTATGTAAGAGTGGCCTTCCAATGAGGATTCTTTTGTCTTGCTTTCTCAAAGGCTATGAAAACAATGAAGA
Organism: Cinnamomum chago; assembly: GCA_038049695.1. NCBI lineage: Eukaryota > Viridiplantae > Streptophyta > Magnoliopsida > Laurales > Lauraceae > Cinnamomum > Cinnamomum chago. The sequence goes on from CP142461.1 coordinate 39,313,829, forward strand.
ACGCGGAGAAGCTGTTGATGGCTGTCAAACCTCAATGTAAGTGCATCCTTAGCAACTTTATTTTCTTTGGATGCCAATTATCATCATTGTAATACTTTAAATAAGAATCTTCATCTTTTAACAATGCTGGTATGTTACTTGTTCAAATGGATTTGGAACTTTCTTATTTTGACTTTCACTCTGCAATAAATGACATATTTCACATCTTCATGAATATATCTAAACATATCTTCTATAAATCTAGCTCCGACAACAGCAATTTTGATGATAGCGAATTTGAATTTGCAGAGTACATGCTTCTACAAACCTACAATCCACAAGTGATTCATAATAATATTGATAAAAAGGAAGCATGAAAAGGTACATTTTTTAAAACCATTAATAAAACTATCCACATTTTTTATTTCTATATGATTTGCAAAGTAAGAAAGGGAGGAAGAAAAGTACATAAGAAAATGAAATTGACAATTTAACATGCCTTAACATCTCACCTCAAACTTCTCATCCTAAAACTGCTACGTTGCCTCCGCTTATATATTGTAGTATTTGAATTTAAGTTGTTTATTTTAGTTGTTGCATTTCTTTGATAACAACAATATTATTTTATACTTAACCATGATTTATACAGCCTACTCGACCACATTCATTTCCCCGTTCATTTTTTGATTCCCTTTACAACTTCTTTTGTATTATTTCAATTTCTATTGGTCTTTTGTGAATTACCTCTATTATTTCTTCTTTTGCAGAGATTTTTGACGAAGTTTTGGAAATTGTGTCCTACATGACATTTTTTTCTCCTACGATTTCAATGGAGATGTGGAGCCTTTGGCCTTTGATGATCGATGCTTTGGCGGAATGGGCTATAGATTTCTTTGAAAGTAAGTTATCATTCAGTAGAATCTTTTTTACCTGTAAAGTACATTTGTCTTAGTTCTTATCATATGGAGTATATGTTGTATATTCTCCTCTTTTTTTTTAAATTAGACATTGATACCTTTTTGTAATTACTGAAGTGTCCATATTTTTAATTGATGCCAGCATGTTCAGAAAATTGATATCATAGTACAAATCATTCAAGGGGTTGAATTGAATCATTTCATCAATTTTTTTTCTTTTTTTGAAATCATAATATAAATCCTGCAACTTGCGATACAATTCATTGTATCGTCAATTTTTTTTCTTGTAAAAAAGAAAAAAAAATTGAAAATTTAAAAACTATATAATGAAATTAGTACTTCATAATCCACCATTTTTCATCACTAGAAACATCAATATGGTGTGAAAGACTGATTTGAAGAACATCATTAATGTATGCTAATATATCAGAAATGATGTGTGAATAGTAAAAAATATGATTAGGATATCAACAGTACTGGGCAAATAAAGGAGTTACAATGTTTTCTTTTTGTTCTTTTTAAGTCAAAATAAAAAACAAAATGAATATTATGAACATTACATGGTTACCTTAAGTTAAAGAATTGTTCATAATAAAAAAAATGGGAAAAAAAATATAAAAAAAGAATGTTGGACAAAACCCATGCATGCAGTCGAACACAACATTCTCTTGCCAATTCCTTATTTGTTAAAAGCCTCTTCAAAATCCCACAAATGATAAGAATTGTTTTTTATCACTAGATCATGCAACAAAATATCGGTTGAATCAGCCAAGACCGCTTTGCTTTTTGCAATTTATTGGTAGCGGATAAATTGCTAGATTTTGAAGTTCTTTTTGTCATTTCATATTTAATATGTATTCATTGCTCAACTAAAACTGGATGCAAGCCAATTGTCATATGATTGTCACCATCAATACTAGCCATCATACCATTTACATTTGATCAATATCATCTCCAAAGAAATTGCTAGATATTTGCACCTTCTTCATCATCAATTTAATGTTTCAGCCTAGCACAAGATGCAGCCCAATTACCAATTAATCTAAGAGCTTTAATAATTCAGCCAATCGGCAATAAACCACACAATTCCTTATAAGCATAACAAAATTAGCACTGCCCAAGATTAAATGCAGACTCCATCATCAATGTGACAAGGAAGAAAATTAACCCTTTGGCTCCAATTCACAATTTTCATTTCTAAGTTGCGCTATCACAACAAGTACTAGCACATAGATGTGGGTTTTAAATTAATAAAATCTAACAACCAAAATCTAACAAATCTAACAAATAGTTCAATAGTTTTCCCTCCAGCTTCTTCAAAGGCCTGACAAAGAAACACCCAAAAGTTCTTTTTGAACTTCCACCCAAGATATTACCCTTCGAGCCTTCATAGCCATTTCACTAATAGTAACTGACTTTTTAGTGAATATGTTACTGTTCCTTTCCAACCAAGTAGACTAACAAACTGCTGGGGTAAAACAATTTCAAAGAATGGCTCCACATGGATTAATATACCCAAATTTACAACTTTCTACTGCCTTCTAAAACATTCAAGACCAAACCAACTAACTCTAAGCAGCCCAAAACAGACTTTGTTTGGTTAATTCAAATCTCAATTTGATTTCTGTGGTCTTCTTACTGCATGATAAGTTCCAGCAAAGAAGTCTCTCGATTTGTTAATTTCTATGGTAATTTGTATGGCTCTCTACACGCAGGCCATGAAGCAACTGAAGCTCGCCTTTGTGATCTTTCCTTTCATCATAGAACAAATGAAAGGTTTTGTTTAATTGATTTTGCTTTCTATTTCTTAACTGTTTACCTATTGTGATTTTTTCTCCCCATTTAAACTGTGCAGGTCCTCCATCAGGATCGAATGGGAAATCAGATTCATTCATCTGAAGTAACAGTTTTTCTCTCGATGATCCAACAGGTATGAGTTTAATGCTCTGTTTTGATTTATTCTAGCATAGATAAAATTTCCATGAAAGCATGAATGAAAGAGGTTCTCAAAAAATTTCTTTATTTGTTACATGTATCAGCCATTTGATGAAATGGGTATGCACAAACTATTGCATGGGATGGGTAAGTAAATTTCTTTTATGAAAGAGGTTGTGATAGAATCCCATAATTTACATGACTTTGCTCAAATTTACATGAAAAGTGCTGTGAAATTTTATATTTCAAGATAGGTTGTGAATAATTTCTTAATTTACATGATGAAGGACTTGATATGTTTTGCAGTCCACGCCCAATTATTTATAATCTAATAATGTCAAACATATGTTCTTAGCCTTTTGCATAGTGTCTTTGTGATTACTGTCAAATTTTTGTTGGCCAGTTTGCTAGATGTTTAGTACATATTGGAATTAAATCAAACAAAATATCCCAAAAAAAAAATATTTTCAAATGCCAAGTATGCTTGGATGCACGTGCCTTGCACGTGCAGGGCATAACTAGTTCTTATAAAAGAGAGATAGATATATTTTTTTCACTCCACACATGCCGCATTGACAGAAATTCTATTGGCTGATGGAATTTTGCTTCTTGCAGATGCAGTGATAGCAGTCTACATCTCTGAAGTGATAGGAACTCATCCGTACATATAATTGAAGATAACGTGTGTAACTGTGTATTATGTGACAGGACAAACCAGACTCCGTAAGGGTACATCTATCGGCAGATGGTTTTTTGCAGAAGGAAGATGCACCAATTTCAAAATCTGTCAAGTCACATCAGATTAAATCAAGGCAAATGCTATGTAAGGCAGGGGTATTGGACGGAAAAAGGCAGGGCACGTACAGTGCTGTCTGGGCGTGGGTTGAGTGCACAGTGGTGCGATTGGACGGAATAAAGAAGATAAAATGGGGTGAGGGGGGTCTGCTTTAGTTTAACTACAGCAGACCCTGCTGTAGTGGTTTAACCCACAGCATCCAACGGCTGTGGGTTCATCCACACCATCCAATGATTGATATTTTTTAAATAAATTTTTGTTAAAAAAATATCTTATATTTTAAAACCTTTTCTCTCTCTTCAACTCACTTTAAAAAAACATTTTCTCTCTCTTCAATCTTTTCTCTCTCTACCCACTTCTGGCTCACACCCATCCCCACCATCCATCTAATTTCGCCGGCCATCAAATCTCCATCACACACATTAGGTCTCCATCACACATATTAGAAAATACTAGCCATTGGATGAACCCACAGTCGTTGGATGGTGGGTTAAACCCACTACAGCAGGGTCTGCTGTAGTTAAACTACAGCAGACCCCCCTCACCCAGATAAAATGGGCTACTAGAGTAGCAGACTAGCACTGTACCTGTGGTGGAGAGGTGTCATAGGAGAACTGGTGTACCAAAAGAATTGATTCTGTTTTAATTTTGATTGTTTTATATATTATATTTAGCCGAATACGGTTCCAAAATCCAATTGCATGGCAAGGAGATTAGAAGAAGGCACAGGGGCTGATACATACGGATATAAATGGACCCAATTCTTGGTTTATCTAGAGGTTATGATCCTTTAAAATGGAATGTGTGCTCTTATTTATGCCCGACAAGTAAACGGGTCTGGTTTCTAATTTATTTTTTAACCTGTGACCTAAAATGAGTCGGAATCCGATACTAACTTAGTTCGTACCCATGTGTCCGACATATTACCTTAAAAATTAGGCATATAATGTTTTACCTAGATCAGCACCCTTTCCATATACGTAACCAATTATGATTCTGGTTTCATCTTCTAATTAACGGTTGCGAAATCAAAAAATCGGTTTCGAATCGAGCCTCCGTCCGATTCTGAATCCATCTTCTCATTAACGATTTCGGTTCCGAATCCACCTTGAACTCAGATCAGAGCTGACCCGTTTACATCCCTATTGACACGACGATTCTTCCTTTCGAGGGGCACTACATTAGGAGAGTCACATGTAAAAATAAAAAAATAAAAAAATGCATATAGCTCTTTCATTTTTTATTTCCTTATGTAAATTATTATTTAATGTTAAATAAATAATATACATGTTATATTACCAAATAAGAAATTTTTATTTTCTATAAGAAATCCATAGCCGCACCAAACAACATATGCACCAATTCAATAAGGAAAATTTTTATTTTTTTGTTTAAATCTTTGTTTAAATATTTTTTTTGTGTACTTTATATTTTTTTGATTTTTTTTGTGTACTTCATTGATTCAATAAAATAATAAGGCCTCTCATACCCTACATAGGCCTCCCATGCCCTATGTAGGCAACTCATTATACCCTACATAGGCATCCAATACCCTGCATAGGCCTCTCATACCCTAAATAGGCCTCCCATGCCCTATGTAGGCAACTCATTATACCCTACATAGGCCTCCCATGCCCTATGTAGGCAACTCATTATACCCTACATAGGCCTCCCATACCGTACATAGGCCTCCCATGCCCTATGTAGGCAACTCATTATACCCTACATAGGCATCCAATACCCTACATAGGCCTCCCATGCCCTATGTAGGCAACTCATTATACCCTACATAGGCATCCAATACCCTACATAGGCCTCCCATGCCCTATGTAGGCAACTCATTATACCCTACATACACTATAAAAAAAGGACTTTTAGTCTCGCTTTTGAAACGAGCTTTTGTGTCGCTTTTACAATAAAGTGACACAGTATGGTCTGATGTGTCACTTTAGAGGATGAGTTAACGAGGAGGAGGTTTGTTAGGTCACTTTTCTATAACGCGACACACAAAATAAATTTATGATTTTTCCCACTAAACAAAAGTGACACAAGAAGTTTGATTGTTATTTTCTTTCATGAAATAGGAAAGAAAAGCGACACATAAATTTGGGCAAGTGATAATTTGGGTTCCCTCCATCGTAAGCATTTCATTCCCTCCCTCCAACCCTAATCGACTCCACTACGCATCTCACTGCAGAAAAAACCAGACCTACATCGTATTCGTTCCTCAAGAGACTTCCATACGCATCGGATCATGTATCCGTATGGAACTGGGAGCATCGCCAGGTGGGTATCTTCTTCTTTGAAATTGGTCTCTTTCTCTCTCTGATGCAACTTGATTGATCATTTGTGGGTTCTTGTTTGTAGGTGATTTATGAGCTGAAAGCTGGTGGTGTAGATGAGAGGCGTTTGGTTGGAGCAAAGCTGGAGAAGCTCGCCGAAGGCGAATCGGGTGAATTCTCTGGATTTTGTGATCTGGGTCATTTGGATTTCGAGGGATTGTGATGTGATTTCTCCAGGATTCACAAAATGCCCAATTTCCCCCTTTCTCTGCCTTGATTTTGCTGAGACCCAAACAAAAAAAAAATCCCTTTTTTTTTTCTTCTTCTTCACTCTCCCCCAATCGACGGGCATGGCAGCGGAGATTGACACCGTCTCTCTTCCTCTTTCTCTGCTAATCGACCGGTACAATAGCGGAGATCGACACCGTCATTTCCTTTCTCTCTCTCAATCAACAGGCTGGGCATTGGTATCCATCATTGCACTCAGAGATGGTGCTTTTCAGCTTGTTCTTGACGCAAACTCTGGGTTGGGGATAATTTTCGTTTGAGGTTCAACTTATGAGGTTCCATTGGTTATCACTTGCCTTGGCTGCAATGTTAGATTTGATCTGGGAGTTTGTTTCACAGTGATGGCAATTTGAATTGATGTCTTCATTTATTCATGATTTGGAATGAATTTATATTTATGGATGAATGTTGGTGCCATCGAGATTGCTGTTCTAAAGCAATGCAAACTTAAAATGTTTTTTTTTTTTTTTTGCATCACTGAAATGTCTTGTTCTTGATGATATTCAGTTTTACTTCGTGGAATTGTGGAAATTCTTTAAGCAGTTGTAATGTTGAGATACTGTCATATAGTGTTATTCATGGATTCAAGTGGTCCGGTTGTAATCTTCCAATTAGGAAAAGCAGAATGCATATATCCAATTAGAAAATGCAGAATGCATATAAGCAGGTGACCATTTACTGTAGTTATTGCTACACTCATAGGGTGCCTTCTTGCTTCAACCACAGACATTTCAAGTACTATATTTCTCATCTTTTTTTATGATTATCATATGATTTACAATTTGAATATTATCCCTAATTTATTTCTTTTCCAAAGAAATTCTATATTGAGTCTTACAATTTTCTGGTGCCTTAATGAGAATTTGAAACCTGTGCTTTCACCACTGATCTGATGATTTTATTTATGATTTCTAACAAACAGGATCTTTAAAGGCCATCTAACATCATCAATTCAACATATATATTTTTTGAAAAACTCATATATTTTTTGATAAACTCATACAGTTGGGTTACAACTTTAGTGCTAGAATGAGGTCTAGTTTAGCTGTTATGTAGTTTAAATGAAAGTATCATAATTCAGTTAGGTGTATGTTCTCTTTTCTCATTTCATGACTCATTTCTATATGAATTTTGAGTATTTTCCTTTTTTTCTAAATAATAAATATTTGTTTGCATTAGTCATGCATATGTAATCTTTACGAATTTTGATATATTATGAGCACACTAGTTTCTCTGTAGATTATTATGAATCTCTAGGAAGTTGAATCACCACGGATGAGAAGCCTCTTATTGCTTTCACCATGGATGGTTCACCAAGATTCTGATTCTTCTTCTTTTTCTTCTTGTACTTCTTGTTCTTGTTCTTCTTTTTGTCAATATGCATGTAGATGATAGGTTAGAACCTGAATAGAATATTGTCTTTTGTGGTAGCAATTCAGAAACAGAAATGGTGTTCTTCTTGGTGCAAATTTATGTCAATGGCTCTGAATCTTTTGTGTGTGTGTGTGTGTGTGTTTTGTATTACTTGTTTTATTTCGCAGGTGAGAAGGAAAATCGATCTCATTTATGGAGGAGGCAGTGTTGGTCTTATGGGCTTGGTTTCTGAGACTGTTTGTATGGGGGTTGTCTTGTTCTTGGGTATGAAAACAAACTTCTTCACTTTTCTTCCCCCCTTTTCCTTTGTTTTATTCATGTGGAGATTATTATTTTCCTTTGTTATTCATGAAAAGATTATTATGGTTTCTTTAAGAAGCAAGCAAACACAACCACTGGTTGTGATATGACAACAACAATATCCTTTACTGCTACATTTGTCAGATTTGTGATTTTTTTAAAAGTTCAATTTCTGCTCAAGGAAATTTGCTTCAAAATATGTTTGATGTCATATTGAAGTGAACTTTTAGTCACAAAAGGAGTCGAGTCTTCTGGGCAATCAGATTCTTATCTAGCTGAAGAAGATAGGAATTTGGATGGATGTGGAATGATTAACCCAAGTTCAAAACTGAATTTGTATTGGAAACAGAAACTCTGTAGATTATTAGCAAGCTTGTGGCCTTTCAAATTCTCCAATTCCAGTATTCTGAATGTTTTGATGTACTAGAGAATTTGGGAAACCTGCTGACGAGGGATTCTCTAAATTCCAACAAATAGGCCCTAAGTCTTCCAATAGAACTGTTTGTACAATAATCTATTACTCTCAGTGATGGATGTTTTTTTTAACATCATTGTTCTTCATACTAGCATATATCAAGGATCTATGTCATTTTCTTTGCTTATATTGTAAGTACTCATTAACATGATCGAGTAATGATGCAGTGCCAAAGAGTAAATGCAACATGTATTCCCGTACAGGAAAATCCTGCACAAACACCTTCTGGTATTCTGGTCATAATTCAACTTTGGAAGCTCCAAATCGCGCACCGTTCGATGCGTTGGAAAGTGGACTCGAAGACCTTTCCAATGGTATATGGCTTGGAAATTGAAACCTCACAATTTAATTCAGATTTTGAGCTGAACAGTGCCCATTTTCGTAGCTATACTCTGTTTTGAAAATTGTGTCTTTGGGAGGTGTAGTTTGGTGATAATTAATTGTTTTGAGAGTCTATAAACAGAAGGAGGTGATGACTATAAACACCATCAACAACATATTTTAGCCATCTCCAGGAGCCCTGCATGGCAGTCGTGCAGGATTCACCGTCTGTTGATTGTGGGAATTGAAAATCCTGCATAACGCTTGTGTAGGACTGGACCCCTGCAGGTGAAAAAACAGGGCTTTATTTATATAACCTTTGCAAATTGGGTTGAAATTCTTGAGTTTGTGCTTCTATGGCCTATAACGTTTTTGAGATGGCTAAAATATGTTGTTGATGGTGTTCAATGTATTTTCTAACTGGAAGTATTTTTAAACAAAACAGGATAGCAAAGAGAAACCAACTGTTCCACACTGTGCTAACCATATCATTCATAGTTTTTCTCTAACTGGTGCAAGTTTTGTTTGCATGAGTACTAGATTACAAATAGGTAAGTGGGTTTTTCCTTGTCCATTAAATCAAGTTTTCCATGACAGTTCTGGAAATAAAAGATGAGTGGTCTCCTTGACTTTAATTTGATTAAGTTGACTCAGCTTTGTACTTGATTGAGTTCTAAACCATCTGTATATTAAGTGATACGTATAGTTAACCTACAGCATAATTATGTGAACCAATAGTTTGATTTAGCTGGATTTTATCAGAATGATTATCTGCTTTCTTTGGAGGTTTTACTTGAACACTGAGCATATTGGTTTTTTTTTTTTGGCTTCATGATCAGAGGCTGCTCATGCAATGGTGGTAGCAATCATACTTGGACGATTCCATCTTCATCATCTTCTCTTACGCCTCCAACCTGCGAATCTATCTCCAAAAGATCCTGGTACGATTCCATCCCTCATCTCTCTCTTCTCTTTGCATCCATATACCTCTCTGCATCTCTCTCTATCACTCTCTATGTCTCTCCTCCTCAGGTCCGACGACCCACACATCCAGATGACATTTCTCTCCATCCCCCAATATCCCATTATGACCACCAATGTAATCTGCCTAACCCACTTTTACTCTCACACCCTCTTAGATCCCTCCCATTCTCTCCCTTCTCATCTCCCTCTCTTTGTATCTATCTCAGGGCAAGCGACCCTCACAAATATCTAAATCAACCCCGCTTCCCCCTTCTTTCAAAGCCCCTTTTCTTCTCACAAATCACATGACACATTTGTTTCACTTCTTTTTTTATGATTTGATTCTTATATAGTGTGTGCTACTATATTTTGATGGCCAATTAATCTCTTATGGCTTCTCTTCCTGTAATGTTTGTTTACGATTTGTATTGTTTTTTGAAAGTTTGTATTATATGATAGCCATGGCTCTCTTTATTTCAATAAAAGTGTGATTGATGAACACATGTTAACATTCAGCTGCTGGTGGATTTCTCATGTGAAAGTAATGAAAAAGTTTCTTTAATTATTCTATTTTGATTCTATCATTGTTTTGGTTATTTTGCTGTTTGAGACTTTTTTAAGTAATTGTTTGTGTTTGTTTGGATAAAAGTTCTTTCTTGTTGGTTGATATGAAAGAGTTTTTTCAGTTAAGCTGTATTCAATCTATTACTACTTTCAAATCACTGAAGTCAAGAATCTTATGCAATTGTGGGACCAATCAAATTAAAAAAAAAATAAAAAAAAAGCTCATCTATTCAACTCAGGTGAGGCAGCTAGCATCATTTGATTTTTGTTTAATATGTTGACTTTGAGGTCAAATTTTAAAATCATTTGCAAGACGCATATTTACTGAATTTGTTAAAGAAGCCACATAACATGTCACGAAAAGTTGGACTACGGTAATGAAATGAAGTTATTTAGTTTATACTGTAAGGTGCATTCTGTTGTGAGCTTATTTAGTCTACTATTTTTGTAAGTTGCATTATGTTGTGATGTAATCACATGGAGATAATAGACTGAATTTAAAGTTGTCGTTCGTATGAACTAAGGAAGGTAATGGGTGCAAATTGCAGATAGACAGGGCCTTTTGAAAGCAATGACTTATTTTTGTTCTTCTTTTCCTTTTTTTTTTTTTTAAAAGAATTAAACCTTTACTTATTGGAGTTTTATTTTTTCATTGCAAGTAGTAGTCCTATAACCATCACCATTAGTAGTTAATGGGTTATGATCATGTCAAAGTAAGGTGGAGGAAGCAATCGGGATTTCCTGTATGATCTAAGTCATGATATTTATGATATTTATAGCAAAATCAATGTTCAGAAATAAGAAGGTTATGCTGTGTTTTCTCCTTTTGTTTATTTTGTACACATAGATCTATGAGTTTATGCCATCATTGTAAATCCAAGATAGAATAATAGAAACTTTTTCATTGCATTAATCTCTCAATCTTTTTATAATGTTAATATATATTTCCCACTTCTGATGCAGGAGGTTAATGAGGAGGGAAGCAAACATCAAAGCATTTGAATTGGAAGCTAATAAGTGTTGAATTGCTGCATCAACTTCATGTTGCCCTTCATCCTTTTTTATCAATTTGGGCCATGCAATGTACAGAGGCAGTATTTGTCCAGATCCAGTTCTTTTGAGTACAGATCCATATCTTGGAGCCATTTTTTCCGTTTTTTCCTTCTTGCAGAAGTATTCCTGACACACAGAACCACGACTCTTTTTTTTTTTTTTTTTTTTGAGGATGGTCATCATAGGTGGACTGAGAAACCGTTGCGGAAACAAGGTTAATATAAATAGTTTGGATTATGGATGGATTCAAATTGGCTATGTTTTGAATAGTTTGTTTGATTTAGTGTGTGGACGAGCAAGTACGTTCCTTAATGTGAATGGTGATTAATTTTCAATTAATGAAATGGTTCTTATTGAATGTTGCTATTTATATTTTTTTGCATCTTTTGTAAGGCGGGTTTAGTGATTTGAAAGTGTATCCATACTGCAGCATGTTATTAGTAATGTATATATTGCATTTTTATTTTTTAAAAAATGGATGGTATCTCGCTTCTATGGAAACTGTCACAACTGATGACTACTTGTGTCACTTTTGGTCCGAAAACAACATATTGATTATCTTTCTTGTGACGCTTTTAAGTTATTTCAGTGTCACTTTTGGATTTAAAGTGACACAAGTAACAATTTTTTGTGTCACTTTGATAATAGAAACTGACACAACAAATGTATTTCTTGAGACGCTTTTACGAACTTTTAGTGACGCTGGCAGATAAGACGCTTGCATAGTAATCAAAAAAGCGACACAAACCACTTTTAAAGACACTTTAAAAGTGACTCATTAAGACATTTTTTTTTGTAGTGATAGGCATCCCATGCCCTATGTGGGCAACTCATTATACCCTATATAGGCATCCAATACCCTACATAAGCCTCCCATGCCCTATGTAGGCAACTCATTATACCCTACATAGGCCTCCCATACCCTACATAGGCCTCCCATGCCCTATGTATTATACCCTACATAGGCATCCAATACCCTACATAGGCCTCCCATGCCCTATGTAGGCAACTCATTATACCCTACATAGGCATCCAATACCCTACATAGGCCTCCCATGCCCTATGTAGGCAACTCATTATACCCTACATAGGCCTCTCATACCCTACATAGGCCTCTCATACCCTACATAGGTCTCCCATACCCTATGTAGGCAAATCATGCCCTACATAGGCCTCTCATACCCTACATAGGCTTCCCATGCCCTATGTAGGCAACCCATGCCCTATGTAGGCATTCCATACTCTATATAAACATCACATGGGATGTTCTCCTCTTCTCATGGAAAGCAACTCTCTAGCCTCTCTTCACTCCATCCTCTCCATTCTCCTCCTCATTATGTTCCTCAAGGAGGTTTAGTCCTAAAGCCACACTACTCTCTTAGGATTTCTCATCTAGAAGAGGTTTTCCCATCCTAACATGTATTTCTCTATCATTTTTATTTTCCATCTTATGTAAATGAATCTACATGTTAGTTAAAGTTATTTTTTTTTAATATTCTTCTTCTTATGGTTTATGCTTGATGGTTTATTTATGTTGCTTATGTTTATGCTTGGATTGACAACCCAAGTTTATGATGGCATTAACCTTTTTTGTAGTAGCCTATCTTGATCACATACTTTATAAATACTACTTCTTTAGACGGGATTTTTCCAAAAAATATTTATTCTCTTCTCAACTTCTCTAATCTACATTTCTGGTTTTCTCAGTTCTCTTATCTCTTCGGATACTATTCGGTATTATGGACCAACGTATTAACTTATGGGGCAAAGATTTACGCTTGTCAAGTTATTCGACTGAGGTAATTTTTTGTTTAATATAATATTAATTAATTGTTGACTAAATACGCACTAATTATGCTAGTTAATATGAAACAGGATGATCAATGCGAAGTGATTGCAGTAGCATCAGAAAACATTCAAGTTCAAACTGATTATACGGAGCAGTTTACAACTAATATGGTATAATTAGATTTTTTATTTCTTAGTCATTTAAATCTGAATAAACACTAATTACTTTTTTCATTCTTAGGTATTTAAATGTCGCGAAGAATTAATTCAATGGGCACGAGCAATTGGGCGTGCAGTTGGATTTGTTTTGACGATTGCAAGTTCGAATCAAGGTGAATTTGGTCAGAAGCCTTACTTACTTATGCAATGTGAGCGAAGTGGACATTACCGGTTGATAAAGATTTCGTCGAAGAAGACTAGTACTAGAAAATGCAATTGTCCATTTCGTTTGAAAGGCATTAAATTGGAAGGCGGGAATGATTGGGTATCAATGGTCGTTTGCGGGATCCATAATCACCCTGTTGCGTATTACATGGAAGGTCATTCATACGCTGGTAGATTATCAGAGGATGAAACAGGCATTATGATTGATTTGTCCAAAAATTTAGTGAAGCCACGTGACATACTATCCACATTGAAGGCGAGAGATCCACTCAATATGTCAACTATTAAAACCATTTACAATGCTCGTCAAAAACATCGAGTGGCAGAAACTGCAGGGAGGTCTCAGATGCAACAATTAATGTCTAATCTCAGTAAGCATGATTACATTTCGTGGCATAGAAGTCATGGTGAGTCAAACGAGCTTCAAGATTTATTTTTTGCTCATCCTTGTTCACTTGATTGTTACGTGCTTTTCCTCACATACTTCTTATGGACACAACATACAAGACTAACAGGTTCAACATGCCACTTTTTGAAATAGTCGGTGTTACATCAACAGAGTTGACTTTTTCTGTTGCATTTGTATTCATCCAGTTCGAGAAAGAGGACAATTTTGCATGGGCATTAAGCTGTTTGCGTTCTACTATGGACGGGTGTTCATTACGACGAGTGGTGTTGACTGACAGAGATTTAGCATTAATGAATGTTGTGGATCGCGTTTTCCCCGAGTCAACCGCTTTCCTGTGCAAATGGCATATTGGGAGGAATGTATTAACAAATTGTAAGAAGCTATTCGAAGAAAAGCATGCATGGGAGAGTTTCTACTCAAAGTGGTGTTATCTAGTTGACTCTGATACCACCGAAGAGTATTCCAAGAGGTTGCTGACTATTGAGCAATCATTTTGCAGATATCCTAAAGCACTCAATTATATCAAAACGATATGGCTGAATAAATATAAGGAGAAATTTGTGCAGGCCTGGACCAACAGATCAATACATTGCGGTAACAGGATGACGAATCGAGCTAAAAGTCAACATGCAAGGTTGAAAAGGCATTTATGTAATTCAATGGGCAATTTTGAGTCCGTGTGGTCACATGTTCATAATCTATTGGAGGCGCAATTCACATCCATTAAAGCATCGTTGGAACGAAGTGTCAATCTTGTGCGCCATGATTTCAGGCACTCGTTGTACAACGAACTGAGAGGTTTTGCTTCTTGTGCTGCAATGTATCACATTTTAGAAGAAGCAAAACGTTCTCATATTGTTAGGGATGATCTTGAAACTTGTGGTTGTCAAATCCGATTAAGTCACGGTTTACCATGTGCACATGAAATCTATACATATATCTCAGAGGGTCGTCCAATTCCACTATCTTCTATTGATTTGTTCTGGAGGAAGCTGGACTTCATGCCTACCACTAGAGTAGAGAATGATGATTTAAGCTGCAATGTTGAGTTAGAATTGTTCGCCGACCAATTCAAAAAAAAGCCTCGGTCAGGTAAACTTCGGTGGTTGCAAAAATTACGTGAAATTATTAATCCTTCAACCACTTTACTTGCAGAGGCAGAGGTGAAGAAGCATACTCGTGGACGACCTACTTCAAAGAAAAAAGATATTACATCGACTCGAAGAGATCCATCAGGATTTGAATATGTTGAGGGAAATCATTCATTTTTTGTACCGGGCAAGCATAGTTTTGCATCATCTTATGTTCCCCCAGTGCCACAACCTCAAAGATTTTCTACTGCTATGCAGCTGGAGTTTGGTCAACATAAGAGCAGTGACCAGCATAGTTACGTGGACCAGTTGCATACTGATTTGCATCCAGAGTTTGGCTCATGTAGTTACGTTGACCAATTTTCTACTGATTTCTATTCAGAGTATGGCTCACATAGTTACGTCTACCAGTTTCCACCTCATTTGCATCCGTATATTACATCCGTGACCGATGTCATTGCTGATGGGAATTGCGGGTTTCGTAGTGTCGCTATGGCTTTACGTATGGATGAAGGTCAAAATGCATGGGCTATTGTAAGGTATGGTATGCTAACCGAGCTGAACAACAATATTGATGAGTATGCATCCTTGTATGGAAGTTACGAAAGGCTTTTGCACATAAGAGAAGCGCTGACATTTTTTGAGACAGATAAGCCTGCACCATTGCTTCATTGGATGAATATGCCGGACATGGGTCACTTGATTGCGTCATGGTATAATGTGGTTTTCATTTTGATTAGTGAATCACAGGGCATGACGTTTCTTCCTCTACGGTCTGCACCACCACCACCACACGAACAACGTGTAATTTGCATTGGACATGTCAATCAGAACCACTTTGTGGAGGTATCCTTGGTTCACAATCCTCCAATGCCCCCTATCATGATCCAATGTGGTGCATACAAACACCAATGTGCAACACAATGGACTTTAATTTAGGAACAAAACTTTGAAGACTACAAGCGGATATGGAATCCATCTACTGTAACCCAACATACTGTGCATTTGGATTCTGATTAGTATTGTTTGAAGACTATTTTGTTGTTGATTCTAATTAGTATTGTTCGAAGTCAATCTAGACCATCCATTCTATGTTTTTCTGTTCTCTATTTTTTTTTTTTTTAGTAATTTTTCCTTTTTCGTTATAAGGGGCCGGACCAAACAGAGAAAGACACATAAGGGGGCGGAGGAAAGAGAAAATCTTGGGAACCCTCCGATAGCAAAAAAAAAAAAGAAGCAATGGCCAGGCAGTTTGTGGGGCCCATCCGGAGGGATTAGTCCAGCCCAAGGGTTAGGAACCCTCCGATAGTGAGAAAAAGCAAAATAAGCAATGGCCAAGTAGTTTGTGGGGCCCATCACATAAATCACGGAAGTTGGGCCCACACAAGCTTTCCATCTCCATCACGTAAATCACGGAAGCCTAGTATCCTCGAATCATTTCGCATATGCAAGCCTAGTAAAGTTCTAATCCTTCAGCTGCTGAAAAAAAAAAAAAAAAAAAACATAGGAAGGTTGTCTTTTTGCTGTTTTCATTTTCATTTTAACGTGATTTCGGCCCATTTAATTAAATAGACCAAACTGAATTGGACTTTTCATCACTTTTATGGGCATTAGAGCATTAAATAAATTAAACTACATTCATTTCTTATACAAGTCTCGGGCCGGGCTATGAGTTTTCCATTACTTAATCACAACCTGGCCCAATTAATAGTCGGACCCTAATTACATATCCAAGCCCGGCACAAAGCGGGCTAGACCCCGCACTCGAGGGTGGGACGGGGGTGTTTGGGGTTTTCCCCGCCCCTATAGCTGGGGACTAGGTACCCCAAAAAGAAAGAAAAAAAAAACTACTTCTAAATGCCTTGTGGATCTGTCTGATGAATGGATCTATATACTCCACTAAGTGCCTTTTACATTTTTTTTCCCCAAAGCATATGGATCATTGTTATCAGTAATTTTTGTGAGAAGATCACAACAGTCCATCTTCAGCAAAAATAAAAAAAATTAAAAAAGACAAAGGATATGGCCATGCAATTCTAAAAAAAACTGCCCAAGAGTGGCCCATCCGCAGCGGGTCCATCATGCCCGTTTGAATCACTAAGCCTTGTGTTGTGCCCCACCATCAACGATTCCCTGTTTATCGAACCCGGAGTGTGACAGCTGTGATGGATGATGTTGGCACAATGCACCGCCCACCCTCAGTACGGATGATTTCCTATTACTTTATAGATGAGATGTCCTATCACTGCATCTGCAAAATGTCCTATCACTGCATCTGTAAGAAGCAAAAACCCATCTCTGCATCTGCAAAATGTCCTATCACTCATCTGCAAGAAGCAATAACCCATCTGCCAATAGAATTTCCCTTACTGAATTGTGCCGTTGTGGACAGTGTGGTGGGGAATTGGGCCCAAGCGTCCGTGATTTATGTGTATTAATGCTTTTGGAAGGGAAGGGGCCCCAAGCGTCCTTTGAAGTTACAACAGCCGTATATTTCTTTATTTTAGACGGTGGATTAGGAGAATTTAAGGAGCCAGGAGCTTTGATGGATGGTATAGAAGGAGGACTCCCTACGTTTAATGCTATTACCAGGAGAGGCCCATTCCTTTTCAAATTTCTTCTGGACTTTCACACGCGAGGGTCTTCGAAATAGGCTTCCCGTGCAAATGGAGATGGAAAGCTTGTGTGGGCCCAACTTCCGTGATTTATGTGATGGGCCCCACAAACTACCTGGCCATTGCTTTTTTTTTCTCACTATCGGAGGGTTCCCAACCCTTGGGCTGGACTAATCCCTCCGGATGGGCCCCACAAACTGCCTGGCTATTGTTTTTTTTTTTTTTTTGCTACGGAGGGTTCCCAAGATTTTCTCTTTCCTCTGCCCCTACATCCGCCCCCTTATGTGTCTTTCTCTGTTTGGTCCGCCCCCTTATAACGAAAAAGGAAAAATTACTAAATCAAACACAATCAAAATTACTAAGTAAAAAAAAAAAAAACAAAGAATAGAAAAACATAGAATGAATGGTCTAGATTGGATTCGAACAATATTAATTAGAATCAACAACAAAATAGTCTTCAAACAATACTAATCAGAATCCAAATGTACAGTAGGTTAGGTTACAGTAGATGGATTCCATATCCGCTTGTAGTCTTCAAAGTTTTGTTCATAAATTAAAGCCCATTGTGCTGCACATTGGTGTTTGTATGCACCCCATTGGATCATGATAGGGGGCATTGGAGGATTGGGAACCAATGATACCTTCACAAAGTGGTTCTGATTGACATGTCCAATGCAAAGTACATGTTGTTCGTGTGGTGGTGGTGGTGCAGACCATAGAGGAAGAAACGTCATGCTCTGTGATTCACTAATCAAAATGAAAACCACATTATACCATGACGTAATCAAGTGACCCATGTCCGGCATACTCATCCAATGAAGCAATGGTGCAGGCTTCTCTGTCTCAAAAAATGTCAGCGCTTCTCTTATGTGCGAAAGCCTTTCGTAACTTCCATATAAGGATGCATACTCATCAACATTGTTGTTCAGCTCAGTTAGCATACCATACCTTACAATAGCCCATGCATTTTGACCTTCATCCATACGTAAAGCCATAACGACGCTACGAAACCCGCAATTCCCATCAGCAATGACATCGGTCACAGATGTAATATACAGATGCAAATGAGGTGGAAACTGGTGGACGTAACTATGTGAGCCATACTCTGAATAGAAATCAGTAGAAAATTGGTCAACGTAATTACATGAGCCAAACTCTGGATGCAAATCCGTATGCAACTGGTCCACGTAACTATGCTAGTCACTGCTCTTATGTTGACCAAACTCCAGCTGCATATCAGTAGAAAATGTTCGAGGTTGTGGCGCTGGGGGAACATAAGATGATGCAAAACTATGCCTGCCCGGTACAAAAAATGAATGATTTGCCTCAGCATATTCAAATCCTGATGGATCTCTTCGAGTCGATGTAATATCTTTTTTCTTTGAAGTAGGTCTTCCACGAGTATGCTTCTTCACCTTTGGCTCTGCAAGTAAAGTGGTTGAAGGATTAATAATTTCACGTAATTTTTACAACCATCGAAGTTTACCTGACTGAGGCTTTTTCTTGAATTGGTCGGCGAACAATTCTAACTCAACATTGCAGCTTAAATCATCATTCTCTACTCTAGTGGTAGGCATGAAGTCCAGCTTCCTCCAGAACAAATCAATAGAAGATGGTGGAACTGGACGACCCTCCGAGATATATGTATAGATTTCATGTGCACATGGCAAACCGTGACTTAATCGGATTTGACAACCACAAGTTTCAAGATCATCCCTAACAATATGAGAACATTTTGCTTCTTCTAAAATGTGATACATTGCAGCACAAGAAGCAAAACCTCTCAGTTCGTTGTACAACGAGTGCCTGAAATCATGGCGCACAAGATTGACACTTCATTCCAACGATGCTTTAATGGATGTGAATTGCGCCTCCAATAGATTATGAACATGTGACCACACGGACTCAAAATTGCCCATTGAATTACATAAATGCCTTTTCAACCTTGCATGTTGACTTTCAGCTCGATTCGTCGTCCTGTTACCGCAATGCATTGATCTGTTAGTCCAGGCTTGCACAAATTTCTCCTTATATATATTCAGCCATATCGTTTTGATGTAATTGAGTGCTTTAGGATATCTGCGAAATGATTGCTCAATAGTCATCAACCTCTTGGAATACTCTTCGGTGGTATCAGAGTCCACTAGTTAACACCACGGAGTAGAAACTCTCCCATGCATGCTTTTCTTCGAAGAGCTTCTTACAATTTGTTAATACATTCCTCCCAATATGCCATTTGCACAGCAAAGCGGTTGACTCGGGGAAAACACAATCCACAGCATTCATTAATGCTAAATCTCTATCAGTCAACACCACTTGTGGTAATGAACACCCGTCCATAGTAGAACGCAAACAACTTAATGCCCATGCAGAATTCTCCTCTTTCTCGAACTGGATGAATACAAATGCAACAAAAAAAGTCAACTCTGTTGATGTAACACCGACTATTTCAAAAAGTGGCATGTTGAACCTGTTAGTCTTGTATGTTGTGTCCATAAGAAGTATGTGAGGAAAATCACGTAACAAATCAAGTGAACAAGGATGAGCAAAAAATAAATCTTGAAGCTCGTTTGACTCACCATGACTTCTATGCCACGAAATGTAATCATGCTTACTGAGATTAAACATTAATTGTTGCATCTGAGACCTCCCTGCAGTTTCTGCCACTCGATGTTTTAGACGAGCATTGTAAATGGTTTTAATGGTTGACATATTGAGTGGATCTCTCGCCTTCAATGTGGATGGTATGTCACGTGGCTTCACTAAATTTTTGGAAAAATCAATCATAATGCCTGTTTCATCCTCTGATAATCTGCTAGCGTACGAATGACCTTCCATGTAATACGCAGCAGGGTGATTATGGATCCCGCAAACGACCATTGATACCCAATCATTCCCGACTTCCAATTCAATGCCTTTCAAACGAAATGGACAATTGCATTTTCTAGTACCAGTCTTCTTCGACGAAATCTTTATCGACCGGTAATGTCCACTTCACTCACATTGCATAAGCAAGTAAGGCTTCTGACCAAATTCACCTTGATTCGAACTTGCAATTGTCAAAACACATCCAACTGCACGCCCAACTGCTCGTGCCCATTGAATTAATTCTTCGCGACATTTAAATACCTAGGAATGAAAAAAGTAATTAGTATTTATTCAGATTTAAATGACTAAGAAATAAAAAATTTAATTATACCATTTTAGTTGTAAACTGCTGCGTATAATCAGTTTGAACTTGAATATTTTCTGATGCTACTGCAATCACTTCGCATTGATCATCCTGTTTCATATTAACTAGCATAATTAGTGCGTATTTAGTCAACAATTAATTAATATTATATTAAACAAAAATTTACCTCAGTTGAATAACTTGACAAGCGTAAATCTTTGCCCCATAACTTAATACGTTCGTCCATAATACCGAATAGTATCCGAAGAGATAAGAGAACTGAGAAAACCAGAAATGTAGATTAGAGAAGTTGAGAAGAGAATAAATAATTTTTGGGAAAATCTAGTCTAAAGAAGTAGTATTTATAAAGTATGTGATCAAGATAGGCTACTACAAAAAAGGTTAATGCCATCATAAACTTGGGTTGTCAATCCAAGCATAAACATAAGCAACATAAATAAACCATAAGAAGAAGAATATTAAAAAAAAATAACTTTAACTAACATGTAGATTCATTTATATAAAATGGAAAATAAAAATGATAGAGAAATACATGTTAGGATGAGAAAACCTCTTCTAAATGAGAAATCCCACGAGAGTAGTGTGGCTTTAGGACTAAGCCTCCTTGAGGAACATAATGAGGAGAAGGAGAATGGAGAGGATCGAGTGAAGAGAGGCTAGAGAGTTGCTTTCCATGAGAAGAGGAGAACATCCCATGTGATGCTTATATAGAGCATGGAATGCCTACATAGGGCATGGGTTGCCTACATAGGGCATGGAAAGCCTATGCAGGGTATGAGAGGCCTATGTAGGGCATGGGTTGCCTACATAGGGCATGGGAGACCTATGTAGGGTATGGGAGGCCTATGTAGGGTATGAGAGGCCTATGTAGGGTATGGAAGGCCTGTGTAGGGTATAATAAGTTGCCTACATATGGCATGGGAGGCCTATGTAGGGTATTGGATGCCTACGTAGGGTATAATGAGTTGCCTACATAGGGCATGAGAGGCCTATGTAGGGTATGGGATGCCTATGTAGGGTATAATGAGTTGCCTAAATAGGGCATGGGAGGCCTATGTAGGGTATGGGAGGCCTATGTAGGGTATTGGATGCCTATGTAGGGTATAATGAGTTGCCTACATAGGGCATGGGAGGCCTATGTAGGGTATGGGAGGCGTTATTATTTTATTAAATCAATGAAGTACACAAAAAAATCAAAAAAATATAAAGTACAAAAAAAAATTTAAACAAAGAATTTAAACAAAAAAAATTAAAAGTTTCCTCATTGAATTGGTGCATATGTTGTTTGGTGCGGCTATGGATTTCTTATAGAAAATCAAAATTTCTTATTTGGTAATATAACATGTATATTATTTATTTAACATTAAATAATAATTTATATAAGGAAATAAAAAATGAAAGAGCTATATGCATTTTTTTATTTTTTTATTTTTACATGTGACTCTCCTAATGTAGTGCCCCTCGAAAGGAAGAATCCTCGTGTAAATAGGGATGTAAACGGGTCAGCTCTGATCCGAGTTCAAGGTGGATTCGGAACCAAATTCGTTAATGAGAAGATGGATTCAGAATCGGACGGAGGCTCGATTCGAAACCGATTTTCTGATTTCGCAACCGTTAATTAGAAGATGAAACCAGAATCATAATCGGTTACGTATATGGAAAGGGTACTAATCTAGGTAAAAAATGATATGCCTAATTTTTAAGGTAATATTTTAAAGGATCATAACCTCTAGATAAACCAAGAATTGGGTCCATTTATATCCGTATGTGTCAGCCCCTGTGACTTCTTCTAATCTCCTTGCCATGCAATTGGATTTTGGAACCGTATTCGGGTAAATATAATATATAAAACAATCAAAATCAAAACAGAATCAATTCTTTTGGTACACCAGTTCTCCTATGACACCTCTCCACCACACGTACAGTGCTAGTCTGCTACTCTAGTAGCCCATTTTATCTTCTTTATTCCGTCCAATCGCACCACTGTCGCACTCAACCCACGCCCCTGCCTCACAGAGCATCTGCCTTGCTTTAATCTCATGTGATTTGACAGATTTTTGGAAAAAAGGTGCATCTTCATTTAGCAAAAAACCATCTGCCTAATGAAATGCAAGTTGTGGGGCCCACCCTTATTATGTAATAGATCTCTATCTCTATCTATCTACTCTTATAAAAGAGAGAAAGATGATGTATTTTTTCAACTACACACATGCCCAATAAAATGTAAGTTGTGGGGCTCACGCTTATATATATTTATTATGTATATGCATTTTATATATGGATAAAGATAGGACATAATGGGAATTTACCAATTTCTACTCTTATAAAATCTTCTACTCTTATAAGAAAGAGAAAGATGATCTACTTTTTTCACTACACACATAGCCAATGAAATGTAAGTTGCGGGGCCCACCCTTATATATATTTATTATGTATATGTATTTTATATATGGATAAAAATGGGGATATAATGAAAATTCTCCAATTTGTCTAAAATAAACTCTGGGTCAGGCTTTGATTTAGAGGGGTTTTAAGGATCTGGATCAAGATGATCCAGCAGACTACAGTTTAGGAATTAAAAATATTTACCCAACGGTACCATAATCTCAAAAATCTAAAATTACGAAAAAGCCCCCTAAATTCTTTGGAAAATTACTAACTACCCCTATACTATACCCAAATGAACCTGGATCTAGACCAAACTTGGCACACACAATCCTAATAATTTAACCCAAATGAACCCGGATCCAGACCAAACTTGGCACACACGATCCTAATAATTTTTATAATCTCTTATATTGAGTAGATACTAATCTTTTAAACGTAATAAAATTTCGTTTTAATACACTCCAATAAATCGAGTAATTTTTTACGATTTTTTTTTTTTTTTTTTTAAGGTGGTGGAGAAAAGAAAATGAAAATGTAGATAAGATTGGAATCTATCTCAAATATTGTTTTTTTCCGTCTTCTTTTTTCAATTTTCTTTTAACATTATTCTTATTCAGATACTACAAGATTTTCAATGCAGGAAATTTTGTGGGTATGAGATTTTTCCTCTATGAGTAATTGTGTAAGGAAGAATATGATAATTTAACAGATTCTTCATTAACTCTTAGCTTCTTTTGGAATGAATGGAGTTTTCATACATGTAAGTGAGAATTGTCTGCTGAAATTATTATTGTTTGATTATGTCTTTTCTTCAATTTCTTTTAATGTTGCAATAAAATCTTCATTTTAAGAAAAATGGGTGCAACCAGAGTTAAGAAAATGATGATGAAGAGTTGGTTTTTTCTTTCTCATTCCTGTTTGGCCCAAAGTTAGGCCCATTGATAGCCTTCGTGCTCTGATAATTTTAATTATATGTCTGTTTTATTTCTTAAATCTTAACTACAGGCTTCCAAATTGTGCATGTTTCGTGTTTCCTTATGATAGAACTTTGTATTTAGTTGTCACTCTAAGTAGAAAATGAAAATGTGGATAAGATTGGAATCTATCTCAAATGTTGTTTTTTTCCCTCTTCTTTTTTCAATTTTCTTTTAACATTATTGTTATTCAGATACTACAAGATTTTCAATGTAGGGAATTTTGTGGGTATGAGGTTTTTCCTCTGTGAGTTATTGTGTAAGGAAGAACATGATATTTTAACAGATTCTTCATTAACTCTTAGCTTCTTTTGGAATGAATGGAGTTTTCATACATGTAAGTGAGCACTATCTACTGAAATTATTATTGCTTGATTACGTCTTTTTTTCAATTTTTTTTAATGCTGCAATGAAATCTTCATTTTAAGAAAAATGGGTGCAACCAGAGTTAAAAAAATGATGATGAAGAGTTGGTTTTTTCTTTCTCATTCCTGTTCGGCCCAAAGTTAGGCCCATTGATAGCCTTCGTGCTCTAATAATTTTAATTATATGTCTGTCTTATTTCTTGAATCTTAATTGCAGGCTTCCAAATTGTGCGTGTTTCATGTTTCTTTATGGTAGAACTTTGTATTTAGTTCTCACTCTATGTTTGGAATATGTTTGTATTTATACTTACAATTTTGTGGGCACTTTAAATACTTCGCCATCTGTTTAAAAGTCGCAACAAAAGGTATTAACTATCTTGCTACTTTTGTTATTATTGTTGGTGGCCAATTGGTGGTTGTGTTATAATTCAAATACCAAATTGACCACACATGAGAGAAATAACATTCTTTGTTTTTTTTTTTTACCTGAAACAATGCTAATTGTGCAAATAGTTTCTATTTATTTTACTTTTTTACTTTTTGGTTGAACTAAAAGATACTTAGTGGTATTTGTGTTTGAAATTTGAGAGTTAAGAACATCAAAGGGCTCCGAG
Organism: Cinnamomum chago; assembly: GCA_038049695.1. Classification (NCBI taxonomy): domain Eukaryota; kingdom Viridiplantae; phylum Streptophyta; class Magnoliopsida; order Laurales; family Lauraceae; genus Cinnamomum; species Cinnamomum chago. Next base: position 39,338,897 of record CP142461.1, read on the forward strand.
AGGTTTCCAGAAGATATGAGATTATTTTCTTTGCAAAGATGTAACCCTTTGTTATTATTTTTTAAATATTAACCCTTTAATCTTTTGTACACTAACCTTAAATATTTGTAATTTGATGTTCCTTCAGTTGTATATTATTTATTATGGCCTTTGAAAAAGGTATAGTGACCTCAAAAACTTATAAGCACATCCCATATATACAGCTACTTCTTTACATTAATATTGCTTTATGTTTAGGTTTTCTTTTTCTTTTTTAGAAAAAAGCAGCAACTAACAAAATATCATAAATAAGAAAGTGAAATGTACTCTCTTTTAATGTAAGTTACCATTAAAAAAATTTAATATTCTTTTCCATTTTCCTTCATGTGTTTGCATTTTATTTAGTTAGAATAATTGAGTTTTCAATCTGACATAATAGTTGTATTGATCTTGATTTATACCCCTGTTGGAAGAGTAATCCCAAGTTGGATAATGTGATAACTACTACTAAATATTGGTTCTCTTCTGATATTAGTGATTGCTAAAGATAATCCCATAAATGCAATTTAGTGGTATGTCTTATAGATTGCTATCGTAAAATTGTTATTGTTTAGTACAATTTTTAGTTTCTTAATATACAACTTTTGTGAATTTTTTTTATTATAAAAGGGCATTTCAAGGGCATGAATATATTTATTTATTATTGCTCTTACTAATGAGGCTTAAATTGAAAAACTTTGATAAGTTTCTAACACATTTATTTCTTTCATCATTGCAAGCTTCTTCTTCTTCTTCTTCTTCTCAAATATTTTAATGAAATGTCATGCCTTTCCTCAAAGGGAAAGGGAGAATCTCATAGAAACTGCTTGTTATGCTAGCGTTACTACTAACTTCAGAGTCAATGAATGAAGTGGTCGTTTTAAGTGTAAATAATTAAAATAAGTATTTGATGCTGAGCTGCAACAAATTTAGTTTTTCTTTGTTCGTTTCAATTTTTTTTTACTTTAATCGGCACTTCCATCCTTTATACATAATAGAGCAGAAGAGTTGATCTAGAATACCTGAGTCACATTCTTATGTATTTCTTAAGAGGAAGGTCCAATTCTTTTGGCAGATTTGTATTTGTAGTTTTTTATTTTTTGGTATTTTTTCCCCTATTGATATCTCTATTTGTGAGCTTCCATTTAACTGAACTTCTATGAATACTTTATATTATCCTTTTCTTACAGGGTATAAAATATAGCACTTTGTATCAAGCAAAAGAAGATACTGACTCTTGGAGAGGTATTGCCTCTTTTTACCTGATAGTGGTTTTATAAAAAAAAAAACAAAGCACATGTTAAATACTAATATTGATCAATAGGTGCTCTGCAAATCTTACCTGTCAGAGTTCGTATCATTATCATAGTCCACCATTGTTGATCCATGTCGCTTGAGGCAACCCGAATTACTTCATTATTCTTGATGGTCGGTGTGAGATGTTATTTTTCTTTGTAAGTTAAGACTAAAATTATCACCATCTCAGTTTTGTTATTCTGATGTCCTTAAGTAAGATATAATTAATTTTTTTTCCTTAATAGATTCTGATTTTGTAGTAAACATATAATGTTTGTGATAATTGGTTAGAACAGTAAGCTCATCTGATTCTTTGTTTTTATTTTTATTCTTTTTTATAAAACTGCAGGTTATCAATTTTCTATGCTTTCGACTGAACTCCAGCTTCAACAGGTCAAGTCTACCAAGAAACTGATAAGTCGACCTGACAGATTAAATAAAGTTAATTGAAATTTCTTTGTATACATTCATGATAAAATATCTAGAAATATATGATTTATATCCTCAAAAAGTTATATAAATTTCATATCAATTGTCTTTCGAGATCTCATTTTTCTCACTATATCACTATTTTATTGTTTCCAAATGTATAGAAAAAAAGTAGTGTCGGCTGTGTTTGGACACTTCACGGGCCTTGCAATTTACAATCACTTATTTTTTGTTGAAATTTTATTTTTAAATGTATGGAAGCTTCTACTGAATTTTTTAAGAACTTTATTTTTTTTTAAATTTTCTTATGAATACTGTGTGTTCGGTGCATGTGTATTGCACTTGTAGGGCTACACTAGTTATCATAAAAGTTAACACCTATTTTGTCTCGCTGTTAGAACAGGGAGGTTATAGTAAAAATTGAAAATACAGGGGCTTTTTTGAGGTTATTTGAAAATACAGGGGCCTTTTAGTAAAAAGCTCTTATATATTAAACCAAACAGCGAGATGGGCTGTGAGGGGTGCCACACGGCCCACACCATCACCCACATGAGTTCTCCTTTAAAAAAAAATACTTAGAAAATAGGGAGGGATGCTTTGCCTTTCACGTGGGGCCTTGCTTGGTGCCTTTCTCAATCTCCTAAAATCTCTCCTCCTCATTAAGCAATTATACGTTTATTTTCAAAACAGTAGTGCTATCTGGACAAACTTTTTTGCCAGAATTTTGGACAACCCCTATGATATCCCTTGAATATTCCTATGAATATTCCTATGAATATCCCTATGAATATTCAAGGGATATCATAGGGGTTGTCCAAAATTCTAGCAAAAAAGTTTGTCCAGGTAGACTTTTTGTTTCCAAAGACCTCTCCCTCTAATGCTTCCCTCCCTCAAATACTTTCATAACATTTTTCATAAAACCCCTCATTCGATCATTAAGTCTCCTTCCATAATATTTTTCCTAAAATCCATCATTTTATAATTTAATTTAAAAAGTTTCTTAATGCATGCATATGGAAGGGCCCAATTTTGAATCCCACGAATTAGTCCTTATCCTAAAATCTTTCATTCCACTAATTTTAACCCTTAAATCTCTCGATCAATTACTCCAAATCTCTCTCTTCTCTGAATCCTTAAATCTCTCTAAATTCTTTAATTCAATCTCCAAATTAAAATTGACTTAAATGGTTTTCAAATATCTCTCTCTCCCAAACGACCATCCACCTATTAATCCCTCTTCCCTAACTTATCTTTTAATATTATTCAAACCTTCGCTAAAACTCTCTCTCTCTCTCTCTTAATATCATTTAAAATCTAATTTCAAAAGTTTCTCTAAAAATATAAAAAATTTCTTTATGCATAGAAGGGCCCAATTTTGAAACCCACGGGCTTTTACGTGAACATCTAACTATTCTTACCACTTTGTAATTCCGTAATTAATTCATGAACATGGAAAGTGAGATTCATTATTTTAGTTATTTTTTCCATCCAAAAAAGAAAAAAAGAGAAATAGTGTTAAATTCATAAACTCATTTTTACTTATAGTTTATTTTAAAAACGATCGATAATAAATTCTATTCTGTTCGACTAATTAGCCATTATACTTTATTCAACTTCCTCTATTTTATCTCCATTGGTATGGAGCATACTTTTTCTATCTTCAATTAAAAATAATTTTACTTTTTTCTAATATTGAATGGATTAATTATAATAATAAGAATGAGCATTTATAAAGTTTTTAAAGAATATACTGATTTATAAGTATTTATAAATTGGAATTAATCAAGTTTACTTAATAATAATGTTTTAATTAATAGATAGATAATAACTAATTTATCTTAACATGTTTATTTACTCTCCTTTTTTCATAAAAAATACATGGAAAATAAAATATGTGAAAATTCATAACTTACATGAGTTTACTTCACTTTTCCCCTTTTATACAAATTTTGATGCATTGAATTTTAAGAATGATTATTTTATTTTTAAAAATATATTAGAGAATATATATTATGGTCCGGGCTTAGCACGGGCCTTGATTGCTAGTATAACATGCAACAATATAAACATACGGTTTGCAAATGGATATCAAGTTGCGGCTCCACCCTCTTTGGCCAATGCCGTGCTTCAGCTCCTCTAAAGACACAGTTAAAAGTGACCTGTTAATAAATTTATTCTCTTAATACAAATGGCCCATGTTTCATTATTTGACCGTCCACTACTCGTGCTGTTTGCTTTGCCATAATTGTATAAAATTCTGGTCCAATCAAATTTAAATGCAAGGATGGATCCGAAAAACATAATTTGATGACATTTTTCGTATGAATGCAATCCAATGGTCAATATTTCTCCTATTGATATGAAATTTGGTTTTACATTTATTGGAGCAGAAATTGAATTGATAACTTAGATCCATGTTGTTATAAATAAAAATTTGATTTATACTTCATTAAAATGTATTTTCAACAATATATCCAAATCAAAGGGTACTGATTGGTGTTGTGAGTCATGCACTTAGGCACGAAAAAATGGACCGTTACATCTTTTGAGCTGATTGGATCTTTTCAAAGTGGTCCGAGAATTCCCCAATTTATAGATATTAAGGACTGCAAGTTGAAAGCCCATCTTCGACATGAATCAACTCATTGCATTCTAGATGGGTCAGCCCTTTCTCATCAAGATGTTCCAGATCCAGCTCATCAAGGTTCAATGTAATCAACCCAATCTCAACTAGGCCCAACCTATCAAGGTCCAACAAAATCTAAGCACATACATAACATCTCAGCTCATCATATCACTTGTGCAAACCTAGCATCCACCTCAGCAGATATGAGTATCCATTGAGAAAAAATAGGGAAATTTTGTCATGATTCATTCCAACCAATCTTGATCGTGCACAAAGTTCTGGCTTAGACTTATCCTCTTAGTCAATGGTCAAGGACAGTTACAGCCCATCTCACATGATTATTGGATCATGGATAGAAAGAAATCTTCCATGCATGGTAGAAGGCATCATATCCAACCCATCCAAAGAAGATGCATGTGCATAAATAAATAGAAGAAGGACAAATGGATGATACACACACACATGATGAGGCCTATAGTGGCTTGGATGATCCTGTGTCACTACAAGAAAAATTACATTTAGCGGCGGATAAAAACCGCTGCTATATGTATGAAAACTGCCACTAATACCTTTAGCGGCGGAAAAATGTCCGCCGCCACTTTTGTCGTTGAAGATCTTGTCGCTGATTGTATTTGCAACAGAATTGAGGCTGCTGCTAAAAAATTATCAATAGCAGCGGTTGTAAACCGCCACTAATTATTATAATCTGCCGCTACTGATTCATAGCATTTTCAATATTATATTTATAATTGTCTGCTACTATTTGTATCTTGTAGCAGTAGACATCACAAACTGCTGCTAAAAGGTCTCAAGTCTTGTAGCAGCAGACATCACAAACTGCTGCTAAAAGGCCTCAAGTCTACTATGTCAATTTAGTACTAATTCATTGAGTGTCTTTATTATAGGTCATCACATACACAAGATCATGAAGAAAGCAATGAAATTTAGTTGTGCCCACGTTCATGCTTGAAACATCTTGTTGAAGGGAAAAGCAGTGATTCATAATCAAGTTCAAAGTTTACATCAATTCTCCCACAAAAATTTTATTGTGAAAAGCCTAATAAAGGATGAGCCTCATAACTACAAATATTACTGGTAGGTAAGCTCATCAGAACCGTTGCTATTCGGCTGACTGTTACAAGTAGTCCCCATACCATCTAAAATAGCAGCCCAGAACGATCCAAAAAGCATGAAAAGTACATTAATCACCAAACAAGGCTGATACTGTGAGAATGTATGGAAAGTGATGCATCATCAAGATGGAACCAACAAAATAACCGTTTGGGAAGTGGGAACCCATGAAGGATTCAAATTGTACACTTCCAAGACAATTGCAAAAAAAAAAGTCCCTGTTATTAGAAAACACAGGTTGATAATCTCCCCCTCATTCTGCTCCACGTCTAGTCGACCACAGCTAGCAGATCACCCTCGCGACAAAAGCAGTGCTTTGCATCCGTTCCCAAATCCACCTAACAATACCACCACACAGCCAGTCAGAGAATTGTTTTCAAGTCACATGATCAGATGCTTGGACATGTTTGAAAAACCTTAAGCTGCAGCAACACCACTTACCTCATAAGCATTAATATCTGAGAAGAGAACCTGTGCAATTAAAGGAGTATTAGTCCATAAAAAGTTATTACATACACACAATGCTAACCAGAATGGATGGTTAGTATCAAACAAGAATCGTGGGTGATGAATATATTGCCATTAAGAACCCATTATAAGATGTTCTTACAAACAGTATAAAATATAATAGAGAGAGAAGCAAAATTTAATAGTTTTTCTTAGTTACATATGTAGTACCTGACTGTTACTAAAACATAAGAAGAAAATTTTAAATTAAGTGAAGGGGCCTCTATATAAATGAATACACACACACACCCCTCTCACCATTGACATTTCTTTATTTACCTCATAGTAGGCACTGTGCATTTCCATGCCTGTTGGAGAGAGATTGATGGTGAGAAAGAGAGGTTGTATGTAGAGCACTGGTAGGAAGGATGGAGGATGATGAAATGGCTGAAATCGACCCAATGCCTTTTTTTTCCGTAAGATGAACTGATGAAGTAACTAGAAAGAGAGATCCAATGAGAGGCTCTCTGCCACTCCTATCTGCTGCCCAGCCATTGCTTCTTATTGCTGCTTCTTATTGATTAATGGGAAATGTTGGATCTAGTGTACATGGGCTAACGGTCCATTAAACAGGACCATCATGCTGGATATCATTAGTAGCAGCACCGGAAATCTAGTACAAAAAAACAGTCATTTGAGTATGAATTTTAAAATGAATTAAATCCAAATATAACTGATTTTTAAATCTATGGTATGCTACCCACAGGGACAGACGAAGACGACGACGGGCCACTCCCAGTGAAGCTCTGCATCCATGTCATCAATTGGTTCAATTGGGTTCGCATCTGGACCACTTCCTCTTGCATGGCTATCCTCTGAGCTCTCTCCACCTCTGCTATCCTCGCCGATTCAACAACTACAGCTCGTGCTTCAGCAGCTGCAGCTCGTGCTTCAGCAATTGAAGCTCGTGGGCCATATATATCAGAGGAAGTGACACCTAACCCAAACGTACGAACCCAGCCACGTCCATCTACTCCCATCACTTGGGTGAAGATGTCATCTCGTGTTGTCCTGCTTTGTGAGCTTTCCGGAAGTTGGCTAAGTCTTTCATTGAGCTGTCTCTGCAATTCAGAATTTTGAGCTCAGTCAGTTTTTAAGTAAAACACATCAATTCTTGCAAATTTAAGATCGTAAATAGCACACAATGTAGATATGAACAGGCTGGTTGCATGCATCCATCATCATCATCAAATAAGAACAACAAGAAGAAGAAAAGGAGATTCTCAGAGACTTTAGAGCTGCTAAACAACAATCATCAGAGCACCCATAAGAAGAAAAAAAGAAAAGAAGCATGAACTTGCTAAAACTATAGAGAGAATCAATGCAATAAATTCAAGAGAATATAGAAACTATGGTGGAAGATGCCAGCAGAACACTTTGTTATTAGAATTTCATTTTCTTTTATTTTGGAAAAAAGAGAGAAAGCAATTGGTTTTTAAACCCAAATAATGATTTTAAAATGTTCAACAAGGATTAAACATACCATCACGTCCTCTGATGCTCGATCCACGAGCTGCCCATCTCGGCGTGTATGAGTAATTCGGAACACTTCCATCCGGTCCGGCACCTGACCATTGGGATCTCGTGCCCGCTATAATCATTTAAAATAGTTAGATTAAAAACAATGAGATGGATATCCAAAGTATTATATTAACAAAAATGATTTAATTAAATAAGAAATTACCGCTTCATCGCGTATTCGGGCAAAACTTTTCGTTCCAGCCGTATGACTCATCGTCTGTGCCTCGCGATTTATATAGTTTCTCCTGCTTCGCGCCTATTTATGATCATGCAAACATTAGTTTTTCGAAGAAGATAAACAAAAGTAAAAGCAAGATTATAAAATTTGTCTTAGAAATCATAAAGTTCTTATTTATTTCATACCATCCCCTCCTGAGACCCCCAAAACGTAACGAGCGACGCCCATTGGTCCGGATTCACTCTAGCAGGACAGTGCTGCAACCGCTCATGAATGGTATGATATGGTTTATAATATTTCTTCTTCAATGAGGCTTTCCAATTCCTCCAACTGCGACTTATCGCAAAGAAAACCCATGTCTTCGAATTCTCATTATTACCCAAATCAAATCTTGCCTGCAAGACATGCATGAAAAACTCGACATTAGGACAAATAAAACACATGCTATCATCATAATTGAATCAATTACATTAATACCTGTATAGCCTGCCACATATCTGTTGTCCGCTCTGCGGGCATTCTCTTCCAATCAGAATAATTGAGGGGAGCTTTCTGCCCATCTCCTGCAATGACGCCAAGATACGAAGACAAAAGTCTCTCATTCCTTCCAGTGGGCTGCCCATATTCATTACATTCTACCACGATGCGCTCTCGCTGATTAGTGAGAGCAATGCATCGATTTGGGCCTCTTGTCCTCCTCGCTTGAGTCCCTGTTTAAAACACAATTCAATAATTAAATGGGTCCATGATCATTTAATCACAAGATATATACATTCAACAGAAAAAGAAAGATAATAAGAAATGAAATAAGCAACACAACAACAACAACCAAGATTTACAAACAAGAATTTTCGATTTCCATACACTCAGATGCATCCAAAAAAACAGAAAAGAATCTGGCAGAATTCATTCTAAACAAATGAGGAACCCTAATATAAGGGGACTCATTCACAACCCCTTTCAAAGTGGCAGAAGCTTGCAAAGCCTGGCCCATTTACTTATAAGGAGTGATACAAATATGTCAGCAATCTTGTTCTTCATACTGACTGCTTTCAAATTGATCATTGAAAACCATAGCAGTGAATGGTCTCCATTGAAAGCTGAATAATAAAATGGTAAGGATTTCACCATCTAGATGATACCTTCTGTTTGGTTTAGAGAGAGAGAGAGAAGGGGGCTATAATATGTGGGTTGTTGGAGGCATAGTTTAATTGAAATTCTGTTATTTGTATAAAACTATCAAATGGTTGTGATTCTACATGGAGGCATGGTTTGACTAAAAAGGTGTCATTTATATAAACTATCAGAAGTTTTTAGAGTTTGCACAAGTATTAGGCCCTGGACATATAGCTTAAATTCTAAGGATGGTTATTCTAATTATGATTCTGCATAAGTCGGTAGCTGATACCAAATTGTTGTTAGGATGTGGAAGAGTGCAAGAGCAACTCCCCTGTAAAGAATTCAAGGGTACAAGGAAGTCTACCCCAAAGCATTGTCATTGAGTCCTGGACACAATTAAGAAGACAACATAATTGGCTTGCTGATACAGGTAATTATCAGAATTATCTAATAATTCATCAACAGTTTGAAGCCTTCTTTCTAGCTTTAGCCCCAAAATCGTCCAATTTTAAAGGTTCAGATAGTGCCAGTGGTGCCATTTACAAAACAAAATGATGAGCTACTCATGAAAGAGAGATCTGAAATTTGGAAAGTTTGAAACAAAAGCAATGAAGAAGATATTTGAAACAAGGTGGTGAATCCAGGATGGGTAGGGTTCACAGCTGGTGGAATCGATGACTACAGATGCCTGATGCTAGACATTCAGGAGAGTTAACAGTAATTTTTGGCAAGTTGTAGCACCAAATGCAAGCCATGCCCAGGTGTTTATCTCCCACTACTTGGGGCTTTGTTGCATGTACATCCTTTTCTAGTCATACTTGGTGTGAATTAGCTCGGTTCCTCCTAAAATAGAACACAACAACAACGTTTAGAATAGAGAAACAAAGCTAAAAGAATCTCATAAAAGCTTTTCGGAAGAAGGCTTGAAGCATGCACCATTAGCAAATGATTTAAGACAAAATACACACAAGACAAAGGAAATTATTAGAAAGCCAAATTTGCAAACTCCTAAGCAAGGTTCATCTTAGTCATGCTCTGTTAATACCAAGAGACACCTGCTATTATTATCTGAACTGTATAATTGCCAAAAAAATACCAATCACTATCGTGGGAAAAAGTAAGGGAACCAGATATCTCATAAATTTTATATAGATACACCAACTTGGGAAAATGTAAAGGTAAAATAAAAAAGAAGTTTGTAAGGAGGTTTTTCTAGGAATGGATTAGAAGCTTCCCTCATCTGAAGTAGCTCCAACAGGAGATAGTTTAACAACTTTGTGCAAGAAAGAGTTGGAAAATTCAAGCTAGAGATAGTTTAACCAAGTCCCAATTCTCCAATGATCTTTTTGGTTTCATAAAAGGACTTCGGCAAGGTTTCGCCTTCAGGAAATGCTTCTTTCAACAACTCAAGCAACATGGTAAAAGACTTGTCACTCCATCCATTCAGACACTTAATGTGGTATAATTGCATAACAAAAGAAAGCTTGATGAAATTCTTGCATCCTAAGTACAACTCTTGGTCGGCATCTTCTACCAATTTGTAAAATTTCACTGCTTCTGCGTTAGGTTCCTCTTCAGCTTCTTGTGAACTAGACTCAGGATCGTGAATTCCAAATGCCGACCGTAACATTCCATGCATATCATCTACTTCATCCGGTACATCTTCATCCAAGGTAGCAATAGGAGACCTTTGATGTGGTGATGCAAAAGTTTCCCCATGAAAAACCAAAACACCACGGCCATAACCCTTTTCAAACCCATCGCATATCAGATGTTCATATACTTCATCCCGAGATCTATAATATATATTACTGCAATTCTTACATGGACATTTGATCCTTTCCCTTGATATTGCGTTAGCAAATGCAAAGTCAAGGAATTGTTTGACCCCTTCTTCATATGCAATGCTGACTCTCGGCTCAAGAGTCCAACTCTTGTCCATAATGTTTTTTCACAACTAATGGACCGTCAATCTGAAATAAAAGAGAGTAAAGTCTAAGTAATTAAATTTAAATTTTAAGGAAATATCTCTCGTGGCCTAATTGTTGGCACTGTGAATAACTAAAAATGAGATGAGAAATAAATCAATTAGGAAATGCCCAGTATATTCAACCAGAAGCCATGCAGGTTAGCACCTTTTTTTTTTTGACAAGTTATTTTTTAGTTTCTAAGTACACTTGTCACGTGCACAGTAGAAGAAATTAAAATGAGGTAATATGTTGTGCTGATTTCTTGGTTGGTTTCTCATGTGCATTCAGTTATCCTCCTCCCCGGGAGAAATGTGCAGGACCATCATGTATGAACCCCTACAAAGTTATAACCTTTTCTTGGAACCATGTTGTATTCAAATTTTCAAATGGGGTTGGCTGAGTGCTATTTTAATTAAAGTAGACTCTGAACTTTATCATTGTAGGTTGCAGTCTATTGGTGAGATACATTTTTTTTTAATTTTTTTGAGCTTTAGATAGCTTTAGATGGCCTTCTTATTCAATTGTAGCTGAATAAATAGAAAAATAGAATGTTATTTTTTTTCCTCCATTCAATGACCATGACCTGAACCATGTTTTCACAACCATCTCTACGAGTGATTCTTACACCTATTAGAAATTGGAGCATCAGAAAAATTGTATATTTGTACTACTTGGAAGGAAAAATAAATTGGTGTACACAAGCAATTCATTGCTTTTTCAAATATTCAATTGTTGATAGTCAAGAAAGAAACACTGCCATTTATTCATGAACCATCAATTTCAGGTGAAATTACATTTAAAAGAAAGAGATGAAGAACAGTTATTCAGTTCACACAACAAGCAAAGATGTAGCACCTAGAATCAAAACTGAACTTCATGAAATTATGAACAAAATTAATAAGAATAAGAACTGTAACTACCAACTTCACAAAGTACCAGTTTTGACAAAGAAAAAATATGGAAACAGTAGGCACCCATTTCAAACAACTGAATCATATGAGGGGATTCAAACCATATACTACACATAGCTTTAAAAAAATATATCAAATGGAAAATAGTTGCTACTAGACACATACTAAAGCATCATATTAGTGAAAACAGTAAAACTAATTGGAACCAAAGACAAGAATAGAAGCTACAAACCAAAACTTCTATTTGGTAAATGGAGAATAATGCCAAAACAGTGACTACCCATTTCATGAAGCAGATTAAATGTTAAGAATCACAACTACACTCCACTCAATGAACAAAAACATTAAAAACACAAATCCTGAGACAACCCATTTCTCAATTTACTGGTTTTCAGATGAAATTAAAAAAAAAAGAACAGAAAACACATGGACAAATGCAGGAACCAAAGTATCTATTGGATAAACAAAAAATAATACTAATATAAAGGCTACCCATTCCCTTGGATACATTAACTAAGACCACCCATTTCGTCAAACATTGGTTTTCAGATGATATTGAATGAAAGAACAAAAGATACATTAGAATTAAGGCTAATACAGCATGGGTTTAACGAGAATGTGGGATAAGAAGAAGTTTAATTACTCGTCCTTTGGAGAAGAGGGAGAGACCCAAATTGACACATGACTCTGGTGTCTGTGTGTCTGTTTCTGATGACTGAGATGAAGGAGAAGAAGAAGCTGAGATGAGATGGATACGACGAGTTTTAAGAGATTTGGTGAAATGGGTAGTGTTGGGAAGCCATGTTCTTTGCTTCTGGAAGCAGAGCAGATGCTGCTGAAAAGCAACAGCAGCCCCAGCCATTGTTTTTTTTTTTAATTGTTTGACTTTAACATACTAGGCAATTTCTGATTGGTAGACTTATAAGTATCTGAGGGAGAGATTTTATTTCTCTATTGTTAATTAATCTCCATCTTGTTCTAGAGAAGACCATTTAGATTTTATGTCTCTGTTTTTTGGGTATAAATTGAGGCTTTGGATTTATTCAACTTAAAATAGAGCCAGGATCCTGTTGGGTTTTTGAGAGGTTGAATGGGAGAAGTATATATGGGCTTATGTTCTCAGGCTTTTATGAAAAAATATATAGTTGGAGGGAGGGTTTTAGGAATAGAGTTGCATGTCTAAATATCCTCAAGTTGCATCTCTAAATATCCTGAAGCTCTTGAGGAGTCTCAAATATGGTTGAAGGTGGTTCCTTTTTTTTTTTTCTTTTTTTTTTTTTTACAAGGATTTGAACTCACGCACACGCACACACCACACAATTCCCTAGCCAGCTGAGCAAACAGCCTGGGGTGTTTAAGGTGGTTCTTTTGTTTATGGTCTTATTACAAACATTGGATTGGTGGACACGGGATACTGGTCCAGTTCTGAAACCAGAATAAGTGAGGCTTTTGGTATCAGTCCTTGAGTAGCAAAAGGGTGTTGGAGCTTGCAAAGATTCAAATTCTATGAGATTACTCAAACAATTTACCTTTCTGATACCTTTATTCATAAAACTGTGACTGAATTTCAGTTCAAGAAGTCGAGCAAACCTCATGGTTACAACAATAAACACCAAATACACTACAAGCTTTTAAAGTACTTCTAACTTGTCTGATTAGCAGTAATTAATTATACTTTTTGTTTCATATAGGATAGTATGCCCATGGTCTACTTACAGTGGGCCAGGCCCTACTAGATAATCTCAATCACCAAACCAATAACCCTGCTTGCATGGCCCCAAAGTTTTTTGTGCAGCATCTTTGACATTTAGCCAAACATGTAATGTAATTACATTGATCACCAAACATGGGCAGGCACATGGTTCAAAACCCGATACTCACATACACAACTCAAAGCCTAAGATGAAAAGCCCTGGTTCAAATACTTGTAGTCACCTCTCAAAAACAGGGCTTCTAGAAACATCACCTTCCATTTCTATGTTGCAGCAAGAACATGTACTGATGTACTAAAAGCTTTCCAGTGGGACCCATCTCTCGACCATCCATTCATCCAGACCCACCAACAAGCAACAAAAATAAATCACCCACGCAATGAAATCCCAACCCTTCAATTCCTAAATAATCCAAGAAATCCACACTCACCCCCTTCTTCCCTAAAACAGAACCTGGAAACCCTAACAATCCAAATGAGATAGAAATAGATAGAGAGAGAGAGAGAGATTGTAGGTATTTATGAAACTAAGTAAGGACTGAGATTTTGAGAGAAACTAAAAGCCAAAACTGCCCAAAGAAGGAAGCCCAAATAAACACAAGGGGGCTAAAGTATTAGCTAATCACACCCAAGAAAAGCAGAATGGGATGGGAGGGGAGAGGATGCTTTCTCCCGGAATGAATTGTTACCAAATCCTTCAAACGATCCAATAGATAGAAGAAAAGAAAAAGGAGAGAAGGAATAGCAGTTGAATAATGGTAGAAGAATAGCGGGAAGGGAGTAACTGTAGAAAGAATAGATAGAAGAAAAGAAAAATGAGAGAAGGAGAAGGAATAACAGTTGAAAAAATAAGGAATGGAAAGGTACTTACCCCGTCGGATTCACCGCTCGCCACCAACGGAACGCTGCTCACCCGCTCGTCAATGCTACCGCCCCCGTTGTCGTCGTCTTCTTCTTTTCTTCTCCTCTCTCCCTCTCTTGATCTCTCTTCCTAAAAGTCAGGAAAAAGAAAATTTCAAAGGGTCACTGGAAAGTGGAAACTCCTTTACTTTGTCTCAAGTCTCGACTGCTATCGTTTCGGGTGGGTAACGAAAAGTTAGAGAGTGTTTTAGACGACTATATCCTGGCATGCATCTGCTATGTTTTCAGCGTTGTTCGCAATTTCACGAGGTTGGTGCTAGCATTAAAGCCCGTGAATGGATGGAACAAATCTCATTCATATTGAAAAGTATTTAAGGTAAGTGTCAATTAATAAAAATGACTAAGATTATTCTATTAATACTCAATAACTTTAAAATTGCACTTGCAAGATGTTCCCATGCTAAATCCCCGCAAAAAAAAATTAATTAAAAATTTAATAGGAAGGAAATGAATAAAATTTTAAATTAACTAAGAAAATAAGAAGTTATAACTTATGTTTTAAAGTTAAATGGAAATTTAGAAGCACATATTTAACATATCAGCCATGTAATCAAAACATCATAAACAATAAAAGAAAGGTTATAATTGCCTATGAAACTACAATTAGCAGAAGAAAACAACAAATATGTAAAACCAAGCAAGAAAAAAAAATTAAATTTAGAATATCAAAGAAAGTTATGCATAAATAAGAATTTTTGCCCAAATAATTCTAGCATCTCATTTACTATCTGAAATTCTTTTTCGTGTTTTTGGTGATGATGACATGTGCTGTAAAACCCTGACCCTTCTTAATTGTGTTTAGTGTCCAATTAATTATAATTAAATGCTTAATGTGGTATTTTGGATGTTAATGTGGTTAGATAAGTAGATTAGATGGGTTTTTGACCTTGACTAAGTATGATGCAGGCAAGACTACTGGGCCCCACCTAAAAGTCTATACTAGAAAGCCTAAAGCCCACAAGGACCGGCAGTGAGCGATTCTCCAAGATTCCCCAATGATTTTTCAATTCTAGTATCTTTCCTAGATTTTAGTAATTATTGTGATTTAACAGTAATTACATAGTTTCTTATTCTATTATGGTTTAATTTCTTCACTTTAGGATAGTTGACAATTGAATGAAAATTGGTTTTCCATATCATGAGTTCTTCTTGTTTGTGGTGTGAGACCTAGACATCCTACTTTAAGCCCTTTGTCTTGGACATTGACCCATTGGCTATTGTCCCTATTCTCACGTTGCATCAATTGACATCAGTGAGAAGATCCGTCTCAAATTACCATTCCAACCGTCGATCCAAACCCGATACTCCAGCTCTACTTATTCTCTATTGATCCATTACCATCGCCACCGGTCATCATCAACATCCCTCACCATCATCCATCACCACACCCGAGCCATTCCCTTCACTCATTACAGCCACGGAACACAGTCCCTTTTGTCATCTTCCATCATCATCATTATCAACCCATCACGATTCTGCACATCCAAAAATCCCAACACATAAAAACCAGAAACTACAAATCCATCCATTGATTCCAAATCCCATCACCCTTAATCGAGCGAGCCCGCTATAAATCATCCAACACCGAACAGTCATGTCCCAAACAAATAGAACCTTTAAAGCCCTTCTTCCATGGCAACACCTGGCCCAACTGAACCCATCCCCGAACCCATTCGAGTGGGGCCACTATGATGTGGCATTACAAAGGTTTGGTTTTTACAAACAGGCATGGTTACATGGGACCCCGAGGTTTGCTGATGTGGTGAAGTGACGTTTAAGAGTGATGATGTGGCGCCCTTGAGAGCCCACCTCTCCCTATTGCTTATATATATATATATATATGGAGGTGTTCTTGTGAGAGACACTATCACCTTACTATGAGAGATAAGGTGGGGGCCCTCACATCATATCCAATGTCGACAACTTAAACGTGAGGGCCCCCACCTTTATCTCTCATAGTAAGGTGAGAGTGTCTCTCACAAGAGTTCCTCCCCACATATATATATATATATTTATTTATTTATGGGGGCCGCACTCCTAAGATAAAGGTTAGATAAGATATGCTCAAGTGTGTGGCGGGGCTCACCTAGGGAGCCGCATGGGGATGGGCATGGGGGGAATTCAAGGACTCTCTAGGACCCTCTTCTTTGCAAAAGATCAGCCACAACCATGGTTTCCATCATCTCCCTATGGGCCTCAAAAGTTTAATTGTCAACAGTCCATTCGGATTAGTACAAAGTCGATCCAACGGTTCGGTAAATTCAGATATGACCGAAAGTTGATGGACATGTACAATTCAGGGGGGTTGTATGTTTAGTCCATTTGGATGGACCAAGGATGGGCCCCACAAGCATAAGCTTACGAAATTTTATCATAAGCTCACGCTTAGGAGAGCTTCTGCTCACCATGTGTGTAGGCCATTGCTAGAAATGAGAGAAATGAGATGTCAAGTGCCTGATGCGCGGACCCCGCCCAAAACATTTTCATTTCCATGCTTTGCATCAGAGGCCAATATCAAAAAACGAGATCGATTTGGCCCTGGCTCTCCTCTCTCTCCATTCCCCCATTTCCATTGCTGGCTCTCTCTCCTCTCTCCTCTCCTCTCTCTCTCTCTCTCTCTCTCTCTCCATTCTGTCAGGCACGATCCTCATCCTCATGCGATCAATCATCTCTGGCGAGACGCTCCTCTCCTCAGGCCTCAGCTTCTCTCCAGCGACTTTGTCCTTCCCCCATTTCTCGAAGATGAGGATCGTGGAGAAATGGGTGAAGGCAAAGTCACTAGAGAGAAGCTGAGGCTTGAGGAGAGGAGTGTCTCGCTAGAGACGATTGATCACGCAAGGATGAGGATCATGCTTGGCAGAATGGAGAGAGAAAGGAGAGAGAGCCAACGATGGAAATGGGGGAATGGAGAGAGAGAGAGAGGAGAGCTAGGGCCAAATTGATCTCGTTTTTTTATTTTGGCCTCAGATGGAGAGCGAGAAAATGGAAATGTTTTGGGAGGGGTCCACGCTTGAGGCACTTGACATCTCATTTCTCTCATTTCCAGCGATGGCCTATGCACGTGGTGAGCGGACACTCTCCTCGGCTTTAGTTTTGGAGAGGAGCTCACATATATATATATATATAATGGATAATGGATAACATGACTGAAAACCATAAACTCAAGGTTGTTTGCATTTGTTAAGGGGCATAGAAGTGATCGAATATGGCAGGCCAATGGGTGAGAACTTGATCGAGCCATGCTAGCACAACTCGGCAAAGGGCTGGCCCAGCCGTCCTTGGGTCGTGCTGTGCCGTGCCGTGCCTTGGTCAGCTGGGGCTTAGCCCAACACAACCCAAGGTATGACTTAGTTCGTATCATAATGGGCCCTACCTAATGTTGGTTAGGTCATGCCGCCCACAGGCCGGTCCACATGCCCTTATAAATTTTTTAAAATTTTTATATAAATTGAAATAGACTTTATGGACTTTTAGGGGTTCTTAACTTGAAATAAGGTTGAAACTATTAAAATAAATACACTAACATTCACAAATGAAAAAAACAAACCATTAATTATTTTAAGTTTTATATTTTATTTATATAAAAAATTGATTTTTTATATTTAATAATCTTGCTGGCCCGTCCTGGGCTGTGCCTTGGGTTGGGCCGTGCTGTGTCGTGCCATGGCCGTGAAAGTCCGTGATCCGAACCCTAGAGGGGGGGGGTGAATAGGGTGAGCTACAAATTAATGACCAATTTAGACTTCTTTGAAATAAACTAGTCACAAGTGGTGATTAAGTAAATAAATGCGGAAGCTTACAAAAACAATCACCACAAAGCATGCACCATCACACAAGGATTTATAGTGGTTCGGCCTCAATGCCTACATCCACTACTGGCTTGTGATCCAACACCCCACCAGATTTTCACTATTTATGCTTTTTAATAGGCTAAGCAATAACCTTTACAATATGTTTTTCAAGGCTAAGCAATAACCTCTACACTATGCTTTTCTTAGGCTAAGCAATAATCTCTTCAACCAAAAGGTTGGTTATCTCTCTAAGTAGTGTCTATAATACACTTGATGGAGATACAATTAATAGCTCATTACAATGCCTCTTAATTAGGCGGATATGAAAGTGAAAATCTAATTAACAGACACATATTATGAATGCAAAGATGAATGCACAATGTGTATGTATGATGTCCTCAATCAATTTGAAAATGAAAGCTCATAAATGTATGCCAAAGGCTTTTAAAAGTTTTAGCTCATAAAAACATTTATGATTGAGGAGAGAATGCTAATCACATGTTAAAAATAACTTGTAAAAGATATACATATGTATTCTAAACAAGTTGTGAAATTCTAAGAACAAAACATGTGATGCATAGGGATATCAATCAAATTAACAATGTAGCTCAATATGTGTATGATATAAGCATAAAATCGAAAAATAGATTTGATTGAAGTTAGGGGACAAATCATATGTAATTATAAATTTAACTTGAAAATGATATACCTATCAATGCAAAACAAGTTGTGAAACTTTAAAACAAAAGTACATATGATTTGTGAAGTTGTTGAATCCAAAACATAAGATAGATTTGAAAGTGATTTTCTTATGATGAAAAACAACAACCAAAGACTCAACCAAGTATAGGAATCATGTTACATAAAATTTCAAAGATGTTTTCATTAACATGATTTACTTAGATATACCAATTTAAGTACTACTTGGATTGAATCAAGGTGATGCATCCAAAACAATAGATCAATTCAAAACATAAACATGTTAAGGACACAACAAATCATAGTTTATCATGCTGATGGACCCGATTTCCTACCGTTCCTCCCCCATCCGTCCCCGGGGTCACCGAAAAGGCCGAATGGAGGGAAGGAGGGGAGAGAAAGGCGGGTATCAATATTTTTTGTACGGGTATGCCGGATTTTCTATTCTGCTTGGAATTTAGAAATGGTGATCCAGAGACCCACCTTCGCAAGTAGAAAGGAAATCAACATTTTCTAACTTTCCATTGCACATATATTCAAGAAAACAGACAGTTTTTTTTAATGCCGTTAGAGGCGATTTTGTTTTCCATGAAAGGCGATTTACAAATCTTATCAAAATGAAAGACAAGAATTGTGAGTTTTTTTTGTTACGAATTTGTGTATTGCAATTTGATGGAACAAATCTTATCAAAATGAAAGACAAGAATTGTGAGTTTTTTTTGTTACGAATTTGTGTATTGCAATTTGATGGATGCATTATCATTCTAGCATCATTTGAATTTACACACATGCATTGATTTAGAAAAACTTGAAATCTTGATTTATACATACATTGTTTTTAAGACTTGTAAAAATCTTGATTTTTATGCATGTTTTGTTTTTAAACTTGAATGCAATCAGGTTTGAAAAGAAGTTTTATGAATCAAGCAAGCCTATGAGTTTTAAATCTTTCAAATCATTTTAGGCCTTTTATGTTTCATGTTTTTAAACCTCTTAGTTTGATTTAAAACATGATTCCAAGCTTGATTCAGTGGCCCAAAAATTTCTTTCAAGAAATACTTTGAAAAATACAATTTTAGGGAATTTTGGTCCCAGGCCCGGGTCGACCCGCAATGCGGCCAGCCGACCGGCCTAGGTGACCCGGTCGACCGGCCACACTGCGCGGTCGACCGGGAAAGAGCCGTTGGCTCCTTTTTCAAACAGTTAGATTTTTTACCGTTGAGGGCTAGGTCGACCCAGGGGGTCATGGGGCCGACTGGGGAAGAGCCGTTGGGCACTTTTTGGCTATAAATAGTGGTTCATTCCTTTGAAAAATTAGAGGATCAAGAGGCCCTCCTTGAGATGTTTTGAGGCCAATCAAAGGGGAATGAGCTAAGGGATGAAAGGGGTCATTAAGAAAGCTAAAGCTTGGTTCCATTGGGTTAAATCACTAAGTAAGCTTTACTTTTCTTAATCATATGTTTTCATGCTTTGCTTTAATTATTGGTAAATCTTTTCTAGCATGATAAACTATGATTTGTTGTGTCCTTAACATGTTTATGTTTTGAATTGATTTATTGCTTTAGATGCATCACCTTGATTCAATCCAAGTAGTACTTAAATTGGTATATCTAAGTAAATCATGTTAATGAAAACATCTTTGAAATTATATGTAACATGATTCCTATACTTGGTTGAATCTTTGGTTGTTGTTTTGTATCATAAGAAAATCACTTTCAAATCTATCTTATGTTTTGGATTCAACAACTTCACAAATCATATGTACTTTTGTTTTAAAGTTTCAAAACTTGTTTAGCATTGATAGGTATATCATTTTCAAGTTGAATTTATAATTACATATGATTTGTCCCCTATCTTCAATCAAATCATTTTTTGTGTTTTATGCTTATAGCATATACATATTGAGCTACATTGTTAATTTGATTGACATCCCTATGCATCACATGTTTTGTTCTTAGAATTTCACAACTTGTTTAGAATACATAGGTATTTCTTTTACAAGTTATTTTTAACATGTGATTAACATTCTTTCCTCAATCATAAATATTTTTATGAGCTAAAACTTTCAAAAGCCTTGGGCATACATTTTAAAATTGATTGAGGACAATACACACTGTGCATTCATCTTTGCATTCATAGTGTGTATGTGTGAATTAGATTTTCATTTTCATATCCGCCTAATTAAGAGGCACTGTATTGAGCTTACATTGTATCTCTTTGAGTGTTTGTGTAGACACTTCTTTTAGAGAAATCTTTTTATTGTAAAGGTTATTGCTTAGCCTATGAAAAACATAATGTAGAGGTTATTGCTTAGCCTTGAAAAACATATTGTAAAGGTTATTGCTTAGCCTATTGAAAAGAATTAATAGTGGAAATCCGGTGGGGTGTTGGATCACAAGCCGGTAGTAGATATAGGCATTGAGGCCGAACCACTATAAATCCTTGTGTGATGGTGCTTGCTTTGTGGTGATTATTTTTTTCTTAATCACCACTTGTGACTAGTTTAATTTAAAGAAGTTAAAATTGGTCATAATTGAAGCTCACCCTATTCACCTCCCCTCCCCCCTCTATGGTTCGGATCCCCGGACTTTCGATTGGTATCAGAGCGATGTTACTCCATTTTAGGCTTAACAACCCAGAGTTGATCCTTTCTAGATTAGAACCCTAGTGTTGTGTTTTATTGCATATCTTTAAGATGATTTCCACTATGATCGAAAATGAAATTTCCCCAAGTATCATTTCACCACTCTAAGACCTTTTCGAGTTATATCTCTAAGAGTTGGTGAGTCCTCAAAGTGAACTCTCAAGGACATCCTTATCAAGACCTTAGGTGAATCTTCAAAGGTACACATTTAGACTAACCTTAAGGCCTTGAACCTCTCTAGACCAACCTATCATTTATAGTTAAATCTTTTTGTTGGTCATTGTTATATTTGCATTTTGTTTCTTTATAGTCACCTCTCTTAAAATGCAATGTTTCTTTGTGATCATTTGATTTTGTCTTCATGAACTTTTAAGTTATATCTCATGGTTTTCAAAATCCTTTGATTGCAATATTTTCTTGATGGATTTGCATTTTGTTCATATAGTTATGTCTCTTATGGTGCATATCTATTGATGATCAATTGATTGTGATTACAAAAGCTTTCATAGCTAAATTTTTCATGATCAATTGATGTTGGAAAATCATTTGGTGAATGTTATAATTAGATCTTTATTGTAAATCAAATGATTTGAAGCAATTTAAGTTTTCCATTGATTTTTCAAGTTACATCTCTTGGTATGGAAAATATGTGTTCAATTTGTATGAGTGTCTATTGTCATTTTTAGAATACAAATTGAAAATTTATAGTAGTACACTTCTTGTTTTTCAAAATCGCTTGCTCATAATTCTATAAATGATTCATTGTTGGAATTTTAAATATTGAAGTGATTTGAAAAACTTTGGAAAATGTTCTAAGCTTTATTGGTTGTATTTATAGAAGCATTTTCCTTGAACTTATTTCCTTGTGCTTAATTATGATTATATCATTTGGAAGGAAATAATTTTTACAAACAATTTGCATCTTTGCTCATTTAGTTACATTCTTTTTATGCAAATTGATTTTGATGTCTTACATTGCGTGGTTGGATATGGTTTCATTGATTTGTATGTTTGTGCCTAACTTGGTATATATTTTCATTAATGCAAATTGATGATTGTTTATGTGCTTTATAGTAAAATCTTTTGTTTTATTATCATTTGAGCCTAATAAGTACATATGTGATTTAGTGTGCTAAGCTCATTTGGTATAATCCTCATATCCATTTCCCATTGCATTGTAAGCTTAGTACATTTGCTAAGAGTGGAGATGTTGCATGATAGATTAATGGATCATTTTAAGTGAATTGGAATTAAACCATTGTTCTTAATAGGTATATCCATATATGTGATCCATCTTCATCTATATGCGATCCATGATATCCTTCTAACTTCATACCTTCTTGTGCATGCATAGTTGTATTCTTTATTAATGATATGGTATGAGTTAGATCTTGAGTGTTGATTGATCCTCTCTATGCAAATGTCAAATCGTTCCATGTATGGTTGTGATATTAGTCATATTTGTAGAAACCATACTAGAACTCAAATCCATCCTCTATGCCTTCTAGTCATTTCTTTTTGGATGGTTATGATGTTGATTCATGTATATTCTCTAAGTGATGTCATCCTTATACATGTTTCAACTTCATAGTAGTGATCTCGATCATATGAAACTCTTTGAAATCCAGTCCTCGTATTTCTATATGTTTGTTGGATATCTTACTTGTTGAATTCATATGATTTTGTCACTTTGAAAATTGCATGCATTACCAAGTTATATCCTTTTGCATTGCAATTTATCTTGTTCATCACTATGCTCATTAGTTATATCATTAAAAGTGATGAATATCCATTTATGATGCTTGATGGAACTTTGTGTTTGTCACATCTTGCTATTAATCATGTTGTCAGATTCAATTGGTTTCATTTAATATAATTTTCGATTGATTTCATATCCAATTGATGTCATTTCTTGTGAATGTGATAAACCTTGTGTACATTGGATTGAACTTAATAGTAATATATTTGTTCCATGTCACACTCCATTAGCATCATAATTTTCATGTTTGTCACCTCTCTTGCTCATATAGGTATATCTCATGACCACCATGTTTATGTGATCATAATCTTGGTTGGTTAATAGTTGAGGTAGGCTTCATGTTTGAATTTCATCTCACTCATCTTGCACATGATAGTCACATTTTTTTTTTTGAATGAAATGATTTCAAAACTTTCATAGCATATGAATTTCAAAATTAAATTGATGGTCTTTGTCTTAGGATCTTCATGCATATTTCTCTTTCTTAATCTTTGTTTTTATCACATGATTTGCATGTTTTTCAATTCAGGTTTATCTCTTAAGATCATGGAGTTTTTGTTTTCAAAAATCATCCAAGCTTTCCAAAGTTTCTATCTTTAAAATCATTATTTTGATTTGGAGTTTTCATGACTTTAGAAATTCAGTTTTCATTTTTTTTGTGTCATGAATTCATGCTTGGATATGTGCCTCAAAGTCCCCTGGAAAGGTACCCTCCAAAGTTGCAATTTTCAGATTTCTGGGCACTCTTCAGGTTGATCTGCCAGTGTGGCCGGTCGAACGGGCACACTGCAGGTCATCAGGGAATTTTGAGCAGTTGCCTCTCCAACGGATCTTTTTCTAGCCGTTGTGTGTACCCGGTCTACCGGGCCCTGTTTCCAGGTCGACCGGGGACTAGCCGTTGGAAACTTTTTCTTTATAAAAAGTGGCTTTTTGTTTGGAAAAAGTTGCTGACATTAGAGGGACTTTTGAGGCCAAGGGTTAGCAACTTCTCAAGGGCATCTTTGAAAGGATTATGAAGCCATTCCCTTGATTCAACCTTTGATCTTCAAATGGGTGTGCTTTCTTTAATCCTAAGTCTTTTAAAATCATGTTTTGTTTCACTCTTTTGATTTCTTCAATGCATGCTTAACAAGATGCTTTTCTATTAAAATGTTGACCTTCATAACATGCTTAGTACTTTAGAAATCACATGAGCTTTATGAATGCAACATATTGTCTATGTTACACATGATTTTGTTTTCTTGTTTCAAAATCAACTTGTTAGACTTTAGAACATCTTTTTTTAAATCAAGTTAATTTTCATTGTTAAATACATGTGTTAGACATACAACTCTTTCTCAAATATTTGATTAACATCTTTACATCATTCAAGGTTTTATCTTTTCAAAGAGAGAAAGAGAAATTTCTAGAAAATGCATCATTCATAGACTTTGTCATTATTATGCATATTTCTAGGAGTTGAGTTTTCACTTTCTAATTAGCCTATTTAGAGGCACTCCATTGCACTTACATTGCTCTCTTAATCCATGCACTCATAGGCATATTTCTTAAGAGAAAAATTCTATGTTGTAAAGGTTTATGCTTAGCCTTGAAAAGCATATGTTGTAAAGGTTTATGCTTAGCCTTGAAAAGCATAGTGTTGATTGTAAGGTTTGAGGTGATCCTAAACCTTAGTTGGAGTTAGTGAATACCGGTAGGTGTACCGGGAGTGGATGTAGGCAATTTGGCCGAACCACTATATATGCTTGTGTTATGGTGATTGCCTTTATGCTTTCTTGTCATGAATGATGCTTTCTTGGTTGATTTATAATTCCTCTTCAAAGCATAAGAGACTTAAAAGCAAAGAGAATTAAATTTGGTCTAGGTTTTTGAGCTCACCCTATTCACCCCCCCCCCCTCTAGGATTCGATCTTGGACTTTCAATTGGTATCAGAGCCTAGGTGCTCTTGTTTAGGTCTAACAACCTAGAGTTAGAATCCTTAGAGTGAGTTTTTGCTTTTGTGGTCACCATTCAATCCCAATTAGGAGAAGGTCATGCTACTAATAGACCACCCTTGTTTAATGGTTCCCATTACCGGTATTGGAAGATTAGGATGCAAGTCTTTCTAGAATCTCAAAGTCTAGATGTTTGGAATATCATTGAAGAAGGGTATCATGAACCCATTATCACTGAACAAGATTCGGAAGGACATGTCATATCTATCAAGCATAAGCCTAAGAAAGACTGGACTCAAGGAGAGAAAGATAGGGCAAATCTAAATGCTAAAGCTAAAAATGCCTTGTTTTTTGCTTTGTCCCAAGAAGAGTTCAATAGGGTAGTAAATTGTATTACTGATAAGGAAGTGTGGGATACTTTAGAGACCACTCATGAAGGGATCAATCAAGTCAAAGTAGCTAAAATCCAAATGTTGTCTACTAAGTATGAAGAACTCAAAATGCAAGAGGAAGAAACCTTTGACGAATTCTATACTAAATTCATGGAGATTGTTAATTCCCTCATAGGTCTAGGAAAGAAGATGGATGAGTCCAAAGCTATTAGAAAAATATTAAGATCTCTCCCCAAAAGGTTCAAACCCAAGATAGTAGTTATAACTGAAAGTAAAGATGTTGACAAGATCAAAATAGAAGAACTTAGAGGAAATCTTCTCACTTATGAATTAGATTTTGAAGTCCCTAGCAAGAAGAACGGTGTAGCTCTTAGCTCCCAACATAAAGAAAATGACAATGAGAGTGAGAGTGATGATGAAAACACTATTTTGCTTGCTAAGAAGTTTAAGAATTTCCTTAAGAACAAAAAGAACTATAAATATTCTGAAGATTCTAGAAATGAAAATTTTCAAAGGAACTCAAGGGGATCTTTTACCAAAAAGGATGTGCAATGTTACAACTGTAAAGGATTTGGTCACATCGCTCAAAATTGTCCCTCCCCTAAAGAATCTGAAAAGAAAGATAAGAAAGGAAAGAAAGTCTTGAACATAACTTGGGATGATGATGAAGATGAAAGTAGTGACAATAATGAACCTCAAAATGATGAAGATAATGATAACTCCACTTCTTGGCTTCTCTTTACTCCCATTGAAGAAAACAATGATCATAATGTGTTAATAGAAGAAGTAAATGATGAGAATAGTGACATTGATATTCATCAAGCCTATGAGGAACTATATGAACTATGTGAAGTCATAACCAAGAAAAATAAAAGTTTAAAAAGTGAATCTAAAAGGCTTGTGAATGATCTAAATGTTTTAAAAGATCAATTAATCTTGAAAGACAATGAGATAAGAAATGTTCAATCTAAGTGACTACCTCTAATGACAATCTAGCTAAAGCTGAAAAAGAAATTCATAAATTACAATGTCTGCTAGAATCTAGTCAACAAGAATCAGAATCTCTACAAATGAAACTTGAAAAGGGAAAACATGTTGTTGAAAAATTTACCTTGGGAAATGACAAATTCTATCAAATGTTAGGAATGAACAAAATCTTTGGTAACAAGAATGGTATATGTTTTGAATGCTCTTCTAGTAGCAAGAAGAATAACTTTCAACATAGTACTAGGACCCATCTCAAACCTATAGATAGAATATTCTTTTCCTCTAGATGGACTTGTCATTTTTGCAATCAATTAGGTCATCTAGTTCCAAATTGGCCCTTTAAGTTTAGGATGTCTCAAAATCATCTTTCTAGAGCTCATTTTAAGTTTATTCCCAAGACCTCTACCTCTACTTTCATTAAGGCTACTTGGATTGAAAAAGAGAAAAGTGTCAAGAACTTTCTAGTTCAAACCGCTCTTAAAGTTAAAGAAAACTCTAGATGGTTTTTGGATAGTGGTTGCTCCAAACATATGACTGGAGACCGTTCTAGATTTATCACACTTGAGAACTATGATGGAGGAAATGTATCCTTTGGAGATAATCGGAAAGCTCAGATTATAGGAAAAGGCTGTGTTGGAGGAGATCAAATGCCTACTTTAAAAGATGTTTTCCTTGTGGATGGTTTAAAGCATAATCTCTTGAGCATAATTCAGTTATGTGATAAAGGAAACAAAGTTGTTTTTTATAGCAAATCTTGCAAGGTTCTGGATGAGAAATCCCACTGTCGCGACCTCGGAACGGATCCCGGGCCCGCGACGCAGTAGATGATACTTTCCCACAGGTTCCTGCGGTGAGGATTCTCAAAGACACGCGGAATCTGGCTCACATGATTAAGTATGCGGAAGCGCGTAGCAAAACACAACAAGATAAGCACCAATAAAATGTTTAAGTGCTCTAACAATAATAAACAAGGCATAGTATCAAAGAAAGAAGCTAACAAGGCATTCCCCTTACAATTCAAGTTACAAGACGAACAAGAAGGTAATTTAAGTTTAGTTACAATTCCATAAGAGGCCAACAGAGGCCAATACACTTCTCCAAAATATAACCAAAAGAAACCCCATGTTAAAAGGTGACGAGACTCAAGAACCCGCCCGACGTCTAGATGACATCGTCGGGCTACCACTCTCTCACAGGGGTTGGCTCACAAGCCTCCTCCTGACGCTCCTCCTCAAAGGTAACGTCTCCTGCACCTGGGCACCAACAAACAAGGGTCAAACACGACGGTTTGGCAGGTAATCAAATTAGGCACAAGCATGAACAATAATGTTTAAGAAAACATAAGAGCAATGCTTGATTTGAAATACTATTATGACTGAGATACCAAAACAAACTAGCATGAATACATAATATATCATGAATAGTTATCATCCACAAAGAGCCCATCCTTTCTCTATCATTTATATAATGAAAAGAGCAAGCACGCACGACAAGCACGATATACATAATATAAGCACAACACGATTTCCCACAAAGACGGGAATTCCGGCCATGGAACCGGACACGCACGATGTGTAATAAATACACGACCAGTCTGCAAACAGTCCACATGTTTAAAGACCCCCAGACAGTGGATCAGACTGAAAGGGCAGTCTAAGCTCAGTGGTGTTTACTTAATTTATGAATGCACAAAACACGCGAGATATTAGTAAAACTTGTCGAGATAAAAAGGGGGAAATCACTTATCAAAACACGATGAACACGACTAGCAAGGGCATAATTAATATGCATAACACGCTTAGGAAGTGATCCCCTTTCTCTTGAAACACATCTTCAAAACTAGCTTGTACTTGACTTCAAAACGAGTGCACGATGATATTCATCATATCAAAAACCAAAGTACGAATACAAAGCCTATCAAGTTCACGCAAGGACCTTCGGTTGATCGTTGTGCAGTCGAAGCCCAGATGTTGGGATTAAAACAGAATTGGTGCCCCAGAAGTTCTAGGACATCTCGGGTTTCGAGTGCATAATATCCGGCTAAAGGCCCCTAAACATGTTCTAGTTTTCATTCTTGCAAAAACTCTTCAAAACAAGCAAATGTGTCAATTTCGGTCAGCTCACGGTCAGCTGTCGGCTAGCCGAAATGGGAACTGGCGGCTAGCCGCAAGGTGACCGACAGGGTGACCGCTGGAAACCCAGGTCTGAAGCAGCTCTCTGGAAAAGGAACTGAATGCCCGCGATTGGCTTACGGTTAACCGCAAGCTGACCACAGGGCTGACCGCCAAACCCTGATGCAAAAGCCAGCTACTGGAAAAGTAACCGCCGAGTTCGGTTAGCCGAAGTGGAGACTGGCGGCTAACCGCAAGCTGATCGCCAATGCACGGGACGCGCGGTTCAGTGCAGGTTTTTCACATCTTTCTTCTACCCTTCTTCTTATTCTCATTCCACCTGCATTCCCTTGAGCCTACATGCTCTCCAAGGGTAAAACACACATATTTTTCCCAATCTTAAACATTCAATCCGAAGAAAGTATAATCATGAAGCTTGTAAACATATTTGTATGCAAAATTTCCAAAACAACAATGTAGCTTAAAATACACATGCACAAAGGTCCTGTAGGGATTACTTGCCTTGCCCAAATGCTAATAATCCTCTCCAAGCACTTCACTCAAAAGCTAAGCCAACACTACAAGAAAACCCAAGAGAAAACCATACCAAACTTAACACAATGAAAGCAAGGAGCCCATTTTCATAAAAAGGGTTTGAAAACATGAAAAACATGATCTTAAGGAACCAAAACAACTCCATGAAAGATATGAGTGGAAGCTCTTACCTAGAGAAGGTCAAACAAGAGAGGAGGGAGAAAATGTAGAGCTTGTCCCACAAGAAACTCCAATAAGCTTGTATCAATGGAAAGCTTGCAAAGAGATGAAGAAGATGGTATTCTTAGAATTTCCTTTGGTGAACTCTAGCTATGTCATGCAAGGTGAAAAAGATGGAAAGAAGCAAGAGGGATTTCAGCCCTAGGTCAGGAACTTGCAGAGATTTGGTAAAGTGAATGAAAAGAGAGGGAGATGGGGCTTAAGTGATGAAAATGGGCCCCAACTAGCTGAACCTTGAAGCGACCAAAACATGATCTTGGGAGCCTCGGATGACTTCGACAAAGAAGGATAAAACGATCGTCGAAAAATCTAGTTTCCAAAAAGTATATTTTTGACATGGTTTTGAGATCTCAAAAAATTGTGTCCAGATTTGTGCAAGAAAGACAATTTTACCCTCTTTGGGCCAAAACATGGGTTTTTGTGCTTCAAACATGAATGGGCTTAAAACAAAAGTTGCAACACGTCGAAACATCATTCAAATGAAATCAAAATCACACTCACACGGAAATTGATACGATCTTCCCAAGTTTACACACGCACTCAGGCCTTCCTGAGTGTGTCTGACTAATACTAAACGTTCTCAAAATTCCCAAAGCTATGTCCAAGACTAAACTAATCATTTCTAACCCAACAACAACTAAACCCACTTAGGACTAAACACATACTAATCGCACACTAATCAAAATGGTCTGGGTCGGGATCTAACACCCACAAAGTCCTACTCACTGGATTACGTACTAAAGATAACATCTACACCATAGAAGAATGTTGTGAAAATGAATCCATGTGTTTAATGTCAAAAGTTCAAGAAAATCAGTTGTGGCATCAAAGAATGGGACATATAAATTACAAACTGATGAAGATCTTATCCAAGAAAGAGATTGTTAGAGGAATACCCAAATTAGATGATTACAAATCTGAATTGTGCAAGGCTTGTCAAATGGGTAAACAGATCAAGAAAAGTTTTAAAGGTATAAAAGATATATCCTCTGCTCGTCCTCTTGAACTCATTCATATGGACCTCATTGGACCTGCACCTGTTCAGAGTATTGGTGGGAGAAAGTATATCCTAGTTATGGTTGATGATTATTCGAGATTTGGATGGTTAGCCTTTCTTCATGCAAAATCAGATGCAGTAGATAATATCATAAGGATTTGCAAGAAAATTCAAGTTGAGAAGGACTGTACAATTAAGAAGATAAGAAGTGATCATGGAGGCGAATTTGAAAATGAAAGATTTACAGACACCTGTGAAAGCCATGGGATCAGTCATCAATTCTCTACTCCAAAAACTCCCCAGCAAAATGGAGTAGTTGAAAGAAGCAACAGAGTTATTCAAGAAATGGCCAGAACCCTTCTTAATGAGAAAAATCTCCCGCGCAACTTATGGGCTGAAGCTATAAATACTGCTTGCTATCTTATTAATCGGGTTTATTTGACTAAGAACACTAACAAAACCCCTTATGAGTTGTATTTTGGAAGAAAACCAAATCTGGGTTATCTTAGAGTGTTTGGTAGTAACTGCTATATTTTAAGAGATAGAGAGCAGCTTGAAAAGTTCGATTCCAAATCTGATGAAGGGATCTTCTTAGGGTATTATGATAAAAGCAAGGCTTATAGAGTGTTCAACCTCAGATCGATGGTTGTTATGGAAACAACTCATGTTGTTTTCGATGAGACTAATCAAATTAAAGAGGCTCCTCATGATGAAGAAGAGACCTTAGTTGATGTCGCGACCCCGGAACGGGACCCCGGGCCCGCGACATTGATGATTTGCAACTACTATTGAAGATTTTGCTTTCCCACAGGTTCCCGCGGTGAGGATTCCCAAAGACACGCGGAATTTGTCTCACACGATCAAGTATGCGGAAGCGTGTAGCAAAACACAACAAGATGAGCACCAATAAAATATTTAAGTGTCGTGACAATAATAACAAGACATAGTATCAAAGAAAGAAGCTAACAAGGCATTCCCATTAATATTCAAGTTATGAGGCTAATTCAAAAGTACTATAAGTTTTGTTATAATTCCATAAGAGGCCAACAGAGGCCAATACAGTTCTCCAAAAATATAACCAAAAGAAACCCCATGACAAAAAGGTGACGAGACTCAAGAACCCGCCCGACGTCTAGATGACATCGTCGGGCTGCCACTCTCTCACAGGGGTTGGCTCACAGGCCTCCTCCTCAAAGGTAACGTCTCCTGCACCTGGGCACCAACAAACAAGGGTCAAACACGACGGTTTGGCAGGTAATCAATTTAGGCATGAACATGAACAATAACATTTAGAGAAAACATGTAAGCAATGTAAGTCCATGGGGATCCGAACCCTAGAGGGGGGGTGAATAGGGTGAGCTCCAATTATGACCAATTTTAGTCAAATTTAACTTCTTAAAAACAAACTAGTCACATGTGATGATTTATCATACAAGATGCGGAAGCTAACAAAAGAATCACCACAAAGCAATCACCATCACACAAGGATTTATAGTGGTTCGGCCTCAATGCCTACATCCACTACCGGCTTGTGATCCAACACCCCACCGGATTTCCACTATTTATGCTTTTCAATAGGCTAAGCAATAACCTTTACAATATGCTTTCCAAGGCTTAGCAATAACCTTTACATTGATGTTTTTCAAGGCTTAACATCAACCTATCCATTATGCTTTTATAGGCTAAGCAATAACTTCTTCAACCACAAGGTTGGTTATCTCACTAAATTAGTGTCTAACATACACTTGATGGAGATTTAATTAAGCTCATTACAATGCCTCTTAATTAGGCGGATATGGAAGTGAAAAACTACTACACACTCACACTATGAATGCAAAGATGAAAGTACATGATGTGTGTGTGTGATCCTCAATCATTTTGAAAATGAAAGCTCATAAATGTATGCCTAAGGCTTTTGAAAGTTTTAGCTCATAAAAACATTTATGATTGAGGAAGTAATGCAATCACATGTTAAAAGTAACAACTTGTTAATGATATCAAAGTTACACAGGTTGTATGAAATGGATTAGCTCTAAACATGTGATGCATAGGGATGTCAATCAAATCAACAATGAAGCTTAAAACATAAAAATAGATTTGATTGAAATTAGGGGACAAATCATATGTAATTATAAATACAACTTGAAAGTGATATACCTATCAAAGTAAGGCAAGTTGTGAAACTTTAAAACAATAATACACATATGATTTGTAAAGATGTTGAATCCAAAACATAAGATACATTTGAAAGAGATTTTCTTATGATGGAAAAACAACAACCAAAGATTCAACAAAGTATATGAATCATGTTACATATTTCATTAACATGATCTACTTAGATTTACCAAAGATAAAGTACTACTTTGATTGAATCAAATGGTGATGCATCCAAAACAATAGATCTATTCAAAGTATAAGACATGCTAAGGATACAACACATCATAGGTTAACATGCTACTAAGATTTATCAAAGATAAAACAAAACATGAAAACATATGATTTGTAAAGAAGTTGAATCCAAAACATAAGTTAGTTTTGAAAGAGATGTTCTTATGATGGAAAATAACAACCAAAGATTCAACCAAGTATATGGATCATGTTACATATGATTTCAAAGATTTTTCCATTAACATGATCTACTTAGATTTACCAAAGTTAAGTACTACTTGGATTGAATCATATGGTGTTGTATCCAAAACAATAAATCAATTCAAAACATAAAACATGTTAAGGACACAACACAAACATAGTTTAACATGCTAGAAATGATTTACCAAAAATAAAACAAAGCATGAAAACATATGATTAAGGAAAGTAAAGCCTACTTGGTGATTTAACTTCATTAATCCAAGCTTTAGCTTTCCTAATGCTCCCCTTCATCCCTTGGTTCTTTTCCCTTGAATATGCCTCAGAACCTCTCAAGGAGGGGCTTAAAATTCCCAATTTTTGGCAAAGGAAAGAACTCATTTTTATAGCCAAAAATGCCCAACGGCTAGTCCTCGGTCGACCTGCAAAGGGGTCTCGGTCGACCGGGAAGGCACAACGGTCATGTTTCTGACCGTTGACAAGTTCAGTTCAAAACCTGCAACTCGACCGACAGTGTTCCCGGTCGACCGGGACACAGGTCTCGGTCGACCGGCGACACTGCCGGGACACCCCCTTTTTGCAAAAATTCCAATTTTGCATATTTTGAGGGTATTTCTTTGGGGGGCCTTTTGGCCACTAAATCAAGCTGGAAAAACATGTTTTAAAGATTCTAATGGTTTTTAAAACATGAACATAAAAAGCCTAAAAAGATTCAGAACTTTTAAAACAAAGGCTTGCTTGATTTCTTGAAAACTCTTTTCTAAAACAAATGCATCCAAGATAAAAAGACAAATCATGCATAAATCAATACTTTTACAAATCTTAAAAGCAATGCATGAATAAAACAAGATTTCAAGTTTATCTAAAACAATGCAAGTGTGTGTGAATCAAATGATGCTAGAATGATAATGCATCCATCAAATTGCAATCTACAAAATCCCTAACAAGCAAATCTTTGACATGAAATACTATGACAACTGAGGTACATTTTCAAGAATGCGAACAGAGCCGAGATATTAAAACAAACTAGCATGAGTACAGAATATATCATGAACAGTTACAATCCACAAGAGCCCATCCTTTCTCTATCATTTATATAATGAAAAGAGCAAGCACGCACGACAAGCACGATATACATAATATAAGCACGACACGATTTCCCACAAGGACGGGAATTCCGGCCGTGGAACCGGACACGCACGATGTGTAATAAATACACGACCAGTCTGCAGACAGTCCACATGTTTAAAGACCCCCAGACAGTGGATCAAACTGAAAGGGCAGTCTAAGCTCAGTGGTGTTTACTTAATTCATGAATGCACAAAACACGCTAGATATTATCAAAACTTGTCGAGATAAAAAGGGGGGAATTACTTATCAAAACACGACGAGCACGACTAGCAAAAGGCATAATAAATATGCATAACACGCTTAGGAAGTGATCCCCTTTTTCTTGAAACAATTCTTCAAAACAAGCTTATACTTGAAATCCAAAACTAGTACACGATGGTACTTATCGTACCAAAACGGAATTCAAACACGAAATTTGACAAGCATATGTTAAGGCTACTAGTTGACCTTTGTGTAATTGGGACCCTCAAATGTCGAAAATACAAGAATTGGTGTCCCCGAAGTTGGGTTGCATTTCCAAGCTCCATTTGCACAATGTCAAGCTAGAACCCTTAACATAGTCTAGTTTTCAACCTTCAAGGAAATACACAACGAAAATAGTTCGTCTCCCTGATTTTGGCGGGTTCGCTCGAGCAAACTTTATAAGGTGATGACACTTCGCTCGAGCGAGACACTTCGCTCGAGCGGACCTGATAAAGCGTTGACACTTCGCTCGAGTGAGATGGTAGCTCGAGCGAATATAAGGTGCGCTTGAACGGACAACTCTCTGTCTGCGCTCGGACCAAGCAGAGGCTTGGTCGCTCGAGCGAACCCAAGGGTCGCTCGAGCGGACAAGCTGCTGCTTGTGCTCGCTGAGTGCGGAAATTTCCTTCCTCTTGCACAACTTCCACTACTTTTCACTCCTTCATCTCATCCATCAATCACATAAAATTGCTTGAGCCTTCATGCTCACCAAGGGTTCATTTCTCACCATTTCAAACATTTAATCCACAAGAAACAAGATCATGAAGTTCATAAACAAGTTTATATGCACAATTTCTAAAATAACAATGAAATCAAAATACACATGCATCAATCCTATAGAGATTACTTGCCTTGCCCAATGCTAATAATCCTTCTCAAGCACTTCACTCAAGCTAAGCCAACACTACAAAGAAACCCAAAGAAAAACCATTCCAAACTTAACACAAATGAAAGCAAAGAACTCATTTTCATAAAAAGGGGTTTTCAAATGAAAAACAAGATCTCAAGGAACCAAAATGACTCCATGAAAATCATGGGTGGAAACTCTTACCTAACAATGGCTAAACAAGAAGAGGTGAAGAAGATGAAGAGCTTGTCTCACAAGAAGTTCCAAGAAATTGGTACCAATGGAAAGCTTGTAAGAAGATGAAGAAGATGATGACTTTGGAATTCTTTTTGGAGTTCTCTAGCCCAAGCATGCAAGATGAAAAAGATTGAAGGGAAGAAGAGCTTTCCTTGCCCTAGGTTAAGAGGTTACAGGAATTGGGGGAAATGAAATGAAAGAGTAAAGAGGGAGAAGAGACTTAAGTGAAGACAATGGGCCCCAACTAGCTGAACCTTGAAGTGGTCAAAAAACGATCTTGTGAGCCGCGGATGACTTCGACGAAGAAGGATAAAACGATCGTCGAAATATCTAGTTTTCAAAAAGTATATTTTTGACATGGTTTTGAGATCTCGAAAATTGTGTCCAGATTTGTGCATAAAAGACCATTTTACCCTCATTGGGTCAAAACTTGGGTTTTTGGGCTTCAACACAACTGGGCTTAAAGCGAAAGTTGTAACACATAGAAAAATCATTCGAATGAAATCAAAATCACAATCACATGGGAATCAATACGATCTTCCCAAACTTACACGTGCACTCGGGCCTTTCCGAGTGTGTCTAACTAATACTGCACGTTCTCAAAATCCCCAAAGCTATGTCCAAGACTAAACTAACCATTTCTAACCCAACAACAACTAAACTCACTTAGGACTAAACACATACTAATCGCACACTAATCGAATTGGTCTGGGTCGGGGTCTAACATCCTCCACCCGTTAGGATATTTGGTTCACCAAATAAATCAAACAATTACCTTTGGTAAAAGCTGTGGATACTTCCTTTGCACTTGCTCTCTCAATTCCCAGGTGGCTTCCTCTGGCTCGTGATTTTCCCAAAGTACCTTGACCCAATGAATAGTCCGGTTTCTCAATTCTTGCTCTTTGGTGTCAATGATCTTGATCGGTCTTTCCACATACGAGGCATCTTCTCGAATCTCTAAAGGCTCATGTTGTAGAACGTGTGCAGGACTAGAGACATATTTGTTGAGCATCGAAACATGAAAAACATTGTGCACCCTGGAGAATTCCGGCGGTAACGCAAGTCTGTAAGCGACATCCCAATCTTGCTCAAAATCTCATACGGACCAATAAACCTTCTGGACAATTTGCCCTTCTGTCCAAACCGTAAAGTCCCTCTAACTGGTGAGATCTTCAAGAACACCT
This sequence comes from Cinnamomum chago, assembly GCA_038049695.1. NCBI lineage: Eukaryota > Viridiplantae > Streptophyta > Magnoliopsida > Laurales > Lauraceae > Cinnamomum > Cinnamomum chago. Next base: position 39,375,552 of record CP142461.1, read on the forward strand.
TGTCACCCACTTGAAACTGCAATTCTCTTCGGCGAGTATCTGCATAACTCTTCTGCCTACTTCGGGCTATCTTCAACCGTTCCTGAATTAACTTGACCTTGTCACTTGTCTCTCCCACTATCGTCAGTCCATGAAAACTACGTTCACCGACTTCTTCCCAGCAAACCGGAGTTCTGCATCTCCTACCATAAAGTACCTCAAAAGGTGCCATACCGATGCTAGAGTGGTAACTATTGTTATACGCAAATTCACAAAGCGGTAGGCACTCATCCCACTGAATCTTGAAATCTAATACACAAGCACGCAACATGTCTTCGAGTGTCTGTATCGTCCTTTCTGACTGACCATCTGTCTGAGGATGATAAGCTGTGCTAAACTGAAGTTTGGTACCCATCGACTCATGAAGAGTTTTCCAAAACTTTGAAACAAACCTACTGTCTCTGTCTGAAGTAATGGAGACAGGTTGACCATGTTTACTAACAATCTCATCAACAAATAGCTTCGCCAATGGTGCCATATGCATCATATTCCCTGTCTTCATCGGAATGAAGTGAGCAGACTTTGTCAGACGATCTACAATGATCCAAATTGCATTATTTCCCTTCTTAGTATTAGGTAAACCGGAGACGAAATCCATGGTGATATGCTCCCATTTCCACTCCGGGATTTCCAAAGGCTGTAACAAACCTGGAGGCTTCTGATGCTCTGCCTTGATCAACTAACAAGTCAGACAACGAGACACAAAAGCTGTTATCTCTCTCTTCATGTTGTTCCGCCAAAACCGATTCTTCAAATTGTGGTACATCTTCGTGCTACCCGGATGCATAGAATATCTAGTGCTGTGAGCTTCATTCATTATCTCATTCTTCAAATCATCCACATTTGGCACACACAACCGGTCACGAAAATACAATATTCCATTCACCATCTTGAAATCGGGGCGTTCTGCAATAACTTCTACTATCTTGGCCAAATCTAGGTCTTGCAACTGATTTTCCTTGATCTTCTGGATGAAGGTAGGTTCTGAAACTGTCATGTTTGCTAACATCGCACCCAATCTTAGGGTTTGTACCTCTACACCCAACTCTTCGAACTGCTGTAAGACACCCATTCCTCTCAAACTGGCCATAATCACTGATTTCCTGCTCAAAGCATCAGCTACCACATTCACTTTGCCTGGATGGTACTTGATTGGAAAGTCATAATCTTTGATATACTCCATCCACCTTCTCCGCCTCATGTTCAAATCTTTCTGCGAGAACAAATACTGTAAACTTCTGTGATCTGAATGGACCTCAAATTTCTCTCCGTAGAGATAGTGTCTCCACATCTTCAATGCGAAAACAACTGCTGCCAACTCCAAGTCGTGAGTCGCATAATTCTTCTCATGGTCCTTCAACTGCCTCGAGCCATAAGCAATCACCTTGCAATCTTGCATCAATACACAACCCAGTCCCACATTCGAAGCAGCTGTATAAACAATAAATCCACCGTTGCCCGAAGGTAATGTGAGGATTGAGGCGGTAGTTAACCTTCCTTTCAACTCTTGGAAACTGGTTTCACACTGATCGGTCCAAACAAATGGGACATTCTTCCTAGTCAATTTTGTCAACGGGGCTGCAATAGACGAAAAACCTTGGACAAATCTTCTGTAATAACCTGCTAACCCCAAAAAGCTCCTAATTTCTGTCACATTGCTTGGCCTTGCCCAACTAACAACTACCTCTATCTTGGCTGGGTCAATTGCTAAACCTTCTCTAGAGATGATGTGGCCTAGAAAAGCAACTTGCTCTAGCCAGAATTCGCACTTACTGAGTTTCGCATATAACTGGTTGTCCCTCAAGAGCTGCAACGCTGTCCTCGAATGTTCTTCATGCTCCTTCTTACTCTTAGAATACACAAGGACATCATTGATAAATACTACTGTGGAGTGATCCAAATAAGGCATAAAGACCTTGTTCATCAGAGCCATAAAGACTGCGGGTGCATTCGTCAAACCAAAGGGCATCACCAAGAACTCATAGTGCCCATATCTTGTTCTAAAGGCTGTTTTCTGAACATCTGAGTCTCTAACTCTCAACTGATGGTACCCTGACCTCAAGTCTATCTTGGAAAAGTAGGCTGCTCCTTGCAATTGGTCAAACAATTCATCTATCCTTGGCCGTGGATACTTGTTCTTCACGGTCACGTGATTCAACTTCCTGTAGTCGATGCACATTCTCAAACTTCCATCCTTCTTCTTCACAAACAACACCGGTGCTCCCCACAGTGAAACACTTGGCCTAATAAAACCTTTGCTCAACAAATCTTGCAATTGGAGCTTTAGCTCACCCATCTCTGCTGGAGCCATTCTATATGGTGCAATCGAGATTGGAGCTGTCCCTGGAAGGAGCTCAATTGTGAACTCAACTTCTCTAATTGGTGGTAAACCCGGGATTTCTTCTGGAAAAACATCCGGAAATTCACACACAATGGGGATATCCTCCACCCCTTGGGACTGTTTATCCTCCGTGATAAACGCAATAAATGCCTGGCACCCACTCTGCACTAATCTGCTTGCCTTCAACACTGAAATAAACCCTGCCTGAGATTTTCTCCTATTCCCCTGAAATATCAACTCTGCCTGTGGCCCTTGGAATCTGAATGTGATGGTCTTACTAAAACAATCCATGGTGGCATGATATGCTTCTAGCCAATCCATGCCTAATATGACATCAAAATCATGCATGTCCAAAACTATGAGGTTGGCTGGTAGATTAACATCTCCTAACAAAACTGTACAACTAGGGTAATGGGTTCTACACACAACTTGTTTCCCTACTGGAGTGGTCACTACTAAAATGTAATCTGAAAGTCCACGAGGATCCTAACCCTAGAGGGGGGGTGAATAGGGTGAGCTACAACTATGACTAATTATGACCAATTTTAACTTCTTAGCATAAACTAGTCACATGTGATGATTAACAAACAAAATGCGGAAGCTAATACAAATACAATCACCACATAGCATGCACCACAACACCAATGTTTATAGTGGTTCGGCCTCAATGCCTACATCCACTACCGGCTTGTGAATCCAATCACCCCACCGGATTTCCACTATGTATGCTTTTTCAAAGGCTAAGCAATAACCTATACAATGTTGTTTTTCTAGGCTCAACAACAACCTTACAATGTGCTTTTCTAGGCTAAGCAATAACCTTTACAAAATGCTTTTCTTAGGCTAAGCAATAACCTTACAAGATGCTTTTCTTAGGCTAAGCAATAACCTTTACAAATCAATAATTCTCTAAGGAAGTGTTTACTCAACACTCTAAGAGATTACAATTTAAGCTCAAGTAAATTGCCTCTAAATAGGCGGATATGAAAGTGAATAACAAACTCACACAAACACTCTATGAATGCAAAGATGTATGCTTATGAGGTGTGTGTGTGTGATGACTTCAATCAAGTTTAAAATGAAGGCTCATTCATATGTATGCTCAAAGCAATTCAAAGTTTAAGACATATAAAAGATTTGAATGAAGTCTAATGCAAATCACATGTATGTTTTAATAACTTGTTTATGATATGAAAATCAAGAATCACAAGTTGTATGTAAAAGACTAACTTAGAACATGTGATGCATGTGCAATGTTGTTTTCAAAAACAAATAGATTTTACTAATGTTTAAATGAATGAAAACAACAAGCAAGTTTCAACCAAGACAAAGAATCATGCATGTAAAGAAAATCAAAGATTTAACCTAGGCATGATTAAGAAGGTTTTAAAAAAACAACTTGGATTGAAACAAAGTAAAGAATCCAATCTTAATTACATCAAAGATTAAGAGAAGAATGGATTCATCACTTCATAGTTATCATGTACAAAAACATTTACCAATTACTTAAACAAGACATGAAAACTATGATTAACAAAAGGTAAAGCTTACTTGGTGGTTTAACTCATTAATCCAAGCTTTAGCTCTCCTAATGACCTCCTAGCCTTTCCAACTTCTTCCCCTTTGTTTGGCTCCAAAATGCTCTCAAAGGCTCATTTGTTCAACATTTGAGAAGTTGGAAATGAATGGACTTTATAGGCAAAAAACAGTCCAACGGCTAGTTGTCTCGGTCGACCTAGAGGTGTCGGTCGACCGGGACAACACAACGGTCATATTTCTGACCGTTGGAAAATTTCTGCACAGAAATTTTCCACTTGCCCGACAGTGTTCCCGGTCGACCGGGACACAGGTCTCGGTCGACCGGCGACACTGCCGAGACACCCCATTTTGCAAAAAATCAATTTTTTGCCTATTTGAAGGTATATCTATGGGGGACCTTTTAGGCCATTAAATCAAGCTTAAATACATGTTTTAGAGATTCTAAAGGTTATTAAAACATGATTATAAGAAGCCTAAACAAATTTGAAAACTTTAAAACCATAGGCTAGCTTGATTTGAGAAAAACTCTTTTCAAATGAAATTGCATACAAAACTGATTCTAAAGGTGCTGAAAGTATGCAAACCTCAAACCTAAATACCTAACATGATTTTCCAAATGTAGTGCACAAGGAAAAGGTTTTCAAAAAGAGTTTGGGTTTCAAAACCAATGCATCCAACTTAAAAACCAAAACATGCATAAAGCAAAGACTTTTCCAAATCTTAAAAGCTACGCATGTATAAAACTAGATTTCAAGGTTTTCTAAAACAATGCTAGTGTGTGAATCCAAAAGATGCTAAAGTGCAAATGCATCCATCAAATTGCAAAAACAAAAGACCTAACAATCTCCCCCTTTGCAATTTGATGGCAACTTACTCATCATAGAAATTACACACTAAGTCTTCAGCTCCCCCTTAGCTGGACAAGTCTTGAAATCTTCTTGGATGCTCCTTCTCTTAGCTTGTGCTCTTGGGCTCTTTTCTTCAATCTTCTTGATGCTTGGAGCTTGATCATTCTTCAAGCTTTCTCTTCTCATCTTCCTCTCTTTAGCCAAGCATCTTCTATAGCTCCAAGCTTTCTTTCTTCTATTTGCTCTCCCCCTTTGACCATGCCTCTTTCTTCCTTTGGCAAGGTATGTATTCTCTCCCCTTGTAGAAGATCATACACAACTCTCCCCTTTGGAAGCTTGGACTTTCTCTTCACCCTTTTGAGAACATGCATAATTTCTCCCCCTTTGCCATTAAATTGCAAAGGTACCTACACACATGAAACAAGGAAAATACCTTTAGTAGCACCTGTTAACAAATGAAATCGAAAATGAAATACATAACAGGCTATCATGTGAGGTAGTAGTCTCTAAGGGCTCAAAGGCATTCCAATGGTCAATTTGATCACAACTAATACTTCCTATGAAGGTTTACACTCCCCCTCAATCCATTCTCTTCTTTTGTCAAACTTTTGACAAAGATTTAACTATTAGGTGCAAGAAGAAGATGGTTTAACCAAGTGAGGGTTAACTTCAAGGAAAGGATTAGATTCATTTAACTATTGAGCACAATATGATCAATTTACCAAAAGAGAGCTAGGACAAATGAGAGAAGCAATCATGGATATCAATTGAAACAAACATATCAATTGAGATTAAAGGATATGACTATTAACATAATCACTCTAAAATGGATTCAAGAATGTTACTTATTAGGAAAAATCCAAATTAGAGCTATCCATGATATGGGGTTTACTCAAACATAGCATCAATCAATATTACTTATGAAAATCATATGCTATGTAAGTTTTGAACTCATTTCATTCAATCAATAAATATGACTATTAAAGTGCATGAAAGAGTGAAATGAAATTCAATCATGAAGCCAACCTCAAATAATAACCAACCAATATTATTAACACATAAACATGGTGGTCATGAGATTTACCTATGAGAGCAAAAAGAGGTGGCAATCATGAGCATTATGATGCTAATGGTGTGTGACGTGGAACAATTATATAACTATGAAGATTAGTCCAAAGCACACAAGGTCTATCACATACACAAGATAAGATATCAATTGGATATGAAATCAATGGAACATTATACCAAATGAAACCAATTGAATATGATAACATGAGTAAAAGCAAGGATGTGATACACTTCCATCAAGCATCATAAATGCATATTCATCACTTTTAATGATATTCCTAAAGAACATAGTGATGAACAAGGCAAATTGCAATGCAAAAGGATAAAGCTTTGTAATGCATGCAATTTCCAAAGTGTCTAGATCATATGAATTCAACACTAAGAAATCCATCAAACAAGAGATATAACTATGAAATACAAGTAATGGATTTCAAAAAGGTTCATATGATCAAGAACACTAATATGAGGTTGAAACATGTATAAGGATGATATCAAGAGAATACACATGAATCAACATCATAACCATCCACAAAGAAATGACTATTAGGCATAGAGGATGGATTTGGGTTCTAGTATGGTTTTTACAAATGTTACAAGTTCACAACCATACATGGAACCAATAGTCATTTGCATATGAAAAGAATGTAAACACATAAGCTAGAGATGCAAACAACATACATTTCCATTTCTAAAGATAATGAAACCAAAAGAAAAGGAAATGAGAACATGGAACATGCTTAGAAGAATATAACTAATGAGGTTAAAGAGCATTTCCATTCAACCAATCTTCAAATCATTTTGATAAACAAAATCCAACAATGAGCATAAAAAGAATGAATTTGAAGATCAATTTTCAACATTGTATTTTAAAAGATATAACTTAAATGAAACACATACAAGTTGATTTTTCAAAACAATGTTCTCCATATAAAAGTATACCTTAAAAATCCAAGGAAAAACTTGAATTGATTCAAATCATTTGATTTACAAAAAAGGATCTAACTAAGACATCCATCAAATGATCTAACAACAATTGATCATGACAAATTAGCTATGAAAGCTTTTAACATCACAATCAATTAATCATGTAGAAATGCAATGCAAAACATATGAGTGCAACAAGCAAATCAAACATGATGAGATTATAATCAAAAGATTTTGAAAACCATGAAGTGTAACTTAGAATGGTGTATGAAAACAAAATCAATTGATCATAAATAAGCAATGCATCTTAAGAAATGTAACTAAGAGAGAACAAAATGCAAATGCAACATGACCAACAAAGAGATTTAACTTACAAAGAATAGGTTGGTCAATGAAGGTCCAAGACCCTAAGGTTTGTCTAAGTAGATGACTTTAGGAATCCACCTAAGGTCTTGGGAGGGTTGAACTTTGAGGTCTATTTTGGAATTCTCACCAACTAAAGGAGATTTAGCTTGATAAATTTTCAATTTGAACTTATCACCAAGATATTTAGATTTCACTAAATTTAGCTTAGATTGGTGATTAGTCTTTTGATGTTGGTGAGTTTTCTTCTTAGGGGATTGATTCATTTTTCTTTTCTTCTTATTTTCTCCCTTTCTTTGACTTTTGAAGTTTAGATTTAACTTTGTAATTTTCTTCAAAAGTTCTTTCATGTTTTGACTTAAGGGAGGTAGGTTGAGAAGCTTTTTGTTAATAGATTCTTTCAAACTTGGTTTGACTTGTTTAAGCTTTTTAGAATCTATCTTAGGAGACTCCATTTTAAAGGATTTAACTTGTTTAGTCTTTTTGGAGTTTTCCTTGATTTTTAGTGTCTTACCCTTCAAGTTTGATTTAACTTTCTTTGGTTCAAAGATGGGATTAGACACATGGCTTCTTTTTCTTAGTTTGCACTCAAATGTAAAATGCCCTTCAATGCCACAATAATTACATTTTGATTTGGGCAAGGGAGGAAGAGTGCTAGAGAAAGAGGACTCACCTTTCACAAAAGTGTTGGTGAATTTAGGGTCATAAGACATATTCCTATTGAATCCAATACCCGTCCTATCTCCATGAGGTTTACCCATTTTAAATAATTTTTCAAGTCTATCTTCACTTTGGGTAACCTTGCACTCATACTTTTGTTTATAGTTTTCAAGTTGAGTGACTTTGGTTATAAGGATTGAATTTTCATGTTTGACTTTTGAAAGTTCATTTTCAATTTCCTTATAATTGTTTAGCTCTTCATAGGCAAGTTTTAACTTAGAATTAAGCTCATTAACAACATTAGATCCAAGTTCTAAAGTTTTTGAATTACTTTGTGCATTAGACAAATTTTCATTTGAAATTGTCAACTTGGATTTTAAATAGTTAATGTTTTCATCTTGTCTTTTAATTGTATCTCTTAGGTTACAATTTTCCTTTTTAAGCTCATCACAATTTATCTTAGTCTTATTTAATTCATCTTGAGCATTAGATAAATTTTCCTTAGAGATATTCAATTTAGATTCAAGATTGTTGTCTTTACCTTGCCTTTGTAATTGATCTCTTAGATTTAGATTTTCCTTATTGACATTGTCATAATCCATCTTTAATTCTTTTAGTTCATCTTGAATGTTAGATAGATTATTTAAAGAGATCATGAACTTAGAGTCTAGACATTTTATTACTTCTTCTTTCTCTCTAAGTTCATCTTTTGAAGAGGCTAGCTCTTTGGTTAGATTCATAGATTCTTCTCTTAAGCTTTTGTTTCTTTTATCAAGCTTTGTAGATAATGTATATAATTCATTATAGGCTTGTTGAAGATCATCTTCATCATACTCATTTTCTTCCTCTTTTGAGTCAAATTGATATTCATTTAATTGATGGTTTGAATCTCTAATAGAAGGAAGAGTGAGAGGTCTAGAAGAATCTACAAAGTCTAGGCTAGTGGAGTCCATTCTAATGATTTTCAAATAAGCACAACTCTAGGGTTTTAACTCTAGGTTTTTACACCTAATCAAGAGTTCCAAACACTTGATCCTAAGGGATAGAGCACGAAGCTCTGATACCAATTGAAAGTCCACGAGGATCCTAACCCTAGAGGGGGGGTGAATAGGGTGAGCTACAACTATGACTAATTATGACCAATTTTAACTTCTTAGCATAAACTAGTCACATGTGATGATTAACAAACAAAATGCGGAAGCTAATACAAATACAATCACCACATAGCATGCACCACAACACCAATGTTTATAGTGGTTCGGCCTCAATGCCTACATCCACTACCGGCTTGTGAATCCAATCACCCCACCGGATTTCCACTATGTATGCTTTTTCAAAGGCTAAGCAATAACCTATACAATGTTGTTTTTCTAGGCTCAACAACAACCTTACAATGTGCTTTTCTAGGCTAAGCAATAACCTTTACAAAATGCTTTTCTTAGGCTAAGCAATAACCTTACAAGATGCTTTTCTTAGGCTAAGCAATAACCTTTACAAATCAATAATTCTCTAAGGAAGTGTTTACTCAACACTCTAAGAGATTACAATTTAAGCTCAAGTAAATTGCCTCTAAATAGGCGGATATGAAAGTGAATAACAAACTCACACAAACACTCTATGAATGCAAAGATGTATGCTTATGAGGTGTGTGTGTGTGATGACTTCAATCAAGTTTAAAATGAAGGCTCATTCATATGTATGCTCAAAGCAATTCAAAGTTTAAGACATATAAAAGATTTGAATGAAGTCTAATGCAAATCACATGTATGTTTTAATAACTTGTTTATGATATGAAAATCAAGAATCACAAGTTGTATGTAAAAGACTAACTTAGAACATGTGATGCATGTGCAATGTTGTTTTCAAAAACAAATAGATTTTACTAATGTTTAAATGAATGAAAACAACAAGCAAGTTTCAACCAAGACAAAGAATCATGCATGTAAAGAAAATCAAAGATTTAACCTAGGCATGATTAAGAAGGTTTTAAAAAAACAACTTGGATTGAAACAAAGTAAAGAATCCAATCTTAATTACATCAAAGATTAAGAGAAGAATGGATTCATCACTTCATAGTTATCATGTACAAAAACATTTACCAATTACTTAAACAAGACATGAAAACTATGATTAACAAAAGGTAAAGCTTACTTGGTGGTTTAACTCATTAATCCAAGCTTTAGCTCTCCTAATGACCTCCTAGCCTTTCCAACTTCTTCCCCTTTGTTTGGCTCCAAAATGCTCTCAAAGGCTCATTTGTTCAACATTTGAGAAGTTGGAAATGAATGGACTTTATAGGCAAAAAACAGTCCAACGGCTAGTTGTCTCGGTCGACCTAGAGGTGTCGGTCGACCGGGACAACACAACGGTCATATTTCTGACCGTTGGAAAATTTCTGCACAGAAATTTTCCACTTGCCCGACAGTGTTCCCGGTCGACCGGGACACAGGTCTCGGTCGACCGGCGACACTGCCGAGACACCCCATTTTGCAAAAAATCAATTTTTTGCCTATTTGAAGGTATATCTATGGGGGACCTTTTAGGCCATTAAATCAAGCTTAAATACATGTTTTAGAGATTCTAAAGGTTATTAAAACATGATTATAAGAAGCCTAAACAAATTTGAAAACTTTAAAACCATAGGCTAGCTTGATTTGAGAAAAACTCTTTTCAAATGAAATTGCATACAAAACTGATTCTAAAGGTGCTGAAAGTATGCAAACCTCAAACCTAAATACCTAACATGATTTTCCAAATGTAGTGCACAAGGAAAAGGTTTTCAAAAAGAGTTTGGGTTTCAAAACCAATGCATCCAACTTAAAAACCAAAACATGCATAAAGCAAAGACTTTTCCAAATCTTAAAAGCTACGCATGTATAAAACTAGATTTCAAGGTTTTCTAAAACAATGCTAGTGTGTGAATCCAAAAGATGCTAAAGTGCAAATGCATCCATCAAATTGCAAAAACAAAAGACCTAACATAATCCAACTCACTACATGGTGCATCAATCAACTTAGCAAAACTAGGAGATGCAAAGGAATGTGTGGATCTAGGATCAAATAAAATCTGGGCTTCTACCCCACAGACAAGAAGTTTACCTTCTACCACGTCTCCTACAGCTTCAGCATCTGCACGGTTGAGATAATACAAACGTCCATGCACCTGTAGTCTGTTTGGTACTTGGTTCTGCCTTCCTTGGCCATGCCGATTCTGCTGTGGAGCACGAGCATTCTAATTCTGTGCTGGTTGCCTAGCCTGCTGCTGAGGTGGTCTGACTTGATTCTGAACTGGTGCTTGGTTCTGAGGAGCTACTTGTCTCTGCTGCTGATTTCTGTTCCCTTGATTCTGAAGTAGTGGGCAATCCTTGATTGCATGGTTCATGGCCCCACACTTGAAACAGGCACCCATGGCCTTACGACATTCGTGGGTTTCATGATTCTTTCCACAATGGCCACAACCCTGCCTCACATGACCTTGTTCTTGCCTTGGCTTCTTGCCCTGTTGTTGCCTCTGATTCTGCTGTTGATATTGCTGCTTCCGGTCCTGAACAATCATGTTATTAATATCTTCGAATGTATAAGCCCGCTTGACCGCCTCATCATATGTAGCTGGAGGAACTACTCCTATGACATCTCTCATGATGATCGGATTCAACCCTTCCAAAAACTTTGTTATCTTCTTCCTTTCCGTATCAATCAGCTCGGTGGCATATCTAGCCAATCTCTCAAATTTGGTGACATAGTCTAGCACCGTCATGCTACCTTGCTTAAGCTGCTGGAACTCAATAGCCTTCTGCCTCTTGACATGAGAGGGGATGTATTTGTCCTGAAACTGTATCTTGAATGCTGCCCATGCCTCATCGTCAACCATCACTGCGTATGGGTCCTTGACTGTTTGCCACCACCGGTCTGCAAGCCCATAAAATAATGAAGCTGTGAGGTTGACCTTCTGTATACCTGTGCACATGAAGACATCGAAGATCTTTTCCGTATTGACTAGCCAGTCATCTGCCACCAACGGGTCCTCATTGCCCGAAAATTCTTTGGGTGCTCTCTTCCTAAACTTCTCAAATAGAGCATTAGGGTCAGGATCCCTATTCTGAATAACAATCTGTGGACCTGCGGGTGGTGCTACATTCCTGTTCTGGAGGACTTCTAACAACTGCCTTTGAACTTGTGCCATTTCATCATCCTTCTTAGCTAACTGCTCTTGAAATCTGGCTTGGTTCTCATTAGCTTGCCTTTGCTGTGCTATCATGGCTTGCATAAGTTCCTGAAACTGTGTGGCTGTAGGTGTCTCAGATGCATCTGACTCATTTTGATTACTGCCTGAAGCATGATGATTTGGAGCTTTTCTTGGAGGCATATTGCTGTAAAACAAAGAGTTAGTACACAATAATCATGGTACAAGGGTTTCTAAGATCCTATACGGACGAATCTATCGAACTCACGAATCCTCGCCACATTCCTAAGACCTTTCTAGTTTCTTTTAAGTGCCTGAAACATGTCTCGCTTTGATACCAGTCCTGTCGCGACCCCAGAACGGGTCGCTCGAGCGGACAAGCTGCTGCTTGTGCTCGCTGAGTGCGGAAATTTCCTTCCTCTTGCACAACTTCCACTACTTTTCACTCCTTCATCTCATCCATCAATAACATAAAATCCCTTGAGCCTTCATGCTCACTAAGGGTTCATTTCTCACCATTTCAAACATTTAATCCACAAGAAACAAGATCATGAAGTTCATAAACAAGTTTATATGCACAATTTCTAAAATAACAATGAAATCAAAATACACATGCATCAATCCTATATAGATTACTTGCCTTGCCCAATGCTAATAATCCTTCTCAAGCACTTCACTCAAGCTAAGCCAACACTACAAAGAAACCCAAAGAAAAACCATTCCAAACTTAACACAAATGAAAGCAAAGAACTCATTTTCATAAAAAGGGGTTTTCAAATGAAAAACAAGATCTCAAGGAACCAAAATGACTCCATGAAAATCATGGGTGGAAAATCTTACCTAACAATGGCTAAACAAGAAGAGGTGAAGAAGATGAAGAGCTTGTCTCACAAGAAGTTCCAAGAAATTGGTACCAATGGAAAGCTTGTAAGAAGATGAAGAAGATGATGACTTTGGAATTCTTTTTGGAGTTCTCTAGCCCAAGCATGCAAGATGAAGAAGATTGAAGGGAAGAAGAGCTTTCCTTGCCCTAGGTTAAGAGGTTACAGGAATTGGGGGAAATGAAATGAAAGAGTAAAGAGGGAGAAGAGACTTAAGTGAAGACAATGGGCCCCAACTAGCTGAACCTTGAAGTGGTCAAAAAACGATCTTGTGAGCCGCGGATGACTTCGACGAAGAAGGATAAAACGATCGTCGAAATATCTAGTTTCCAAAAAGTATATTTTTGACATGGTTTTGAGATCTCGAAAATTGTGTCCAGATTTGTGCATAAAAGACCATTTTACCCTCATTGGGTCAAAACTTGGGTTTTTGGGCTTCAACACAACTGGGCTTAAAGCGAAAGTTGTAACACATAGAAAAATCATTCGAATGAAATCAAAATCACAATCACACGGGAATCAATACGATCTTCCCAAACTTACACGTGCACTCGGGCCTTTCCGAGTGTGTCTAACTAATACTGCACGTTCTCAAAATCCCCAAAGCTATGTCCAAGACTAAACTAACCATTTCTAACCCAACAACAACTAAACTCACTTAGGACTAAACACATACTAATCGCACACTAATCGAATTGGTCTGGGTCGGGGTTTAACAGTTGAGCAGCCTATTTCATCTAAAATTGAAGAAGAAATCCCCTCAGTCCCTACTATGCCCACAAAGTTATTAAGAAATCACAACTTGGATAATTTTATTGGCGATATCACAAAAGGAGTCATGACAAGAAGACATGTTCATAATCTATGTGCTCACTATTCCTTTGTTTCTCAAACTGAGCCCAAGAACTTCTCTGAAGCAGAAATCAAGTCTGAATGGATTGATGCCATGCAAGAAGAATTAAATCAGTTTAGAAAGAATGATGTATGGGATCTTGTGTTAGGAATTTTGTATTTGCAATTTGATGGATGCATTTTCACTTTAGCATCATTTGATTTACACACACTTGCATTGATTTAAAATATCTTGAAATCTTGATTTATACATGCATTGGTTTTTAGATTTGGAAAAGTATTTGTTTTATGCATGTTTTGGTTCTAAACTTGGATGCAATGGTTTTAGAATACAAACTCTTTTGAAACCCTATTTCCTTGTGCATTATATTTGGAAAATCATCTTGAGAATTTAGGTTTGAGCTTTGCATACATTCATCCTTTCAGAATCATTTTTGTATGCATTGTTTTTGAAAAAGAGTTTTTAGAAATCAAGCTAGCCTTTGGTTTTAATCTTTTGAATCATCTTAGGCTTTTTATGTTCATGTTTTAAAAACCATTAGGATCTTTAAAACTTGTTTTCCAAGCTTGATTTAGTGGCCAAAAAGCCCCCCAAAGAAATACCTTTAAAATGTGAAAAGTTGAATTTTTGTAAAAAGGGGGGTGTCTCGGCAGTGTCGCCGGTCGACCGAGACCTGCTTCCCGGTCGACCGGGAACACTGTCGGTCGAGTGTGCAGTTCTGTGCTGAAACCTGCCAACGGTCAGAAATATGACCGTTGTGCCTTCCCGGTCGACCGAGACCTGTGTCTAGGTCGACCGAGGACTAGCCGTTGGGCACTTTTTGGCTATAAAATGAGTTCTTTCCTTTGTCCAAAGTTGGAGATTTTTAAGCCTTCTTTGAGGAGCTTTGAGACAAGACAAAGGGGATGAACTAAGAGAGACCAAAGGGGTCATTAAGTGAAGCTTAAGCTTGGATCAACTAAGTTAAATCTCCAAGTAAGTTTTACTTTTAATTAATCATTTGTTATGTGCTTTATTTGAACTTTGGAAAATGATTTCAAGCATGATAACAATGATATGTTGAATCCATTCTACCCTTCATCTTTGATATTCAAGATTGGATTCATCACTTTGATTTCAACCCAAGTTTTGTTTTAAACTTTCTTAATCATGCTTAGCCTAAATCTTTGATTTCTTTTATTGCATGATTATTTCACTTGGTTGAAACTTCCCTTGTTGTTTTCATTCATTTAATCTTTAGTCAAATTAGTTTTGAAAACAACATTGCACATGCATCACTTGATTAGGCTTAAACACTTTCATACAACTTGTGATCTTTAGATTTTCATATCATTCACAAGTGTGTAATTGTTCAAGTGATTTGCATAGAACTTCAATCATATCTTTTTGTGCCTTAAACTTTCAAATTGCATTAAGCATAAATTGATTGAGCTTACTTTTAAACTTGATTGAAGTTTTCACACACACACTTCATAAGCATACATCTTTGCATTTCTTTGAGTGTTTGTGTGAGTTAGTGTTCATTTTCATATCCGCCTATTTAGAGGCAAATTAATTTGAGCTTAAATTGTAATCTCTTAGAGTGTTGTGTAAACACTATCTTTGAGAAAATCTTCTTGATTTGTAAAGGTTATTGCTTAGCCTAAGAAAAGCATTGTGTAAGGGTTATTGCTTAGCCTTGAAAAGCATCTTGTAAAGGTTGTTGTTGAGCCTAGAAAAACAACATTGTATAGGTTATTGCTTAGCCTTTGAAAAAGCATAAATAGTGGAAATCCGGTGGGGTGTTGGATTCACAAGCCGGTAGTGGATGTAGGCACGTTGGCCGAACCACTATAAATATTGTGTTGTGGTGATTGCTATGTGGTGATTGTTTTTGTTTTAGCTTCCGCATATTGTATGGTTAATCATCACATGTGACTAGTTTATTTTAAGAAGTTAAAATTTGTCTTAATTGGTTATATTTGTAGCACACCCTATTCACCCCCCCCTCTAGGGTTCGGATCCCGAGGACTTTCAATTGGTATCAGAGACAAGTGCTCTATCTTATAGGATCAAGTGTTTGGAACTCTTGATTAGGTGTAAAAACCTAGAGTCAAAACCCTAGAGTTGTCCTTTTATGAAAATCATTAGAATGGACTCCACTATGCTAGACTTTGTAGATTCTTCTAGACCCCTCATTCTTCCATCTTATGGAGATTCAAACATTGAAATTAAAGAATCTCAACTTTAATTAAAAGAAGAAGAATTTGATGAACTTGAAGCCTATGAGAAATTGTACACATGGTCCTTAGAGGTTTCCAAGAAAAATAAAAGATTAAAAGAAGAATCTAAAAGGCTAAACCAAGAATTAGACTCTTCTAAAAATGGACTTAGAGAAAAAGGTGAATTTATAAATTGTGTAGAATCTAAGTTCATGATCTCTTTGAATAACCTATACAATGCTCAAGATGAACTAAAAGAATTAAAGATAGGTTATGATCATCTTAATAAGGAAAAGCTAAAACTAAGAGATCAATTACAAAGGCAAGATAAAGACTTTAACAATCTTGAATCTAAATTGACTATCTCTAAGGAAAATTTATCTAATGCTCAAGATGAATTAAATGAGATTAAGATAAATTGTGATGAGCTTAAAAATGAAAATTTGAACCTAAGAGATACAATTAAAAGACAAGATGAAAACATTAACTATTTAAAATCCAAGTTGACAATTTCCAATGAAAATTTGTCTAATGCTCAAAGTAATTTAAAAACTTTAGAACTTGGATCTAATGTTGTTAATGAGCTTAAATCTAAGTTAAAACTTGCCTATGAAGAGCTAAACAATTTTAAGGGAATTGAAAATGAACTAACAAAAGTTAAAAATGAAAATTCAACCCTTAAAACCCAAGTCACTCAACTTGAAGAGTATAAACAAAAGTATGAGTGCAAGTTTACCCAAAGTGAAGATAGACTTGAAAAATTATTTAAATTGGGTAAACCTCATGGAGATAGGACGGGTCTTGGTTTTGATAAATATACTTCACATGATCCTAAATTCACCAACACTTTTGTGAAAGGTGAGTCCTCATTCTCTAGCACTCTTTCTCCTTTGCCCAAAACTAAATGTATTTATTGTGGCATTGAAGGGCATTTTAGGTTTGAGTGCAAATTAAGAAGAAGCCATGTGTCTAAACTCATTTTTGAACTCAAAAAGGTAGAATCTAAATCTATGAAGGCTAAGACACTTAAAAACAAAGAAGACTCCAAAAAGACTAAACAAGTTAAATCATTTAAAATGGAGTCTCCTAAGATAGATTCTAAAAAGTTTAAACAAGTTAAACCAAGCTTAAAAGAATCTACGAATAAAAAGCTTCTCAACCTATCTCCCTTATATCAACCCATGAAAGAACTTTTGAATAAAGTATCTAAGTTAAATTTAAAATTCAAAAGTCAAGTAAAGGGAGAAAATAAGAAGAAAAGAAAAATGAACAAATCCCCAAAGAAACAAACTCACCAACATCAAAAGACTAATCACCAATCTAAGCTAAATTTAGTCAAATCTAAATATCATGGTGATAAGTTTAAATTGAAAATTTATTAAGTCAAATCTCCTTTAGTTGGTGAGAAGTCCAAAATAGACCTCAAAGTTCAACCCTCTCAAGACCTTAGGTGGATTCCTAAAGTTATTTACCTAGCTAAACCTTAAGGCCTTGAACCTACTTGACCAACCTATTCTTTAATAGTTAAATCACTTTGTTGGTCATGTTGCTTTGCAATTTGTTCTTTCTTAGTTACATTTATTAAAATGCATTGTCTCTTTGTAATCATTTGATTTTGTCTTCATGCACCATTCTAGTTACATATCATGGTTTTCAAAATCATTTGATTATAATCTCATCATGTTTGATTTGCTTTTTGCAGACATTTAGTTATATGTCTTGCATTGCATTTCTTTACATGATTAATTGATTATGATTTTAAAAGCTTTCATAGCTAATTTATTCATGATCAATTGTTGTTGAATCATTTGTGTAGATGTCATAGTAATATTATTTGAACAAATGATTTGAATCAATTCAAGCTTTTCCATAGACTTCTAAGTTATATTTTTATATGGAAAATCATTGTTTTGAAAAATCAACTTGTATGTGTTTCTTTTAAGTAATATCTCTTAAAATACAATGTTGATAATTGATCTTCAAAATCATTCTTTTTATGCTCATTGTTGGATTTTGTTTATCAAAATGATTTGAAGATTGTTTGAATGGAAATGCTCTATAACCTCATTAGTTATATTCATCTAAGCATGTTCCATGTTCTCTTTTCCTTTTCTTTTGGTTTCATTATCTTAGAAATGGAAATGTATGTTGTTTGCATCTTTGCTTATTTAGTTATTCTTTTTATATGCAAATGACAATTGGTTCCATGTATGGTTGTGATCTTAGTTATACTTGTAGAAACCATACTAGAACCCAAATCCATCCTCTATGCCTTCTAGTCATTTCTTTTTGGATGGTTATGATGTTGATTCATGTAAATTCTATTCGTGTCATCCTTATACATGTTTCAACTTCATAGTAGTGTTCTTAATCATATGAAACTCTTTGAAACCCATTCCTCATATTTCTATATGTTTGATGGATATCTTAGATGTTGAATTCATATGATTTTGACACTTTGGAAATTGCATACATTACATAGTTATATCCTTTTGCATTGCAATTTATCTTGTTCATCACTATGCTCAATAGTCATATCTTTAAAAGTGATGAATAACTATTTATGATGCTTGATGGAATTTTGTGTTTGTCACATCTTTGCTCTTTATCATGTTGTCAAATTCAATTGGTTTCAATTGGTATAATTTTTCGATTGATTTGACTCCTTGTGAAGTGATAAACCTTGTGTACATTGGATTTAACTTGATAGTAAAATATTTGTTCCATGTCACACACCATTAGCATCATAATTTTCATGATTGCCTCCTCCCTTGCTCACATAGGTAAATCTCATGACCACCATGTTTATGTGTTCATAATATTGGTTGGTTAATTGTTGAGGTAGGCTTCATGTTTGAATTTCATTTCACTCATCTTGCTCTTTAATAGTCATATTTATTGATTGAATGAAATGAGTTCAAAACCTTACATAGCATATGATTTTCATAAGTTATATTGATTGATGCTATGTTTGAGTAAACCCCATTGCATCATGGATAACTCTAATTTGGATTCTTCCTAATAGGTATATTCTTACATCCATTTTAGAGTGATTGTGTTAATAGACTTATCTTTAAATCTCAATTGGTACTCTTTGTTTTTCCAATTGATATCCATGATTGCTTTTCCCATTGACCTTGATCTTTTGGTAATTTGATCATATTGTGCTTTATAGTTATATGAATCTAATCCTTTACTTGAAGTTGACCCTCATTTGGTTAAACCATCTTCTTCTTGCATCTAATAGTTGAATCTTGTCAAAAGTTTGACAAAAGAAGAGAATGGATTGAGGGGGAGTGTAAACCTTCATAGGAAGTATTAGTTTTGATCAAATTCACCCTTGGATTGCCTTTGAGCCCTTAGAGATAACTTCCATACATGATCGCCTGTTATGTATTTCATTTTCGACTTCATTTGTTAACAGGTGCTACTAAAGGTATTCTTCTTGTCTCATGTGTGTAGGTACCTTTGCAATTTAATGGCAAAGGGGGAGAGAGAGTTCGAGAGTTCAAGTACTCGAAGAAGATCTCCTATCCATCAAAGGGGGAGAAAGAATTCAAGTTCTCAAAAGGGTGAAGAGAATGTCCAAGCTTCCTAAGGAGAGAGTTGTGTATGATCTTCTACAAGGGAGAGAGAAGCATGGTCAAAGGGGGAGAGCAAAATAGAAGAAAGAAAGCTTGGAGCTAAAGAATATGCTTGGCTAAAGAGAGGAAGATGGAGAGAGAGCTTGAAGGATGATCAAGGACCAAGCATCATCAAGAATGAAGAAAAGAGTCCAAGCTAAGAGAGGCATCCAAGAAGAAGATTTCAAGACTTGTCCAGCTGAGGGGGAGCTCAAGACTAAGTGTGTAATTCAATGATGAGTAAGTTGCCATCAAATTGCAAATGGGGAGATTGTTAGGAAATTTGTATTTGCAATTTGATGGATGCATTTTCACTTTAGCATCATTTGATTTACACACACTTGCATTGATTTAAAATATCTTGAAATCTTGATTTATACATGCATTGGTTTTTAGATTTGGAAAAGTATTTGTTTTATGCATGTTTTGGTTCTAAACTTGGATGCAATGGTTTTAGAATACAAACTCTTTTGAAACCCTATTTCCTTGTGCATTATATTTGGAAAATTATCTTGAGAATTTAGGTTTGAGCTTTGCATACATTCATCCTTTCAGAATCATTTTTGTATGCATTGTTTTTGAAAAAGAGTTTTTAGAAATCAAGCTAGCCTTTGGTTTTAATCTTTTGAATCATCTTAGGCTTTTTATGTTCATGTTTTAAAAACCATTAGGATCTTTAAAACTTGTTTTCCAAGCTTGATTTAGTGGCCAAAAGGCCCCGCAAAGAAATACCTTTAAAATGTGAAAAGTTGAATTTTTGTAAAAAGGGGGGTGTCTTGGCAGTGTTGCCGGTCGATCGGGAACACTGTCGGTCGAGTGTGCAGGTTCTGTGCTGAAACCTGCCAACGGTCAGAAATATGACCGTTGTGCCTTCCCGGTAGACCGAGACCTGTGTCTAGGTCGACCGAGGACTAGCCGTTGGGCACTTTTTGGCTATAAAATGAGTTCTTTCCTTTGTCCAAAGTTGGAGATTTTTAAGCCTTCTTTGAGGAGCTTTGAGACAAGACAAAGGGGATGAACTAAGAGAGACCAAAGGGGTCATTAAGTGAAGCTTAAGCTTGGATCAACTAAGTTAAATCTCCAAGTAAGTTTTACTTTTAATTAATCATTTGTTATGTGCTTTATTTGAACTTTGGAAAATGATTTCAAGCATGATAACAATGATATGTTGAATCCATTCTACCCTTCATCTTTGATATTCAAGATTGGATTCATCACTTTGATTTCAACCCAAGTTTTGTTTTAAACTTTCTTAATCATGCTTAGCCTAAATCTTTGATTTCTTTTATTGCATGATTATTTCACTTGGTTGAAACTTCCCTTGTTGTTTTCATTCATTTAATCTTTAGTCAAATTAGTTTTGAAAACAACATTGCACATGCATCACTTGATTAGGCTTAAACACTTTCATACAACTTGTGATCTTTAGATTTTCATATCATTCACAAGTGTGTAATTGTTCAAGTGATTTGCATAGAACTTCAATCATATCTTTTTGTGCCTTAAACTTTCAAATTGCATTAAGCATAAATTGATTGAGCTTACTTTTAAACTTGATTGAAGTTTTCACACACACACTTCATAAGCATACATCTTTGCATTTCTTTGAGTGTTTGTGTGAGTTAGTGTTCATTTTCATATCCGCCTATTTAGAGGCAAATTAATTTGAGCTTAAATTGTAATCTCTTAGAGTGTTGTGTAAACACTATCTTTGAGAAAATCTTCTTGATTTGTAAAGGTTATTGCTTAGCCTAAGAAAAGCATTGTGTAAGGGTTATTGCTTAGCCTTGAAAAGCATCTTGTAAAGGTTGTTGTTGAGCCTAGAAAAACAACATTGTATAGGTTATTGCTTAGCCTTTGAAAAAGCATAAATAGTGGAAATCCGGTGGGGTGTTGGATTCACAAGCCGGTAGTGGATGTAGGCACGTTGGCCGAACCACTATAAATATTGTGTTGTGGTGATTGCTATGTGGTGATTGTTTTTGTTTTAGCTTCCGCATATTGTATGGTTAATCATCACATGTGACTAGTTTATTTTAAGAAGTTAAAATTTATCTTAATTGGTCATATTTGTAGCACACCCTATTCACCCCCCCCTCTAGGGTTCGGATCCCGAGGACTTTCATCTTGTACCTCTTCCTGAAGACAAAAGCCAAATTGGCACCAAATGGATTTTCAAGAACAAGCTGGATGAATCAGGAAATGTTATAAGGAACAAAGCTAGACTTGTAGCCAAAGGGTATGCTCAAGTTGAAGGAATTGATTTTGAGGAAACCTTTGCCCCAGCAGTTCGGCTAGAGTCTATTCGAATTTTATTGGCTTAAGCCAGCAGCATGAAGATTAAACCGTTTCAAATGGATGTGAAGAGTGCCTTTTTAAATGGTGAAATTGAGGAAGATGTGTATGTTACTCAACCTCAAGGCTTCGAGGATCCTCATCACCCAGAGTATGTTTTTAAGTTGAAAAAGGCTCTCTATGGATTGAAACAAGCCCCAAGAGCCTGGTATGAAAAGCTTACAAGTCACTTACTTGAAAGTGGATATGAATGTGGGAATGTGGACAAGACTCTCTTCATTAAAAAGGCTGATAAAGATATTCTCATTGCTCAGATATATGTTGACGACATTGTTTTTGGATCAACATCTAATCAACTTGCTCAAGGATTTTCTAAGTTAATGAGCTCCACTTTTGAAATGAGTTTGGTAGGACCCCTTCAATTATTTCTAGGATTACAAGTTAGTCAGACTGATCATGGTATCTTTCTTAGTCAATCCAAGTTTGCTCTATAAATAGTGGAAAAGTTTGGCTTAGGAGAATCTAAGACTAGTTGCAATCCCATGGGCTCCACTACTAAAATCTCTAGTGACCTTCAGGGTAAGAAAGTTGACCAAAAACTTTATAGGAGCATGATAGGAAGCCTTCTCTATCTCACTGCTAGCAGACCTGATATCTCGTTTAGCGTTGGAATATGTGCTAGGTATCAATCTGACCCCCGAGAGTCTCACATTAAAGCTGTTAAACGTATCATAAAATATATTAATGGGACTTCTCACTATGGTATCTGGTATCCTCATGACTCAACTCTGCAATTAATTGGATATAGCGATGCAGATTGGGCAGGATTAATAGATGATAGGAAAAGCACTAGTGGCTGCTGCTATTTCTTAGGGAACTACTTAGTAGCCTGGCATAGCAAAAAGAAAAATTCTGTATCCTTGTCTACGGCAGAAGCTGAATATATTGCTGTAGGTAGCTGTTGTGCCCAACTGTTGTGGATGAAACAAACTTTGTTAGATTATAATGTTCCACAACAATGCATGCCTATCATGTGTGACAACTCTAGTGCCATTAGTATTTCTAAAAATCCTGTTCAGCACTCTCGCACTAAGCACATTGACATTCGCTATCATTTCTTGCGTGATCATGCTGACCAAGGCACTAATGAGTTAATGTTTGTTCCTACAGATACCCAATTGGCTGACCTATTTACTAAACCCCTTGGAAATGATCGTTTCATAAAATTGAGACATCAATTGGGCATTGGCCCTTGCCCTGAATTCTAAATTCTTGTTGGCTAATCACCTGTTACCTCATTTTATTTTTATATCTCTTATAAACAGGTGCTACTAACGAGGTTGTATGTTTTATCTTTGATGGGCAGGCTCCTTTGCAATTAGATGTCAAAGGGGGAGAGAAAATATCAATTGTTCCTCAAGGTGTTCACCAATTGAGGTGGAGAAGATTCAAAGGTCGCTTTTGTTGAGGGGGAGTAGCTTTGCCTAGAGTGTTTTTTTGTATAGCTTCTAGGTTGGTCGTCGTATGTCGTCGCTCCTGCAAGGAAAATCCAAAGCTCCAAAATATCCAAAAGCTCCCAAATATCCAAAGCTCCTTAAATATCCAAAGCTCCTTAAACATCCAAAGAAGTTGTTGTCCAAGATTCAAAGGAGATTGAGAGAGAGTTCAAGCTTCAAGAGTTGCCATCAAATTGCAAAGGGGGAGATTGTTAGAGTTTTTGTTTTGTTGCAATTTGATAGGATGTATTCATTTTCATAAGCTTGTCCTCTCATTCATTCATGGTCTTTGTCTTAGGATCTTCATGCATATTTCTCTTTCTTAATCTTTGTTTTTATCACATGATTTGCATGTTTTTCAATTCAGGTTTATCTCTTAAGATCATGGAGTTTTTGTTTTCAAAAATCATCCAAGCTTTCCAAAGTTTCTATCTTTAAAATCATTATTTTGATTTGGAGTTTTCATGACTTTAGAAATTCAGTTTTCATTTTTTTTGTGTCATGAATTCATGCTTGGATATGTGCCTCAAAGTGCCCTGGAAAGGTGCCCTCCAAAGTTGCAATTTTCAGATTTCTGGGCACTCTTCAGGTTGATCTGCCAGTGTGGCCGGTTGACCGGGCACACTACAGGTCATCAGGGAATTTTGCGCAGTTGCCTCTCCAACGGATCTTTTTCTAGCCGTTGTGTGTACCCGGTCTACCGGACTCTGTTTCCAGGTCGACCGGGGACTAGCCGTTGGAAACTTTTTCTTTATAAAAAGTGGCTTTTTGTTTGGAAAAAGTTGCTGACATTAGAGGGACTTTTGAGGCCAAGGGTTAGCAACTTCTCAAGAGCATCTTTGAAAGGATTATGAAGCCATTCCCTTGATTCAACCTTTGATCTTCAAATGGGTGTGCTTTCTTTAATCCTAAGTCTTTTAAAATCATGTTTTGTTTCACTCTTTTGATTTCTTCAATGCATGATTAACAAGATGCTTTTCTATTAAAATGTTGACCTTCATAACATGCTTAGTACTTTAGAAATCACATGAGCTTTATGAATGCAACATATTGTCTATGTTACACATGATTTTGTTTTCTTGTTTCATAATCAACTTGTTAGACTTTAGAACATCTTTTTTTAAATCAAGTTAATTTTCATTGTTAAATACATGTGTTAGACATACAACTCTTTCTCAAATATTTGATTAACATCTTTACATCATTCAAGGTTTTATCTTTTCAAAGAGAGAAAGAGAAATTTCTAAAATGCATCATTCATAGACTTTGTCATTATTATGCATATTTCTAGGAGTTGAGTTTTCACTTTCTAATTAGCCTATTTAGAGGCACTCCATTGCACTTACATTGCTCTCTTAATCCATGCACTCATAGGCATATTTCTTAAGAGAAAAATTCTATGTTGTAAAGGTTTATGCTTAGCCTTGAAAAGCATATGTTGTAAAGGTTTATGCTTAGCCTTGAAAAGCATAGTGTTGATTGTAAGGTTTGAGGTGATCCTAAACCTTAGTTGGAGTTAGTGAATACCGGTAGGTGTACCGGGAGTGGCTGTAGGCAATTTGGCCGAACCACTATATATGCTTGTGTTATGGTGATTGTCTTTATGCTTTCTTGTCATGAATGATGCTTTCTTGGTTGATTTATAATTCATCTTTAAAGCATAAGAGACTTAAAAGCAAAGAGAATTAAATTTGGTCTAGGTTTTTGAGCTCACCCTATTCACCCCCCCCCCTCTAGGATTCGATCTTGGACTTTCAATTACTTCCTTACATGATAACCTGCTATGTATTTCATTTTCGATTTCTTTTGTTAACATGTGCTACTAAAATGTATTTTCCTTATTTCATGTGTGTAGGTACCTTTGCAATTTAATGTAAAATAGGGAGAGAGCATTCATGTTCGCTAAGGGGGAAGAGAATGTCCAAGCTTTCTAAGGGGAGATATTGTAGATCTTCTACAGGGGGAGAGAATGCATCTCTTGCCAAAGGGAGAGAGAGTGCATGGTTAAAGGGGGAGTGTTGAAAGAAGAAAGAAACCTTGGGAGCTAAAGAAGATGCTTGGCTAAAGAAAGAAAGAAGAAGAGAAAGCTTGAAGAATGATCAAGCTCCAAGCATCAAGAAGAATGAAGAAAAAGACCAAGAGCAAAAGCTAAGAGAAGGAGCATCCAAGAGATTTCAAGACGTGTCCAGCTTAAGGGGAGCTGAAGACTTAGTGTGTAAAAATTCGGTGTTGTGTAAGTTGCCATCAAATTGCAAAGGGGGAGATTGATAGGAATTTTGTGTATTGCAATTTGATTGATGCATTATCATTCTAACATCATTTGAATTTACACACATGCATTGATTTAGAAAAAACTTGAAATCTT
Organism: Cinnamomum chago; assembly: GCA_038049695.1. Classification (NCBI taxonomy): domain Eukaryota; kingdom Viridiplantae; phylum Streptophyta; class Magnoliopsida; order Laurales; family Lauraceae; genus Cinnamomum; species Cinnamomum chago. The sequence continues at coordinate 39,401,231 of CP142461.1, forward strand.
GATTTATACATGCATTGTTTTTAAGACTAGTAAAAATCTTGATTTATGCATGTTTTGTTTCTAAACTTGGATGCAATTAGGGTTGAAAAGAAGTTTTATGAATCAAGCAAGCCTATGAGTTTTAAATCTTTCAAATCATTTTAGGCTTTTTATGTTTCATGTTTTTAAACCTCTTAGTTTGATTTAAAACATGATTCCAAGCTTGATTCAGTGGCCCAAAAGTTCCTTTCAAGAAATACTTTGAAAAATGCAATTTTAGGGAATTTCGGTCCAGGGCCTGGACCCGGTCAACCAGCCACACAGCGCGGTCGACAGGGAAAGAGCCGTTGGCTACTTTTTCAAACGGTCAGATTTTGACCGTTGAAGGCCAGGTCGACCCGGGGGTCATGGGGTCGACCGCGGAAGAGCCGTTGGGCACTTTTTGGCTATAAATAATAGTTCATTCCTTTGAAAAATTAGAGGATCAAGAGGACCTCCTTGAGATGTTTTGAGGCCAATCAAAGGGGAATGAGCTACGGGATGCAAGGGGTCATTTGGAAAGCTAAAACTTGGTTCCATTGAGTTAAATCACTAAGTAAGCTTTACTTTTCTTAATCATATGTTTTCATGCTTTGCTTTAATTATTGGTAAATCTTTTCTAGCATGATCAACTATGATTTGTTGTGTCCTTAACATGTTTATGTTTTGAATTGATTTATTGTTTTAGATGCATCACCTTGATTCAATCCAAGTAGTACTTAAATTGGATATCTAAGTAAATCATGTTAATGAAAACATCTTTGAAATTATTTGTAACATGATTCCTATAATTGGTTGAATCTTTGGTTGTTGTTTTTCATCATAAGAAAATCACTTTCAAATCTATCTTATGTTTTGGATTCAACAACTTCACAAATCATATGTACTTTTGTTTTAAAGTTTCACAACTTGTTTAGCATTGATAGGTATATCATTTTCAAGTTGAATTTATAATTACATATGATTCGTCCCCTATCTTCAATCAAATCTATTTTTGTGTTTTATGCTTATAGCATACACATATTGAGCTACATTGTTAATTTGATTGACATCCCTATGTATCACATGTTTTGTTCTTAGAATTTCACAACTTGTTTAGAATACATAGGTATTTCTTTTACAAGTTATTTTTAACATGTGATTAGCATTCTTTCCGCAATCATAAATGTTTTTATGAGCTAAGACTTTCAAAAGCCTTGGGCATACATTTAAGAGCTTTCATTTTAAAATTGATTGAGGACATCATACATACACATTGTGCATTCATCTTTGCATTCATAGTGTGTATGTGTGAATTAGATTTTCATTTTCATATCCGCCTAATTAAGGGGCACTGTATTGAGCTTAAATTGTATCTCTTTGAGTGTTTGTGTAGACACTTCTTTTAGAGAAATCTTTTTATTGTAAAGGTTATTGCTTAGCCTATGAAAAGCATAATGTAGAGGTTATTGCTTAGCCTTGAAAAGTATATTGTAAAGTTTATTGCTTAGCCTATTGAAAAGCATAAATAGTGGAAATCCGGTGGGGTGTTGGATCACAAGCCGGTAGTGGATATAGGCATTGAGGCCGAACCACTATAAATCCTTGTGTGATGGTGCATGCTTTGTGGTGATTGTTTTTGTAAGCTTCCGCATTTATTTACTTAATCACCACTGGTGACTAGTTTAATTTAAAGAAGTTAAAATTCGTTAAAATTTTTCATAATGGAAGCTCACCCTATTCACCCCCCCTCTATGGTTCGGATCTCTGGACTTTCATTTTTGTCTCTTAAAGAAAATACAAAATACAACAGAAAAGTAAGAAAGGGAATCTGACTTCTCAGGGGATTGCGGGGACCCGTTCAGATCGACGGTCGCAAGTCACGTATGGACTTCGCCATTGTCCTTTAGATGAGAACGCTTGATGTTTGATTCTTTGGCTTGGCTTGAACTTCAGTTGTTTTAGAGGATTAGGACCAAGGGAAGGTCCAATACTCAATAAAAAGATGAAGAGACGAGTTGAAAAGTTGCATCTTGGCCATGTTGAATAGGAGAAGAGAGGGCTTTGCCTTGAGGGGGGGGGGGGGGGGTGCCCCCTAAGGTGCTTTAATCACCTTGTGGTGTTTGTTGCAGCGGAGTTTCTTCAGAGTAGCAGAGCTTCTAGGAATTCTGAACAATCTTTCTGGTTGATTTTTTTTCGATTTTTCTAGGATGGATTTCTGGATCCGTTCTTCTTGAAATGATCTCTTATTTATAGGCCTTTGGTAGCCATTTTGGAGTGTTTATGAGCTTTGATGGCTTTAAAGCTCCATGATGGGAGGAGTTAGAAGTTTTTAATTCTTGATTTTGTAACTCCTTTTTCCTTGAATCTGATTGGCCGATGGAGAATGATGGGCTTTTAATCACCTTTAATCTCCATGATGAGAGGAGTTTCATAGCTTTAATGCCATGATGGCTTTGACTTGTAACTCTCATTTCCTTGCTTCTGATTGGGCCGTCCAAAACAATGAGTTAATGAACGCATTTAGTTGGGTCAATTAACAATCATTAAGTGGTCGTCGGGGATTTAAAGAGTCGCGGGCCGTGCTGCGTCTTTTGGAATTCTTCTTGCGATGATCGACGATGGATTTTCATGTTGATCGATGTCGGATGATCATGCAGCTTCAAACATAGATTGCTAACAGCGAGCCGGTACCATCTGTCTTGTCGATTTCTCGATCGGTCGGACAGAAAGTGTACTTTCTTGGTTGGCCGGTTGGAGATCTTGGAGCGATCGATGACGATTTCATGCTCTTGATGGCGGATCCGTAATGTTGACGAAGATCAATCGATTCCGAGCATCAAAAATCAAATTTTCAGGAAATCGCAGGGGCTGGAACTCCCGAAACAAGAAAAAAGATGGAAAACGGGTCATCCGGCGGAAATCCGGCGACCCGGACATCCAGGGTCGCCGACGATCATGGGATTTGGTCCCCCTTTGGTCGCCATTTCGACAGCCGTTTTTCGAGCTTTTTGTTTCTTTTTTTTTTCGCCTGTATTTTTCTTGAAATTTTTCCTCAGTTTTTGGCTTGATTCTCCTGAAGAAAACCCTACGAGAAGTCGTGCAAAACCGGGGTACAAAGTTTCCTATTTTTGGAAAAGCAGAAGATCTTGCCACACAGAATTACCGATTTTTGTCAAGAGTCGAAACTAGGTCAAACGATGTCGGAATGGCCTGAAATTTGAGGTGGAGCCTCCCGAGCAGTAGATAGGACCAACCAGTGGCTTTTGTTTGTGCTTTGAAGCCGTTTGGGGTCCCGTCGCTGCTAGGCTTGATTTTTCCGCGAGGAAGATGCCGCGCTTTAATGTGCGGTCAATCGATGTCCAATTGACCTGAAATTTGACAGGGAGCCTATTGGAGTCATTTTGAGATGATTAGCTCCGATTTGGATGTCATGGTCCCGGGGTGCTCCGCTGCCGGTAGCCTTGATTTTCTTTCGGAGCGTCAAAGTCGGGTCAATGTTGTCGGAATGACTTGAAATATGACGTGCAACACTTTTGAAGCATGTTGAAGCCGCCCATGTGCTCCATTTCCGTTTGATGAGTAATGGTACCGGTGGTTCTCGCCGCCGAGGGGTTTGATTTTCTTTCGGAGCATCGAAGTTGGCTCAAACGTCGTCGGAATGACTTGAAATTTGACGTTGAGCCTTTTGGCGGTATTTTGAGACCATCCGTGGGCTCAAATCGAAGTTTTAATATCTTCGACGCTGCCGCCGCCAGGAGCCCCTGTTTGGCTGCTGGAGAAGTGAGTTGGGTCAGATGATGTCGAAATGACCTGAAACTTCATGTGAACCTCTCTTTTGGCTGTCTTGGAGGATCTTGCAGTTTTTGTTTAATTCTGACAAGATCTGATGCTTGAAGCAGCATTGCCCGTTTGTAGTAGGATGCGGCTTCATGTGGCTTTTTTTATGTTGAAGAGGCAAAGTGACATTTTTGGTGTCAACAAATGCCCCCTCGAGGTACAGCGATGACTAGCTTTTGGAGTCGATGTGCCTCAAAGAGAATCTTGAAGGAGAGCTTCTGACTTGACCAAGAGTCTTTAAACTTTTTTTTTAATAGCCTTTTGAGTTTCCGAGGGTATTTTATGGTAGTGAAAGGGATCACGTACCATCTCAAGGCAAAGTTTTGAAAATGACATGAGGGAGTTGGATTTGGGTTTTGGATTTTAGTTTTTCCCTTTGACCTTGTGAACCTAAGGGCTTTTATGTGGCGGATCAGGCGATCAAGAAGGATTTTTTGGTTTTTGACCTTGTGAACTAATGAGTTGTACGTGGCAAGTTAGGGGGTCGGCGTTTGATTTTTGGATTTTGACCTTGTGACCCAACAAGCTGTATGTGGCAAGTTGGGGGTCTGATTTGGTTTTGACCTTGTGACCCAACAAGCTGTATGTGGCAAGTTAGGGGGTCAGGTTTGGATTTTGTGGAATGTCAATTTCAAGATTTTGGCTTAATTTGGTTCATGAGGTTGGATGGTTTGGTTTTTTGGAAACTCATGAGGCTTTCTCTTCCTTTTTTTTTTTTTGAATGGTTCAATCGACTCAGAAGAGGCATGGAACCATTTTATACACTCTTGGTAAGAGGAATTCTTTGAAAGGAAACCCCTTTTTAGTGCCTAAGTGGTCAAACCTGGCTCATGTGGGCTAGCCCACGGGACCTTAAGCTTTTAAAGAAGGCTTAGATCTCACATGGTGTCATTTTGTAAAGAATATCTAAAAATATCTCTTTTGGATAGAGAATATAAAAAATATTCCTACTTGGAGAGAATATCCCAAGTTTCCTTTCTTTTGGGAAAGATTTTCTCAAAGTATCTCTCTTTGGGAGAGAATATTTCTCATTCCCTTGCTTTTTGGAGAAAATCTCTCAAAGAAACTTCTCTTTGGGAGAGAATATCTCAAATCTCCTTTCTTTTGGGAAGGTTGCTAATTTTTAGCACTTACCTCCTTTCTTTTCCCCTTGTTTCTTCTTTTGATTTGCTCTCTTCTATAAAAGCAAGAGGAGATTGAATCTTTGCTTATTTGCTTTCTTTCTTTGCAAGAGTCTTCAAGAGTGCTCCAAGATCAAGAGTTCTTCTTCTTCTTCTTCAGAGATCTTCAAGCTTTTCTTATTCTTCTCCATCAATAGCTTCAAGTAAGCTTTCTTTTTCAAGAAATTTCCATTGTAGAAGTAGAAATTACTTTCTTTTTCTTTTCTTTCTCCCTTTTTTTATCTTTTCCTTTTTTTTCCTTTTTCTCCACATGTTTTCTTTTTCCTTTTTTTTCACGTGCTGTTTTTTCTTTTGTTTTTTTTTTTTGACGTTTTTTTTTCACATTGTTTGTTTTTCTTTCTTGGCTATAGGGACATGTCCGTACTGACCTGGCCGTACTGCCACGTGGCAGTGGGCCATGGCCTGCTACCCAAAAAATAAATTTTTTTGAAGAAATTTCTCTCTCTCTCTCTCTCTGTTTTTTTTTGCTTCTCTCCTTTTTTGCTCTCCAAGATAATGAGGTTTATGCAGCATGGGGTTTATGCATTCCAAGTTGTTCATGCATATTTTCTTTCTTTCTCTTCTTTTTTTTTTTTGATGCATCAAGATAAAAGGCTAGAATCTCTAGGTCAAGTCAACATGAATTTTGACTTTGACAAAGTTTGATAGGTTTTGAACAAGTTGGGTTGAAATTGATCAAACTTTGGTTAAATTTTTCCTAGCATCTAATGCATGATGATTTTTTATGTATGCTTTTTAGTAAATTGATTAGGAGCATGATGATGCATACCTGGAAATCTTTTGTAAGTTTTGGGATTTGGAGCTCGCAGCAATGTTGAGCCCTTTCCTGATATTGCTGGATTTTGAGGAGCTTCACAATATTTGAAGTTTGGAGCTCGCAGCAATGTTGAGCCCTTCTTCAAGCTTGCGGAGATTTGATGAGATTGGTTTGATCTCGCAGCAATGTTTGACTTCAAATCTTCTTTGATGATGCTTCATTGAGCTTGCGGCGGTGTTGAGCTTATCTTCAAGCTTACTATGTTTTTCGGGATGTTTCTATTTTCTTCGGAATTGTCCAGGAATCATGCCAAAATTCCGCTAGAATTTTTTTTTTAGCAAAACTCTGTCACTTTGATGATTGATTTTTCCATTTTCATCCTTTGCAGATAGTTCCTCTAGAACGAACAAGGGAAAAGAGCCTGTTACTAATGCACCTCGTTTGTCTACCAGGTCTCCTAATGTGGTCGTACAACAGGCTTGGGAGAAGGTCTAGTTTGTGGAGAGAAACTTGGAAGAGTGTGACTTCCTCAACCGCGATGAGATGAGACAGCGATTGATCGCTCTCAAGGATGAGGAGTTTTACAGGATTATGGCAAGCAACTGTCCTTGGGTCATGGACGATCAAAGCATTGTGCCCAAGCCTACCTTTTTCTTTGGTGATGCAGTCCCTGACGACTTGTCGTACCAGAGGATATGTTTTCGGTTCTCTTAGACAGCTGATGGTGAGGAGAGAACTATTTCTACCCGGTCGACTTTTGATCGGACTGTTACGATCATGAGTCTTTCTCCCACGTGTCCCAAGAGGGAGGATCCTCCAAGCTGGGTGAAGAGGACCAATGTGATAAAGACCGGGGTTTTTGTTGGCAGTCCTTCCGGATATGCGGAGAAGTCGCATGTCCGTATGGACATGTTGATGCCCTCCAGTGGCTACCAGGGTTCTGACCATCCGTCGGTCAATTTGAGACCGGTTGGCCTTGGCATTTTTCGGGGTGACGGCAGTCGTTAGGTGAAGCCTTTTAGACTCCGTGGCCATTTCAGTGCTGATTCAAGCTGAGAATCATGGACTAATCACACCCTACAGGTTGGTGGAGCCATTTTGAAGGAGGAAGGGATCTTCGATGCCGTTCGCGCTTTTCGGAAGACCGTGGTTTTCTCCGATGAGGCCTTCATGGCTATGCTAGAGTCATTCCTTCCACAAACCAACACCTTCATTGTGACGAACGGTAAGATTGGTTTTACTTTGAAGGAATTAAGCGTCATCACCAGGCTGCCTATCCTTGGCAAACTCTATGAGGAGTTTATGCCTATCGACAGCATTCTTGAGGAGCAGTCTGAGGAGTTCAGGCTCCTGTACTTTCAGCTCGTCGCCTTCTATGATTTTTTGAAGGAGAAGGAGGGCTCGAAAGTCCGGTGTAGCAGCTGGAAAGTTGTAGCTCCAACTTCTTTGACGACGGAGAGTCTTCTGATGGTATGGCCCAAGATGCTAGGGCCAAGAACCCAGGTTTGAAGAAGATCTCCGTTATGCAAGATGACTTGAAGAAGTTCTTCGAGAGTACAGACGTCATTTGTCCTCACATTGCACTGCGGAGAGATCTCGTTGTTTGCCTCACTTATTGGTTGGGTGAGCTATTTTTGCTGGAGGAGATGGAACACACATCAGGCCGCACTATATTTTTTCGGCTTGTCAGATGGCGTTCGGAGAGCGGTTGGCTTTGATGCCATCTCTTTACTCCTACTTGTGTACCGAACTGCAGGCTGCTGCTTTTCTGGTTTGGTTTGGGCTCCCTATGAACAGAGTATTTTCAGCCCATATTTTTTATTCATGGTATGTGTACCACTGTCCCGACTTCCACCGATGATGACCATTTCATGATTCGGTTGGCTAGAGGGACAGTCATTTTCGAATCTCTTTTGTCTACCCGTTTGAGGATCCGACGGTACAGGGACGTCGAGATCGGGCAATCTTCAGTAAAGCTTTCTCCGGGTTTGCGGAAGAAGGCTTTTGATTTTAGAGCCTCCCGTGATTCCACTAGGGTGGGGTCGAGAAGACATTACTCCTTGACCAATGCAGAAAAGGGGTGACTTTTTAACATACGTGTTGGTATGATGGTGTACCGGAGACATCTTTTTGTTGATATCCGGCCGTATGTTCCCTCGTGTTTCACGCTGCAGTTGGGCTTTTATCAAGGCATTGTTGGAGCGCCTTCGAGCATGGTGAAGTGTTTTGGAGATTTACAGGACGGGAAGAATGCATGGGCCTTTTACAGTGCGAAGGACACTACCGCCATGATTTCCTATCCTGAGTTGCCCACTTTTCGGACTGCTGGCTTCACGAAATGGTTTGCGGAAAGCTTTTCAGCGTACCGAGGGCTTTCTAAGAAGGAGCTTGATGTCAAGCAATCTCTTGGGAATGGTCTTGGCAGATCAGATGGAGTCCGGCGAGAGGAAGTTCTGGCTTTCCTTTCCGGAGAGAAGCACAAGATAGACTTTCTCAATGAGCAGGACATCATCAGACCATGAGCTATACAGGAGATACCTAGTGAGGTCTTGGATCGGCTCAAAGAGGAGGAAGCCGAGATCGACGCTTGGATGCAAGCGGAACTAACGAAAGCTTCCATAGAGTCCACTGGGAAGAGCAGACCATCCGGTGAGAAATCAAGCGAAGCTCCACACTTTGACAGTGGGGCGGGTACTTCAAGTAAACCATCCCATAAAAACAAGAGGAAGAGAGGGCAGCGCCGTAATAAGAGACAACATGATGACTCTCCTGATCCAGAAGTCCCTCTCACCACCGCTGAAGAGATGTCAGGGGGTGATGATGAGCCTCCGGAAAAGAGGAGCCGAGAGGAAGAAACCGTTGATGAAGGTATGATTCCTCTTCTTTCTCCTTCCATTTCTTTCTTTGAGATTTTCTTGTTTTGATTTGCCTTCTCTCCCTTTTTCAGTGGAAGATGAGGACTTGATGATGCCTGAGGTTCCAGCCGATGAGGCAGTGACGGATCCAGTTGCGGCATCTGAAGAAGAACCAAGGGACTATGGAGTGATTCCAGAATCTTCACCTGGTATGACTTCTTTGTATTTTCTTTTTTGTCTGTGCTGTCATTTGCTAACATGTTGCTTGTTTTCTTATCAGCTGACTTGCCATAGGATTCCGACGATTTCGAGCCATCCATGGACGCGGCCTTTGACGACGCTTCTGATGAACTCATGGAGGCAGAAAGTGTTAGGGATTTTGTGTATTGCAATTTGATGGATGCATTATCATTCTAGCATCATTTGAATTTTCACACATGCATTGTTTTAAGAAAAACTTGAAATCTTGATTTTCACAAGCATTGTTTTTAAGACTTGTAGAAATATTGATCTATGCATGTTTTGTTTCTAAACTTGGATTTGTTTTTGAAAAGAATTTTTAGAAATCAAGCAAGCCTATGAGTTTTAAATCTTTCAAATCATTTTAGGTTTTTTGTGTTTCATGATTTTAACCCTCTTATTTTGATTTAAATCATGATTCCAGGCTTGATTTAATGGCCCAAAAGTTCCCCCAAGAAAATACTTTGAAAAATACAATTTTAGGGAATTTTGGTCCTAGGCTCGGGTCGACCCGCAGTGTGGTCGGTGGACCGGCCCAGCGGACCCGGTTGACCGGCCACACTGCGCGGTCGACCAGGAAAGAGCCGTTGGGGCTCTTGTCAAACGGTCAGTTTTATGACCATTGTGAAGGCCAAGTCGACCCGGGGGTCATGGGGTCGACCGGGGACTAGCCGTTGGGCTGTTTTTGGCTATAAATAGTGGTTCATTCCTTTGAAAAATTGGAGGATCAAGAGGCCTTCCTTGAGATGTTTTGAGGCCAATCAAAGGGGAATGAGCTAAGGGATGAATGGGGTCATTTGGAAAGCTAAAGCTTGGTTTCATTGAGTTAAATCACTAAGTAAGATTTACTTTTCTTAATCATATGTTTTCATGCTTTGCTTTAATTATTGGTAAATCTTTTCTAGCATGATAAACTATGATTTGTTGTGTCCTTAACATGTTTATGTTTTGAATTGATTTATTGCTTTAGATGCATCACCTTGATTCAATCCAAGTAGTACTTAAATTGGTATATCGAAGTAAATCATGTTAATGAAAACATCTTTGAAATTATATGTAACATGATTCCTATACTTGGTTGAATCTTTGGTTGTTGTTTTTCATCGTAAGAAAATCACTTTCAAATCTATCTTATGTTTTGGATTCAACAACTTCACAAATCATATGTACTTTTGTTTTAAAGTTTCACAACTTGTTTAGCATTGATAGGTATATCATTTTCAAGTTGAATTTATAATTACATATGATTTGTCCCCTAACTTCAATCAAATCTATTTTTATGTTTTATGCTTATAGCATACACATATTGAGCTACATTGTTAATTTGATTGACATCCCTATGCATCATATGCTTTGTTCTTAGAATTTCACAACTTGTTTAGAATACATATGTATATCTTTTACAAGTTATTTTTAACATGTGATTAGCATTCTTTCCTTAATAATGAATGTTTTTATGAGCTAAAACTTTCAAAAGCCTTAGGCATACATTTATGAGCTTTCATTTTAAAATTGATTGAGGACATCATACATACACATTGTGCATTCATCTTTGCATTCATAGTGTGTGTGTGTGTGTGTGTGTGTGTGTGAATTAGATTTTTACTTTCATATCCGCCTAATTAAGAGGCATTGTATTGGGCTATAAATTGTATCTCCATCAAGTGTATTTTAGACACTACTTAGAGAGATAACCAACCTTTGGTTGAAGAGGTTATTGCTTTGCCTAAGAAAAGCTTAATGTAGAGGTTATTGTTTAACCTTGAAAAGCATATTGTAAAGGTTCTTGCTTAGCCTATCGAAAAGCATAAATAGTAGAAATCCGGTGGGGTGTTGGATCAGAAGCCGGTAGTGGATGTAGGCATTGAGGCCAAACCACTATAAATCCTTCTGTGCTGGTGCATGCTTTGTGGTGATTATTTTTGTAAGCTTCCGCATTTATTTACTTAATCACCACTTGTGACTTGTTTAATTTAAAGAAGTTAAAATTGGTTAAAATTGGTCATAATTGAAGCTCACCCTATTCACACCCCCCCCTCTAGGGTTCGGATCCCAGGACTTTCAGAAAGTATTCCACCAATCGTCGAAGAAGGTATTTGTAGCAATAACCCTGATGATGATGAAAATTTTTAACAGGATCATATTCATGCCTCTTTTTTTTGTTTTGTTTTGCTGGCAGGTTATGAGGTAGCGGAAGAAGTTCCTCCATTTTTCTCAGTACTAGAGCAGGGGATGCCTGTAGTTGGACTAGAAGTAGGGCTTCTTCTTCCAGTTTTATTGCAGCAGAGATGAAATCGTCTGAGCAGATTCCTTTGCCAGTGTCTCCGATTAAAAAAAGCTTAATGATTACTCCCCTGGCAGGAAATGACACGGGCAGTCGACCAATGGAGAGGGGCGGGCCTTCATCCAGGACATCTCTTGAGTATGCGAAGAAAGTGTTGAAGAGCGTTTTGAGCTCATGGGTTGAAACTCTTTCTTCTGGCCTTTTAGAAGCCGGCTTTGGCATGATCAAGCATGTACAGGACAATCCTTGTTGATAGCGAAGAGGTTGGCTTGGGTATTGCAGATGCGAAGGCTTTCTTTGATGAAGTCATAGCTCTAGGGAACAAGTGGAATGAAACCAAGAGCTTCCCAAGTGGTGACTTCTTTAATGAGATGTTTTTGAAGCCTTCTAGCGAGGTCAAGTTTGAGCTGGACGAGAACTCGCGGACTCGAAAGCAATTCGTTCGGGAGAGGAACGTTATCGAGTTGGCTATCATTGAGTTGATAGAAAATCTGTGTCGTGTTGATAGAGAGGTCGTTGAGACCAAGCAGTGTCTTGAGCTATTGGAGGAATTAGTTGCTGCAAAATGGGCTGCCATTGTGGAAGCTCGTGCCAGAGAAGGAACTCTGATTCACCAAGTCGAGGAGGCTGAGTGCAATCTCCGGAGGAATACTCAAGAGTACGAGCAATGGAAGATTCTTTGGGAAAAGCTTCCCCATGTTGCAGATGGATATCGGCATTCTGCCGCATTTTATTGGAAGATTTTGAAGAAGTGTGGCCTGGAAGCTTTAGAGTCTAAGGCCAAGGGTCTGCTCGAGGAATTGAGTCTTTGGTTGAAGACCATGTGAGACTGAGCCCGTGATTCTTGTAACAAACCTTTTTCTTCTTCTTTTTGGTACCCGTGTATACACACACATTTTTTTGGTACTCTTTCTTTTGTAGTGCTTGTGGACATTTTTTTTAGCACTTCACTTTTTGTATTCCCTCCTTTCACTCAATTTTTTTTTTATAAATTCAAGCAATAGTTAAATGGGAATGTTTGCTTGGAAATTTGATCAAAAGTTTGTCATTTTGTGAAAAACCTTCTATCAAATGGTTGTTTTGGTGTTCACGCCGAATTTGGGTCGGCATGGAAGCCTGAATTTTGTGGCGTAAAAGCCAAAATTTGGGATGGCATGGAAGTCGGTTTTGTTTGTGGCATGAGAGCCAAATTTTTGAGATGGCATGAAAGCCAATTTTTTGAAATGGCGTGAGAGCCGATTTTTGTGGTGTAGGAGCCGAAGTTTTTTTTTTTTTTTGAAATGGCATGAAAGCCAAAATTTGGGTCGGCATGGAAGCCGGAATTTTGAGATGGCATGGAAGCCAAGATTTTTTGTAGCATAAAGGCCAAAATTTGGGATGGCATGGATGCAGGTTTTGTTTGTGGCATGAGAGCCAAAATTTTTGTTTGTGGCTTTGATAACCGGGATTTGTTTTTGGCATGGAAGCCGAAATTTTGTTTGTGGCATTGATAGCCGGATTTGTGGCATTGATAGCCGATTTTGTGGCGTTTACAGTCGATTTTTTTTTTTGAAAACCAAGTTTAGTTTTGTTGGCGTGAAAGCCAAGTTTTGTGGCATTTATAGCCGATTTTGTGATGGCATGAAAGCCGATTTTGGGCATGAGAGCCGGGTTTTTGGCATTTATAGCCGATTTTGGCATGAAAGCCAGGTTTTTGGCATTTATAGCCAATTTTGGCATGAGAGTCGGGTTTTGGTTTTAAAAAATACAAGTATTGACTAAAAGTCGCCTCCCTGCTGAATGGTCTTGCAAGTATCGATGGAATGTCGCTTCCTTGCTCATTCAGTTACGAGTATTGATGGAATGTAGCCTCCTCGCGAATTTGGGTGCAAGTATCGACTAAGCGTCGCTTCCTTGCCTTTTTTTCAAAAAGTTTGGTTTTGTGGGTATCGATTAAATGTTGCTTCCCCACGATTTTGAAATTTTGAGGTCTTTGTTTTTTAGACCTCGATTTTTGTTTGAATTTTGGGTTTGTGGATATCAACTGGAATGTTGCATCTCCAAGATTTTTGAAATTTTGCAAGTATCGACAAAGTGTCGCTTCCCTATGATTTTGAAATTTTGGAATTGTCGAATGGGGTTCGCATCCTCCCGATTTTTGGGTTTTGCGAGTATCGACTGAGCGTCGCTTCCCCGCGGTTTCTAAAAAAAAACCTTTTTTTTTGTTTAAAGACACGGGGGTCGTAAATTTTGACTTAGAACCGTTTTTGGTTGTAAAACTCAGGGTGGACTAGGGTGGAAATTCCTGAGTCCTGATTTTGTTTCAAACCATGAATTTTGGGTTCAAGGATCGAAAATTTGGTCAAGTCTTGGAAGAGGCTCCTAAACTTGGATTTTTGGATTTGTTTTAAACAATTAAACTATGAAAGTAAGCATTGTCTTGAAATTTTAGAAATCTCAACATAAGGATGAAAAATCTAAAAGAGGCGGGTTTAACGAGGGAGTACCTGAGAATAGGCTTTGGCCATGCAGGCACTGCTCTGACCCAGTGACGGAAGTCTTCAAGGGTAGTACCGCTTCAAGAACTTGTCGTTCATGGGCAGCATGCATCTGTCGCCTTTCATGTTTAGAATTGCATATGGCCGTTGGAGAAGACTTTGTCAATGATGAAGGGTCCCTCCCATTTTGGTTCGAGTTTGCCTTTCGATTTGTGGGCGAAAACCATTGGCCTTTTTACTGCAAGAACCAAGTCACCCTTTTTGTAGCGCGTTGGCGGACCCTTTTGTCGAAAGATCCTGCCATGCGTGCTTGGTACAGCTCAATGCTTTGTAAGGCTTCGAGCCGTCTTTCGTCGAGATTGTCCAGTTCTTGGAGTCTCAGTTTGACATTGCTTTCTTGTGTCATGTCATTTTGTAAAGATACCCTCAAGGAAAGAGTTTGTACTTCCAAAGGGACAACAACTTCGCACCCATAGACCAAAGAGAATGGTGTGCTATGGGTTGGCCCTCGAACGGTGGTTCGATAAGCCCACAAAGCTTCAGGTAATTTGTCGCCCCAATCTCTTTTGTGACTAGAGACCATTTTTTTGAGGATTTTGCAGAGTCTCTTGTTGAAGACTTCTGCTAGTCCGTTCGCTGCCGGATTGTATGGAGTCGAAGGACAACTTTGGATTTTGTACTTGTCGCAGAACCTGTAGAATCGATGATCCCGGAATTGTGGTCCGTTATCATGGACAAATCTTTTAGGTTTGCCAAAGCGACAAATGATGTTGGTGTGCAAGAATTGAAGGACTGATGAGGTCTTCATTTCGCTGAGCACAAACGCTTCTGACTACTTGGAGAAATAATCCGTAGCAGCGAAGATGATACGATGGCCTTTGTTTGACGGGGAAGAGATAGGACCTATGACATCCATACCCCAGGCTTCGAACGACCATGAGATTGCTGTGGGGTGTAGCCATTCTGGAGGCATATGGACATAGTCTCCATGAACTTGGCATTGGCAGCAGCGTTTAACAAATTGCATGGCGTCAGCTACCATGGTAGGCCTATCCCAACCTTTTTATCTGATCGTAGAGCTTGGGACCAGCCTGATGAGCTCCACAAAGACCAGCATGAACTTCTTTGAGCGTTTCCTCTGCCTCTTGTTGTAACAAGTGGCGTAGAAGTACTCCGTCGAAGTATTTTCTGTAAAACATTTTTGAAGGTATATCCAAATGAAAGTTTGGGGCTCGTCTTTGAATGCTTTCCCGTTCTTTTGGATCTTCAGGGAGGATTTCGAACATGGTGTAATCAATGAACGGACTCCAGTCGCCGATTGGATGTTTGAGGATGGAGATCCGACTTTCGGCCAAAAAAAAAATTTTCGGAGGGAGAAGAGGAAGGAGAATCTTTCTTTGACACACTGTGATTTGCATGTTTTCCCTTTCTTGGATCGCTATGGATGTGGCAAGTCCGACTAGGACATCTGCACGGATATTCTCACCTCTGAGGATATGGGTGATACGACAGATGTTTGGCGAAGTGTTGTGCCTTGTTGTAATAGGGTAACAGATTAGGCTTCCTGACTTCAAATTTCTGATTCATCTGGTTGACGATCAGTTGAGAGTCCCCAAAGACTTCCAGCATGGTGATGCCGGATTCAAGGGCTAGTTCTAGTCCTACGATGAGAGCTTGGTATTCAGTTGCATTGTTTGAGCATGGTTCCAGTAGTGAGAAAGCATTTGGAATCATGTGCTTGTCGTGGCTAACAAAGAGGATGCCAACTCCTGAGATTAGCTTTCTTTTTTCATTTGTCCTGGTTGCACCTTAAAGTACATGTCCCAAGAGGCATTTGGTGAGAAAGTCTCGGCGTTGTAGACAGGTTCGTCTGGGAGATCATCTCTGAGTGGGGAATATTTAGGCAACGGATGCTCTGCAAGGAAATCTGTTAGAGCTTGGCCTTTGACTGCCATTTGTGGTACATACTTGATATCAAATTGTGATAGGAGGATGGACCATTTTGCCTGTCGGGCATTGAGAGAACCTGCTTTTGTGACAAGGACCTTTAAGAGGTTGATCCTCAAAATCAGGTAGACTGTGTTCGAAAGAAGGTAATGACGTAGCTTTTGTACTACAAACATCACTGCAATGCATTATTTCTCGACTGGAGAATAACGATTCTCTGCACCTACCAACATTCGGCTGAGGTAGTATAGAGCAACTTCTTTTCCTTTGTCATTCTCTTGTGCAAGCAGAGCGCCCAGAGAATGGTCGAGAGCTCTTGTGTACAAGATGAATGGTTTTCTAGTGGTAGGGGCAGCCAGCACTGGAGGTTTAGTTAGGTATGTCTTGATATCTTGTAATGTTACTTCACATTCAGCATCCCAAACAAAGTTCACACCTACATTCATCAGTCGAGAGAATGGACGACACTTTCCTAACAGATTGGAGATGAACCGTCTAATGTATGCCAACCTTCCTTGAAGTCCTTTAAGTTCTCTTAAGGTTCTTGGAGAAGGCATTTCTAAAATAGCCTTGACTTTGATGGGGTTAATTTTATACCAGTTTTCCGGACTGTGAATCCGAGGAACTTACTCGACGAGACGCCGAAGAATCATTTCAGGGGATTCATTCACAGTTTGTGTTTGCGAATTCGGAGGAAGACTTCCCGAAGGTCTTTTAAATGGTCTTCTTTTCTTTTGCTTTTGACGGCAAGGTCATCAACGTAACATTCAACCATCTTCTGCTGCATATCTTGGAATATCTTCATCATAGCCCTCTAATTTGTGGCACCAACATTTTTCAGACCAAATGGCATGACAGTGTGGCAATACACGCCAAATGGGGTCCGAAATGATGTGTGTTTTTCATCTTCGGGATGCATCTTTATCTGATTGTACCCAGAGAATCCATCCATGAATGTCATTCGCTCAAACCCATAGGTGTTGTCAATCATCACCTCTGGTATGGGGAGCGGGAACTCATCTTTAGGGCAAGCGCCATTTTGGTCTCTATAATCAATACAGACCCTGATTTGCCCATTTTTCTTTGTCACCGGGACAATATTGACCAACCATTCAGGATGTTGTTTCTCGTGGATGAAGCAAACGCTTTTGAGTTTTTGAACTTCTTGTTCAATTTTTTCCATCACATCAGGATGGAATCTTCTTTGGCCTTATTTGACAAGCTTGATATCTTTTTGCAGATTGAGTTTGTGGACTACTATTTTGGGGTCTAAGCCATGCATTTCAGCATAAGACCATGCAAAACAATCAACGAACTCACGAAGAAAAGAGATATACTCGGGTAACTCATAATCCTTTATATTCTTGCTTATGAATACAGGACGCGGGTTATCTGGTGTTCCCAAGTCTATCTTTTGAACAGGATATTCTGTTGGAAGGTTCGAAGGTGGTTCCTCCACAATATTTTCGGAGGCTTCCAACTCAACGAAACCTTTCGGACCTTCAAGGGAATTTTCAAGCCAAGGCTTTGTTTCTGGCCATGGGTCTTCAGGATCGGTAATCTTCTCAAAACTTGCTATGAGGTGACCCAACCGCCTATTGAAATTGGGTCGAAGTAGGGTACTTCTTTTGGAGACGATGGTTCTTCTGGGTCAGAATGCCACATGTCTGTATCGCCGGATAATTCCAATTCATCATCAGAGAAATCATATCGATTGGTAGAGCTTCCTGGATCCTTGACGGGTGACTCTTTGAAGAGATATCCAGGGAGGTCGATGTCTTCTTAGACATGAGATGTTGAGGCTTGTTTGGCAAATCGACTCCTCGGCATTTGTGTTAACTGTCTCATGGGAGTGTTGGGATCGTACCCCAACCCATGAGAAGATTTTTCTACGTGACCGTAGAGTCTCCAATCTTCCAGTTGACTTTTGGGTAAGGTGGGCTCCAATGGTGTGAGAATACCATGGCCTTGCCCAAGACCGACTGGGTTTTGAGTGTCATAACCCATTTTCTTCATAATAGCTTGTGCCATAGGACTATATAGAAATAGTTGAGGCATACCTTCGTTTTGGAATGGTTCAAGCTGTTAGGGATTTTGTGTATTGCAATTTGATGGATGCATTATCATTCTAGCATCATTTGAATTTACACACATGCATTGATTTAGAAAAACTTGAAATCTTGATTTATACATGCATTGTTTTTAAGACTTGTAGAAATCTTGATTTATGCATGTTTTGTTTTTTAAACTTGGATGCAATTAGATTGGAAAAGAATTTTTATAAATCAAGCTAGCCTATGTTTTAAATCTTTCAAATCAATTTAGGTTTTTTATATTTTCATGGTTTTAATCCTCTTAGTTTGATTTAAACCATGTTTCCAAGCCTGATTCAGTGGCCCAAAAGTTCCCTTCAATAAAAACTTTGAAATATGAATTTTAAGGGAATTTTGTCCCTGGGCCCTCGTCGACCTGCAGTGTGCTCCGTCGACCGAGCCCACAGCGGGTCTACCAGGTAAAGAACCGTTGGGCTTCTTTTCAAACGGTCAGTTTTATGACCGTTGAAGGCTAGGTCGACCAGGGAAAGGCTAGGTCAACCGGGGAAGAGCCGTTGGGCACTTTTTGGCTATAAATACTAGTTCATTCCTTTGCCAAAAGTTAGAAATCTTTAGGCCCTCCTTGAGATGTTTTGAGGCCAATCAAAGGGGAATGAGCTAAGAGATGAAAGGGCTTGGTTCCATTGAGTTAAATCACTAAGTAAGCTTTACTTTCCTTAACCATATGTTGTCATGCTTTGCTTTATTATTAGTAAATCTTTTCTAGCATGATAAACTATGTTTTGTTGTGTCCTTGACATGTATATGTTTTGAATTGATTTTTTGTTTTGGATGCATCACCTTGATTCAATCCAAGTAGTACTTAAATTGGTATATCTAAGTAAATCATGTTATTGAAAACATCTTTGAAATTATATGTAACATGATTCCTATCCTTGGTTGAATCTATGGTCGTTGTTTTTCATCATAAGAAAATCACTTTCAAATCTATCTTATTTTTTGGATTCAACAACTTCACAAATCATATGTACTTTTGTTTTAAAGTTTCACAACTTGTTAGCATTGATAGGTATATCATTTTCAAGTTGAATTTATAATTACATATGATTTGTCCCCTAACTTCAATCAAATCAATTTTTATGTTTTATGCTTATAACATACACATATTGAGCTACATTGTTAATTTGATTGACATCCCTTTGCATCACATGTTTTGTTCTTAGAATTTCACAACTTGTTTAGAATACATATGTATATCTTTTACAAGTTATTTTTAACATGTGATTAGCATTCTTTCCTCAATCATAAATATTTTTATGAGCTAAAACTTTCAAAAGCCTTTGGCATACATTTATGAGCTTTCATTTTCAAATTGATTGAGGACATCATACATACACATTGTGCATTCATCTTTGCATTCATTGTGCGTGTGTGTGTGAATTAGATTTTCATTTTCATATCCGCCTAATTAAGAGGCATTGTAATGAGCTATTAATTGTATATCCATCAAGTTTATTATAGACACTACTTAGAGCGATAACCAACCTTTTGGTTGCAGAGGTTATTGCTTAGCCTAAGAAAAGCATAATATAGAGGTTATTGCTTAGCCTTGAAAAGCATATTGTAAAGGTTATTGCTTAGCCCATTGAAAAGCATAAATAGTGGAAATCCGGTGGGGTGATTGGACCACAAGCCGGTAGTGGATGTAGGCATTGAGACCAAACCACTATAAATCTTTGTGTAATAGTGAATGCTTTGTGGTGATTGTTTTTGTAAGCTTTCGCATTTAGTTTGATAATCATCACTAGCTGCTAATTTAATTTAAAGAAGTTAAAATTGGTCATAATTGGTCGCTAATTTGAAGCTCACCGTATTCACACCCCCCCCCCCCCTCTAGGGTTCGGATCATGGTCTTTCAATTGGTATCAGAGTGAGGTTACTCCATTTTAGGGCTTAACAACCCGGAGTTGATCCTTCTTCACTATAACCTAGATTAGAACTCTAGTGGTGTATTTTATTGCATATCTTTAAAATGATTTCCACTACAGTCGAAAATGAAATTTCCCCAAAGAACCATTTCACCACTCTAAGACTTTTTTGAGTTATATCTCCAAGAGTTGGTGGGTCCTCAAAGTGAACTCTCAAGGACATCCTTATCATGACCTTGGACGAATCTTCATAGGTACACATTTAGACTAACCTTAAGGCATTGATCCTCTCTAGACCAACCTATCCTTTTTAGTTATATCTAATTGTTGGTCATGTTACATTTGCATTTTGTTTCTTTATAGTCACATCTCTTAAAATGCAATGTTTCTTTGTGATCATTTTATTTTGTCTTCATGAACTTTTATGTTATATCTCATGGTTTTCAAAATCCTTTGATTGCAATATTATCATGATAGATTTGCATCTTTGCTCATTTAGTAACATTCTTTTTATGCAAATTGATTGTGTTGTCTTACATTGCGTGGTTGGATATGGTGTCATTGATTTTCATGCTTGTGCCTAACTTGGTATATATTTTCATGAATGCAAATTGATGATTGTTTTTGTGCTTTATAGTTAAATCTTTTGTTTTATTATCATTTGAGCGTAATAAGTACATATGTGACTTAGTGTGCTACTCTCATTTGGTATAATCCACATATCCATTTTCCATTGCATTGTAAGCTTAGTACATTTGCTAAGAGTGGAGATATTGCGTGATAGATTAATGGATCTTTTTAGATGAATTTGAATTAAACCATTGTTCTTAATAGGTATACCCATTTATGAGATCCATCTTCATCTATATGCGATCCATGACATCCTTCTAACTCCATACCTTCTTGTGCTTGCATAGTTATATTCTTTATTGATAATATGGTATGAGTTAGATCTTGAGTGTTGATTAATCTGTTAGGGATTTTGTATTTGCAATTTGATGGATGCTTTTTCACTTTAACATCATTTGATATTTCACACATGCATTGTTTTAAAATATCTTGAAATCTTGATTTATACACGCATAGCTTTTAAGATTTGGAAAAGTATTTGTTTTATGCATGTTTTGGTTCTAATCTTGGATGCATTGGTTTTAGAACCCAAACTCTTTTGAAAACCTAATTCTTTGTGCATTATGTTTGGTAAATCATGTTGAGAATTTAGGTTTGAGCCTTGCATACATTCTTCACAAAAAGAATCATTTTTGTATGCATTTTCATTTGAAAAGAGTTTTATCAAATCAAGCTAGCCTTTGGTTTTAAACTTTCAAATCTTCTTAGGCTTTGTATGTTCATGTTTTAAAAACCATTAGAATCCTTAAAACATGTTTTTCAAGCTTGATTTAGTGGCCAAAAGGTCCCCCAAAGAAATACCTTCAAATAGGCAAAAGTTGAATTTTTGCAAAAAGGGGGTGTCCCGGCAGTGTCGCCGGTCGACCGAGGCCTGTGTCCCGGTCGACCGGGAACACTGTCAGGCGAGTCAGCAGTTTCTGAGTTGAAACTTGCCAACGGTAAAAAATATGACCGTTGTGCCTTCCCGGTCGACCGAGACCCCTTTGCCGGTCGACCGAGGACTAGCCGTTGGGTACTTTTTGGCTATAAAATCCATTCTTTTCCAACCTTTTTCAAGGCTTGATACATGAACCTTTGAGAGCATTTTGGAGCCAAAGAAAGGAGAAGAAGTGTCACGCCCCCAAACCGAAACCTCGGGGGCGGGAAATGGGATTAAGCATAAATATATTTTACTTCTCCCAGGATCCGCGTGTGTGAAGACGACACATTCTGAATATTTTGCGGAAGCTTTCGTGGCGCTGCGACCCGGAGTCCGTGGCCATCGGATTCCGCATCGCACCCAACCATTAGCATATAGCTATTATATCAAGAATCATATCAGACTGGAGTAAACCATCACAAAAAATTACAGAGCTGACAGTAACAGGACATTACATTCCCATATATGTTCAAGTTACAATTATCAATGTACATTAATTAAGAATCCCAAGAAAAAGGCTAACAAAAGCCATACAACAATAAGCTATAACACTACCCCAAATATGACGTAGCTCCGATGTCAAGCCCAATGTCTACATGACATAGCCGACAACGCAACCTGCAAAACATGGCTCCACAGCCAACAAAGCTCTCAACTCGGGACGAAGAAATCTGAACCTGAGTACCAAAAGTAGTGGGTCAGACACGACGGTCTGGCAGGTGGATGAAAAGATCACAATATAACG
Organism: Cinnamomum chago; assembly: GCA_038049695.1. NCBI lineage: Eukaryota > Viridiplantae > Streptophyta > Magnoliopsida > Laurales > Lauraceae > Cinnamomum > Cinnamomum chago. The sequence continues at coordinate 39,423,085 of CP142461.1, forward strand.
AATAATAATACAAATGATAAATCATACTATTTGCTCAAAATGCTGTATATAATCAAACGGGTGAAAACTCATGAATCTCGGACAAAACATGTATTCTTTTCAAACATGGTTAAAACATGAAGATCTAATCAAGCATATGTTCATTTACATCATCTATAAAAGCATAGATATTTGACAAACGGGTGTTCGTCTAAAACATGTGTAAATATAGAAGTTTGACAAACAAACGTTCATTTAAAACAAATGTGTAACCAAGAAATCTGGCGAAACTAAGGTTCATTTAAAACATATTTCAAAGCAGGGATATTTAACAAATCGGGTATTCATGTGAAACCGGTATAAACATAGTGATCTGGCAAAACAAGTGTCATTTGAAACATATTTCTGAGCATGGATATTAAATAACTCGGGTAATCATTTGAAACAGGTATAAACATAGGAATCTAGCAAAACGCGTGTCGTTTAAAGCAAAGCACGGATATTTAATAATACGGGTATCCATTTAAAACATGGGCAATCGTACAAATCAAGTAAAATAATTGATCGTGTGAAACATATGTAAGAGCATGGGTATTCGCCCAACCGACATTTATTTAAAACATGTGCGGGTACAAAGAACAGAAGGCAATATAATAATAACTGAATTTACATTGGAGAATATTAACACTTGTTTAAATAACAGCTTTCATAAAGGAAACGAATCATTTATCAGAAAACATAAAAGCAATATAAAACATGTCGGGTATCCAAGGAATCGGAAACTGGCAAGATGGCAACCACAAGAAGCTAAGTCCTCTATCACTAAAGCGATAGAGCAAGAACTAGGCCCTGATCTCAGTCACTCGAGGTGAGGAGAAACAGGGGATCTCATATCAATACATATACATATACCAGGCCCTGATCTCAGTCACTCGAGGTGAGGAGAAACAGGGGATCTCATGAATGCATATACATATACTATACGGGACCACGGTAGCGAGCCGGGCATCGGGGACCACAGTAGCAATCTGCGGTATCGGGACAAGAACACGGTAATAACCGGGTAGCGGGATCCAAGCTGCAGCTGGCGGGACGGGAGGGGGATCTCCAAGTCGGTTGATCAGACCAACAGGGTTATCCAAGCTTAGTGGTGCCGACTCATAGGTCAAATACAATCGAGACAATGCAAGTAAATCAAGTATCAATACATAATCAATCGGGCAAGACGGGGGTGCTCAAGGGCACACTAACATATCATGTGGTGCAATGCACTTCGGGACAAGTAACTGTTACTAGAGTAACTTCAATGCTTTCGGGAAAACAAGTCATGTAATGCAAATCTCGGGAAATGAGGTGAAACAATGAACTATAACAATTTCGGGAAACGTATTAATTTCAACATCTATTTAAGTGAATAGGGGTCCCGTATGTCGATTATAATAATTACTTGGTACTCTTTGAGTTAGAAGACATTCCGGGCTCCTTATGCACTTCTACTATTTTCAAAACTTAAAATGAGCTTATGGGTAGTACTAGATGTTACAATACCAAAAATCAAGATTATAAACGGTCCCTCCTAGGTATGACATTAATCCGGAAACATCGAGCAACCTATTCAGTCACCGAAAGGAATAGAATTCGCGATAACCAAGGGAAAGACTTGTGTTTAGATATAACGAAGATATCGCGTCGTTCCATCCCGTTCAAGATTGAAATGGATTGAACTTTGATGCATCCGAACCAACCGTGAAGAGCATCGGCTCAAGACGCTCTCACATATGGTCGAGTGAGTCCGAGGAGGTTAGCCAAGGTCCAAGAAGAAAAATGAACCTCAAAACCCCGAAATTTCTGTACCAGTGCCTTAAAACAGTTCAGACAGGCCGCATCGCTCGAGCGAATCTAAGGGTTCGCTCGAGCGAACGCATCGGTCGAGCGGATATTTAAATGCGTTCGAGCGACCAAGCTACTGGAATTCCTGTATCCCTTTCTGGACAGGTCGCTCGAGCGAACTGTCATGGTCGCTCGAGCGAACTGTCCAGAAACTGAATTCTGGGCAGTTTAGTTCCCCTCTTTCTCTTCCTTTTTACAACCTTCTTCCCAACACTTAAACAACTAACATTTTTCTTCCATATTCACTTAAAAATCCTCATTAAAACTCCAATGAAAAATTAACTTTAAACACCTCCTTTCTTCTCATTTCACAATAAACAAAGGGAAGAATCCCCAATATACACAAGAGTCCATTTGAGCCAAAATCTATGGATAAACAAAGTCTATTGATTACCTTTCCATTACAAAAGATGATTTAACAAAACTCCTTAAATGAGTATCAACTTCAAGTCAATGTAACTAGTAAACATAACCATGGATGGCCAAACCAATCCTATTCCTTATAAAACCATATGAGCAAACTTGATCAAATGAAATGCATACCTCTCCAAGAGATTTACAAGATAGAAACAACCAATAATGTGCAAGTTTCGAAATCCATATATATGTGACAAGGAGCATATGTGCAACATGTATCCAATGATCAAAAATAAGAAATAAACTTGGGATTTTCTCATAAAACTTTGATAACATTAAAACCATCCATTCATCCACTTGCCTTGGGTTCCAATCTAGCAAAACAAGCTCCTAATCACCTCTCAAGCTCAAGATCCACAATCTATACAAAAACCCCCAAAAAAGCCCTAAAATGGGTTAAACCATGAAATGACAAGGAAACTTCTCAATAATCAAGGTGGAGCTTCTCTAAGGCTAGAAGAACACATATCTAGAAGATTGGGGAGGGAACTTACTTGTGGAGTCTTCAAAAACACAAAGTTAGCTCAAGGAGGGTTTCAATATTGGTGGATTTCTCTTCTAATGGCATCCATGTAAAGCTTGCAAGGTGGAGAAGAGAATGGTGATCTCCATTTCTTGAGTGATGATCTCTTGGTGTGGCTTGGAGATGAAGAAGCAAGAAGAAGAAGAGAACACAAGGGAAAACCCTAGGTTCAGCTGGAACAATGGTGAATGGGATGCAATGAAGGGGATGGGTTCCTCTTATGTTAACAAGGGAGGTTGGGTCCCACAACTTAAAGAACTTGGGTGGCTGAAATCATCTAATTCGGGACCTCGGATGGATTCGACGAAGAAGGAAGAAATGATCGTCGAAATATCTAGTTTCCAAAAAGTATATGTTTCGCGGGTTTCGAGAATGTCGAGTTTTGGGTACAGATTTGGTGTGAAAAGACTGTTTTGCCCTCAAGGCCAAGAAATCGGGTTTCGGGCTCTCAAATGGATACGGGATCAACATGAAAGTTGTAGGATTCCTCAAGATGAATGCAACGGGCCAAAAACACAATGCAAAACAAATCGGAAAAATCTCACAAGTAAATGCAAAGCCGAAAAGGGAACCCCCAAAGGGCCCCACAAGCTACCTAGCACTCAAAAGCCCAAAACTAGAAGAAAAACCATTCTAGCTCTCAAACCTAACCCAATAATACTAATCCCACTAAAAGAAACTAATCCACAATTAAAACAATACTAATCCAAGAGATTAGGGGTCGGGTTCTCACAAGAAGTTGGAAAGGCTAGAGGGCCATTTGGAAATCAAATGTTTGAGATTTAAAAAGGTAGACCTTACTTATCATTTTGATTTCCATTAAAATTAGAATCCATGCATGTTAAATCTTTGTATTTTCTTTTATGCATGATTTCTAGTTTTTAAAGAGTTGTTTTGCAAACTTTTTATCATCTTTGGAATATTAAGAATAGTTTGCAAACTCTCTTGACTAATTCACATGTTCTTAGACTTTAATATTCATACAACTTGTTTAACTCATTTCTTCAAAGTTGTTTGAATCTTTTATGTGATTAGTCTTATCTTCAATCATCATTTTATAAACTTTGATTTTAAAATGCATCATGCATTCATTTAGGAGCTTCATTGTTAAAATTGATTGAAGTAAAGCATTCATACACTTGTGCACACACTTTAGCTTGTTTTAAGTGTATGTTTGTAATTTTATTTAAACTTTCATATTAGCCTATTTAAGAGGCAATTTCATTGTGCTTAAATTGTATCTCTTAGAGTGATCTTTTGTGAAGACACTTTCTTAGAGAAATCTTTATTTGTAAAGGTTATTGCTTAGCCTAAGAAAAGCATTGTCTAAGGTTATTGCTTAGCCTAAGAAAAGCATCTTGTAAGGTTATTGCTTAGCCTAAGAAAAGCATCTTGTAAAGGTTATTGCTAAGCCTATAAAAGCACATTGAGAGGTTGTTGTTTAGCCTAGAAAAACAACATTGTAAGGGTTATTGCTTAGCCTAGTTAAAAGCATAAATAGTGGAAATCCGGTGGGGTGATTGGATCACAAGCCGGTAGTGGACGTAGGCATTGAGGCCGAACCACTATAAACCTTGGTGTTGTGGTGCATGCTTGTGGTGATTCTTTTATTAGCTTCCGCATATTGTTTGATTAATCATCACATGTGACTAGTTTATGATAAGAAATTAAAATTGGTCTAAATTGGTCTTATTTGTAGCACACCCTATTCACCCCCCCCCCTCTAGGGTTAGGATCCCAAGGACTTTCATAATCCTCTCTATGCAAATGTCAATTCGTTCCATGTATAGTTGTGATATTAGTTATATTTGTAGAAACCATACTAGAACTCAAATCCATCCTTTATGCCTTCTAGTCATTTTTTGTATAGATGGCTATGATGTTGATTCATGTATATTCTCTAAGTGATGTCATCCTTGTACATGTTTCAACATCATAGTAGTGATCTTGATCATATGAAACTCTTTGAAATCCATTCATCGTATTTCTATATGTTTGAAGGATATCTTAGATGTTGAATTCATATGATTTTGACACTTTGGAAATTGCATGCATTACCAAGTTATATCCTTTTGCATTGCAATTTACCTTGTTCATCACATGCTCATTAGTTATATCATTAAAAGTGATGAATATGCATTTATGATGCTTGATGGAATTTTGTGTTTGTCACATTCTTGCTCTTAATCATGTTTTCAAATTCAATTGGTGTCAATTAGTATCGATTGATTTGATGTCTTATCTTGAGTATGTGATGACCTTGTGTACATTGGATTGAACTTGATAGTAATATATTTGTTCCAAGTCACACTCCATTAGCATCATATTTTTCATGTTTGCCTCCTCTCTCCTGTTCATATAAGTAAATCTCATGACCACCATGTTTATGTATTCATAATCTTGGTTGGTTAATGGTTGAGGTAGGCTTCACAGTTGAATTTCATTTCACTCATCTTGCACATGACAGTCATATTTATTGATTGAATGAAATGATCTCAAAACTGTCATAGCATATGTTTTTCATAGTTAAATTTATTGATGCTATGTTTAGTAAACCCCATTTCATCATGGATAGCTCTAATTTGGATTTTTCGTTATAGTTATATTTTTTACTCCATTTTAGAGTGATTGTTTTAATAGAATTATCCTTGAATCTCAGTTGGTATTCTTTGTTTTTCCAATTGGTATCCATGATTGCTTTTCTCATTGGCCTTGTCTTTATATTGGTAATTTGATCATATTGAGCTCTATAGTTAAACGTGTCTAATCCTTTCCTTGAAGTTGACCCTCAATTGGTAAAATTGTAAGACCCCGACCCGAGTGAACCCGACTAGTGCTAATTAAGTTGCATGTTAGTTCTAAGCTTGATTAGAGTTTTTTTGGCTAAGTTGAGTTTGGAATAGCTTTTGAATTAGTTTGGGGAATTTTGATTGCTTTGTGTTAGTAGGGTCCTTTGGGGGTTCCTTTTCATGACATTGCATATGTTTGAGGATTTATCGGAGATTTGTGCATTCATGATTTTAATCCCGTTTTATTGGTATTGTTAATCTCTTCAACTTTCATATTGATCCCGTTCCCGTTTGAGATCCCGAAACCTGATTTCTTAGCCTTGAGGGCAAAACAGTCATTGCACACAAAATCTGTACCCAAAACTTGATATTCCCGAAACCCGCGAAACATACACTTTTTGGAAACTAGATATTTCGACGATCATTTCTTCCTTCTTCGTCGAATTCATCCGAGGTCCCGAAAGAGATGATTTCAGCCCAATTAGATTTCTAGTGGTGGAGCCCACTCCCGACTTGTTTATAAGGAAACCTTTCCCTTCCATTTCCTTTTTCCAGCACAAGAGAGAAAACCTAGGGTTTTCATTGCCTTCTTCTTCTTACTCTTGCTTGTAATTGAAAGTCCTTGGATCCTTACCCTAGAGGGGGGGGGGGGGTGAATAGGGTGAGCTTCAATTATGACCAATTTTAACCAAATTTAACTTCTTTAAATTAAACTAGTCACAAGTGGTGATTACAAATAAAATGTGGAAGCTTAATAACAACAATCACCACAAAGCAAGCACCATCACACAAGGATTTATAGTGGTTCGGCCTCAATGCCTACATCCACTACCGGCTTGTGATCCAACACCCCACCGGATTTCCACTATTTTTTATTTTCAATAGGCTAAGCAATAACCTTTACAATATGTTTTTCAAGGCTAAGCAATAACCTTTACAATGATGTTTTTCAAGGCTTAACATCAACCTATACACTATGCTTTTATAGGCTAAGCAATAACCTCTACACAATGCTTTTCTTAGGCTAAGCAATAACCTTTACAAATGAAGGATTTTTCTAAGAAGATGTCTTCACAAAAGAACACTATAAGATATACAATTTAAGCTCAATGAAATTGCCTCTTAAATAGGCTAATATGAAAGTTTAAAACAAACTCACACAAACACTAAAAGAATGCAAATGTGTATGCTCATGATGTGTGTGTGTGAGAACTTCAATCAAGTTTAAAAAGAAGGCTCAATTAAATATATGCTTAAAGCATTTCAAAGTTTAATGCACATAAAAGATTTGATTGAAGTTTAATGCAAGTCACATGTATGAAGATCAACTTGTTAATGATATGAAAATCAAAGACTAACAAGTTGTATGAAAATGACTAACTTAGAACATGTGATGCATGTGCAATGTTGTTTTCAAAACCAAATTAATTTTACTAATGTTTAAATGAATGAAAACAACAAGTAATGTTTCAACCAAGAAAATGAATCATGCTAAATGAAAGAAATCAAAGATTTAGGCTAAGCATGATTAAGGAAGATTTAAAAACAGCTTGGATTGAAACCAAGGTGAAGAATCCAATCTTAATTAGATCAAAGGTTAAGAGAAGAAAGGATTCATCACATCATAGTTATCATGCACAAAATCATTTACCAAAAACTTAAACAAAGCATGTAAACTATGATTAAGAGAGGTAGAGCTTACTTAGAGATTTAACTTCATCAATCCAAGCTTTAGCTCTCCAAATGACTCTTTGGTCTCTCTTAGTTCATCCCCTTTTCTTTGTCTCAAAGCTCCTCAAAAATGTTTTCAAAATCTCCAACTTTTGAAAAGGAATGAACTTCAATTTATACTCAAAAAGTTGAGTTCTGCGAGTGCCCGGTCGACCCCATGACAGGGCCCGGTCGACATGGCCTTCACAACGGTCAGAATGATGACCGTTGGAAGAGCCAACGGCACTTTGCCCTGGTCGACCTGAGAGGACCCGGTCGACCGGCCACACTGCTGGTCGACCCCCTGGGACCAAAATTCCCAATTTTGCATATTTAAAAGTTTTTCTTTAGGAAACTTTTTGAGCCACTAAACCAAGCTGAAAAACATGTTTTAAACCAAACTAAAATGTTTAAAAACATGAAACACAAAAAGCCTAAAAAGATTTGAAAGATTTAAAACATAGGCTTGCTTGATTTCTAAAACTCTTTTAAAAAAAAAATGCATCCAAGTATTAAAAGTAAATCATGCATAAATCAATACTTTTACAAATCTTAAAAGCAATGATGCATGAATAAATCAAGATTTCAAGTTTTTCTAAATCAATGCAAGTGTGTGAATCAAATGATGCTCAAATGATTATGCATCCATCAAATTGCAAACTACAAAATTCCTAACAATCTCCCCCTTTGCAATTTGATTGCAACACACTCACCACTGATTTTACACACTAAGTCTTCAGCTCCCCCTCAGCTGGACAAGTCTTGAAATCTTCTTGGATGCTCCTCCTCTTAGCTTGGGCTCTTGGGCTCTTTTCTTCAATCTTCTTGATGCTTGGAGCTTGATCATTCTTCAAGCTTTTTTTTTATTTTCCTCTCTATGGCCAAGCATCTTCTCTAGCTCCAAGCTTTCTTTCTTCTATTTGCTCTCCCCATTTGACCATGCCTCTCTCTCCCTTTGGCAAGGTATGCATTCTCTCACCTTGTAGAAGATCATACACAACTCTCCTTAGGAAGCTTGGACATTCTCTTCACCCTTTTGAGAACTTGAATGCTCTCTCTCCCCCTTTGACATTAAATTGCAAAGGTACCTACACACATGAAATAAGGAAAATACCTTTAGTAGCACCTGTTAACAAAGGAAATCTAAAATGAAATTCATAACAGGCTATCATGTATGGAAGTAGTCTCTAAGGGTTAATTTGATCAAAACTAATACTTCCTATGAAGGTTTACACTCCCCCTCAATCCATTCTCTTCTTATGTCAAACTTTTGACAAGGTATAACTATTTGGTTCAAGAAGTAGATGGTTTTACCAATTGAGGGTCACCTTCAAGGAAAGGATTAGATTCATTTAACTATAAGGCTCAATATGATCAAATTACCAAAAGAAAGCAAGGTCTAAAGAGAAAAGCAATCATGGATACCAATTGGAAAAACAAAGAATACCAATTGAGATTTAAAGATAAGTCTATTAAACACAATCACTCTAAAATGGATTTAAAAATATAACTATTAGGAAAAATCCAAATTAGAGCTATCCATGATGAAATGGGGTTTATTAATCATAGCATCAAATAATCTAACTAAGGAAAGCATATGCTATGAAGGTTTTGAAATCATTTCATTCAAACAATAAATATGACTATTAATGTGCAAGAATGAGTGAAATCAAATTCAAACATGAAGCCAACCTCAACTAATAACCAACCACTATTATGAACACATAAACATGGTGGTCATGAGATATACCTATAAGAGCAAGAGAGGTGGCAATCATGAACATTATGATGCTAATGGAATGTGACATGGAGTGTAAACATATAACTATCAAGATCAATCCAATGTACACAAGGTCTATCACATACACAAGATAAGATATCAATTGGATATGAAATCAATGGAAAGTTATACCAAATGAAACCAATTGAATATGAAAACATGATTAATAGCAAGGATGTGACAAACACAAAATTCCATGAAGCATCATAAATAGATATTCATCACTTTTAAAGATATGACTAATGAGCATAGTGATGAACAAGGTAAATTGCAATGCAAAAGAATATTACTTGGTAAAGCATGCAATTTCCAAAGTGTCAAAATCATATGAATTCAACATCTAAGATATCCATCAAACATATAGAAATACGAGGAATGGATTTCAAAGAGTTTCATATGATTAAGATCACTACTTATGAAGTTGAAACATGTATAAGGATGACACCAAGAGAATCTACATGAATCAACATCATAACCATCCAAAAAGAAATGACTAGAAGGCATAGATGATGGATTTGGGTTCTAGTATGGTTTCTACGAATATTACTAAGACCACAACCATACATGGAACCAATTGTCATATGCATATAGAAAGAAAGTAAACACATAAGCAAGTATGCAAACAATATACATTTCCATTTCTAAGATAATGAAACCAAAAGAAAAGGAAATGAGAACATGGAACATGCTTAGATGAATATAACTAATGATGTTATAGAGCATTTCCATTCAAACAATCTTCAAATCATTTTGATAAACAAAATCCAACAATGAGCATAAAAAGAATGATTTAGAAGATCAATTTTCAACATTGTATTTTAAAAGATATGACTTAACTGAAACACATACAAGTTGATTTTTCAAAACAATGATTTTCCATATAAAAGTATAACTTAGGAATCCATGGAAAAACTTGAATTGATTCAAATCATTTGTTCAAAAAATCTTACTAAGACATCTACAAAAATGATTCAACAACAATTGATCATGAAAAATCTAGCTATGAAAGCTTTTGAAACCACAATCAATTGATCATGTAGAAATGCAATGCAAAACATAAAACTAAATGTGAGCAAAAAGCAAATCTTAACATGATGAAATTATAATCAAAAGATTTTGAAAACCATGATATGTAACTAAAAAGGTGCATGAAGACAAAATCAATTGATCATAAAGAAACGATGCATTTTAAAAATGTAACTAAATGGAAACAAAATGCAAATGCAACATGACCAACAAAATGATTTAACTATAAAGAGTAGGTTGGTCAAAGAGGTTCAAGGCCTTAAGGTTTGTCTAAGTAAATAACTTTAGGAATCCACCTAAGGTCTTGGGAGGGTTGAACTTTGAGATCTAGGTTGGAATTCTCACCAACTAAAGGAGATTTGACTTGATAAATTTTCAATTTAAACTTATCACCATGATATTTAGATTTGACTAAATTTAGCTTAGATTGGTGATTAGTCTTTTGATGTTGGTGAGTTTGTTTCTTTGGGGATTGATTCACTTTTCTTTTCTTCTTATTTTCTCCCTTTACTTGACTTTTGAATTTTAAATTTAACTTTGTTACTTTATTCAAAAGTTCTTTCATGGGTTTATATAAGGGAGATAGGGTGAGAAGCTTTTTGTTCATAGATTCTTTTAAGCTAGGTTTAACTTGTTTAGACTTTTTAGAATCTATCTTAGGAGACTCCATTTTAAATGATTTAACTTGTTTAATCTTTTTGGAGTCTTCTTTGTTTTTTAGTGTCTTACCCTTCATAGATTTTGATTCTACCTTCTTGAGTTCAAAGATGGGTTTAGACACATGGCTTCTTCTTCTTAGTTTGCACTCAAACCTAAAATGCCTTTCAATGCCACAATAATTACATTTGGTTTTGGGCAAAGGAGAAAGAGTGCTAGAGAAAGAGGACTCACCTTTCACAAAAGTGTTGGTGAATTTAGGGTCATGTGACATATTCCTATTAAATCCAAGACCCATCCTATCTCCTTTAGATTTACCCAATCTAAATAATTTTTCAAATTTATCTTCTCCTTGGGTAAATTTGCACTCATACTTTTGTTTATAGCTTTCAAGTTCAGTGACTTTGGTTATAAGGTTTGAATTTTCATTTTTGACTTTTGAAAGTTCATTTTCAATTTCCTTATATTTGCTTAGCTCTTCATTGGCAAGTTTTAATTCAAATTTAAGTTCATTAATGACATTAGATCCAAGTTCTAGAGTTTTTATCTTATTTTGAGAATTAGATAAATTTTCCGTAGAAATGGTTAACTTGGATTCTAAATTGTTAATGTCTTCATCTTGCCTTTTTATTTGATCTCTTAGATTTAAATTTTCCTTATTGACATTATCATAACCCATCTTTAATTCTTTTAGTTCATCTTGAATGTTAGATAGGTTATTTAAAGAGATCATGAACTTAGATTCTAGACATTTTATTACTTCTTCTTTCTCTCTAAGTTCATCTTTTGAAGAGACTAGCTCTATGTTTAGTCTATTTGATTCTTCTTTTAAACTTTTATTTCTCTTATCAAGCTTTGAAGATAATGTATATAATTCATTATAGGCTTGTTGAAGATCATCTTCATCATACTCATTTTCTTCCTCTTTTGAATCAAATTGATATTCATTTAATTGAGGGTTTGAATCTCCAATAGAAGGAAGAATGAGGGGTCTAGAAGAATCTACAAAGTCTAGCATAGTGGAGTCCATTCTAATGATTTTCATGCAAGCACAACTCTAGGGTTTTGACTCTAGGTTTTTACACCTAATCAAGAGTTCCAAACACTTGATCCTAAAAGATAGAGCACTTGGCTCTGATACCAATTGAAAGTCCTGAGGATCCTAACCCTAGAGGGGGGGGGGGGTGAATAGGGTGTGCTTCAATTATGACCAATTTTAACCAAATTTAACTTCTTTAAATTAAACTAGTCACAAGTGGTGATTACAAATAAAATGCGGAAGCTTAATAACAACAATCACCACAAAGCAAGCACCATCACACAAGGATTTATAGTGCTTCGGCCTCAATGCCTATATCCACTACCGGCTTGTGATCCAACACCCCACCGGATTTCCACTATTTTTTATTTTCAATAGGCTAAGCAATAACCTTTACAATATGTTTTTCAAGGCTAAGCAATAACCTTTACAATGATGTTTTTCAAGGCTTAACATCAACCTATACACTATGCTTTTATAGGCTAAGCAATAACCTCTACACAATGCTTTTCTTAGGCTAAGCAATAACCTTTACAAATGAAGGATTTTTCTAAGAAGATGTCTTCACAAAAGAACACTCTAAGATATACAATTTAAGCTCAATGAAATTGCCTCTTAAATAGGCTAATATGAAAGTTTAAAACAAACTCACACAAACACTAAAAGAATGCAAATGTGTATGCTCATGATGTGTGTGTGTGAGAACTTCAATCAAGTTTAAAAAGAAGGCTCAATTAAATATATGCTTAAAGCATTTCAAAGTTTAATGCACATAAAAGATTTGATTGAAGTTTAATGCAAGTCACATGTATGAAGATCAACTTGTTAATGATATGAAAATCAAAGACTAACAAGTTGTATGAAAATGACTAACTTAGAACATGTGATGCATGTGCAATGTTGTTTTCAAAACCAAATTAATTTTACTAATGTTTAAATGAATGAAAACAACAAGTAATGTTTCAACCAAGAAAATGAATCATGCTAAATGAAAGAAATCAAAGATTTAGGCTAAGCATGATTAAGGAAGATTTAAAAACAGCTTGGATTGAAACCAAGGTGAAGAATCCAATCTTAATTAGATCAAAGGTTAAGAGAAGAAAGGATTCATCACATCATAGTTATCATGCACAAAATCATTTACCAAAAACTTAAACAAAGCATGTAAACTATGATTAAGAGAGGTAGAGCTTACTTAGAGATTTAACTTCATCAATCCAAGCTTTAGCTCTCCAAATGACTCTTTGGTCTCTCTTAGTTCATCCCCTTTTCTTTGTCTCAAAGCTCCTCAAAAATGTTTTCAAAATCTCCAACTTTTGAAAAGGAATGAACTTCAATTTATACTCAAAAAGTTGAGTTCTGCGAGTGCCCGGTCGACCCCATGACAGGGCCCGGTCGACATGGCCTTCACAACGGTCAGAAAGATGACGGTTGGAAGAGCCAATGGCACTTTGCCCTAGTCGACCTGCAGTGTGGCCGGTCGACCCCCTGGGACCAAAATTCCCAATTTTGCATATTTAAAAGTTTTTCTTTTGGGAACTTTTTGGGCCACTAAACTAAGCTGAAAAACATGTTTTTAAACCAAACTAAGATGTTTAAAAACATGAAACACAAAAAGCCTAAAAAGATTTGAAAGATTCAAAACATAGGCTTGCTTGATTTCTAAAACTCTTTTCAAAAACAAATGCATCCAAGTTTTAAAAGTAAATCATGCATAAATCAATACTTTTACAAATCTTAAAAGCAATGCATGAATAAATCAAGATTTCAAGTTTTTCTAAATCAATGCAAGTGTGTGAATCAAATGATGCTCAAATGATTATGCATCCATCAAATTGCAAACTACAAAATTCCTAACAGCAATCACCAAACTCACCATCAATCTTGCACAACTTGAGAAGTGGAGACCGTCATCCTCTTCCTCCTCACCCAAGCTCTCCATTGACACCATTGCTAGAGAAAATCATTCATCACAAGACTCTCTTTGAGCTCACCATTGCCATTAGAGGACCTTGCAAGTAAGTGACCCTTCTCTTCTTCTAGATTTGTGTTCTCCTGGCTTAAGGGAATCTCCATCCTTGTTATTGAAGCTTCTCTCTTCCTATTCTATGTTTTGACTCTTTAGGGTTTTATTTTGGGATTTTCCTTGTAGCTTGGACCTTTGAGTTGAAAGACTTGTTAGAGCTTGATTTATTTGATTTGAAGACTTAAGGCAAGTGGATGATATGATCTTTTAAGAGTTTTCATTGTGGTTATGAGAAGTGTAGTTGGTTTTATTAAGTTTCACTCATGCCTATTTAATGCTTTCCTTTGAAATAAATGCTCATGAAAAGTCTTATTAGTGCATTTATGGTCATATAGATGGGTTGGTGCATAGTATTTAATCCTTCTTGTTTTGTTCCAAATGTATCTATGTGAAATGGTTTCCTTCTTCCTTTCCTTGTATTGAATGTGTTGTTGATAGAGGAGAATGGGATGGATGTTGTTGGAGATTTGAGGTTGTTTGAATGGAGATTTGTACTCCTCACTTAGTGTAGAAAAGTGGCTAAAAGGGGTTGTAAAAAGGAAGAGTTATTGTGGAGCTGAACTGGTCCGAATTCAGTTTCTGGACAGTTCGCTCGAGCGACCATGACACTTCGCTCGAGCGACCTGTCCAGGAAAGGTTTCGGAGCATTCTAATAGCTTGGTCGCTCGAGCGGACATCCCAGAACTCATTCCAGAGAGTTGTCCGTTCGAACGCATTTAAATATTCGCTCGACCCAATGAGTTCACTCAAGCGACCTCAACTTCGCTCGAGTGAACCCACCCAGACAACCATTCCAGAGAGTGACTCGCTCGAGCGAACCCTCCAGTCCGCTCGAGCAATGGGCCCCGTTGGGCAGGGCTATGTTGGGACAATGATGAACTATTTTAATTGTTTGGGACAATTCTTTGGGAACCTCTCTACGTCAAGAGGATTGTTAAGCATTGTATGAGGCCATTTGAGGAAGAAACCATATCACAAAGATTTCAATTGAAGTTTTGAAAATTCAAAGTGTATAAAGAGCCCGTAATGTCCCCAAACTCAAAGAGTACCAAATGGTTATTAGATTGACATACGGGGTCCCTATCCACTTTAAACGAATTTTGAACCCGATACCTTACCGAAATTCCAATTGTTTATTGTACCTTATCGATCCCGAGATTTATATTACATGTCTTGTTTTCCCGAAAGCATTGATGTACACTTGAAATGGTTACTTGACCCGAAGTGCATTGCACCACATGATATGATAATGTGCCCTTGAGCACCCCATCTTGCCCGTCTATTTATCGTACTGAATTTGATTGCATATGTCTCGATTGTATTTGACCTATGAGTCGGTACCACTAAGCTTGGATAACCCTGTTGGTCTGATCCACCGACTTGGAGATCCCCCTCTTGTCCCGCCAGCTGCAGTTTGGATCCCGCTACCCGATCATTACCGTGGTCTTGTCCCGATGCCGCAGATTGCTACTGTGGTCCCCGATGCCCGGTCATGTATAGTATATGTATATGTATTTGTATGAGATTCATTATTTCTCCTCACCTCGAGTGACTGAGATCAGTGCCTAGTTATTGCTCTATCACCTTAGTGATAGAGGACTTAGCTTCGTGTGGTGCCATCTTGCTTGTTTCCCGTTTCTTTGGTCACCTTACATGTTTTACATTGCATTCTTAAAATTGAACAAATGTTTTTATCTCGGTCATAGAAGTTGTTATTTGAACAGGTTTACAAGTTTTGAAGGTAAATTCATTTATTATCGTATTGTCATTGTATTTTCCTCCATTTGCCAAACCGTCGTGTTTGACCTACTCTTTGGTGCTCAGGTCCCGTTGTTGGTTATCCCGAGGAGGAGCTTGAGGAGGCGGTCATAGAACCGCAACAGTTGGTTGAGTGGCGTGCCGATGACGTCATGTAGACATTCGGTTGCTATGAGAGACTTTACATTTTGGGAAACTTTTAACCATTCTTTGGATTGGTATTTTGTTATATTGGCCTTGTTGGCCTCTATTTTTTGGGAAATGTAATTAAATGATAATTGTATGAACTTTAACTTACTTTGGGTAACATGCTAATGTTCATTGCTCATTTTGATACAGTATATTAGACTTGTGTTATTGTCTTGATGACCAAGGATGGTTTGACTATTTGATTTACTACACGCTTCCGCACTCAATAGAAATATTCATGTATGGTTGTGATATCCTCACCGCGGACACCTGTGGGAAATTAAATAAACTAATGTCACTATATAAGAGATGTGATGTGGTTCTTCAATCTTCACCATCATTCAAATGTCCAGATCTCGGATCAGTACCCCATGGGCCCGGTCTGGGGTCGCGACAAAAACCATCTTCTTCTTGCACCAAATAGTTATATATATGTCAAAAGTTGGACAAAAGGAGAGAATGGATTGAGGGGGAGTGTAAACCTTCAAAGGAAGTATTAGTTTTGATCAAATTGACCTTTATATTGGCTTTAAACCCTTTTAGCCTACTAACCATACATGATAACCTGTTATGTATTTCATTTTCGATTTCTTTTGTTAACAGGTGCTTCTAAAAGGTATTTTTCTTATTTCATGTGTGTAGGTACCTTTGCAATTTAATGTCAAAGGGGGAGAGAACATTCAAGTTGTCTAAAGGGGAAGAACCGCAACACGAGAAGGCGGTCGAAGAACCGCAGCAGTTAGTTGAGTGGCATGCTGATGATGTCATTTTGGGAAAACTTTTAACCATTCTTTTGGGGATTGGTATTTTGTTCATATTGGCCTTGTTGGCCTCTGATTTTTGGAAATGTAATTTAATGATCCTTGTATAAACTTTAACTTACCTTTGGGTAACATGCTAATGATCATTGCTCATTCTGATACAGTACTATACTTGTATTATTATCTTTATGATTAGAGATGGATTGAATATTTGATTTGCTACACGCTTCCGCACTTAATAGAAATGTTCATATATGGTTATGATATCCTCACCGCGGACACCTGCGGGAAATTAAATAAATGTATGGCATTAAACCGATGTGGTACATCATTAACCATTCACTCACCACACTATCATCATCATTAGTGTCCCGATCCCGGATTAGTCCTTCGACCCCGTTTCCGGGTCGCGACAGACAGGTATCAGAGCGAGACGTGTTTCAAGCAATTAAAAGAAACTAAAAATCCTAAAGACAAGGCCAGGATCCATTAGATCTTTCGTTAGCTAGAATCGTGTGAGCAATGTGTGACCCTTTATTTGATTATTATGTGCTAACAATTTGTTTTGCAGCATCATGCCACCTCGTAAGCGACCGATAAACAGTAACCCTTCTGCAAGCAATAGTGATCATACAGGGCCACTTGAAGAGGATAGGGTTGATAACAACATGCCAAATCAATTCCAACAAATGATGCAGGCGATGCTTGACCAACAGCATCAGGCTAATGAGAATCAGGCTAGACTGCAAGAGCAGATGCTCAAAAGAGAGGAAGATCATGCAAGATAATTGGCAGAAATGCAAAGGCAGTTGTTAGAGTTATTACAGAGAAGGCCTGAGCCGGTTCAACCCCAACCCGCTATTGTCACCAATCAGAGGCAACATGACCCAAAAGCATTATTTGAGAGGTTTCGGAAGAGGGCTCCGAAAGAGTTTCTTGGGATAAAAGATCCATTAGCTGCAGATGACTGGCTAGAACATACGGAGAACATATTCGAGATTTTCCAATGCACCGGGGGAGAAAGAGTAAAACTAGCATCATCTCTCTTTAGCGGTACAACGGACAGATGGTGGAAGACGGTTAAGGAGGAATACAGGACTATGGTTGATGCATAGATTTGGGCAAACTTCAAGCGGCAATTCCATGATAAGTATGTACTCGCCCACATCAAGAGACATAAGGCAATAGAATTCCAGCAGCTTGTGCAAGGGAGTATGACAGTCCTAGAGTACCTCACCAAGTTTAAGAGGCTATCCAAATATGCTCCGGAGTTAGTGGATACAGTTGAGAAGAAGACTGCCAAGTTCCTAGAGGGACTTAACCCTTTCATTGAGAGAGATGCTACCGGAGTAGTACCACCTGCAACTTTCGATGAAGCGGTCAAGAGGGCCTATAAGTTTGAGAACTTTCACAACAAGATCCTTAGAGTTCAAGGCAAGGGACAAGCTCATCAACAGAACTACCAATACAGGAATCATCAGAACAAGAAGCAGAGGACATAACAGAATGCTCAGGGTCCCTTGGTTTGTACCCACTGTGGGAAGAACCATGAGAGTGCACAGTGCCGTACACTGACAGGAGCGTGCTTCAAATGTGGTTCCATGAACCATTAGATGAGAGATTGTCCAATGCAGAATAGACAGAATCAGCAGCAGCAACAAGGGGCACAGCGTCCAGCAGCACCATAAAATGCAATCATTGTCCAGAATCAGGTAAGGCCACTACAGCAACAAGCACCACAACAGCAGCAGCATAGACCACAGCAGCAACAACAACAGGCTCGTCGGCAGGGACAAAACCAAAATCAGCGTCCACCGCAGCAGCATAGGAATGCACAACAAGGCAGGCCACAACAAGCTCCAAATAGGCCACAACATCGAGGGCAAATCTATGCGGTCAATAGAGCTGATGCATATGCACCGGGAAATGTAGTGGAAGGTACACTTCTTGTTTGTGGGATAAAAGCTAGGATTTTATTTGACCCTGGCTCTACACATTCATTCTTATCCCATGAATTTTCTAAGTTGATTGATATGCATGCTAGAAAACTTGTGTTCATTTTGACTATGGCAACCCCAGTAGGCAAACAAGTTATCTGTAGAACATATTACCCTAGTTGCACAGTTCAGATAGGAGAAGTGGTTTTAACCGCAAATCTCATTCACTACTAGAAAAAAGGGTTTTTATATCGGTTGCAAAAACTACCTTATATCGGTTTTTCATATAACCGATATAATATCTTCAGTCAAGGTATTTTATATCGGTTAATCTTTTTTTATATCGGTCAAATATTTTTTATATCGGTTACACAGGAACCGACATAATCATATCTATATATAATATCGGTTAGGAAAATAAGCGATATTAATTTCAATATTTTATATCGGTTTTATAATAACCGATGTTATAGACAAATAATTTATATCGGTTGTATACATATATATTTTATATCGGTTGTCTACACACTTTTTATATCGGTTATTATGCAACCGATATTATATATACATATTTTATATCGGTTATTTCCCTCCTTTTTATTTTTCCTTATTCACTCCCTTCTCAGGACTTCCTGCGGCTAACCGCTGCGCACATCCGGCTAACCGCCTGCCCACATGCGGCTAACCACCGGTGCACATGCGGCTAACCGCCAGTTATGTATTATATTTTATATCGGTTATGAGGAAACCGATATTACATATCCAATGAAAGTCCCGCGCGGGCTCGGTCAGTACTTTCTTTCCCTCCTTTTTATTTTTCCCTTCCCTCCCTTCTCTTTCTTTCTCCATCATTCCTTCTTTCCTCTCACTGTCGCTCTGTTCTCTCCTCACTCTCGCCTCTCTCCCTCCAATAACCCCTTTCCTCTCATTCTCACGCTCGCTCTCCTCTCCTCACTCTCGCTCTCTCTGCTCTTCTCTCAGTCTCGCTAGCTTTCTCTTCTCTCTCTCTGCTCTCCCTGTCTCTCTCGCTCACTCTCGTTCTCTTTCTCTCTGCTATCTGCTGGGGGTATGTTAATGTGGATGAGAAGAGAGGGAGGAGTCTCTTTTACTATTTTGCTGAAGCAGAGGAGCATCCTGAGAAGAAGACCCTTACTATCTGTATGAACGGAGGTTGGTTCTTCTTCTTTTGCTACTATTTTATAAGTGGGTCTTTTTGTCTCCTTTTTTTCCTGTTTAATTTTTGGGTTGTAAAGATGAGTCATTGGAGTTATTTTTTTCGCAATTTTGGGTCATGGGATATTAAAGTTTCACCTTTTTTTTTCATTTCTCTCCTAACCATCTAGTCTTTTTGTTAGTTCTATCTCAATTTCAAAATGGTTGTCGTTTCTTTCTTTCCTTTTTATTTTTATTTTTATTTTTGGATTCTTGCTGATGGTATACTTATTGTTTTATGTATTTTTTTTCACTAACTTGTATAATTTGTTTGGGCTTGTTAGCTCTAGTCAGTATTTTCATTCCAGGAAGAAGCTTTATGTGCCTCTTTGACAGTGTATAGTTTCTGTTGAGTACTGTCAATGTTTCTCAATCTGTTTTAACCTGTTACGTTTGGGCGTTTGGTTATTTGGGTTTTATGGTATGGGATTTTGGTTGGCACTGTAGGTGTTTTGTAAGGGGCTAGCCGCCAGACCCACGGTCAGCTTTCCAAGAAGCCTATTCTCTCAGGATGATTTTCAGCACGTCCTGCGGCTAACCGCCAGTGAACCTACGGCTAACCGCCGGTCCACCTACGGCTAGCCGCAGATCTAACCGTTGGAGTTCAGTTTGATTTCCAGAGACAAGTTTTTTATAACACCCTCTTGCGATGACCCATGCGGTTGCCTCACGGCTAGCCCCCAACTATTCCTGCGGCTAGCCGTGAGCCAATCTGATTCAATTTTCTGAGAGGTAGACGTCGTGGATGGGGTGTGTTTGTGTTTTGTTTATTTCGGCTTTCACTTTTTGGTTGGTGATGGTGTTTGTCTCTGTGGGTTAATTTTATAAAATTTTTGTATCTGGTTTAATTGTGAATTTTTGAACTTGGTTGCTTTTGTATTGTTGTTTGGTGAATCTCTGTCCATGGATTTATCTCTACAAATCTTCAGCCATGGTGAAAGCTTTGCCCGAACGAGAATAACCAAGGTTGGAAACAAGGATATTCAGTTCGTTTGGTGCACACCCACCCAGGTCTCTCTCACATTAATTGGTTGTACATTAATTGGTTGTAATATTAGCATTATATGGCAATGACTTTCTGATTATTGCTTGTCTGTAGCATTTTATTGGGCTATTCAGAAATGGACAAGTCTTGGATGTCATTGAATCGGTTTTCTATTGCATAAGGGGAAGGGGTTGAAAGTTTTTTGATGTTTGCCAAAAAGAAGTTTGGTGATGGGAATCCCATGCCATGTCCATGCAAAACATGTGGGAATCTCAATAAATTTGTAGCTAAGGATGTTCAGTACCATCTGTTTTTCCATGGTATCGATCGAAGTTATACTAGGTGGATATGGCATGGAGAAGCATCTCCTAGTGAAGCTCCCTCAAGTGTGCCTTTAAATAGGTCCACCCAACACCATTTTGGGAGTGATGTCCTAGATGATACTACACCCCCAGATGATGCTGCAAGCTCATTAAAATTGGCTCAGACCGCTTGTGACCAGTATTCATCAAATCCTGAAAAGTTTCAAAGAATTCTTGCAGAGGCTGAGGAACCTTTATACAAAGGTTGTCTAAAGTTTACCAAATTATCTGCAGTAGTTACATTGTTTAATGAGAAAGCAAGGAGTGGGTGGTCTGACATAAGCTTTTCACGGTTGTTGAAAATCATTGGAGACATGCTACCCGACGATAATAATTTACTGCCCCGAAGTATGAAAGAGGTTAAAAAGACATTGTCCGTGTATGGGATGAGCTATGAGAAGATATACGCATGTCCGAATGATTGCGTGCTTTATAGAAAGGGATCTGATAATGAGAATAAAACTAGTTGCCCTACTTGTGGTGAGTCAAGATACAAAGTGAATAAGAACCTGACTGAGCAACGTAAGGGGGTGCCGGCAAAAGTTCTATGGTATTTTCCACCTATCCCTAGGTTTAAGAAATTATTTCAGTCGGTACAGACATCGAAACAGATGACTTGGCATGCTGATGAGAGATTGGTTGACGATAAGTTACGCCACCCAGCTGACTCCCCCGAATGGAAGTTGGTAGATGATAAATGGCCGGAGTTTGCACAAGAGCCAAGAAATTTGCGCTTAGCACTTTCAGCGGATGGGGTCAATCCGCATGGTTCGATGAGCAGCAAGTATAGTTGTTGGCCAGTAATGTTAGTCACTTACAATCTCCCGCCTTGGTTGTACATGAAAAGAGAGTTTGTGATTTTAACGATGTTGATATCGGGTCCACGACAACCTGGAAACGACATCGATGTTTACCTAGAACCATTAATCGATGACTTGAAAACACTATGGGATACAGGGGTTAAAGCTTATGATGCTTACCGACAAGAGGTTTTTACGTTGAAAGCAATGTTGTTGTGGACCATTAATGATTTCCCTGCATATGGTAATTTGTCTGGTTGTGTTGTAAAAGGCTATCATGGTTGCCCCATATGTGGCGAAGAGACACAATCATGCAGATTAAAACATTCGAGGAAGAATGTATACATGGCCCATCGAATGTTCCTTCCAGAAGATCATCCCTTTCGGAAACAGAAAAAATCATTTAATGGTGAGCAAGAGTTTCGAAAAGCACCTATGATTTTGACTGGTGAAGAAGTAGCAGAAAAGGTTAATGGAATCAAAACCTTGTGGGGAAACCAGTACCAAAAGAGAAGCCCAAGAAAAAGAAAAAAAATTCAAAAAGATCGACTTCATTGAAGAGGAAACGAGTGGAAGATGGTAGTGATGATGGTGGTAGAATTTGTTGGAAGAAGAAGTCAATTTTCTTTAACCTCGACTACTGGAAATACTTGCTTCTTCGACACAACTTGGATGTGATGCACATAGAGAAAAATGTTTGTGAGAGTCTTATTGGAACCTTGCTGAATATTCCAGGTAAAACAAAGGATGGACCGAATAGTCGCCTTGATTTGCAGGATATGGGTTTAAGGGATGAACTGGCACCTGATGTAAGTCAGAATAGAGCGTACTTACCACCAGCTTGTTTCTCATTATCCAAAGAAGAGAAATTCAGTGTGTGTGAAACATTGCATAAGTTAAAAGTTCCAGATGGATACTCATCAAATTTCAGAGCATTGGTTTCTATGCAAGACTTAAAGTTGGGGGGTATGAAATCTCATGATTGCCATGTGTTGATGCAGCAATTACTTCCTGTTGCTATACGATCCGTGCTACCAAAACATGTGAGAGTTGTACTTATCAGATTTTGCTCATTTTTTAATGAGTTATGTGCGAAGGTAGTAGATGTACCTCGATTGCTTGAAGTTCAGAAGAATCTGGTGGTCACCTTGTGTTTGCTAGAAAAATATTTCCCACCATCATTCTTTGATATTATGGTTCATTTAACTGTCCATCTCGTTCGAGAAGTACAGATTGGGGGCCCTGTTTGTTTGCGATGGATGTATGGATTTGAGAGGTATGAATAACTTTAAATATTCTTCAAGTGTAATTTACTATTTTATATTATTTAAAGTAATCAATGGTTTACTATGTTTTAGGTATATGTCGGTTTTAAAAGGTCAAGTAAGAAATCGTTACTGTCCAGAAGGTTGCATGGCAGAGTGTTATATTGCGGAGGAAGCGGTTGAATTTTGTAGTGAGCACTTCTCTGGATTGGATGCAGTTGGACTTCCACCATTTGAAGATAAAACTTACCCTGAAATTGTGACTGGAAAGAAACCTCCAGGAGGTGATTTTGTTGAAGTTGATGCTAAGTCCTTGGAGCAAGCACATTGTTATGTATTGCACAACACAAGTGTTGTTCAACCCTATATTGAGTAATTGTATTTTAACTTCTTGACTTACAAATTAAAGCGTTACACTAGTTTTAGAGCTAACATGCAGTTCATATGGAAAACTATGCAGGAGACACATGAACCACCTAAAGAAAACATTTCCTCGGCAGTCCAAAATTCAGAAATGGTTACAAGATGAACATAACCGTTCTTTTAGTTCTTGGCTCAAAAACGAGGTAACAATTGTCAACCATAAGACTTGTGTTGGGTCTATTTACTAAATGTGACTAACTTTCTTAGGAACACAGGTTTTTGAAGATCGGCGTGTCATCGGTAACATCTCAGAAATCTTGAGATGGGTATCTCAAGGTCCTCGTATACATGTTATTCAATATCATAGTTATACCATTAATGGTTCTCATTTTACTACAAAGGATCGTGATGCTTCACATGTCACTCAGAATAGTGGTGTAAGTCTAGTGGCCACGGCGATGAACGTGTCTAGTGCAAAGGATAATAATCCTGTTTTCTGTGAATCAGGGTACTATGGTGTTATTGTGGAAATATGGTTGATTGATTATAGTCATTTCAAAATCCCATTGTTCAAGTGTGACTGGGTTGACAACAAGACTGGCTTTAAGGTAGATGAGCTAGGATTCACCATAGTTGATCTTGCTAGAATTGGTTATAAATCTGATTCTTTCATTTTAGCCTCTCAAGCAAAGAAAGTCTTCTATGTACCTGATCCAGTCAATCATAAATGGTCCATTGCTCTAGCAACTCCTGAAAGAACCTATAATGTTGATGACAATGAAGAAGTCCTCTTTGATGCTGGCATTGAAGATCAAACTCGTCATGAAGTAATGCAATTGGATGAACCATTGGATGCTATAAATGAATCTGAGGCAATGTACACGCGTGAAGATGCTGAGGGGACTTGGACTGACATTGATATTTGAAAATGTATTATAATTGTGTTTTTTATGTAAGTGTTTCTTATTGCTAAATATTCCCTTATGTACTTGTTTGTAAGAAGCATATATAGGTTATTTTAACTGATGTCACACTTAGTGGTAGTGTTAGTATGCTATGCATTGCATTGTTACATGTATTACCTATTCCATGACATACACAACATATTTATTGATATGTATGTTTTTTTTTTTCACAGCTAGTAATGGATCCAGAAAGGCATTTTCGTGAATCACAGGACAACATAAGTAATGTTGGTGAACACCACATTAAAAAAAAAAAAGGAAAGCTAGGGGGACAACTTTAATGCTTGAGTTGACCAAGAATTGGGATGGAAATGTAATTACTGTTGAGTATGATCAAAAGGGTAGGCCTACACCACAAGAAGTACGCAGGAAAATAGCTGGTTATGAAGGGGCTTTGGCAAGAGTGATGGTCCCACTTAACGCAGTTAGTGATTGACGTAAATTGAAAGATCTTAGGGAAGGGCAACTGGAAAGAGATTTATGGGATACAATGAAGGTAAATAAATATGTGATTTCCGAACTACTTTTGGAAGACCTTAGAATAATATGTGCCTTACTAAGACAACTTTACTATTTAATTCATTTGGTATAGACCAGATTTGTGTTGGATGAAAATACTAGGGCTCAAGTTATATCTGATATTGGCCTCAAGTGGAGGACGTTCAAGACAACTTTGACTACTAAGTACATACTTCCATTCAAAGATAATCCCGAACTACTTGTGGAGCCACCTACAAAGTATAAGTTTATCGATAAATTAGATTGGACTAAATTTGTGCAATCAAGGTTGACCCCAGAGTTTCAGGTATATATCTACTTCTATAAATTACTTGTGGAGCCACACCATTGCACTCACTCACACAACACTGAGCACACCACACACAATTACCACAACTGGACTGCAGTACACCCCTACACAATAATGTATTTTCTTCTTTGTAATTTTAAGGAGTTAAACATTCTACAATCTAAAAGGCAATCCAATAATGTGTATACACACCGACTAAGCAGATCAGGCTATGCGGGTCTTGAAGAATATATTGTAAGGACATTTAGTATATTATAATTTTAAATAGTTTCTTACGGTTGAACTAAACTAACTTAGATGTTTAATTGTGTTTTCATATTTAATGTATAGAAGAAAAAATCCATAGAGACAGGCATTTTCGTTGATCATGAAGATAGGAGTGTCAAATGGAAATTGGCTCGTCAAAACAAAAACAGGGAATATTCAAATGATTCCACAAGGGAAGTAGTAGGAAAAATTGTAAGTTTCCATTCTTTGAAAATTTGTAAATTGTTTTAGACTTTTTGTAAGTGCCTTGCATGACCATGCATCCTAGTGAATATTAGCTATATACATATGGCTCGGGATTCATTGGTGTCATGATTATTGTAGGATGATCTGAAAAATAAAGTAAATGAGGGGGCTGTAATGACTGAGGGGAGCAATGATGTTCTTACTATGGCTTTGGGTACCTCGGAGCATTGTGGACGAGTTAGAGGGGAAGGGAAGCATGTCACTCCAATGGCCTATTTCAAAATACCAAAACGCGGAACGAAGAAGTATCATGAGGAGTTGTTGGCCCAGTTACATGAATCACAGGAAAGGGTGAGAATTTTAGAACAAGTTGTGAAGGATAAAGAGACACGTCAGAACTCTCCCCATTCAGAAAATATTGCATCCAATAGTAGTGGCGTTTTAAAAGGTCAACAGGTAGTTTACCAAACCATAGTTTTTTTTGTTGTTTTGGTAGATTATGTTGAATACATGATTTCTTAACTAAGGGACCTAACTATATGCATTGCTTAATAACCATATGAATTCGTATTGTACTCTTATAACATGCAGCTTGAAGATGGAGGTACTTCAAAAGTGAACAAGACATCATCAAATATTCTTGGTTCCCCGCAAGTATGTTTTATGGGCCGGTTATTAAATTAAGAAATTACAACCAACATTAGTTTTATTTAGTACTTATATATTATTTGAAGATGCAGAATTGTAGATTGGCATTGGGCTCAAAGGACAAGATTGTTGCGAAAGGAAAGGTTTAAGGGAAGAGTGGACCATTGGAAAAGATTCACAATATTTCTTTAGGGGAGCACAATGTACGAGTGTCGATAGATTGTGTATTGTGTCCTGATTCCCCTCTTCCTATACCCGTACGTGGTATTTTGACCACTATTTTAGATGCACACAACTCATTTGTGGCTTGGCCTGAAAAATGGGTGATATTAGGTGATAAGGTAAAGTGTATTTTCCAACTCTTATTAGTTATGCTTAAGTTAAATTACCGTAATTAACTTTTTCATTTTAATTTGGATTTCCATGTAGAATGTGTTTGATGATTCTTCTGCAACTAATGGGGAAGGGGCAAGTCAGCTCCAAAAGTTTGGCAAGATTCTAGAAACGATGATGAAATCAAGTCAGATAAGTATTCCACTTGAGAAAGGGGTATTTGAAGAAGATATAGAATTCAATTATTTTTTAAAATCTGATTTGTTAGATCTTTGTAACATGAAGAAGTTAGAGGTTAACTCAATGACTGCATACATAAGGTAAACTATTTGTCTTTTCCTAATAAATATCAGTTTCTAATATATTTGATGTTATGACCATTTTATTTACCTTATTTCTTTAGGTTTCTCTACGATCGATTTGAAAATTCTCGAGCAAGATATGGATTTTCCCATCCTGCACATTTCAATGATTTTGGAGAGAAAGAAGAGATGAAACGCAACATGATAAGCGGTTGAGAATTGCAAAAAAGGACCAACTGATTTTTGTTCCATACTCCACCATGTAAGGGCGTACTATATTTTCACGTGTCTTCAATTTATCTTAGTAGTCATAGTCCAATCCACTTGTGTGTAATATCATCTTATTTGTCATTTAATCCGTCCGCTTTTATGGATTTAGGGGTCATTGGCTTCTATTAGTCATTGATATGACATCAATGGAAGTGTTCTGCTTGGACTCCTTGGTACGAAAGGTTGTTGACTTGAATGTAAAGTTCATGGTGAATGAGTGAGTAGTCCATTAATTCTTCTTGTACATTTGTTTTCAAGGCTTCTCTTTTAAAATACTAAGTCTTAATGGATATCGCTGTGTGAAGTGCAATGAAAGTGGCAGCTATGGAAATGGGAAAAAGAATTAAAGGAAATCCGACTTGGGAATTGGTGAAGGTGAGCAATGAATAATTGTGTTTATGATATCACACATACAACATAATCCTTTTTGTATGTTTTTTATGGTCTCTATGTAGTGCCCTAAGCAAACGGGGAAAAAGGAATGCGGGGTTTATGTAATGAAATTTATGAAGCATCTTATGGAAGATCCTCTCGTGTCGACAAAATCTAAGTTGAAAGAACTTGGGGAGGCAGCGACATATGGCGATGAGGAGCTTAATGATTTACGTTTGGAGTTAGTTGAATACATTTTAGATTTTATCAACAATGGAGAATAGGTACATTCTATGCTTTTGCCTCTAAATTGTCATGAATGCATGTTTTGTCTTGATTCATCGAATAGGGGAAGTGTCAACTTCTCACAAGCTTTTACCATCTAAAATTTTATTAAAACTTACTACCATGTCATTGATGAAAGATCCTCCTCTTTTATTCTCTATGATGCCTTTATTTCGTTTACTGTATAGTTCTTCATGCATGAGATAGGAAGCATATATATATTAGATAGGCTTCTCTTGCAAAGTATTGATCGATGAAGTGATTTATGCCTTGTAGGTCCATTTTTCATTGGAGAACTAACCGGGGAGCAGCGGTACACCAGGGCATCATATGCTACATAGTACATATACATACTTTTGGTAAATTTGTGCATATATAGTTCAACTTTTTGTACATCCCATGGAAGACAATGTAGATACTATATATATATATATATATATATATATACAATATTTCCATAGAGATTTGTCTAGTCAAACTTTATGTAAAACAAAAAGAAGTTATGATTCCTTGTTGTAAGATAAACCTCCATCCAATTATAAGATCTCTTTTATTTGTGATTTAGTACTTGGGTTGACTAAATTTAGTTTCAATTTGAATCATGGAATGGACTTGGATTTCATTTATTTATGGTGGA
The DNA here is from genome assembly GCA_038049695.1 of Cinnamomum chago. Taxonomy (NCBI): domain Eukaryota; kingdom Viridiplantae; phylum Streptophyta; class Magnoliopsida; order Laurales; family Lauraceae; genus Cinnamomum; species Cinnamomum chago. The sequence continues at coordinate 39,451,626 of CP142461.1, forward strand.
CATGGAATCATGGAATGGACATGGATTTCTTGTTTCATTTCTTTATGGTGGATGGAAAAGCACTTTACTAGAGGACATGATTAATGTGGAATTCCTTCCCAGATTTTTTTTATGGTCCGTCATTCTGTTTTGTTTGGTATGAATTTCTTTATGAATAGGTACACCTAATTTTCTCTTGTTTGTATGTAAATTGTATGTTCCGATTTTTATATGCATATGGTGAAATGTGTTCCTGCAGTGAGCTTGAGCTTGATAATGTGAGTGAGCTTGAAATTTGGATGTGAGCTCAAATTGAGCATTAGCATTAGCAAACAGATGGTCCATCCTGCAGTTACTCTTTAAAAACAGAGCAAACAAGATTTTTTTCTCTGTGCTTCATGTGGTTAACCGCCAGTGTACCTGCGGCTAACCGCCAGTGCATCCACGGCTAGCCGCTGGTCTAACCGTGGGATTTCGTTTTGCTTTCCAGAGGCTGTGTTTTTCTCATATCTGCTTGCGGCTACCCTTGCGGCTGCCTCACGGCCAGCCTCCAACTGTTCCTGCGGCTAGCCGTGATTAGCCAGGCGGCTAACCGGATTCTGGGCTCTGGGCCTGCGCCCTTTTAATTAAGTTGCTTTTCGTTTCCCTTATTTTCTTTCGGTTAGCTCCTGTTCTCTTCCTTCTTTGGTCTTCTTCCTTGCTACGTATCTGATCCTCTTCTCCCTTCTTCCTCCAAGGTAGCTTCCCTTCTTTTTCTCTTATATTTCGGTTCTGTAGAATTATATATATTGTCTTTTCCATTTTGTTAACATTATCTGCCATTCTTTGGTGTTTCTCTTTTCTTTCTCTCTTTCCAACTTCCTCCATTTCTCTCTTCCATTGGTTTCTTTCTTCATATTACTTATTGTTGTGTAATTTTGCTCTTACTTGTTTCTTCTAAATCCGGCCTTTTGCTCTATGCTCTGTTTTCTTCCTCCTAGAGTTTTCTTGTGCACTCTAAGTGTTTGTAAAAATGCCTCCACGAATGAAAACAGTTGTTAACCGCCCTTCTAAACGAGGACGATCCACAACTGCCTCCTCTTCTCGTAGAACTAGATCTCCCTCACCCTCTCAGTCCACCTCTACCTCTTCTTCTCTTACCCCTCGTTCTTCTCCTTCTCCTCCTCCACAGCCGGGCTCTGCTGTTCTCAAACCCAATGCCCAAATGCTGGCTGCTTTGAAACCTAGATCAATCATGGTTGAAAGACGCACTTTGCGCAATGTTGTAAATCCCCATGAGTCAGCAGCCATTCTTGCTCAGGTCGGATGGGAAAACATCTTAGACTGGGGGGACAAAGCATATCCGTCTCTTGTTTTTGGCATGTTTGCTTCAATCACTGCTGCAGTATCTTCCGTTGACTCATGTTCCTTCACAATTGCCTTTCAAAACAAAGAAGTTACGGTTGATCCTGATCGTATCTCTTTAATCATGAATATTCCAGTGAAACCTAATGGTCTTTCCATGGTGTCTGACACCCTCACTGAAGCTGAAAAGGACCAAGCTACTATTGTTCTCTGTGGTCGTTCTGTTAAATGGAATCCTAAGAACTTCCTTCCATTGGGATCCCTCATTCCAAAATACAAGTTGTTGCACCACCTATTCACCTTCAATGTCTATCCTCGTAAAGGAAATCAGACTGAATTAACTGCGTATATGGTAAATGTTCTTTCCAAAGTGGTTACAGGTGTTCAAATGTGTCTTCCCTCTCTTATCTGCAGAACCATTGTTCGCTTTCACCTCTCCACTGCCTCTAAGCTAGCAATCCCTTTTGGCTTCCTCATGTCTCAAATAGCTCGGTCTCTTGGTGTTCTTCGCCCAAATGAGCCTCCTATTTCCCATACACCTTTTGGCCCTGCTAATCTAATTCAGATGAATCTCTTTCCAAATGTAGAAGCAGGGGATGTACCCCCTCATCCTCAACCCCAAGCCCCTTTAGCTCCTCAACATCAGGCACCTTCAGGGCTCGCTCCTTCCTCTTCACATCGACAGGATTCCTCTTCATCTGTTCCCCGGAGTATTGAAGAACGGATGGATGCTTTCGAACGCAATCAATCCAAAACCGAAAAGCTTCTAAAGAAGACTCTCAAATATCTCAGTGGACTGTCAAAGGCGTGCAGAACTCAAGATGCTACTATCATGCCTCCGTCTCCTTCACCTCCGTCGGATTAGTTCTTTTGGGGATTCATAGCCACTTGTGTTTTTATTGGTTGTACTTTTTTTGGTGGTGTTCTTTTGGCTTGTGGCTGCCCCTCCTATGGTTCTTTTGTTTAAACTTATGTTGGTTACTCTGTATGGATGTTCACTGGATATGGATGCATGTTTTTATGGTCTTAGTGATTAACTGCTTTTATGCTTTAATTGTCTATTATCTTCTTACATTTATTGTCTGTCTTCTCTACATCCATGGTTATTTTATCTTGTTCAATTTGTGACAAAAAGGGAGAGTATGGTTTAAGTTTGCATGGGGGAGAATCCATCTCAATTTTGTGACAAAAAGGGGGAGTTGTGTTTTAAACTCGTGTTTTTTATCCTTGATAATTAGTCCCTGTGGAAAGGGTCAGGTGACCCTACGGTCACCTGCGGCTAGCCGCACCTTGCAAAGGGGCTAGCCGCCAGAACTGCGGCTAGCTTTCCAGCAAGCTGTTTCTCAGATTTTTTTCTCTGTGCTTCCTGCGGCTAACCGCCAGTGTACCTGCGGCTAGCCGCCAGTGCATCCACGGCTAGCCGCTGGTCTAACCGTGGGATTTCGTTTTGCTTTCCAGAGGCTGTGTTTTTGTCAGATCATCTTGCGGCTACGCTTGCGGCTGCCTCACGGCTAGCCTCCAACTGTGCCTGCGGCTAGCCGTGAGCTAACCTGATTTGAAATTTTAGACCGTTATTTGAAATCGGCTAGCCGCTTCTCTAAAGGGGCTAGCCGCCAATGGTACTGCATGCAATATTGCAAATTCTTTTGATAAAAAAAATTGCATATATAATATTAAATCGGTTACAGAACAAACGATATAATACAATCCAAAAAAACCGATATAACAAAGCCCTTTATAACCGATATTATAAATTATTTTTATAACGGTTTCGCTCCTTTTTATATCGGTTTTACAGTAATGTATGTTATAATTTCAGTCTCAAAACACATCAGTTCTCCGAAAACCGATATTATAAATCATTATTATATCGGTTTCACTATTTTTTATATCGGTCTTACAATAATGTATGTTATAATTTCAGTTTCAAAACACATCAGTTTATCCAAAACCGATATGATAAATATTTTTTATATCGGTTTTACAGTAATATGTGTTATAATTTCAGGTTCAAAAGACATCAGTTGTCCAAAAACCGATATGAAATATTACACATATTATATCGGTTCTAGATGTTTATTATATCGGGGGCACTTATATCCGTTTAAAGTTTACTGAAAAACCGATATAATAGGTCTTTTATATCGGTTTTTAGCCGATATAAAAACCCTTTTTTCTAGTAGTGATTCTATTAGAGATGTTTGATTTTTATGTCATCCTAGGGATGGATTGGTTGGCAGGATACCATGCCACAATGGATTGTTTCCATAAGACCATGACTTTCAAGTTAGATGAGACACCAGCAGGGATGTCGTTTCAGGGAGAGAGGAAAAATCCTCGTGCAGGGTTTGTCTTAGCATTGAAGGCTGATAGACTTTTGAGAAGTAGTTGTGAGGCATATTTGGCGTTTATCACGGAGGATAGACGGTCCCAAGGGGTGGAGGAGATCCCAATTGTTTGGGAATTCCCGGATGTTTTTCCGGAGGAGATTCCAGGTTTACCACCCATCAGAGAGATTGATTTCACTATCGAGTTATTACCAGGGACCGCTCCAATATCTATTGCACCATATAGAATGGCTCTAGCAAAGTTGGGAGAATTGAAGACTCAGTTACAAGAATTATTGGACAAAGGATTTGTGAGACCGAGCATTTCACCTTGGGGAGCTCCAGTCTTGTTTATCAAGAAGAAGGATGGTTCGATGAGAATGTGTATAGATTACAAAAGATTGAATCAAGTGACCATCAAGAACAAATACCGATTTTCAAGAATAGACGAATTGTTTGATCAATTGCAAGGTGCATCATACTTTTTGAAGATTAATTTGAGATCCGATTACCATCAGCTGAGAGTCAGAGAATCAGATGTGTTGAAAATAGCTTTCCGGACAAGATATGGCCACTATGAGTTCCTAGTGATGCCATTTGGGTTGACTAATGCACCGGCAGTGTTCATGGCGTTGATGAACAAGATATTTGCACAGTATCTGGATCAGTTTGTTGTAGTATTCATAGATGACATTTTGGTGTACTCCAAGACCAGAGAAGAGCATGAAGAGCATTTGACAATAACACTGCAACTCTTTAGAGAGAATCAGCTGTATGCAAAGCTCAACAAGTGTGAATTTTGGTTGGAACAAGTAGCATTTTTGGGGCACATCATTTCCAAAGAAGGATTACCAGTGGATCCGTCCAAGATTGAAGTAATTATGAGTTGGGAAAGGCCGAAGAATGCATCAGAAATCAGAAGTTTTCTGGGTTTAACAGGTTAATACAGGAGGTTTGTGCAGGGATTCCCGTCGATTGCGTCACCTTTGACAAAGTTGACAAGGAAGAATGTGCCATATGTGTAGACAGATCAGTGTAAAGATAGTTTTCAAGAGCTAAAGATGAGATTGACTACAGCACCAGTCCTTACTTTACCATCCGGAAGCTGCGGTTTTACCATTTTTACCGATGCTTCTAATGTTGGACTTGGTTGTGTGTTGATGCAAGACGGGAAAGTGATTGCATATGGATCCCGACAATTAAAAGATCACGAGAAGAACTATGCCACCCATGATCTTGAGTTAGCAACTGTTGTTTTCGCGTTGAAAATGTGGAGACATTACCTTTATGGAGAGAAGTTCGAAGTCCACTCCGATCACCGCAGCTTGCAATATTTATTTTCTCAGAAGGAATTGAACATGAGGCAGAGAAGATGGATGGAATATATCAAGGACTATGTGTCACGCCCCCGAAACGGAACCTCGGGGGCGGGAATGGGATTTAGCATAAATTATATTTTTCTCCCAAGATCCGCGTGTGTGAAGACAACACATTCTGAATAATTTGCGGAAGCTTTCGTGGCATTGCGACCTGGAGTCCGTGGCCATCGGATTTCGCATCGTACTCAACCATTAGCACATAGCTATCGTATCAGGAATCATATCAGACTGGAGTAAACCATCACAATAAATTACAGAGCTGACAGTAACAGGATATTACATTCCCATATATGTTCAAGTTACAATTATCAATGTACAATAATTAAGAATCCCAAGAGAAGGCTAATAAAAGCCATACAACAAATAAACTATAATCACTACCCCAAATATGACGTAGCTCCGATGTCAGGCTCAATGTCTACTTGACATAGCCGACAAAACAACCTGCAAAACATGGCTCTACCGCCAACTCAAGCACTCATCTCGGGACGAAGAAATCTGAACCTGAGTACCAAAAGTAGTGGGTCAGACACGACGGTCTGGCAGGTGGATGAAGAGATCACAAATATACTAAAGAGTAAAACATACTATAAATCATGCTATTTGATCAAAATGCTGCATATAATTAAACGGTTGTAAAATCGTGGATCTCTGACAAAACATGTATTCGTTTCAAGCATGGGTAAAACATGAAGATCTAATAAAACATATATTCATTTACATCATCCGTAAATGCATAGATGTTTATCAATCGGGTGTTCGTCTAAAACATTTATAAATATAGTGGCCGGGCAAAACAAACGTTCATTTGAGACTTAGGTAAAAACATAAGTATTTAACAAACCGGGTATTCATAGCAGTCTGGCAAAAACCAAAGTCCATTTGAAACATATGTGAAAATACGGATATTTAACAAATCGGGCATTCATTTAAATCATGTGTAAACTTAGGGATCTGACAAAACAAGTATCATTTAAAACCTATTTAAAAGCACGGATGTCCAACAATTCGGGCATTCAGTTAGAACAGGTATAAACATAGGAATATGGCAAAACCAACGTTCATTTAAACATATTTCGAAGCATGGATATTTCACAAATCGAACATTCATTTGAAACCGGTATAAACATAGTGATCTGGCAAAACAGGTGTCATTTGGAACATATTTCAAAGCATGGGTATTTAACAATTCGGGTATTCATTTAAAAACAGGTATAACCACAGGGATCTGGAATACAAGTGTCATTTAAAACAAAGCACGGATATTTAACAATTCGGGTATTCCTTTAAAACAAGTGTGATCATATAAATCTAGCAAAATCATTGATCGTTTGAAGCATATGTAAAAGCATGGGTATTCACCCAACCGGCATTCGTTTAAAACATGTGCGTGTACAAGGAGCATAAAACAATATAATAATAACTGAATTTACATTGGGGAATATGAACACTTGTTTAAATAACAACTTTCATGAAGGAAACGAATCATTTATCGGAAAGCAAGTAAGCAATATAAAACATGTCGGGTATCCAAGGAATCGGGAACTGGCAAGATGGCAACCACACGAAGCTAAGTCCTCTATCACTAAAGCGATAGAGCAATAATTAGGCCCTGATCTCAGTCACTCGAGGTGAGGAGAAACAGGGGATCTCATAAATACATATACATATACTAGGCCCTGATCTCAGTCACTCGAGGTGAGGAGAAACAGGGGATCTCATGAATGCATATACATATACTATACATGACCACGGTAGCGAGCCGGGCATCGGGGACCACAGTAGCAATCTGCGGTATCGGGACAAGACCACGGTAATAACCGGGTAGCGGGATCCAAGCTGCAGCTGGCGGGACGGGAGGGGATCTCCAAGTTGCTTGATCAGACCAACAGGGTTATCCAAGCTTAGTGGTGCCGACTCATAGGTCAAATACAATCGAGACAATGCAAGTAAATCAAGTACAAATACATAATCAAGCGGGCAAGGCGGGGGTGCTCAAGGGCACACTGACATATCATGTGGTGCAATGCACTTCGGGACAAGTAACTGTTACTAGAGTAACTTCAATGCTTTCGAGAAAACAAGTCATGTAATGCAATTCTCGGGAAAAGAGGTGAAACAATGAACTATAACAATTTGGGGAAAAATATTAATTTCAAGATCTATTTAAGTGAATAGGGGTCCCGTATGTCGATTATAATAATTTACTTGGTACTCCTCGAGTTTGAAGACATTCCGGGCTCCTTATGCACTTTTCGATTTTCAAAACTTAAAATGAGCTTATGGGTAGTACTAGATGTTACAATAGCAAAAATCAAGATAATAAACGGTTCATCCTAGGCATGACATTAATCCGGAAACATCGAGTAACCTATTCAGTCACCGAAAGGAATAGAATTCGCGATAACCAAGGGAAAGACTTGTGTTTAGATATACAGAAGATATCGCGTCGTTCCATCCCGTTCAAGATTGAAATGGATTGAGCTTCGATGCCACCGAACCAACCGTGAGGAGTGTTGGCTCAAGACATCCTCACACATGGTCCAAACAGTCCAAAAAGGGTAGCCAAGGAAGCACCTAAAACCAAGAATTAGTGCCTAGATCATCCTCATTCGTTTCTTTTAGTTCCCTAGTCTTAAAGACCTTAGATCAGGGCATAATTGGTCTTAACACTAAGGTATATACCCCTAGGACTCATAGAAGGCCCAAAGGTTTCCAAAAAAAAAAACAATATCAAATTTCACTGGACTCAAACAATACCAGTACATTAAAACAGTTCAACGTTATCCCCAAGTGGCCTAAGCCAGGCAGACCGCATCGCTCGAGCGGTTATTAAAATGCGTTCGAGCGACCAAGCTACTGGAAATGCCCGAATCCTTTCCTGGACAGTTCGCTCGAGCGAAGTGTCATGGTCGCTAGAGCGAACGGTCCAGAAACGGATTCTGGACCAGTTCAGCTGTCCTCTTTCTCTTCCTTTTTCCTTTCCTTTCCAACACTTAAACCATCACATAGAACTATAAACAAGAAGACTAAAATACATGTTTCCAAGACAATAATATGAGCTAAAGAGCTCCTCATTTCAAGTTCCTCCCTTTCCATTCTTTTCCATTCACAACAAGTCTCAAGGTGGAGAAAACTCATTCATGTGAAATCATTTGAAACCTTGACAATATTGATGGACCCGGCTTTTGTCTTTTTCCAAAGCTGCCTCCGCCCCGGGGCTGACGGGGTATGGTGGAGGGAAAAAGGAAAAGCGGGCATCAGTTTTTTTTGTACGGGTATGCCAATTTCTCTTTAATACTTGGAATTTAGAAATGGTGATCCGGAGATCCACCTTCACAAGTAAAAAGGGAAATGAAACTTTTTTCTAGTTTTCCATTGCATACATATTTTAATAAAAGAGACAGTTTTGTTTGAATGCCGTGAAAGGCGTTTTTGTGCCGTAGAAGGCGGTTTGGTGCCGTTGGAGGCGATTTTGCCATGAAAGGCGATTTACAAATCTTATCAATAATGAAAGACAAGAGATGTGATTTTTTTTGTCTCTTTAGAAAAAATACAATTTACAACAGAAAAGTAAGAAAAAGGAATCTAACTTCTCATGCGATTGTGGGAGGGCTCGTTCAGATCGATGGTCGCGAGTCATGTATGGGCTCCGCCATCGTCCTTCAGATGAGAACATAGTGCTTGATTTCTTGGCTTGGCTCCAACCTCAGATTTTTAGAGGATAAGGACCAAGATAAGGTCCTATATCCGGTAAAAAACTGAGTAGACGGGCTGAAAAGCCGCATCTAGCCATGTTGGATAGAAGGAGAGGTGGTCTTTGGGGGGGTGGCCCCCCAAGGGGCTTCAATCACCTTGTTGAACTTGTTGCAGCAGAGTTTTCTTGAAGGAGCAGGGTTGTAGAGATTTCTCCAAGGATTTTTGAATGATTTTCTGGCGATTTTTCCGGATCCTTCTGTGTGTGTTCCCCTTTTGGAATGCTTGGAGAGGACTCCTATTTATAGGCCTTTTGGTAGCCTTTAGGAGTGATTTATGAGCCTTTATGGTAATAAAGCTCATTAAGGGAGGAGTTACAAGTTTAATTGCGTTTTGTTTTGTAACTCCTGACCCTTGGATTTCATTGGCCGGAGGAGAGTCATGGGCATTTAATCGCCTTTAATCTCCATTATGTTAGGAGTTTCATGGCTTGAATGCCATGATTGCTTGGACTTGTAACTCCTGAACGGAGGCTTCTGATTGGGCCGTTCAAGATAATGGGTTAATGACCGCATTAACTTGCCATAAACGGGCCAATTGATTGCACTAAGTGGCCACCTTGGTAGCTGAAGAGTCGCGGGCCATGTTGCGTCTCTTGGAATTCCCTTTGCGATGATCATCGATGGATCCTTATGTAAATCAACATCAGATGATCATGTAGTTTCAGACATTGGTTGATACTAGCGGGCCGGCAGCATCTGTCCAGTCGATTTCGCGATCGGGCGGGCAGAAAGTGCACTTTTTGGTTGTTCAGCTGGCGATCAACGAAGTTTTTGAAGTTCTTGGAAGGATTCCTGTGATCTTGGCGAATATCGGCGAATTTGGAGCCTCAAAAGTCTGAATCTGGAAAAATCACAGGGACAGAACAACTCGTCTCGCGAAAACGGACGAAACGGGGGGTCCCGGGGCGAAATCGGCGCCCCGGACCTCCCAGGGTCGCCGGCCCCATGGTCTCCGGCGACCATGGGCCATGGTCGCCGGCGACCATGGCCCAGGGTCGCAGGCCTGGCCCAGGGTCGCGGGGCTCTGCGACCCTGGGGGGAAAATTGCTTCCCGGGGCCCGTTTCTGGCCGTTTTTCGTCGTTTTTCGCTTCCGTTTTTTTTTGTTTGTTTTCTATGACATTTCTCCACATTTTTGGCTTGATTTCCCTCTGAAAAACATGATGAGAATCCTTGCAAATTGGTTTGCAAAGTTTCCGATTTTCCGGGAAAAGCTGAGCGCAGAACTGCTGATTTTCCGCCAGAAGCTGAAACAGGGTCAAACGATGTCGGAATGACCTGAAATTTGAGGTGAAGTTTCTTGAGCATTAAATAAGACCAACCATGGGCTTTTGTTTGAGTTTTGAAGCCGTTTGGGGTCATGCAAATGCTTGCCTTTGATTTCACCGCGACGGAAATGCCGAATTTTGACTGTCGGTCAAACGATGTCCGATTGACCTGAAATTCGACGTGTAGCTTCCTCATCAGTAGATAAGACCAACCATAAGCTTTCGTTTGAGTTTTGAAGCCATTTGGAGTCATGCAAACGCTTGACTTTGTTTCTCCTGCAATAGAGATGCCGAGCTTTGACTTTTGGTCAAACGATGTCCGATTGACCTGAAATTCGACGAGGAGCCTATTGGAGTCATTTAGAGATGATCCGCAAGCTCCGAATTAGGTGCCATGGTCCCGGGGTGGTCCACCGCCGGGAGCTGCTGCTTAGCTGTTGGAGAAGTGAAGCTAGGCCAAATAATGTCGGAATGGCCTGAAACTTCATGTGTACCTCTCTTTTGGTTGTTTTGAATGACCTTGCAGTTTTTGTTTGATTCTGACAAGATCTGATGCTTGAAGTGGCGCCTGCCTATTTTTGGTAGGATGTGGCTCCATGTAGCTTTTGGTGTGAAGAGGCAAAGTGACATTTTTGGTGTCAACAAATGCCCCCTCGAGGTACAGCGACGATATAGCTTTTGCAGTCGATGTGCCTCGAAGAGAATCTTGAAGAAGAGCTTCTGACTTGACCAAAAGTCTTTGAGCATTTTTTTTTGGGTAGCCTTTTGAGCTTCCAGGGGATTTTATGGTAATGATAGGAATCATATACCATCTTGAGGCAAAGTTTTGAAGATGACATCGGGGATGCAGATTTGGATTTTTGTTTTGACCTTGAGTCCTAACAGGCTGTATGTGGCAAGTTAGGGGGTCGGATTTTGGTTTTGACCGTGTGACCCAACAAACTGTATGTGTAATGTTGGGGGGTCAGGTTTTGGTTTTTGATTTTGGTCTTGTGACCTAACAAGCTGTATGTGGAATGTTAGGGGACCGGTTTGATTTTTGGTGAAATGTCAATTTCAAGGTTTGGCTCAATTTGGCTCATGAGGTGAGATGGTTTTGGATTTTGGAAGCTCATGAGGCTTGGAATTTTGTATGGTCCAATCAACTCAAAAGAGAGGCATGGAACCATTTTTTTTTTATGCTCTTGGTAAGAGGAATTTTGACTAAAAGCCACTTTTAGTGCCTAGGTGGTCAAACCTGGCTCATATGAGCTAACCCATGGGACCTTAAGCTTTGAAGGATGGCTTAGATCTCATATGGTGTCATTTTCGTAAAGAATATCTAAAGATATCTCTTTTGGGTGGAGAATATCCAAAAATATCTTTACTTTGAGAGATTTTCTCAAGTTTTCTTGATTTTGGGAAAGATTCTCTCAAAATATCTTTCTTTGGGAGAGAATTTCTCAAAGGATCTTTGTTTTGGGAGAGAATATCCCAAGTTTCCTTTTCTTTTGGGAAGGTTGCTAATTTTTAGCACTTACCTCCTTGCTTTTCTCTTGTTTCCTCTTTTGGTTTGCTCTCTTCTATAAAAGCAATTGAGGTGGGATCTCTTGCTCCTATTGCTTTCTTTTTGCAAAAGTCTTCAAGAGTTGCTCTAAGATCAAGAATCCTCCTTCTTCAAGAGTCTTCAAGTTCTTCTTTCTTCTCCATCCATGGCTTCAAGTAAGTTTTTTATTTCTTTTTACAAGAAATTCCATGTAAAGAAAGTTTCATCATTTTTTCTTCTCTTTTCTTTTTTTTTTTTTTTCTTTTGCACGTGTTCTTTTCTTTTCTTTTTTTTTTTTTTTTTTTTTTTTTTTTTTACACGCCCTTTTCTTTTCCTTTTTTTTTTCTTCTTCCTTTTTTTTTTCTCTTTTTTTTTTGCTGCTGTACGGACATGTTCGTACAGCTTTGGGCCGTACGGCCTGTGGGCTTCGGCCTGTGGGCCAGCCCATAATTTTTTTCTCTTCTTTTTTTTTAAAAAAAAAAAAGAACTTTCCTTTCTCCCCTTTTTGTATCATCATGATAATGAGGTTTCATGCATTTCAAGATGTTTATGCATTTTTTTTTTGTTTGATGCATCAAGATAGAAGGCTAGAGTTTCTATGTTAAGTCAACATGAATTTTGACTTACACAAAGTTTGATTTTGACCAAGTTGGGTTGGAATTGGTCAAATTTTGTCAAGGTTTTCCTAGCATCTAGTGCATGATGATTTTCTTTTATGCATGATTTTTGGTAAATTGAATTGGGAGCATGATGATGATGCACACCTGGAAATCTTTTGCAAGTCTTGAGATTTGAAGCTCGCAGCAATGTTGAGCTCTTTCTTTAGTCTTGCGGGGGTTTCGAGGAGCTTTTTGCAAGTTTTGGGATTTGAAGCTCGCAGCAATGTTGAGCTCTTTTCCGATTCTTGCGGAAATTTGAGAAGACTGTCTTGATCTCGCAGCAATGTTTGAGTTCGAGTCTTCTTTGAGAATCCTTCATTGATCATGAGCTTGCAGCGATGTTGAGCTCATCTTCAGGCTTCCTTTCTTTTCGGGGTGATTCCCTTTTCTTCGGAATTGCCCCGGAGTCATGCCAAAATTTCGCTAGGATTTTTTTTTAGCAAAATTCTGTCATTCTGTTGATTGATTTTTTTTTCTTTTCAATCTTTGCAGGTAGTTCCTCCAGAATGAACAAGGGTAAGAAGCCCGTTACCGATACACCTCGTCGATCTGCCAGATCTTCCAATGCTGTTGTACAGCAGGCTTGGGAGAAGGTCCAGTATGTGGAGAGAAACTTGGAAGAGTGTGACTCGCTCAACCGAGATGAGATGAGACAGCGACTGATCGGTCTCAAGGATGAGGAGTTTTACAAGATTATGGCAAGCAATCGTCCTTGGGTCATGGACAATCAGAGCGTTGTGCCCAAGCCTACCTTTTTCTTTGGTGATGCAGCTACTGATGACTCGTCATATCAAAGGAGATGCTTTCGGTTCTCTTACACAGCCGATGGTGAGGAGAGAACCATTTCTACCCGGTCGCCTTTTGATCGTACTATTTCGATCATGAGTCTTTCTCCCACATGCTCTAAGAGAGAAGATCCTCCAAGCTGGGTGAAGAGGACCAATGTGGTGAAGACCGGGGTTTTTGTTGGCGGTCCTTCTGGTTATGCAGAGAAGTCGCCTGTCCGTCTGGACATGTTGATGCCGGCCAGCGGCTACCAAGGATCTGATCATCCATCGGTTGATTTGAGACCGGTGGGCCTTGGCATTTTCAGGGGCGATGGCAGCAATTGGGTGAAGCCTTTTCGACTTCGTGGCCGTTTCAGTGTTGACTCGGGCTGGGAGTCGTGGACTGATCACATCCTGCAGATCGGCGGTGCCATTCTGAAGGAGGCCGAGATTTTTGATGCGGTTCGCGCTTTTAGGCAAACCGTATTTTTCTCCGATGAGGCTTTTATGGCCATGCTGGAGTCCTTCCTTCCACAAACCAACACCTTCATTGTTACGAATGGTGAGATTGGTTTTTCTTTGAAGGAGCTGAGTGCCATTACCGGGTTACCCATCCTCGGCAAACTCTATGAGGAATTTATGCCGATTGACAGCGTCCTTGAGGAGCAGTCTGAGGAGTTCAGGCTTTTGTACTTTCAGCTCGTCGCCTTCTACGATTTTTTGAGGGAGAAGGAGGGCTTGAAAGTCCGGTGTAGCAGTTGGAGGAGTTTCAGCTCTTTGTCTCCAAACTTTTTTGGCGACGAAGAATCTTCTGAGAGTATGACCCAGGAAGCCAAGACTAAGAATCCGGGGAAGAAGATTTCTGCCATGCGAGAGAATTTGAAGAACTTTCTCACAAGTACAGACGCCGTTTGCTCCGACATTGCACTGCGGAGAGACGTTGCTGCGTACCTCACTTATTGGCTGGGTGAGGCTGTTTTTGCTGGAGGAGACGGAACACACATCAGGCCGCATTGTATATTTCCGGCTTGTCAGATGGCGTGCGGAGAGCAGTTGGCTTTGGTGCCTGCTCTTTACTCCTATTTGTGCACCGAACTGCAGGCTGCTGCTTTTCTGGTTCGGCTTGGACTTCCTATGAATAGGGTATTTTCAGCCCATATTTTTTATTCGTGGTATGTGTACCACTGTCCCGGCTTCCACCGTTTGGGCGCTGCTCAGGATGATGACCCTTTTATGATTCGGTTGGCTAGGGGAAAAGCCGTTTCCGATTCACTTTTGTCTGCCCGCTTGAGAATCCGACGATTCAGGGATGTCGAGATTGGGCAATCTTCAGTAAAGCTTTCTCCAGATTTGCGGAAGAAGGCTTTTGATTTTGGTGTCTCCCGAGATTCTACCAGGGCGGGATCGGGAAGACACTATTCTTTGACCAACGCAGAGAAGAGGTGGCTTTTAAACATACGTGTTGGCACGATGGTGTACCGCAGACATCTTTTTGTTGATATTCAGCCGTATGTCCCTTCACGTTTTGCGTTGCAGTTAGGCTTCTCTCAAGGCGTTGTTGGAGCGCCTTCGAGCATGGTGAAGCGTTTTGGAGGTTTGCAGGACGGGAGAAATGCATGGGCTTTCTATAGTGCGGAGGACACTACTGCCATGATTTCCTATCCTGAGTTGCCCATTTTCCGGACTGCTGGCTTCACGAAGTGGTTCGTGGAGAGCTTTGCTGTGTACCGAGGGCTTTCCAAGAAGGAGCTGGATGTCAAGCAATCTCCTGGGAAGGGTCTTGGTAGATCAGATGGCGTCCGTCGAGGGGAAGTTTTGTTCTTCCTTTCTGGAGAGAAGCATAGGATAGGCTTTCTCGAGGAACAGGATGTCATTAGATCCGGAGCCGCACAAGAGATACCTGCTGAGGTCTTGAGACAGCTCGAGGAGGAGGAAGCCGAGATCGACACTTGGATGCAAGCAGAGCGAATGAAGGCTTCCATGGGGTCCACTGGTAGGAGCGGGTCGTCCAGTGAGGAGCCAAGTGGAAGTCCTGACTTTGACAGTGAGGCAGGTACTTCGAGTAGACCGGCTCGTAGAAAAAAGAGGAGGAGAGGACAGCGTCGCACAGAGAGACGCCACGAAGACTTTCTTGATCTGGAAGTCCCTCCTACCATTGCTGAGGAGGTATCAGGAGATGCTGATGAGCCTCCAGAGAAGAGGAGTCGTGAAGAAGAGTCCGCTGATGTTGGTATGATTTTCCTTCTTCTCTATTTTCGCTTCTTTCCTTTTATGAGGGATTTTTTTTTGATCTGTTGTTCTCTTTCTTTTGCAGAAGATGAAAACTTGGTGATGCCCGAGGTTCCTGCCGATGAGGCGGTGATGGATCCAGTTGCGGCATCTGAAGAAAAGTTGAGGGACTCTGGGGAGGACCCAGAATCTCCACCTGGTATGAGGATGATGATTTTTTTTTATTTTTTTATTTTTTATTTTTTTTTTGAATTTGCCGACACATATTTTTGTTTTCTTGTCAGCTGACTTGCCAGAGGGTTCCGACTTCGAGCCATCTATGGATATGGCTTTCGACGATGCTTCGGATGAGCAAATGGAGATAGAAAGTACTCCGCCCATCATGGAAGAAGGTATTTCATAGTGATAATCTTGACATTGATTTTTTTTTTGACAAGATCATATTCATACCTTTTTGTGTTTGGCAGATTTTGAAGTGACAGAAGAGAGTCCATCGCTTCCTTCAGAGCCAGAGCCAGGGATGCCAGAAGTTGACCCAGTAATTAGGACTTCTCCAGCCAATTCTGACGCGGCAGAGGCAAGACTTCATGTTGAGATTCCTTCTCCAGCGGCCCCGATTGGAAAGTGTTCTATTGTTACTCTTCCGATGGGACATGACTTGGGCAGCTAATCGACAGAGAAGGGTGAGTCTTCATCTGGCCCATCTCTTCAGTATGCGAAGAAGGTGGTGATGCGGGTTTTGAGTTCTTGGATTGAGACCCTCCTTTCTGGACACTTGGATGTTGCGCGTAGCAAGATTCCGCATGTGAAAGAGATTCTCAAAGATGCTGAGGAAGATATTGGTCTGGATGTTACGGACGCCCGGGCGATCGTTGATAAGATCATTGCATTAGGCGACGGAAGGTTTGAGACCATCAGCTATCCTGATGACCAGTTCTTCCAAGAAATGTTCCTGAACCCTGCTGAGAAGGCTCAATCGGATTTGAAAGAGACTACACAGGGCAGGAAGCAGCTGGTTCGGGAGAGGAACCGAGCGGAGTTAGACATCATCAGGCTGCAACATGACCTTAGCATCCTTGATGGAGAGGTTGAGGAGGCAAGGAAGCATCTCGAACACCGAAAGGCCCAAGTCGCCAGTACGTGGTCCGCCATAACAGAGGCTCGTGACAGGGAGAGTGCTTTGATTCGCCAAGTTGCAGAGGCCGATCAGATTCTCAATAGGAAGGGTAGAGAGAATGAACGATGGCAGACTGCACGGGATAGTCTTCCTGGTGTAGCAGAAGGGATAGAGCCTTCTCCAGCTACTCATGGCAGATTCTTGAAGAAGCGTGCCTTGGAGACTCTAACGGATGAAGCCAAGAGTTTGCTTGAGGAACTGAAAGCTTGGCTGGAGGGCATTTTTGGCTGAGACCCCTCTTTCTCTCTTTTTATATACCACATGTATTTTTTTTGGTATACATTTTTGTAGTGCTTGTGAACACTTTTCTTTTCTTCTTTTTTTTGGTACCACATGTAAATTTTTGGTACTTTTTTTTGTTTTCCCTACGCTCACTTAAATATTGTGATTAAAGTGATTGCTAAATGGGATGTGATCAAAAGTTTGTCATTTTGTGGGAAATCTTTTGACAAATGATTGTTTTGGCATGGGAGCCAGTTTTTGAGACATGTTTTGGCATGGGAGCCAGATTTTGCTTGCGGCATGAAAGCCAATTTTTGGGTGGCATCTATAGCCGGATTTGGGTTTATGGCATGAGAGCCAAAATTTTGGATGGCGTGGAAGCCGAAATTTTGAGGTGGCGTGGAAGCCGATTTTGGTGGCGTGAAAGCCAAATTTTGGGATGGCATGAGAGCCAAATTTTTTTTTTTGAGATGGCATGAAAGCCGAATTTTGAGGTGGCATGAAAGCCGATTTTGGTGGCGTGAAAGCCAAATTTTGGGATGGCATGAAAGCCAATTTTTTGGGTGGCATGAAAGCCGAATTTTGAGGTGGCATGAAAGCCGATTTTGAGGTGGCATGAAAGCCAATTTTTGGGGTGGCATGAAAGCCGATTTTGAGGTGGCATGAAAGCCAATTTTTGGGGTGGCATGAAAGCCGATTTTGAGGTGGCATGAGAGCCAATTTTTGTTTTTGGTGTAAGAACCAGATTTTGTTTTTGGCATGAAAGCCGGATTTTTTGAAAACCGAGTTTTGTTTTGGTGGCATGAAAGCCGAATTTTGATTTTTGGCATAAAAGCCGAGTTTTTGGCGTGAAAGCCTGGTTTTTGGTTTTTTGGCGTGAAAGCCGAATTTTTGGCATGGAAGCCGGGTTTTTTGGCGTGAAAGCCAAGTTTTGGTTTTCAAAAATGCAAGTATCGACTAAAAGTCGCCTCCCTGCTGAATGGTATTGCAAGTATCGATGGAATGTCGCCTCCTTGCTCATTCGGTTGCGAGTATCGATGGAATGTCGCCTCCTCGCGGATTTGGGTGCAAGTATCGATGGGATGTCGCTTCCTTGCTTTTGTCTTCAAAAACATTTGTTTTGTGGGTATCGATGGAATGTCGCTTCCCCACGATTTTTGAAGTTTGAGGTTTTTTCGAACCTTTGTTTTGTTTTTTGTTTGTTTTGAAATTTGGGTTGTGGATATCAACTGGAACGTTGCGTCTCCACGATTTTTTGAAATTTCGGGGTTTTGGAAGTATCGAATGGGGTTCGCATCCTTCCGGTTTTGGGTTTTGCAAGTATCGACTGAACGTCGCTTCGTTGCGGTTTTTGAAAAACCATTTTTTTTGTTTAAAGACACGAGGGTCGTAAATTTTGACTCAAAACCATTTTGGTGGTAAAAGTCGAGGTGGACTAGGGCTGAAATCCCTAGGTCCTGATTTTGTTTCAAACCATGAATTTTGGTTTCAAGGATCGAAAATTTTGGTCAAGTTTGGGAAGAAGCTCCTAAACTTGGATTTTTGGATTTGCTTTTTTTTTGAACAATGAAACGATGAAAGAAACATTGTTTTGAGGGGTTTTTTTTTAGAAATTTCAACAAGAGGATGAAAATTCCAAAAGGAGTGGGTTTGACGAGTAGATACCTAGGAATAGGCTTTGGCCGTGCAGGCGTCGCTCTGACCCGATGGAAGAAGCCTTCAAGGGTAGTACCGCTTCAAGAACTTCCCATTGATGGGTAGCATACATCTGTCACCCTCCATGTTTAGAAGAGCGTATGCGCCGTTGGAGAAGACTTTGTCGATGACGAAAGGTCCCTCCCATTTTGGTTCAAATTTGCCTTTGGATTTGTTGGCAAAAACCATTGGTCTTTTTACTGTAAGAACCAAGTCTCCCTTTTTGTAGGCGCGTTGCCTGACCTTCTTGTCAAAAGATCCTGCCATGCGTGCTTGGTAGAGTTCAATGCTTTGTAGAGTTTCGAGCCGTCTCTCATCGAGGTTATCCAGCTCTTGGAGTCTCAATTTGACATTGCTTTCTTGCGTCATGTCATTTTGTAGAGATACCCTTAAGGAAGGAATTTGAACCTCCAAAGGGACAACAGCTTCGCATCCATAGACCAAGGAGAATGGTGTGCTATGGGTTGGTCCTCGAACGGTGGTTCGATAGGCCCACAAAGCTTCAGGCAGTTTGTCGCCCCATTCTCTTTTGTGACTAGAGACCATTTTCTTGGGGATTTTGCAGAGCGTCTTGTTGAAGGCCTCTGCTAGTCCATTCGCTGCCGGATTGTACGGAGTTGAAGGACAACTTTGGATTTTGTATTTGTCGCAGAACCTGTAGAATCGGTGATCGCGGAACTGTGGTCCGTTATCATGGACGAATCTTTTAGGTATGCCGAAGCGACAAATGATGTTGGTGCGCAAGAAGTGAAGGACTGATGACGTCTTCATTTCACTAAGCGCGAATGCTTCTGACCACTTGGAGAAATAATCCGTAGCGGCGAAGATGAAGCGATGACCTTTGCTCGATGGAGGGGAGATAGGACCTATGATGTCCATACCCCAGGCTTCAAAAGGCCATGAGATTGCTGTAGGATGTAGCCATTCCGGAGGTATGTGGACATAATCTCCATGAACTTGGCATTGTTGGCAGCGCTTAGCAAATTGCATTGCATCAGCCACCATGGTAGGCCAATAATAACCTAACCTTTTTTATCTGATCGTAGAGTTTAGGCCCAGCCTGATGGGCTCCACAAAGACCAGCATGTACTTCTTTGAGTGTTCCCTCAGCCTCTTGTTGTGACAAGCAGCGTAGAAGTACTCCATTGTAGGATTTTCTATACAACATTTTTGAAGGAATATCCAAATGAAAGTTTGGGGCTCGTCTTTGGATGCTTACCCGTTCTTTTGGATCTTCAGGTAGGATTCCGAACATTATGTAATCAATGAACGGATCCCTCCAGTCGCTGATCAGAGGTTTAAGGACGGAGATCCGACTTCCAACCACTTGGTGGCATTCAGCAACTGCTTGATGTGTGTTGAGAGGAGGGAGAATCCTTTTTTGACACACTGTAATTTGCATGTTTTCCCCTTCTTGGATTGCCATAGACGCAGCAAGTCCAGCCAGGGCATCTGCACGAATGTTTCCACCTCTGAGGATGTGGGTGATATGACAGATGTCGAACTTTTGTCGAAGCGATTGTGCTTTGTTGTAGTAAGGCAACAGATCGGGCTTCCTGACTTCAAATTTCTGATTCATCTGGTTGACGATCAGTTGAGAGTCTCCAAAAGCTTCCAGCGTAGTAATGCCGGATTCAAGGGCAAGTTCCAATCCTATGATTAGGGCTTAGTACTCAGCTGCATTGTTTGAACATGGTTCCAGTAGCGAGAATGCGTGTGGAATCATGTATTTGTCGGGATTAACAAAGAGAATGCCAATTCCCGATATTTGATTTCCCTTTTCATTTGTCCTGGTTGCGCCATCGAAGTACATGTGCCAGGAAGCGTTTGATAAGGAAGTCTCCACACTGTAGACTGATTCGTCTGGGAGGTCATCCCTGAGTGGAGAATCTTTAGGCAATGGATGCTCCGCGAGGAAGTCTGCTAGAGCTTGGCCTTTGATTGCTTTTTGTGGTACATACCTAATGTCAAATTGTGACAGGAGGATGGACCATTTTGCCAGTCGGGCATTGAGAGAACCTGCTTTTGTGACAAGGACCTTTAGGAGGTTGATCCTCGAAATCAGGTACACTGTGTTGGATAGCAGATAGTGACGCAGTTTTTGTACGGCGAACATCACTGCCAAGCATTCTTTTTCGACTGGAGAGTAGCGATGCTCTGCACCTACCAACATGCGGCTAAGGTAATATAGAGCAGCTTCTTTTCCCTGGTCATTCTTTTGTGCGAGTAGAGCGCCTAAAGAACAGTCAAGGGCTCTTGTGTACAAGAGGAATGGTTTTCCAATTGTGGGGGCAGCCAACACTGGAGGTTTTGTCAGGTATGACTTGATGTCCTGGAACGCGGCTTCACATTCAGCATCCCAGACAAAATCGACACCTTTCTTCATTAACCGAGAGAATGGACGGCACTTTCCTGATAGGTTGGAGATGAACCGCCGAATGTATGCCAATCTTCCTTGGAGCCCTTTTAATTGTCTTAGGGTTCTTGGAGATGGCATTTCTAGGATAGTCTTGACTTTGGTGGGGTCAAGCTCTATGCCAGCTTTCCGTACTATGAATCCGAGAAACTTACCCGATGAAACACCGAAGAAGCATTTGAGGGGATTCATTCGCAGTTTGTGTTTGCGAAGTCGGAGGAAGACTTCTCGAAGATCTTTGAGATGGTCTTCTTTTCTTTTGCTTTTGACGGCGAGATCATCGACATCGCATTCGACCGTCTTGTGCTGCATATCTTGGAATATCTTCATCATAGCCCTCTGATATGTAGCGCCGGCATTCTTCAGACCGAATGGCATGACAGTGTAGCAATACACGCCAAACGGGGTCCGAAATGCTGTGTGTTTTCCATCTTCAGGATGCATCTTTATCTGATTGTAGCCAGAGAAGCCATCCATGAATGTCATTCGCTCGAACCCACAGGTATTATCGATCATCACCTCCGGTATAGGGAGCGGGAATTCATCTTTTGGGCATGCATTGTTCAGGTCTCTGTAATCAATGCAGACCCTGATTTGCCCATTTTTCTTTGTCACGGGGACGATGTTGGCCAACCATTCAGGATGCTGTTCCTCACGGATGAAGCCAACACTTTTGAGTTTTTGAACTTCTTGTTCAATTTTGTCCATCACGTCAGGACGGAACCTTCTTTGGCCTTGTTTGACAGGCTTGATATCTTTTTGAAGATTGAGTTTATGGATTGCTATTTTGGGGTCTAAGCCAGGCATCTCAGCGTAAGACCATGCAAAACAATCAACGAACTCATGAAGAAACGCGATATACTCGGGTAACTCATCATCCTTTATATTCTTGCTTATGAATACAGGACGTGAGTTATCAGGTTTTCCCAAGTCTATCTTTTGAACAGAATCTTCTGTTGGAAGATTTAAAGGTGGTTCCTCCACAATATTTTCGGAGGCTTCCAACCCAACAAAGCCTTCTGGAGTTCCAAAGGTATCTACAGACCACGGCTCTGCTTTTGTCCATGGGTCTTCTTGATTGGTACTTTTCTCAAGATTTGCTATGAGATGGTCCCAATCACCTGTTGAAACTAGGTCGAAGTAGGGCACTTCCTTTGGAGACAGTGGTTCTTCTGGGTCAGAGAACCGTGTGTCTGTATTATCGGACAATTCCTCTTCATCATCGAAGAAATCGTACCAATTGGATGAACTTCCTGGATCCTTGACGATCAACTCTTCAAAGAGATATCCAGGGAGATCGATGTCTTCATTAATATGAGATGTTGAGGCTTGGTCGGCAAGATGACTTTGCAGCCTTTGTGTCAACTGTCTCAAGGGAGCGTCAGGATCATACCCCAGCCCATGTGAAGACTTTTCTATGTGGCGGTGGGGTTTCCAACCTTCCAGTTGACTTTTGGTCAGGGTTGGTTCCAATGGCGTGATAATACCACGACCATCTCCCAAACCGATTGGGTTCTGAGCATCGTAGCCCATTTTCTTCATGATAGCTTGCGCCATTGGACTATACAGGGATAGTTGAGGCATACCTTCATTTTGGAAAGGTTCAAGCGAAGAATTTGATGAAGAAACTTCTGATTTATGGAAGAAGATTGGCTTTTCTTCTGCTGATGTTGCTGGAACAACGAAGGAAGCAGATGCTGGATCTTCTATGTCAACGGTTGTCTCCATCGGAGTGAGAGCGGGCTGAACTTGTTGATCATCAGCTTGGCTTGACGATGTATCGTCTTCTGGCTCTGAGTCCGAATCCGTGTCTTACAAGATAGACACGAAGGAGATAGCAAACTTGCCCCCAGCCTTTTGTTTTGTCTTCTTTGCTTTGGTGGTGATCACCAGAGGCTTTGAAGACTTGAGGGAGACCATGAAGGGAGATTGATTATTCTCTTCGGTTTTGATAGAGGGTTTATTTTCTTCCGGTGATTGCTGAGGAGCCTTGCCTTTGTCTTTCTGGAGATTTTCGGCAAAGGATGCTATTTCTTCCTCCCTTTCTTCTTTTTCATCTTTGTACATCTGAGCATCTGCGAAATAGACTTCTTTGCCTTTGAAGGGCTTTTTGTCTGCAAACACTCGATGTATCAAGCCGTCATTGCCAACGAACTTGATGCACTGATGTAAAGTCGAAGGGACAACACCATTCTCGTGTATCCAGGGACGTCCGAGGAGGATGCTGTAGCATGAAGGGGTCTTTATCGCATAGACAGTGACCTCGGAGATAAGATCACCGATTTGCAACTTGAACCTGATTTTGCCGATCGGCCTTTGAGCGCTGCCATCATATCCAAAGATGGACACAGACATGTGGCTCAGCTTGCTAGGCGGAATGCCCAGTGATCTGGATTTTGCGTACTGGCACCTCTTTGATGTACCCGGTGAAGTACAGGGGTCGGTTGTGCTTTGTCTCGCCTAGCAGGAGGTCTTCCTTGGTGAAGGCGATGGTTGCACTTGCTGCTTTTTGAACCGAGAGGCATTCGATGCAGGATCCCTCAGTTTTCTTCTTTTCTCCTTTTGAGGGAGTTTTTGATTTTTCGACCCTATAGTCCATTTCAATTTGTAGGACTTGTGGGGCATGTTTGTCGACATCCGCATCCAGCATTTGTAGTTCTGAAATGAGACTATCACGAGTCTGTGGTGACATTCGTAATAAGTCTAGGATGTGCAGACGTGCAGGTATGTGTTTGAAGTGCTGAATCAAGTCGTACTTGAAAGCCTCCTTGGGGCCTGCATTTTCATTATTCTTGCCATTAGGGGCGTTTACAACTTGTTTTCCCGAAGGATTTACATAAGAAGCAGAAGGTTGGTTGTAGTTTTTGTGGTAATCCCGGCCAGAACGGGTACCTCTACCAACTTCAAGAGCTTCTCGAGAAGGGTCTTTGTTTAGAAGATCACCCTCGAGATCGAGGGGTTGTTCCTTCTCATTTGCTGAAGATGTCTCTGTGTCAGCATTGCCATCTTCAGTAATCGTGTTGCATGGAGCATTTTCCGGGAGCAAGTCCGAACAGCATCCAGCAACTTTCCTTCTTTATCGAATATTTTGTTGGTCCAGACATCACCGATGAGATCGGGCATTTGGGACCAGTTGACCGGATTTTCTCTGAAGAAGATTTCACCGACTGGAATTTCTTCAAGGTGATCAGTCGGAAGAGGTTTGAGTTCCGATGCCACTGTTTCAGGAGACGAAGCCTGAGAAGGTGAGGAATTATCATCCTGAGTTATTGCATTGCAAGTAACTTTGACGGAAGATGCCTCCAAGATGAACTGTTGGGAATCAGATTCGTCCTCAGATGTAAGAGGATCGTCGATCCAACAGCTTTCTTCGTTTTCCGGGGTTACCGAGGGAGATTCCTGTAAATTTTCAGGAACTTCCGGTGCTGGGTTGTGACGAAGCTGATTGATGCGACCTTGTTCTTGCTCTATAGCAAGGTGTTGCAAGATCCTTGCGTATTCATCGAGATCAGGCACGGGAGCCGAATCTTCTTCTTCGTCTGCTCCTTGTGGTTCAACATGGTTGGGTTCCACTGGAGTATTTTCTTGGACAGCCTCTTGGTCTTCTTCATCATCAGACCAGGATCCTTGCGGCTGTAATGGGTTATACCAGATTACTGGCATAAGATGAGATTCAGGGATCCATTCCTCGTCGGAGAGATATTCTCCTGTTTCGAGGGATTCTTCCCACTCATCGATGTCACTGGCGGTGTCACTGGACTCATATCCATCCATGGAGAATCCGACCACTGAGTTGCAAGAGTATGATGCCCCCTGCGTAGTTTCATCTTTGAGATGTGGTGGCATGAAATCACCAAGAGTGAATTTTCTTGCCGCCTTTGAAGCCTTAGGAGAGGACTCTTCTGTTGCCCCCAGTGAAGCGGTAGAGGAGGTTTCTGCCTTTTCAGCGACTTCTTGCTTTTTCGGAGCTTTCTCCTGCTGTTTGAGCTTGTGGAGTTGTCTCCTGGCTTGCCTTCGCTGTTGAGCGGTTGGCTTTGTTTTGACGACCTCCCAATTTTCATCTTCTAGGAGATCGGGGTGTACCCATATGGGCTGTCCGTCTGATGTTGGATATGGAACCAACTCTTGGGACGTTTGGGTCATCTTTATCACCTTGAAGGAAGTAGTGATCTTCTCTTTTGGTGATTTTTGTTTTTGTCCACACGACACCATGTTGACGGAGGCAGACCCATAGTTCTTGTCGAAGGTAATGACTCCGTTTTTCCACATCTCATTTATCTTCTCTCTCACAACAAAACATTGATTGAGAGGATGCGAGACCATCTGATGGTATGGGCAGTACCGAGGATCGTTGGTTTTTCCAACATCTCCTGGTCTTTTGGGGTCAGGCAATGTAAGTTTGCCGCTTGCTAGGAGTGCCCCAAAGATTTCTTCAATATCTTCATCAAACGGGTATTTCTTTTCTACCCGTTCTCTGAAGGCATCAGAGAGTTCAGGCTTTTTACCTGTAGCTTTGTTTTCATCTTTCTTTGGCTGCTGAGGAGCTGACTTGGTTTGCACATTGAGGACCTCCTTTTTCTTTGGTTTTGAGGTTGCAATGGTAGTCGGCTCTTTCTTTAATGATTTCTGACTGTTGAGGTCTTTGATCACCGTTTCAGTTTCCATAGATGCTTCCAGGAGTTCTCCCAGGTTCTTTGATTTGTTGCCGATGATCATGGAACGGATTCTTGCTCTCATGTTGTTTCGGCAGATGTCGACCAGTGATGCTTGTGGCAGTACATCGGAGCATTTGTATGCCATTGCCTTCCACTTGTGAATAAAGTCATATGTTGACTCATTCTCTCCCTGTTTTAGGCTGCAGAGCTGAGCCATAGTAACAGGATGATCCTCACCTTTGAAGTGGGTTAGGAAGCGTGTCTCCCTCATGGCCCAATTTTGAATGGAGTCCTCCGGCAGAGTGGAGTACCAATCAAAGGCCGTACCTTTTAGGGTACTTGCAAAGAGGCGGATTTTGAGGGCATCTTGATCTGCAATAGCTCCCGTCAGGATCTTGAAATGGATGACGTGCTGTCTGGCCGAACCCTTCCCCGTATATGTTTGGAGAGTAGGTTGCTTGAATTTTGTAGGGAACGGGACCGAGTCCATCCACAAGGGATATGGTGGCTTGATCTCATGCTCCTTTAGTGTATCCTCTTCTTTTGCTTTGGCGAGGATATCGTCAACGTCCTTTTTGGTAAGGGCGCGTGACTCACTGTTTTCCGCATTTTCCTCGTCGCCTTGATGGCTCGGAGGAGCTTCATTGTTTTGTGGACGCTGAAGATTGAGAATTAGGTTCTCTATTAGAGTCTCTATTCTCTGCTGCCCTTGCTCCAGCTGCTGGATGCGTGCGGTTACGTCATCATGCGGCGGAGGTTGCTCAGCATTTGTGACCAAGACGTTCATTCTTCGAGAGTCGAAAGAGGATACAGTCTTGGTGACTGAGCTGGAGCTCATTCTTTTAGATGAAGAGCTCGAAGAGTGGTCACTCCGATGTCCTTGGCTTGAAGAAGCGGGAGAGTTTTCTTTATGTCTTCGTGTCCGGGAGACGCTGCGAGTCACCGGTCGTCTGACATGGATTTTAGTTGCTGACTTCTGGCGTTTTCTGGTTTTGCCAACCATATGAACAGCAACAACTTGGTCGGGTCTTTCTTTTTCGACCCATTTTTGGGAGACCTGAAGTGCAGAATCCTGGGTTCTTTGCTTCTCTAGTCTCTTTTGTCGATATGCCGTGCGGCGGCACATACGACGAGCGATTTGAGCTTCGGTTAGCTCTGGCTGTGCTCTGGCAATGAAGGACGTAGCCCCTGGTGCGCAGCAGCCAAGCTTGTCTTCTTTGAAGACGGGCAGGGACAGGATCTGGACGCGGTCCTTTGCCTGTCGCAGCGAAGCTTTGAATTTTACGAGTTCAGCTCCCGTTGAGAGGAAGGGTCGACTCGCAGGTGTGAAGGCCTTGACAGGTTCTTGCGGAGGCCTTACGATGCACGATTTGATTTTGGGCTTGTATGAGCAAGCCGGCTCGTGCTGAGTTGGTTTTGTTTGGCGGAGGGTAGGCTTCTCCTCTTTCATGTAAGCAAGAGGGTAGAACCGGTTCTCCTTGAGAGGGGCCAGGTAGGCTGGCTTTACAGATGTTTGTGACCTTCTTTGTTTGGGTGAAGGCCTTGGGGATCAAGTCTTTGAGCAGACCTGGTTTCTTGCTGGTTGAGGCTTTGCAGGAGCGCTACGGGCCTCAGGCTTCTTGATGATCGCCCTTGGTATCACTGTAGTGATACGTTGAGGGGCGGTTCTCTGCTTCTTGGCAGGTGCGGTTTCTTCTGCGGGTAGTGGGAATGGTCCCAATGACCCGAAGACAATGGTCCGGGGAGTAGAGTTTGACCCGGTGTCTTCTGAGTTGCCGATGGAAATGACGCTTCGGCAGCTGGCAGGGCGCTTGTAAGTGCGCTTGGTTTGTTTGTCTTGGAGCATGAGCTGGTACTTGTTCTCATCAAAGGTGATGGTTAATGAAGCTGCCATTGTTAGTTTTTGGAAAACTTCTGAAACAAGACCATATCCATTAGTAATCACAAGAATATGGTGATCATAAATGGAAAATACTATGGTTTCGCCTTTTCAAGTCGCCCAAGGGGACATGGCCCAGCCCAAGCAATATGAGGAAGGCAGAAAAGCCATAGAGGGCACAATTGTTCTGAACGCAGGTAGGGTCAGCTCAGAATGAGCGTCCCAGTGACTGCTAGAAGCAATTGTGAACCTTAATTCAAATTACCGAGAAGCAAAGCTCACTCAAGGTAAAATGATATAAGGTTGAGATACAAATGTGTCGGTTGCGAATACAGTAGACCCGAAAGGGCGTACTAGCACCGCTAGGCACAAATGTTGCAAATCGCATCCTTGGAAAGGACACGAGATGGGATTTTTGAAAGGTCAAGATTGGATTCATAGGAGAGAGCAAATGGTATTCCAATCCGAAAATGAGCTCAACATTTCTGCGAGCTCGAAAGTCCGAAAAGGAAGGAACCAGGATTTCTCAAATATGAATCCAAAAGTGACGGAAGTTTTTTTTTGAAAGTGTCAAGATTGGACTTTATAGAAGAGAGCAAATGGTATTCCAATCCGAAAATGAGTTCAACATTTCTGCGATCTTGAAGTCCGAAAAGGAAGGAACCAGGATTTCTCAAATATGAATCCAAAAATGACAGAAGTTTTTTTTTTTTTTTTTTTTTTTTTTTTGAAGATTTTTTTTTAAGAGTTCACATAGATCTCCAATTCGATCTTATGAAACCTCAGTTGATAGATCAGCCCCCAGGTAAGGGTAGGATTACTTAATGAACCCGTTTGGAGGACCCTTGCCTAGAACAGTCTAGCTGTCTCCACACTCTGGACAAGGCTTTTCTTAGATCCACTTTGGTCAAAGAACGCAATTGGTGCAACCTTAGTGGCTTTTTTTTTTTGAAAGATTTTTTTTTTATTATGGATTCATAAAAGAGAGCGAATGGTGTTCCATTCCGAAAATGGGTTCAACATTTCTGCGATCCCGAAGTCCGAAAAGGAAGAAACCAAAGTTTCTCAACTTAAACCCAAAAGAGGAAAATCTGAAAAAATTTTGTAAATCAGATTTTGTTTTTTTTTTTTATGGATTCATAGAAGAGAGCGAATGGTGTTCCATTCCGAAAATGGGTTCAACATTTCTGCGATTCCGAAGTCCGAAAAGGAAGAAACCAAAGTTTCTCAACTTAAACCCAAAAGAGGAAAATCTGAAAATTTTTGGTAAATCAGATTTTGTTTTTGATTTTTTTGAGAAAATCTTTTTTTAGAAACAAGAAAGACTGGAAATAAACTCAAAAGAAGAAATTTCCAAGAATCCCATCTCATGTGTTTTTTTTTAGATGCAAGATCCAACATAGGCCACCAACTAAAAAGGAGCCAAAAGGAATCTAAGCACATGTTCATCAAATGAACGAGTCCCACCGGGTGTGCCAGCTTGATGGACCCGGCTTTTGTCTTTTTCCAAAGCTGCCTCCGCCCCGGGGCTGACGGGGTATGGTGGAGGGAAAAAGGAAAAGCGGGCATCAGTTGTTTTTGTACGGGTATGCCAATTTCTCTTTAATACTTGGAATTTAGAAATGGTGATCCGGAGATCCACCTTCACAAGTAAAAAGGGAAATGAAACTTTTTTCTAGTTTTCCATTGCATACATATTTTAATAAAAGAGACAGTTTTGTTTGAATGCCGTGAAAGGCGTTTTTGTGCCGTAGAAGGCGGTTTGGTGCCGTTGGAGGCGATTTTGCCATGAAAGGCGATTTACAAATCTTATCAATAATGAAAGACAAGAGATATGATTTTTTTTGTCTCTTTAGAAAAAATACAATTTACAACAGAAAAGTAAGAAAAAGGAATCTAACTTCTCATGCGATTGTGGGAGGGCTCGTTCTGATCGATGGTCGCGAGTCATGTATGGGCTCCGCCATCGTCCTTCAGATGAGAACATAGTGCTTGATTTCTTGGCTTGGCTCCAACCTCAGATTTTTAGAGGATAAGGACCAAGATAAGGTCTTATATCCGGTAAAAAACTGAGTAGACGGGCTGAAAAGCCGCATCTAGCCATGTTGGATAGAAGGAGAGGTGGTCTTTGGGGGGGTGGCCCCCCAAGGGGCTTCAATCACCTTGTTGAACTTGTTGCAGCAGAGTTTTCTTGAAGGAACAGGGTTGTAGAGATTTCTCCAAGGATTTTTGAATGATTTTCTGGCGATTTTTCCGGATCCTTCTGTGTGTGTTCCCCTTTTGGAATGCTTGGAGAGGACTCCTATTTATAGGCCTTTTGGTAGCCTTTAGGAGTGATTTATGAGCCTTTATGGTAATAAAGCTCATTAAGGGAGGAGTTACAAGTTTAATTGCTTTTTGTTTTGTAACTCCTGACCCTTGGATTTCA
Organism: Cinnamomum chago; assembly: GCA_038049695.1. NCBI lineage: Eukaryota > Viridiplantae > Streptophyta > Magnoliopsida > Laurales > Lauraceae > Cinnamomum > Cinnamomum chago. Next base: position 39,481,331 of record CP142461.1, read on the forward strand.
TTGGCCGGAGGAGAGTCATGGGCATTTAATCGCCTTTAATCTCCATTATGTTAGGAGTTTCATGGCTTGAATGCCATGATTGCTTGGACTTGTAACTCCTGAACGGAGGCTTCTGATTGGGCCGTTCAAGATAATGGGTTAATGACCGCATTAACTTGCCATAAACGGGCCAATTGATTGCACTAAGTGGCCACCTTGGTAGCTGAAGAGTCGCGGGCCATGTTGCGTCTCTTGGAATTCCCTTTGCGATGATCATCGATGGATCCTTATGTAAATCAACATCAGATGATCATGTAGTTTCAGACATTGGTTGATACTAGCGGGCCGGCAGCATCTGTCCAGTTGATTTCGCGATCGGGCGGGCAGAAAGTGCACTTTTTGGTTGTTCAGCTGGCGATCAACGAAGTTTTTGAAGTTCTTGGAAGGATTCCTGTGATCTTGGCGAATATCGGCGAATTTGGAGCCTCAAAAGTCTGAATCTGGAAAAATCACAGGGACAGAACAACTCGTCTCGCGAAAACGGACGAAACGGGGGGTCCCGGGGCGAAATCGGCGCCCCGGACCTCCCAGGGTCGCCGGCCCCATGGTCTCCGGCGACCATGGCGACCGTGGCCCAGGGTCGCAGGCCTGGCCCAGGGTCGCGGGGCTCTGCGACCCTGGGGGGAAAATTGCTTCCCGGGGCCCGTTTCTGGCCGTTTTTCGTCGTTTTTCGCTTCCGTTTTTTTTGTTTGTTTTCTATGACATTTCTCCACATTTTTGGCTTGATTTCCCTCTGAAAAACATGATGAGAATCCTTGAAAATTGGTTTGCAAAGTTTCCGATTTTCCGGGAAAAGCCGAGCGCAGAACTGCTGATTTTCCGCCAGAAGCTGAAACAGGGTCAAACGATGTCGGAATGACCTGAAATTTGAGGTGAAGCTTCTTGAGCATTAAATAAGACCAACCATGGGCTTTTTTTGAGTTTTGAAGCCGTTTGGGGTCATGCAAATGCTTGCCTTTGATTTCACCGCGACGGAAATGCCGAATTTTGACTTTCGGTCAAACGATGTCCGATTGACCTGAAATTCGACGTGTAGCTTCCTCATCAGTAGATAAGACCAACCATAAGCTTTCGTTTGAGTTTTGAAGCCATTTGGAGTCATGCAAACGCTTGACTTTGTTTCTCCTGCAATAGAGATGCCGAGCTTTGACTTCTGGTCAAACGATGTCCGATTGACCTGAAATTCGATGAGGAGCCTATTGGAGTCATTTAGAGATGATCCGCAAGCTCCGAATTAGGTGCCATGGTTCCGGGGTGGTCCGCCGCCGGGAGCTGCTGCTTAACTGTTGGAGAAGTGAAGCTAGGCCAAATAATGTCGGAATGGCCTGAAACTTCATGTGTACCTCTCTTTTGGTTGTTTTGAATGACCTTGCAGTTTTTGTTTGATTCTGACAAGATCTGATGCTTGAAGTGGCGCCTGCCTATTTTTGGTAGGATGTGGCTCCATGTAGCTTTTGGTGTGAAGAGGCAAAGTGACATTTTTTGTGTCAACAAATATGATGCATACATTTTCCAAGCATGAACAAGAGGGAAATAAACTCATCAATAAGCACATTTCGAAATCCATATTAATCATAGTAAAGACAACTACTAAAATCACCAAAAACCCTTAATGAAACAAGATTTTTCTCACAAAACATGTTAATAATCAAAATTATCCAATCATCCACTTGCCTTGGGTTCCAATCTAGCAAATCAAGGTCCTAATCACCTCTCAAGCTCAAGATCCACAATCTCTACAAAAACCCCCAAAACAAGCCCTAAAATGGGTTAAACCATGAAATGACAAGGAAACCTTTCAATAATCAAGGTGGAGCTTCTCTAAGGCTAGAAGATTACAAATCTAGAAGGTGAAGAAGAACACTTACTTGCAAGGTCCTCTAATGGAGAAGGTAAGCTCAAAGGAAATCTTGTGATGGAGGGTTCTCTTCACAAATGGTATCAATGGAAAGCTTGCAAGATGAGGGAGAGGTTGATGATCTCCATTTCTTGATTGATGAACTTTTGGTGTGGCATGGAGAAGCAAGAAGAAGAAGAGAAAACACAAGAGCAAACCCTAGGCTCAGTTGTGTGCTGGAGCAATGGAGAGGAAATGATCAATGAAGGAGGTGGGTTCTCTTATAAGCAAGTGAGGTTTGGGTCCCACAACTTAAAGAACTTGGGTGGCTGAAATCATCTAATTCGGGACCTCGGATGGATTCGACGAAGAAGGAAGAAATGATCGTCGAAATATCTAGTTTCCAAAAAGTATATGTTTCACGGGTTTCAGGAATATCAAGTTTTGGGTACAGATTTGGTGTGCAATGACTGTTTTGCCCTCAAGGCCAAGAAATCGGGTTTCGGGTTCTCAAATGGATACGGGATCAATATGAAAGTTGTAGGATTCCTCAAGATGAATGCAACGGGCCAAAAACACAATACAAAACAAATCGGGAAAATCTCACAAGTAAATGCAAAGCCGAAAAGGGAACCCCCCAAAGGGCCCCACAAACTACCAAAACACTCAAAAGCCCAAAACTAGGAGAAAAACCATTCTAGCTCACAAACTCAACCCAACAAATACTAATCCCACTAAAAGAAACTAATCCTCAAATAAAACAACACTAATCCAAGAGATTAGGGGTCGGGTTCTCACACTATGATTTTCCAATAAAGTACCACCCGGGGAAAACAAATGTAGTTGTCGATGCCTTAAGCAGAAAATCAGTAGGCTTGGCAAATCAAAGTGGCACTTGTATTTTTGAACAATTTGAAGAGTTGAGTATAGACCTACAGCCACTAAGGAAGGGTGTTTTGTTAGCTAACATGTCAGTGTCAGAGCCTTCTTTTATTCAGAAGATCAAGGATAGTCAGTTGCAAGATCCAGAGTTGGCCAAGATTTAAGAGCATATAGCAGAACGTCCTGACTTCCGTATTGTTGATGGAGTTTTGTACTACTGTGACCGTCTATGCGTGCCAAATATTGAGGACTCGAGGAATGATATTATGACCGAAGCTCACAGTACGAAGTACTCTATGCATCTAGGCAGCACGAAGATGTATCAGAATTTGAAGGGCAGATTTTGGTGGAATAACATGAAAAGGGAGATTGCAGCGTTTGTCTCCCGTTGTATGACTTGTCAGTTGATAAAGGCAGAACATCAGAGGCCTCCAGGATTGTTACAACCATTAGAGATACCGAAATGGAAATGGGAGCATATTACTATGGATTTTATTTCGGGACTACCGAGGACTAACAGAGGCAACGATGCGATATGGGTCATTGTAGATCGACTCACCAAGTTAGCTCATTTTATTCCTATGAGGACAGGGAAGAAGATGCACATGCTACCTTTGGCAGAGTTATTTGTCAACGAGATTGTCAGTCGACATGGGCAACTAGTTTCTCTCACTTCTGACAGAGACAACAGATTCGTCTCGAGATTCTGGAAGACATTGCATTAGTCTATGGGTACAAAACTACAGTTTAGCGCGGCTTATCACCCGCAGACAGATGGTCAATCAGAGAGGACAATTCAGACCCTAGAGGATATGCTCCGTGCATGTGTGTTAGACTTCAAGACTCAATGGGATGAGACTCTACCGTTGTGTGAGTTTGCTTACAATAATAGTTACCACTCGAGGATTGGGATAGCACCTTTTGAGGCTTTGTATGGCAGAAGGTGTAGGACACCGGTTTGTTGGGAAGAGGTCGAAATTTGCAGTTTCCATTGACCAACCATAGTGAGTGAAACCAGCAACAAAGTGAAGTTGATCCAAGGACGTCTGAAAGTAGCCCGGAGTAGACAGAAAAGTTATGCAGATTCTCATAGAAGGGATTTACAGTTCAAAGAAGGAGACAAGGTTTTCTTGAAAGTGTCACCTACGAGAGGAACATTGAGATTTGGACAGAAGGGCAAGTTATCACGGAGGTACATTGGACCATATGACATTGTGAGCAAGATTGGTGATGTGGTTTCTAGGTTAGCCTTACAACCTGAGCTATCCGGCGTACACAACGTCTTCCATGTGTCTATGTTGAAGAAGTATGTCCCCAATCCTTCACATGTACTCCGGCACGAGCCATTGGAGATCAGAGAGGATGCTACCTATGTTGAGAAGCCCGTTCAGATCATCGATACGAAGGAACAAGAGTTGAGGACACGGACTATTCAATGGGTAAAGGTTCTATGGGAGAATCTTGGACCGGAAGAGGCAACATGGGGATTACGTACAGAAGAAGTATCTACATCTACTACCTGAGGTGAGTTTTATATTTCATTAGGAGGACCAAATGCCCTAAGGGGTGGAGGATGTAAGACCCCGTCCCGAGTGACCTCGATTAGTGTTAACTAAGTTGTATGTTAGTCTTAAGCGTGATTAGTAGTCTTTGACTAAGTTGGGTTTTGAATAGATTTTGATGTAGCTTTGGGGAATTTTGATTGCTTGTGATTAGTGGGGCCCTTTGGGGGTTCCTTTTTATAACTTTGCATGTGTTTGAGGATTTATCGGAGATTTTTGCATTCATTGTTTTAATTCCGTTTTATTTGTATTGTTAACCCCTACAACTTTCATGTTGATCCCGTCCCCGTTCGAGATCCCCGAAACCCGATTTCATAGCCTTGAGGGCAAAACAGTCTTTGTGCACTAAATGAGTACCCAAAACTTGATATTCCCGAAACCCGCGAAACATATACGTTTTAGAAACTAGATATTTCCACGATCACTTTTCTCTTCTTGGTCGAATTCATTAGAAGCCCCGAAAGACAACATTTCAGCCCTTGAATGTCTTAAGTAGTGGGACCCATTCCCATTTGCTTATATAAGGAGAACCCATCTTCCTCATTTTTTTTTTCCAGCACAAAAGGCAACCTAGGGTTTCTTGCAACCTTTCTCATCTTCTTCTTGCTCTCTCCATCTCAATCTCCTACTAATCTTGCACCAACATCAAAATGGAGGTCATCATTCTCTTCCTCATCTTGAAGGCTATCTTTTGACACCATTTGTTGAGAAACCTATCAACTTTGAGACTTCCTTTGAGCTCACCTTGCCCATTTGGAGAACCCACAAGTAAGCAATCTTCTCCATCTTCTAGATTTGTATTCTTCTAGTCCTAGAGAAGCTCCATCTCCATTATTGTGAGTTTTATCTTCTTCATTCATTGTTTGACCCATTTTAGGGTTTGTTTTGGGGGTTTTGTTTGTGCTTGTAGGATTCTTGAGAGAGCTCTGTTTAGTAGCTTGATTTCCTTGATTAGAAGACCCAACGCAAGTGGATGAGTTAATATTATGAGTTTTCAATGGTTTTCATAAGGAATGTGGTTGATTTGTCATTTCCATTCATATTTATTGACTTGCATTGATTTTTGAAATAAATACTTTGAATGAACCTTGCTAAGTCATTTAATGTTTTGGAAACATATTGGTTTGGTACTTGTTGTCTTTTGGATATATCTTAAACGAATATTTGTGATGTGGTTCTCTTTCCTCTTGTGGTTGTTGTGGTCAAGAAGGAGGTGATGGAGTGAACACATATTGGAGTTGTGGAGAAGTGTAGATAGATGCATTGGAGGAGCTCTTAGCTCAGCTTTATTACAGGAATTAAATGGAAGTGAGGAGAGTGGTTTTAAGGAGGAAAAATGGCTCAAATCTGAACACAGTGGCTGTTTCCCGCACCTGGCGGTCAGCCAGCGTCACCTGTCGGCTAGCCGTCTGGTGACTGGCAGCTAACCGCCAGCTAGCCGAACAATCGCGCTACTTTTCCAGAGAGCAACATTTTCCTCCTGAAAGCATGGTCAGCCTCACGGTTATCAAGTGGCTAACCGCCTAACCCATCGGCGGCTAACCGCCATCCAACCGACCCATTTCGGTTACTTCTCCAGAGAGCAACATTTTCCACCTGAAGACACAGTCAGCCTCATGGTTAGCAAGCGGCTAACCGCCTAACTCATCGGCGGCTAACCGCCATCCAACCGAACCATTTCGGTTACATTTCCGGTAAACTGTCTTTCTGTCAGGCCAACCGCGGTCAACCAGCGGCTAACCGCCATCTGACCGCTAGGTAACCGAAATTACCCAGACAATCATTCCAGAAAGCTCTTCGCTTGAGCGAACTCTCTGGTTCACTCGAGCGATGAGCTTTGACGGTCAAAAGAGATTTACTAAGCAATGCATGAGGCCATTTGAGAAAGAAACCATATCATGAAAATCTCATTCGAAGTCTTGAAAATTCAAAGTGTATAAGGAGCCCGAAATGTCCCCAAACTCAAAGAGTACCAAATTATTATTAGATCGACATACGGGATCCCTATTCACTTCAATTAAATCTTGAACCCGATACTTTACTCGAAATTCAAATCGTTTATTGTACTTTATCGATCCCGAGATTTATACTACATGCCTTGTTTTCCCGAAAGCACTGAAGTACACTTACAATGGTTACTTGTCTTGAAGTGCATTGCACCACATGAAACGACAGTGTGCCCTCGAGCACCCCCGTCCTGCCCGTTTGTTTATTTGCACTCGATTTACTTGCACATGTCTCGATTTGCTATTTGGCCTATTAGTCGACACCACTAAGCTTGGATAACCCTGTTGGTCTGATCCACCGACTTCGAGATCCCCCTCTTGTCCCTCCAGCTGCAGTTTGGATCATGCTACGAGGTTATTACCGTGGTCTTGTACCGATGCCGCAGATTGCTACTGTGGTTCCCGATGCCCGGCTCGCTGCCGTGGTCATGTATAGTATATGTATATGTATTTATAAGATCCACTGTTTCTCCTCACTTCGAGTAACTGAGATCCGTGCCTAGTTATTGAAAGTCCGGGGATCCGAACCCTAGAGGGGGGGTGAATGGGATGAGCTTCAATTATGACCAATTTTAACCAATTTTAACTTCTTTAACTTAAACTAGTCACAAGTGGTGATAACAAATAAAATGCGGAAGCTTAATAAAAACAATCACCACAAACCAAGCACCATCACACAAGGATTTATAGTGGTTCGGCCTCAGTGCCTACATCCACTACCGGCTTGTGATTCAACACCCCACCGGATTTTCACTATTTATGCTTTTCAATAGGCTAAGCAATAACCTTTACAATGATGTTTTTCAAGGCTCAACATCAACCTATACATTATGCTTTTCTTAGGCTAAGCAATAACCTCTTCAACCATAGGTTGATTATCTCTCTAAGTAGTGTCTAACATACACTTGATGGAGATAAAATTTATAGCTCATTACAATGCCTCTTAATTAGGCGGATATGAAAATGAAAATCTAATACACACACACACTATGAATGAAAAGATGAAAGCATATGATGTGTGTGTGTGATGTCCTCAATCATTTTGAAAATGAAAGCTCATAAATGTATGCCTAAGGCTTTTGAAAGTTTTAGCTCATAAAAACATTTATGATTGAGGAAAGAATGCAAATCACATGTTAAAGATAACTTGTAAAAGATATACATTTGTATCCTAAACAAGTTGTGAAATTCTAAGCACAAAACATGTGATGCATAGGGATGTCAATCAAATCAATAATGTAGCTCATAAACCATAAAAATAGATTTGATTGAAATTAGGGGACAAATCATATGTAATTATAAAATCAACTTGAAAATGATATTCCTATCAATGCAAAGCAAGTTGTGAAACTTTAAAACAAAACTACATATGATTTGTAAAGATGTTGAATCCAAAACATAAGATATATTTGAAAGAGATTTTCTTATGATGGAAAACAACAACCAAAGATTCAACCAAGTATAAGAATCATGTTACATATAATCTCAAAGATTATTTCGTTAACATGATCTACTTAGATTTACCAAATAAAGTACTACTTTGATTGAATCAATGGTGATGCATCGAAAACAATAAATCAATTCAAAACATAAAACATGTTAAGGACACAACAACTCATAGTTTATCATGCTACAAAAGATTTACCAAAAATAAAACAAAGCATGAAAACATATGATTAAGGAAAGTAGAGCCTACTTGGTGATTTAACTTCATTAATCCAAGTTTTAGCTTTCCTAATGACCCCTTTCATCCCTTAGTTCATTTCCCTTTTATTGGCTTCAAAACCTCTCAAGGAGGGCCTTAAAAATGCTAACTTTTGGGAAAGAAATGAACTAGTATTTATAGCCAAAACAGCCCAACGGCTAGTCCCTCGGTCGACCTGGCCCTTCCCCGGTTGACCTGGCCTTCACAACGGTAAAAAAAATGACCTTTTGAAAATGGCCAACGGTAGTATACCCGGTCGACCTGGGCCTGGCTCGGTCGACCTGGTACACTGCGTTTCTGGCTTGGGACAAAAATTCCCTAAAATCCATTTTTCAAAGTATTTTTGGTTGGGAATTTTTTGGGTCATTAAATCAAGCTTAAAAACATGTTTTAAATCATTCTAAGGGTTTTAAAACATGAAACATAAAAATCCAAAAAAGATTCAAAACCATAAAACCAATGGCTAGCTTGATTTCTAAAAACTACTTATTCAAAGAACAAATGCATTCAAGATTAAAAACAAATCATGCATAAATCAATATCTTAAAAACAATGCATGTGTAAAACAAGATTTCAAGTTTATCTAAATCAATGCAAATGTGTGTAAATCAAATGATGCTTGAATGATAATGCATCCATCAAATTGCAATCTACAAAATTCCTAACAATCTCCCCCTTTGCAATTTGATGGCAACTCACTCACCGCTGAATTTACACACTAAGTCTTCGGCTCCCCCTAAGCTGGACAAGTCTTGAAATCTCTTGGATGCTCCTTCTCTTAGCTTGGGCTCTTTTCTCCAATCTTCTTGATGATTGGTACTTGATCATTCTTCAAGCTTTCTTTTCATCTTCCTCTCTATGGCCAAGCATCTTCTTTAGCTCCAAGCTTTCTTTCTTGTAATAGCTCTCCCCCTTTGACCATGCCTCTCTCTCCCTTTGGCAAGGTATGTATTCTCTCCCCTTGTAGAAGATCATACAAAATCTCCCCTTAAGAAGCTTGGACATTCTCTTCACCCTTTTGAGAACTTGAATGCTCTCTCCCCCTTTGACATTAAATTGCAAAGGTACCTACACACATGAAATAAGGAAAATACCTTTTAGTAGCACCTGTTAACAAAAGAAATCGAAAATGAAATACATAACAGGTTATCATGTATGGAAGCAATCTCTAAGGGTTCAAAGGCAATCCAAGGGCAAATTTGATCAAAACTAATACTTACTATGAAGGTTTACACTCCCCCTTAATCTATTCTCTTCTTTTGTCAACCTTTTGACAAAGATATAACTATTTGGTTCAAGAAGAAGATGGTTTAACCAATTGAGGGTCAACTTCAAGAGAAGGATTAGATTCGTTTAACTATAGAGCACAATATGATCAAATTACCAAAAGAGAGCAAGGACAATGAGAAAAGCAATCATGGATATCAATTGGAAAAACAAAGAATACCAATTGAGATTCAAGGATAATACTCTAAAATCAAATACTCTAAAATGGATTTAAAAATATAACTATTAGGAAAAATCTAAATTAGAGCTATCCATGATGACATGGAGTTTACTAAACATAGCATCAAATAATTTAACTATGAAAATCATATGCTATGAAAGTTTTGAAATCATTTCATTCAATCAAAAAATGTGACTACTAATGTGCAAGATGAGTGAAATGAAATTCAAACATGAAGCCAACCTCAACTAATAATCAACCAAGATTATGAATACATAAACATGGTGATCATGAGATTTACCTATAAGAGCAAGAGAGGTGGCAATCATGACAATTATGATGCTAATGGTGTGTGACATGGAACAAATATATTACTATCAAGTTCAATCCAAAGTACACAAGGTCTATCACATTCACAAGAAGTCAAATCAATCGAAAATTATACCAATTGAAATCAATTGAATTTGACAACATGATTGAGAGCAAGAATGAGACAAACACAAAATTCCATCAAGTATCATAAATGCATATTCATCACCATTAAAGATATAACTATTGAGCATAGTGATGAACAAGATAAATTGCAATGCAAAAGGATATCACTTTGTAATGCATGCAATTTTCAAAGTGACTAAATCATATGAATTCAACATCTAAGATATCCATCAAACATATAGAAATACGAGGAATGGATTTCAAAGAGTTTCATATGATCCAGAACACTACTATGATGTTGAAACATGTACTAGGATGACATCACTTAGAGAATATACATGAATCAACATCATAACCATCCAAAAAGAAATGACTAGAAGGCATAGGGATGGATTTGAGTTCTAGTATGGTTTCTACAAATATAACTAAAATCACAACCATACATAGAACGATTTGACATTTGCATAGAGAGGATCAATCAACAATCAAGATCTAACTCATACCATATCATCAATTAAAAATGCAAGCACAAGAAGGTATGGAGTTAGAGGGACATCATGGATCGCATAAAGATGAAGATGGATCACATATATGGATATACCTATTAAGAACAATGGATTAATTCCAATTCATCTAAAATGATCCATTAACCTATCATGCAACATCTCCACTCTTAGCAAATGTACTAAGCTTACAATGCAATGGAAAAAAGATATGAGGTTTATACCAAATGAACTTAGCACATTAAATCACATATGTACTTATTAGGCTCAAATGATAAAAAAACAAAAGATTTAACTATAAAGTACATAAACAGTCAACAATTTGCATTAATGAAAATATATACTAAGTTAGGCACAAACATGCAAATCAATGAAACCATATCCAATCATGCAATGTAAGACAACAAAATCAATTTGCATAAAAAGTATGTAACTAAATGAGCAAAGATGCAAATTGTTTGTAAAAAATATTTCCTTCTAAAAGATATAATCATAATTAAGCACAAGGAAATAAATTCAAGGAAAATGCTTCTATAAATACCACCAATAAAGCTTAGAACATTTTCCAAAGTTTTTCAAATCACTTCAATATTTGAAATTCCAACAAAGAATCATTTATAGAATTATGAGCAAGTGATTTTGAAAAACAAGTAGCATACTACTAAAAATTTTCAATTTGTATTCTAAATATGGCAATAGACTTTCATACAAATTGAACACATATTTTCCATACCAAGAGATATAACTTTGAAAAATCAATGGAAAATATAAATTGCTTCAAATCATTTGATTTACAAAAATGATCTAACTATGACATTCATCAAATGATTTTCCAACATCAATTGATCATGAAAAATCTAGCTATGAAAGCATTTGTAATCACAATCAATTGATCATGAATAGATATGCACTACAAGAGATATAACTATATGAACAAAATGCAAATCCTTCATGAAAATATTGCAATCAAAGGATTTTGAAAACCATGAGATATAACTTAAAGGTTCATGAAGACAAAATCAAATGATCACAAAGAAACATTGCATTTTAAAAGATGTGACTTTAAAGAAACAAAATGCAAATGTAACATGACCAACAAAAAGATTTAACTAAAAAGAATAGGTTGGTCTAAAGAGGATCAAGGCCTTAAGGTTAGTCTAAATGTGTACCAATAAAGATTCACCTAAGGTCTTGATAAGGATGTCCTTGAGAGTTCATATAGAGGACTCACCAACTCTTGGAGATATAACTTGAAAAAGTCTTAGAGTGGTATAATGAAGCTGGGGGAAATTTCATTATCAATCATAGTGGAAATCATCACAAAGATATGCAATAAATCACAACACTAGGGTTCTAATCTAGCAAGGATCAACTCCGGGTTGTTAAGCCCTAAAATGGAGTAACCCGCTCTGATACCAATTGAAAGTCCGGGGATCCGAACTGTAGAGGGGGGGGGGTGAATAGGGTGAGTGTAAGACCCCGACCCGAGTGAACCCAATTAGTACTAATTAAGTTGCGTGTTAGTACGAAGCGTGATTAGTGATTGTGACTTAGTTGGGTTTGGTATAGCTTTTGTATTAGTGTTGGAGAGTTTTGATTGCCTTGTGTTAGTAGGACCCTTTGGAGGTTCCTTTTTCATGACATTGCATTTTGTTTGAGAACTTATCGGAGATTTTGCATTCATGGTTTTAATCTCGTGTTATTGGTATTGTTAAGCTCTACAACTTTCATGTTGATCCCGTTCTCGTTTGAGATCCCGAAACCCGAATTTCTGGCCTTGACGGCAAAACAGTCATTACGCACTAAATCTGTACCCAAAACTTGATATTCCCGAAACCCGCGAAACCTATACTTTTTAGAAACTAGGTATTTCGACGATCAATTCTTCCTTCTTCGTCGAATTCATCCGAGGTCCCGAAAGAGATGATTTCAGCCTAAGTAGATTGTTAGTGGTGGAGCCCACTCCTCACTTGCTACAATAGGAGACCCTTCCCTTCCATTTTCATTTTCCAGCACAAGAGAGAAAACTAGGGCTTTGTGAGCAACTCCTTCTTCTTCTTACTCTTGCTTGCAATCACTTAACTCACCACCAATCTTGAACAACTTGAGTAGTGGAGATCATCACCTTCTTCCTCATCACCCTAGCTCTCCATTGACACCATTGCTTGAGAAAACCATTCATCACAAGACTTTCTTTGAGCTTGCCATTTCCATTAGAGGACCTTGCAGGTAAGTATTTCCCTTTATCTTCTAGATATGTTATCTCCTAGCCTTTGAGAAGCCCCACCTTTATTATTGGAAGGTTTCCTTGCTATTTCATTGTTTTGACTCTTTTAGGGTTTGTTTGTTTTGGGAATTTTTGTCTTAGCTTGGATTCCTTGCTTGGGAGACTTGTTAGAGCTTGATTTCAATTGTTAGAAGACTTGAGGCAAGTGGATAATATGATCTTTTAGAGCTTTTAATGTTTTTGTGAGAAATGTAGTCGGTTTCATTAATTCTTTCCCATGCCTATTTATTGTCTTGCTTTGAAATAAATGCTCATGAAGAGCCTTGTTAGTGCATTTATGATTACAAAGATGTGTTTGATCATAGCTTTTAATTCTTTCTTGTTTTGTTTCAAATGCATATATTGTGAAATGGTTTCCTTCTCCCTTTTTCCTTGTTTTGAATGTATGGTTGATGGAGGAGAATGGGATGGATATGGTTAGAGATTTGAAGTAGTTGGAATGGGGTTTTAGACTCCTCATTTGATGTGTAAGAAGGGCTAAAGGGAGGTTGTAAAAAGGAGAAATAGAGAGGAGCTGAACTGGTCCGGAATCTGTTTCTTGACAGTTCGCTCGAGCGACTATGACACTTCGCTCGAGCGACCTATCCAGAAAGGGTTCGGAGCGTTCCAGTGGCTTGGTCGCTCGAACACACCCCCTTTTTGGCTCGAGCGGTCATCCCAGAACTCATTCCAGTGAGTTGATCGCTTGAACGCATTTAAATAATCGCTCGACCCAATGAGTTCGCTCAAGCGACCCCAAATTCGCTCGAGCAAACACACCCAGACAACCATCCCAACGAGCGAATCGCTCGAGCGAACCCTACAGTCCGCTCAAGCGATTCGGGTCGTCTAGCTTAGGCTATGTTGGGACAATGTTCGACTGTTTTAACGCATTGGGACTATCCTTTGGGAACCCCTCTATATCGAGGAGATTTATTAGGCATTGTATGAGGCCATTTAAAGAAACCATATCACAAGGTTTTCAAACATAGTTTGAAAAGATCGAAGTGTATAAGGAGCCGGAATGTCCCCAAACTCAAAGGGTACCAAATTGTTATGTGATCGACATACGAGGTCCCTATCCATTTCAAATAGATATTTTCCCGAAATGTCAATTGTTTAAAGTACTTTACTGAGCCCGAGATTTGCACTACTTGAGTTGTTTTCCCGAAAGCATTGTTATACACTTGGAATGGTTACTTGACCCGAAGTGCATTGCACCACTTGATATGATAGTGTGCCCTTGAGCACCCCCGTCTTGCCCGCTTGATTATTTACTTATACTTGATTTGCTTGCATATGTCTCGATTGTATTTGACCTATGAGTCGGCACCACTAAGCTTGGATAACCATGTTGGTCTGATCCACCGACTTGGAGATCCCCCTCTTGTCCCGCCAGCTGCAGTTTGGATCCCGCTACCCGGTCATTACCGTGGTCTTGTCCCGATGCCGCAGATTGCTACTGTGGTCCCCGATGCCCGGCTCGCTACTGTGGTCATGTATAGTATTGTATATGTATATGTATTATATGAGATCCTCTGTTTCTCCTCACCTCGAGTGACTGAGATCAGTGCCTAGTACTTGCTCTATCACCTTAGTGATAGAGGACTTAGCTTCGTGTGGTTGCCATCTTGATCGTTTCCCGCTTCCTTGGTCACCTTACATGTTTTACATTGCATCCTTGTATTTGGATATATGTTTTATCACGTTCATAGAAATTGTTATTTAAACAGGTTTGCATGTTTTGAAGGTAAATTCATTTATTTTCAAATTATTGTTGTATTTGCCTCCATTTGCCAAATCGTCGTGTTTGACCCACTCTTTGGTACTCAGGTCCCGTTGTCGGTTATCCCGAGGAGGAGCTTGAGGAGGCGGTCGTAGAACCGCAACAGTTGGTTGAGTGGCGTGCCGATGACGTCATGTAGACGTTTGATGGTTCTGAGAGACTTATCATTTTGGGGAAATGTTTAACCATTCTTTTGAATTGGTATTTTGTATATTGGCCTTTGTTGGCCTCTATTTTTGGGGAAATGTAATTAAATGTTAATTGTTTAAAACCTTAACTTACTTGGGTAACATGCTATAGATCATTGCTCATTCTAATACAGTAATTTAGACTCGTGCTATTGTCTCGATGACCAAGGATGAATGGACTATTTCATTTGCTACACGCTTCCGCACTTAAAAGAAATGTTCATTGATGGTTGTGATATCCTCACCGCGGACACCTGTGGGAAATTAAATAAGTGTACGTTGTTGATGTAGACCCTTCAATCAGAAATCATTAATTATACATTTAGTCCCGATCCTGGATTAGGACTCCCGGTCCGGGGTCGCGACAGTGAGCTTCAATTATGACAAATTTTAACCAATTTTAACCTCTTTAACTTAAACTAGTCACAAGTGGTGATTACAAATAAAATGCGGAAGCTTAATAAAAACAATCACCACAAAGCAAGCACCATCACACAAGGATTTATAGTGGTTCGGCCTCAATGCCTACATCCACTACCGGCTTGTGATTCAACACCCCACCGGATTTCCACTATTTATGCTTTTAAATAGGCTAAGCAATAACCTTTACAATGATGTTTTTCAAGGCTCAACATCAACCTATACATTATGCTTTTCTTAGGCTAAGCAATAACCTCTTCAACCAAAGGTTGATTATCTCTCTAAGTAGTGTCTAACATACACTTGATGGAGATACAATTTATAGCTCATTACAATGCCTCTTAATTAGGCGGATATGAAAATGAAAATCTAATACACACACACACACACTACGAATGAAAAGATGAAAGCACATGATGTGTGTGTGTGTGATGTCCTCAATCATTTTGAAAATGAAAGCTCATAAATGTATGCCTAAGGCTTTTGAAAGTTTTAGCTCATAAAAATATTTATGATTAAGGAAAGAATGCAAATCACATGTTAAAGATAACTTGTAAAAGATATACATTTGTATCCTAAACAAGTTGTGAAATTCTAAGCACAAAACATGTGATGCATATGGATGTCAATCAAATCAATAATGTAGCTCATAAACCATAAAAATAGATTTGATTGAAATTAGGGGACAAATCATATGTAATTATAAAATCAACTTGAAAATGATATTCCTATCAATGCAAAGCAAGTTGTGAAACTTTAAAACAAAACTACATATGATTTGTAAAGAAGTTGAATCCAAAACATAAGATATATTTGAAAGAGATTTTCTTATGATGGAAAACAACAACCAAAGATTCAACCAAGTATATGAATCATGTTATATATAATTTCAAAGATTCTTTCATTAACATGATCTACTTAGATTTACCAAATAAAGTACTACTTGGATTGAATCAATGGTGATGCATCCAAAACAATAAATCAATTCAAAACATAAAACATGTTAAGGACACAACAACTCATAGTTTATCATGCTACAAAAGATTTACCAAAAATAAAACAAAGCATGAAAACATATGATTAAGGAAAGTAGAGCCTACTTGGTGATTTAACTTCTTTAATCCAAGTTTTAGCTTTCCTAATGACCCCTTTCATCCCTTAGTTCATTTCCCTTTTATTGGCCTCAAAACCTCTCAAGGAGGGCCTTAAAAATGCTAACTTTTGGGAAATGAATGAACTAGTATTTATAGCCAAAACAGCCCAACGGCTAGTCCCCCGGTCGACCTGGCCCTTCCCCGGTTGACCTGGCCTTCACAACGGTCAAAAAAATGACCGTTTGAAAAATGGCCAACGGTAGTATACTTGGTCGACCTGGGCCTGGCTCGGTCGACCTGGTACACTGCGTTTCTGGCCTGGGACCAAAATTCCCTAAAATCCATTTTTTAAAGTATTTTTGGTTGGGAATTTTTTGGGCCATTAAATCCAGCTTAAAAACATGTTTTAAATCATTCTAAGGATTTTAAAACATGAAACATAAAAAGCCAAAAAAGATTCAAAACCATAAAACCAATGGCTAGCTTGATTTCTAAAAACTACTTATTCAAAAAACAAATGCATCCAAGATTAAAAACAAATCATGCATAAATCAATATCTTAAAAACAATACATGTGTAAAACAAGATTTCAAGTTTATCTAAATCAATGCAAATGTGTGTAAATCAAATGATGCTTGAATGATAATGCATCTATCAAATTGCAATCTACAAAATTCCTAACAGTTATTGCTCTATCACTTTAGTGATAGAGGACTTAGCTTCGTGTGGTTGTCATCTTGTTTGTTTTCTGTTTCCTTGGTTACTTGTACATGTTTTATAATGCACACTCGTATTTGAATAAATGTTTTATCTCATTTATAGAAATTGTTATTTAAACAGGTTTAAATGCTTTTGAAGGTAAATTCATTTATTATCATATTGTCATTGTATTTTACCCATTTGCCAAACCGTCGTGTTTGACCCACTCTTTGGTACTCAGGTCCCGTTGTTGGTTATCCCGAGGAGGAGCACGAGGAGGTGGTTGGAGAACCACAGCAGTTAGTTTAGTGGCATGCTGATGATGTCATTTAGACATTGGATTGCTAGAGAGAGATAACATTTTGGAAAAACATTAACCATTCTTTTGGGGATTGGTATTTTGTTCATATTAGCCTTGTTGGCCTCTAATTTTTGGAAATGTAATTAAATGATCTTTATGTAAACTTTAACTTACCTTTGGGTAACATGCTAATGATCATTACCCATTCTGATACAGTACTATACTTGTGTTATTATCTTTATGATTAGAGATGGATTGAATATTTGATTTGCTACACGCTTCCACACTTAATAGAAATGTTCATATATGGTTGTGATATCCTCACCGCGGACACCTGTGGAAAATTAAATAAATGTATGGCATTAAACCGATGTGGTACATCATTAACCATTCACTCACCACACTATCATCATCATCAGTGTCCCATCCCGGGTTAGTCCTTTAGGCCCGGTCCGTGGTCGCGACAAACATCCTCTTGGTCTTCTTCATCATCAGACCAGGATCCTTGGTGCCTATATGGGTTATACCAGATTACCGGCATAAGACGAGATTCGGGGATCCATTCTTCGTCAGAGAGGTATTCTCATGTTTCAAGGGATTCCTCTCACTCGTCAGTTTCACTGGACTCGTATCCATCCATGGGGAATCCAATTACCGAATTGCAAGAGTATGATGCCCCCTGTGCAGTTTCATTTCTGAATTGAGGTGGCATGAAATCACCAAGGATGAATTTTCTTTCCACCTTTGAAGACTTGGATTCTTCCGTTACCCCCAGCGAAGCAGTGGAAGAGGTCTCTGCCTTTTTCAGGACTTCTTACTTTGATTGAGCTTTCTCCTGCTGCTTGAGCTTGCGGAGTTGTCTCTTGGCTTGCCTTCGCTGTTGAGTGGTAGGCTTTGTTTTGACGATCTCCCAATTTTTATCTTCTAGGAGATCGGGATGTACCCATATAGATTGTCCGTCTGGTGTTGGATTAGGGACCAACTCTTAGGACGTCTGGGTCATTTTTTATCACCTTAAAGGAAGTAGCGGTCTTCTCCTTTAGTGACTTTGAGGTTTGTCCATACGACACCATGTTGACGGAGGCAGACCCATAGTTTTTGTCAAAGGTGATGACTCCGTTTTTCCACATCTCGTTGATCTTTTCTCTTACAACAAAGCATTGATTGAGAGGATGCGAGATCATCTGGTGGTAGGGACAATACCGAGGATCGTTGGTTTTGCCAACGTCTCCCGGTCTTTTGGGCTCAGGCAAGGTGAGTTTACCATTTGCTACGAGAGCCTCAAAGATTTCTTCAACATCTTCATTGAACAGGTATTTTTTCTCTACTCGTTCTCTGAAGGCATCAAAGAGTTCAGGTTTCTTACCTGCAGCTTTATTTTCAGCTTTCTTTGGCTGCTGAGGAGCTGACTTGGTTTGCACATTAAGAACCTCCTTTTTCTTTGGCTTTGAGGTCGTAATGGTAGTCGGCTTTTTCTTTGATGACTGCTGACTGTTGAGGTCTTTAATCACCGTTTCAGCCTCCATGGAAGCTTCTAGGAGTTCTCCCAGGTTCTTTGATTTGTTGCCGATAATCATGGAGTGGATCCTTACTCTCATGTTGTTACGGCAGATGTCGACGAGCGACGCTTGTGGCAGTACATCAGAGCATTTGTATGACATCGCCTTCCACTTGTGAATGAAGTCGTATGTTGACTCATTCTCTCCCCGTTTTAGGCTGCAGAGTTGTGCCATAGTAACAGGATGATCCTCACCTTTGAAGTGAGTCAGGAAGCGTGTCTCTAGTATGGCCCAATTTTGGACGGAGTCCTCTTGCAAAGTGGAGTACCAATCGACGGCCATACCTTTCAAGGTACTTGCAAAGAGACAGATCTTGAGGGCATCTTGATCCGCTATAGCTCCCGTCAGGATCTTGAAGTGAATGACGTGTTGTCTGGCTGAACCTTTTCCAGTATATGTTTGGAGGGTAGGTTGCTTGAATTTTGCAGGAAATGGGACCGAGTCCATCCATAAGGGATATGGTGGCTTGATCCCATGCTCCTTCAGTGTCTCTTCTTCTCTTGCTTTGGCGAGGATATCGTCAACGTCCTTTTTGGTAAGGGCGCGTGACTCATTTTTTTCTGCATTTTCCTCATTATCTGGAGGAGGTTGGTTGTTTTCTTGACGCTGAAAAGCGAGAAACAGATTCTCCATCAGAGCCTCAATCCTTTGCTGACCTTGCTCCAATTGCTGGATGCGTGCGGTCGTTTCATCAGGAGGTGGATTACTAGGTTGCTCAGAGTTTGTAGCCAAGACGTTCATCCCCCGTGATTCGAACGAGGAGATCGTCCTGGTGACTGAGCTGGGGCTCATTCTTGAAGAGCTGGAGGAAGGAGTACTCCGTTGTCCTTGGCTTGAAGGAGTAGAACATTCTTCCAGATGTCTTCGTGTCCGGGAGATGCTACGAGTCATCGGTCGTCGTACATGAAGTTTAGTTGCTGACTTCTGATGTCTTCTAGTTTTGCCAATCATATGGACAGCAGCAATTTGATGGGTCTTTCATTTTCGACCCATTTTTGGGAGACTTGGAGGATAGGATGCTGGGTCCTTCGTTTCTCTAGTCTCTTTTGTCGATACAACATGCGGCGATGTATGCGACGGGTAATTTGAGCTTCTGTCAGCTCTGGCTGGGCTTTAGCAATGAAGGATGCACTCCCTCGAGCGCAGCAGCCGAGCATGTCTTCCTTGAAGCTGGGCATTGACAAGATTTGGACTCGGTCCTTCGACTGTCATAACGAAGCTTTGAATTTTGCGAGTTTGGCCCCCATTGAGATAAAGGGTCAAACTACAGGAGTGCAGTCCTTGGTAGATTCTTGTAGAGGCCTGGTGATGTATGATTTGATTTTTGGCTTGTAGGAGCAAGCCAACTCATGATGGGTTACCTTCTTTGTCAGGCAAGAGACGGGTTTCTCCTCCTTCATGTATGTAAGAGGATAGAACCGGTTTTCTTTGAGAGGGGCTAGGTATGCTGGCTTTGCAGATGTTCGGGACCTCCTTTGTTTTGGTGAAGATCTTGGGGACCAAGTTTTAGGGTAGACCTGATTCTCTGCAGGTTGAGGCTTCGTGGGTTTGCCATGGGCTTCAGGCTTCTTCGCGTTCACCCTTGGTGTCATGGCATTGACACGTTGCGGGGCGTTCTTTTGCTTCTTAGTAGGTGCGATTTCCTCTACGAGAAGTGGGAACGGTCCCAGTGACCTGATGATGATAGTCTAACGAGTAGAAGTCGACCCGGTGTTCTGAGGTTTGCCGAGGGAGGTGATACTTCGGCAGCTCACAGGGCGCTTATGAATGCGCTTGTTCTGCTTCTTCTGGAGCATGAGTTTGTGCTTGTTCTCATCGAAAGTGATGGTTAATGAAGCTACCATTGTTAGTTTTGAAAAACTTCTGAAACAAGACCACGTCCATTAGTAATCACAGGAGTATAGTGATCATAAATGGGAAAGAACTATGATTTTGTCTTTTCAATTCGCTCAAGGGAACATGGCCCAGCCCAAGCGATGTAGAGAAGGCAAAAAGCCATAGAGGATACAATTGTTCTGAACGCAAGTACAGGAGGCTCAGAGCGAGCATTCCAGTGACTGCTAGAAGCAATTGTAGACCTTAATTCAAATTACCGAGAAGCGAGACTCACTCGAGGTAAGATGATATAAGGTTGGAGATACAAATGTGTCGGTCGCGAATACAGTAGACCCGGAAGGGCGTACTGTTAGAGTTTTTGTTTTGTTGCAATTTGATAGGATGCATTCAATTTCATAAAGCTTGTCCTCTCATTCATTCATGGTCTTATTCATAGGATCATCATGCATATTTCTCTTTCTTGATCATTGTATTTATCATTTGATATGCATGGTTTTCATTTCAGTTTATCTCTTAAGATCATGGAGTTTTTGATTTCAGAAATCCATCCAAGCTTTCCAAAGTTTCTATCTTTAAAATCATTATTTTGATTTGGAGTTTTCTTGGGTTTAAAATCTCAGTTTTCATCTTCTTTCAGTCATGATTTATTGCTTGGTATTTGTGTCTCAAAGTCCCCTGGAAGGTGCCCTCAAAAGTTACAAGTTTCTCTCTTTTTTTCAAATCTGGGCTAATCTGCCAGTGTCGCCGGTCGACCGAGACCTGCTTCCCGGTCGACCGGGACCACTGCAGGTCATTTCTGCAGGTTCTGAACTGTAACCTTCCAACGGTCAGAAATATGACCGTTGTGCTTTCCCGGTCGACCGAGACCTGTTTCTAGGTCGACCGAGGACTAGCCGTTGGCAACTTTATCTTTATAAAAAGTGGCTTTTTGGTTAAAGAAAGTTGCTGACATTAGAGGGACTTTTGAGGCCAAGGATTAGCAACTTCTCAAGAGCATTTTCAAAGGGATTATGAAGCCATTCCACTAAGTCAACCTTTGATCTACTAATGGGTGTGCTTTCTTTAATCCTAGTCCTTTTAAAATCATGTTTTGTTTCAAATCTTTGATCTCTTTCTATACATGATTAACAAGTTGCTTTCCTATTAAAATGTTGACCTTCATAACATGCTTAGTACTTTAGAAATCACATAAGCTTTATGGATGCAACATATGGTCTATGTTACACATGATTTTACTTTCTTGTTTCAAAAATCAACTTGTTAGACTTTAGAACATCTTTCTTGAAAACAAGTTATTTTTCATTAGTAATCACATGTGTTAGACATACAACTCTTTCTCAAATTTTTGATTAACATCTTTGCATCATTCTAGTTTTTATCTTTTCAAAGAGAAAGAGTTATTTCTAGAAAATGCATCATTCATAGACTTTGTCATAGTTATGCATATTTCTAGGAGTTGAGTTTTCACATTCTAATTAGCCTATTTAGAGGCACTCCATTGCACTTCATTGTTCTCTTTATCCATGCATTCTTAGGCATAATTCTTAAGAGAAAAGTTCCTTGTTGTAAAGGTTCATGCTTAGCCTTGAAAAGCATATGTTGTAAAGGTTTATGCTTAGCCTTGAAAAGCATAGTGTTGATTGTAAGGTTTGAGGTGATCCTAAACCTTAATTGAAGTTAGTGAATACCGATAAGTGTATCGGGAGTGGATGTAGGCAATTTGGCCGAACCACTATAAATGAGCTTGTCATGGTGATTGATCTTTTACTCTCCTTACTTGAATGATTTACTTTTGGTAGTATGAAGTTTGTAGTTGATGATTCCTTGTGTATGCTTATCTTAGAGATTCCTATCTATCACAAGATAATTAATCTTCATCAAATCTTAATTTTCTTAAAAATTAAAAGAATTCAAATTGGTCTAGGTTTTTAGAGCTCATCCTATTCAACCCCCCCCCCTTCTAGGATTCGGTCTTGGACTTTCACGTACTAGCACCGCTAGGCATAAATGTTGCAAATCGCATCCTTGGGATGGACACGAGATGGGATTTGAAGAGTCGCAGGCCGTGCCGCGTCTTTTGGAATTCTTCTTGCGATGATCGACGATGGATTTTCATGTTGATCGATGTCGGATGATCTTGCAGCTTCAGACATAAATTGCTAACAGTGGGCCGGTACCATCTGTCTTGTCGATTTCTCAATCGGTCGGACAGAAAGTGTACTTTCTTGGTCGGCCGGTTTGAGATCTTGGAGCAATTAATGACGATTTCATGCTCTTGATGGCGGATCCGTAATATTGCCAAGATCAGTTGATTCTGAGCATCAAAAATAAGATTTTCAGGAAATCGCAGGGGCTGGAACTCCCGAAACGCGAAAAAAGACGGAAAATAGGTCATCCGGCAGAAATCCGGAGACCCGGACTTCCAGGGTCGCCGGTGACCATGCACCCATGGTCGCCTGCAACCATGGGCCAAGGTCGCCGGTGACCATGGGGTTTGGTCCCCTTTGGTCGCCGTTTCGTCGGCCGTTTTTCGAGCTTTTTGTTTCTTTTTTTCTCCCATATTTTTCTTGAAATTTTTTGGCTTGTTTCTCCTAAAGAAAACCCGACGAGAAGTCGTGCAAAACCGGGGCACAAAGTTTCCTATTTTTGGAAAAGCCGAAGATCTTGCCACGCAGAATTGCCGATTTTTCTCAAGAGTCGAAACTAGGTCAAATGATGTCGGAATGACCTAAACTTTGAGGTGGAGCCTCCCGAGCAGTAGATAGGACCAACCATGGGCTTTTGTTTGAGTTTTGAAGCTATTTGGGGTCCCGTCACTGCTAGGCTTTATTTTGCCGCGAGGAAGATGTCGCGTTTTGATGTGCGGTCAATCAATGTCCGATTGACCTGAAATTTGACAGGGAGCCTATTGGAGTCATTTTGAGATGATCCATTAGCTCCAATTTGGATATCATGGTCCCGGAGTGCTCCGCCGCCGGTAACCTTGATTTTCTTTCGGAGCGTCAAAGTCAAGTCAAACGTTGTCAGAATGACCTAAAATTTGACGTGCAGCCCTTTTGAAGCATGTTGAAGCAGCCCATGTGCTCCGTTTGATGAGTAATGGTCCCAGTGGTTCTTGCCCCGAGGGGCTTGATTTTCTTTCGGAGCATCAAAGTTGGGTCAAACGTCGCCGGAATGACCTGAAATTTGACGTTGAGCCTTTTGGAGGTTTTTTGAGACCATCCGTGGGCTCAGATCGAAGTTTTCATGTCTTCGACGCCGCCGCCGCCAAGAGCGCCTGTTTGGCTAGCGGAGGAGTGAAGTTGGGTCAAATGGTGTCGAAATGGCCCGAAAATTCATGTGAACCTCTCTTTTGGCTGTCTTGGAGGATCTTGCAGTTTTTGTTTAATTCTGACAAGATTTTATGCTTGAAGCAGCATTGCCCGTTTGTAGTAAGATGCGGCTTCATGTGGCTTTTTTATGCTGAACAGGCAAAGTGACATTTTTGGTGTTAACACATGCTAGAAAAGATTTACCAATAATTAAAGCAAAGCATGAAAACATACGATTAAGAAAAGTAAAGCTTACTTAGTGATTTAACTCAATGGGACCCAGCTTTCGCTTTCTAAATGAGCCCTTCATCCCTTAGCTCAATCCCCTTTGATTGTCCTCAAAACTCCTCAAGGAGTATCCCTTGGATCCCCATTTTTCTTTAGGAATGATCCACTATTTATACCCAAAAATTGCCCAACGGCTAGTCCTCGGTCAACCTAGTACTCAACGGTCAAAAATCTGACCGTTTGAAAACATAGCCCAACGGCTCTTTCCCGGTCGACAGCATGTGTGGCCGGTCGACCGGGTCCATGGGCTCGGCCGACCGAGCACAATGCGGGTCAACTCGGGCAGAGGGACCAAATTCCCTTAAAATTCATATTTCCAAAGTATTTCTTTGAGGGGAATTTTTAGGCCACTGAATCAAGTTTGGAATCATGATTTAAATCAAACTAAGAGGTTTAAAATCATGAAACATAAAAAGCCTAAAAAGATTTGAAAGATTTAAAACATATAGGCTTGCTTAATTCATAAAACTTCTTTTCAAATTAAAATGCATCCAAGTTAAAAATCAAAACATGCATAAATCAATATTTCTAACAATGCATTTGTAAATCAAGATTTCAAGTTTTTCTAAAACAATGCATGTGTGAAAATTCAAATGATGCTAATGTCGCGACCCCGGACCGGGAAACCCAATCCGGGATCGGGACTAATTAGTGGATGACGATTGATGGTGATTATCTACATCCACAATATATAACTTATTTAATTTCCCACAGGTGTCCGCGGTGAGGATATCACAACCATCAATGAACATTTCATTTAAGTGCGGAAGCGTGTAGCAAATCAAATAGTTCAACTATCATTAGTCATGAAGACGATAACAACAAGTATAAATACTGTATCAGAATGAGCAATGATCTATATAGCAAGTTTCCCAAGTTGTTAAAGTTAAACAAAATATCAGTTAATTACAATCCCAAAAATAGAGGACAACAAAGGCCAACATAACAAAAGAATAACCCAAAGAATGGTTAATTAGTTCCCCTCAAAATGTTACGCATCTCATAGCAATCCGATGTCTACATGACATCGTCAGCGCGCCACTCGACTAAAGGTTGCGGCTCACCAACCGCCTCCTCTGGCTCCTCCTCAAGGAAACCGGCAACGGGACCTGAGTACCAAAGCAAAGGATCAGGCACGACGGTCTGGCAAGAGCAAGCAAGGATACAATAACATATAATAGAGGAAATACCTTGAAAAGCATATAAATCTGTTTAAGCAAGAACTCTCATAAAACAGATAAATCATTTGCTATAAAACAAGTAAACAAGATGAAACATAAGAGGTAACCAAGGAATCGGGAATAACAAGGTGGCAATCACATAAAGCTAAGTCCTCTGTCACTAATGTGACAACAGTATCACGGGACGTTGATCTCAGTCACACAAGGTGAGGAGAAACAACGGAATCATATATACAATATAAATATACGGGAACGGGACCACGGTAGCGAACCGGGTATCGGGACGGGGCCACGGTGATAAACCGGGCATCGGGATCCAAACTGCAGCTGGCGGGACGGGAGAGGGATATCCAAGTCGGTGGATCAAACCGACAAGGTATCCAAGCTTAGTGATGCCGACTCATAGGTCAAAACCATTCGAGACATATGCAAGTAAATCAAGTACAGTAAATAAACGGGGAAAACGGGGGTGCTCAAGGGCACACTGTCATCTCATGTCGGGCAATGCATTTCGAGACAAGTCAATGCTACTATCATGCTTTCGGGAAAACAATTCATGTAAAGTAATGCTTGGAAATAGAGGAATATGATGAACTATACCAATTCGGGAAAGATAATGATTTAAAGATCTATTTGAGTGAATAGGGGTCCCGTATGTCGTTTATAGATATAACTTGGTACTCCTTGAGTTTGAAGACATTCCGGGCTCCTTATGCACTCTTACGATTTTCAAAACTTAAAATGAGCTTATGGTTATAACTAGATGTTATGATAAAGAGTTCAAGACTATAAACGGTCATTCCTAGGTATGATGTCAACCCGGAACCATCGAGCAACCTACTCAGTCACCGAAAGGAATAGAATTCGCGATACCCAAGGAAATAGACTTTGCATTTAGGTATAGAGAAGATATCGTGTCGTTCCACCCCGTTCAAGATTGAAATAGATTGAAATTCGATGCCTCCGAACCAACCGTGAGGAGCATCGGCTCAAGACGTCCTCACATATGGTCAAGTGAGTCCAAGGAGGGTAGCCAAGGTCCACACAAAAAAATAAATCTCAAAACCCACTGGACTCAAACTGAGTCCTCCGATCGATCGGACCTTCGGCCAAAATTTTCTGAACAGGGTCCGATCGATCGGCCGAAATTTCCGCACAGGGCCCGATCGATCGGCCCAAAAACCCTTACAGTTAAAGTCAGTCCGATCGATCGGTCTGCACGGCCGATCGATCGGACCTGGGCGCAGTGCAGGTCCGGGAACTTTGATTTTCTCCCTTTTTCCTTTCCTTCCAACACATGATCAACCAAAGAAAACTATGAACAAGATGACTTAATTACATGCTTCCAAGACATTAAATGAGGCTATCAAGAGGTATAAATATCATTTATTGCAACCATGGAAAATCAATAAAAGCAATCAAGGAAAGCATAAAATCCATAAATGCTTCAACAAATCATTTGAAACTTAAAAACATCCAAACATTCACTTGCCTCTAGTCTTCAATTAATGATATTAAGCTCTATCAAGTCCTCCAAGAAAATGGTCCAAGCTACAATGCAAAATCCCCAAATAAAGCCCTAACATGGGTCAAACAATGAAATGACAAGGAAACTTTTCAATAATGCAAGTGTAGCTTCCCTAAGGCTAGAAGATTAAAAATCTAGAAGATGAGAGGGATCACTTACTTGGATGACCTTCAAGTGAGAAGAACTAGTTCAAGGAAGGTCTCAATATGGGGAGATTTCTCCAAGAATAGTATCAAAGTGAAGCTTGCAAGGAGAGGAAGAGATTAGTGGTCTCCATTTTGAGTTTGGTGTAAGATTGGTGAGGCTTAGAGATGAAGAGGCAAGAAGAAGAAGAGGAGAAAGCAATAAAGCCCTAGACTCTTCTCTTGTGCTGGAAAATGAAAAATGGCAAAGGAAGGGGAAGTTCCTCTTTGTTAACAAAGGGGAGGTTGGGTCCCACAACTTAGTGAACTTGGGTGGCTGATATCATCTCTCTCGGGTCCTCGGATGAATTCGACGAAGGAGGAAGAAATGTTCGTCGAAAAATCTACTTTCCACAAAGTGTATGTTTCGCGGTTTTCGAGAATATCAAGTTTTGGGTACAGATTTGGTGTGCAATGACTGTTTTGCCCTCCAGCTATGAAAATCGGGTTTCGGAGCCTCGAATGAACACGGGATTAACATGAAAGTTGTAAGAATCCATAAGATGAATGCAACGGGCCAAAAACACAATACGAAACAAATCGGGAAAATCCACCAAGCAAAAGCAAAGCACAAAAGGGAACCCCCAAAGGGCCCCACAAGCTATCGAAGCATTCAAAAGCCCAAAATTAGAATCAAACTATTCCAAACCCAACTTAACCAAAAATCACTAATCAGGCTTAGCACTAACACGCAACTTAATTAGTACTAATCGGGATCACTCGGGTCGGGGTCTTACAGCTAATATGATAATGCATCCATCAAATTGCAATATACAAAATTCCTAACAATCTTCCCCTTTGCAATTTGGTGGGAACTTACTCAACACCGAATTCACACACTAAGTCTTCAGCTCCCCCTAAGCTGGACAAGTCTTGAAATCTCTTGGATGCTCCTTCTTTTAGCTTAGGCTCTAGTTCTTTTTCTTCATTCTTATTGATGCTTAGAGCTTAATCATTCTTCAAGCTTTCTTTTCATCTTTCTTTCTTTAGTCAAACATCTTCTTTATCTCTCAAGCTTTCTTCTTTCACCTCTCCCCCTTTGACCATGCCTCTCTCCCTTTGGTAAGATATGCATTCTCTCCCCCTGTAGAAGATCATACAATATCTCCCCTTAGGAAGCTTGGACATTCTCTCCCCTTTAGACAACTTGATTTCTCTCTCCCCCTGTGACATTAAATTGCAAAGGTACCTACACACAAGAAATAAGGAAAATACCTTTTAGTAGCACCTGTTAACAAAAGAAATCGAAAATGAAATATATAACAGGTTATCATGTATGGTTAGCAAGTTAAAAGGGTTCAAAGCCAATATAAAGGTCAATTTGATCAAAACTAATACTTCCTATGAAGGTTTACACTCCCCCTTAATCCATTCTCTCCTTTTGTCAACCTTTTGACAAAGATATAACTATGTAGAGCAAGAAGAAGATGATTTTACCAATTGAGGGAAAACTTCAAGGAAAGGATTAGACATGTTTAACTATAAAACTCAATATGATCAAATTACCAATATAAAGAGCATGGCAAAAAAAGAGAAAATCGATCATGGATACCAATTGAAAAAACAAAGAATACCAATTGAGATTCAAGGATAAGACTATTGAATCAATCACTCTAAAATGGAGTAAAAATATGACTATTACGAAAAATCCAAATTAGAGCTATCCATGATGATAAGGGGTTTTACTAAACATAGCATCAATCAACTTAACTATGAAAAACATATACTATGAAAGTTTTGAAATCATTTCATTTAATCATTAAATATGACTATCATGTGCAAGATGAGTGAAATGAAATTCAAACATGAAGCTTACCTCAACCATTAACCAACCAAGATTATGAATACATAAACATGGTGGTCATGAGATATACCTATATGAGCAAGAGAGGTGGCAAACATGAAAATTATTATGCTAATGGAATGTGACATGGAAAAAAATACATTACTATCAAGTTCAATCCAATGTACACAAGATCTATTACATACTCAAGATAAGACATCAAATCAATTGATAATGATACTAATTGAAACCAATTGAATTTGAAAACATGATTAAGAGCAAGAATGTGACAAACACAAAATTCCATCTGTTAGGGATTTTGTGTATTGTAATTTGATGGATGCATTATCATATTAGCATCATTTGAGTTTTCGCACATGCATTGTTTTAGAAAAACTTGAAATCTTGATTTACACATGCATTGTTAGAAATATTGATTTATGCATGTTTTGATTTTAAACTTGGATGTATTTTAATTTGAAAAGAAGTTTTATGAATCAAGCTAGCCTATGTTTTAAATCTTTTAAATCATTTTAGGCTTTTTGTGTTTCATGATTTTAGCCCTCTTAGTTTGATTTAAATCATGATTTCAAGCTTGATTTAATGGCCCAAAAGTCCCCACATGAAAATACTTTGAAAATTGCTATTTTAGGGAATTTTGGTCCCAGGCCCGGGTCGACCCGCAGTGTGGCCTGGGCCGATTGACCGGCCACACTACGCGGTCGACAGGGAAAGAGCCGTTGGCTACTTTTTCAAACGGTCAGATTTTTTACCGTTGAATGCCAGGTCAACCCAGGGGTCATGGGGTCGACCGAGGACTTGCCGTTGGGCTGTTTTGGCTAGAAATAGTGGCTCATTCCTAAAGAAATTTGAGAGGATCAAGAGGCCCTCTGTAAGACCCTGGCCTGAGTGAACCCGATTAGTGCTAATTAAGTTGGGTGTTAGTGCTAAGCTTGATTAGTGATTTTGGCTAAGTTGGGTTTGGAATATCTTTGGTTCTAGTTTTGGGCAATTTTGAGTGCTTTGGTAACTAGTGGGGCCCTTTGGGGGTTCCCCTTATGACTTTGCGTTTACTTAGAAGATTTTTCGGAATCATTTTGAATTGCATTCTTAGCCCGTTTCATTTATCTTAGTGATCCCCACAACTTTCATGTTGATCCCGTTTTCATTCGATGCCCCGAAACCCGATTTACCAGCCTTGAGGGGCAAAACAGTCCTTTTACACTAAACTTGTACCCAAAACTTGATATCCCCGAAACCTGCGAAACATATACTTTTTGGAAACTAGATATTTCGACGATCATTTCTTCCTTCTTCAACGAATTCATCCGAGATCCCGAAAGACATGATTTCAGCCAAACGAGCTCCTTTAGTAGTGGGACCCAACCCATTTGTTAACAAAGGGAAACCCACTCTTCATTTCATCTCATTCTCCATTGTCCCAGTACAACCCAGCAACCTAGGGTTTTCTTGCAACTCCTCTTCTTCTTCTTGCTCTCTCCGTCTCCAATCCATACCAAACTTGCATCAATCAAGAAATGAAGGTCACCATTCTCTTCCTCGTCTTGCAAGCTTCCTCTTGATACCATTTGTGGAGAAATCTTCCAACCTTGAGATCTTCTTTGAGCTAGCTCTCTTCATTTGAAGGTCATCCAAGTGAGTAATCCTTCCCATCTTCTAGATTTGTGTCCTTCTAGCCCTAGGCAAGCTTCATTTTCGTTATTGAAAGTTCTATATCATTTTCATTCTTTATGTAACCCATTTTAGGGTTTGTTTTGGGGTTTTTTTTTTTGTAGCTTGGAAGTGAGCTTAAGAAGTGATTAGAGGCTTGGTTTTGGCTAGCTTGGACCTAAGGCAAGTGAATGATTAGGTTTTTTGAGTTTTAAATGGTTTGGTGAAACATTAATGGATTTTCATGCTTTTATTGATTTTCATTGTTGAAATAAATGCTCATAATTTATCTTGCTAGCTTCATTTAATGCCTTGAAAACATGAGTTTATAGTTTTCTTATCTCTAGTCTTGCAATGGTTGATTAAGTGTTGAAAGGAGGGAAAAAGAAAAGGACTCAGCCCACTGCAGGTTCAGTTCCGCAGTGTACCCGGTCGACCCCACGGAGGCCCGGTCGACCTGGGACACAGGGTCAGGCTCAATGGGAGCCTGACCAAAACACTATTTGGCCATTTAAGTTACAACTCCCGGTCGACCTGGCCCATGGCCGGTCGACCGGGTACACAGGGACCAAGTCGACCGGGCCTGGGCCAGGTCGACCTAGCCAACTGGGAAATTCCTGCTGGAATGAATTTTCAACCTGTTTTAGGATGGGCTTAGGTGGGACCTTGGCTTCCCTTTTTGGACTCATTGGACTATATGTGAGGATGTCTTGAGCCGACATTCGTCACGGTTAGCTCGGTTACATCTGTATCAAATTCATTTCAATCTTGAACGGTATGGGACAACGCGATATCTTTCTTATATCTATACGCGAAGTCTATTTCCTTGGGTATCGCGAATCCTATTCGTTTCGGTGACTGAGTAGGTTGTACGATGCTTCAGGACTAACATCATACTTAGGATGGACTGTTTATAGTTTGGATTTTTCTATCATAGCATCTAGTACGACCTATGAGCTCATTTAAAGTTTTAAAAATCATAAAGTGCATAAGGAACCCGGAATGTCTTCAAACTCAAGGAGTACCAAGTCTTTATTACAATCGACATACGGGACCCCTATTCACTTAAATAGATCTTGAAACCAATATTTTTCCCGAAATTATAATAGTTCATTGTTTCACCTCATTTCCAAGATTTACATTACATGACTTGTTTTCCTGAAAGCATTGAAGTTACATTAGTAACAGTTACTTGTCCCGAGATGCACTGCATCACATGAAATGGAAATTAGTCCTTGAACATACTTGCCCCGCATGTTTATTTCACTTGCATTTGATTTACTCGTTCATGTCTCGATTTGTTTTTTGACCTATGTGTCGGCATCACTAAGCTTGGATAACCTTGTCGGTTTGATCCACAGACTTGGAGATCCCTCTCCCGTCCCACCAGCTGCAGTTTGGATCCTGATGCCCGATTTATTACAGTGGTCCCGTCCCGATACCCGGTTCGCTACCATGGTCTCGTCCCGTATATTTATATTGTATATATGCTTTGCGTTGAATCTCCTCACCTTGTGTGACTGAGACCAACGTCCCATTATACTTTTGTCACTTTGGTGATAGAGGACTTAGCTTTATGTGATTGCCATTTTGTTAGTTCCCGATTCCTTGGATACCTTACATGTTTTATCTTGTTTAATTGTTTTCTAGCAAATGATTTATCTCCTTTATGAGAGTTCTTACTTAAACAGATTTCTACGCTTTTCAAGATACTTCATTTATTATATGTTGTTGTACCTTTTCACTCTCTTGTCTGACCCATTTGCTTTGGTACTCAGGTCCCATTGCCGGTTACCTTGAGGAGGAGCCGGAGGAGGCGGTAGGTGAACCGCAGCCCTTAGTAGAGTGGCGCGCTGACGATGTCATGTAGACATCGGGTTGCTACGAGAGGCGTAACATTTTGGGAAAAACTATTTAACCATTCTTATGGGTTACTGTTTTGTTATATTGGCCTTTGTTGGCCTTTAATTTTGGGAATGTAACTAAATGATCGTTTGTTAAACTTTAACTTACTTTTGGCAACATGCTAATGATCATTGGTCATTCTGATACAGTATCTCATACTTATGTTATTGCTTTCATGACTAGGGATAGTCTGACTATTTGATTTGCTACATACTTCCGCACTTAAAAGAAATATTCATTTATGGTTGTGATATCCTCACCGCGGACACCTATGGGAAATTAAATAAATGTATGTTATCATTAAACCGATGTGTTATCATTCATCATCATCACCACTTAGTCCTGATCCCAGATTAATCCTTCGAGCCCAGTCCGGGGTCGCGACACCCTCCTTGAGATGTTTTGAGGCCAATCAAAGGGGAATGGGCTAAGAGATGAAATGGATCATTTGGAAAGCTAAAGCTTGGTTTCATTGAGTTAAATCACTAAGTAAGCTTTACTTTTCTTAATCATATGTTTTCATGCTTTGCTTAATTATTGGTAAATCTTTTCTAGCATGATAAACTATGATTTGTTGTGTCCTTAACATGTATATGTTTTGAATTGATTTATGTTTTTGGATGCATCACCTTGATTCAATCCGTGTAGTACTTAAATTGGTATATCTAAGTAAATCATGTTAATGAAAACATCTTTGAAATTTTATGTAACATGATTCCTATACTTAGTTGAATCTTTGGTTGTTGTTTTTCATCATAAGAAAATCACTTTCAAGTCTATCTTATGTTTTGGATTCAACAACTTCACAAATCATATGTACTTTTGTTTTAAAGTTTCACAACTTGTTTAGCATTGACAGGTATATCATTTGCAAGTTGAATTTATAATTACATATGATTTGTCCCTTAACTTCAATCAAATCAATTTTTGTGTTTTATGCTTATAGCATACACATATTAAGCTACATTGTTAATTTGATTGAAATCCCTATGCATCACATGTTTTGTTCCTAGAATTTCACAACTTGTTTAGAATACATAGGTATTTCTTTTACAAGTTATTTTTAACAATGATTAGCATTCTTTCCTCAATCATAAATGTTTTTATGAGCTAAAACTTTCAAAAGCCTTTGGCATACATTTATGAGCTTTCATTTTCAAATTGATTGAGGACATCATGCATACACATTGTGCATTCATCTTTGCATTCATAGTGTGTGTGTGTGTGTGTGTATTAGATTTTCACTTTCATATCCGCCTAATTAAGAGGCATTGTATTGAGCTAAATTATATCTCCATCAAGTGTATTCTAGACACTACTTAGAGAGATAACCAACCTATTGGTTGTAGAGGTTATTGCTTAGCCTAAGAAAAGCATAATGTAGAGGTTATTGCTTAGCCTTGAAAGCATAATGTAAAGGTTATTGCTTAGCCTATTGAAAAGCATAAATAGTGGAAATCCGGTGGGGTGTTGGATCACAAGCTGGTAGTGGATGTAGGCATTGAGGTCGAACCAGTATAAATCCTTGTGTGATGGTGAATGCTTTGTGGTGATTGTTTTTATTAGCTTCCTCATTTTCTTTGATAATCATCACTTATGACTAGTTAATTTTAAAGAAGTTAAAATTGGTCATAATTGGTCACTAACTTGTAGCTCACCCTATTCACCCCCCCTCTAGGGTTCAGATCACGAACTTTCACCATCAAGCATCATAAATGGATATTCATCACTTTTAAAGATATAACTAATGAGCATAGTGATGAACAAGGTAAATTAAAATGCAAAAGGATATAACTTGGTAATGCATGCAATTTTCAAAGTGTCAAAATCATATGAATTCAACATCTAAGATATCCATCAAACATATAGATATACGAGGAATGGATTTCAAACAGAAATACGAGGAATGGATGTCAAAATCAAGATCACTACTATGAAGTTGAAACATGTATAAGGATGACATCACTTAGAGAATATACATGAATCAACATCATAACCATCCAAAAAGACATGACTAGAAGGCATAAAGGATGGATTTGAGTTCTAGTATGGTTTCTACAAATATAACTAATATCATAACCATACATGGAACGATTTGACATTTGCATAGAGATGATCAATCAACACTCAAGATCTAACTCATACCATATCATCAATAAAGAATATAACTATGCATGCACAAGAAGGTATGATGTTAGAAGGATATCATGGATCTCATATAGATGAAGATGGATCTCATATATGGGTATACCTATTAAGAACAATGATTTAAAACCAATTCATCTAAAATGATCCATTATTCTATCACGCAACATCTCCACTCTTAGCAAATGTACTAAGCTTACAATGCAATGGAAAATGGATATGAGGATTAAACCAAATGAGCTTAGCACACTAAATCACATATGTACTTATTAGGCTTAAATAAAAGATTTCACTATAAAGCACATAAACAATCATCAATTTGCATTAATAAAAATATATACCAAGTTAGGCACAAACATGCAAATCAATGACACCATATCTAACCACGCAATGTAAGACATCACAATCAATTTGCATAAAAAGAATGTCACTAAATGAGCAAAGATGCAAATCTATCATGATAATATTGCAATCAAAGGATTTTGAAAACCATGAGATATAACTTAAAAGTTCATGAAGACAAAATCAAATGATCACAAAGAAACATTGCATTTTAAGAGATGTGACTAAAAAGAAACAAAATGCAAATGTAACAATGACCAACAAAAAGATTTAACTATAAAAGATAGGTTGGTCTAGAGAGGTTCAAGGCTTTAAGGTTAGTCTAAATGTGTACCTTTGAAGATTCACCTAAGGTCTTGATAAGGATTGTCCTTGAGAGTTCACTTTGAGGACTCACCAACCCTTGGAGATATAACTCGAGAAAGTCTTTGTGTGGTGAAATGATACTTTGGGGAAATTTCATTTTCAACCATAGTGGAAATCAATTTAATGAAATGCAATAAAACACAACACTAGGGTTCTAATCTAGAATTTAGCGAAAAAATGATCAACTCCGGGTTGTTAAGTCCTATAATGGAGTAACCTCGCTCTGATATCAATTGAAAGTCCGTGATCCGAACCCTAGGAGGGGGGGTGAATAGAGTGAGCTACAAATTAGTGACCAATTTAGATTTCTTTAACATAAACTAGTCACAAGTGGTGATTAAGTAAATAAATGCGAAAGATTACAAAAACAATCACCACAAAGCATGCACCATCACACAAAGAATTATAGTGGTTCGGCCTCAATGCCTACATCCACTACCGGCTTGTGATCCAACACCCCACCAGATTTCCACTATTTATGCTTTTCAATAGGCTAAGCAATAACCTTTACAATATGCTTTTCAAGGCTAAGCAATAACCTCTACACTATGCTTTTCTTAGGCTAAGCAATAACCTCTTCAACCAAAAGGATGGTTATCTCTCTAAGTAGTGTCTATAATATACTTGATGGAGATACAATTAATAGCTCATTACAATGCCTCTTAATTAGGAGGATATGAAAGTGAAAATCTAATTCACACACACACACACACACTGAATGCAAAGATGAATGCACAATGTGTATGTATGATGTCCTCAATCAATTTGAAACCAAAAGCTCATAAATGTATGCCAAAGGCTTTTAAAAGTTTTAGCTCATAAAAACATTTATGATTGAGGAAAGAATCCTAATCACATGTTAAAAATAACTTGTAAAAGATATACATATGTATTCTAAACAAGTTGTGAAATTCTAAGAACAAAACATGTGATGCATAGGGATGTCAATCAAATTAACAATGTAGCTCAATATGTGTATGCTATAAGCATAAAACATAAAAATAGATTTGATTGAAGTTAGGGGACAAATCATATGTAATTATAAATTCAACTTGAAAATGATATACCTATCGATGCAAAGCAAGTTGTGAAACTTTAAAACAAAAGTACATATGATTTGTGAAGTTGTTGAATCCAAAACATAAGATAGATTTGAAAGTGATTTTCTTATGATGAAAATCAGCAACCAAAGATTCAACAAAGTATAGGAATCATGTTACATAAAATTTCAAAGGTGTTTTCATTGACATGATTTACTTAGATATAACAATTGAAGTGCTACTTGGATTGAATCAAGGTGATGCATCAAAAACAATAGATCAATTCAAAACATAAACATGTTAAGGACACAACAAATTATAGTTTATCATGCTAGAAAAGATTTACCAAAAATTAAAGCAAAGCATGAAAACATATGATTAAGAAAAGTAAAGCTTACTTAGTGATTTAACTCAATGGAACCAAGCTTTAGCTCTCCAAATGACCCCTTTCATCCCTTAGCTCATTCCCCTTTGATTGGCCTCAAAACACCTCCAGGAGTATCCTTTAGATCCCCTTTTTTCTTTAGGAATGAGCCACTATTTATACCCAAAAACTGCCCAACGGCTAGTCCTCGGTCAACCCCATGACCCCCAGGTTGACCTGGTACTCAACGGTAAAAAATCTGACCGTTTCAAAAAGTAGCCCAACGGCTCTTTCCCGGTCGACCGCATGTGTGGCCGGTCGACCGGGTCCATGGGCTCGGTCGACCGAGCACACTGCAGGCCGACCCGGGCCCAGAGACCAAATTCCCCTAAAATTCATACTTCCAAAGTATTTCTTTGAGCGGAATTTTTGGGCCACTGAATCAAGCTTGGAATCATGATTTAAATCAAACTGAGAGGTTTAAAATCATGAAACATAAAAAGCCTAAAAAGATTTGAAAGATTTAAAACATATAGGCTTGCTTGATTCATAAAACTTCTTTTCAAATTAAAATGCATCCAAGTTAAAAATCAAAACATGCATAAATCAATATTTCTAACAATGCATGTGTAAATCAAGATTTCAAGTTTTTCTAAAACAATGCATGTGTGAAAATTCAAATGATGCTAATATGATAATGCATCCATCAAATCGCAATATACAAAATTTATAACAGGCCCAAGACTCCTTGGCTAAGATGGCCTATGCTATGGATCATGTCGTAACAGGCCAGCCTACTCAATGCGGTCCATGGGCCAAGCATGGCCCAAGAACAGTTTTTTTCATGTTGGATTGCGCGATACCCGGCGGCCGCTCCCAATTTGTACCCCAGGCAAGGCCCAACATCAGAACTTGCGGCTCCCTAAGACTTTAATCTTTCCATCTTATCCCCCTCCCGTATCTCTCTATGTGCTCCTTTTAGAGAGATTTTCTCTTTTATCACCTTTGATTAGAGGATGAGAGATAAGGCTTCCTATGATCGTCCCTCTTCATTAATCTCTTGAAGAGTTTTGGCTTAGGAACTTTTGCATTTTGAGCCTAATCTTGCTGACCCAAGCCGTCCATCATCTCACTCCGCAATCAGTCCGTCCACCTTACTCTAGAATCATGTAGAGAGTGAAATAGATGGGTTAAATTTCTAGCTGACGATTTTAGACCTCCAAATCGAGTGTTAAATCCTAATTCATGTTTGCAGTTGCCGATGCAACAAGACTGCAATACTCAGTACTTATGTTTGAGGTTCTTGTCAATCATTTCCCATAAAATTGAGATTTTGTTTTAGCTTTTGCATGGGAGGTGGGGAAGGCAACGGGGTGGGTTCAATAAGGGTTCAGGTAAACCCAAGCCCGCCCCCATCTCAAATTTATCTCATCCAAACCCAACCCACCTTGTGACGGGTCACTGGGATGTGATACCTAGCCCGCCCTTTTTAGGTGGGTCAAGTAAAATTTTAAAATTAAAATTTTTTAAAATAAGTAAGGTATAGATTTTTGTCTATTATTTTAGTAATAAGTACACATATAGTATATAGTTAGGGCAGAGCGGGTTAGGACAATAAAACTCAAACCTGCCTCACACCAAGAAAACCACTACGAAACCCGCCCCCGATAAGAGCGGGTTGGGGCAGGTCCACATTTATAGCTGATCCTTTGTCATCCCTAATGGGAGGAATTATAAACTATCATAGTCCTCAACTAGCCTAATCTATCCGTCCGTGTGTGAGGCCCCACCCCTTGTGGACCCTCACTTATGTTTAAATTGTGTAAATTAAAGTATATTTTAGTTAATTATACTACTTAACAGGGGTTAGCAAGGGTAGTCTAGTATTTTCCTAGGATTTTAGCCTATTTTCTAGGAATTAATCCATTTTTATATTTTCTAGAACCTATAGGGTGTTTATTAGACTTTTATAGGTTTGTTAGTTAGTTAGAGACCCCTGTTAGTAATTAGAATTAATAGAAGAGGTTTCCACATGAGAATATATAAACTACACCTAAAATTTCCTAATTGCCCATGTACTTATCCTAAACTTCAAATGAAACTAAAAAGGCACTTTGGACATTTCCTTTTCAACTCAAAATCTATAAATAAAAAGCCCCTCCTCATTTCCAACTAGCTCGTCCTCTCTTGTCTCTCATTTTCCCCTCTATTTCTCTCTTCCTTCCCTCATTTTCCTCCATCTCTCTCATTTCCCTCCAATTCTCTCTCTAAAATCCTAGATTTAGGGTTTCTACCTACAAGGAAGGAGAATTCTCTAAAAGCTATTGTTGTTATCTCGCCTAAGGATCTCTCTCATCTCCTAGATCTCTACAAGATAAGGTAACTCTCTCTAGCTCAATTTCTATGAATTGCCCTTTCTCTCTCTAGAATTCCATTTCCCTTGATGCAATTCTCTTGTGGATCTAGGTTTAAGAGCTGTAGATCTCTGTAGATCTGAGTTTTTGGGTTGCTTGAGAGATTGGAAGCCATAGGAGCTTGGATTTCTCTTTTCTAGCCATTTTCATTGCAATTGGATTGGAGGCAACTACAATATACCTATTTAGCATAGAATGCATGCTTTTCATTATTTAATTCTATAATTCTCATTCATATGGTGTTTGATTGTTAGATCTACCTCTTCAAGCCTTGTTTTCTTGGATTTTGGCCTTCATGGATGAGTTTTTCTCATTTGGATGATTAATGGCTCAATTGATGATGGATTTGTGATGGATGGAGTGATTTAAATGTTTAGGCATGGTTTTATGATGAATTGACGAGATTTGGATGGGTTTTGATGGAAATTGGATTAAAATGGAAGAGCTACAGAAATCTAGAAATTGTAATTTCCAGTGTACCCAATCAACCACCCTTGGAGGATGTCGACCGGATACAAAGGAGACTCAAAAAAATAACTAGGGACTGAAAAACCTCTCAGCCATTGAAATCCAGTGTACCTAGTCGACCACCTTGGCTAGGATGTTGACCGGGCACACTGTAGAATTTTAGAAAATAGAATTTTGACTGCCAGGTTTTTGTTCAGAATCTTTGTGTAATCGGTCGACACCCTATCCATGATGTTAACCAGATACACTAGATAGGATGTCGACCTGTGAGTTGGAATCCTGACTTCTCCAGTGTATCCGATCGACCACCCTTGGAGATGTCGACCGAATACACTGTAGTCAGTGATTTCCAGTTTTGTGTAATTCGATGTTGTGATCTTTTGTGGGGCTCATTGACTTTCCAATTGGACTTCCATTGATTTGCCAAGCATAAGTTAAGGGTTGTGTTTGGCCTTGACTTATGGAGGCCACCAAAGTAGGCTCTAGTGTATTGATTTGGATTTCGATTAAACCCTTAAACGTCGTCGAAGATGGTCGTAAGTTTAGGAGCACCAAAACACCTTACTTTCGCAACTGAAACTTCATTTAGGAATTGAATTGACTGACAAAGACCTGGACCCAAAAAAATGGTCCATGACCTAGGATTGGACTTTGTTATTCTCCCATTTGATTGGCATGTTTATCGGAATGTATTAGACTATATTTATTGTTGTTCACTCTTATATTTTTTTAGTGTTTCATACTTATTAATTAAATGAAAATTGGAAGACCTAAACTTAGGATTTCCTAGTGATGACCCGTTGTGATGAATAGAGATCATTTGACCCATATCTATGGCTAGGCGGGGCATCATATTGCCTAAGGATGGATGGGTGTATTACCTTAGATGAAGAGGACTGTTATTATGGATTTAAAACCAATTTATGAATGGAAAATGGACTGAATAATGCTGGAAATGGATAGTGATGATGTAATCGGATTGTATTGGACTAAAACCTTGACATGGTCGATCGTGGCCGTGGATTTGATGATGGACTTGGACTAGGGATTGTATGTTTGGAGTGGACTTGGATACCGAATGATGAGAATGTAAGATGTTATATTTTTCTACCTTAATGTTTAGTCCTTTATACTCATTTGATGCCTAAATGTACTCATTATTCTTATATTTTGATTTAGGATGCAATTGGAGGGCTAAGCGCGAAAAGAAGCTAATTGGACAATTTTAGATGAATTTTCGCATCGCTTCGCAAGCTGGGCATAACTCTCCCATCCGAGCTCCGATGGAGACGATTCAAGATACCGTGGAACGACAAAAGAAGGTGATCATATTTGATGCTGAATGAATGGAGCTGATTCGAAACCAGGTCTTGTTTAGAGGAAATCAAGCAGAAGGGCATTATGGTAAATTTGAAGAAATCAGGAGTTCATCGAAACATATCCAATATTGGGCTCATATTGTGCAGAACGAGAAATAGTGCAACTTTAATTCTTAGTTCGAGTCCAACAGAAGCCCGAACGAGAAGATATGGTCAAGAAGAAGATTTTGACTAAGTTAGAATTTAATTGATTATTTTATTAAATTCCATCTCCAATCCCAAGCCACTTCAAATTCTCTCACGGGTGCACTCCATCTCCAATGTCTTCTATTCTCTTTATCTCATATCATCCTCTCCTACTTTATCTCTCCCTCATTCCTTTTTCTCTCCATCACATGGGCCAACTACCTATCTTTTCTCTCCACCTCACCCTTTCCCATTAAAACTCTACCATCTCACAAGCAATTTTCTCTCATCCTCTCATCCACGTGTCTTATTCCATCCCTACCTCTCCACCCTATATGAAGCGATCCCCACAGACCTTCTTCACCAGCGATTTCTCTCCATATCTCTCTTTTTCTTTCTCTCATTCTCCCTTCTTTTTCCATTTAATTTATTTTTGCAAGTTAGCATGGCCCTGCGTGGCTAATTTTCTGTAATTGGTTGAAGGAGACTGAAGCCTCGGAATAAATACTGTGAGATCTAATTTATTTTCATTGTTCAATTTATGCTTTGAATATGGGTTGTTCTTCTATGCTTAATTTGTTATCATGATTGTTTCGTTTAATTGATAGGATGCATACTAGTTTATTTTTCGTTGCAATCTACAGCTAAATTAGAAATCAAATCCGTAATTGTTTGATCCCTCAAATTTGTGAAGCAACTGATATTTAATAATTTACTGCGTCAGTAATTGTTAGATATTAGGAAGAACACTTGGCTAAATTAAATGCAACCGTGTGTGCTTGTGTTATTTGGGTTCATCGATCTCTTTGATTTTAATGCTTTTACTAAATCAAATCTATAGCGCTTGTCTTAGGTTGTTTAGTAATTAGGGTTAATTAGAGCGCTTGTTTTCTAATTAACTAATTAAGGAGTTAGGAATTTAATTCCAACGATGAATATTCAAAGTGTAAATTGATTTATTTTTGCATCAATGATCAGTTCTGAATTTCCGATGGTGGATGTTAACTTTGACCAATGCTTGCTCATTTGATTGAATTCGTTACCTTATTGCTCTTTATTTGTTTTTATTTGTTTTTGCTTCCAGTATAATCAAAACCCCCATCTTTGATCACATAGCATAAAACTTGGTTAGACACTCTCCGAGGGAACGATCCTTACTCGCACTACTACATTTATTATTTTTGGAGTAAAGGTTTTATTATATTTGGGTGCCGGCGACAGCACGACCACCAGACCTTCTATAGACATGTTATGACCTTGCTCGTGCAAGGATAGCCTAGACAGACACAGACCTTAACTTGTTTCCTTTAGTCGGCATTAAACATTCACTCAGTTATTATAAGCTTAGTTGTTGGTGTGACGCCCCGGAGTCCCACATCGACTATAGAGAGGAAAGTGAATGGGGTTATATGTAGAGCTTACACCCTTACCTTGCATGAGGCCTTTTGATGGGTTGAGGCCCTTCAGAAGCAAAACTGTGAGGTCCGTGGGCCAAAGCGGATAATATCATGCATGTGTGAAGGGTGGGGCGTTACAAATAGTATCAGAGCTGACTCTAGATTAGTTCAAGTGGGCAGGTCTCCATGTGGGTCCCCTGCCGTGGCTTGGTGCAAGTGGGCAGGTCTCCATGTGGGCGGGCCAAGAGGGCTGGCAGGCTACTGCACGGGGACGTACAGCCCTAAGGGGGGTGGAATGTGACGCCCCGGAGTCCCACATCGACTATAAATAGGAAAGTGAATGGGATTATATGTAGAGCTTACACCCTTACCTTGCATGAGGCCTTTTGATGGGTTGAGGCCCATCAAAAGCAAAACCGTGAGGCCCTTGGGCCAAAGCGGACAATATCATGCATGCGTGAAGGGTGGGACGTTATAGTTGGACTGATAATCCTTAGTGTGAGCTACTTATTATGGATGAGGCTATCATGATGAGCTATGGATAGACGGCTGGTGGACTTCGGTAGCACTCTATATATTCCTTAGGATTATTGTATTGTTATTATTATTGGCGGGGCTTGTCGTCCGATGCATTATACTTTATTTTCTCTGCCGCCACTGGACAACAGTATGGGAGGGCTGCAGCATAATATCCAGCGGTAGTCAGCTCGTGTGAATGTGCCACATTGATAGATGGTAGATTAGATGCTTTATTTTCATATTAGTTCCATAAGCTATACTTTGCATGATTGCCTAGCATTGTACCTTTATTACTCTCATAATATTATTATCGTCTCTATTCTTTATTGACGCATACATCCTATGTTACTTGTATACCGTGCCTTGCCAAATCCTTGGATCTAACCTATCATTTGGTGTTTAGGTATTATCCTTGACCATGAGGGCGACGCGCTCGTTAAGGCGCCCGTACTGGATGAATACGGGTGGGGACCGGTAGACTAGGAGGCCGAGCCAAAGACTTGAGTGCTTGCACTTGGGGATTGAGCTAGACTTTGTTTTGGGTTTGAGTGTGATTTGTGTGAGCAGGGTGGGACTATTCATTGATATGCACTTATATCTCACACCTTGAGATATAGACTAGACTTGTCTCGTGCTACATTTTCTTCATGTTCAATTGAAACATTTATTGCTTCCGCTATTATCTAATATTGCTTCTGCTATTTTCTTTATGCTTCCGCACTTAATCGTTGATTACATATGTTATTAAAAAAAAGTTTTATAATGGACCTCATTGCGGACCTATGATCTTGGAAGTTTTAGATTTTCAGGGAAGTAGCGCGCCAAATTTAAGCACCTTGGCGGTAAATTCGATATTCGGAATTGGGGTGTTACATCGGTAGTCATTCCTTGCGTGCTCCATTCCTTCGTTGTGCTTCAATTGAGTTATTTTCACCATAGCACTTTGCTCGAGTGCTCTGTGTTCCACCACAAGACACGTTCTAACTATGCTCTGTTGGAGCCAAGGTGAGGTAGGATGCCCTCTAACGTTGTACTATCCTAGGTTTCTACTAAAGGGAGATGATTTGATGACACTAAGGATATTGACCTTTGTTTCTTCCACCCTTTTTTAGAAGACATTTCTTAAAATTCCTAATAATTCAATTCCATGCATGCAAACTAGCGGTTAAGTATTCTTATAATCTAATTGAGAACTAGAAAAATCAAAAGGGCAACAAGAGTTTGTAAAGCAAATGTTTCTGTCCAAGACAATCTGAAGTGAAACATTTTGAAAATAATTTCCTTATTTTCTTTTGGTAAATATTTTGAAAGTAGTCATGATGAACATAACACCCTCATTAAATTTGAAAGTCCAAGCTCCGAACCCAAGAGAGGGGGAGGGGGGGTTGGAATGGGGTGAGCTTAAATTAGTGACCAATTCTGCC
This sequence comes from Cinnamomum chago, assembly GCA_038049695.1. Classification (NCBI taxonomy): domain Eukaryota; kingdom Viridiplantae; phylum Streptophyta; class Magnoliopsida; order Laurales; family Lauraceae; genus Cinnamomum; species Cinnamomum chago. The sequence continues at coordinate 39,525,729 of CP142461.1, forward strand.
AAATTTTAACTTCTTCAAATCAATTAGTTACAAGTAATGATTATGAAACTAACTGTGGAAGCTATAAAGATAAATCACTACAAAGCATACACCATAACACAATGATTTATAGTGATTCGGCCTCAATGCATACATCCACTCCCGGCTTGTGTTCTTACACCCCACTGGCAATCCACTATCTATGATTTTCAATAGGCTAAGCGATAACCTTTAGAAAATGATTTTCAAGGCCAAGCCATCACCTTAGAATATGCTTTACAAGGCTAAGCAATAACCTCTTGGGTTTTATGGTTTACTCCTAACCTTTACACTTTTGCTTTTCTAAGGCTAAGCACTAACCTATGCAACCAAAAGGTTGGTTATCTCTCTAAGTAGTACTAGCGTACAGTTGATGGAGATACAATTGTGGCTCAATGCAATGCCTCTAAATAGGAGGATATAAAAGTGAAAATCGAACTCACACATACACTATATGAAAGCAAAGATAAATGCTCAATGTGTATGCATGATGTCCTCAATCAATTTTGAAAATGAAAGCTCATAAATGTAATCCAAAGGCTTTTAAAAGTTTAAATCATAAAAGATCTTGATTGAGGTTGAAATGGTAATCACATGTTAAAAAGACAATTTGTTAAAGATATACCTATCTAGTTTAAGCAAGTTATGAAATTTCTAAAACCAAAACATGTGATGCATGAGGTCTTCAATCAAATTTTAAAATGTAGCTCAATACATGTATGCTTAAAGCATTTGAAAGTGTAAATCACAAAAAGATATTTGATTGAAGTGATGGTCCGGTCCCTAGCCTAACCTGCTTTGGTCCGGGCCTTGAAATATAAATGGGGCTTGTTTGCAATTTAGGCTAGTCTTTGGATTAAGACCAAACCCAGACCAGACTGGCCCAAATAAGGAATGCTTATAATTCGCGATAGTTTGTCCAAACAATCACAAGAAATCCCGTGCAACGAATAAAAAACTAGGTTCTGACAGGCCCAATTGACTAAATGGGATGGCTTTGTTGGCCTAGTGGGTCCAGACCAAGTGGGTTCAGGGTCATGGTTATTTTGGTAATTATGCCGGGACTTTCTTATTGACTAAGATAGGGTTTCTTAGGGGATAAGAAAGAGATCATTATATATATGATGTAACGTGTAACCCATGGTATCCTGTACAGATCATACATACAGAGTGAACCCAAGGAGAGTCGAGTTTCTTTCCCGTGGACGTAGGCAAGATTGTCGAACCGCGTAATTCTCTTATGTGTGATTTCTTGTTCTTGTGTGGTTGATTGATTGTTCAATCACTGATTCACGTTTTCTCATACACGCGCACAACAAGTGGTATCAGAGCAAGGTTTTTTAGGGTTGGATTGTGCTGCGTTTGCGATCGACGGATCAGATCAAGGGTATCCGGATTTCTACGCATGGTTCTTCATCACCGAAAAGAGAGACTGTTGGGCTACACGATCGGTTGCAGAAGACAGATCGAAGAACTGAGATCAGTTTTGAAGGCTGCAGTCACAGAGAAACTCCAGCCGCTGCCAGTTTATCTTCGCCAGAGAAAACAGAGGTTTTTCGGCCTCTGATTTTCCGCAGAACCAGAAAACAGAGGATCCGGAATCCCCATCGCTGTGCACAGGAGACCAGCGCTGCCTGGGTTCTTGAGTCGCAGCGCCGCCATCTTTCACCAGTTCACCTAAGCCAAAGAGGAAGATGACTCCCTTACAAGAGCACAGGCGCTATTTCCATCGGTTCTGGTTATAGAACCCAGAACTCGAAGAAGAAGATGATTTTGATCCGGGTTTGGGTCAAGTCTAGGTCCACCTGACCCACCCATCTGAAGCCCAGTCCAGAGCCCTGTCCAGTTCCGTTTAGGGTCAATTCAGCCTGACCCGTTTACAAAAGCCCAGCGCAATACTGCACACGTCGGCGAACAGTACGGTCAGTAGGGGTTTGACCAGATTAATAGCTAAAAATTGCTTTCGCGATATCCGAGGTCAAATCGGAGATCCGTTTGCCCCTACAGGCTCGTTGCGAGCAGATCTACGTAGATATGGAAGAAGATTGGTAGTTTGACGGTCAATAGGAAAGTTTGACTAATCGGAGCGCAGAAAATTATTTTTGCGATATCAGAGCCATCCAGAGTCGAATTTCATATCGTTCTCCCAGCGTGCTCGTGATGACGAGATCTACAAATTGATGCAGAAATTGAGGGTAGTGAAAATTGTTTGTTTTTCTTGATTATTCAATTGAGATGGAGAACAACACTATGAACACTACCATGATCAAACTCAACCATACCAATTGCTTGATTTGAAAACCTAAGATGGAGGGTATACTCTATTGCAAAGACCTTTATGATCCCATTGAAGGGGAGAAAGCCCGACCAAAAGAGATATCTGATCCAGATTGGAAAAACATGCATAAAAAGACCATTGGCCACATCAGACAGTGGGTGGATAATAGCATATTTCATCACACGTTGGGGGCCGTGGTAAGTGTAGAGGTGGATCACAGACTAAGAAAAAGTCTGAAAAATGCTTTCATTATGGCAAGGAGGATCACAATAAGAATAATTGCTTTGCCTTGAAGGAGGATCGCACAACAGGCTTGGGCCCAACCTATGGTGGGTTTGTGGCCAGATATCGGACTCTGTTTCTGAAGTTCAGATATGCCTCAGCCCTCCCACAAAGAACCCAAAAATCCCACCTTCTCTAATCTCTCCACCCTAGATGACAAATCAGCAAGGGGTAAGATGATAAAGGTCCAACTCAACCACAACCATTCCCGAATTGAAGTTTTTTCCATCGAATCTGGCCCCAGAGACGCTGAGACCTTGATCTTTGTACGTCACAAAACAGTGTGCCTTATTCAACAAACAAGATAAAAGAAAGAAGAAAAAAAAATAAAACACCATCAGACCAAATAAGAGTGACAAAGAAACCCTAACCCTAATTAGAAAAAAAAAAGTGAAGAGAGATAATCGTAGATCTATGCTGGGAATATATATGCACAGCTGGGAGAGATTATTTCATAGGATGAGGGCAAGAGAGGATTGGAAGTGATAGGGTGAGGACTAAAGGGAGTTTTGAGAAAGTAAGTACAAAGATGAAGAGAGAGAAGGAGCAGATACTTTTAAGTTCCAAAGGAAGAGGGAGAATGAAAACGTAAAAGGAAAGTGAAAATCGTAGTATTTGAAGCAAAAGGCCCGGGTTAATAGTGTTGGAAGTAGGTGGGCCTCGTGGACAGATTTTCAAAACTTTTGATCCACTTGACTCAGGGATCAAGTACCCATATGACCATAAACCATATCCAGGATGCAATCCCTCCATTTCATCAATCATGTACAGCAATAAAGCTTATAAAAGATAGAAATCAGCAACTACATACATCCAAAAACAATCCACAACAAATAGAGAAGCAGATTATATCATTGGAGCTTAGTAGTGCTCTAATAGAGAGAAGATAATTAGTTAGAACAAGAACTTTTCTTGAAGCAAATTAGGATCTCCAAGACCTCGTTGTCTTCCACGCTATGAACCGCTATCAGATCTCTTTTCTCAAGAATATTGGTGGAAACTTCAAGAGAAAAAACAACTAGAAAATCCAAGGAACTAGTAGAGAAAGAGAGGAGAGAGAGAGAGAGAGTTGTGCAACTGTTGCACAAAGGGGCCGGGCGTCTTCTCCTATGTATGGACGTCCAAGGGTGGTCAATTCCCCATTTTATAGCCCTTTAAAACTCCTTTTTCACTATTTGAAATAGAAGTCCAACTCCCATTACAAATTAGCAACTTTCTCCTTTCTAATTATTATAGAAGTCTCACTTCTACAACAACTAGTAACTTACTATTACTACTATTATAAGTCCTACTTCAAACAGAAATAGTAACTTTCAAATTCCTTCCTTTTGGAGTTCGAATAGGATTAGTATCTTTCTAATTTCTTGGGCAGGCTTGGGGACCACTAGGGAATCCATAGAAAGCTGGCTCCAACTGGGACACCGCGACCCCACATCTCATGTGCAATTCAGGCCCACAGTTAATTGCAAATAACACCACTATATAAATTCAATTGCACTCCAGTCTTAGGAATAAATTACAAACAAGACCCTAAACTTCCCGATTACCACAAGTAGGCTCCTATATCAATATCCATGGATCAATTGGAATAAATCTGTCTCTTCCAATCCTAGATCCACATCTTATTATCCTTGAGCCCCAATTAATCACGGTGATCATCAGTACCATCGAATTAACTCTTAATCGAGATGGGTGCGCACTTACTAATGACAAATCCATTAATTGCACAAGGGGATAATATAGATAGATTCCATCTTGACCAGTGGATGTTCCCACAGTCCTACTCCCACATACCCAAGACACCGAGGTGTTGACCTACAGTGGGCCTCACTCATTGGTGACTCAAAGCAAATGAATAGATAGAAATTTGAGTACATCAATGTCTCAGGATTGAGAGCCTATTGCTAGGGAATTATGAGAGCAAACCTTAAACTCGAGACAGTATTCCATATGGTGCTTCTCATGGTCCTTCAATACATCCAATGCACCAACACCGTGATCCAGAATCTTACATTCTGATGATCGAGTCAAATCACACTATCTAATAGTGATCAAAGTACTACAACCTTATCAGATGAGATGCCCAGTCTCATCACTGGTTGTGAAGATAGTTAAGTATAAGATTTGTGACACATGTCTCCCGTACATGGATCTCATCCATATACATATATCACATTTAATATACTAATGGGACCCGGTTCATCTCATGAACCATCAAGTCATATGTATTGGTCATGTGCATTAAGTAATAAAACACCATTCATCTCTGATGGACCCAAATTTTCCTTCCTTTCCTCTCCACTCCGTCCCCGGAGTCACCAAGAAAAGGCCGAATGGAGGGAAGAAAGGGGGAGAAAAAAAGGGTATCAACATTTTTGTACGAGTATGCCATATTTTCTATTCTACTTGGAATTTAGAAATGGTGATCCGGAGATCCACCTTTGCAAGTAGAAAGGAAATCAACCTTTTTTCTAACTTTCCATTGCACATATATTTAAGAAAAGAGACAGTTTTTTTTTAATAACCTTAGAGGCGATTTTGTTTGCCGTGAAAGGCGATTTACAAATCTCATCAAAATGAAAGACAAAAATTGTGATTTTTTGTCTCTTAAAGAAAATATAAAGTACAACAGAAAAGTAAGAAAAGGAATCTGAGTTCTCAGGACATTGCGGGGACCAGTTCAGATTGACGGTCGCAACTCATGTATGGACTTCACCATTGTCCTTCAGATGAGAACACTTGATGCTTTGATTCTTTGGCTTGGCTTGGACTTCAGTTTTTTAGAGGATAAGGAACAAGGGAAGGTCCTATACCCAATAAAAAACGAAGAGACGGGCTGAAGAGCCGCATCTTGGCCATGTTGAATGTGAGAAGAGAAGGCTTTTTCTTAGGGGGGGGGGGGTGTGCCCCCCAAGGGGCTTCAATCACCTTGTGGTATTTACTGCAGCAGAGTCTCTTCAAAGTAGCAGAGCTTCTGGATGATCTTCCTGGCTAATTCTCTCCGATTTTTCTGGATGGATTTCTTAATCGATTTCTGGATCCGTTCTTCTTGGAATGATCTCCTATTTATAGGCCTTTGGTAGCCATTTAGGAGTGTTTATGAGCTTTAATGGCTTTAAAGCTCCATGATGGGAGGAGTTACAAGTTTTTATTTCTTGATTTTGTAACTCCTTTTTCCTTGAATCTGATTGGCCGATGGAGAATGATGGGCTTTTAATCGTCTTTAGTCTCCATGATGAGAGGAGTTTCATGGCTTTAATGCCATGATGACTTTGACTTGTAACTCTCATTTCCTTGCTTCTAATTGGGCCGTCCAAAATAATGAACTAATGACCCCATTTGTCAAATAACAGCATTAAGTTGTCGCCGAGATTTGAAGAGTCGCGGGCCGTGCCGCGTCTTTTGGAATTCTTCTTACGATGATCGACGATGGATCTTCATGTTGATCAATGTCGGATGATCATGCAACTTCAGTCATAGACTGCTAACAGCGGGCCGGTACCATCTGTCTTGTCGATTTCTCGATCGGTTGGACAAAAAATTTACTATCTTGGTCGGCTGGTTGGTGATCTTAGAGCGATCAATGACAATTTCATGCTCTTGACGGCGGATCCGAGATGTAGACGATGATCAGTCGATTCTGAGCATCAAAAATCAGATTTTCAGGAAATCATAGGGTCTAGATCTCTCGAAATGCGAATAGAATCGGAGAATGGGTCTTCCGGCAGAAATCTAGCAACCCGGATTTCCAGGGTCACTGGCAACCATGGGGGAATTTCTCCCCTTTGGTCGCCGCTTATTTTGTTGTTTTTCGAGCTTTTGTTTCTTTTTTTCTCCTGTATTTTTCTTGACATTTTTCCTCATTTTTTGGCTTGGTTCACCAGAAGAAAACCCGACAAGAAGTCGTGCAAATCAGAGCACAAAGTTTCTTATTTTTTGGAAAAGCCGAGGACTTTGCCGCGCAGAGTTGCCGATTTTTGTCAAGAGTCGAAACTAGGTCAAACGATGTCGGAATGACTTGAAACTTGATGTGAAGCCTCCTGAGCAGCAGATAAGACCAGCCATGGGCTTTTGTTTGAGTTTTGAAGCCGTTTGGGGTCCCGTTGCTGCTAGGCTTGATCTCGCCGCGAGGAAGATGTCGCGCTTTGATGTGCGATCAACCGATGTCCGATTGACCTGAAATTTGACAGGGAGCCTATTGGAGTCATTTTGAGATGATCGATTAGCTCCAATTTGGATGTCATGGTCTCTGGGTGCTCCGCCGACGGTAGCCTTAATTTTCTTTCGGAGCATCAAAGTCGGGTCAAACATTGTCGAAATGACATGAAATTTGATGTGCAACCCTTTTAAGGCATGTTGAAGCTGCCCATGTGCTCTGTTTGATGAGTAATGGTCCCGGTGGTTCTCGCCGCCGAGGGGCTTGATTTTCTTTCGGAGCGTCGAAGTCGGGTCAAACGTCGCCGGAATGACCTGAAATTTGACGTGAAGCCGTTTGGAGGTATTTTGAGACCATCCGTAGGCTCAAATCGAAGTTTTGTTGTCTTCGACGCCGCCGCCCCCAGGAGTGCCTGTTTGGCTACCGAAGGAGTGAATGTAGGCCAAATGATGTTGGAATGGCCCGAAACTTCATGTGAACTCCTCTTTTGGCTGTCTTGAAGGATCTTACAGTTTTCAAGTGATTCTGACAAGATTTGATGCTCAAAGTAGCATTGCCCGTTTGTAGTAGGATGCGGCTTCGTGCGGCTTTATGATGTTGAAGAGGCAAAGTGACTTTTTTGGTGTCAACAAATGCCCCCTCGAGGTACAACGACGAGTAGCTTTTGGAGTCGATGTGCCTCGAAGAGAAACTTGAAGGAGAGCTTTTGGTTTGACCAAGAGTTTTTCAGCATTTTTTTTCTTTTTATGAATAGTCTTTTGAGTTTCTAAGGCAATTTTATGGTAGTGAGAGGGATCAGGTACCATCTCAAAGAAAACTTTCAAAAATGACATGAGGGAGTTGGATTTGGGTTTTGGATTTTGGGTTCTCCTTTTGATCTTGTGAATCTAAGGGCTTTATGTGGCGCATCAGGCGATCAAGAAGGATTTTTAGTTTTTGACCTTGTGACCTAACAAGCTGTCTGTGGCAGGTTAGGGGGTTGGGGTTTTATTTTTTGGATTTTGACCTTGTGACCCAACAAGCTGTATGTGGCAAGTTGGGGGGCCATATTTGGTTTCTGGGGAATGTCAATTTCAAGATTTTGGCTCAATTTGGTATATGAGGTTGGATGGTTTGGTTTTTTGCAAACTCATGAGGCTCGTTTTTTTTTTCTTTTTTTGAATGGTTCAATTGACTCAAAAGAGGCATGGAACCATTTTGTATGCTCTTGGTAAGAGGAATTTTTTTGAAAGGAAGCCCCTTTTAGTGCCTAGGTGGTCAAACCTGACTCATGTGGGCTAGCCCATGGGACCTTAAGCTTTTAAAGATGGCTTAGGTCCCACATGGTGTCAGTTTGTAAAGAATATCTAAAAATATCTCTTTTGGATAGAGGATATCTAAAAATATTCTTACTTGGAGAGAATCTCTCATGCTTCCTTGTTTTTGGGAGAGATTTTTTCAAAGTATCTCTCTTTGGGGAGAGAATATTTCTCATTCCCTTTCTTTTTGGAGAAAATTTCTCAAAGAATCTTCTCTTTATGAGAGAATATCTCAAATCTCCTTTCTTTTGGGAAGGTTGTTAATTTTTAGCACTTACTTCCTTTCTCTTCTCCTTGTTTCCTCTTTTGATTTGCTCTCTTCTATAAAAGCAAGAGGAGATTGGATCTTTGCTTCTTTGCTTTCTTTCTTTGCAAGAGTCTTCAAGAGTGCTCCAAGATCAAGAATTCTTCTTCTTCTTCAATGATCTTCAAGCTTTTCTTCTTCTTCTCCATCAATGATTTCAAGTAAGTTTTCTTCCTCCACAAGAAATTTTCATTGTAGAAGTAGAATTCTTTCTTTTTCTTTTCTTTTCTTCTTTTTTTCTTTCTCCTTCTTTTTTTTCTCTTTTCCCTTTTTATTCATGTGTTCTCTTTTTCTTTTTTTTTAATGTGCTGTTTTTTTTTATATTTTTTTGACGTTTTTTCTTCTTTTTTTTTTGCACGCTTTTTTTCTCTTTTCCTTGGCTGTACGAACCTGGCCATACTGCCACGTGGCAGTCGGCCACGGCCTGTTGTCCAAAAAATTATTTTTTTTTAAACTTCTCTCTCCTCTTTTTTTTGCTTGTCTTTTTTTGCTCACCGTGATAATGAGGTTTATGCACATGATGATGAGGTTTATGCATTCCAAGATGTTCATGCATATTGTCTTTCTTTCTCTTTCTTTTTTAATGCATCAAGATAAAAGGCTAGAATCTCTAGGGCAAGTCAACATGAATTTTGACTTTGACAAAGTTTGATTGGTTTTGACCAAATTGGGTTGGAATTGGTCAAACTTTTGTCAAGGATTTCCTAGCATCTAATGCATGATGATTTTTTGGATGCATGCTTTTTAGTAAATTGATTGGGAGCATGATGATGCATACCTAGAAAGCTTTTGCTATTTTTGGGATTTGGAGCTCGCAGCAATGTTGAGCCCTTTCCTGATCTTGCTGGGTTTTGAGGAGCTTTACAAGTTTTGGAGTTTGGAGCTCGCAGCGATGTTGAGCCCTTCTTTAAGTTTACGGAGATTTGATGAGATTGGTTTGATCTCGAAGTAATGTTTGAGTTCAGACCTTCTTTGAGGATACTTCATTGAGCTCATCTTCAAGCTTCCTATCTTTGTCAGGATGTTTCCCTTTTCTTCGGAATTGTCCCAGAATCATGCCAAAATTTCACTAGAATTTTCTTCTTTTTTATTTAGAAAAATTCTGTCACTCTGATGATTGGTTTTTCCTTTTCCATCCCTTGCAGGTAGTTCCTCTAGAATGAACAAGGGCAAAGAGCCTGTTACTGATGCACCTCGTCAGTCTACCGGCCTCCTAATGTGGACGTTGAGCAGGCCTGGGAGAAGGTCCAGTTTGGGGAGAGAAACCTGGAAGAGTGTGACTCCCTCAACCATGATGAGGCAAGAGGAAGAGACCATTGGTGAAGGTATGATTCCTCCTCTTTCTCTTTTCGTTTCTTTTATTGAGATTTTCTCTTTTTTTTATTCGCCTTTTCTCCCTTTTTCAGTGGAAGATGAGGACTTGGTGATGCCTGAGGTTTCGGCTGATGAAGCAGTGACGGATCCGATTGCGGCCTCTGAAGAAGAACCGAGGGACTCTGGAGTGATTCCAGAATCTTCACCTGGTATGACTTCTTTGTGTTTTTTTTTTTTTTTTCGTCTGTGCAGTCATTTGCTAACATGTTGCTTGTTTTTTTGTCAGCTGACTTACCACAGGATTTCGATGATTTCGAGCATCCATGGACACAGCCTTTGACGACGCTTCAAATGAACTCATGGAGGCAGAAAGTATTTCGTCGATGGTCAAAGAAGGTATTCGTAGCAATAACCCTGATGATAATGATTTTTTTTCAACAGGGTCATATTCATACCTCTTTTTTTGTTTTGTTTTGTTGGCAAGTTTTGAGGTAGCAGAATAAGTTCCTCCGTCTTTCTCAGTGCCAGAGCAGGGGATGCCTGCAGTTGAACCAGAAGCAGGGACTTCTTCTTCCAGTTTTAATGCAGCAGAGATGAAATCGTCTGAGCAGATTCCTTCGCCAGTGTCTCCGGTTAGAAAGAGTTTAATGATCATTCATCCAGCAGGACATGACACGGGCAGTCGACCAATGGAGAGGGGTGACACTTCGTCCGGGCCATCTCTTGAGTATGCGAAGAAAGTGTTGAAGAGCGTTTTGAGCTCATGGATTGAAACTCTTTCTTCTGGCCATTTGGAAGCTGGCTTTGGCATGGTTAAGCATGTACAGGACATCCTTGCTGATAGCGAAGAAGTCGGCCTGGAATTGCAGATGCAAAGGCTTTCATTGATGAAGTCATAGCTTTAGGGAGCAAGTGGAATGAAACCAAGAGCTTCCCAAGCGGTGACTTCTTCAATGAGATGTTTTTTAAGCCTTCTGGTGAGGTCAAGTCCGAGTTGGACGAAATCTCGCGGACTCGAAAGCAATTAGTTCGGGAGAGGAACGTTACCGAGTTGGCTATCATTGGGCTGACAGAAGATCTGCGCCGTGTTGATAGAGAGGTCATTGAGACCAGGCAGCGTCTTGAGCTATTGGAGGAACAAGCTGCTACAAAATGGGCTGCCATTGTGGAAGCTAGTGCCAGAGAAGGGATTCTGATTCTCCAAGTCGAGGAGGCTGAGAGCAATCTCCGGAGGAAGACTCAAGAGCACGAGCAATGGCAGATTCTTTGGGAAGAGCTTCCCCGTGCTGCAGATGGATCGCAGCGTTCTACCGCATTCTGTGGGAAGATTTTGAAGAAGTGTGGCCTTGAAGCTTTAGAGGCTAAAGCCAAGGGTCTGCTCGAGGAGTTGAGTCTTTGGTTGAAGACCATGTGAGACTGAGCTCCTGATTCTTATAACAAAACTTTTTCTTCTTCTTTTTGGTACCTGTGTATACACACACATATATTTTGGTACTCTTTCTTTTGTAGTGCTTATGGACAATTTCTTTTAGCACTTCTCTTTTTTTTGTATTCCCTCTTTTCACTCAAATTCTTTTGTGATAAATTCAAGCAACAGTTAAATGGGAATGTTTGTTTGGAAATTTGATCAAATGTTTGTCTTTTTATGAAAAGCCTTTTATCAAATGGTTGTTTTACCGTGAGAGCCGAATTTTGAGATGGCATAGAACCCGAATTTTGAGATGGCATGGGAGCCAAAATTTGGGTTGACATGGAAGCCGGAATTTTGTGGCGTAAAAACCGAAATTTGGGATGGCATGGAAGCCGGTTTTGTTTGTGGCATAGGAGCCAAAAAAAATTTTGAGATGGCGTGAAAGCCAATTTTTGAAATGGCATAAGAGCTGAATTTAGTGGCGTAGGAGTCGAAGTTTTTTTTTTGAAATGGCATGAAAGCCAAAATTTGGGTCGGCATGGAAGCCGATTTTATTTGTGGCATGGGAACCAAAATTTTTTGTTTGTCGCATTGATAGCCAGGATTTGTTTTTTGTTGGCATAGAAACCGAAATTTGTTTTTGGCATGGAAGCCGAAATTTGTTTTTTGCATGGAAGCCGAAATTTTGTGGCGTTTATAACCGATTTTGTGGCGTTTATAGCCAATTTTTGGCGTGAGAGCCGATTTTTTTTTTTTTTTTTGAAAGCGAAGTTTTATTTTGTTGGCGTGAAAGCCAAGTTTTGTGGCATTTATAGCCGATTTTGTGGCGTTGATAGCCAATTTTTGGCATGAGAGCCGGGTTTTTGGCATTTATAGCCGATTTTGGCATGAGAGCTGGGTTTTTGGCATTTATAGCCGATTTTTGTGGCATTTGTAGCCGAGTTTTTTATTTTCAAAAATGCAAGTATCGATTAAAAGTCGCCTCCCTGCTGAATGGTTTTGCAAGTATCGATGGAATATCACCTCCTTGCTCATTAGTTGCGAGTATCGATGGAATGTCGCCTCCTCGCGAATTTGGGCGCAAGTATCGACCAAGCGTTGCTTCCTTGCTTTTTTGGAAAATTTGGTTTTTTGGGTATCGATTGAATGTTGCTTCCCCACGATTTTTGAAATTTGAGATCTCTCTTTTTTTGGGACCTCGGTTTTTTGTTTGAATTTTGGGTTTGTGGATATCAACTAGAATGCTGCGTCTCCACGAGTTTTGAAAATTTGCAAGTATCGACAAAGTGTCACTTCCTTGCGATTTTGAAGTTTTGGAAGTATCGAATAGGGTTCGCATCCTTCCGATTTTTGGGTTTTACGAGTATCGACTGAGCGTTGGTTCCCCGCGGTTTCTAGAAAAAACTTTTTTTTTGTTCAAAGACACGATGGTCGTAAATTTTGAATTAAAACCGTTTTCGGTTGTAAAAGTTAGGGTGGACTAGGGTGGGAATTCCTGAGTCCTGATTTTGTTTCAAACCATGAATTTTGGGTTCAAGGATCGAAAATTTGGTCAAGTCCGGGAAGAGGCTCCTAAACTAAGATTTGTGGATTTTTTGAACAATGAAACTATGAAAGTAAGCATTGTTTTTAATTTTAGAAATCTCAAAATAAGGATGAAAAATCTAAAATAGGCAAGTTCGACGAGCGAGTACCTGAGAATAGGCTTTAGCCATGCGGGAACTGCTCTGACCCAATGGCGTAAGTCTTCAAGGGTAGTACTGCTTCAAGAACTTGTCATTGATGGGCAGCATACATCTGTCGCCCTCCATGTTTAGAAGTGCGTATGCACCGTTGGAGAAGACTTTGTCAATGACGAAGGGTCCCTCCCATTTTGGTTCGAGTTTGCCTTTCGATTTGTGGGCGAAAACCATCGGCCTTTTTACTGCAAGAACCAAGTCACCCTTTTTGTAGGCGCGTTGCCGGACCCTTTTGAAGAAAGATCCTGCCATGCATGCTTGGTACAGCTCAATGCTTTGTAAGGCTTCGAGCCATCTTTCGTCGAGATTATCCAGTTCTTGGAGTCTCAATTTGACATTGCTTTCTTGCGTCATGTCATTTTGTAAAGAGACCCTTAGGGAAGGAATTTGTACTTCCAAAGGGAGAACAGCTTCTCATCCATAGACCAAAGAAAACGATGTGCTATGAGTTGGTCCTCGAACGGTGGTTCAATAAGCCCACAAAGCTTCAGGTAGTTTGTCTCCCCAGTCTCTTTTGTGACTAGAGACCATTTTCTTGAGAATTTTGCAGAGTGTCTTGTTGAAGGTTTCTGCTAGTCCGTTCGCTGCCGGATTGTACGGAGTCGAAGGACAACTTTGGATTTTGTACTTATCGCAAAACCTGTAGAATCTGTGATCCCGGAATTGTGGTCTGTTATCATGGATGAATCTTTTAGGTATGCCGAAGCGACAAATAAAGTTGATGTGCAAGAATTGAATGACTGATGAGGTCTTCATTTCGCTGAGTGCAAACGCTTCTAGCCACTTGGAGAAATAGTCCGTAACGGCGAAGATGAAGCGATGACCTTTGCTTGACGGGAGAGAGATAGGACCTATGATGTCCATACCTCAAGCTCCGAATGGCCATGAGATTGTTGTGGGGTGTAGCCATTCTGGAGGCATATGAACATAGTCTCCATGAACTTGGCATTGGCGACAGCGTTTAGCAAGTTGCATGGTGTCAGCACCATGGGAGGCCAGTAATATCCCAACCTTTTTATCTAATCGTAGAGCTTGGGACTAGCCTGATGAGCTCCACAAAGACCAGCATGCACTTCTTTGAGGGTTTCCTCAGCCTCTTGTTGTGACAAGCAGCGCAGAAGTACTCCGTCAAAGGATTTTCTATAAAGCATTTTTGAAGGTATATCCAAATTAAAGTTTGGGGCTCGTCTTTGAATGCTTACCCGTTCTTTTGGATCTTCAGGGGGGATTCCAAACATGGTGTAATCAATGAACGGATCTCTCCATTCACCGATTGGAGGTTTGAGGATGGAGATCCGACTTTCGGCCATCGGTGGCATTCAGCAACTGCTTGGTGTGTGTTAAGAGGAGGGAGAATCCTTCTTTGACACACTGTAATTTGCATGTTTTCCCCTTCCTGGATTGCCATGGATGCGGCAAGTCCGGCCAGGGCATCTGCACCGATGTTCTCACCTCTAAGGATGTGGGTGATGTGACAGATGTCAAACCTTTGGCGAAGTGATTGTGCCTTGTTGTACTAAGGCAACAGATCAGGCTTCCTGACTTCAAATTTCTGATTCATCTGGTTGACGATCAGTTAAGAGTCCCCAAAAGCTTCCAGCATGGTGATGCCAGATTCTAGGGCGAGTTCCAATCCTACAATCAGGGCTTGGTACTCAGCTGCATTGTTTGAGCATGGTTCCTATAGTGAGAAAGCATGTGGAATCATGTATTTGTCAAGACTGACAAAAAGGATGTCAATTCCCGATATCAGCTTTCTTTTTTCATTTGTCCCGGTTGCACCGTCAAAGTACATGTCCTAGGATGCATTTGGTGAAAAAGTCTCCATGTTGTAGACAGGTTCGTCTAGGAGATCATCTCTGAGTGGGGAATCTTTTGGCAACGGATGTTCTACGAGAAAATCCGTTAGGGCTTGGTCTTTGATTGCCTTTTGTCGTACATACCTGATATCAAATTGTGATAGGAGGATGGATCATTTTACCAGCCGGGCATTAAGAGAGCCTGCTTTTGTGACCAGGACTTTTAAGAGGTTAATCCTCGAAATCAGGTAGACTGTGTTCGAAAGAAGGTAGTGACGTAGCTTTTGTACAACAAACATCACTGCAAGGCATTCTTTCTCGACTAGAGAGTAGTGATGCTCCATACCTACCAGCATACAGCTGAGGTAGTATAGAGCAGTTTCCTTTCCCTCATCATTCTCTTGTACAAGCAGGGCGCCTAGAGAGTGGTTGAGAGCTCTTGTGAACAAGATGAATGGTTTTCCAGTGGTAGGGGCAGCCAACACTGGAGGTTTGGTCAGGTATGTCTTGATGTCTTGAAATGTTGCTTCACATTCAGCATCCCAAACAAAGTTCACACCTTTCTTCATTAGGCGAGAGAAGGGACAGCATTTCCCCGAGAGATTGGAGATGAACCGTCTAATGTATGCCAACCTTCCTTGAAGTCCTTTCAATTCTCTTAAGGTTCTTGGAGAAGGCACTTCTAGAATAGCCTTGACTTTGATGGGGTCAAGTTCTATTCCAGCTTTCCAGACTATGAATCCGAGAAACTTACCCCACGAGACGCCGAAGAAGCATTTGAGGGGATTCATTCGCAGTTTGTGTTTGCGAAGTCGGAGGAAGACTTCTTGAAGGTCTTTCAGATGGTCTTCTTTTCTTCTTCTTTTGACGGCGAGGTCATCAACGTAACGTTCGACCGTCTTGTGCTGCATATCTTGGAATATCTTCATCATAGCCCTCTGATATGTGGCACCAGCATTTTTCAAACCAAATGGCATGACAGTGTAGCAATACACGCCAAATGGGGTCCGAAATGATGTGTGTTTTTCATCTTCAGGATCCATCTTTATCTGATTGTAGCCAGAGAATCCATCCACGAATGTCATTCGCTCAAACCCACAGGTGTTGTCAATCATCACCTCTGGTATGGGGAGCGGGAACTCATCTTTGGGGCAAGCGCCATTTAGGTCTCTATAATCAATACAGACCCTGATCTGCCCATTTTTCTTTGTCACCGGGACAATGTTGGCCAACCATTCAGGATGTTGTTCCTCATGGATGAAGCCGACGCTTTTGAGTTTCTTAACTTCTTGTTCAATTTTGTCCATCACGTCTGGACGAAATCTTCTTTGGCCTTGTTTGACAGGCTTGATATCTTTTTGCAGATTGAGTCTGTGGACTGCTATTTTGGGGTCTAAGCCAGGCATTTCAGCATAAGACCATGCAAAACAATCAACAAACTCACGAAGAAAAGAGATATACTCGGGTAACTCATCATCCTTTATATTCTTGCTTATGAATACAGGACGTGGGTTATCTAGTGTTCCCAAGTCTATCTTTTGAATAGGATCTTCTGTTGAAAGGTTCGAAGGTTGTTTCTCCACAATAATTTCGGAGGCTTCCAACTCAACGAAACCTTCTGGATTTTCAAGGGCATTTTCAGGCCAAGGCTTTGTTTCTGGCCATGGGTCTTCAGGATCGGTGATCTCCTCAAGACTTGCTATGAGGTGGTCTCAATCGTCTGTTGAAATTGGGTCAAAGTAGGGTACTTCTTTTGGAGATGATGGTTCTTCTGGGTCAGAATGCCACATGTCTGTATCACCGGACAATTTCTCTTCATCATCAGAGAAATCATACCGATCGGTAGAGCTTCCTAGATCCTTGACAGGTGACTCTTCTAAGACATATCCAGGGAGATCGCTGTCTTCAAGGACATGAGATGTTGAGGCTTGGTCGGCAAATCGACACCTCAGCATTTGTGTCAACTGTCTCATGGGAGTGTCGGGATCATACCCCAATCCATGTGATGATTTCTCTACATGACCGTAGAGTCTCCAATCTTCCAATTGACCTTTGGTCAAGGCGGGATCCAATGGTGTGAGAATACCACGACCTTGCCCCAGATCGACTAGGTTTTGAGTGTCGTAACACATTTTCTTCATAATAGCTTGTGCCATAGGACTATATAGAAATAGTTGAGGCATACCTTCGTTTTAGAAAGGTTCAAGCATGGAATTTGATGAGGAAGCTTCCGATCTGTGGAAGAAGATTGGCTTCTCTTCTGCTGAAGTTGCCGGAAAAACAAAGGAAGCAGACGTATGATCTTCTACGTTAGCAGGTCTTTCTATTAGGGGCAGAGCAGGCTGAACTTATTGAGTGTCAGCTTGGCATGATAGTGTGTCGTCTTCTAGCTCTGACTCTGAATCCGTGTCATGCATGATAGACACGAAAGAGACAACAAACTTGCCCCCAGACTTTTGCTTTGTCTTCTTCGCTTTCGTTGTTATGACCAAAGGCTTTGAAGATTTGAGAGAGACAACGAAGGGAGATGGATCTCTCTCTTTAGATTTACCGGAAGGTTTGTTTTCTTCCAATGATTGTTGAGGAGCCTTGCCTTTGTCTTTCTGAAGATTTTCAGCAAAGGGTGCCATTTCTTCCTCATTTTCTTCTTTTTCATCTTTGTACATTTGAGCATCTGCAAAATGGACTTCTTTGCCTTTGAAGGGCTTTTTGTTTGCAAACACTCGATGTATCGAGCCGTCGTTGCCAACGAACATGATGCACTGATGTAGAGTTGAAGGGACGACACCATTCTCTTGTATCCAGGGGCGTCCGAGGAGGATGTTGTAGCATGAAGGGGTTCTTATTGCATACACAGTGACTTTAGAGATAAGATCACCGATTTGCAACTTGAACCTGATTTTACCGATAGGCCTTTGAGCGCTCCCATTATACCCAAAGATGGATACAGACGTGTGATTCAGCTTGCTAGGTGGGATGCCCAGCTCTTCAAGTGCCGAAGTAGAGATGAGGTTGAGTGCAGAACCTGGGTCGATCTGGACTCTATGTATCGGCATTTCTTTGATGTACCCTGTGAAGTACAGGAGTCGGTTGTGCTTTGTCTCGCCTAGTAGGAGATCATCCTTATCGAAGGCAGTTGTTGCACTTACTGCTTTCTGAACCAAGAGGCATTCAATGCATGAACCCTCGGTTTTCTTCTTTTCTCCCTTTGAAGGAATGTTCGATTTTTTGACCCTATAGTCCAATTCAATTTGTAGGACTTGTGGGGCATGTTTGTCGACATCCGCATTCGGCCTTTGTAGTTTTGAAATAAGACAATCACGAGTTTGTGGAGACATTCGTAATAGGTCAAGGATGTGCAGTGGTGCAGGTATGTGTTTGAAGTGCTCAATCAAGTCGTACTTAAAAGCCTCCTTCGGGCCTGCGTGTTCGTTATTGTTGCCACTTGGGGCGTTTACATTTTGTGTTCCTGAAGGATTTACATAAGAAGAAGAAGTTTGGTTGTAGTTTTTGTGGTAATCCCGGCCAGAGCGGGTACCTCTACCAACTTCAAGAGCTTCTTGATAAGGGTCTTCATTTGGAAAATCGTCCTTGGGATCCAAGCGTTGATCCTTCTCATTTGCTGAAGATGTGTCTACAGTAGAGTCACCATCCTCAGTGATTGCGTTACATGGAGCATTTTCCGGGAACAAGTCCTAAACAGCATCCAGCAACTTTTCTCCTTCATTGAGTAATTTGTCGGTCCAGACATCTCCTATGAGGTCAAGTATCTGAGACCAACTAACCAGGTCTCCATCGGCTGAAGTTTCTTCAGGATGATCAGTCGGAAGAGCTGTGAGTTGCGACGTCACGGTTTCAGGGGACGAAGGCTGAGAAGATGTTATCTCAGTGGAAGTCACCCGAGAAAATGTAGCTCCAGAAGATATACTATCAGGTGTAGCCGGAGAGTACGTGTCTTCAGTAGATGATGCTTCAGAGGCGCTATCATCTTGAGTTATTGCATTGCAAGTTGCCCTGATAGGAGATCCCCCCAGAGTGGACTGTTGGGAGTCAGACTCATCATCGGATGTGAGAGGATCATCTATCCAGCAATTCTCTCCATTTTCAGGAGTTGAAGGAGGAGGTACCTGTTGATTTTCAGAGACTTCTGGTTCCGAATTTTGATCGTGAAGATCTTGCTTTTATTCTAAGGCAAGGCACTGTAAGACCCTCGCATACTCTTCAGGATCAGGCATGGGAGCCAAATCTTCTTCTTCATCTGCCCCTTGTGGTTCAACACGATAGGGTTCCACTGGAGCGTTGAAGGGTAGTGAGTGAACAGGATTTTCTCAAACAGGCTCTTGGTCTTCTTCATCATCAGACCAGGATCCTTGTTGCCTATATGGGTTATACCAGATTACCGGCATAAGGTGAGATTCGGGAACCCATTCTTCGTCGAAGAGGTATTCTCCTGTTTCAAGGGATTCCTCCCACTCGTCGGTGTCATTGGCGGTGCCACTGGACTCGATCCATCCATGGAGAATCCAATCACCAAATTGCAAGAGTATGATGCCCCTTGCACAGTTTCATTTCTGAATTGAGGTGGCATGAAATCACCAAGGGTGAGTTTTCTTTCCACCTTTGAAGCCTTGGATTCTTCCGTTGCCCCCAGCGAAGCAATGGAAGAGGTTTCTGCCTTTTCCAGGATTTCTTGCTGTGATTGATCTTTCTCCTACTACTTGAGCTTGCGGAGTTGTCACTTGGCTTGCTTTCACTGTTGAGTGGTAGGCTTTGTTTTGACGATCTCCCAATTTTCATCTTCTAGGAGATCGGGATGCACCCATATAGGTTGTCCTTTAAGTGTTGGATAAGGGACAACTATTGGGACATCTGGGTCATTTTTATCACCTTAAAGGAAGTAGTGGTCTTCTCCTTTGGTGATTTTGAAGTTTGTCCATACGACACCATGTTGACGGAGGCAGGCCCATAGTTTTTGTCAAAGGTGATGACTCCGTTTTTCCACATCTCGTTGATCTTTTCTCTCACAACAAAGCATTGATTGAGAGGATGCGAGATCATCTGGTGGTAAGGAAAATACCGAGGATCGTTTGTTTTGCCAACATCTCCCGGTCTTTTGGGCTCAGGTAAGGTGGGTTTACCATTTGCTACAAGAGCCTTGAAGATTTCTTCAACATCTTTATCGAACGGGTATTTTTTCTCTACTCGTTCTCTGAAGGCATCAGAGAGTTCAGGTTTCTTACCTGCAGCTTTGTTTTCAGCTTTCTTTGGCTGCTGAGGAGCTAACTTGGTTTGCACATTAAGAACCTCCTTTTTCAATAGCTTTGAGGTCGTAATGGTAGCCGGCTCTTTCTTTGATGGCTGCTGATTGTTGAGGTCTTTGATCATCGTTTCAGCCTCCATGGAAGCTTCTAGGAGTTCTCCCAGGTTCTTTGATTTGTTGCCGATAATCATGGAGCGGATCCTCGCTCTCATGTTGTTACGGCAGATGTCGACGAGTGACACTTGTGGCAGCACATCAGAGCATTTGTATGCCATCGCCTTCCACTTGTGAATCAAGTCGTAAGTTGACTCATTCTCTCCCTGTTTTAGGCTGCAGAGCTGTGCCATAGTAACAGGATGATCCTCACCTTTGAAGTGGGTCAGGAAGCGTGTCTCTAGCATGGTCCAATTTTGGATGGAGTCCTCCGGTAGAGTGGAGTACCAATCGAAGGCCGTACCTTTTAGGGTACTTGCAAAGAGACAGATCTTGAGGACGTCCTGATCTGTGATAGCTCTCGTCAGGATCTTGAAGTGGATGACGTGTGGTCTGGCTGAACCTTTCCCCGTATATGTTTGGAGAGTAGGTTGTTTGAATTTGGCAGGGAACAGGACCGAGTCCATCCATAAAGGATATGGTGGCTTGATCCCATGTTCCTTCAGTGTATCCTCTTCTTTTGCTTTGGCGAGGATATCGTCAACGTCCTTTTTGATAAGGGCGCGTGACTCACTGTTTTCTGCGTTTTCCTCATTATCTGGAGGACATTGTTTATTCTCTTGACGCTGAAAAGCGAGGATAAAATTTTCCATCAGAGCCTCAATCCTCTGCTGACCTTGCTCCAATTACTAGATGCGTGCAGTCGTTTCATCAGGAGGTGGATTGCGAGGTGGCTCAGAATTTGTAGCCAAGACGTTCATACTCCGTGATTCGAACGAGGAGATCGTCTTGGTGACTGAGCTTGGGCTCATTCTTGAAGAGCTTGAGGAAGGATTACTCCGTTGTCCTTGGCTTGAAGGAGTAGAAGATTCATCCAGATGTCTTCGTATCTGGGAGACGCTACGAGTCACCGATCGTCGGACATGAAGTTTAGTTGTTGACTTCAGACATCTTCTGGTTTTACCAACCATATGGGCAGCAGCAACTTGATTGGGTCTTTCTTTTTCGACCCATTTTTGGGAGACTTGGAGGATAGGATGCTGGGTCCTTTGCTTTTCTTGTCCCTTTTGTCGATACAACATGCGGTGATGTATGCGACGGGAAATTTGAGCTTCTATTAGCTCTGGATGGGCTTTAGTAGATAGATTAGCCCCCAGGTAAGGGTAGGATTACTTAATGAACCCGTTTGGAGGACCCTTGCCTCGAACAGTGTTAGGGTCTTTATAGATTGCAATTTGATGGATGCATTAATCATTCTAGCATCATTTGTTTTACACACTTGCATTGGTTTTAAATAAACTTGAAATCTTGTTTTATTCATGCATTGCTTTTAAGATTTGTAAAAGTATTGATTTATGCATGTTTTGGTTTCAATCTTGGATGCATTTGTTTTAGAAAAGAGTTTTCAAGAAATCAAGCAAGCCTTTGTTTTAAAAGTTTTTGAATCTTTTTAGGCTTTTAATATTCATGTTTTAAAAACCATTAGAATCTTTAAAACATGTTTTTCAAGCTTGATTTAGTGGCCAAAAGGTCCCCCAAAGAAAAAACCTTCAAATATGCAAAAGTTGCATTTTTTGCAAAAAGGGGGGAGTCCCGGCAGTGTCGCCGGTCGACCGAGAGGCAGGTCTCGGTCGACCGAGACAACTGAAGGCAAAAATTGCCTGGGAGCACCAACGGTCAGAAATATGACCGTTGTGTGTTCTCGGTCGACCGAGGCCTGTTTGCCGGTCGACCGAGGACTAGCCGTTGGCAACTTTTTGCTATAAATATGAGTTCTTTCCCTTGCCAAAAGTTGGGAATTTTTAACCCCTCCTTGAGAGGATTTGAGGCATATCAAAAGGGAAAAGAACCAAGGGATGAAGGGGATGATTAGGAAAGCTAAAACTTGGATTAATGAAGTTAAACCACCAAGTAGGCTCTTCCTTCCTTAATCATATGTTTTCATGCTTTGTTTTATATTTGGTAAATCATTTCTAGCATGTTAAACTATGTTTGTGTTGTGTCCTTAACATGTTTTATGTTTTGAGTTGATTTATTGTTTTGGATACAACATCACATGATTCAATCCAAGTAGTACTTAACTTTGGTAAATCTAAGTAGATCATGTTAATGAAAGAACTTTGGTAAATCATATGTAACATGATCCATATACTTGGTTGAATCTTTGGTTGTTGTTTTCCATCATAAGAACATCTCTTTCAAAACTAATTTATGTTTTGGATTCAACTTCTTTACAAATCATATGTTTTCATGTTTTGTTTTATCATTGGTAAATCTTTGTAGCATGTTAATCTATGATTTGTTGTATCCTTAGCATGTTCTATATTTTGAATAGATCTATTGTTTTGGATACATCACCATTGATTCATCAAAGTAGTACTTTATCTTTGGTAAATCTAAGTAGATCATGTTAATGAAATATGTAACATGATTCATATACTTTGTTGAATCTTTGGTTGTTGTTTTCCATCATAAGAAAATCTCTTTCAAATGTATCTTATGTTTTGGATCCAACATCATTACAAATCATATGTGTATTATTGTTTTAATGTTTCACAACTTGCCTTACTTTGATTGGTAAATCTTTTTCAAGTTGTCTTTATAATTACATATGATTTGTCCCCTCTTTTCAATCAAATCTATTTTTATGTTTTGTGCTACATTGATGATTTGATTGACATCCCTATGCATCACATGTTTAGAGCTAATCCATTTCATACAACTTGTGTAACTTTGATATCATTAACAAGTTGTTACTTTTAACATGTGATTGCATCACTTCCTCAATCATAAATGTTTTATGAGCTAAAACTTTCAAAAGCCTTAGGCTTACATTTATGAACTTTCATTTTCAAAATGATTGAGGACCACACACACACACTTCATGTGTTTTCATCTTTGCATTCATAGTGTGAGTGTGTATTAGATTTTCACTTCCATATCCGCCTATTTAAGAGGCATTGTAATGAGCTTAATTTGTATCTCCATCAAGTGTATTAAAGACACTATCTTAGTGAGATAACCAACCTTGTGGTTGAAGAGGTTATTGCTTAGCCTATAAAAGCATAGTGTATAGGTTGATGTTAAGCCTTGAAAAACATCAATGTAAAGGTTATTGCTAAGCCTTGGAAAGCATATTGTAAAGGTTATTGCTTAGCCTATTGAAAAGCATAAATAGTGGAAATCCGGTGGGGTGTTGGATCACAAGCCGGTAGTGGATGTAGGCATTGAGGCCGAACCACTATAAATACTTGTGTGATGGTGCTTGCTTTGTGGTGATTGTTTTCCTTAAGCTTCCGCATATTGTTTGATAATCATCACTTGTGACTAGTTTAGTTCAAGAAATTAAAATTGGTCATAAAAGAAGCTCACCCTATTCACCCCCCCTCTAGGGTTAGGATCCTCGTGGACTTTCAAACAGTTTAGCTGTCTCCACACTCTGGACAAGGCTTTTCTTATATCTACTTTGGTCAAGGAACGCAATTGGTGCAACCTCAGTGGGTTTTGAAAAGTTTTTTTATTTTTCTTAATGGATTCATCAAAGAGAATGAACGGTGTTCCAATCCGAATAAGGGCTCAAACATTTTTGCGAGCGCTAAATCCAAAAAGGAGGGGACCAAACTTTCTCAAATTTGATTCCAAAAGAAAAAAAAATTTGGTGTTCTTTTTTTTTTTTGAAGAGTTTTTAGGAAATCCCTATCGGACTCATCAAAGAGAAAAGATGGCCCTTTCCCCGATAAGAACAATAGCTGCGAACATTTCTGTGAGCTATCAAGGTCAAAGAGGAGAGGATTAAAGTTTCTCAAAATTGAATCCAAAAAAGAAATCAAATTTTTTTTTTTTTGAAATGAGAAAGAATGGAAAAAAGTTCAGAGGTAGAAATTTCCAACAATCCCATCTCATGTTTTTTTGGATGCAAGATCCAACGTAGGCCACCAACTAGAAAGGAGCCTAAGAATTCAAGCATCGCGTTCTCAAATGAACTGGTCCCTCCAGGTATGCCAGCTTGATGGACCCGAATTTTCCTTCCTTTCCTCTCCTATCCGTCCTCGGGGTCACCGAGAAAAGGCCGAATGGAGGGAAGAAAGGGGGAGAAAAAAGGGTATCAACATTTTTGTATGGGTATGCCAGATTTTCTATTCTACTTGGAATTTAGAAATGGTGATCCGGAGATCCACCTTCGCAAGTAGAAAGGAAATCAACCTTTTTTCTAACTTTCCATTGCATGTATTTTTAAGAAAAGAGACAGTTTTTTTTTAATGCCGTTAGAGGCGATTTTGTTTGCCATGAAAGGTGATTTTGTAGTAAAAGGCGATTTACAAATCTCATCAAAATGAATGACAAGAATTGTGATTTTTTTGTCTCTTAAACAAAATACAAAATACAACAGAAAAGTAAGAAAGGGAATCTGACTTCTCAGGAGATTGCGTAGACCAGTTCAGATTGATGGTCGCAAGTCATGTATGGACTTCAGTTTTTTAGAGGATAAGGACCAAGGAAATGTCCTATACCCAATAAAAAATGAAGAAACGGGCTGAAGAGCCGCGTCTTGGCCATGTTGAATGTGAGAAAAGAAGGCTTTTTCTTGGCGGCGTGCCCCCCAAGGGGCTTCAATCACCTTGTGGTATTTGCTGCAGCAGAGTCTCTTCAGAGTAGCAGAGCTTCTGGATGATATTCCTGTCTAATTCTCTCCGATTTTTCTGGATGGATTTCTTGATCGATTTCTGGATCCGTTCTTCTTGGAATGATCTCCTATTTATAGGCCTTTGGTAGCCATTTAGGAGTGTTTATGAGCTTTGATGGATTTAAAGATCCATGATGGGAGGAGTTACAAGTTTTTATTTCTTGATTTTGTAACTCCATTTTCCTTGAATCTGATTAGCCGATGGAGAATGATGGGCTTGTAATCGTCTTTAATCTCCATGATGAGAGGAGTTTCATGGCTTTAATGCCATGATGACTTTGACTTGTAACTCTCATTTCCTTGCTTCTGATTGGGCCGTCCAAATTAATGAACTATTGACCGCATTTAGTTGGGTCAATTAACAACATTAAGTGGTCGCCGAGGATTTGAAGAGTCGCGGGCCGTGCCACATCTTTTGGAATTCTTCTTGCGATGATCGACGTTGGATCTTCATGTCGATCAATGTCGGATGATCATGTAACTTCAGTCATATATTGCTAACAGCGGGCCGGTACCATCTGTCTTGTCGATTTCTCGATCGGTTGGACAGAAAGTGTATTTTCTTGGTCGGCCGGTTGGCGATCTTGGAGCGATCAATGACGATTTCATGCTCTTGATGGAGGATCTGAGATGTAGACGAAGATCAATCGTTCCCAAGCATCAAAAATCAGATTTTCAGGAAATCACAGGGGTTAGATCTCTCGAAACGCGAAAAGAATCGGAGAACGGGTCTTCCCTTTGGTCGCCGCTTTGTTGGCCGTTTTTCAAGCTTTTTGTTTCTTTTTCTCTCCTGTATTTTTCTTGACATTTTTCCTTATTTTTTGGCTTGGTTCTCCTAAAGAAAACCTGATGAGAAGTCGTGCAAATCAGAGCACAAAGTTTCCTAATTTTTTGGAAAAGCCGAGGACTTTGCCGCGCAGAGTTGCCGATTTTTGTCAAGAGTCGAAACTAGGTCAAACGATGTCGGAATGACCTGAAATTTGATGTGAAGCCTCCTGAGCAGTAGATAGGACTAGCCATGGGCTTTTGTCTAAGTTTTGAAGCCGTTTGGGGTCCTGTCACAGCTAGGCTTGATCTCGCCACGAGGAAGATGTCGCGCTTTGATGTGTGGTCAACTGATGTCCGATTGACCTGAAATTTGACATGGAGCCTATTAGAGTCATTTTGAGATGATCCATTAGCTCCGATTTGGATGTCATGGTCCCTGGGTGCTCCGCCGCCTATAGCCTTAACTTTCTTTCGGAGCGTCAAAGTCGGGTCAAACGTTGTCGGAATGACCTGAAGTTTGACGTGCAGCCCTTTTTAAAGCATGTTGA
Organism: Cinnamomum chago; assembly: GCA_038049695.1. Classification (NCBI taxonomy): domain Eukaryota; kingdom Viridiplantae; phylum Streptophyta; class Magnoliopsida; order Laurales; family Lauraceae; genus Cinnamomum; species Cinnamomum chago. Next base: position 39,551,741 of record CP142461.1, read on the forward strand.
AGCCGCCCATGTGCTCTGTTTGATGAGTAATGGTCCCAGTGGTTCTCTCCGCCGAGGGACTTGATTTTCTTTCGGGGCATCGAAGTCGGGTCAAACGTCGCCGGAATGACTTGAAATTTGACGTGAAGCCTTTTGGAGGTATTTTAAGACCATCTGTAGGCTCAGATCGAAGTTTTAATGTCTTCGACGACGACGTCGCCGCCATAAGCGCCTATTTGGCATCTAGAGGAGTGAAGTTAGGCCAAATGATGTCGGAATAACCCGAAACTTCATATGAACTCCTCTTTTGGCTGTTTTCAAGGATATTGCAGTTTTCAAGTGATTCTGAAGAGATTTGATGCTCGAAGTAGCATTGCCCGTTTGTAGTAGGATGCGGCTTCGTGCGGTTTTTTTATGTTGAAGAGGCTAAGTGACTTTTTTGGTGTCAGCAATCTCATTAAAGGAAAGCATGATTTTATTGATAAATAAAGAAATTAATCAATTTGTTACTTCATCTGATTGATTGAGACCACACAATCTAACAATCTCCCACTTGGGCTCAATTCCGGTCAGGGTTGCATTTCATGCCCATCCCATCTACATGCTGCTCAAAGACTTTGGCAGTCAAAGGCCTAGTAAAGGGATCTGCCAGATTGTCCACAGAGGCTATCTTGGTAATAGCAATATCACCTCTCTGTAGAATCTCTCTGACTAAATGATATTTCCTCTGGACATGCTTTTGACTTTTATGGCTTCTAAGCTCCTTGGACTGAGCGACTGCCCCGCTATTGTCGCAGTAAATAGTGAGCGGCTATCGTGCCAAAGGTACCACCCCAAGTTCCATAAGGAATCTCTTGAGCCATACTGCTTCCTTAGCTGCTTCACAAGCCGCTACATATTCAGCCTCCAAGGTGGAATCAGTGGTACAATCCTGTTTAATACTCCTCCAGTTGATAGCTCCGCCACCATGCATAAATACATAACCAGAGGTGGATTTCCTAGAATCCTTACCTGACATGAAGTCAGGATCTGTGTAACCTACTGAAATCAATTCATCACTGCCATAAATCAACATGTAATCTCTAGTCCTTCTCAAGTATTTGAGAATATATTTTACAGTAGTCCAATGTTCAGGTCTCGGGTTAGACTGATATCTGCTGACTGGGCCCACTGCATGACAGATATCCGGTCTAGTACATAGCATAGCATAAATGAGGCTACCAACAGCCGAAGCATATGGTATCGACCTCATCTACTCCTTTTCCTCAAGTGTCTTAGGACACTAATCCTTGGAAAGGTGCACTCCATGCCTGAAAGATGTAATACCCTTATTGGAGTTTTGCATACCAAACCGTACTAGTACCATATCTATGTTTGCAGCTTGGGATAAGTCAATCATCCTATTTTTCCGGTCTCGATGGACTTTGATCCCTATGATGTAACTAGCTTCTCCAAAGTCCTTCATATCAAAAGTCTTGGCCAACCAAACTTTTATTGTTAACAACATTCTTATGTCTTTCCTAAGGAGTAGGATGTCGTCGACATATAAAACCAGAAAGACTCCCCTGTCACCTTCACTTTTCAAGTACACATTGAAAGTCCTGGGATCCTAACCCTAGAGGGGGGTGAATAGGGTGTGCTACAAATATGACCAATTTAGAAAAATTTTAATTTCTTAAAATAAACTAGTCACATGTGATGATTTAATCAAATAAAATGTGGAAGCTAATATAAACAATCACCATAAAAGCAAGCACCACAACACAAAGGTTTATAGTGGTTCGGCCTCAATGCCTACGTCCACTACCGGCTTGTGATCCAATCACCCCACCGGATTTCCACTATATATGCTTTTCACTAGGCTAAGCAATAACCCTTACAATGTTGTTTTTACTAGGCTCAACAACAACCTTTACAAGATGCTTTTTAAGGCTAAGCAATAACCTTTACAAGATGCTTTTCAAGGCTAAGCAATAACCTTTACACAATGCTTTTCTTAGGCTCAGCAATAACCTTTACAAATAAAGATTTCTCTAAGAAAGTGTCTTCACAAAAGATCACTCTAAGAGATACAATTTAAGCACAATTGAAATTGCCTCTTAAATAGGCTAATATGAAAGTTTAAAACAAATTACAAACATACACTAAAACAAGTTAAAGTGTGTGCACAAGAGTATGAATGCTTTACTTCAATCAATTTCTACAATGAAGCTCCTAAATGAATGCTTGATGCATTTTAAAATCAAAGCTTAGAAAATGATGATTGAAGATAAAACTAATCACATAAAAGATTCAAACAACTTTGAAGAAATGAACTAAACAAGTTGTATGAATGTTAAAGTCTAAGAACACATGTGATTAGGATACGAGAGTTTGCAAACCAATCTAATTTACCAAAGATGATATTGAGTTTGCAAAACAACTCTTTAAAAACTAGAAATCATGCATAAAAGAAAATACAAAGATTTAAACATGCATTGATTCTAATTTTAATGGAAATCAAAATGACAAGTAAGATCTACCTTTTTAAAACTCAAGCATTTGATTTCCAAATAGCCCTCTAGCCTTTCCAACTTCTTCCCCTTTCTTTGGCTCCAAAATGGTCTCAAAAGTTCATGGTTCAAGCCTATAAAAAGGTTGGAAATGAATGGACTTTATACAAGAAAACAGTCCAACGGCTAGTCCCAGGTCGACCTACAAACAGGGGGGGTCGACCTGCTACACACAACGGTCAGAAAAATGACCGTTGGTGCTTCCGGAACCAGTCAACCTGCAGTGTGGCAGGTCGACCCGGGTCCCTGGGCAGGTCGACCTGCCACACTGCTGGTTGACAGCCTGGGACCAAAATTCCCAAATTTGCATATTTCAAAGTCTTTTCAAGTGGGAACTTTTGGGCCACTAAATCAAGCTTAGAAACATGTTTTAAATCAAACTAAGAAGTTTAAAAACATGAAACACAAAAAGCCTAAAATGATTCGACATTTTAAAACCAAAGGCTTGCTTGATTTCTAAAAACTCTTTTCACATAAAAATGCATACAAAAAAGATTTTGAAAGAGATGAATGTATGCAAGGCACAAACCTAAATCCTCAATATGATTTCTCAAAAGTAATGCACAAAGAATTAGGTTTTCAAAAGAGTTTGGATTCTAAAACCAATGCATCCAAGTTTAGAAACAAAACATGCATAAGTGATTAATTCTACAAGTCTAAAATCCAATGCATGTATAAAACCAGATTTCAAGATTTTCTAAAACAATGCATGTGTGAAAATTCAAATGATGCTCAAGTGAAAATGCATCCATCAAATTGCAATTACAAAATCCCTAACAATCTCTCCCTTTGCAATTTGATGGCAACTTACTCATCATTAAAATTACACACTAAGTCTTCAGCTCCCCCTAAGCTGGACAAGTCTTGAAATCTTCTTGGATGCTCCTCCTCTTAGCTTGGGCTCTTGAGCTCTTTTCTTCAATCTTCTTGATGCTTGGAGCTTGATCATCTTCAAGCTTTCTCTTCATCTTCCTCTCTATGACCAAGCATCTTCTTTAGCTCCAAGCTTTCGTTCTTCTAATAGCTCTCCCCCTTTGACCATGCCTTTCTCTTCCTTTGGCAAGATATGCATTCTCTCCCACTGTAGAAGATCATACAAAATCTCCCCTTAGGAAGCTTGGACATTCTCGTCACCCTTTTGAGAACTTGAATGCTCTCTCCCCCTTTGCCATTAAATTGCAAAGGTACATACACACATGAAACAAGGAAAATACCTTTTAGTAGCACCTGTTAACAAAAGAAATCGAAAATGAAATTCATAACAGGTTATCATGTATGGAAGGAGTCTCTAAGGGTCCAAAGGCTATCCAAGGGTCAATTTGATCAAAACTAATACTTCCTATGAAGGTTTACACTCCCCCTCAATCCATTCTCTCCTTTTGTCAAACATTTGACATAGATATAATTATTTGGTTCAAGAAGAAGATGGTTTTACCAATTGAGGGTCAACTTCAAGAGAAGGATTAGATTCGTTTAACTATAAAGTTCAATATGATCAAATTACCAAAAGAAAGCAAGGTCTAAAGAGAAAAGCAATCATGGATACCAATTGGAAAAGCAAAGAATACCAATTGAGATTTAAGGATAAGACTTTTTAAATCAACCACTCTAAAATGGAGTTATAAAGAATATAATTATTAAGATAATCCAAATTAGAGCTATCCATGATGCAAAGGGGTTTACTAAACATAGCATCAATCAATTTAACTTGTGAAAATCATATGCTATGTAAGTTTTGAAATCATTTCATTCAAACAATAAATATGACTATTAAAGAGCAAGATGAGTGAAATGAAATTTAAACATGAAGCCAACCTCAACTAATAACCAACCAATATTATGAACACATAAACATGGTGGTCATGAGATATACATATATGAGCAAGAGAGGTGGCAATCATGAAAATTATGATGCTAATGGAATGTGACATGGAACGAAAAATATATAACTATCAAGTTCAATCCAATGTACACAAGGTCTATCACATACACAAGATAAGACATCAATTGGATATGAAATCAATGGAAAAATATACCAAATGAAACCAATTAAATATGACAATATGATTAATAGCAAGGATGTGACAAACACAAAATTCCATTAAGCAACATAAATGGATATTCATCACTTTTAAAGATATAACTAATGAGCATTGTGATGAACAAGGTAAATTGCTATGCAAAATGATATAACTTAGAAATGCATGCAATTTCCAAAGTGTCAAAATCATATGAATTCAACATCTAAGATATCCATCAAACATATAGAGATACGAGGAATGGATTTCAAAGAGTTTCATATGATTAAGATCACTACTACGAAGTTGAAACATGTATAAAAATGATATCACTAAGAGAAAATACAAGAATCAACATCATAACCATCCAAAAAGAATATGACTAGAAAGCATAGAGGATGGATTTGAGTTCAAGTATGGTTTCTACACTTATAACTAAGATCACAACCATACATGGAACCAATTGTCATTTGCATATAAAAAGAATATAAACAAATAAGCAAAGATGCAAACAACATTCATTTCCATTTCTAAGATAATGAAACCAAAAGGAAAGGAAATGAGAACATGGAACATGCTTTGATGATTATAGCTAATGATGTTATAGAGCATTTCCATTCAAACAATCTTCAAATCATTTTGATAAACAAAATCCAACAATGAGCATAAAAGGAATGATTTCGAAGATCAATTTTCAACATTGTATTTTAAAAAATATAACTTAAATGAAACACATACAAGTTGATTTTTCAAAACAATGGTTTTCCATATAAAAGTATAACTTAGAAATCCATGGAAAAACTTGAATTGATTCAAATCATTTGTTCAAATAATCTTACCAAGACATCTACACAAATGATTCAACAACAATTAATCATGAAGAGTCTAGCTATGAAAGCTTTTGAAATCACAATCAATTGATCATGTAGAAATGCAATGCAAGACATAAAACTAAATGTGAGCAAAAAGCAAATCTAATCATGATGAAATTATAATCAAATGATTTTGAAAACCATGATATGTAACTTAGAATGGTGCATGAAAACAAAATCAATTGATCATAAAGAAACAATGCATTTTAATAGATGTAACAAAACAAAATGCAAAAGCAACATGACCAACAAAGAGATTTAACTATAAAGAATAGGTTGGTCAAGAAGGTTCAAGGCCTTAAGGTTTGTCTAAGTAGATAATTTTAGGAATCCACCTAAGGACTTGAGAGGGTTCAACTTTGAGGTCTAGTTTAGAATTCTCACCAACTAAAGGAGATTTGACTTGATAAATTTTCAATTTAAACTTATCACCATGATATTTATATTTGACTAAATTTAGCTTAGATTGGTGATTAGTCTTTTGATGTTGGTGAGTTTGTTTCTTTGGGGATTGATTCACTTTTCTTTTCTTCTTATATTCTCCCTTTACTTGACTTTTGAATTTTAAATTTAACTTTGTTACTTTCTTCAAAAGTTCTTTCATGGGTTGATATAAGGGAGATAGGTTGAGAAGTTTTTTGTTCATAGATTCTTTTAAGCTTGGTTTAACTTGTTTGAACTTTTTAGAATCTATCTTAGGAGACTCCATTTTAAATGATTTAACTTGTTTAATCTTTTTGGAGTCTTCTTTGTTTCTTAGTGTCTTACCCTTCATAGATTTAGATTCTACCTTCTTGAGTTCAAAGATGGGTTTAGACACATGGCTTCTTCTTCTTAGTTTGCACTCAAACGTAAAATGCCCTTCAATGCCACAATAATTACATTTAGTTTTGGGCAAGGGAGAAGGAGTACTAGAGAAAGAGGACTCACCTTTCACAAAAGTGTTGGTGAATTTAGGGTCATGTGAAATATTCTTATCAAAACCAAGACCCGTCCTATCTCCTTTAGATTTACCCAATCTAAATAATTTTTCAAATTTATCTTCTCCTTGGGTAAACTTGCACTCATACTTTTGTTTATACCCTTCAAGTTGAGTGACTTTGGTTATAAGGATTGAATTTTCATTTTTGACTTTTGAAAGTTCATTTTCAATTTCCTTATAGTTGCTTAGCTCTTCATTGGCAATTTTTAATTTGAAATTAAGTTCATTAACAACATTAGATCCAAGTTCTAGAGTCTTTATCTTACTTTGAACATTAGCCATGTTTTCCATGGACATAGTCAACTTGGATTCTAAATTGATAAGGTCTTTGTCTTGCCTTTTTAATTGATCTCTTAGGTTTAAGTTTTCCTTTTTAAGATCATCATAACTTATCTTAATCTCATTTTGTTCATCTTTGATATTGGATAAGTTATTTAAAGAGATCATGAACTTAGAGTCCAAACATTTTATTACTTCTTCTTTTTCTCTAAGTTCATCTTTAGAAGAGACTAGCTCTTTGTTTAGTCTTTTAGATTCTTCTCTTAATTTATTATTTTTCTTATTAAGTTCTAGAGAAAATGTGTATAATTCTTCATAGGCTTGTTGAAGATCTTCTTCATTGTAATCATTTTTTTCCTCTTTTGAATCAAATTGAGATTCATTTAATTGAGGGTTTGAATATCCAATAGAAGGAAGAATGAGGGGTCTAGGAGAATCTACACAAGAATCTAAACTTTCTATCAGAGTGGAATCCATTCTAATGATTTTCATGTAAGGACAACTCTAGGGTTTTTGACTCTAGGTTTTTACACCTAATAAAGAGTTCCAAACACTTGATCCAAAAAGATAGAGCACGAGGCTCTGATACCAATTGAAAGTCCTGGGATCCTAACCCTAGATGGGGGGGGGTGAATAGGCTGTGCTACAAATATGACCAATTTAGACAAATTTTAATTTCTTAACATAAACTAGTCACATGTGATGATTTAATCAAACAAAATGCGGAAGTTAATATAAACAATCACCATAAAAGCAAGCACCACAACACAAAGGTTTATAGTGGTTCGGCCTCAATGCCTACGTCCACTACCGGCTTGTGATCCAATCACCCCACCGGATTTCCACTATATATGCTTTTCACTAGGCTAAGCAATAACCCTTACAATGTTGCTTTTACTAGGCTCAACAACAACCTTTACAAGATGCTTTTCAAGGCTAAGCAATAACCTTTACAAATAAAGATTTCTCTAAGAAAGTGTCTTCACAAAAGATTACTCTAAGAGATACAATTTAAGCACAATTGAAATTGCCTCTTAAATAGGCTAATATGAAAGTTTAAAACAAATTACAAACATACACTAAAACAAGCTAAAGTGTGTGCACAAGAGTATGAATGCTTTACTTCAGTCAATTTCTACAATGAAGCTCCTAAATGAATGCTTGATGCATTTTAAAATCAAAGCTTAGAAAATGATGATTGAAGATAAAACTAATCACATAAAAGATTCAAACAACTTTGAAGAAATGAACTAAACAAGTTGTATGAATGTTAAAGTCTAAGAACACATGTGATTAGGATACGAGAGTTTACAAACCAATCTAATTTACCAAAGATGATATTGAGTTTGCAAAACAACTCTTTAAAAACTAGAAATCATGCATAAAAGAAAATACAAAGATTTAAACATGCATTGATTCTAATTTTAATGGAAATCAAAATGACAAGTAAGATCTACCTTTTTAAAACTCAAGCATTTGATTTCCAAATAGCCCTCTAGCCTTTCCAACTTCCTCCCCTTTCTTTGGCTCCAAAATGTTCTCAAAAGTTCATGGTTCAAGCCTACAAAAAGGTTGGAAATGAATGGACTTTATACAAGAAAACAGTCCAACGGCTAGTCCCAGGTCGACCTACAAACAGGGGGGGGGGGGTCGACCTGCTACACACAACGGTCAGAAAAATGACCGTTGGTGCTTCAGGAACCAGTCAACCTGCAGTGTGGCAGGTCGACCCGGGTCCCTGGGCAGGTCGACCTGCCACACTGCAGGTTGACAGCCTGGGACCAAAATTCCCAAATTTGCATATTTCAAAGTCTTTTCAAGTGGGAACTTTTGAGCCACTAAATCAAGCTTAGAAACATGTTTTAAATCAAACTAAGAAGTTTAAAAACATGAAACACAAAAAGCCTAAAATGATTCGATATTTTAAAACCAAAGGCTTGCTTGATTTCTAAAAACTCTTTTCACATAAAAATGCATACAAAAAAGATTTTGAAAGAGATGAATGTATGCAAGGCACAAACCTAAATCCTCAATATGATTTCTCAAAAGTAATGCACAAAGAATTAGGTTTTCAAAAGAGTTTGGATTCTAAAACCAATGCATCCAAGTTTAGAAACAAAACATGCATAAGTGATTAATTCTACAAGTCTAAAATCCAATGCATGTATAAAACCAGATTTCAAGATTTTCTAAAACAATGCATGTGTGAAAATTCAAATGATGCTCAAGTGAAAATGCATCCATCAAATTGCAAATACAAAATCCCTAACACACATATGACTCATCCGGATTTTGACAAAAACCAAATGACTTGATTACCTACTCAAAATGGATGTTCCAACTTTGGGATGCTTGTTTCAGTCCATAAATAGACTTTTGCAGCTTGCAAACTTTTTGCTCTTGGTTTTTAGCTACAAAATCGTCTGGTTGCACCATATAGATGTCTTCTTCAAGATGGCCGTTGTGAAACGCCGTCTTGACATCTATTTGTCAATTCTCATAATCGAGATGAGCCGCAATGGATAAGAGTATTCGGATGGACTTGAGCATGGCTACCGGCGAAAAGGTTTCATCATAATCGATACCCTCTTTCTGAGTATACCCTTTTGCAACAAGCCTAGCCTTAAATGTTTCCACTCTTCCATCTGACGTCCTCTTTTTCTCTTGTAGACCCACTTGCACCCAATAGGTTTAATATTGGCAGGCAAGTCCACAAGTGTCCAGACCTTATTGGAGTACATAGACTCCATCTCAGCTTTCATAGCATCTTGCTAACATCCCGAACCTATGTCATTGATTGCTTCAACATAGTTACAGGGATCTTATTTCGGTTCTTCCGGGACTGCCTCGTAAGACTCTCCCAAGAACGAGAACCTGTCAGGGGGTCTAACAATCCTCCAACTACGACAAGGCACTGGTGTAACTACTGGGTCCGGTAAGGGCGGTTCTTCCTCAAGTTCGGTCGTATTTGGATTTGGAATTGATTGCTCTTGAATTTCTTCCAAAATCACCTTATCTAAACATTTTCGGTCCATCATATAATCTTCCTCCAGAAAAACCGCATTGGTGCTCACCAGCACTTTGTGCTCTCTAGGATTATAGAATAACCAACCTTTAGTTCCTTTAGGATATCCTACAAACGTGCATACTTCCGACTTCGTTTCCAACTTATCCGTCTTAACCTTTAGCACTTGTGCCAGACAACCCCAAATGTATAAATGTTGTAGACTAGGCTTTCTCCAAGACCACAACTCTCGGGAAGTCTTAGGTACAGACTTAGATGGCACGAGGTTTAGTGTGTACATCGCAGTATCTAAGGCGTATCCCCAAAAAAATATAGGTAATCCTGAGAAACTCAGCATAGACCTAATCACATCTAAAAGAGTCCGGTTCCTTCTTTCCGCTACTCCATTCTATTGAGGCATACTAGGAGCAAACAACTGGGATAAAATCTCATTCCCTGATAAGTATCCCATAAAATCAGCAGAGAGATATTCCCCTCCTCGATCTAATAGAAGAGTCTTGATACTCTTACCTAATTGCTTTTCCGTTTTCGCTCGAAACTCTTTGAACTTTTCAAAAGCCTCAGACTTGCGATGCATAAGGTACATGTATCCATATCTTGAGTAATCATCTATAAAAGTGATGAAATACTCATATCTTCCTCTAGCCCTGACATTAATGGGTCCACACACATCAGTATGCACTAATTCCAATAAATCTTTGGCCCTATTGCCCTCAGATGAAAAGGGTCTTTTGGTCATTTTGCCTTCCAGACAGGAGTCGCAGACAGGCATTGGTTCTATCACCAATGAAGGGAAGATACCATCTTTCACTAGCCTGTCAATCCTATCCAGATTTATATGACCTAGCCTCAAGTGCCAAAGTTTTGTTGGATTAGATGAAGGTTGAAAGTCCACGAGGATCCTAACCCTAGAGGGGGGGGTGAATAGGGTGTGCTACAACTATGACCAATAAAGACCAATTTTAAACTTCTTTAAAACCAACTAGTCACATGTGATGATTAATCAAATAAAATGCGGAAGCTAAACAAAAACAATCACCACATAGCATGCACCACAACACCAATGTTTATAGTGGTTCGGCCTCAATGCCTACATCCACTACCGGCTTGTGAATCCAATCACCCCACCGGATTTCCACTAATATGCTTTTTCAAAGGCTAAGCAATAACCTATACAATGTTGTTTTTCTAGGCTCAACAACAACCTTACAATGTGCTTTTCTAGGCTAAGCAATAACCTTTACAAAATGCTTTTCTTAGGCTAAGCAATAACCTTACAAGATGCTTTTCTTAGGCTAAGCAATAACCTTTACAAATAAAAGCTTTCTCTAAGAAAGTGTCTTTACAAAAGATCACTCTAAGAGATTACAATTCAAGCTCAAAAGAAATTGCCTCTTAAATAGGCGGATATAAAAGTTTTAATACAAACTCACACAAACACTCTATGCATGCAAAAGTATATGCTCATGATGTGTGTGTGTGATGACTTCAATCAAGTTTAAAAAGAAAGCTTAATCAAATATATGCTTGAAGCATTTCAAAGTTCAAAGCTCATGAAAGATTTGATTGAAGTCTAATGCAAATCACATGTATGATAAACAACTTGTTAATGACATGAAATTCTAAGAATCACAAGTTGTATGAAAATGACTAACTTAGAACATGTGATGCATGTGCAATGTTGTTTTCAAAAACAAATTGATTTTACTAATGTTTAAATGAATGAAAACAACAAGCAATGTTTCTACCAAGAAAAAGAATCATGCTATGTAAAGGAAATCAAAGATTTAGGCTAAGCATGATTGAGAAGTTTTAAAAACAACTTGGAAGAAAACAAAGTGAAGAATCCAATCTTAACTAGATCAAAGATTAGGAGAAGAATGGATTCAACACATCATAGTTATCATGTACAAAAGCATTTACCAATAGCTTAAACAAAACATGAAAACCATGATTAACAAAAGGTAGAGCTTACTTGGTTGTTTAACTCATTGATCCAAGCTTTAGCTCTCCTAATGACCTCCTAGCCTTTCCAACTTTATCCCCTTTCAATGGCTCCAAAATGGTCTCAAAGGTTCAAGATTCAAGCCTTCAAAAAGGTTGGAAATGAATGGACTTTATAGCAAAAAAGTGTCCAACGGCTAGTTGTCTCGGTCGACCTAGAAGGCACAACGGTCAGAATTCTGACCGTTGGAGGCTTACAGTTCAGAAACTGCACAGGGGCCCTGCAGTGTCCTCGGTCGACCGAGACCCAGGGCTCGGTCGACCGGCGACACTGCCGGGCGAGTCCCTGGGGCCAAAAATCCAACTTTTTCTCTTTTCAAAGTTTTTCTTTGGTGGATCTTTGGGCCACTAAATCAAGCTTAAATAACATGTTTTAAGACATACTAAGATGTTTAAAAACATGAGAAACACAAAGCCTAAAGAGATTTACAAGATTAAAACCAAAGGCTAGCTTGATTTGAATACAACTCTTTTCAAATGAAAATGCATACACAAATGATTCTTTTTGGGTTGAAAGTATGCAAAGCTCAAACCTAAATTCACAAGATGATTTTCCAAATATAATGCACCATGAATTAGGTTTTCAAAAGAGTTTTGGGTTCTAAAACCAATGCATCCAAGTTTAAAACCAAAACATGCATAAAACAAAAGCTTTTCCAAATCTTAAAAGCTATGCATGTGTAAAACTAGATTTCAAGATATTTTAAATCAATGCATGTGTGTGAATTCAAATGATGCCAATATGCAAATGCATCCACCAAATTGCAAAAACAAAATACCTAACAAAGGTAACTTCCTCTTCAATGATGGTCTATTAATTGTTTCATTATCATCTATCTCATACATCGTGGGAGTTAACAAATAAAGCCCATTGGTTACCTTGCCAGAGCCTAAAAAGTACCATTCCTCTTTATGACAACTTCAGTACCAAAAGTAATAGAATAACTTTTATTCAACAAACTAGAAACTAAAATTAAATTCCGCCGGAAAGAAGGTACATATAATGTTTCTGACAAAACCAATTTATTATTTGATAAACATAAAGTAATGACTCCTATTGAAACAGCCTCCGCCTTAGCGTCAGATCCCAGGTTGACAATGATTTCTCCATCACTTAGCCTCCTGGTCTCCTTGAATCCCCTACAATGTATTACATATGTGATTAGTAGCCCCGGAGTCCACACACCAAGATTCTGAAGTACCAGTTGCGAAACTAACTTCAGAAATAAGTGACCCAATCATACCTGTGGTCTTCTTCTTAGACAGATAATCTAGACAATTCCTTTTCCGATGTCCTGTCTTACCACAATGGAAACACTTTCCTTTTGTCCCTGATCCCTTAGCCTTGGCCACACCACCATTAGGACCATTTTCCACCTTAGGACCCCTCGGAACTGATTTCTTTTTTCCTTTACGCCCTTTGCCTTTCGGCAAGGACTTGGCATCTGACTTTTCTGTCATCAGAGCAGTTGGCTTCTTCTTCATAATCCCTTCAGTCACTACCAGCTAGCTATACAGCTCAGCCAGAGTCAGATTCATCTTATTCATATTTTAATTAACCTTGAAATTGTTGAATGACTCTGGCAACGACTCAAGGATTATGTTTATCTGTGATTATGCATCAATCGCAACCCCTAGTACATCTAACTTATTCAATAAGTCCATCATTTTCAACATGTGTTCCTATACTGATGTACCTTCAGCCATCTTGGTGCTAATGAGCACCTTCATAGCTACCTGCCTAGCAAGCATGCCCTGTTCCGCAAACAACTCCTTTAAGTTTGATATAATATCATATGCAATCTTATAAGATTGACGTTGGTGTTCCAAAACACTAGACATGGATGCCAGAATGTAACATCTGGCCATCTCATTGTCTTTGGCCCATTTGGTGTAAAGTTCATTTTCTTCTTCTGATGCATCCAGGCTAGGCTCATCAAGGGGAGTTTTGGTAAGGACATATTTATATCATGAAGTAGTCAGGACAATATCCAAGTTCCGTTTCTAGTCTACATAGTTGGATCCCACCAACTTATTCTGGTTGAGGATGGTCGCAAGTGGATTGAAAGTATTTTAATTCATGCTTGAAATACTGTAGCACACAACCATACATTCAATTAATAAATATAAATGACATCAGGGTTTAGTATTCTACCAAATTTATGTGGGAATCCTCATAACCACTAAATTCAGAATACATCGGAATCCCAATCCCTGGAATACATGAGGCAAATCCTTGGGGATACTACATCATTATTTTAGTTAAGTGTGACCCACCAACTAGCATTGCATGACAACCGTTGCGAGGAGCTCCTCCTTGGGGAGTGGGCCCGGCCATGCCCCGTCTCACCAACACTATCCATAAGAGATTCATATCTAGTAACCAGACAAGTAAAAGCCCTCTGTGGGGAACAGTCATTCTCAAGATGGTGCGAGGCTAATACTTTCCTTACAATGGACCTTTGGTGGAAAACCATAGGGATTTCTAGATATAAATGCTTCGCTCCCACTTAATATTTTAGAATTGAGGATTTCTTTATAGGTATATGGGCCCGCATAGAAATCAAATCATCTCATGGTATGACCAATGATTGGTTCCAAATCAAGTTATTTTATGGAAAGTCCAGTTTCTAAAATTAGCGTTACCAATGGATCCATCTCATGGGCCCACTAACTCTAATTAGAACTCTTTCCAAAAATTTATTTGATTTGAACAATTTTGGAAATTGCTATGTTTGGATCAGATTTGGAAACTTTCTAAAACAAGCATTCATCCATAAATAGAAAGTGCTATAATTAGAAACTAGTCCTCTCCTCCACTTGGCCCTAGCGGAATAGACTTCTTGGACTTGTAGACTTTCCAAAACTTTAGAATTCCTCAAACTCTTTGGGCATCTCCAAAACGCCTTTTGGAAATCTTCAAACTCTTTTATTAGTAGTCCAACTTCACTTTCCTTCTTTGTCTCGGACATCTCCAGAATTTACAAACTTAGAAAAATTACATGAATTCCTATGCCTCAATAATGAGACTTACATGGTAATCTAAATATGGAAATAAAATGGCTATAAGGAAACTCACCATGCCATGCCCTTTCGCGGGAAACCAAGAAAACCATAATGCCCTTTACACTTAGCCTCAAATAAACCAACGACCATAAAAGGAAAGTAAAAGACTTGTGGGTCATATGGAGAGGACATAAACCTACATGGTTAGTATCAAGAACATAGTAGGAACTAGGTCTAAATGGATACCAATCATCATCTCATGATGAAAATCACGGACTATCAAAAGAAAAATTATGCACATTGTTCGCTCGAGCGGATTGGGATTTGCTCGAGTGGACTATTCCAGAACCCGGTCCGCTCGAGCGACCTACTTGAAAACCTACAGAAAAATGCTTTTTCTTGTCCAAACCAGCCCCTTCTATTGCATTCATACGAGAAACAAAAAGCACACAATCATCAAATTTGATCCTTAGAAAGCCCTAGGTCTATCATCTTCGCATCTCATGCAAAGATTAAATCTAGATCGATGATCTAACATTATTAGAGATGAGGTATGACTCTGATACCAATTGTCGGAAGTAGGTGGGCCTCGTGGACATAGGCAAGATTGCCGAGCCTTATAATTCTCTTGTGTGTGATTACTTGTTTTTGTGTGGTTGATTGATTGTTCAATCGTTGATTCACATTTCCACATACACGCGGACAACAGGCTTGGGCCCAACCTATGGTGGGTTTGTGCCGAATATCGGACTGTGCTTCTAAAGTTCAGATATGCCTCAGCCGTCTCACAAAGAACCCAAAAGTCCCACCTTCTCTCATCTCTCCACCCCAGATGACAAATCAGCAATGGGTAAGATGATAAAGGTCCAACTCAACCACAACCATTCCCGAATTGAAGTTTTTTCCATCGAATCTGGCCCCAGAGACGCTAAGACCTTGATCTCTGTACATGACAAAACAGTGTGCCTTATTCAACAAACAAGATATATATATATATATATAAAAAGAAAAAAAAACACCATCAGACCAAATAAGAAGGAAAATAAGAGTGACAAAGAAACCCTATCCCAAGTTAGAAAAAAAAAAGTGAAGAGAGATAATTGTAGATGTAGGGTTGGGAGTATATATGCACAACTTGGAGAGTTGATTTCATAGGATGAGGGCAAGAGAGGATTGGAAATGATAGGGTGAGTAATAAAGGGAGTTTTGAGAAAGTAAGTGCAAAGATGAAGAGATAGAAGGAGCTCATACTTTTAAGTTGCAACGGAAAAGGGAGAATGAAAACATAAAAGGAAAGTTAAAATCATAGTATTTGAAGCAAAAGGCCCGGGTTAATAGTGTTGGAAGGAGGTGGGCCTCGTGGACAGATTTTCAAAACTTTTGACCCACTTGACTCAGGGATCAAGTACCCATAAGGCCATAAACCATATTCAAGATGCAATCCCTCCATCTCATCAATCATGTACAGTAATAAAACCTATCTAAAAGATAGAAATCGGCAACTACATGCATCCAAAAATAATCCACAACCAACAGAGCAGCAGATTATACCTTTGAAGCCCGGTAGTACTCTAATGGAGAATAAGACAATCAACTAGAACAAGAACTCTTCTTGAAGCAAATTAGGATCTCCAAGACCTTGTTGTCTTCCACACTATGACACACTATCAGATATCTTTTCTCAAGAAGATTGATGGAAACTCCAAGAGAAAATCCATCTAGAAACTCCAAGAAACTAGTAGAGAAAGAGATGAGAGAGAGAGAGAGAGTTGTGCAACTGTTGCACAAAGGGGCTGGCCGTCTTCTCCTATGTATGGACGTCCAAGGGGGGTCAATTCCCCCTTTTATAACCCTTTAAAACTCCTCTTTACCTATTTGAAATAGAAGTCCAACTACCATTACAAATTAACAACTTTCTCCTTCCTAATTATTATATAAGCCTCACTTTTACAACAACTAGTAACTTACTATTACTACTATTAGAAGTCCTACTTCAAATAGAAATAGTAACTTTCAAATTCCTTCCTTTTGGAATTCGAATATGATTAGAATCTTTCTAATATATTGGGCTAGCGTGGGGACCATTAGGGATTCCATAGAAAGCTGGCTCCAACTGGGACACCGCGACCCCACATCTCATGTGCAATCCGAGCCCACAGTTAATTGCAAATAACACCACCATATAAATGCAATTGTACTCCATTCTTAGAAATAAATTACAAAGAAGACCCTAAACTTCCCGATTACCACAAGTAGGCCCCCTATCAATATCCATGGATTAATTGGAATAAATCTATCTCTTCCAATCCTAGATCCACATCTTATTAACCTTGAGCCCCAATTAATCACAGTGATCATCAGTACCATCCAATTAACTCTTAATCGAGATGAGTGCGCACTTACTAATGACAAATCCATTAATTGAAATAAGGCAATAATATAGATAGATTCCATCTTGACCATTGGATGTTTCCGCAGTCCTACTGCCACATACCCAAGACACCGAGGTGTTGACCTACAGTTGGCCTCACTCATTGATGACTCAAAGAAAATGAATAGATAGAAACTTGAGTTCATCAATGTCTCAGAATTGAGAGCCTATTACTAAGGAATTATGAGAGCAAACCTCAAACTCGAGAAATATTCCATAAAGTGCTTCTCATGGTCCTTCAATACATCCAATGTACCAACACCGTGATCTTGAATCTTACATTCTGATGATCAAGACAAATCACACTATCTAATAGTGATCAAAGTGCTGCAACCTTATCAGATGAGATGCCCAGTCTCATCACTGGTTGTGAAGATAGTTAAGTATAAGATTTGTGACACATGTCTCCCGTATATGGATCTCATCCATATACATATATCGCATCTAATATACTAATGAGACCTGGTTCATCTCATGAACCATCATGTCATATGTATTGGTCATATGCATTAAGTAATAAAACATCATTCATTTCATGAAAGGAAAGCATGATTTTATTGATAAATAAAGAAATTAATCAATTTATTACATCATCTGATGGATTGAGACCACACAATCTAACAAATAGGTCCATGGGTCTGAACTAGTTGGTTTCGAAAACCGGGCCTGTTTACGTCCTAAGTCCAAAAAGGTTCGAAAACTGGACCCATTAACTTATTGGGACCAAAATACGGTTCTAGTCCCATTTTTTCTTTGCTCACAACATTTGGGTAGTTGGAGAATCAAGTACTAATTTACATTGAGTACTGTACAAGCAATCCACTTTCCTCATGTGCATAGGCTTTTCCCCAACATGTTCCTGCTTTCACTATTGCCCTGATCGGCTTTCACTCTTTGACCTTGGCTTGTGAAAAAAAAAATCTAAAAAGTTTGATGCAATAGGACGATTGTTGTTGTGTGGACCATGTGAAGATCCAAAATGGCTAGCAATTTGGTGATTGGATTCTCGATATAAATATTCATGGATCATTGGTCATGTCAATATTAGCAAGCTGATGAGTCCTGAAAAGCGCACGTTTTCATAAATATTTTGGACCATTTTAAGGGCTTATTGATATTAAAAAGCTTTATTTAGTATCAAATCATGTTTTTATGCATTTATGGTCCATTGTAATGTATTTATGCGTAATTTTCTAAAAAAAAACTCACTCTTTTGCATAAATTCATGGAACTTGCCATTTTTGGAGATTTGTTTTTGAAAAGTCGGTTACGTTGGGTGCATCAAGTAGGGTCTCACGCATTGTCCATTTAAATTCCTTACATAGAAATATTTTTGAATCCATTTGTTTTAATTTGTGTAGGAGAAATCAAGAATGAGACCCACATTGGTGAAATTTGAGAAAGGTCAAGGGTAGGACATCTTTCATGGTGGACCCACATATCTTGGCATTTTTTTGGAGAGTTTCAAAAGTCAATAATGGAAAGCTAGATTCTTGATTTCAAGATCAAGAAAGGAAACTTTAGATTTGGTAAAATCTAATTCTTACTAAGTTTGAAAATTCAAAAATCAAGAAAGAAAAGTGTGCTAGAAGAGTTGACTACTCAAACAAAGAAGCTTGGAAGCAAACCAAAGATGGAAGGGAAGTCAAGAAACAAGGAAAGTAAGATTCCAAGATCCCTTTGGATGTTCACATGGGTCTCACACACCCCTTTGCACAACTAACATTCCATTTGTGCACAAGTATTCTCAGATTTTTCAGGGGCAACAAGATTAAAATGGTCATAACTCTTAATTCAATTGTTGGATTGGTGCAATCCATACACCATTAGAAAGATCTTTTCAAGTAGATATTTTTAGCACCAAAGAATGTTCAATCGGAGCTAAAAACAAGAAAGATATGGCCTCTGGAAGTTGGTGCTATAATTTCTACTATGGATTGCAATTTTGCACATGGAAAGCACCAAAAATCTCTCACTCACCTTGCTATTTCTTTGAAGACTTGTTGGCCAAGGAAGGGACTTGCCATACAACGAAGATTGCATGCTATAAACTTGGAACAAAGAAGAAAGAAAGAGAGCAAAAACCTAGAAATTGAAGGCATAAGCATCCCTCTCCTCTGATGGGAAGACGGACCATCTCTCTCTAGAATTACTACTACACTCCATCTTCTTCCTCTCTCTTTCTCTCCATTGAAGTCCTAAAGGAGATTTGGCCGGAAATTAGACTACACCCTTGGGTTTTTCCATCTAGAAGACGCTTCTCATCCTAGTATGTCATTGTCCTTATTTATTTTTTTATCTTATGTGAGACTTTGCATATTAGTAAAATTGTTTTACTCTTTTCAATTTTTCTTTCTTGTCCTTGGGTGATTGGTGCTTGTTTTATGTTTCTTTTCTTGTTGGTGCTTGGATTGACGACCCAAAGGTCCTAAGAGCATAATTCAAATTATGACCCTGCTTAGAAAAGAATTTTGAAAGAGAAGAATACACTTTCACACATTTAAATTTATGTTCTTCCACACATTTGAGTTCCTATTAAAACCACACAATTACTTTTCTTGTTTTCACCACACATTTAAATTGTTGAACTTTTGTTTATTATCTTTATTTTTATGATCAATTCAATTTTATGTCTATTTTTGCAAAGTTTATGGTTGGAACTAGTTAGCATTGCATGCATATTCATATTTGTGGAGTTTAGATATGTTTAAGTTACTGGTTATTCGAGTATTCAAAAATGAATTAATTTGGAATCAGTGTTGTGACTTGAAAGGATAACAAAAATCAATGATATATTCAAGAATCTTGGCCAAATATTTTTTGGAAATTCGGATTCCGGAATAAAGAGCACAATTTTGCATATTGTTGCAGAAACTTCAGGACAAATTTTGAGTGAAAAGTTTGCGATTAGAAACCCAATTAAAACACATTATTTTTTTAAGAAACTTGGGGATTTTAAAGTTTGATCAGTGTACTTTCAAACCCCAGAATTTCAAGGGTGAACCAGTGGTTCAAACATGACTGGTCGGACCCACTTGTGTGCAGAATTTCTGCATAGTTTCTGTTTTTAAGTCATGTTCATGCACTCATATCTCACTCGTTTTAAATCGTTTTCCACTTCCCCTTTTTTTATTTGATTCATGAATTATTATAGTTTTAATTCCAGCCATGAAACTCAGTTTTAGGTTGCATTAGATTAGGAGAAATCATGCATAAAAACTACCCAGCATACTAGTTTTCCAGACTTACGGTTTTTTTAGCATAGCATAGCACGTATTGCATTACTAGCATTACTAACTTTCTAACTTAGGTTTCTTTTTTTTTTCTAGTTTAGTTTCTTACTTTTATTTTTGTTACTTTTTATTCTTGATGTTCTAACTTGTGTGTTCTTTTGTAGCAATTTTAGTTTTTAGTTTAGGATGTTTAGATTTAGGAAGTTTTATTTTCATTGAATTGTAATTAATTTAATTTTTAAAAAGTAGAAATGGGGGTTGTAACTTTTCTAGTTTATTAAGTAGCCCCGAATTAAAAAGAAAAAGAAAAAACGGACTGCTCTCTAGACGCATGTTAAAATCATTGTTGCTCCGAATGTCTTCCCGCTTCAGACCCACATCTCTTCATTACCCACATCTCTGTTTCATTTTGCCCCTTTTTGCTGCCCATTTGAAACATACATATAATGTTTTTACACTAAATAGAAATTGACACAGGAAAAGCAGTTACCAAATAAACACAATTACAGCGGGAAAGTAGAGCTGTCAAACGCCACCTAATTATATGAAGATAAGTTCCAACTTTTGACATCAACGTCAAAATTTTACATGATCGAGCAGGGTTCACAACCCGGCTGCTGATCCACCTCCAACATATAATATGGGCATGGTGGGCCGGTCTGCCAGATTATGGGTGGAACTTTGTCATCCTTTTTCTCCTTTTCATCTGGGTTCGAGACGCTAACAAGCTCTGTGTGGCCGATGTGCTTTCGAAGTAATTTGGTCACGCAGACTGAGTCCACTTCCTCACTGATTACAACAATCTGGTTCTTGTCATCTCCCTCTAATGCAGCTGATAAAACGCCTGAAACAACCACAACCAAAGATCATGTAATAAATTTTTTTTCATAGGGACGGTTATTTCCATGTTGGGGGGGAATGCATATGCATACAGGTTCTAGCTTCTGGGGCCCACCTAGAGCGTATAACTGGGGTAATTGAGATGGAAATGTGTGGTTTCTTTTCAATGATCTACACACTCCAAATAGGGACAATCACGGGCGGACCCAGGAATTCTTCCTTCGAGGGGCCCCTACGTAGAAATAGAATCCTGGGAAGGCCGCATATAAAAATTGCATATAATTTTTAAAACATATTAGGATTTTTTGGAAAACTTTGGAGGGGCCATAAGAAAAAACTCACAAAATTCTTTAAAACGTCAAGGGGGTTTTCTACAATTTTCGTGTACCATGCCCCCTAGTTCCGCCCCTGGGGACAATTGACTCAACTCAGAAAGATACCAGGCTGAGTCTTGATCCGAGTCAAAAAAGTGAAGACTCAGTTTGAATGTATGTCGAAAAAAGAAAGCAGAGATAGTAATGACTCAAATAATTTTCCATGAGTTTTGAAGGAGTCTTGGCCAAGTCTTTACCTTGTTTTCGTTGAGTCAACAAAGTCTTGACCCAGTTGACCCGAGTCTGGACAAAACTTAATATGAACCGAGTTTCTCAGCTGGTCTTCTTTTATATTTCTAGTGATCCAAGGTGACTCAACCGAGTCTTATAGACCACGAAGTTTCAGAATTATTCTACAAGTCGAACTTGAGCCCAACAAATCCCATTTTGCAACTGGAATAAAATTCTATTGCTGCTAAGGTTGTCGACGGGCTGGATCAAGCTTGGCTGACGCTCATCCAAGCATAGAGATTCTAGTTATTAAATCCAATATTCAGGCTGGGAGGCATCTAGCAGGACTGGCCGGAAATCAGGTCCAGCCCTACCCAATATGGATAACAACTACCCTTGTGTGCCAAAATATGCAGGTGACCCTGGCCTTTAACCATAATCATACAGGACCAAGACTATTTAACCATCAGGTACAAAAATCAGGCCGAAGTATAGCCCACAGGCCCAAAACCAGCCCGCTTAATCATGGAGACCACTAATATAGATTTAGTCCCATTTGTCACGCAGGGCAGCAGATTATCAGAAGCCAGAACCTTTCAAAAGGTGGGCATTTAGATTAACTGGAATAGGGAATATATCAGTATTACACCTCACTGGAAAGGCCCCTGCTCGTGTAATCAACACAAGAATAGAATAAATTTTCTACTGGCTGTATATGTGGCCCTATTAAAACACAATGATGGGCTGGCTTCACACCCCAAGCTAGCTCGTATTGGGCTGGAGTTGATCTGTGTTTTCAGTCCCAAGCTGGAAGCACCAGGCCTAATTTATTAACCACATAGTTGAAGTGGGGACACTGTGCCCATTCATATGTAAAGTCCCGGCGGCGCCATACAAAGGCACATTTAGATTTTGAAATTGGGCCCGCCAAGGCCTTACTTAGAAGCCCGTTTTCTGATTGCAAAGCTGAATATTTTATTGATAATAAAACAGGCATTGGTTGGATAAACTTTGGCTCCACACGACCCAGTCCAGGATGGTCGGTAGCCCACCCTTAGCCCGCAGACTGCTGAATCTACACATAAAATGATAATAGCATACCCTGCACACCAGCTACTAGTTTCAAGGCTTTGGATCTCTTCTTGGGCTCATTCATTGATACTTTCATGATTATCTTTTGCTGCAAAAACCAAATACCAAGATTAAAATCAAGACCTGTGTGTGTGTGTGTGTGTGAGAGAGAGAGAGAGAGAGAGAGAGAGAGAGAGAGAGAGCAAAATCAAAAAGAGCTTCTTATAGCTATAGGTTCCACCTTCATCTTTCTCTTCGACTAATCAATTTCCTGGAACGGTTGATTAGCAGATTCCAAAGCATAAACCAAAAATTTGTAGACTCTAAGTCATAGAATGGCAGCCTTTCACATTCCATCATATGTAGTAGTCAAAAAAACATGCCCCTTCCCGCCCAAACCCACCAGTTTTTTCCGACCATCTCCCAAACCCATCAGTTTCCTCCGGCCACCTCCTCTTGCCAATCTCCACCCCTCCCATCATCTTCGTCTGCCATCACCGCCCAGCCTCTGCTACAGCCTGCTTTCCACCCCTCTATCAGTCAGCCACTGTTAGCTCCAATCCTCCCAGCTCCCAGTTCCCTACAACCTCTCTCCCTTCCGACCACCTCCACTGGCCAACCTCCGCCCCTCCCTTTCTCTTCGTCCCCCAACTCTGCCCAGCCTCTGTTTCTACCTACCTTCCACCCCCTAGTAAGTCAGCCTCTGCAAGATCCCTTTCTCCCAGCTCCCAATTCCCTACAACCCTTCTCTCTTCAACCTCAAAACTTCCCTCCTCTTCCTTCCCAGGTATCCCCTCTGTCTCTCCCAGCCTCCTTCCCTACAGAGCCTAGTCCTTCAATCCTTGATGTCAATCCGGAACCTCAGCCTCTTGCCATCAACCCCTCAGGCGCCAATCCCTCTCCCCTCCCTCTTATCCCTTCCCTCCCTCCTCTTCAACAATCGTTTGCTAACCTTTTTACAGTGCCTCTTACCTGCCCTCCAGCCTCCCTTCCCCCTCCAATGTGGAACAATGGTAAGCCATCCATTACTATTCCTCAATCTATGCTTACCTCCAGTAAAGAATCTTTCTCTTTTGCAGTCATTGGAAGATTTGTTGGCAGACGTCCCTCCCTTGAATGGATGGAAGCTAAAGCCAAGCTTTGGACTCTATCCAGGCCCTGTATGGTTTCCTCACCAACAAAGGCCATTTCATTTTTCGTTTCAACTCTCCAGCTGATAAAGCATCTATTCTCAGCCTCTCTCCCCTCTCCATTGACAAGAGAAAAGTCTTCTTCTTATCCTGATCTCCTGGGCAAGATGAATCAGCCTGGCCCACCATAGCCCCTGTTTGGATTCGAATGTCTGGGATTCCCTACCACTGCTGGAGTCAAAACATCATCCTCTCCCTTGCCAACTCTATAGGGCAGCCTATTAAGCTAGACAATATCACATTGGCACAGCGAATCCTATCCTTCGCCAGAGTCCTTGTGAATGTCGATCTCTCTAAACCTAAGCCTCCCTCCATCCTGGTTAACTTCCAAGGGGAAGGAGAACTGGAAATCTCAGTGTACTATGAGCAATGCCCCTGTTCCCTTTGCCTCTCCCCTGGCCACAGTCAGTCATCTTGTCCCCTCTCTAGTATTTCCTCTACTCACAACCTTAACTCCCCCCCTCCAGTTTCCTCCATTACCTCCTCCCAGCTCCCCTGGTCCCCCCTGCTCTACCTCTTCTCCTCACTCTAGCCTTTCAGCTCCAACTTTTCAAGCTGAATCTCTGGCTAACTCCCCAGTCCGAGCTCCTATCGTGATCCCCCTCAGCTCTACTTCTCCCCTTCCCTCTATCCTATCAACCTCTTCCATCTTAGCAGAATCTCAGGCTATCTCCATCTCAAGTTGCCCCCCCCCCCCCCCCTCCTCTCACAAGCCTTTAGCCTTAGCTCCTAGTTCCATCCCCTCAGTCTTCCCTCCTCCTTTAGTGGTATCTCTCCCCCTCTCTGGTCCTATCCTCTCCTCTGGCCCATCCTGTCCCAAGTCTTCCACTGTTTTGAACCAAAAAGCCAACCACCAGAAGGCTTTTCCCCCTTCCCTCCTTAATGACCTCCCCTATGATGTAGTCTCTACCATTCTTCAGAAGTCTTCCACTCCATCCATCGACCTCTCAAACCCTTTCTCTATCCTAGACAACTACTCCTTTCTAGACCCAGTTGACAACCCCTCTACCTATGGCCGCAACCTCCAAGCCTTCTCAGAAGGGTTTTCCTCCCCAGAGTTGCCCCCTGGATTTGAGACCCCCTCTGTGCCACCAGCGCCATCCTCTCCCCCAATCCACCCCCCAGCTGTTCTTAGGTCCCCCTGTTCTAGTCCAATGGCTCAAGACTCCACCTGCCCCCAAACTATCTCTCCTAGCTCCCTATTGGAAACTACTGTTGCTAACCCTCCAACCACCACCAATACTAGAGGAAAAGTTAGGAAAGGGAAAATCCATTCCTTACCAGTTCCCTCACCTGGCCCATCCACAAGGAGGACTAGAGGCAAGAAACCCCCCCCCCCCCCAACCTCTTCCTCATGTTAAAAGTCCTCTATTGGAATTGTAGGGGCATTGCCAATCGCCCTACTTAACGTGCTTTGGCTAACATGATTCGCAAACACTCCCATGATCTCATTTTCATTTCAGAACCAATGACTCCCTTCTCTCTAGCTATCTCCCTTAGCTGGAATAGTTTTGGTTTTGATACTCTCCACTCCAATGACCCTTCAGCCACCTCTTCTATATCAAACCTATGGTGTCTTTCCAAATCTTCTCACCTTCTCTCTATCACAGTTAAAGACTTCTCTTCTCAACACCTCTCCATGTTCCTCCACAACACCTCTACTGGTCTAACTACAATCATAACTGGGGTCTACGGCTCCACCAATCCTTCCCTTAGAAGGCACCTTTGGGCAGTCCTCATTGATTCCTCCACAACCACCCTGCCTTGGAGTTTCATAGGGGACTTCAATGCATCTCTCTGCCATGCTGACAAGCTCAGTATCCGCCCTCCAAATCCCTCCTCCCTGAAGGCTTTCCAAACTGCTGTGCTCCAGGCTGGCCTATTTGACACTAAATTCGTGGGAAATAGGTTCACTTGGTCCAATAATAGACAAGGTTCTTCCTACGCGGCTGCCAGGCTCGATAGAGCCCTAGTAAACTCCATTTGGCTTCGCCATTACCGTGACCCTATTATCCACCACCTGCCCAGAATATCCTCAGACCACAACCCAGTTCTTCTTGTCCACCACTCTCCTCCTCCTCTATCCAACCCCCCCCCCTTCAAATTTGGAAACAAATGGCTGCAGCACCCTTCCTTTCTTGATACTGTCAAGACAAGCTGGGAATTGCCAACAGCTGGTGACCCCCAATTCACTCTAGCCCAAAAACTTAAAACTCTCAAGCACTCCCTTAGGCATTGGAGTAAATCAACTTTTGGTAACCTCTACCAGAACATTAAGAATGCAGAAGACAAAGTCCTTCACTATCAACTGTTATTTGACTCAGACCCCTCAGATCTTTCCAGAGATGCCCTTCACTCAGCAAAAGCTGAGCTCCATGAGGCTCTCTCTACCCAAGAATCTCACTGGAAACAAAGATCCAGAATTCAGTGGCTGAAAGAGGGTGACCAAAACACCAAGTTCTTCCACCTTTCAGCTAAGGTTAGGAGCTCTTTCAAATCAATTCATCACATATCCATTGATGGCTCTATCACAGAGGATCAACCTACCATCCAAGCTCATGCAGTGGACTACTTCTCCAATCTTTTTAAGTCTCAGGTCAGTCATCCAAGCCCATCTCTGTTCCAAATTCACAGCCTGAAGGTCACTGATCCAGAGAACTCTTTCCTCACCTCCATTCCAACTTCAAAAGAGATAAAATTGGCTGTTTTCTCTCTCAATAAGCATAGCTCCCCTGGCCCAGATGGTTTCAATGGGGCATTCTTCTCAGCTACTTGGAGTATCATTGGTAAAACAGTTTCTTCAGCAGTGCGGCATTTTTTCCTCTCCAGAAGACTTCATAGAGCCACCAATTCCTTCTTTCTAGCTTTAATCCCAAAGATGAAATCTCCGAACTCCTTAGCTGACTACAGACCCATCAGCCTGTTGAACTTCTCCTACAAAATTCTCACTAAAATTCTTTCCACCAGGCTCTCTACAATTATTCCCAACCTGATCTCCCCCCATCAAGCTGCTTTCATTAAGGGTAGAACCATCCAGCACTATACTGGCTTGGCCTTTGAACTATTCCAGAAACTGAACTCCAAGATTTCCAAGGGCTCCATCTGCCTTAAGTTAGACATCTCCAAAGCCTTTGATAAGTTGAATTGGTCTTTTCTCTTCTCTGCTCTCAAGTTCTTTAACTTCTCTGAGGATTGGATATCTTTGATTAAAGAGTGTGTTTGCACAACCAAGTGCTCAGTGCTCCTCAACAGTAGGCCCCAAGGCTTCTTCAGCTCCTCCTGCGGCATCAGACAGGGAGACCCCTTGTCTCCTTACCTATTCATTCTAGCAGAAGAAATTCTGAGCCTCCACCTTAATAATCTTCAGCTCCAAGGACACTTCCTCCCTCTCTCCAAGGCCCTCTCCACCCCCTGTCATCTGTTGTATGCTGATGATATTCTCATCTTCATGAAAGGGGCTGCCTCTAGTGTTTCTATCCTTCAGGACCTTCTGGAGACCTATCAATCTGCTGCAGGTCAATTCTTCAACTTGCAGAAGAGCCAACTGTTTATTGGCAAATGTAGCTCAAGAAGAAAGAGAAGAATCAGCTCCACCCTTGGCATTCAAGAAGTTTCAACTCACCTCAAGTACCTGGGCACCCCAATCTGCTTTGGGACTCCTAAAAGGAGACACTTCCTCCCTTTTTTAGATGCAGTTCAGGCAAAGCTCTCTACTTGGAAAGCCAAAACATTGTCTTTTGTTGGCCGGCTAACTCTCATCAAGTTTGTAATTTCTAGCCTCCCAGTTCACCTAGCTGCAATCATTCCTCTGCCTGCTTCAGTTTGCAAAGAGATCGAGAGACTGATGAGGCAATTCCTTTGGTCTGGGAATGCCACCAACCACAAGATCAACTATGTCAGCTGGTCTACTGTCACTCTCCCAAAGGCTGAAGGTGGCTTGGGCATTAGGAAAATAGCAGATGTTAACACTGCTTCTTTTATCAAGCTTGGATGGCAAGCCTCCACCTCTAACTCCGTCTGGTCTAAATGGTTTAAGAATCATTACTTCAAATTTCGCCCCATTTGGAGCTCAGAGAACACTAGCTATGGCTCATGCATCTGGAAGAAAATCCGCAGATCTGCTCATATCATCCACCAAGGCAGTTCCTGGATATTTGGCAATGGCCAGAGCATTAACGTCTGGCATGACTCTTGGTCAGACAGTGCTCCTATTTCAACCTGCTTCCCTGGTCATCCTTTTCCTAGAGACCAACGGCTCTCTTCCCTCTATCAATCAGGGACCTGGGTCTCTACAGCGCACCTGCTGTCTCCTATTCAGCAGCACCTCCTTCTTCTCCTCAAGGATCTTTCTCCAATCCCAGCCATCAGAGATTCCCTCAGTTGGAGAGACACTCCGGATGGAAAGCTTTCCTTGAGCTCAGCGTGGCAGAGAATCAGGCACAGAGCTCCTCTTCTCCCTTGGCCAAAGTTGATATGGAACTCCCTCTCCCCCCTCAGAGTTAATTGCTTTGGCTGGCGACTGATGCACAACAGACTTCCCTCATACTCTTGGCTGAAGCGGCTGGGTTTTTCCCTTGCCTCCAGGTGCATTCTTTGTAGAGCTGCAGAAGACTCCGTGGGCCACCTCTTCTTCAATTGTGATCTAGCTAAAGCAACTTGGTCCTGGTTGCTTCAAGCGGCAAAGGCTCCTCCTCCTACCAGCTTCTCTGCTTCCTCTCTGTGGTCGTCCTTCTCCAAAGACTCAGATGCCAATGGCTTCAAATTCATGGCTGCCTTATTCATCACTGTTACTTACCACCTATGGAAGGCCCGAAACGAAGCAATTTTCGATGCTTGCAGGCCCTCTCTCCACTCCATCCAGGCTCATCTAACTGAAGCCATCTCCTTCTCCCTCAAGCAGATGACATCTCCTTTTGTCAGTCTCCACTTCAGCGCCCTCTTCGTTTCCTTGAGAATCTCTCCAGAGCCTATCTAGCTGAGAGGCTGGAGTGCTCTGTTTTCTTTGGTTGAGGTGTTTTTTGATTTCCTTGTTGCTATTTCATTTTGGGGGTCATCCTTTGACCTTTGTATTCTTATTTCCCCTTTCTCCTTTCTTTTTCAATATAATTTACCCTTACAGCAAAAAAAAAAAGTCATATGAATGGTAATTGAAGTTGAGAATGCTAGATTTATAGACATCTGAGTACTTTTCTGTGAGGTCTTTCATGGAAAAAAAGGCACGCAGACTTCCAAAATTTAGGACTAGATACAAGTCTATCAGGGACCCATTTGATGGAGACTAGTTCTTTATACTCCTCCCGCAAGTGATTCTAGACCGAGGCTGCTGTAGAATAAGTGGCTAAAGAATTCAGGGAGCAGTTGGACAGTCACAAACCAAAGTTCTAAAACGTGTGTTCAAATTTCAATGCATCTTTTGAAGTTCCAAGATTGGTGGACTAAATCTAGTGTGGAAGTCTAAAGTTGGATCTTTGCTGTGTGGGGACCTTCTTCATAATTCAGCAGGCGAGTACGATCTTGATAGCGGATGACAGTTAAGTTAGTCCTGGTCTCGGTCTCGCCCGTCTCGGTGCCTCCACAGGTTCGGTGTTCGGTTTTGGCTAGCCTCGGGATTGCCGACTAGCCCTGCCTCGGTTCATTGCCCACACACCTGTCTCGGTCTCGGTGGCTTCAATCGACCGAGATAAGCGTCGAATGTCAACCATAATAAATGTCCTGTAGGGCACGCGCCTGATAAGGAGTTGACCTTATAATGTGGTCACATCCGCAGTCATACAAGGTATGGACTAATAGGACAGGGCTTTTACCTACCCCCACTAAGGGTACAAGGGATGGCCAGATAGGATGTTCCCTTTTTACCTACCCCTACTAAGGAAATTCTTGATGAAACCAAGTGCCTATATATATATATATGTATACAAGGTGAGTCCAAGGAGGTAAGTGAAGAAGCACATAGATACACTTTCATTCTTTTTCTTCTCCAATCATCCTTGGCCTAATAACTGAACTGACTTAGGCATCGGAGGGCCTTGTGCTGATAGCAGCCAAGGTCCCTGATCTTTCTTTCCTCTTCCTTTTCCAGGTTTTCAGCCAGGCAGACTCTCCCAAAGAAATCCTACATTAGCTAAGTAAGTCTCAGATTTTTTTTTTCACTTACAATTGGCGCCGTCGTGGGAAACGATTCAAAAACGTCATGCCTGCAAAAGGTAAGAAGGTCGCCGAATCATCCGAAGCTTTGTGGCTGTCACTAGTGCTGGAAGAGATAACAGCCCCATCTGGGGAGCAGACGCAGCAAGAAGCAGCCCCAACATAGTCATCGCTCATACTGGAAGAATTAGTGAAATCACGAGCACGATCGGCGCAACAAGGAGCTGTATCAGCACGACTGCCGTTGACATTGCAAGAACAACGGCCAGCCACTTCCCGACGGAGGAGGCCCGAGGCCAAGTCCCGCCTAGGAGAAGCTCCCCCGTCAAGGACTTCAAAGAAGGCGACAGCGCCGCCTCGGAAAAACAACCAGCTAGCCAAGCGTCACCAGCAACGGGCACCAGTCACTTATCAAAGGAGACCAGGAGGTAGGTCTCATCAGGCAGGGACTTCCCAGCGAAATAGGTCTCCGACACCTGTTATCTCCCGTCATTCCCATCTTGAGGTGGAGAGGAACGGTGGAGAGGATGACTACAACCCTCTCATTGAGGATGTCAGAGCTCAGAACGCCATTATCCAGGAGAAAAACGAGCAAATCCGCCAACTCCAGCAGCAGCTACGAGAGAAGCCAACGAACCAGAGACCACCTTCCTCGCCTTCCCGACTTCATTCAGATGGATAGGACCTGAGAGGGGCTTGGAACAATTAGAGGCGCCGCAGGACCTACGAAGAAAGCTCAGGCAATAGCCACCCGAGCAACGCCTAAGGAGAACAGAAGCGAAGAACAGAAGACCGAGGCGATGTACCCGACTGGCTTGGCCAATACATCAAATAGACTGTTCAACAAAATATGGAGGTGGCCGGCCTCACTCGGGATCGGCTGGATACTTACGATTCGGGGAGTCTCGGTACGTCCCCCTTCTCCCGGGAGATAACCGACTTCCCTCTCCCCGAGAAGTTCAACATTCTGAGGTATACCCTTTATGACGGGACCTCGGATCCTTCGGCCCATCTCCGACACTTCACCCAGCGGATGTCAATCTGGGGGGATGTCGGACACTTGAACTACAGAGTGTTCTCCTTCAGCCTCGGCGATCTCCCCCTCAGGTGGTTCTGCGCACTTTCGGAGGAGTCGATCTTTAGTTGGCGGCAGCTCAGAGGCTCCTTCCTGGAGAAGTTCCAAGCGCACAGGGTCATCCCCATGACAAATAACGACCTGATGGCTTTGAGGATGAAACCAGACGAGAACATTACTCGATTTGCCAAGAGGTTTTAGATCGTTTATAGCCAAATTGATTATGCCAACGAAGAAGTAGCTGTCATGTGCTTCAAAGAAGCCCTGCTGCCCCGCAATGATCTCCGGAAAGAGCTCGTCCGATGTCTTGTGGCCACCATGAAAGCATTGATGACCTGGGTAAATCAGTTCATCGAGCAGGATGAAGACGAAACTCGAGCCCGGGAGAACTTCGCCCTCAGGCATGAGAGCAGCCAGCGCCAAGACAGACCCCTTATCAAGGACAAGAAGCAGTTTCAGAGAGAGGAGAGGGGCCGCGATAGGGCCTCCTCGAATTCGGTTATGATCTCAACACCCACCCCGGGAGGCAAAAAGAAGTTCAAACCCTCTGTTGACTCCTACAGAGCTGTGAATATAGTCTTCAAGGAGCCAATCTACAGACTCCTCAGCAAAATCAAGACAGAGCCCTTCTTCAAGTGGCCACCACCAATGAGAGGCGACCCCTCAACTCGAGACCAGGGCAAGTTCTGTGCCTATCATAAGCAAAATGGACACAGAACAGAAGATTGCATGTCATTTAAAGCTCATCTCGAGAGGCTCGTGAAAGACGGGCATCTGAAAGACCACATAAAGGAGGCGAGCAACAACAATATCCGGCCCCACCAGCACTGGAGCCACGAAGACAATGAAGAGCCAGATGGGATAATTAATGTCATACACCTAGCTCCTGCGCCAAGGGGAAGCAATCAAGCTCGTGCCGAGGCTAGGAGGGCCTCACATAATAAGCAGGTGATGACAACCGAGTTGGAGCCCACCGCGAAGAAAGCCCGAACAGAGAAGCCAAAGATCTGGTTCTCGGAACAGGATCTGGAAGGGGTTCAGCTACCTCATAATGACCCACTGGTTCTCACCCTAAATCTGATGGACTACGTGGTGAAAAGGGTGCTTGTTGACCCCGGGAGTTCCTCGGAGATCCTATACTTCGACTACTTCAAGAAGCTGGGACTCAGGGAAGAAGACTTGCTGGAATCACGCACTCATCTCATAGGCTTCAGCTCAAAACCAGTCTACCCCAAAGGGAGGATCTCCCTGAGGGTACAGATCGGAGGGGCTAGTATGCAGACCGATTTCCTGGTGGTAGATGTACCATCACCCTACAACGTGATTATGGGGAGGAGTTGGCTGCATGTTATGGAGGTTGTACCCTCCACTCATCACCAGAAGTTGAAGTTCCCACTCGAAGGCAGGGATGGCAGAGTGAAGGTCATAACAGTCAAAGGAAACCAGGAAATGGCCAAGAAAAGCTTGATGGCTGCGACGCCTGGTAAAGCAGAGTCTTCCCAGATACATATGGCTGAGCTAGAAGCCGAACTGGGGAACGTCGGCCGAGATCCCGAGCTAAAGAGCGTCGAAGATCTGACCGAAGTTAGAGTCGACCCATCTGATCCTGAACGATACTTTCTGCTCGGGAGCTAGCTCCCCGAGGCCGAGAAGGCCGAGTTGCTCGATTTTTTGCTGCAGAACAAGGAGGTCTTTGCCTGGACGCCATATGAGATGCCGGGCGTCGATCCCGAGATCATCTGCCACAGGTTGAACGTAGATCCAAAGTACAAGCCTGTGGTTCAAAAGGCTCGCAGGACGGGAATTCCACAGACCGAAGCAGTGGTTAAAGAGGTCGACAAATTACTAAAAGCTTGAGCCATCAGAGAATTACAATACCCGGAATGGTTGGCAAACACAGTGGTCGTTAAGAAGAAGAATGGGAAATGGAGGGTCTCCTTGGACTTCACCGACCTTAATAAAGCCCAAAGGACAATTTCCCACTACCGAAGATAGACCAGCTGATTGACGCCACGGCCGGACACGACAGAATGAGCTTCCTAGATGGTTACCGGGGGTACCACCAGATCCCAATGCATGGGTCCGATGAAGAGAAGAACGCATTCATAACACCAAGAGGCATCTACTGTTACAAGGTGATGCCCTTCGGGTTGAAAAATGCAGGTGCAACTTACCAACGACGGGTAACCAAGATGTTCCAATCTCAGCTCGGCAAAACGATGGAGGTCTACATTGACGACATGGTCGTCAAATCTGAAAGGACGGAGGACCACTTGGTCGATCTGCGTCAGACGTTCGACACCCTGAAGAAGTTCCAGCTCAAATTGAATGCGTCCAAATGCGCGTTTGGTGTTGGCTTGGGCAAATTCCTTGGAAGCCTCGTGACCAAAAGAGGGATTGAAGCCAACCCAGACCAGATCTCGGTGATCCAGACAATTCAAAGTCCGACTAGGACTAAACAAGTCCAAAGGCTCACGGGGATGGCCGCTGCCCTCAATCGCTTTATCAGCCGAGTTTCGGACAAATGCCGCTCGTTCTTTCAACTTCTGAAAAAGAAGACAAAATTTCAGTGGACTCCTGGAGCTCAATTCGGTCACAGGACCAACCATGTTCAGCTCGGTTGTGGAACCGGCTACCTAGGCTCGGTCACGGGACCAGCCTCCCTTGGCTCGGTTATGGAACCAGTCATTTAAAATCGCCAAGTTATGGAACTTGGCGTACAACTCGATTATGGAACCAGCTACCTCGGTTCGGTCACAGGACCAACCATCTTCAGCTCGGTTGTGGAACCAACTGCCTAGGCTCAGTCACGGGACCAGCCTCCCTCGGCTCGGTTATGGAACCGGCCATTTAAAATCGCCAAGTTATGGAACTCGGCGTACAGCTCGGTTATGGAACTAGCTACCTTGGTTCGATCACAGGACCAGTCATCTTCAGCTCGGTTGTGGAACCAACGGCCTGGGCTTGGTCACGGGACCAGCCTCCCTCGGCTCGGTTATAGAACCGGCCATTTAAAATCGCCAAGTTATGAAACTCGGCTTACAGCTCGGTTATGGAACTAGCTACCTCGGTTCGGTCACAGGACCATCCATCCTCAGCTCGGTTATGGAACCAGCTGCTTAGGCTCGGTCACGGGACCAGCCTCCCTCGGCTCGGTTATGGAACCAGTCATTTAAATCGCCAAGTTATGGAACTCGGCGTACAGCTCGGTTATGGAACCAGGTACCTCGGTTCGGTCACAGGGCCAACCATCTTCAGCTCGGTCGTGGAACCAGCTGCCTAGGCTCGATCACTGGACCAGCCTGCCTCAGCTAAGTTATAGGACCAGCTATCTAAATCGTCAAGTTGTGGGACTCGGCGTGCTTCTCAGTTTGATTATGGAACTTCGGCCCTATTGTATAAAATTCTGAGCTATGGAACCTAGCAACTATCCTAGTTCGATTGTGGAACCAACTATAATAGGACCTTTAGGCCAAGTTTGATTAAGCTAAACCTCCTCTTAGTTACATATTTAAGTTTTTTTGCCCAATGATTATCTAACGGTTCCAGTTATAGAACCAAACTCAGTTATTATATTCTTATACCGAGCTCATACCCTTCTGGTTACAGTACCGACCTCAGTCACCTGACAAAATTACAAAAAGACAAAGGAGAAATCCGAAGGTAGAAATTTCTATTTTTATTGAATGGAAGTATTTATTACAGATCTTCTCAGAAATAAGAATGCAGAAATCAAACATACACATGCCATTATCAGAAGGGGAGGGAAGACAAATATGAAAAGAAATTCTATTTCATTGATAGAAAGAATGGTTATAGAAGTTTGTACATTTCCATTACGAAGAAAGAGAAAAAAGGTGCATTATTTCTTTGAGACGCCCTCTGCTGCAGCTTTATCAGTAGGAGGGATGGGAGGAACAGGACCGGAGGCACCGGGAGTCTCAGGCGTGGGACGGGCCTGGACGCCTTCAGATGGATTCGGAGGCGGAGGAAGAGGGCCCGAGGCCTCGAGAGGGGCTTCAAAAGAATTGGAGGCGGGCTCTGGCTCGTGATCGGGCAGGGAGGGCTGAAACTTAAGCAGGTGCTCAAAAATAGGGTGGTCTTCGGAAACCCCGTATTCCTTCAGCGCGTCTCCGCCTCCCATTTCATACAGCAACGGGCTCAGGTTCCTAATCTGAGCCACGTACTCTGTCGTCGCCCAATCCACTCCCTTCTTATAGGCACGAGCGACCTCGACCCGAGAAGAGGATACGGCCTCAACCCGCTCCTTCTTTAAGGACTCGAGCTTGGGTTCCTTCCTTGCCAGCTTGGTCTCCTTCTTCGCGAGCTCGCCTTCTAATTCATGCACCCTCTTTACTTTGGCATCGGTCACACCCTTCAAATGATTATTCTCGGCTCGAAGCTTGCTGATTTCGGCCTTCGCCGCTTGTTGCTCTGCTACGAGTTCGGCGTTCCTCCCCTCCGCCTTCTTCAACTCTTCAACACTAGCTTCCAGGGCCTCTCCCATCCTCCTCTTCTTGCCCTCCAGCTCACTCAGCCTTGCGACACTCTTCTCGGTCCTCTCCAACACCACATGCAGCCTTTGCACATTCTGTGAAAGAGGAGAAAATGTCAGACGAGCGGCCAAGGTACAGTACTTAAAAAGAAAAACTGAGACTCACCTCAATCGACGCTTTCATTGACGAGAAAATCAAACTCAGCTGGCCGGTTTTATTATGCTTCTCCATATCCTTCGGGAGAGCACAGGCCCTGGCAACCGCCGCAATGGTTCCAAGAAGTCAGGCCGGGAAGTGATCTGGAAGTCAGGCCTCTATATTCAACACCACCTGGCAACCGGTCCTCTATGTTTAAAAATTGGTCAGGATTGATCTAGAAGTCAGGCCTGAAGTGAGGAGGCTCGGCATGCGAGCACTCCAAGGCCGCTCCAGCGGTCTGCTCCAACTCACCCTCCACCCGGGACCTCTTTTCGGGTGGAGGCCTCTCCCCCTCCTTCCCAGTCTCGGTCACCCACGACCGAGTCTCCTTGACTAGTTCGTCTGACCTACCCCTTTGCCCTAGGCACTTTTCTTCCGAGCGGAGGACGAGGCCCCGGCTGCATCCGAAGGGCTGGAGGGGACACTAGCCGAGGACCCGGGAGCAACACCGGATCCCTGGGGGCACGCTTAGGAGGAGGCGGGGCTCGGCCTTTGAAGATCATGGCCCCCAAGTCCTTGATCGGAGGTCGCTGCCCGTCCATTTCTTCTTTTCCTTCTTCTTCTTCTCTTTCTTCTAAGCTTGGGGAGGAAGAACAGATCTCAACGACCTTGACCGGGTTAGAACCCGCAAGATCAGCAGTCGAAGGGGAAGCCTCGACGCCCGAAGGCACTTGTCCACTGGTCTCGGCTAGGGCAAGTATTATCTGCCCTATCGGCTCGGTAGGGAGCTCGGTCGTCTTCTTGGTATAAGACTGGTACCTCAGCGTATACCGATGCAGAGAGAATGCAGCTCGGTCGTTATGACCGTGGTACTGGACCTTCTCAAACCAAGCCTCATTCCTTTTCCAGCAGTCTAGGATGGTGTCTTTCCTTCTTCGCTGGATGCCTGCACAGAAGACAGAAAGGAAAACATCGGCTCAACAGATCAACAATGAAGCAAATACAGCAGCCCAAAGGAAACGAATATTTACTCGGAGGGGTCCTAGGTCTCCATGGAACCTGAATTCTCCTCGCCACCTCGGTCTCAGTTGGCCCGAACTCCTAGTTCCCCGAGACGAGCAGGCGGTCCTCAATCGCCAGGTGCTTAGGCACGATCGGAGAAGGGGATGGACGGGGAATCTGACCCGGCCTTCGGTTATTCCCACCAGAGGAAAAAGGCATCCATTTTTTGAAAAGGGTAAGGCCATTAAAACCACCCCGGAGGTCGTCAGACTTCACTAGAACGTCGTCTGGTATCTTATATGCATTCTTAAGCCCCTCCAGAGCTTAAGGGTTCTCTAACCAGTGACTGTAAATCCCTATTTTCTAAACAAACTAGAAAGGTCGGAAAGCAAGGAAGAGCGCGATTTAAAAATCCAAGAAGAGAGAAACCCTAAGCAAAGACGAAGGGCGCAAGAAAAGGACAAAGAAGAAGAAGACTCACAGAGAAGGAGCAAAGGATTCAAGAATAAGGACCTCCGGATCCGCTGAGTTCTGGTTTCGGGAGAGTATCTTCTCCAGCAGGGTTTCGTTCCAAGCAAAAGCAAAAGTAAGAAAAAGAAGAAAGGGCATCCCTATTTTATAGAGGCGCCTCTTAAAAGCACGCATGTGAAGCATAGCCTCAAACTCTCCACGCGTCGCTTCAATACAAGCAGCTACCAGCCAGAAGATGACACGTGGCACCGCCAGTTCATCCTCCGCAATAACTCCCACACATCATTAGTCGCCTCGGGCATATGAGGCGACGTTCGCGTGTCCAGTCAGACGAAACAATAATGACACGCCATTTATTGCCTCAAGCAAACGAAGCGGCATCATGATAAGCATCAGACGCCAGCGGACGTCATCGATTAGCACTGAGATGGGACCCGGGCGTAAAACAATCTCTTATTTTTAGCTCCCGACCTCAAAGAACATGAAAATTCTAGAAGGTCAGGAGCTAGGGGCAATTCTGTGGGGGCATTTCTTAATGTCTGGATAATTCTTGATCTCAGTCTTGCCCAGCTCGGCAGGAGTGCCAGCCTGGAAAGATCCTACAACCCATCCCAGCGAAAATATCTACAAAGCTCATCTCGGTCTCGGTCCTAACCTGACCTCGGTGTCTGCTGTCAATCAACCATAAATGCGCTGCCACGAACTGACAAGAAGAATGGGCGCCGAACCTAGATAAGTAGTCAGCCTTATCTCACGGTCCCATCCGCAGCCATTGAGGCCAAAAAACAGGTTGATGAGACTCCCCTTTTTTACCTACCACCACTCAAGAAAGATCTGATGGGACCCCTGTCCCAAGAGTCGACTCTCCTGCCTATATATATGTACAAGGTTAAAACCATCAAAGGTATGCAAGCAGAGATCTCTACATACTCTCTTTTCTCCCCCTTTCACTCCTCCTTAGTTCAGTGACCAAACTAACTCAGGCATCAGAGTGCCTTCGGCTGCCTACAACCAGGGGCTCTGACCTTTTTGTACTTTCCCTTTCAGGTTTCAGGAAGCTAATTCTTTCCCAAATAATCAAATTGAGAGCCTAATCCTCTCATAATCAAGTCCGTAATTTTTAGGCACTGACAATGAGCATGTTATATACTTTTACATTTGGAGAAACTCCTCTATCAGCCATATCTTCAAGGAGGATCTCAGCCTCAACAACTTTACCATTCTTGCACAAACCATTTATAAGAAAGCCATAGCTCACAACATTGGGATGAACCCCCTTCTCTTTCATTTCTTGAAGAATTTGAAAACACCGATCAAACTGAAAAACAAGGGCATGCCCATCAATTAGAGTGTTATAAACTGAAAAACACGGGCATGCCCATCAATTAGGGTGATATAAGTCTGCGCATTGAGCGCCACCCCACTCTCTAATTCCATCTCCCTCACCACTGCTTCTGCCTCGGCTGTCTTACGCACCTTGCAGAACCCACTTATGATTGAATTGTAAGTTATGCAGCTAGCCTTTACACCATTGATTTCCATTAGTTTAACCATTTCGAGGGCACTACTCATGTCCCCTATACGACAGTATCCATCGATGATTGTATTATATATCACAACCGTCGGAACCAGAAGCTTTGTCTCCATTAACTTCTTTAAAACCCCTTTCACGACAAAGCCCATTCAACAGAAGACTACGAGCATAATCTCCAGTCTAAATTCCCTTCTCCATAGTCTCCTCAAAAAATCCAACCAAGGCATCTGAATCGCCTAATCTCGAATACCCATCAAACAAAATGCTACAGGTGTACCTATCCGGAGCCAATCCTCGCTCCTTTATCTCTTCCAAAAACAGCTTTTGCCTTTTCTACACGTCCCGCCCGACAAAGTCCCCCTAATCTCTGTATTATACGTCACAAGATTGGGCTTCACCCGCCTCCTGGATCTACTCCTTTATGCTAAAAGCACCCTCCAAGTCCCCAGCCTTACAAATCCCATCGATCATCGTATTGTAAGCAACCCGATTCTGAGAAACCCATCTCTCAAGCATTTAATCAAACAACTTTCGCGCATCATCCAATCGCCTCTCTTTACAAAACCCAAACATCAAAACGTTGTAAGTGAATGAATTCGGCTTCAGTTGGTTCCCCTCCATGGAATTCTTCAACCCGATCACCATCTCCAAGTCACCCAACTTCATAGCTGACTAAATCGCCCTGTTGTAAGTGGATTTATCCAAAGAGACAACGCCCCAGTTTTGAGTTCCTAAGAAGATGTTAGATCCCGACCCAAACTAATTCGATTAGTGTGCGATTAGTATGTGTTTAGTCCTAAGTGGTTTTAGTTTTCGTTGGATTAGAAATAATTAGTTTCAGTCTTGGACATAGCTTTGGAAATTTTGAGAACGTTTAGTATTAGTCAGACATGCTCAAGAAGGCCTGAGTGCACATGTAAGCTTGAGAGGATCGTATCGGTTTCCGTTTTTAATTATGATTTTAATTTCATTTGAATGATTTTACTATGTGTTACAACTTTCGTTTTCAGCCCATTCATGTTTGAAGCCCAAAAACCCAAGTTCTAACCCAAAAAGGGTAAAGTTGTCTTTTATACACAAATCTGGACACAAATTTCGAGATCTCAAAACCATGTCAAAAATATAGTTTTTAGAAACTAGATATTTTGAGGATCATTTTATCCTTCTTCATCGAGTTCATTCGAGGCCCGCAAGATCATGTTTTCATTTATGCAAGATTTGGCCATTAGGCCCCATTTGCTAAGGTACTCAAATAAACTCGACGAAGAAGGATAAAATGATCCTTGGATGGAAAATTTGGGGATTTTATTTTAGATTGGAGAATGGGGATGTAATGTCTCAATATGTGTTATGAAATGTGTGTTTTATCCCTTGGAGAGGATGTAGGCTCAGGGAAGTGCAGGTTGAATGAGAAACAAGAAGAAGGGAAAAAGAAAATGTGATCTGAATTGAAATGCACTTCCTGTGCAACTTCGGTTAGCCACTGGTCAGCTGGCGGCTAGCCGAAATCCCCATTTCGACTAACCGCGAGCTGACTGAGCTCGGCGGTTCCTTTTTCAGAAGCTGGCATGTGTATCAGGGTTCAGCGGTCTGCCCTACGGTCAGCTTACGGCTAGCCGCCAGGTCCCATTTCAGCTAACCACAAGCTAACTGAAGTCAGTTTGGTTTCTTTTCCAGAGAGCTCCGTTTGGACCTGGGTTTCCAACAGTCAGCCTGTCGGTCAGCTGGCGGCTAGCTGCCAGATCCTAGTTCGGCTAGTCGACATCTGACCGCGAGCTGACCGAATTTGACACCATTGCCCATTTTGAAGAATATTTGTAAGAATGAAAACTAGAACACGTTAAGTGACCTTTAGCCTGATATTGTGAACTCGAAACCTGAGATGTCTTAAACTTCGGGGGCACCGATTCTCTTTTAATTCCAACATTTGGGCTTCGTCTACACTAAGATCAATCAAAGGTCTTTACATGTGCATGATAGGCTTTGTGTTCGTACTTTAGTTTTTGATACAATGAATATCATTGTGTGTTCGTTTTGAAGTTTAAGTATAAGCTCGTTTTGAAGATTTGTTTCAAGAAAAAGGGGTCACTTCCTAAGCATGTTATGCATATTAATTATGCCTTTTGCTAGTTATGTTTATCGTGTTTTGATAAGTGATTTTCCCCTTTTATCTCAACATGCTTAGACAGTGTTTCGTGTGTTTTGTGCATTCATGAATTTAAGTGAACACCACTGAGCTTGGACTGCCCTTTCAGTTTGATCCACTGTCTTAAGGTCCTTAAACATGTGGACTATCTGCAGACTGGTCGTGTATTTTATTACACATCGTGCGTGTCTGGTTCCGCGGCCGGAATCCCCGTATATATGGGTATCATGTCGTGATTATATTATGTATATCGTGTTTGTCGTGCGTGCTTGCTCTTTTCATTATAAATGATAGAGAAAGGATGCGCTCGTTGTGGAATGTAACTATTCATGATATTATAAGTATTCATGTTAGTTTTGCTCGTATTTTGAAATGTACCTTAGTCATGTAACTGTTTACAATTTAGCAAAACGTCTTTATATGTTTCCTTAAACATTTACTACTTATATGCTCATGCCTAAATTGATTACCTGCCAAACCATTGTGTTTGACCATTGTATGTTGGTGCCCAGGTGCAGGTGATGTTGCCTTTGAGATGGAGCGTCCGGAGGAGGCTCTTGACCCACCCCCAGTCAGAGAGTGGCAACCCAACGATGTCAACTAGATGTCGGGCGAGTTCTTGAGTTTCGTTACATTTTATCATTGGGTTCTTTTATTTTTTTGAGAATTGTATTGGCTTTTGTTGGCCTCTTATGGGATGTAACTAAACTTAACTTACTTTTGTGTTAGTCTCATAACTTGAATTATGATGGGAATGCCATGTTAACTCCTTTCTTTTGATACTATGTCTTGATATTATTTGTCATAGCACTTAAAAAATTTTGGTGCTGATCTTGATGTGATTTGCTACACGCTTCCGCAAACTTGATTATGTGAGACAGATTCCGCATGTCTCGGGAATCCTCACCGCGGGAACCTGTGGAAAAACAAACAAAACAATCGTCGCGGGCCCGAGGTTCGTTCCATGGTCGCGACAGAAGAGGTCGAGGGCGTCTTTGTATTCCCTTTGGGAGACAAGGGTCTCAAGCAGTCGATTGAGAAAGAGTGAGGGGCTAATACCAACGTCTCTCATCTTGTGAAGGATTTTGATTGCTTGGACGGGTCTGTTGAGGTCGATGTAGGAAGAAAGAATGAGACGTGGGGCATTTGAAGAGACGTTGAAGAGGGTTTTGTAGACATGGGAAGGAAAAGAGAGGAAGGTTCAAAGGAGGTTTTGGGCGGATTCCAATCAAATCTTTTGGAGGAAGATTTGGAGCTGCCTCACCTGATCGAAGTCTTCGGTCACACGACCCTGTTCTTCTTCTTTTGCTGCTGTTGGTTGTGGTTCTTGTTTTTATGTGGGAGATGGAGGGAGGTCTGAGGGTTGGGAGGTGAGAAGTCTGTTGAGGAGGGGAGGGATTGGAAGAGGGATTTTGAACTTGTTGAGAGCATTTTGGGGATGTCGAACATCTTGGAAGAGAGTGGAGGAAATAGAGGGCCCGTTTGGCATGTTCTCAACATGTTCGATCGGTGCCAATGGGAAGGGTATCTT
The DNA here is from genome assembly GCA_038049695.1 of Cinnamomum chago. Taxonomy (NCBI): domain Eukaryota; kingdom Viridiplantae; phylum Streptophyta; class Magnoliopsida; order Laurales; family Lauraceae; genus Cinnamomum; species Cinnamomum chago. The sequence continues at coordinate 39,594,305 of CP142461.1, forward strand.
CTCGTGTTTCTGCTGATTTGGGTGAACCGAGAGTTTTTTTTTTTTTTAAGGGTTTTGTTGATATCAACGAAGCGGCATCAAAGGAAATGAAAGTAGGATTTTAGGCAGGATGCCCTCTACCAATATTATAAAAATTTGGAGCCCTGAATTGTGGTTATCCTATTTAGTGGGATTTTTTTTGTCAACCCCACTTATTTTAATAAACAAAAGTGCCATTGTTATTAACCCCTATATAGTGGCCAGGTCTACCGTAGGGAACCCAGAAAGCTTTGTTTCACCAATGAGACATTTCCATGTAAGTCAAGATCCGAGTATCCAACAAAGCTTACTATACCACCCTCGTCTTCGATCATCATGTGATAAGTTTAATACAACTGTTTTTTACATGAACTACAACAAGGGGCCGTCTTCAGTACAGCGATGCTGCAGCATAGCCAGTTATACCCAATCGACAGACGCCATGTATGTGGGGAATTCCAAACTACATTTACATCGTTTCAAAACTACGTTTGAGATAATGAATGCATCTTTTTTTCCTTTTTGCCCTTCCATGTTTCAACTAAAAAGTCTCTAATGTCTCTTAAATCGCACTCTAAAAACTAGCCCACCTCAATGTTTTCCCAACATAAATATAGAAATGGGACCCACCTCTCTAAGGAGAGAACCCCCTCTAATAGCAACTTTCAAATTAAGAAATTGCTCATGTAATTCTAGCATCTTGACCTAAAGTGGGTTCCACCTTCAAATTGATCATTTACAAATTTAATTAAAATTAGAAAATAAAAAAGGAAATTGAATTGCATCAAATAATATGGCTCTTATGGCTGGTATAACTCTTTACTTGAAAAGGTATTTGGCTAGCTAACTCCCAAATACACATCCAAACTTATAAGAAAAAATACACACCAGACTTTAGTAGTGCATTGGCATTGAAGTGCAATGGAATTAAAAAAAAAAAAAATACTCACTCAAACTTGTGTAGTGCATCAACATTGAGGTGCAATGGAATTTAGGATAGAGCGTTGGCTAAATACTATTTCAATTGAAGAGTTGTATCATCCATAAGAGCCATATCATTTCATGCGATTCGGCTTCTTATTTATTTTTATTTTTTTATATTTTAATCAAATTTATAAATGATCATTTTAAAGGTGGGCCCCACTTCAATTTAAGGTGCTAGAATTATGTAAGAAACATGTTAATTTGAAAGTCGGTATTAAAGAGGTGAGTAATTGGGAGAGCTTCTATGAGCATGAGAGAGGTGTGTTTCATTTTTATATTTATATGGGAAAACACTAAGGAGGGGACCAAAACATTTTGCCTATCTTTTCAACAGAGGGACTTTTTAATTGAAATTTGGAAGGGCCAAAACGTTAAAGAGATACATTCACTACTTCCAAGGGTGTTTTGAAATGATTTAAATGCGGTTTGAAATTTCCTACATACGTGATACCTATCCATTGCATATACGTCAACACTGCAGCGTAGTATGCTCTAGCATTGTTGTACCGAAGACAAGCCCCAACAGAACAGAAGGTTCTATTACATAGAAAAAGAAAAATGAAGGAGCTATTGGTAGAAGGGATAGACAAATTGACGAGAGCAGTCGGATCGATTCAGTTATGGGTCATCTTTCTTTAAAATAATAAATGCACTAACTCCGTGTTTGAAATCAGACTCTGCCTCAAGATAAAATAAAATAGTCCTAGATCCTCTATTTATTAGACTGCAGGTCGCCTATCATACCCACCTTGAACATCAATTAGTCACACTCAAAAAACTTTAAAGAAAGTCTAATGGGTTACCCCATTACATGTGCTTTAACATGGATAGATTTATTGCGTCAAGAGCAGTGATAGATCAGCCTTAATTTTCTTGTAGGGGAAGCAAGCAGTTTCTTACCAGTAATATTTTCGATTCATTGACTTTTTACTAATAATTGAAAAACATAAAATTTAATTTTCCTTATATTTTCTAATACAATCTAAAGAACATTCTAAATTTGAAAACATCTCATCAATTTTAAATACATAATTTTCCAAAGCTTCGGAAAAGCAGTTAAAATAGTGGGTTCGCCGTGATGAAAACTGCTCAAAATTATCATTTTCTGCTTGTTTTAGTATTAATTAAGTGTTGTATCTCACTTTGATCAAAGTAGGGCCTATGTCAGACGAATCACATGTAAACAAATTAAAGGCTCTACAACTGCTTGCTTCCCCTATATATTTCCCAGCCAATTAATTCATTTGAATAAGAATTGGTAATTTTTATCCATTCCATATGGGTGCCGCCGCAGTACCAATTGAGTTACCAGTAATTGAGAAACCATGTAAGCTAGGCCCACATAAGCCGGCCAGCAATATCTCAATCTCTAAATAGACCTAAATAGGACTTAAAAAAAAACAAATTCCATCTCCTTTGGAAAATGCCAATGAGAGGCTTTGCTCTTTGGAATGGACAGTTGAAACTGAGGTTTCCATTTTTACATAGTTCCTATTATGGCCTTGCATCGTATGGCTAACCATGGAGATAGTTTTAGGTTTTGTTTGGCAAGTTTTATCTATGTGAAATAGATTTGCATTAAATAGATCTGTTTGAAATTGCCTCATTTGAAATATTTGTTTTAAAAATATTACATTGGGTCACACAAAAAAATTGATGGAAATAGATCTTTTTAAAGCAATGGTTATGGTTGAGAGGTTTTTTTTTATAAATATCTCGAGACCCATAAAGAGTCAAACACTGAGATTTGACGCCATCGCCGTGTTTAGTCTTATAAAGAGAATTATCGATTTGGATCTTGCATTTGGGGCCCATGGATTTTTTAAAAATAGATAAAATTATCTAGGGCTTTTTTTTTCCAATATCTCACAATCCATGATGATCCAACGGCTAGGATTTGGACCCATAGTCGTGCCTAATCTTCCTAATATATCCAATGGTTTGGATCATGATTTATGGTCCCAAAATTTTTTAAAAAATATATATAAAAACTGAACTGCTTGTGGACCCTTTCAAAACCCAGTTAGTCATGCATACTACATCAACGGCCAATGATAAGTCCACAATATCACATATTTAATTAATTAATTCATATAAATTTATGGATTTAATTAAAATAAAATACATTGAATTCATAAATTTTCACAAAATCATGCAATTAGACTCTGTTGGTTAAATCTAAGTAAAATTCTCATAAAAATGCATGTCTTGGTGAAATTATCAAATTCTACATTTTTGGCCCCCATGCATGACATCAATCCTTCTAATAAAAATTATTGTTCCTAAATTAGTTTTAATTTTTTTGTAGAAATTCAAAAATCATGGCCCGCAAGAAGAGAAAAATTTTTCAGAAGACCCACATTGGGTGAAAATCCTAAGGTATGGGCAGCCATGGTGGGACCCAATTGAGAAGAAAAAAAGTTCAGAATTTCATTCCAAGTGATGAGAAGATCCCTTGCAAAATTCAAATTCAAATTCAAAGAAAAAGGAGGAAAGAAATAAAGAATTAAAAAGGAAATAAAGAAAAACCACATGCCAACATGGGACGTCCAAGTCATGTCAATCCAAGGTGTTACACACCCCTAGACGGACCCCACATCCATCCAAGTTTGCAACTTAATAAAGTTTGAGAATTCTAAAGATATTTTCAAAGCTAAGATGTGGGCCCAAGTGTGGATATTTGCAAGATATGCAGAGTCCTAAATATGGAAGGTGGGTGCACTAAAAAGTTTCAAGTTTCAAAAAGACCCTACAAGGAGTCCAAGATCCTATTATCAAGGTTACCAAATGCCACAAAGTTGCATCTCAATAACAAATTTTTGAAAGATTTGAAAATTTTCAAATCTTTAAATGATGGCAGGAGTGCATGGACGTTAACTCTATATCTATTATGGATTATGGACGTGAATCTCTCTTCCTCCCCATTTTTACTCTCTTTGTTCTATCCCATTAACTCTTTTCTAATAATTCTCTCTCATTCCCCCTCTCCCATCTCTCCACTCTCTCTCACGTGAATCTCCCTCCCCACCCTAATTTTTCTCTATTTATTTCTCTCTTCTTTCCATTCTATCTCTCTCACCCTCATCTCTCCCTCACGTCCTTTTCCTTTTCCAATTCTTTAATTACCTCACATCCAATCTCTTTTCTCTCTCCCATTAACTACTTTTCATCTCTCATTCTTTCTCTCCATCTTCTACATCTCTCACTCACCTATTATATGAGGCCAAAGGAAAAAAAATGATGTGTGAAGGAAGAAGAAGAAGAAGGATGGAGGCGTAGATTTGCTACTTGTAATTTAAGGAGAAAGGTTGTAACACAACACCAAAAACAGGAAATTGGAACGGAAAAGCGTTCCCAATCCTTGCGTTCCTAATCCGTTAAACCGTTCCAAAAACAGGAAATTGGAACGCTTTAACGGATTAGGAACGGTTGGTACCAAATTGGAACGGAAATTGGAACGCTTTTGGAACGGTTTAACGGATTAGGAACGGAAGGATTAGGAACGCTTTTCCGTTCCAATTTCCTGTTTTTGGTGTTGTGAAGTTGATTTATTTTAATTGATTCTATGGGTGAGCAATTTTAATTCAAAATTTGATTTTCAATTTATTAATCTATTTTCTTTATTTATGTCCTTTTGATGTCTTATTTTTTAATGATATATTGCATGCTTAAAGGCCGCTAAATACTGAAAACAATCAAAGGAGACTAGAGTCTTTTAGAAATTTCTCAAATATTAATAAATCAGATTTTTCAAATTTTGGGACCTTAATGAAATCGCCCATATTTTCAGTATTTAGAAAACAACTAAACCCTGACCCTTAGATTGCAATGCTCCCATTTAAATCTTGAATTTTAATTTAATTATTTCTAAATTTTAAACATTTCCAATTGGTTTTCTGATTATTTTTATAGCGGACGCAATTTTTAGTATAGTTAGACTAGGTTTCTAGTTTAGGATTTTTCTTTAAATCGGGTTGTAATTAATTTTATTCAGATCTGTAATTAATTTTTAATTAAAGTAGGATTTGTGAGTTTTATAGATTTTTGATAGGCTAGCACTAGTTTCCCAATAGGACAGGTACATCGCGATCTTTAGCTCCCTGTGGATTGACCAGGTTTCATCAGTTATTACTACAATCATGACGACCATACACTTGGGGCACGATCAACCAATAACTTCTTAGTAAGTTTCTCAAGATCCACTTGAAATCAAAGGTAGATTTATTTATTTATTTATTTATTTATTTTTGTGTCTCATAGCCATTTTTTGCCTTCCAAGTAGGATCGGCGGTTGGAATTGTGATAATGGGGCCCATAATGTCCAGAAATTAAGATCCAATAGTCCACTTGTTTTTTACTAATATCTCAAGATTCACGATAGATCAACGGCTGAAATTTGGACCTATGGTCGTATTTAACCTTATTAATACTTCCAACGGACTGGATCAGCATTTAGAGTCCCAAAATTTTAAAAACAATGAAACCCATGGTCATAGAATAAAGAACGCCCATATTACTGTAATTGTATTGTCTGTCTGCTTCAGTGATGGTTGTCTATTTCAAATCCCATGTTTTTTTGTGCTATCTCAAATAGAGGGAATACCTCTTTATGAGTTTTGAATAGGACATTACAAATGTAGTTCCCAATCAATCTAAACCCATTTCCAATCAGTTTTAAGAGAAATAGAGGTAGAAAGTAGAGACGCCAAACGCCACCTAATAGTATCCTACTCGATGCCTAATTGAAAGGGTAAATTAGCAAGAGATCCCTGAGTATTGTATTATAAAGTCTCTAATACATTATTGTTTAAGGCCTAGAGTCCCTTGCGCATGTGATTAATTTAGGCAATGGTCCCTTAGCATGCCACATCAGAATTTTTTATGACTGATTTTTCCTTCTAACCGTTTGCATAGGTGTCATGTAATTTAATCTTGGTTTTTATCTCCAACTCATCGTCTTTCCCGAATTATTTTTGAATTTAAATGTAGTAAGATGAGTTTTCGAAATTAAATGTAGTAAGATGAGTTAAATGTGAATCACAGAAACATAGATTCAGGAAGCAGCAGACAATTGAAGAAGGTAGGTTTGGCCATCACAGTCGACCGGAGTTGCCTAAACTGGAGAAGAAAGAAAGCTCACAAAACCTAGTCGAAGGAGATTCCGCACGCCAAAATCGGAAAAAGGGCATCATCAGATCTCTCCACTAGCATCGAAAAAGCAGAACCTACCGGAATCCACCATCGTCGTTGGCCTTACCGGAGAAGAAAGGCCAAGGGGCCTAAGGATTTATCTAAGTTTTTGTGAAATTTATGTGAGTTTTGTGAATTTGATTTTTTGTCAATTTTATCTAAGTTTTTTTTAATTTATCTGAGTTTTTTTTAAAATTTTTCTTTTGAAATTTATTTTCATTTTTTTAAATTTATTTAAATTTTTTGAAATTCATTTAAATTTTTTGAAATTTATTTGCATCTTTTGAAATTTATCTTTGTTCTTTTGAAATTTATCTGTGTCTTTTGAGATTTATTTGAAAATCTCATTAATGAGATTTTTATCAATCGTGACCAATTAAGTGGTAGTTAACCATTATTAATTACATATCCTACAAATCATGGGATATGATTCATCTTTAAATAAATAAGAACTTTAAAGAAATGATAACTTGGACATTTTAATTCAAATTTGAAAATAAGACTTACCACACTATGAAAAAAGATTGTGGATCTAATGCAAGAAAGTAAAATGCAAGTTCTGGGACCTATCGCCGAATGCACCTTATTGAAAACACCCAATACAGCATTGCATTTTGTGAGGCTAATGGGCTCCACTAACAACCCAACACTCTCCATATTGCAAGTCTGGCCTACGTAGGCAAGGAAGTGAGTTGAGATTGTCTCGTTCGGAAATGCCCGTACTATTTTGCCCAGCACACCCCACTACCATTTTAATTGGCACCAAACCCAATTTAACCACCATCTCACTTGTATGGCCTTGTTCGATTTATATATATGAAAGAGGCTGTTTCCAATTGAGAAATCAGCCTCAATTTATTCAATTGATTTTGACCAACCATTTTTTTTCGTCTCCTCCACTTAATGGCTCTCTTCAACAATAATTTCTTTAATCTTCTTTAAGGCAATAAAATAAAACCCGTGAATATCTCACTCAACGCCTCTCAGCATTAATGGGAAACATAAAACGCCCATTTAATCTTCACATTGATGCAAAATCCACCGGATCCTACAAGTGTTAAAAGACAAACATATCCTCCAAGTGTTAAAAGACCGATCGAGTTTCGCCCCCTCAACTGAAACAATCTCTCTCTGGTAGTTATGCCCCCATCCTTCAAGTAGTAAAGTATTTTTATTATTTTATAGAGGTTCTCTTTGCCTCTCTCTTTTATTTATTTCATATTTTTTCAATTGATACTTTATTTTTCTTATCTTTTACTAGGGTCATGGACTCATGGTTATCTAGACATTTGTATTGTTCCTAATTGAGAAATCAACATCAATTCAATTCTAATCGGCATCAATTGATTTTGACACTCCTTAAATAATTGACTCCCAAAATGTCTCCTCACGTCCTCAACTCCCCACATTAATTACAATTTAAAATTTTGACTCGTGACATGTCTCTTCAAGTCCTTCTCACCCCTCAAGGGACCAATCTTAATTGAGAAATCAACATCAATTCAATTCCAATTGGCATCAATTGATTTTGACGCTCTCTAAATAATTGACTCCCAAAATATCTCATCACATCGTCAACCTCCCCACATTAATTAGAATCTAAAATTTTGACTCGTGGCACGTCTCTTCAAGCAACCCACCCCCCCCCCCCCCCCCCCCACCCACCCACCCACACAATAATTATAACCTAATTAAAATTAAGTTAATTAATATTAATGGTAAGTTAATAGAGGCAAAATGGATTGATGTTAGTTTCATAACTCTTCAAAACGGTTATCAAATTTTCCTCTCTCTCTCTCTCTATATATATATATATATATATATATTTACCATCCTCACATCCTCTCAAACGTTTTCCCCTCGTTATTACTACCAAACTCGCCCCCAACCGAGCAATATAATATTTTAAATTTACTATAAAAATTTCCTTATCAATATAAGAGATATAATATCATATTTTAAATTTCATTTAAAATTTTAAACTGTTTACTTTTTACAATTTTTTTTATATTGTGGATTATATTGCCCGTGCTAAGCATGGGACTTATTCCAATTGAGAAATCAGTCCCAATTAGCTTCAATTGATTTTGACCTTTTCAATTTATATTGACCTCCTTCCAATCCCCCTCTTCCACGTCCCCTACTCTTTCTATCTACATTAATGCCTGTGGAAAGAAAGCCATCTACATTAACTTCTCCTTAAAAGGTATGGTCTCTCAACCATTACACATTCATTTCCCTCTATCATTTTCTTGCAACTCCCCATTTCTTTCTTCTTAACTCCTCATTCCCTCTCATTCAGTTTTTGTAGCTATTGCACTCTTCATTATGACTCCTCATTTCCATAGCCAAATCAAAACAGATGGATGCTCACCAATGTAGATCACTCAAGAACCCTTCTCATATTCCTTGCTAGGTTTTTACTGTTGAGAAACTGGCTTTTGAGTTGATCATTAGGTAGTCGACTTGAAAATCTCTTTACATCTCTCCGTAAAAAGAAGATTCATTTGCATCGCAATTAGCTCAAGTGGAGTTTTATTTTGACTATGATATTTCTCTATGGTCATATTTATGGTGATCCCGCTATATATATATATATATTTATTTATTTATTTTTTGTTGGTGCATAGTCAATAAAAAGATGTTGGTGTTTTCGGGCCATTTAGGGTAAAGGTTTTTAGTTGTGTAAGTTTGCAAGGAGTGGGTGCTCAAAGGTGCACAAAGGCAGATGTAAGGAAAAATCTAAATTAGTCTTTTTTTTATTTGGGTTTTTCATTTGTACAGGTTTCATGGCCATCCAAGTTAATGGCCTCGATTCGTGGTGGGCCTACGTGTTTGATGATGAAAACATCTTACACCTTTAATCACAGGTTAATCGTCTTAATAATTTTTTTTCTCCAATTTTTTACGTGGAAGTAGAAATATAAGGTCCATTTGTTCCAAAATCTAATGTAATTGGCATCTATTTTAACCAGTGTTCTGGCCTTTGGGCAATTCTAAAGAAACAGGATTGCATTTGGCCTCAATATCTGATCATATGGTTCCTCATTTATCAAAGATCTTAAGAAAAAATCTCTAGACCATAGAGTCAATTTTGAGACTTTGCATATCTTTGCCATGTGCATTTGGTCAAGATGTTATCTTGGTTTTCAATTTTTGCATCTGGTCAAGATGTTCTCGGGTTTTTTTTATTTTTCATGCAATCTTTGGTGCACCTAATCTATATATTTATCTTTATCTTTTTTATTATTATATTGATCTTATTTTTTCATTTGGCAAATAGAGATAAACTAAATCATTTACACATGGAATTGAGGTGTCATTATACATGGAATTGAGGTCAATTCTATAGCCTCTGTAATTGTTCCCAATTTATTGTTCTGCATTTTGTGAATTTTCTTTTGTTACAAAAAGTCTGCTTGCCAATTTCATGTTATTTTTTTCACATCTATATTTCTCTCTCCTCACAAATTCGGCTTGCAAATATTTCTCTTCATTAGTTATATCCACAAAGAAAATAGATAACTAATTCATATCTGATTTTTTTTATTATTTATCTTTGCTTTTTATCTATGTATTTAAAGGATTGCAAGGGTTCTACGCATCTTTTTATTGACATTACGCTTACATGTATCTATTGATTTAAGTCAGGCTTAGGCATGTTCAGGTAGTGTGCACGTGAACTCATGCACTTAGAGCAGGATCTTGACGATTAATAGGATATCTATCATTTTTAACTTATTTTTATCAATAATATTCTCCCAAAAACACCAAATATGAAAAAAAAAATTGTTCAACCTTAGCATGGGCCTTTGTTACTAATTTATTTTTTTATCAATAATATTTCAAAAAAAAAACCACTGAATTTGAATAAGTTCTTTATTATTTATTTTTGGGCACGGGCTTTTGTTGCTAGTTAAATTTGATAAAAGAGGCAACGGATAAACCATTATATTTAATATGAGACCTATCCATTATCCTAGAATTTCATACGTCTAAATGGCCCCTCGAAGATAAGTAAGTACCTTACCTATCTTAAATTAGCTTGGTGCTGATCACCCATCCTCATTTGTTTGTGATGTATGTAGACACGGAGACTCTGCTATAACTTATGGGAATGGAAAGTATTCAACTCAATGGCTCTCTTATCTTATATAGGCAAGTCCAAAAAAGTCACATTTATTAGAGACTTTTTCACTGCAAAACCCACATCCATTGATTATATTGGAAGTCTTATTTGTGGGACAGATCAAGTCTTATATTAAGTGAGATTGTATTCTTTGCAGGCATCTGCCCTGCTTTATCTGACGTCTGACTCGTGGCATGCGGGCAATACGATTTTCTATGGTTTGCGCATGATATTTAGGGCTTATTTGCATAATGCACAGTGGGAGTGTAATCTCACTGAAATATAAAAGACTTCCGCAATGGGATAATGTTAACTTCATCGAAATGATTATGTGCTATCATTAATATGGTGTTGACTGCAGCTAACATCCAATTTCACCTGTGTTAGACCTACCTTTAATTTAACCAACCAGATGATATCACCTGCGTAAGCGCTAGCTGGCCCGAATTTCACTTTGATGTTACCGATAAAATCTCGAGATACAACCATTTATCCCGAAGGGTCGTGGCCAAATGTACAGCACTAATGAGGTCTTCCTACCACATTTTTATTTTTTATTTATTTTTATTCCTACCGACAATAGCGTCGTTCAAAGAAATATTGACTGACGCTATCGTCTCTTTGCGAGTTACCAACCCAAATGTAGCGAACCTCCCCTCCTTTGCAACCTTGGAAGTTGGTGACGATGGCTCGTTGGGAGGGCTTGAAGGAGCCATACTAGATTAGGTTGAGAGAGATGATTCCACTGAGAAGTGGACTGTTGTGGTACAATAGAGGCATGGGTTGGGTGATGAAGAGGAAATCCTGATGGACGGTTCTGGAGGGGCATCGGCCAATATCAAAGACGGAATTGAGGGCTGGATTGATGACACGGGTCTCGTGGCCACTGACGGAGAAGCCTACGATGACATATCCTCGGGCGTCGATGCAACTGATACAACTATCAATGATAGAAAGTGTGCCCCACATGTACAGGATTAGATTTTGCTACAATGTTAATCAATCTACCATTCATTCATCATTCCTAAATACCATCTATCAAATTCGAAACCAAAAGTTCCTCATTCAGAAACTGATACAACTGATACTTGATATCTGCTCTCGCCTTCCTGTACTCCTCTTCTTCCTCGATGGCATGGTAGATTACAGAGAGCAATCCCGACCATTTGATGGCGGATGGACAGTGGAGATCGCTCGTCGAGATTTTAGGATTTGGGTTGTGAAGAAGAAGAGGAGGTGGTGGGTTTTGTTGCTGTTGTTGTTGTTGTTGGGGTTTGGATTTGTGAGGGAAGAGGAGAGGGGAATCGAGAGGAGAGAGAGAGGTCGACATGTGAAGAGAAATCTCCATTTTGTCAAAGCTCAAGTGCTGTTGGAGCAGCTGCAAGAGGAAGGAAGGAAGAGATGAAGAAGAGGGAAGAGCTTTGAGAAAAGGCATGGGTTGGTCTCTGCAAAGGCATGGGAGGAGGAGCTTCAGAAACCCCATTGTTTGGTTCATTGAAATTGAATAGATAGAAAGATTGGGTTTCTGTGGGCTTTTGCAATGTGGATGAGGAGCTAGAGAGGTGTAGTGGTGAGAAGTGAAGATGTAGTAGAGATGGGTTCTGCAGTGGCGCTGGGGACAACAACGATGCTAGCGTCACTGTCGTTAGAAACACAGTGACGCTAGCATCACTTACCCCAGATTTAAAACAAAAAAAACAAAAAAACAAATTAGTACTGACGGACCCCATCAGTGCTGCATATTTTGCCAGGACTCTTCGGGATAAATGGCTGTATTTTGGGACTTTTTCAATAAAATCCTCTAGAATCTATGTTGGGAAGTAGATAATAAGACGGTCGTCTAAGTCATGTTCCACGCTATGCTTGAGACATTAAATGATCCTACGTTTAAGTGCCTAATTTGTTTTGTGAAGAGATCTGCCTCTAGTTATAAATAGGGTGTCTGGTGTTAATGTAACTGCCATCAACACCTAGTTATAGCTTATAGGTGATGGGCTTTAAAATTAAACTTTCAATTATGAAAATTCTTTGGACTTCAACCTACTTGCATGATAGGTGAGGTGCTTGAAACAAGAAGCATACCAGTGATATTCACCTCAACTCATGATTCAAATTTAGAGTTCAGGGTAGAAAATTAAGAGTTCAGTTCACACTCGCTCAAGTGTAGCTTATAAAAACATTCCTTTCAAGAGGTCCCAAATTAAGAAAATGGGTATATGTTCAAAATTTTCCCTGTTCTCAGTTTTTTGTCTTCACTGAATACTCAAACACCCAACCCCTCACACACTCACCCAAGTTCTTCACCCAACCCCTCGCACACTCACCCAAGTTCTTCCCCATCTAGGCTATAGCCTACTTTCCCATTCAAATTCGTATCCATGAATCTCATGATCCCAAGGACCAGAATACGTGGTGCCCTAACTATATCTTGTTTAGTTCTAAGTGTAGATGAAGTCACTACACCAAAAAACGGAAATTGGAACGGAAAAGCGTTCATAATCCTTCCGTTCCTAATCCGTTAAAGTGTTCCAATTTCCGTTCCAATTTGGTACCAACCGTTCCTAATCCAAATTGGAACGGAAATTGGAACACTTTAACGGATTAGGAACGGAAGGATTAGGAACGCTTTTCCGTTCCAATTTCCGTTTTTTGGTGTAGTGAGTATAGTAGCATGTTGTTTTAGTATATAACCAATTAGGCCTCAATCTCTCAGCTTGGATTTAGGCATTTTATTTGAATTCAAGTTCAAGTTCAAGCCCTTGGTATGCTACTCTTTAGTCTTTGTGTGCTTCTCTTCCCACTTGTGTGGGCTCTCTTTCCCATTATGTGGGCTTCCTCTTCCCACTTGCATGCTCTTGCTTGGGTTACAACCCCCTAGTCTAGGGTAACAAAAACAAAAGACTAATTATAATAACAAAAGAGTTCAAGTTATTAATAATAATTCGGCCGGTACAAGTAGCTAATTCACTAGTAACTTACTCTGAGGTACCTTCCTTCTACGGAAACAACTAGAGATTATCCTTGGTTGTAATGCCAATAGCGAGGGGACTTCGGTGATTGTGTGTGGGTGTATGTATTTTACCCAATAAAAGAAATAAAGATGGGTACAATTAATAGTTCTATAACCTTAATTTATTCAGGTAAATGCTCGAGCATGGTGACATTGTCCCTATAGTAATTGAAAGGTTGTAGATGCAGTGGAAGCAGGATCTTTAATAGGTGGCTGCTACAAACGCGATTAGGACTGCGTCAGCTTGAATCAGGCACTAGTTGTGGAGATCTGTTACTGTCTACAAGAGATCAGTCACATGTAATTCACTCTTCAAGATCCAAGGGCAAGGATGGACACCCTAGATGTAGAAGATGATGAGAGAGAATAACAGATCTAGTGGAAGATGTGTTGTTGAAAGTTAGTGCTAACTATTATTCTCATGTCTATATTTAGCCCTTTGACTAATGGGTAATAAGATCTCCATTCAAATTCGAATTGAGAGATGATAAGGATAATAGGTTGGATCAAATTCTCTCAATTTGAATTTAAATGGAGATATGATAAGAATAAAGAGTTGGATAAAACTCAAACTATTCTTATCCATATCACCATGAGATTCCTTGTGAGGGGTGTATCTTTGTGAGTGGGGTCCACCCACATGTAAATACAAGTAGGCCCCATCACAAATGCCAACTGTAATTTTGGGTCGAGTCAAGATACAATTTGAACTCAATCAGAACCCACTAGTTTTCATTCTTATATATTCTGATTCTGCCTTTAAAAACTTATTAGTGAGGCTTACATTTGATGTTCAAATGGTAAAAACCATAATTCCACCTTGAACAATAATTAAGAAAAATCTCACTCAAACAAGAGTGTTATAAATGATCAATTTGGAGGAGGGAATAAAAACATTAAAGTAAATCTGACTCAAGGTGGAACAGAGAATTTGGACCCCAAGTCAAGATTGGATATCACTTTATCTCACACTTTAGGTTCGCTTGGTTCCAGTTGAAAAAGACATCCCCCAATTTGAAGAAAAAAGATACACATGGAATAGTTTTAGAGGGCAATTTAGTATTTATGAAAAGAAAAAATAAGTTGAGCATCACTTTCAATGAATGCTAGGTCTATCGCGTATTCTATATAAGAGTAGATATAGAGTCTGTATATATATTTTTAATCTATCGAACAAAACATTGTTTATGTTTATCCAACAACTAAATACTCATCACAATATTTTAACCATTAGAAGAGACATATATTGTGTAACACGCCATTTAAAAATGTGGGCTCATTTGGGGTCCATTATGATTGCAAATGCAAAATGGGTGAAAACGTCAATGGCAAACACTAGATAGGTCAGTCACACTATGATTACTAAAATCAAATTGGTTCGGTGGGAATTATGATTACTAATTTATGGGTAACAGTGTGGGTCAATTATTTTTAAATTAGTTTTACTTATCATTTTATTTTCTGATCCAGCCACAATATCTACTGAAACTTTTATAAATTGCAAAAAAATATATTTTCTTTTGTTTATTTTTCAAAGAAAAGATATTTTATCAAACAAAAACAGGACCTAAAGACAATGAAAAGCTAGATCAGTAGAAAGGAACCAATCATTCAAACTGCCCAAAATTAGGTCCACTAGAAAAACTAAATTTAGCTAAGCGGTTATCCATCACATTAAGCTTCCTAGGAATACAGCTGAAATCAATTCAAAAACACTTTCTAAAAGTTTCAACCATTGCGAAAATAGGTTAATTGGCCCATCCATGTCTATATCCCCTTTAATTATTTTGACTACTTCAACATCACATTACCTTTAAATGAAAACCGACAATATTCAAACATGTGAATATTACATTCTGCACGTATGGAAACCACCCTAAACTCTAGCATAATCTCTTTCTTTTATCACATGATAGAGCAATTTGGGGGGTCGGGTTCGTAAACCGGCTCATAGATAACAAATTTTGGATAACAACGGTAAGGTGGCTCTTGCACTTCAATCTTCTCCGGTTTCGGGTCTTTTGGTTTCACTTCTTCCACAGTAACCACCTCTGTGGGGCCCACTTTCTTCCTCAATAGGCAGATTAAGGAAATGGGGTCCACTCCATCTCCAATCACCACCACTTGATCTTGATCTTTCCCTTGTATTGCCACCGAATTGACACCTGCATTGCATCGTTACAAACAGCAAAATTTAAGATATATCAACAAAGAAATAATATATACAACTTTTGCTTAGGGTACAGAGAACTGATCTGATGGGCCTTAAATCCTGGCGAAGGGCCATGAATTGACCAATTTTCTGCTTTTAATGGGCACTGATTTAACTTATTGGACTACTTGGGTGGCTCACCGAGCCAACTGTTGATGGCCAGGGGCAACATTCAGCCATCTATTTCAACAATCAGCTTAAGGACCTGAAATGCTAGCTCAGTGCACTTGAGATTGGTCTGGGCTTTGATTCAGTTATCTGCACATCAAGCCAAACCAGGCCCATGTTGTGGACTTGTCAAGAACCAGATCAAGTCAACCCCTGTCGACATATATTACTCTTTTCCATCCATAGAATTTTTCAATCATATGAGATCATCCTTCCTTGTTGCAGAAGAAACTTCTTTCTCAATGTCAACTCTCTCTCTCTCTCTCTCTCTCTCTCTCTCTCTCTCTCTCTCTCTCTCATCCTGACATCCACACATACACCAAGACAGAATGTATATGCATGCAAGTACATCAGCCAAGGGTGAAATGAACATGATGCTGTTGCAAGCATACAAACACAAATCTAAGGTGAACCAATATACCGAAATGGGTGGGAAGAAAAAAAATTATTACATCCCATGTGAACATGAACGCATTCATATGCCTGAACTGAGATTGAAATCTGCATTATCAATATCGTCAAAGCCTTATTCTATCAATCTGGATTAGCCATATTCTCCAGCAGTCCTAACTTCACTACACTAATTAACATTTAATCTCCTAGTCAAATTAATTCATATGATAACAGCAAAAGACAAGCTAAGAAATTATCACCATCAGCAGAGGCGGCAATCTCCAACGCCTTCGTCCGGCATTTCCGACAAGTCATCTGCACCTTCAACACAAACTTTTGCTGCAAATGTGAAAAAATCAAAATACAAGCATAAAACATTAGAACGAAATGATGGTGATGGTGATGGAGATAAAGAGGATATTTGGTGTTATAAGGATGTACGTACTTTCATATTCTCGCCTTCAGTCTACTACTGAACAAGATGAAGATTTTCTTAGTAAAGCTGAAGGAAGCCTTCATTAATATAGAAGGGGATGGTAGGAGAGAGGATATTCAACTATTTACGTATGCTGGGCCATACATGGTACGTATGGCTTTCAACGTTAGGTTCACCAAAACAAACCGCCCCCACCAATTTAATAAACTTCTTACCAGTTGAATGGGTCCTGTGGAATTCCCTGAATCTAATCTACGGAAGAGGGACAACTGAGATTGGGTACAGCTTCCTCCATTTTATTGCGGCATCTCCAATTTTTTCCCTATTTTATCTTGATCCTGTGAGGCTTTACCCTATAGTGTCCGTGAGTGGACCGACCATGGTCCACCAGTGAAAGCCTCCCCCTGTTCAAGACAGAGGCTGCTCATTTTGACGTGGCGGACCGATGATCACCATGGGTCAATAACCTCATTGGGTCCCAATTCCAATATAATTTGGTACCATAGAAGATTGTGAAAATGATAATAAATAATGTGTTGTTATTCTTTTATTAGCAAACTAGAAATTTTACCGTGGGACCAACTCCTATTTAAATAAAAATTAGGGATACAAAATCCACTAGGAGGGAAGTTATATTTTGTGCAGTTATGGTCTATGGTTCAAGTCATCTTTCAACATTTTGGGCAGTCTGCTAATCGTTATGGGATTCTCTTATGAAATTAGGAATGAACCATATCCTTTGATTTGCTTGTCTCCACTGTGAAATTTCCTTTTCTTTGGTATTTCTCTTTTATATCATTATCTTATCTAGGGCTACACAAAAAATTCGGTATCACCGCAAAACCGAACCGAACCGACCGAACCGAGCGGCTCGGATCGGTTTATAATAGATCGGTTCAGTTAACGGTTTGAAAATCATAAAAACCGCTTACATAGGTTGGTTATCGGTTTGAGCGAACGGTTAACCGCTTAAACCGAACCGACCGTATGTAGTAACTTAAGTGTTGCTTTTTTACTATTTTAGCATTAGAGTTTCGTTTTTTACTACTTTCAAAGTTACATTCCACAACTACATTCTCACATGAACTCAACCATCAACACTGCCTCAATGCATCTCCTTTAATCTCTCAAATGTTTTTTGATACTTCATTGCATATGGAGGAATTACTGTACAAGGTAGTTTCCTTTCATCATAATTCCTACCTCGTTTCAATAAAGTTTTTATCAGAATGCTACATTCTTGAGAATGCTAGAAAAGCCAGTAGAGTTTAGCCTTTTGATAGTTGATTTTGGTCTCACCTAACCAGCATGTTAAGAAACCTTCATTTCTAAAAAATACAGTGGGTTCTGATACAGATTCCGTTTGTGTGTGGCTTTTCTTGACATGAACTATTATTCTATTGTAGTTCCAAATGGTATCATGTGAAATAAATGTTTCACTGCAAGTTGGTTATTGTTTTTTTTTTTTCTGTGCGCTTGCATTTAGTCCAAACTCTCTTTTTTGGAGTAGAATTATTTTTTATTTGCGTTTAGTCCAGTCTGGAATGTTAGATTTTTATGTTTGCACTAAACATTGAAATAAATGCAAAGGACGTGGTATCATCATTTTGAGATTTTCAGTGTTTGATTTAAAAAAAAAACAAAATAAAAAACAACGGTTTAACCGACCAAACCGAACCGGTTCGGTTCAGTTCGGTTTAAACCCTCTCCATCGGTCGGATCGGATCGATTAATTAAAAAATCGACCAGTTCGATTTGATTGTTGGTTTTAGTGTTAAACCGAGCCGAACCGCCCATGTGCAGCCCTAATCTTGTCTTTCTTATCTGTGTGAGAAGGTGTGTTTGCTTTCTAAGTCAAAGCCTCAAAGGATCCGTACCAACAGGAGTTGAACCATAATATAGGTATTGGAGGGGCCGCTGTGAAAGAAAAAAAAAATTGGAAGAGCCATGTGTAAAGATTGTTTTAAAATTCAAAATATCTAAAGGCCCAAGGGGCAGGGGGGCGCGGGCGCCATGGCCCCTGCCAGTCCTATTTAGTGCAGCCCCTGCATAAGTACATTGTTGGGGGCGGGCGCCCTGGCCCTTGCCAGTCAGTCCTATTTAGTGCAGGCCCTGCATAAGTACATTGTTGAAGCACCATTGCCCCTGCCAGTCCTACTTAGTTCAGCCCCTGCGTAAGTACATTGTTGAAGCACACTATGACATTTGGCGGAAAAGGATCTCTGCTTGTTTGCAAATAGGAAAACACTATTTGGATCAATCAGGGGTGTCACATGGGACAGGAAAAAAAGGAAATTTAGGAGATGAGATGTCATTGATTTGATATTTCTCCCCACTATGGCACCCCCGAGTGGCCCAAACAGGAAAAGATCCCCGATGTTGGGCACGCCTAAACTGGGAAGACAACTGTAAAGGGATCAGTCTTGTAACATATAGATTGTGGCCCCACCAAAACATGCACTTCCATGTTGTAACATAGGCCCCACCATAAGCTCGGGATGATTCATATAAATGGGTGAGTTCCGTGTATATATCGTAGGCCCCATCATAAACTAGGAATCTTAGAATAGGTGGGTCAGTCCTATACAATATATTTAGGACCCAGCCATAAAAAGGGGTGAGTCATTTATTATATAAATCATAGTCCCCACCATAAGCTCAGGATGCTAGGATTTGTAACATGAGCCCCATCATAAGCTTACGATTATCAGTAATGTGCGACGTATAAGTGGGGCCCCTTTTATAAATCATACCCCACCCATATAGATCGATCATCCTAAGCTTGTGGTGGATTTTTGGTTCCTGTATGATTTTTAACGTGGGGACCCGCTCATAAAACGGAACCCACCCGCGTATAATGGTCATCTTGGGCTTATGTTGGGGGTCTATGTACTTAGTCCTATCATCCAGAGCTTTTGATAGGATGATAGGAGTATGATATATAATGTGGGCCCCACCTAATGGCCCACTCGTTTTTATGGATTATCCGAACCCTACCATGTCTCTTCCTTTCTCAACTGTCACAGTCTCCTGTAGGACCTGTATGGACTTTTGGTTTAAGACATTGCTGGGCCTCTTGGTTAAAAAAATTTAAGTGCAGTATCTGTTCTAGAAGATGAATTTTAAAAGATCTCAGCTTTGTTTATAAATTTGATGCTGGTGATTTAATAAATATAAGATGCTGATGTTGCAAAATGGATCTTAAAACTTGTATATTGATGCAGATTTATTTATTAGACAAGCTCTTCGTTTAAAAAATCTGGAGTAGAATTTGAATTGTCTCCATTACCACTTACACATTCTGATTCCAGGTTGAAAGGCCAACTGACAATTTTTGTCCTGGCCAGGGGTAGGGATGGGTTGGCTTTGACTGTAACTTGTAAACCCACTTACTATAATTATTGGGCCTCATATTTGAACCCAACTCCAGCCTATGAACCTGAAAGGTACGCCCATTATTCGGGCCCAGATCAGCCAAAATAACTAACCCGGCTAACATGTTTCTGTCATTGTGTAAGGAAAATCTACGTATCATCAACCGTAGTCTCTTATATATAACCACCTGCCTTTTTTTATATACAAATAATCACTTAAGTTAATTTAAAAATGAGAGTCATCCACTTTTACCGATGTTTTGTGTTATTATACCCCAGCCAAGGGAGTTGGTGACCAGGAGAGAGCCCCCCAGCCAAGGGAGTTGGTGACCAGGAGAGAGCCCCGCACACATGTGAAGAGAACTCACTCACGTACGAAAGGAGCTCGCACACGCGGGAAGAAAGCCAGTGGAAGTAGGAAGGGAGCCCACACACATGAAAAGAGGTGGTGTACGTACTCAGGGTTTGAATCTTGGACAGTCATGTGAGAGTTGCCCTCCTTACCACTCAGATTACTCTAAAAGGGTTGGAAAATACCCTTTACAAAAGAATCACTTTCTACTAGGACACCTCACATGTCCGGCCAACAAAAGGGAAAACAATTTCAAATGAATACATCTTTAATGTTGGAACTTGTGTGGGGTGCCTCCCTAGCAATGTGGTAAGTAAAAAGTTGATCTCCCCATTAAGTCTAAATCCACGACCTACAAGAGTTCGTGGGAAAGAATTCTAAATCAATATTATTATGTCTTCATCTTTTTGGATTGATTACTTGATTATTGATATAGATTTGTTAATGAGCATGATTTCCAAATTGGGAGACACGTTAGATTGGTAAATGATAAGCCCAACTACCCCAGTAAGAGAGACATGTTTAAGAAATAAAGATAAAAAAAGGGATTTTCATAAAAAAAAATTAAGCTTAAACATCAATTAAACGATTTTATGAAGAAAATCATAAAATGACGAGATAATTATTCATACATTTTTTTGGAAAAAATCACTTCAGTTGACAATATTGTCAACCTTCATTGTAAAAATTGATATTCTGCTCATCTTCTTCTAGCTAGTGATGCAAAGGTTATGAAAATCATTGGATTTTGTGTCACAATGGTCTTTTTTAAGTGGTCCCAGCAATCTTCCTTAAGTGTATGGGTCCTCTATATTAGTTTCTGCATATCTATCGCCCCTCTTCACAGGAGTTTGGAGAGTTCAAGCTTGGACAGCAAGGTGTTTGGTGAAATGCCTAAATGAGGATTTTCTTTTGATTTAGTGGCTGCTTCAAATGAGGTTGGAGGGGATGAAACTGGGCATGCTTTTGTGTACATTTAGAGTGTGTGCGTGCGTGTTTTTTTTTTTTTTTTCTATTTTTTCCTTTTTGTAGTACCCCAACCAAAGGTGTTGGGACTCAAGAGAGAGCTCGCATATACATGGAAAAGCAGCTCATACAAGTGGGAAAGGAGCTCACACAAGGGGGAAGAGGTGACGTACCCGAAGTTTGAACCCCGAATAGCCCGGTAAGAACTGATGCTCATCCTGCATACATTTAGAGGCTTTTTTTTTTTTTTTTGGGTGCCGGGGTGGGGGGAATCTGCGCGAAATCTCATAGGTCATGATGTTTGGGAGCAACATGTAAGGATCCATCTTGGGCAGTCTCTTAGTAGTGAATGTAAAGTTTTCTCCTAGGTATTGTATTGTTTGTGTGGAATTTTAAATCCCAAGAGCATTTTTTGTATCGTTAATACGAAGTATTTGGACTAACTGTAAGAATGGATTTGGTAGTAGACGGATTGAACACACTTCCGCGGGGGGGGGGGGGGGGGGGGGGGGGGGGGGGGGGTGGTTGGGGGGGGGTTGTTGATCTCATAGGTCATGATGTTTGGGCGCGAAGTCTCATAAGTCATGATGTTTGGGAGCAACATTTAAGGATCCATCTTGGGCAATCTCTTAGTAGTAAATGTGAAGTTTTCTCCTTGGTATTGTAATGTTTGTGTGGAATTTTAAACCCCAAGAGCATTTTTTGTATCGTTAATACGAAGTATTTGGACTAACTGTAAGAATGGATTTGGTAGGGGACGGATTGAACACACTTCGGGGGGGAGGGATCTCATAGGTCATGATGTTTGGGCGCGGAGTCTCATAAGTCATGATGTTTGGGAGCAACATGTAAGGATCCATCTTGGGCAATCTCTTAGTAGTGAATGTGAAGTTTTCTCCTTGGTATTGTAATGTTTGTGTGGAATTTTAAATCCCAAGAGCATTTTTTGTATCGTTAATACGGAGTATTTGGACTAACTGTAAGAATGGATTTAATAGTGGACGGATTTAAAACACTTCATTATGTGATTTGCAAAAGACTTATCAAATCCTTTTTTGATGCATTCATCATCTCCATTCAAATTTTCTTTTTTTCTTTGAAATTAGTATTCATCTCTCACTAAATCTCAGCATCTTCCCTTCTAAACTTAAAGCAATCAGGAATGAAGCCATTGAAGAAGAAGAAGAATAGTTCAAAGAAAAAAGAAGAAAAGTTGTAGGAGGTTGATGATATCATTAATCCAGTTGATGATTTCGTCAACTAAATTGATGATATCATCAACTGGGGTGATTTTTTTCGAAAAAGAAAATATATGAACAATTATGTCGTCATTTTATGACTTTTCTTCGTAATTTTATTTAATTTTGGTTTAAGTTTAATATTTTGGTAAAAAATCATAAAAAGGTAAAGAGAGACGTGAGATGAGTGGGCAGCAACCAGCAACAACGTGGAGGGAATAGTTCGCGAAATCCAGCTGACTTTAAATCATACACAAATGAGAAATTATTGTCTCACACTGCTTTTATAATGGCCTATGTGGGGCTGCACGGGTATTATAGTACAACAGCGATGCTCCACCAGAGCCCGGCCCATAGCTGGTATTGTGCCCTGAATCCTGATCCCGGTTGCTAACTTGCATGCAGACGCTATATTGATGCAGGAAAGCAGGAGACTGACATTATATATAACTTTAATAATATTTTAGTTATTTCTAGTTTCATTCCTCCGGGTCCACACTTCATGTGGTGTCATTTTTCTTCGTTTTATTTCAGCAGCAACTCCATCTACTTCTTATTTCAAAAACAAAAAAATAATAATAATCATAACTCTATCTACCTGCCAGAAAAGAAAAATGTTAATTCTGCATTTCTTATTTCTCATTTCACATTTCTCATTTCTCATGTGACGGGTAGGAGAAGAGAGAAATAAGTAGACAAAAAAGGTTATTTGAAAGCTGTTATAATTTCCATTCACCATACATCCTGTTCATCTTCTCATAAATTACGACTCCCATTTCTAATAAACCTGTATAACTACAACTTAACAGACCCATTCGGTCTAACCAAAAAAAAACACAGACCCATTCGTTTACACAGAATTTCACAGAGAAGAAGATTAAAAATGACCCGAAAACACGTTAGGGAGGTTGGGTCAGGTTGACCCACATGTCCGTAATGAGTAGGGTTGTTCATTGGGCCGGGCCACCCAGTACGTAAAAACCCAGGCCGTGGGCTGGCACTGCCCGGTGACCGCATTGACCGGGGAGGTTCAGCACAGCACGGCCCAAAAGATGGCCTTGCTATGCCAAGGACTCATGGGCCGTGACCGCACAGGGCCTTGGCCGTGCCATGCTGGGCCACGGTGCCTGGGCCGATGCAGGGCCAGTCACGACATTTAAAGATAAAAAGTCCGGTTTTTTAAATAAATAAAATATTGAAACTAAAATTATTAAAGACTTTTATTTTTCATTTATAAATTAGCATCAATGTTTACACATTTACTTTAATAGTCTCATCTTTATTTTGAATTGACAACCCTAAAAGCCCATAGTCTCTTTCAATTTATTTATCTACGAAAATTTTTAAAAAACATTGAGAGACATGAGAGCCGGGCGGTGGGCAGCACAGAACCGCCCATCTGCAGTACGGCACAGCCTAAGTCATGTCGTGGACTGTGCTAGGTTGAACCCCAGCTGGCCTGGGCACGGCACAGAATGGCCTGCCCCGGGCACGGCCGGGTCGGCCTCAAAGCGGGCAGTACCGGCACAGCGCGCCCTGGTTTACACCCCCACTAATGAGTTTGAATTGTCTAACCTCTTTAATAAAGAGGTCTGATATGAGTTGGGAATCAACGTACAATCTTTTCATCTTAACATGAGCCATTAACTATCAACAAGATGTTCCAACCAAAAACACAGATGACCCATTTATACTCACCATACCATAGCTGATGGTCTTTTTAAACTAGACTTGCCTACTCCAGCTATATTTAAAGAGACTGCCTTCAATCTCAAGTTCATGAAATATATGTTAAGACCATCACTCATTTGACCCTGCTAGCTTACTATAATCCTGAGTTGTTTCACATGGACATAAAAGTAGCATCCTGGAGAAAGTCTAACATGATACAAATGATTCATAAACTAAGGAACAGATTAGAGAAATCCTGTGTGTGTGAACATTACAACTGGAGAATTTGAGGTTTATATTTTAATAAAAAAAATTACAGAAGCCCCAACATTGATTTTTTTTTTTTTTTTTTTTTTTTTTTTTTGCCTCTGTTCTGACTTAGATTTAACGCCCTAACCTAGGGCCCGCCACAGAAATAACATGCAACAAAACAAACAGATGTATCCCATCCCTCCAATTTTGGATCTCTCACTTTTAACCTTGACCACTGTTATATCCCACATCCGTCTTGACAGGATGTGGGATGTGTTAGGATCATCATCAAATTGAGGAGATTATTTGAGCAGGTTAACTCCTGGGAGAACCCATATATCCAAGAATATAGATCACAAAAGCATGCAACATATTAGAAAACAATGGTGGCCTATGAAAGTGAGTATGTTGTGGCAAGTCTTGGCTAGCGCCATAAATAGATTGGGTCCAGACCAACTTCTGGTTGGATGAACAGACCAAGATTGAGTCTGGTCTGAGTACAGGAAAGTAAAGAGTCCCAAGTCCGGTCTAAAGTTATGCACTATGGACATGAGCAAATCTGTCTTCGCTTGAGTAGAATAATATTTACAAGAACTCAAATCTATACAAGTTGCTTAGGCAAAAAATAAATGATCACCATAAGGTAAATAAAAAAACTAGACATTGGCCTACTGAGGTTCTGAGGGTTGGACCATTAATATAATCGAATTCTTGTAGTTATATGGCTTCGACAAATCGGGCAAAGTGTCATATCTTTACCACAATCGTAACATGTCTGCAAATAAAGATGTTAAATGGAATAAGCAATCATAACAAAAGATTAGCACAAAATATCAAGTCTAACACTTCTTACCTGATGCCCGCAACCGAATGCGAGGTCTTTTGCACTACAGAAACAAACTGGGCATGCCTGTTAAGCAGGGTAATTACATCAGATTTACTTATGTAATAATACAAATAAATAAAATGCTGGCTACCATTCTAAAATCCTTAAGAAATATACTTCTGGAACCAAACTTGAAAAATCTAAACATTAGAGCACTTTGAGAATCACTGAATTCCAGGATTTTTTTTCCCACAAAGCAGCTATATATATTACACGGGAGTGAAGGTGTGCAACCTACAATAGACCAAATTCCTTCAATTCATTTTCAAAGGATTATTGGTAGGTCATTATTTCCTATCAAAAGCAAGAAAACCTTTTTTTTTAATGTCCCCTATAGATCTCCAAGCATAGTTATTAATTTTGTTTCGTTTCCGCCAAAATCACCGTAATTTCTTTGTTTCAATCATGTGGCCAAAAAAAAATAATGCATAAAACTTTTCATTCAGAGTTTTGGCCGAAATCCGTGAATTCAGCCAAAATCAATGGATTTCGGCCAACATTTTTGCCGCAGTGGTCTTTGAGAGTATTTTAAAGAAGAAGAAACTAAATTAAATGTTATGGTGTAAGGAATGTGTTTAAATATTGTACTTGTATGTTATAATATTGTTTTACTAGAATGAGTTAAATCCATAATTCGTATTTTCTTCTTTTCCTACATATATATTTTTTATATTTTCCAGAAACGTATTTTCTAAAAAGGTCGCCCAAATTCAGAATCAGCTGAAATCTATGATTTTGGAGGCCAGACAGAAATGGGGTCCAAAATGAAATTGACAACTATCTTTCCAAAGCCTAATCTTTGACTTTAAACCCATTGATAAAAGTTTATTCCCCATGAATACATAGGAATTCTTTAGGAATTTAGCAAATGTGTTCTTAATGTACTGGGCCAACTGAAGACGGGAGACGGTGCTAGAAACATTTCTAATATTTATTTATCTTTTTTTCTTTTTCCGTTTCTTTTTTTTTTTTTTTTTTTTTTGGCTATGCTGGGTATTGGTCAAGGAGTGATACTTTAACTTGAAGACCCAAGGATCAATCCGAAACTAAGGTTCCAACACCACTCAACCATAATTGTGTTGGTTAGAAACGCTTCTAATAATGCTCTTATCATAAGTCGGTCATTGCCATACTATGCCCAAAAGAAAAATGCTAGATCAAGGAAAGGTGCCCATGTGACCGTGCCCATCATTACCAGTTGTCAAGAAAATTACAATCCTGATCAAGAATCATAGTACCACGATGATTGAGGAATGCATAAGGGTGTATAGTATACCCTCCCAAAAACATAAGCAAGTCTGTCTTGATTGACTTTTAGATCAATATATCGGAAAAGTTTTGCAATAAATTAAACAAATAAATATATGCATAAGAGAAGTTATTTGAACATGTACATTTATTGAACAGCTGAAATTCAGTGGTGTAAGTTATAACAAGCTAGAACTTTGAAGAAAGGAGTCTTGAGTCAAATGGGTTGAGAATTAGCAAACCAAAGGATGGAAAATTAAATGAAGATTTTAGTAGAGAAGAAGATGAATTGGTTAAAATTGAAAATACTTACTACCAAATATGATAGATCCCAAAATCTAGTATCAATTATAGAATGAACGGAGGGTTTGAGATTGGATATAGCAAACAATATTAGTGCATGGTAGGCAAAGTGGGATACAAGCCAGTAAATTGCTATCCAATCATTAAGTGTCACTTAAAAAAAAAAAGGGCTGTTTTTATAAGACAGCGGTTAGACTTGCTCTATTTCATAAAATGGAACACTAAGGAACAAAGAGGAGAGAAGAAGCTAGGTTACATGCAGCTAAAGATGCACACACTATGATAGTTACATGAAACAACAGGGAAACATTAAAATACAGATTAATGCATAGAAATCCTGCAAGTGTGTGTATGCGTGTGCACGTGAGTGCTTGCACTCATGATCTGCTGAGAAGCTCAAATCTGGAACTCATTCCTGCTGTTGTTGCTCACCATCAGATTGAAATCCAAAATAGGTGATATCTCCTAAAACAGTTAAATTTGAGGGCCATAGATCAACGGGTTAGGATGATGTAATGGGATTGATATTTTGCACACCCATAGGGTCTCTGTGAGACCTTTGAATCCCCCGCCATCACATGGTTGTCATGGTCCCAAGTACACGCCCATGTGAGTTTATTCCATCATCAAGCTCATCGCACTAGATCAACTCCATATATATATATAGGGGTGCTCAGGCCTTAAGATTTGCAGATATAATTGTCCCTAATCATCAATTAGCTTCAATAAGAACTAAGAGGAACAGCATGATCTCAGCCTATGGACACATAATAAAAAAGGTATTTGTACTACCTTTGGAAAATGAGAATGAACAGGTGTACACCATTATTCAGAAAACAGGCAAGGCATAATAACACCATTTTGGATGACCATCACCTGACTCTGTCCAAAGGACAATCTTTTTCTTCAATCAGACTGTCAATGGGTGATTAAAAAGGAAATACGACAGCACTCCCTATTCAATGTTGGAAAGTAGACTTGATTAATAGGATTATAAAATCTATATAATTTTTAGGGACATGGTAAATTCAGGGTGGGTACCATCAGATAGAGGTCTGGTTATCAAACCATGAGCCCACCTGTTACAAACTCAAGGCACGAAGATATGATACATATCATATGTATCCTCTTAAGAACTAAACCAAACACTATCCAATATTTCAAAATCATCCTAAAAGTACGTACCTGGATATTTTGTGGAGAATTTTCTGAAGGAGAGGCAGAAGCTCCATTATAACCTCCAGCATTGTGTTCAAAATGGTTCTTCTGGGAGTATTTAGGGGTAAAATTTGCAGGACCAGAGGTCCTGGTTGGTGGAGGGAGTGAAATCCTTCCTTGAGTTCCAATCATACGGCTGAATAAATAAATAATTGATTTAAAATAACATAAAATGACAATAACAGTAAAGATGATGGTGGTGGTGATAATGAAAACTGCTGATTAGATAAAAGTTCGGATGTTGTTTGGATGACCTTTAGTTCAATATTTGAAACAAATGCTTATGACCATTTTAGTCCACATTAGGGAGAACAACTTTTTTTCAGATGCACTTCCATAGGTGGCGGTACAATAATCTTTCAGCCATAAATCCAACTAGTATAATCAGGTTTCTTCCTGTTACTGATGTTTAATGTATGTAAAGCGTCTCTTCTAGAACTGATTGTGTGGACATCCAATCACACCATAAATATTAAATAATGAATGAGTATTTAGTTCCAGTGCAATACCCCAAAAGTCGGAGCTCTAGTGTTGCTTTGTATTGCGATGGTATTTCCATCAATGCCGCCAGCGCAAATTCTGTCTCCTTCTTGGAGGTTGAAATGTGACGGGCCATGATTTCTGTAAAGTTAACAAACTGCAGGGGACAGAAACAATAATAGCTAGCACACATATGCCATCTCAAAAGGAATTCATCTTTATAAAACCACAATTTTAAATAATAACCTGGAAATTATCAAATGCACGAGAAGGTATGTTGTCATCAAATTGCTGCATCATGTCCCAAGGTCCATCGCCAACGCCAACCAAAACAATTGACAAAGGGTATTCGCTACAATGAAGGGGCAGACATTATGAGTACCTCAAATGAAAAGACTATTAATCTCATATTATGGGAATCAGGATAATCACCAACCTGGCATTGACTATGGCTTCAATAGTATTCTGCTCTTGAGGACTTAAATGACCAAGATCCGTGTCAACGCTTCGTGTCACCTGGCTCATGTTAGTATTAAAATTGTTAAGACTTGTAGTTTGTTTTCAAAAGGGGGAAAAAAGAGAAAAAGAAAAAAGAATACAAATAGCTACCAAGAAAATTGAGCATGTATTATCATTACAGAACAGTAAAGCCAGGATTCAAGGCTGCACATGCACACGGCCCTTTTCTTTGGTCAGTTGCCTCTTAGAAAATTCAGCTGAATCCTTCAGATTTTGATGAAATAAGTTTCACACTCCATCCAATAATGGAGATAAGAGAACCGAGCATAAAAACTTCTATTCATCAAATGTTCTTGCTGATTATCATTATTCATCTAAGTTTTCTCAGATACAACAGGTCACCATGAGACCTTATTCCCATCGAGACTTGAGTCTTAACTTAAGGCTCTGTTTAGCTAAGAAGCTAACAGAAACCTGTTTCTCAAAACCAAGGAAGGGATCTATAGGAAAAGCATCAAAGGCATCAGCCTTCAGCCTGTCACTTTTCAGGGTTTCCCCTATGAAATTCAACAGTTAAAAAAAAAAACTAATAGCACAATTATCCCACAAAGAAACAAAAAGATATAAAGCAATATGGGCCCAATTAATCCTTTCTTCAAGGTTAACCAAGTCAGGGCCTAAAAAAAATAAAATAATTAAGATGATTCTCACGTCACTCGTGCAGATCAAAAAAATAAATAAATCTATTGATGTTCATTTTAATATTTCTATCCTTCATTTCTATAAACAGAAAATGACAGAAAGTAGAATGCATTAGAAAAAATGCTTCAAGGACAAATGACAGACCTGTCCATCTGCAATGATAAGAAGCACATGATACTGACCATGACTTCTATCCACAATGCCTATAGCTGTTTCAATTATAGGAGCGAAGGATGTCGGTCCTGCCACAGAGAAGAAAAATTAAATCAGACCTGAAAATGACAAAATTATTAAAGAGTAATCACAGTGTGTTGAGCAACTTAGTGGCTATTTGAAATCATTGTTCCCTAAGAATGTTTCAATTCTGAAAATGTCTTGTGCCAAGATTGATAAATTCTGAAAACAGATTGTATAAGTCTATAAGACCCATTTGACAATGTTCCGTGTGAAATATTATCATGGATCATTTTCTAGTATAAAATTTTTTTTTTTTATAAAAAGGTAATCATGAAGAAGAGGGGGAGAGAGAGACTAGAAGGAGGGGGAGGGGGGAGAGAGAGAATGAATAGATTCGAAACCCTCTTTTTTCTTCCGATGAATACGAGGAGTTGTTTCTTGAAAAAGTAAGAACTTAACATTCTGAATTTTCCATTCAAGGAAGGGCACATTTCTCAAAATACATTTTTCTCCAACAGCTACCAAACACTTTTTTTTTTTTTTTTTGCTGCTTGGCCCAGTGGCCAAGTTGGAGAGGATTAAAGCCTCCCACCAGGGATAGATCCTTGGTGCGAGGGAAGGAACAGGAGCCGTTACAACTAGCCCATCCCTGTATTCCCGCTACCAAACGCATTTTGTTCATCTCTATCTGCTGAGAAAGGAAAACAATCCCCATGGAATGTTGCCAAACAGCGCTTTAGTCAAGGGATGAATCTCCCAAAGGAGCACAGTTTCAAAATTTCATATCCTAGTTGCATAATGGCGAAGAAACTCCAATAACAGAACATCCTAATCCTCTGATCACTCAATTATCAATATCAACTAAAAAGAAAAAGAAAAAGAAAACGAAAAGGACAATGGATTGACATGGAAAGTTAAGAATAGGATGGATTAAAAATACAGATAAATGATTCATAATAAATAATCTTGTTAAGTGGGGGTTTCCCAGCACCCTAACATCCATGGAAGTAGGGATAAGCGAACCGGGCCAAGTCAGTTTTCCAGCTTATGCTAGCTTAAAAAACTAATCAAGAGAGATTGATTTGACCCTTGATTTGAAATCGAACCGGAATAGCCCAGATTGAGCTGGCTTGAAATGGATAACAAGCTTAAGCTCATACTTTTTCTCTTTTATATATAGTCTTGTAATATTATTAGAGAAACATTTTGCAGTCACCACTTTGAGACGCTATAAATGAAGGGAAAAACCCATGTGGTGCACAAGGGTTGCCTATAAAGGGACTAGGGTCGTAGTTTGTAGCATGGATGGCTTTAATTTCAAAAGGATGGACTCACAATGTCAAATAAGATGCATTCTAAACCGTTAATCTTGAGGCCACAAATGACGGGGTTAGAATGATATGATGGATTTGAGATTTTCCACACATGTGGGACACATTCAGATCTTTTGATTCCCACCTTCCCATGTATGATGTGGCACAATGTGGCACAAGGTGGGCGCCACAGGGCTGTGTGCAAATGCTTGCATGTGTGCCCCTAAAAAGTGATCCCCTACGCACCTTGACAATGTGCACCCTTCGCGCCCCATGCTAGGGAACCCACCTAGAGACCCACCAATAAGTGAGAAGGGGCTGATGAAAAGATCTTGATGGGTCCTACCTTTGTATAAAATCTCAAGCTCATCAAAACAACCTAACCCCTTGATCCATGGCCTACAAATTTAACAGTTATGCGCGCACGCACACACACACACACAAAGCGACGGTCAAACGAACGGTCTAGTCTATTTAGAATGGTGCAAACCCATGGGATCTGGTGACATTCAACGAGTGTGTAGGCCCACTCAGATTAGTGATCAAGTGGGCCCTACTAGGAGGTGTTCACACCTGATCACTAGGCTATATATGTGGGACTCCCCTTGTGCAAGCTCCATGCAGCCTTCCTAGTAGGGCCAACTAGGGCCATGAAAAACGTCGGAAAGGTGAGGGATCAAAAGAACTGGATGAGACTCACCCATGTGCAAAATTTTAAGTCCATCAAATCATCCTAACTGCTTGATCAGTTTAATGGTTTTTGAAGGCATTATTATTATTCTTGTCAATGCAATGGTCAGTCTCATTCAGATCCAATGACATTCGATAGGATAAGAGGGTAGTGGGAGTGAGGATTGGATGGCTTATAGGTCCCAGGTGGGCCCAATAGAAAGGCCTCACGAATTCTCTCCATTTGGCCATCTGTAGGGTAGTGGGGCCTCAATATTATGCACCAAATGTTATCCAACCTGATTTTTGGTCTACCCATGCTCCAACCAGACCTTTCCATCCCTCTCACCAACTACGATGCACAGATACTTCATAATGAGCAATGTATCATATCATATCATATCTAATGCTTCACTTTTTATGTGTAAATTCCATGCTCCGCTGTATCTGGGCATCATAGCTTACCAACACCTCTAATCCCTCAGTTGGGCCATAAAGAAATGTCATAAGAAGTGCCAAAGGAGATCACAACATCCCAGGATATGGGCACCTCAACAAACAGTGCAACTGCTGTGGCTTAGAATGCCCTAAAATATATCACCAGTAGAGTACCAACCAGCAAGCTTAAGACGTGGAACTAATTCCCTATATCGCTGCAAGGCATCTTCAAAACCATTGCATGGCTTCTCCTCTGGATAGAAACTGAAAACGTCTTGGTCATGTGTTGAGGCTGCAAGACAAAAAAGGATAAAACATGAACTTTTTTCCAACCATCGTTCCAACAATATCATTTATTCTTCCCCAAGGACAGGGAGGCTATATATGACAACAAAAAAGGTAAATTGAAAGAGAATCTGAAACTGACCATCACCAAAGCCAAAACATGGGATAAGATTATCCTCATCAAAAGCAGACAGCGTCCTTCCAATAATAGATATTGCTTGCTCGTATGGGTTTGGGCAATTAGAGATGTGATGTAAACTGCGATGGTGGAATGATCTAGCACCTAAGAGAAAGACAGATCTTCCATTAATATCTAGATAATCCAGATGGCTAAATAAACAGAAACAAGTACCAGTTACTGACATGATCAATGATAGGGTTAGTAATGGGCATGGCCTCCCAGTTGAGCATACAGGCCTAACCTAATATGGTTAAGGATCAACTTTATTTTCAGAGTATACAAATAAATGTACTGGAACGCATCAACTTTTTATAACTTGTACAGAGTCCAATATAGACAATTTCCAAGATCATTTATAGATTTCAAGTACCTTAAGCCTACAAAGAAGTTGCGATAGTTAGACTGCCAAAAGGCCAATTATGAACTTATTTACAAAACCTACAACCATGCTATGAAAAATCATAGACCAGTAAGGTTTTTTATGTGATCATCCATGATTTATGAAGCCAATGTGTCCCAGAATAAACATTAGACTGAAAATGACTACCAAGATATGCATAATCCTTCAAAGGCTGAGGATTAGATCTCACCTACAATAGGAATGAGAAAAGAGAAGCTAAGTATCATTTCATCTTTAAATACCCAATCTAACAGTCAATATTGTTAAAGAGGAACTATAGGATTGTGCATTAATTTTCTGAAGGACAGACTTTTGTATAGGGTCCATAGTTCAGTTTTCAAAGCAGGGAAATCATATGGGCCATGGTACAGGAGGGACATAGATCACAACCTTAAATTTTAAGATCCAAATCTTTATAGATGGACTACATTAAATGAGAACATAGCATGGCAATGATCAATACTAAATAGAAGATAGGGCAAACATTCAAGGGTGGGTTGAAATATCCAATGAGGGAGGATTTTTTTGGGAAAACCCTGATCTGGAGTGGGACCCTATCATTACATAAGATGTCAGGATCACCAAATCATGAGCCCTACAGGTAAGGAATCCTAAGCAAAAAACTTGTTTATCAAAGCACAGAACTCATAAAATTCCAGCTAAAAAACTGTAGTATGTTCCTGTAATGCAGCATTAAGAACAAACATGCTGTCTGAGCAAGATTCGTAAGTGCACCTGTCCATTCATTGCTCTTTGTGAAATCAATACCGACAATGAGATTGGACGATTCAAGACCAGATTTTGCAAGAGCTTCTGTCACCTGTAATGAATGGAAAAGGAAATAACAATAATCTAATGTCAAAATTATCTATAAGCAACTTTCATGTGCCTAAAACAGAGACTTTCTTCTGTTACTTAAAGGTGTTTGCAGTTGAAGCATTTGACCTCTTTGGGTTGTAACAATTAGCATGAAGGCTTGAGCTGCATACATATGAAGTTATATTTTTTGCACTTATGCATCAAAGATTCCATGGAATCAAAATTCCCCTTCAACATGAATTGCTTCAAGAGGCCTTGAATTGGTAGCTGTACTTCCACACACAGGATATATACCCACCAATCAAACAAGCATGTGGCCCATGGGAAATTGTAGATGGAGATATTCTCAATCATCCCATTTTTCCCATTAGATCCATAGAGTTCGAACAATCAACTTTATTTATTATTTATTAGCATTTCATTTGCTATACAAAAAATGGATGATTAAGATTGATTAGCATCCATGTTGGCTAAGGCCTACCGATGGGGTTGCAATAATGATAGGTTTGACTGATGACTAACCCTTCTTAATCAATTCAACAAGTAGAAATGTCTCATAAAATTTAACCCACAATAATCAATAATCTAAGCACACAATAGGTAAAAGTACTACCAGAATACCTGATCAAGTGAGTGGTAGTTGTCATCGATCCTTGCATATCTTCTAGGTCTTTGATCCATCATATCAGATTCAAAATGGTTGCCAGAGAACGAAGGGCGAGGTGACGCACCCCATGATGGTGGCGGCCCCCGGTTACACGAGTGAGGGTAGTGACATTGTGGCTTAGAACTTTTGCCTCCCATAACACCTGTTCAGCTTTCGAGACAGACCTGACAGCTTAAAAATAGCTTTTTAGAACAGTTAATACTGCACAACCAGGAAAAAAAGGAGAGAAATAAAAAGGATGAAAAAAATGCATTGTCTTAAAATTTAATACAGAGCACATAAGATTAGATAGAGTAACCTCAATAACTCCACTATAAACAAACAACCCCAATTCCCACCCACTGACTTAACATGCTACATTGATGAAAAGAGTCTCCTGGTAAGGAATCCTAGTATAACTACTAGGATTTTAGAGTTTGCTAATCGTACCCTTCAAACAGACCACAAATAGATGTAATAAGGCTCTGTTGTCCTTGTTGTTGATGATGATGGTATCGCATCATAAACATTCATTTTAGAAACACAATTTCTTGTAACTAAAGATGAGCAAATTAATGAATCTCCCCATAGAATATAAACGCTACAATAAGAATATATCAACCTTATTTATTTATTTCTATCAATAGAACTACAATTGCTAAAATTCTAACATTCATAATAGGGTATCCCATAGCCCACAGTCATATCTTCGCCGAAATTGAATCTTCACCTTTAATACTTCAGAGCAGTTCAGTTTGAAATTTGCAATATTCCATCAACCATAGAGAAACATTAACAATCAAGAACAAAAAAAGTAAAACAAAAAGAAAAATTTTTTGGAAAACATACACCCTCCTTCCTTTTGTTTTTGTTCTCTTAATTTCAATAAAAAAAAAAAAAAACCAATCAAAGTCAAAACCTCCCTAGACCACAACTTTAAAACTTCATTTTCTAAATGATGAAACAACAACAACAACAATAAAAACAAAAGAAAAACTTCAAAATTCACTTTCCACATCCTAAGAACTCATTGTTCCTTACTAAAATGATGAAAACTAACCTCTCAAAGTTAATATCCAGACTACAACACAAGTTCCCAATCCAATAGAAATCCATCAAACCCAAAACAACATGCATTGACTGAGTTCCAACAAATCATATTCAATCTACAATAACACAACCATCAAAAACTGAAACAATCAATCTGACAAAAACAGAGGAAACAGAAAATCCAGTTCCAGCAACAAAACTAAAAAATCGCAGTCAAATCACCAAAAACATCAAAAAATCCGAACCTGGCGAACTCGCCTTCGAACCGTTGCAACTAATTTCCAATTCGACAAAAACAAAAATCAGCTCCCTCGCATTTAAACCCAAATTCCACACAACGCATAACACGCACACAAGTCAAAGTTGCAAAATCCAAGAAACTGCAATGAGAAAAGAAGCCACCGAATCCAAGAGTATCTGTCTGACAGACGACAGCAACAGTTGCCAGAAACCGAAACTTCTCCGAAACCGCTACTTTTGACAAATCACCAAATTCATAAAAACCCTAGCCCCAATTTCAACTGCTAAAACATCTTGTAACCAAAATCACGATAACAATTGCATAGAAACCAATGTGAAAATGCAAGGAAAGTTGTGAGAGAAAACAGATGGAATCTATAATATTTTATTAGATTAACGATTAGAGAAAGGAATCAATATAATATGAGTGAGGCTGGATTTTAAGGACTTGTTTGAAGATGTAATATTTATTTTTTTTAATGTTTCGTGGAAATGGTGAGGACAGAGGAGGTAAGATCGAGGAAATAGAGTGAAGAAGATTTTGCTTTTTGCTTACTTTGTCTTCTTTGCTATAGTTATTTTTTTCTCTGTTTTTTTTTTTGCTACAGTGTGATTGGTGTGAAATCACATGATTGTGGGGACAGGAGAGAGATGAAGACTTACTTTCCACCGCCGAAAAGCGTTTCTCTGAAATGACTTGACCGGAATTTTGTAAATCTGCTTTCCCTTTCTTTGGTTGCATGTAATATCTACGCGAGAGGATCCTTATCCTCTACTTACTTATCTATGATTTAAATGAGAAAGATATAGATTTTCCTGTCTTTTGTGGGACCTAGAAAATTTTCACTCCACAATGATCATGTATGAAGCAAGTGTAACAAGTATATGAAATATGAAAATTCATGCATTCCATCGTGATCAATCAACACCGGGCAATGTTTTCTTACTAGCAGACTAGATATTGCTTAAATAGCTTATTGGGCCCACTTGAGTACATTGTTATTAGTGGGGATGGAGGTACATGCAAAAGTCTCATTATAGATTAACAGAAAAAAAAAAATCAACCCTGTTACATCAACCTAGCCATTGATTTAAGAGTTTTAATATTCAGTGGCCTTTTAATTGTATATTTCTTTGAGATTAAATCAACGGGGAATAAAAAATGATGAGAGTGAAATTGAACCTATTGTCAGACTATAAAGGATGAGAGTGTGAAAGAGCTTGCACTAATCAAAGGCGGGCCCAATAAACATGCACTGCATATGGGCAACTGTAAGAGAATATTTCTATTTGTTGTTGGCTCACTGAGGTTTGAGTGGTGGTGGTAGGTATTTTAATCTCCCACAAATGCGTGGGGAGGGATCCTCAAGTGAAAGTATCACTTCTAAACTAAGAGACCACAGTGGTGAAATAATAGTGATAATAATGAAATTTATCTATTTATTTATATTATTAATAAGTGGGTCCATTGAGAGCCTCACGGATTTCCTATAAGTGGAAGCCGTGGAGGATCCGGTCTGGATAGATTACCCCACTTTTACAGTTTTGGAGTATCCCAGGATCTTGTGCGGACTTGGGGTCAACTCGGTGTTTCAACTGCAGATGACTCTATGAATATTTAACAGATCTATCTAAGTATAGGATAATGTTTGTTTATTTGAATAATACTCAAATGAGCTCCAGCCATTAAGTAGGAAGCATCATTCCTGATCTTTGGTTTTTAGTTGATAATATTGGATTCAAAGGGTTTGTTTTAAAATTGGAATTTCATATAGATCCCGTAAAGCCTGTCCTCACGCTAGAGAACCATCCATATAGAATTCCAGAACTAGCTAGGATAAAATAGTGTTTCAAATTTCGAAATTTCAAATGTTTTATAGGCATCTCCCTCATTTGGTTAGGGACATAAAAGGGCATCGAAATACTTCATTTTAGCAATGTGATTAGCAATCACAAATCTTATTTTTAGGTGATTGGGACAGTGAGATTTGGGAAGTGGATATGGTTTTCAAAAAAGGGAATGGTAAAATGCATCTTCTACCCGTGTCAACTAGGCCTATCAATGGGACGGGTTGAAACCGGTAGAAAGCCCGGCCCGGCCCGTCCCAAGCCCGAAAATACAGGGCTTTATAAAAAATTTTGAACCCAGCGGGTTAGGCTTGGTCAATAATTTTAAAGCCCGACCAAAATGGGACTGGGACTGGGCAGAGGATGCCCAGCCCGTTCAGGCCCGGCCCGGCCCGCTCCAAGTTAATTTTGATAAAAAATTTATATTACCTAAACTGCCCGTCACTAACAGTAAAAAAACGGCTAGTTAGGAGGGACATTCTTGTAACTGTGCCCTCCATCAGTCCCTCTCTTTTATAAGACGTTGCAAGCCCTAAAAACATCCCACACTCAATCGCTCTTCTGCCTCTTCTGCCCAAGATTGGTTTAGTCATGACCCAACTAGTGATGGTGATTTAGATAATGATGGAAATGCACTAATTGATGTTTTAGACATATTAAAAGAAAATTAATTTCTGTTGATTTCTTTTTTATATTACTTGACCCATATAGGATACTTATTCTCATTCATTTTATTGATTTTCTGATTTTCTACTTTAAAAAAAAAAGTTTTTAACTGATGCTACATTACTTTAACTTAACTCATATAGGATACTTATTCTCATTCATTTCTATTGATTTTCTGATTTTCTACTTTTACCGGAAAAAAAAAGGTTTTAATCATTCCTACATTACTTGACCCATATAGCCTATAGTATACTCATTCATTTCTATTGATTTTCTAATTTCCTACTGTCACTAGCAAAAAAAAAAAAAAAAGTTTTTAACTCCGCCATGTTGTTTGTTGCATTGCATTGCCGGTCCCAATCCTGGAAAAAAAAGGAGGGTTTAAAGTCGGGTTCACACCGGTGTCTGGTGACAATAGGAATAATTAGAGAATGTTTTGCTTATCTCCAGGATCGGGCTAAACCCAGGCCCGGCCCTGTCCCAGCCCGGGCCCGTACGAGACGGGATTAGATGTAAGCCCGTTCAATTTAGGGCCGGGATTGGACAACACCTGGCAGGCCCGTCCTATTTTCGGGACGGGATTGGACAACCCAAACCCAGGCCCGGCCCGTCCCATTGACAAGCCTAGTGTCAACCAATGCCTTTCTATCAAAGGCATCGTTTTTTGAAATTGGATTGGTAAGTATCAATGATTGGACAGGTCGGGTAGCATGTGTAGTACTTGTATCGGTAGGGCATGCATTGAGCCTTTTAAAATATCAAAATATGGGTTGAAATAAGGCCTCAAGATTTAATAAGTTTAAATATATGTGTTTGTTTAGATTCACTCCTATGGTAAGTAATAAGTGAGATGAGTATTAAGTTGGGTGAATGACACTCCGTACATAGTTAATGAGTGTCGAGGGCTGGGTTTCTTAAATCTGTCCCTACTTTTTTTTTAAGATGATTAGCGAAAGGTCCCTAGAATTGAATTCTCCCGTCCAGGCAAATTCTTCTTAAGGGCTCTAACCCAAGCAGTTAGATTCTTCTTAAGGGCTCTAACCCAAGCAGCTAGATACAATTCTCATGACTGATTTACCCTTTCAACCATTTTAGGCATGAAATTTTGAAAATTCAAAATTTCAAATCTTCCGTTTCCCCTCCTCATTCCTAGGCAAAGTCTGAACCAAAGATTGTCTTCGTCACAGATCCGATCTCCGCGTCTCTGCAAAAACACCTAATCCAAACTGATCGCCCAAAACAGAGGAACCCGTTTCTGCCATTGCCGACGAAGAACAGGGTTGTTGTTTCAGAACGAGTTGTAGAGAATCAGAGAAGTTTGAACCAAAAATCTTCTTCGTCACAAATCTGATCTCCGTGTCTCTGTAGAAAACCCTAATCCAGACTGATCGCCCAAAATAGAGGATCCAGTTTCTACCAGCCGAAGAAGCAGTGAGTAGGATCCAGATTCGCCAATCACCGGAACCTGAAGAGGGGTCACACTTCATTGCCTCCCATCATTCTTCGCCAGTCGGAGACCACCCTGCACGCCGCAGTTGTTGCAGAAACCTTAACAGGGATTCCAGAATTTCTTGTCGCCTAAGTTCAAATGATCATTCCCAGAGAAGACCACCACTTGCCGTCAATCTTCGCAAGGGAACAGCCGCCCTCCGGTATATGTCGCCAGAGATCTAGGGAACAAGCATCAAGAGTTGAGCGTAGGTCCACTTTGCCATCTGGTTCTTGTTCTCCCTGTAGAACAGAAAAGTCTGTTACAGGAAGCAGGGAAGAAGAAGAAGAACCATGTTTGTGTTTTATTTGATTTCCAGGCCAGTTCGAGTCCAAGTCAGGTCTGACCCGACCCAATCTGCGCAGGGAAGCCCAGCTAAGTGTTTGATAAATTTATCTTGTTTTTGAAAATTTTATCTGAGTCTTTTGACAAATCTATATGAGTTTTTATGAAATTTATCTGAGTGTTCGTAAAATTTATCTAAGTTTTTGTCAAGTTTATCTGAGTTTTAACAAATTTATATGAGTTTTATGCAAATTTATCTGAGTTTTGAAATAAATTTCTTTAAGTTTTGGACAAATCTATCTGAGTTTTGGCTAATTTATCTGAGTTATGGGATAAATTTATCTGAGTCTGGACAAATTTATTCGAGTTTGTGGCAAATGTATTTGCGTTTTTTCTAAATTTATTTACATTTTTTAAAAATTTATTTGGATCTTTTAAAATTGATTTTTATCTTTTGAAATTCATTTGCGTCTTTTTAAATTGATTTTCATCTTTTGAAATTTATTTATATTTTTTAATTTTTTTTAGGTTTTTTGAAATTTATTTGTGCCTTTTTAAATTTCTCCATGTTCTTTTGATATTATAGCATTTTTTGAAATTTATTTGCGTTATTTCGAATCTATTTGTATTTTTTTAAATTTATTTTTGTTTTTTTAGAGTTTATTTTCATTTTATTTTATTTTATTTACATCTTTTGAAATTTATTTTCGTCTTTTGAAATTTATTTACATTTTTTGAAATTTTTTTTCGTCTTTTAACATTTATTTGGATCTTTTTACACTGATTTTCATCGTTTGAAATTGATTTGCGTTTTTTAAATTTATTTCATTTTTAGAAATTTATTTGAAATTTGTTTCCTTTTTTTTAAATTTATTTGTGTTTTTTTTTAAATTTATTTGAAAATCTCATTAGTAGAATTTTATTAATCGTGACTAATTTAATGGTAGTTGACCATTATTAATGTCTTATCCCACTAATCATGAGATATGATTTGATGAAAGGGCAAATTAGACATTTTAGGTTTTCAAATTTGGAAAAAGGACCTTTCACACTATAAAAAAAGATTGTGAACCTAAGGCAATAAAGTGAAATGTTCAGGGACCTCTCGCCGAATCCCCCTTTTTTTTTGGGGGGAGCATTTAGTCGGATGTCCCTCAACTTTGGTTTTTATTACAAACTATCCACGTATTTTTTCTGTAGAGCCAAAGGTCATTTTTTAAGTTTTAAACACTTAAAAGTCTACAGTGCCCCTCTTAATACACTTTGTGCAGTTTACAGAAAAGGAAAACTAATTTCGTTAAGAGTTTTATTTGGAGAAAAAAAAAGGAGAAAATCCGTCAATTTCGTAAAGATTATTTGATTGCACAAATCAAGGATTATGACAGGTAAGAGAAAGAAAATGGGGAAAATTGATTCAAAGAATGAAAAATCATTCAGAAAATCTACATATGGGACTCGGCAAAACTCAAATAAATTTATCTGAGAAGGAGAAATCATCCAGAGAATCTGCACATGGGACTGGGCAAAACTTAGATAATTTTTTTCAAACTCAGATAAATTTGTTTTGGTCCAAACTAAGATAAATTTGCTCGAAAATCAAAAAAGTTGTTCAAAACTCAGATAAATTTGTCTGAATTTTGCCAGAAGTTCAGATAAGTTTGCCGAAAACTCAGATAAATTTATCTGAGTTTTTACAAATTTATCTGAGTTTTTGTATTTTATATTAGAATTTCTAGGAAATTTATCTGAGTTTGGCGATACCGAAAGTTAGAATACGGAAAATCAAATTCTAAAGAAAACTAAAATCCAAAACAAGAACACTTGATGACCATGATCCAATCGAGAAAAGAGAGAGAGGGAAAACAAGCAAAAGAGCAAACTGCTCTCTTTCAAATCAGTTGTAGAGAGAGATTTGGAAGAGACTTCAGATAAAAGAGTAAGAAAAAGTAAAACAGTTTCTATCTTTGAAGAAATGAAAGAGAGAGCAATGGAAGTCATAGTGGCAACGGAAGGTGCTCTGCAACGGTACTCCATAACCATGGAAAAAAACGGAAAATAAAAAATGAGAGAGAAGAAGGCAGAAGGAGTTCTCCGGGACAACAGAGAATAAGAGAGAACTTGGCCTTGGAATGAGGGTTCAAATGGGCAAATTAGTCATGAAAATATATGACGTGGCATATTAGAGACCTCTCACCAAAATATCTTCAGCTGTCTGGACTATAGACATTAGTAGAAAAGTTGTTGGACTGGATGCCTTAGAAGACCGTGCTTAGGGACCGTTGGCTAATTTACCCCTTTTTTTGTGTGCTAGGTGTGATACTTTTATGTAGAACACAGAAAAAAAAATTGACATCCTAGGAGGGACTGTTCATTTACTAGAGTTCTACGAATTCCTGAATTCCCAAACAAGGTGGAATTCTTAAATCCTCCTTTCGACTTGAGCATTCAGGAGTCCCACCAAAATGCAAAGAGGGTGAAATTCCTGAATTTTTAAATGTCAATCAGGACTTTTCATGTGCTTGAATTCATAAATTCTTGTCAAGCAACAATGCATTTGAAAATGCCAAAGGGACATCATGTCCCAAAAACCCCATCCACTAGAATTCCTATTAGGAATTCTAGCTTGTAAAGAAACACTCAACCATGAGTGTGATGGCAA
The DNA here is from genome assembly GCA_038049695.1 of Cinnamomum chago. Taxonomy (NCBI): domain Eukaryota; kingdom Viridiplantae; phylum Streptophyta; class Magnoliopsida; order Laurales; family Lauraceae; genus Cinnamomum; species Cinnamomum chago. The sequence goes on from CP142461.1 coordinate 39,637,159, forward strand.
ACAAGACCCCTTTTACAAAATAAGTTTTAAAGACAAAGACAAAAACCAAGGGTGAGCTAACATATAACAAACTATCTTTTCTAATTTTCACAAAGAACCACTCCTTATTTTAGGTTTTCGATACAACCGCATTTGCATCCTCTACAATACTAATAAGCTACTTTCACTCACTTGCAATAGTGATATTACCATCAAAGGGCTTTTTCATCTTTATTTACGTTGGATGTAGATATTTTAATAATTGTTTACTCCTCGTGATCTAAGGACTGGGATGAACACTCTGATCAGAAGAGGATGGCTCAAATCAACTTAGGAATAATGGTTTCATCGATTTCTAATTTGTTTTCCTACTTTTAATCTCTTTCTTCTCTCTATCACATCCACTAGCAAGATCCATGGATCTGACAAACGGTGTATCCCATCTATGGTTTTAAAAAACTGTCATTACTGTTTCATAATGATCTTATGAAATGGAAACGGCTTATACTGTTACGTGATTTGCTATATAGTAGTCATAACGGTCATAGTATCAAGAAAAATAGTGAAAAAATGTTCATAATAGTTGTAATGCGCAATACAACGGTCATAATGGTCCATAGCAGCCGATATTTTGAAAATAACGGTCAAAATATCGGACGGCAGTGATATTTTATAAAGAAAAAAAAAATCCCTTGTTCTTTCCATTTTTTTCTTTCCTAAATCATTTGTGGAGCTTTCTAAGGCTATGCTAGGGCTTCCCAAGCTTTTTTTTTTTTTCACCAAAACTTAAGTTATTTACAAGAGTTTTATAAATTCTCATATGACGGCTTCTTTCCTCTTCAACCACAATACCCTCATACTCTACTGCTTTAATTAATTAATTAGTCTTGAAGTTGTTAGGGATTTTCATATGTTGGCTAATTCCTGAATTCCCAGACAAGGTGGAATTCTTAAATCCTCCTTTCGACTTGAGCATTCAGGAGTCCCACCAAAATGCAAAGAGGATGAAATTCCTGAATTTTTAAATGTCAATCAGGACTTTTCATGTGCTGGAATTCATAAATTCTTGTCAAGCAACAATGCATTTGAAAATGTCAAAGGGACATCATGTCCCAAAAACCCCATCCACTAGAATTCCTATTAGGAATTCTAGCTTGTAAAGAAACACTCAACCATGAGTGTGATGGCAAACAAGACCCCTTTTACAAAATAAGTTTTAAAGACAAAGACAAAAACCAAGGGTGAGCTAACATATAACAAACTATCTTTTCTAATATTCACAAAGAACCACTCCTTATTTTAGGTTTTCGATACAACCGCATTTGCATCCTCTACAATACTAATAAGCTACTTTCACTCACTTGCAATAGTGATATTACCATCAAAGGGCTTTTTCATCTTTATTTACGTTGGATGTAGATATTTTAATAATTGTTTACTCCTCGTGATCTAAGGACTAGGATGAACACTCTGATCAGAAGAGGATGGCTCAAATCAACTTAGGAATAATGGTTTCATCGATTTCTAATTTGTTTTCCTACTTTTAATCTCTTTCTTCTCTCTATCACATCCACTAGCAAGATCCATGGATCTGACAAACGGTGTATCCCATCTATGGTTTTAAAAAACTGTCATTACCGTTTCATAATGATCTTATGAAATGGTAACGGCTTATACTGTTACGTGATTTGCCATATAGTAGTCATAACGGTCATAGTATCAAGAAAAATAGTGAAAAAATGTTCATAACAGTTGTAATGCGCAATACAACGATCATAATGGTCCATAGCAGCCGATATTTTGAAAATAACGGTCAAAATATCGGACGGCAGTGATATTTTATAAAGAAAAAAAAAATCCCTTGTTCTTTCCATTTTTTTCTTTCCTAAATCATTTGTGGAGCCTTCTAAGGCTATGCTAGGGCTTCCCAAGCTTTTTTTTTTTTTTCACCAAAACTTAAGTTATTTACAAGAGTTTTATAAATTCTCATATGACGGCTTCTTTCCTCTTCAACCACAATACCCTCATACTCTACTGCTTTAATTAATTAATTAGTCTTGAAGTTGTTAGGGATTTTCATATGTTGGCTAATTCATGAGTTGGACAAAACTCTGAGTCTATTGAGTTGCAATTTTGTATTTATTTTAGAATGGATTGTGGTTGTGTCACCGGAAGAGCTGAAACGAAAAATAGAAAAAATCTGGAAGACACCACAAGGCCCGATCGATCGGATAAAGATCGAATCGATCGGATGTGAAGAGGTTCTCAATTAACAGGCGCTTACGAAAAAATTCCGGGAAACAATGTTTTACCCGATTGTTTGGATGGTGGAGAATTTTCAGGAAAGTCTACGAATTTTTTTTCCTTTTGAAACTAGAATTTCCAAGTTTGAGTCTTATTTGTGTTCTAATACCAAGGCACAAATCTTGGGCTATTTAAAGGGCGTTTCTCTCAACCCTAAGTGGGGGGATCAAATCATTCTCTCATTTTTCTAAGGTGAGGAAATTCATAGAAAGATCATTTCTTCTCTAGAGCCATCATTGAGAGATTGGGCTGAAGAGTTATTCTAGAGAGGTTGTTGCTTTTACCTTCTCGTAGAAGATTTAATCACCTTTGTTCTCAAGGTGTTACTGGATCAAGTGTGGGGAACGGTGCGGTGGAGAGTCGTGGCAATTGGGAGTTATGCGAGAATAACTACAGTCCTAAGGTAGACGGATTGAATGGAGCTGTGAGCATATCTAGTAACTGTTAAATAGTACTTGATTTTGGATCGTGGTTTTTCTCCCTATTTAGGGTTTTTACGTAAAATATTGTAAGTGCCTTCATGTGGTGTGTGATTGGTAGAATAGTCCACTTTGATTTTATTTGATTTATTCCGTTGTGCACTGGTTGTGGAACTAGCATCCATTCTAGAGAAAGACCTTCAGAAGTAGTAATAAATTTTACTTGAAAGTTGAACTCCACTCTCAATTTACTTAGTAATTGAGTAACGTTTGCACAATTAGTACTAGTTTCTTGACTTGAACTGATGTTTAATAGTAATATTTAGTTCAAAATTATGGCTGCAATGCATACTTTAAAATTTTTGAATTTTTAATTTATTTTAATATATGCATGTAAATCTATTTAATTTAGAACAAACTTTACAAGTTTCAGATAAGAGAGTGATATATGATGTTGTGATTTAGAAGGACCGATATTTTGCTTTAAAGTATTTACTAATGAAGAAAATATTTTTTTTTAGCATTTTATAATATTTTAGATATTTTGAGGGTAATTCTTCATAGTTATTTTAGGGTAAAATAAAATTTGTACCAGATGCACTGCGATCCGACGCAATAGTCGACGTGATGGCGTCTGCGACAGCAATTTTCTAAAACCAGGATCCCATCTATAACTTGGATTTTTCTCTCCATAAGAAAAGCTCAATTACTCAGTGAACTTATCTAATTACTCGGGACCCACCCACTTGTAATCTCACGTGGGCCTCTAGTTACAGATGGCAACATACTGGGAGTGTCCAGGGGTTGATGGATGTCCCAGAGGCATCAACACGCAGAGAATGAGTGGATATTGATTTTTGAGTTAGAGGAATGCTCCTCATGGGTAACCCACATCAAAGTTAGATTTGAGAAATGCTGGAGGTTTATACTCGCATCTTAATGAGTATATGCTAGTTATGTGCATCTGAGAAAGGGAGCTCCCTCTTCGGATCAAGAAGAAAGCAGAGTCAGCGTTGATAGATACAAATGCAGAGGAAGCCTATCATTGGGGTCACATTAAAAACCTAATCTAATTACCTTATTGCCAACTATCCGTTTTTCATCCTCTTCGACGTGTATGCAAAAAATGTGATTAGATCAGGTTGAATTTGCTGGAAAATTGTGTGGCCCGACTGCAATGGGGCCCACGCCAGATCGAGCCTGACGGTTTGCCGTGGATGAACTCCTAATAAGTCTTAATCTGGTTGAGTCAGATAAGGATCAAACTCTTGGTGATAAAGTTTGGATCGAGTTCAGACTCCCGGTTTGACAGATTTCCCACGCTGGTCAAGAGATGTGAGATTGCAGGAGAGGTAGTATCTGGATAGAGATGTAATTCCTAGGGATTGCTTTATTTAAGGGAGATGGAGTTTGTTGCTTCTGATCATCTAGAGATCTGAGAGTATTCACAGCGAGTTCGCAGGTTTGCCTCACATCAGAACGCACAAGGTTCTTGGCGAGTTCGGTTCCGACACTCATATGGGATCAGCAACTTCTTTCAATTGGTACAGAGCCAGGTTTGTGCATTTGACAGTTTGGATCTTGCGACAAGTCTGTGGATCACCGGATATAATACCTTCTTCATCGTGTTTTTCTGGTTGGCTCTGCTCTCTGCAGCATAAGTTTTAAAGAATACGACCCATACCTCGTCTTTGCATGAGCAGAAATCGAGGAAGCCAGCATTTTTTTTTCATTGTCGCAAAGTAAAGCCAAGAGGACATAGGGAATCTCGATCTAGCCTGGGCCCCATTGCAGTCGGGCCACACAATTTTTCAATAATCTCCTACTTGGCACGAATGCCATGATTGACAAACGTGCCAATGTACATTAAATGTATTTGAGTCTCATGCACATCAGATCAATGTTCATCGCGACAAGCTGATCCTCATTGATTAAATCAATACCACATAAAAAGTTTCTTAACCGAACAGCTTCCTGCACTGCGGTACTACAGAATTTGGTTCCAGGTCCCATCAATAATTAATTTATATCCGGGTTGTTGACTTTGAAACCGAGACCTCCTTTGTTCACTGCACTCTGATTTATTGTATATTCTTCTTTTATACAGTGAGGGGCTGAGGGCTCCAATGTGACATGGGACTGATATTTACTTCATTATTTTTTTTTATCTTTCTAAATGATATTGTCAAGGTAAGGGCAATGTTCTCATTTTAAAAGATTTTGTAGGTTATAAGTCTCGCGTATATTTTGTTACTTTAGTCAAGAAAGCTGGAACCCAATATAACCTACCCACGTGGAAAGAGGAGCCCACAAATATGAGGAAAGTGGCAGGACATCCAAGGGGGTGGCCAACCGAGCAACCCCATGCTGTAAACTATTAGTTGAAGTAGTTGAATCGCAATCTAATGAAAGCAGTTTGTAAAAATTGAAAGAGTTGGTTCTTTGTGGATATGAGAAAAGGCAGGTTCTTGTTTGTCAGTTTCTCAGAAAAAAATAATACTTAAATCAACCTGGTTTCTCCTTAATATTGGCTTACCGTCTAGACACAACCTACAAGCAAGGTATTATGCATAAAATATAATCTTTGTCCACGTGTAAGATTTCTCTTTGAATGTTGCATTGACTTAAGGTAATGTTCATTGACTCTCTACTAACTCCATATATAATAAGATCACTTGCTAGCATTACAAATCTTCATAGATTCACAACAGTCTTACCTCATACGCTTCGCTCATCAATTACTGTAGCTCAAAAAACTTATCTTTCCTTTTAATAATTCTTTCAGATGTTGACCAAGGACTCGTGTATTGATTAGATTATCCTGACCGTCGGTTCTTTGTACTTTACCTAATTTATGGGCTATATCTTTCTCTTGGGCACTGATATATATATTTCTCTTATTCATTGGTACAATCCATTTATACACGGGGACTTTTCTCCTGAATCCCTATTTTCAACGAATGGAGTCCTGCACATGCATAATGCGAGATTTTCAACAAACGCGGTAAGACTGAGAATCCTTTAAATTAAAGAAGTGAAATCGTGCCAATTCCTATTGGTGAAAGTTACCCTTCTACCTAAGGGCATGTTTGTGTAACACTTTTCCGCGGAAAAGTTTACGGTTTTCTGCGGAAAATCCATTTTTCCGGCGTTTGGTGCGGAATAATTCCGCGGAAATGTTTTCCTGCCTCGTCAGCATTTTCCTTGATAATTGTGGAAATGGGTTTCCTATGGGGGGTATGGGAAATGGTTTTCCTCGGAAAACTTCTCCATCTTTTCCTTACTTTTGTCCATTTCAACCCAAAAAACCTATAACTCTTTTATTTTTTATTTCTTTATATAAATTATTATTTAATGTTAAATAAATAATATACATGTTATGTTATTTTCTTCAAAAAATTATATCACCAAATAAGAAATTTTGATTTTCTATAAGGAATCCACAGCCGCACCAAACAACATCTGCACCAATTCAATGAGGAAACTCTTTTTGCACCAAACATGGATTTCTAAATTCTACGGAAATCCTTTTCCGAGGTTTTCATTTCTATGGAAAATGCTGACGTGGCAATTTCCTCTTTCCGCGAAAAGGGTGTGTACACAAACGTGCCCTAAGTATACATCCTATAATAGAGATTTTCATCCCCTATCTGTTAATTCAGGGGTCCGATGCTTGGATGGAGGGAAGGAAAATCCATCACGTAAGTGCTTTGACTACGGCAGATGAAAATTTTGCTTGGCACCACATTTTTGGTGCGAAATAGTGTAATGTATTCCTCAAGGAATGACCCAATTAATTAATGGGTCAGGTTTAGATTAAGTAAATCTTTGCTTTTGAAGGCACCAACCCAATCGTGAGTTGACTAACCTGACTAACCCTCCAACCTAATCCAAACCGTGGCTGTTAAATATTTGCAACCAATACCTTTAAGTTTGGGATTAATTTTAATCAGAAGAAAAATGGATGAAAGAAAATAAAATGAAAGCAATTCAGCAAAACTTCTATTTTGACCATTAGTTTCGTGGTCTGGTCTTCAATCAATAAAGCTACTCTTTCTTTTGCCAAAATTGATCTTAAAGCCCTTTTCTATCTAAGGGTAACTGATCACAAACTTTACCAATTGCATTTAAAAAAGGAAAAAGAAAAATGAAGTTAGTAAAGAAACTCCTATGGCAACGGATTCATCAGCAACCCATAAGATCCATGGGTGTGCAAAATATCAACCCAAACAAATCATCCTAAGCTCCTAATTTATGTCCTTCAAGTAAAATGGTTATTGAAAGGCATTACTTTGGTGGATGTCACTCTAATAGGTCATCATCACCCATTGCAGGTTCCGCCAAAGCAGGGTCCCGAGAGGGTCCAAACTGGAAACAAACATAACCTTTGACAATTTTGCACAAAGTGGATGCTTGTTGGTCTCGAACCTATGTTAACACACATGGCAGCCGAGACTTTTACCATTACACCAAAAAAATGACCCTGTGCATGTCAATCTAATGGGGAGTAAGAAATAGAACAATGTCAAATATTTTAGAATCATGAGAATTCACAAAGGGGTTAGCATTGTTTGGGTAGGGGTGGGGAATCTATCTTTAAGTGGGCAAGGTGGAACAATAGAGAGACCTCATGGTTTCATCGTGAGGAAAGTTCTCACTTGAAAAAAAGAATATTTTTACAAAAAGGTCCCTACATTTTAAGAAACCTCAAAAAAGCCACTACACTTTATGCTTTTGCTAAAGCATCCCTTGACTAACGGTGATTAGGGTTGCAACAGGGACGGTTCCAGATTGGAACCATAGTGGACCCGGACCCGTTTCTAAATAACGATTCCGGTTCCGGATCTGGTTTTGACTTGAAAATTATTTTGTTGGTTTCAGACCCGGTTCCAAAACCAGGTTCACGTAAAGGATTGGAATCAAGCTCCAAAATTGATTCTAATTTCTCTTTATTCTTCATTTTTCTTAAAATAAGTAGATCATTTAATTTGTAACAGTGCATCAAATCTACTACCGAGTAGTATGCATAAAAATGTCCAAAAGAAAGTTGATTTTGTGGTACAATTTACAATATCAAAGGCTCATATGCAGGGTCCCGGGTCCACTAGTCGGAACCTATATGGATCCAGAACCGGACCCGTTTATCAATCGGAACCTAAATTGGGTTCCGGATCCATACCCGTTTATAATCCGGAACCTAAAATAGGTTCCAGACCCGGTTTTTTAAGGGTCGGAACTTCTAGATAAACGGAGAATCGGATACCCGTTTACAACCCTAATGGTAATGCTAAGACCAAGCAACCTCCCCGTTGTACTTTGTAATCTTTTGTACTTTTTACCATTTTATCCCTTTCATTTAATGGAAAGTTAAAAAGACACACATGTCCTTCTATTATCATGAGTTGGCATTCACCTCTCCAAACTAATTAGAGGGCCCCACCAAATTGCACACCTGTTTGGTTGATAACTCTGCGTAAATTGCAATCCATCTGTCACGTACCATGCATACAATTTAAATAAGTATTCGAAATGATATATCAACCAAACACGTTAAATAGGAAAATAAGTATTTAGTAAAAATAAAGAATATGTGGTATTCTGAAAGTAAGCATTTTTAAGAATTAGAAATTAGTAAAAAATGCTAAATAAATATATTCTCTTTTTTTGGTAAAATAAATAAACATATTCTTAATGAAACAAATCAACATAGGATATAATAAAAATGTTGAAATGTGAATCTGTTGACTTCAAATGAAAATAAAATGTAATAGTGGTGGACCCAAGATTTCTGTTTGGGTGGGGCGGAGGATGTTCAATTGACAAAGTCGTCGCCCACTACCAATCATCAACGCCAATGATGAATGATCTCCACTATTTGCATGGTTAAAAGACACAATTTTTTTATTTTTTTTTGATAAAGTAAGTATAAAGAACTCAATTCCTATAAAAGACTTTTTAACTACAGCAGCCAATTCCTCAAAAAATTACTTTATTTTTAATTATATCATAACAAAATAAAGGTATATCCTATAGATAAGCATTACAAATATTCTTAGCAATTTGTCATTACTAAGACCTCGCCACAATTTGTCATTACATCCTGGAACTCTAAGTCGGCTATGCGGTATTATTACCGCAAGAATTTTATAAATGCATATCAAAATGAGAAGCCCTAACATTAAAATAAGAGATTTTAGACGTATCATCCTTTAAAGATTGAATATACCCGACGCTGCAACGTAATCACCCCAGGTACTTATGGAAACGGATTTCTTGTTTGGTCCAAATAGGAACCCCGGTTTAGGCCAAACAGGGGTTGACATGTAGGGGGGCGGGTTTGGGCTCTTTCCTCCGCCCCCACACCCACCCCCTGATGTGGCATTCTCTGTTTGGTCCAAACAGAAAATCCAGTTTCATACTTATAAGGTAGGTACCCCACTGAAATGTCATGTCAAATGAACAGAGGATACAGAGCACAGAGCCTGACTAGTGAAGACAACAAATCCATAACCCATTTCATCAATGTTACAACTCAAAACAAAAGTTCATACTGAATTTTTTATTGAGTCTGAGATATATAAGCAGTTAATGTGATATCTGTCACATATAACATTCTCGAGAAATTATTATAATGCTGAGAGGTTGTTAAAAATGGGGCTTTTATCATTATATTATCTAGAACGGTGATAGAAGAGGAGTAGACTCCAGTCCTCTCATAGGAAATTAGAGAAATCAATGTGGTCAGGCCTAAAAGTCTATCAGTAGGGCCCACTTATATAACACAAAGAGCAGAATCATGGGATCTATACTTATGCGTCTAGTAAGTGCCTAAATACTATGGACTTGATTAGGTGAGTATGAAACTCATAAATAAACTTCTTTTGGAGAGAGATCGAATGCCTGAGACCTAAAAGGGAAGGAGACAAATGTTAGAGGCCCTGGTTGCAGTCAGCCGAAGGCACTCCGATGTCTAAGTTAGTACAGCTACTGAACAAAGGATAAGTGAGTGGAGAAGAAAAACGAAGTTTGGATTATGTGCATGTTTATGTTGAATTACGTTGCATACCTCTTCGGGATCTTACCCCTGTATATATATATATATATATATATATATATATATATATATATATATATAGGCGGAAGTCCCATCGGGTGCTCCCTTAGTGGAGGTAGGTGAAGTTATTGTCCCATCAGCCCATACCACGTTTCCTTAGTGGAGGTAGGTGGATGTACTGTCCCATTAGATCATACTTTGACTTCTTGTATTATTGCGGATGTGATCGTTAGATAAGGACAACCCCTTATCTATATTCGGCGCCCATCTTAAATGTCAGTACATTCTGTAACGTAGCTGTAGTTTTATGGGAATACAATTATGACTCAGTACTCATCTTAGTTGATCGAGCCAAGCTGAATATGATACCGAGATCAGGCATGGGCGCATCCTGGCACTATTGCCAATGTACATTATACCGAGACCAAGGCGAGTCTAGCTGGTACTTTTACCGAAGCTAGCTCAAGCTCGATGTTAGCTGGTACTGTTGCCGAGATGGATATATCTTGACACTATTGTCGAGTTGCAAACCGAGATCGAGATAAGCCAAGCCGGTATTGTTACCGAGACTAACATAATCTCGCTATTAGGGAAACGTCCCACACAATTTCCCCTAGCTCTTGACCTTCTAGAGTTCTTCAACTCTTTGAGGTCGGGAGCTAATTATCATGACGGGATAGTCCTAAGTATATAGTTTGCATTTCATCTTGGTGTCGGTTGTTGACATCGAATCCTTATCACGGAGTCGCTTGCTCTGCCCAAGATAATTGACAGCACGCCGTTGTCGCTTCGTTTGCCTGAGGTAATTAATCGTGCGCCTCGATCGATGTAGAAGATGTACCGGCAGCACTATGTGTCACTGCTCGATTGGCTGTCGAATCACTTCGAAGAGACGTGTGGAGTACTCGAGGTGAGGCCTCGCACATGCGTCTTCAAAATTCGAAAGGGCACCCTTTTCTCTTTATATATAGAGGCGTTTTTTCTTCGTTTTGTTACTTTCACATCCATTTAGAAAAGTCTTGCAGAGAGAAAATCCGCCATCGTCAAGCTTTCCTGATCTAAGTCCGGCATCCTTAGGGTTTCTCCCCGTTGTCGTAAATCTCTCCTCATTGCCCTGTCTATTTCTGTTTTTTGATTTCTTTAGGTTTCCTTCTCCTAGCTTCGCTTAGGGTTTCTCCCCCCTTTTCTTTCAGTCTTCGTTTTCTTAGTTTCTTTAGACATGGGGATTTATAGGCACTGATTGGATACTCTAGAGGCCTTGGTTGAGTTTAGGGCTATGTATGAGATACCAGATGACGTTCTAGTTAGGTTAGATGACCCGGAAGACGCCTTTGAAGGTCGCACCTTTCGTGATGGCCGGATGCCATTCCCCCTAGTTACAATAGTCGAGGGTGGGGTTAGATTTCCCCTCCACCCGCTTCTTAGGACCTGTCTTCGGAAGTGGAATCTCTATCCCTGCCAGTTGATGCCCAATAGTTTCAAAGTAATAATGGGTGTCGCCGAGCACAACAAGATTCTCGGCATCGACCTCGGTGTCCATGACATTGAAGATGTCTATGACTTATGTAAATCTGTAGGAGGTGATAGCAGCTAATATTTTCGAGGAAAGCCGAAACGGGTGCCCTTCATTCTTGACCTGAAGGACTCCAACAGACATGCCGGGGACGATCATCTATTCGTCTTGGCAACTAGGAGTTTGGAGCTACAGAGCCCGAGGCGGCGAAGATATATCGGGTCCCCGTCATTTCGGGATTCCTCCAAGTAAATATCGACCACTCTTGAGTTCTTGCATTTTATTTTTTCTTGTTTTGCCGAGCTAAAACATTTTGCTTGTTGTGCAGACGTTCGCCAGAGGAGGCAGGAGGCGAACCAGGTTGGGTGGAAGATAAACGACACTTGGTTCGAGGCCGTCCGCCGCTACCAACACTTGGTTCAAGGCCGTCCGCCGCTACCAAGGTCACAAGGGCCAAGCTTTTTCAGCGCTGTTTGGGTACGAGCCGAGGTACCACTCCTTTATCAAAAGGAGGACTGGTGAGCCTTTAGAGAGGGAGGAGCCGGTGTTAGCCCTGACCGGCGTCGAGCACCGAGAATCTTCGGGTGCTGAGGCCTCTGCTCCTCCTTCCGACTCAAAGGCGGCCAACCTCGAGCAAGTCATCAAATCATACTTTTTTCCCAGATCGGAAGAAAGAGAAGAGATGACGCGGAGCTGACCTCCGGTGAAGGTGAAGGATCTAGGGGCCCGGTTATTCGGAGGCCGAATTCAAGCCCCTTCGGCCCCCGCGACCTCTTTGGGGCCCGTTGTTGATGAGGCTCTCACTTCTGCGCTCGTCCTTTCTCCATCCGAAAGCGTGGAGACTCAGCAGCACCCTGCCGAGACTGCGCAGGAGGAGGGTCGGCAAGAAAAGAGGCCCAGGATCGAGGGCTCATCCAAGCAGGGTTCTGGCCCGACTGCGGCACCTCGGCTTACCGGGCTGGCTCCATGGAGGCCGAAGCTCTAGCTCGGGTCCGGTAGGCCATTAACAGTAGAGGATCGTATCTCTAGTAGTCTGCTCGTCATCACCGCTCTTGCTAATGCGTGCGCCCTCCCACTCGACATGCAGAGGCATAGGGAGGCTGACGACACGACACTGCTGATATCATTTTTCTAGTTGGCCTTCTCAGTAAGTTTATATTTTCCATAAATCGTCAAAGTGTTTGATCTCGGTTCCTTTCTAATATTTTTCTTTTTCAGATCGTGCAGAAGGTCTAGGTCGTTCTGGACAGGTCTCACCAGAACGTCTTTAAGGTCCCGAGGCTGGAAGTGGAGAAAAAGGAGCTTGAGACGGCCTTGGAGGCGAGCGGCCAAAAGTTGAACATCGGCCTTGTAGCTGAGCTCGATACGACAGTGGCTGAAATTTGTAGGTTGAAGGCCGAGACCCACGAATTGAAGGGTGAGGCTGAGGCTAAGGGGAAGAAGGTGGCCGAGCTCGAATCCACATTGGAAAGGTCTAAGGCCGAGCTCGAAGCCACCCTGAAGAAAAAGGACAAACTTGAAGCCTCAGTCCAGGCCGAGACCGAAGCTGCCTTCCAAGACGGGGTGGATGCAACGACGCAGCAGTACGAGGCCCAGGTCCTCGATGTGAGCGATAAAGTATGGGAGCTCGGTTGGCTGGGAGGATTAAAGGCAGCTGGGGTCTCCGAAGACCACCCAACTTATAGAAATCCGGCCAAGTTCCCAAGGTCGGAGCCCGAACCGAGTTCCGCTCCTTCTCCCGAGGTTCCAGAAATTGTTCTGACTGCTCCCGAAGCCGCCTCGATCGGAGCTGCACATCCTGAGGCCGACATCGAATAAAAATGTCTTCGATGTATATACATTTTTTTTTGTAATGACCTTCTATAAATTTTGTACTCTTTCCTATTGTGAGTAAAATTTTATTTTCCTTTTTTCTCATGTGTTCGACTTCGGTTCTTTAACCGAGTTCTTTACATGCTTTAGGAAGTCGCGATTTTGTTTTAAGTGTCTGAGTTCGGTTCAACAACCGGAACCATAGTAATTGAGTTCGGTTCAATAATCGGAACTCGCTAAGTTCGGTTCAATAATCGGAACAAGTGTTAAGTTCGGTTCAATAACCGAAACAAGTGTTTGAGTTCGGTTCAGTAATCGGAATGAGCAATTCGGTTCAACAATCGGAATCTTATACAACCTCAAGTTCTATAACTCGAGAAACTTGTATCCAAATACCAAATTTGTCTGTTTCGTAGCTTAGTTCATCAACCGAGCTGGATGAGAGCAAATTGGATCAAGTTCTTTAAAAGGAATACAAGGTCTTTTTCCAGGTGGTAGAATACTTGGTTCCACAACCATACGTATTTCCGAACACCGGAATAGACACCAAGTTCACTAACTTGGCACGCCTTAACCGCCTAAGGCTTTTCCTTCATTTCCCTAATGCTCCGTAGCAGTTAGGTAGTTAGTTGCCGAGTTCTGTAACTGGGCGTTTCGTGTAGTTGGTTCCATAAGCAAACTGAGATAGTTGTCGAGTTCTGTAACATGGCGTATATTGAAAGCGATAATGTACATCCTTCCACAAGAATACACTTTTATTGATTCCGTAAATTGATTACAATTTAGAAATAATATTTCTTAAGGTGCGTCGCATTCCATGGTCGTGGTAACTCTTTACCATCCATGTCCTCAAGCCTGTATGCTGATTGCCCGGCGGCCGAGATCACCTTGAATGGCCCGTGCCAATTTGGAGACAGTTTGCCCTCATTGAGATTCTTATTTGCAAGAAGTGTCTTCTTCAAGACTAGTTTCCCAACCGAAAACTTCATCTCTTTGACTCTTTGGTTCTATCCTCTGGCCAATTACTGCTGGTAAGAAGCTAGGCGGATAACTGCTGCATCTCTTCGCTCCTTAGCCAAGTCAAGTTCTCGGTCCAGATTCACATCATTCTAGCCTTGATCAAAGAGCTCCAACCTCAGGGTTGGAAGACCAATCTCTAGATGGATCATGGCATCCATTCCATAGGCCCAGGAGAAAGGTGTTGCCGACGTGGATCGCCTTGGAGTAGTTCTATACGCTCAAAGGACACTTGAAAGATCTTCCACCCATTTCCCTTTAGCTCGGTCAAGTCTTTTCTTAAGCCCATCGAGTATCACTTTGTTGGAAATTTTGGCCTGGCCGTTGCTTAATGGATAGGTTGGAGTGGAATAGTAGTTTCTGATGCCGAGCTCGTGACAGAAGTTTCTGAAGAATTGGAGTTGAACTGAGTCTCGTTGTCCGAGACTAAAGCTTGCGGGACTCCAAATCTTGTAACGATATTCTTCCACACGAAATTCTTCGTTTCCTGCTCGGTGATGGAAGATAATGCCTCGGCTTCTATCCACTTGGTGAAATAATCGGGGGCTACTATTAGCCACCTCTTATTCCCTGGAGTTAGGTGAAGCGGTTCCACGATGTCCCAGCCCCACTGAGTGAAGGGCCATGGGCTAGAGAGTGGGCTCAAGTCTTGTGTTGGCTGATGAAGAGAGTGTGAGAACTTTTGGCACTTTTCGCACTTTCTGACATAGAGCTGGGCGTCTTTCTGCATGTAAGGCCACCAGTAGCCTTGGTTGATGGCTCGGTATTCCAGCGACTGACCTCCGATGTGGCTTTCGTAGATCCCCTCGTGAATTTCATAGAGAAAGTCTTCCACTTTGCTTGGGTGAACGCACTGGAGGTAGGGGCTTGTGTAAGACTTCCTGTAGAGCTTGCCATCCCGAGACACTCAAAACCGAGTTGCTTTCAGCGTGATTTTGTGAGCCTTATTTTTATCTTCAGAAAGTTGATTGTTCCTGAGGTAGGCGATGATTGGGTCCATCCAGCTTGGACCGAGATCAGCACACAAAACTTGTCGAGACGGCTGTAGCTCTATACTTGGTTTTTCCAGTGTCTCTACCTCGATGGTTCTCTTCTTCCCAGCCTCGACAGCAAAAGCTAAGTTGGCAAGAGCATCGGCATGAGAATTAGAGTCGTTGCCGATCTCTTTGACTTCAACTTTCTTGAACTGAGAAAGGAGCTTCTTTGCATGAGCTAAGTAAGCTGTCATCCTTTCGTCCCGAGCTTGGTAGTCTTCGTTCAACTGGCTCGTCACCAATTGTGAGTCACTAAAGACCACCAGTTGCTGTGCCCCCAGGATCTTAGCGCTGCTGAGCCCCGCGATCAATGCTTCATATTCGGCTTCGTTATTGGATGCCTTGAAGCAAAGTGTTAAGGCTTGCTCGATGACAAGGCCTTCTGGAGATTGGAAGACTATGCTAGCGCCAGCCCTCATGGAGGTTAAGGATCCATCGACGTAGACCTTCCATGCTGAATCGAGGAACTGCTTCCAAGATTGTTCTTATTTTGTCTCGATAACCTCTTCCTCATTGCCCCCCAGTTCGGTGTCGAGCTGTCTCGGTGCCAACTACGAGAAACAAACTCAACGATGAAGTATGCCAAAACTTGGGCCTTGATCGCCGTTCTGGGTTGATACTGGATATCATACTACCCCAACTCGACGACCCATTTTGAGATTCTCCTAGAGAAGTCTGCCTTTCTGAAAAGTGATTTAAGTGGATGTTCTGTAACAACCACTATGATGTACGTTTGGAAGTAGTGGGAGAGTTTGCGAGAAGTACTGACGAGTCGTAATGCAAGTTTCTCTAGTGGCAGGTACCTATACTCGGCGTCAAGGAGGATCTTGCTTGTGTAGTATATAGGCTTTTGTTGTCTATCCTCTTCTCTGACGAGCACCAAGCTCACTGCATGATCCGAGAGGCCAAGTACAGATAGAGCACCTCCCCTTGCTTCAGTGTGGACAACAAGGGTGGTGAAGCTAGATAAATCTTGAGTTCCTGTAGAGCCCGGTCGCACTCCGGAGTCCATTGGAATTTTAAACTCTTCTTCAAAAGCTGAAAAAGAGGTCGACATTTGTCAGAAGCTCAGCTGATGAAGTGATTGAGCGCAGTAGCCATTCCAGTGAGCCTCTGGACTTGTTTCATCGTTGTTGGAATTTGAATCGCTTGGATAGCCTAGATCTGGTCTGGGTTGGATTCAATTCCCCTTCTTGTGACCAGGCTTCCCAGGAATTTGCCGGAGCCGACACCGAATGCACACTTGGATGCATTCAGTTTTAGTTGAGACTTTTTGAGGGTGTTGAACGTTTGACTCAGGTCTGCCAAGTGGTCTTGTGACCTTTTGGACTTGACAACCATATAATCAATGTACGCATCTATTGTTCTGCTGAGCTGGGCCTGGAACATCTTGGTCACCAGCCTCTAGTAAGTTGCCCCCGCGTTTTTTAACCTAAAGGACATCACTTTGTGGCAGTAGATGCCTCTAGGTGTTATGAATGCGGTCTTTTCTTCGTCAAGCCCATGCATTGGAATCTGATGGTAACCTCGGTAGGCATCGAGGAAACTCATCATGTCATGCCCTGCGGTGACATCAATCATTTGGTCGATCTTTGGGAGTGGAAAGTTGTCTTTTGGGCAGGCCTTCGTGAGGTCGGTGAAGTCGATATAGACCCTCCACTTCCCATTCTTCTTTTTGACCACCACCGTGTTAGCCAGCCAGTTAGGGTAGTGGACTTCCCTAATCGCTTTAGCTTCCAGCAGCTTCTCGACTTCCTCGATCACGACTTCAGTTTGTGGGATTCCCGTTCTACGAGGTTTCCGAACCATGGGTTTATGCTTGGGGTCCATGTTTAGCTCGTGACACATGATCTCAGGATTAATGCTAGGCATCTCATAGGGCATCGAAGCGAAAACTTCCTTGTTCTGTAACAAGAAGTTTAACAGCTTGGAGTTCTCACTTTCAAGGAGTTGGCCCCCGAGCAGGAAATATCTTTCGGGGTCGTTGGGATCGATTTTGAAATTGGTTAGATCTTCAATGCTCTTCTGCTATTGGGATCGGCCAACGTCCTCAAGCTCTGCCTCCAGTTCGGCCATATGCACATGCTGCGGTTCTATTTCTCCAGGCACCACAGTCATCAGGCACTGCTTGGCCATCTGTTGGTCACCCCTGATCGTAATCACTTCAACTCGGTTGTCCCTATTCTCTAACGGGAACTTGAGTTTTTGGTGATGGGTAGAGGGCACTGCTTCCATGTTATGTAGCCAAGTCCGCCCCATAATTGCATTGTATGAGGATGGTGCATCCACCACAAGGAAGTCAGCTATCATAGAGGCGCCTCCAATTTGGACTTCAAGGGAGACCTTCCCCTTGGGGTATACTGGCTTTGAGCTTAAGCCCACCAGGGGAGTACGGGCTTCCTGTAAGTCGTCTTATCTGAGACCCAACTTCTCAAAGCAATCAAAGTACATGATCTCTGATGAACTCCCAGGGTCCATAAAAATTCTTCGTACCTTGAAGTTCTTTAACCTCATGGTTAGAATCAGGAGATCGTTGTGGGGGAGTTGGACCCCATCTAGATCCTCATCTGAGAACCAAATCTTAGGCCTCTCATTCCGAACTTTCTTGGCAACAAGTTCTAGCTCGGCTGCCATCACCAGCTTGCTGTGTGAGGCCCTCCTGGCCTCGGCACGAGCTTGGTGGATGACGTTGATGATGCCTTCTGACTCGTCGTTGTCCTGATCATCATCAGGTCGGCGTTGATGAGCTTGGTCGACTCTGCCCTCCTTAATGTAATCTTTTAAGTGCCCGTCCTTAACGAGCTTTTTGAGGTGGGACTTGAGGGCTATGCAATCCTCGGTTCTGTGCCCATTTTGCTAGTGATAGGCACATAATTTGCTCTGATCTCGGGTGGATGGGTCACCCTTCATTGGCTGCGGCCACTTGAAATAGGTTTGTGACTTTATCCTGCCGAGGAGCTTGTAGATGGGCTCCTTGAAGATTGTGTTCACAGCCTTGTAGGAGGCGGGGGCTGGCTTGGACTTCTTGCCGCCCCCGGAGGCGGGAGCCAAGATCGCTGCCAAACTCGTCGAAGCCTTGCTCCGGTCTGCTTCCTCCCTCCGAGATAATTTTTTGTCCCTCTTCGAGAGTCTTTCTTCTTGCCAGAGACCCGAAGCTCTCGTGAGCTTGGGCATCGTCTTCTTCTTGCTCAACGAATTAGTTCACCTTGGCTATCAGTGCTTTCATTGTGACTACGGGGAACCGAACCAAGTCTTTTCGAAGCTCGTTGCCTGGTAGCAGGGCTTGTTTGAAAGACTTGAGGGCCACCTTGTCAGTGGCGTCTTCTACCTGGTTATAGACAGTCCAGAATCTCTTAGCGAACTGAGTAATATTTTCAGTCCGCCTCATTGTGATAGCCATTAGGTCGTCGTCAGTTTTAGGGATGACACTGTGCGCTTGAAACTTCTCCATGAAGAAGTTTCGGAGCTGCTGCCAGCTTAAGACTGACTCCTCTAGAAGCGCACAAAACCACCTTAAGGGGAGGTCGCCTAAACTGGAAGAGAAGACTCTGCAGTTCAGATGACTGATATCGCCCCACACCGACATTTGCTGAGTAAAATGTCGAAGATGTGTAGTAGGGTCTGAGGTTCCGTTGTAAAGAACGAACCTAGGGACATTGAACTTCTCGGGGAGAGAAAAGTCTCTTATCTCCTGAGAGAAAGGAGACGTGCCGAGGTCTTCGGTATTGTAGGCATTGACTACCTCCATATTTTGCTGCACCGTTTGCTTGACTTGACGGTCAAGCCATTCTCTTAGGTCGTTGTTGTCCCCTGGTCTTTGGCGCGACCTTTTTGAGTTGTCATTCAAGTGGCTGCTGCTTGAGCCTAAGCTGGGTCGCACATTCTGTTGCTCAGGACTTGCCTCAAGTCCTGTTCGACTGAAGGAGCCCGGTCACGTCTGAGGGGTGGAATTGGGGCTTTCGTCTTTTCCTTAAGTTACCGCTTGAGTTGACGGATCAACTCATTTTGTTCCTAGATAACAAGGTTTTGAGCCCTGATATCCGCAAGGAACGGGTTGTCATCATCGTCGCTGTCCACCTGGTGGGGGGATTGATGAGATCTGACTGCTGCTGGAGCTTTGTCTCACAGGAGAGGCTCCAACAAGGGAACATTCTGCTGGGGGCGCTCCAATAGAAGAGTGTTTTGCTGGGGAGGAGCCGTCGGAAGGTTATCTCGCCGGGGAGGTGCTGTCACCCCCTTTGACGATGAGCCTGACTGGGTTACAGACCCTTCTACGCTTGCTGCACCAGATCTTCCCCCAGACCACCTCTAGCGAGGGGCTGGTGGCAAATGCTTTGGCAACACTGGTGCTAAAGGTAGCGACTGAGCCTTTGACGACCCTTCACTGTTTCTAGTCTTAGGAGGCATGATGTTTGTAAATTTGGTTTGATCTTTCTCATAGACGGAGCCAATTGTAAGTGCCTAAATACTATGGACTTGATTAGGTGAGTATGAAACTCGTAAATAAACTTCTTTTGGAGAGAGATCGAATACCTGAGACCTGAAAAGGAGGGAGACAGAGGTTAGAGGCCCTGACTGCAGTCAGCTGAAGGCACTCCGATGCCTAAGTACAGTTACTAAACGAAGGATGAGTGAGTGGATAAAAAAAGCTAGGTTTGGACTATGTGCATGCTTATGTTGAATTATGTTGCATACCTCTTCGGGATCTTACCCCTGTATATATATATATATATAGGTGGAAGTCCCATCGGGTGCTCCCTTAGTGGAGGTAGGTGGAGGTACTGTCCCATCAGTCCATACCACGTTTCCTTAGTGGAGGTACTGTCCCATCGGATCATTGTTAAGGATTTTGTGTTATTGCAATTTGATTGATGTATTATCAATTTAGCATCATTTGAATTTTCAGGCATGCATTGATTTAGAAAATCTTGAAATCTTGATTTACACATGCATTGTTTTTAAGACTTGTAGAAATCTTGGTTCATGCATATTTTGATTTTAAACTTGGATGCAATTAATTTTGAAAAGAAGTTTTATGAATCAAGCATGCCTATGAGTTTTAAATCTTTCAAATCATTTTAGACTTTTTATGTTTCATGTTTTTAGACTTTTTAGTTTGATTTAAATCATGATTCTAAGCTTGATTCATTGACCCAAGATTCCCCTCAAAGAAATACTTTGAAATATGCATTTTAAGGGGAAATTGGTCCCAGGCCCGGGTCGACTTGCAGTGGGCTAGTCGACCGGCCTATTGCAGGTCGACCGGGAATAGAGCCCTTGAGCCTTTTTTTTTCTTTCAAACAGTCAGATTTATGACCGTTGAGCCTAGGTCGACCGGGGAAAGGTGCAGGTCGACCGGGGACTTGCAGAAACTCATTTTTTTTTTAGTATAAAAGCAAGTTCATTCCTTTGAAAAATGAGAGGAACTAAGAGGCCCTCCTTGAGATGTTTTGAGGCCAATCAAAGAGGAATGAACTAAGGGATGATAGGGGTCATTTGGAAAGCTAAACCTTGGTTCCATTGAGTTAAATCACTAAGTAATCTTTACTTTTCTTAATCATATATTTTCATGCTTTGTTTTAATTATTGGTAAATCTTTTCTAGCAAGATAAGCTATGATTTGTTGTGTCCTTAACATGTATATATTTTGAATTGATTTATTGTTTCGGATGCATCACCTTGATTCAAACCAAGTAGTAATCAAATTGGTATATCTTAGTAAATCATGTTATTGAAAATATTTTTGAAATTATATGTAACATGATTACTATACTTGGTTGAATCTTTGGTTGTTGTTTTTCATAATAAGAAAATCACTTTCAAATCTTTCTTATGTTTTGAATTCAACAACTTCACAAATCATATGCACTTTTGTTTTAAAGTTTCACAACTTGCTTAGCATTGATAGGTATATCATTTTCAAGTTGAATTTTTAATTACATATGATTTGTCCCTTAACTTCAATCAAATCTATTTTTGTGTTTTACACTTTCAAATGCTTTTAGCATATATATATTGAGCTACATTGTTAATTTGATTGAAATTCTTATGCATCACATGTTTTGTTCTTAGAATTTCACAACTTGTTTGGAATACATAGGTATATCTTTTACAAGTTATTTTTAACATGTGATTAGCATTCTTTCATCAATCATAAATATTTTTATAAGCTAAAACTTTTAAAAGCCTTTGACATACATTTATGAGGTTTTATTTTCAAATTGATTGAGGACATCATACATACACATTGTGCATTCATCTTTGCATTCAGTGTGTGTGTGTGTGTGTGAATTAGATTTTCACTTTAATATCCGCCTAATTAAGAGACATTGTATTGAGCTAAAATTGTATCTCCATCAAATGTATTCTAGACACTACTTAGAGAGATAACTAACCTTTTGGTTGCAAAGGTTATTGCTTAGCCTAAGAAAAGTATAGTGTAAGAGGTTATTGCTTAGCATTTGAAAGCATAATGTAAATGTTATTGCTTAGTCTATTAAAAAGCATAGATAGTGGAAATCCTGTGGGGTGTTGGATCACAAACCGGTAGTGGATATAGGCATTGAGGCCGAACCACTATAAATCCCTGTGTGATGGTGCATGTTTTATGATGATTGTTTCAGTTAGCTTCCGCATTTATTTACCCCCTATTCACTTGTGACTAATTGAACTATAAAAGTTAAAATTGGACATTATTGGTCACTAAGTTGTACATCACCCTATTCACCCCCCTCTAGGGTTAAGGATCACGGACTTTCAATCATGCCTTGACTTCTTGTATTATTACGGATGTGATCGTTAGATAATGATAACCCCTTATCAATATCCGGCGCCCATCTTATCTGTCAGTACATTCTGTAACGTAACCGTAGTTTTTTGGGAATACAATTATGACTCAGTACTCATCTCAGTAGATCGAACCGAGCTGAAGATGATATCGAGACCAGGCATGGGCGCATCCTGACACTGTTGCCGAGGTGCCCTATCCCGAGACCAAGGCGAGTCTAACTATTACTTTTACCGAAGCTGGCTCAAGCTCAGTATTAGTTGGTACTGTTGCCGAGCTGGATGTATCTTGACATTATTGCCAAGTTGCAAACCGAGATCGAGATAAGCCAAGTCGGTACTGTTACCGAGACTAATATAATCTCGCTATTAGGGAAACGTCCTACACAGTCCATGACTATTTGGGAGAATATCTTATGCTCTAAAATCTATGAGAGAGAGACGCTTCTATTTGGTCTTATAAACCATCATGAATATGAAATCACATGGTTATATTTACATCCATAGTTCTAATCATTAGAATGATAAAAAAAATTAAAGGAAAACCTACTAGTTATATAAATCTTCTTCTCTGTACGGTTCTTCAAGTTCAATAAAGAATTAGTTTTTAAAAAAAGTCAAAACGAAAATGTTGGGGGGTCCTAATTTACATTTTTTTATTGTATGGTATGTAGATTTATATCATTCAAAATATATTTACCCAATTTTTTTCTATTTTGCTATTTCTTAAAAATACTTAGTTTTAGCTGGCCCACTTGTACGCATCATCATGACCAAGATAAATTAAGATTCCTATAGAGCCATGAAATTCCAACATATGTCCATTTGGTGAGCCTTTATCCCAATTTGAACAGGTGACTGTCAACTCATGATTATAGAGGGGCAAATGCGTCTTTTTAACTTTTTAATAAATAACAGGTATAAAATGGTTAAAAGGACTAAATGAGGAGAGTTGAGACAGCAATATTCCTTGTTACGAAGCATCACCAACAGTTAAGGGATGCTTTAGTAAAAATACAAAGCGTGGGGTTTTTTTGAGGCATTTTCTTAAAATATAGAGGCCCTTTTGTAAAAAACTCAAGATATTATATAGAGAGTTGCTAATGCCACGGCCAAACCTTCTCCTTCTACATCCTTGTTTTCTTATGACCAAAATACCACAGTAGGAAATCCCCGAGTTACCTTTCTCTCTCTCCTTCCCTCTCTCTCCATCTCTTTGCTCTCCGCCCGCCTCCGCTTGGAGCCCACCTTCGCCCGCACCCAACCCCTCTCCCTCTCCCCATCTCATTCTCCATGTCTCTCTCCCTCTCCTTACTCGCTGCCCACCTCTGCCCGCGCTTGACCCTCTCCCTCTCTCCATCTTCTTCTCCCTCTTTCACTCTCCCTCTCCTTCTCCCTATCTCTTTCCCTCTCTCTACTCGCCGCCCACCTCCACTCGCCTCCTGATCCCAGCCCTTCCACCCAGCCCTCCTTCCCAGCGCCTAGGCCCTCCACCCATCACCCAACCCACCCCTTCTGCCTAGCCCTCCCTTTATCCCTCCTTCTCTCTTCTTCCCCCTTCTCTCCCTTCTTCCCCCCTCTGTACCTCTCCCTCCCTCTCTCTTTTTCCCTGCTGTTTGGCCACTCAGGGCAGGATGGCGGGGAGAGGGAGAGAGAGGGGTATTTTGGGGAAATGAGGTGTGTAGAGAGAAATTCTGGAAAGAGAAGTGATGTGGAAATAGAAGGGACGTGAAAGGAGAAGCTTGGTATGTGGCATGCACAAATCCATAGGAAAATGAGGAATTGGGGATAACCAATGAGCGAGCCCAAATTTTACTCGGACTTGAAAATACATGCTCAAGCACAAATGAACCAACTCTGAAGTGGGTTCATATGAGCTCAATCCACAATGGGGCTAAAGGGAGTCCTGAGCCAAGATAGAACATCTTTCCATAGAAAATCCTTCCAATGGATTTCAACTCTCCTTATTGACATGCTTCTTCTTATGAGCTAAAAACTGTTTCTATGGACTTCCCTACTGTCTTCATCAAGGAAGCATTGCCTTTCCCAATTGCAGTATGCTTTTCCTCATCAGGTTTTAGACGCGCACACAATTTTTTTTTTTTTTTGGCTCAGTGGCCAAGTTGGAAAGGAGTCAAGCCACCTATCAGGGATCAATCCTTGGTGGATAAGATGGAGTGAGATCATTTACCACTAGGTCATTCCTAAGTTTCAACACACACATAGTTAATATGGAAAATGATTACTATAATTTAAAACCTAATATTTCTTTTTTTTTTTTTTTTTCTCTTGATGGCTACTGTGGAGTACTATTGAGAATACTACAGTGAAAGACAGATTTCCCGGATCAATCCCAGGGCGCCTGTTAGGTGAGATGCCTTTTTGCTACTGGGTTGCAAGGCATTTATCAATTAAAACCTAATTCCTTGCTCCTTCCTTTTATGCACTCAGTTAGCATTGACTAATTGCATGGTTGCAATGCCCTAATCCAAGCAATTTCACCAGAGAACATGTTGTATCGTGCAACTCTAATCTCTGAATCAAACCCATGTATTCCAAGATAGCATCTACACATCAGAGAAAAATAGCAAGAAGTAACAATATAATTCCCATGTGACCTTTGTGTATCCAACTAGTTTCAATCACGCGGAAATCCAATAACGGTCATTATATGTTTTCCTATAACAGGAGTCGACCAATCTCTAGAAGGACGAATTTGAAAGTACTGCACTCCCCCACAGGAAAAGTTGAGTTGCATGTTTTGTCTCTCCAATTATATGCCCTTTTATTTTCATAGCCCGGATAATCACTTTTATAAAAATTTACTTTCTCAAGTAAACTCAAACCAACTTCACTGGCCAACTCCTCCAATCTCCACAGGCTGAAAGGGTAAGCGGTTTTGTGAGTAACATGAATTTCTCCATTTGAGCTCAACATTTCATAAGCACTCTTGAAGAAGCCTTCCACAAGTTGTTCGTGCAAACTGCAAACAACGAATGCAATTTACGAGATAAGATGAAGAGGGTGTGTGGGTGCTTGTGTATATACACATACATATAAATATTATATATATGTATATAATTTCACACATGATAATTGAATTTATTAAGGTGAGAACTAGTTTTCACCTATTTCATGAGACCTTTCAATTGGACCCCATTTGTGGATGAGACCAGGGGGATAGAAAGATCTATGTGAGATCACGCCAAGTATCAAGTTTGACCCTAACCCCCATTATCCTTGGCACACAAGTTTAATGGTCTCATATTAAAAAAATAAAGATTCAACACTCGATCCAATGGTTCAGACTATTTGGATGCGTGCCGATCCTTGGGATCAGTGACTATTATGGGGTCCCTTTTTGTGCATGGTTTGGGTGAGTTGCTAGGTGGGCCCCACCAATAATTCTTATGGAAGTACAGTGAGATGCTCTTGTGAGAAATATGCATCTATCCCTTATTATATTGTGGTGAGGGTCAGCTCGATGAGGCGCTCACCTAGGGCTCCACTAATCACATGACTAGAGGTGATGGACATAGGCATTTTAGATGATAATAAATATCAAGTTTGGGGTCAATCACATACTTTTATCCCTTTCAATTGTGGCTGACATAAACTACATAAATTACTCCTACATGAATTGTAACAAGTTAAGATTCGACAGTTATCGTACTTTTACTAAACGTATGATCGGAATCCTACAAAAAAAAAAAAAAAAAGGCCTTTAAAAATCATTGAACTCTAGGCCCATCGATGAGGGGTTTAGAATAATGTAGTGAAGTTTAAATTTTGCATATAGGTATGTCTCGTCCGAATCTTTGCAGATCATGTAACTCCAAATTACACCCAATGCAATTATACCCGAGCTGACCCATATTATCTGCACCAAATGCAGGTGAACCATTTGGACTGACCAATCCCCAAAGGGAATTTCCTCCCTATTTGAATAATCTATTCTTTGGGATATAATCAAAATTCCATCCCTCTACTGTTGATTTTAAGTCTAAGAATTACTTACACGGGCAAAAGTCTCATATTTTAAAAACGCTCTTTGCTTTCTTCGCAAATACTGCGGCTTCCTTTTGTGTTTTATGCCGGTAAAACACATAACTGCCCCTAATTTCAAAACCAAAAACCTGATCCAATCTATATTAATCCTCCTTCCAAACTAATCCAGACGCAAAGACAGCCCAATGATGGCCGTTTTTGAAAAGGTAGACTATTAAATTCATTAGATTCGGTGAGGATTTTAGGTTTTGAATAAGGGATTCTTTGGTCTTTAAGTGTTAGGGTATTTTTGTATTCTCTTAAAATATAATAAAACCAAGTTAAAACTGGGCTTGAGAAGATAACTTCTTCCAAACATTCACACTTTTTTTTTTGCTTAAACGTAAATTATATTAAAAGCAAAAGGAAACATGGGCTGAGTAATTCAGCCCCCAAAATAACAAAACATCCTAGGACTTAACAAGGAATAGCCCAATATAAGGGATACAGCAAACAGAAGAGGAAGAAAATAAGAAAGCGTTCAGCTAAAGCTTTATGAGGCAGAGGAAATCCATGACCTTTCTCCAAAGGTTCACACTTGAATGTGAATGTGCTGGACTTGGCCCACCTTGGACACAGATCAAGACTGACCCCATGAAATCTATACAGAATTAGAAGGATTCAGTCACTTGATTAAGTAAAAAGGGTTACCCGATTTGGAAAAGATCGTGCTCTGAAGAGACTAAACGGGAGTGAGGGAAATTGAAGACTATCCTGTCGAACTTCATAAAGCTTAGGTCAGGGTGTTTAGTCATTGTGTGTGCGTCAACACCATGCAAGACTTTGCACCCCAATTTCCCTAATTCTTTAAGGTAGACCTCGGCCATTGTGTACTTTACTTTCAATTCAGCTGCACCACACGAGTAAAGACACTAAATATAAACGTGCAGAAAATAAATAAATCATGTTAGATGTCAGATCTACATGTAAACAAAAAAAAAAAGAAAGTATAAATAAAAAAATAAAGTTTTTTAAATCTAATGATGACAGTAGGTTCCAACGATATTGTATATTCATAAACCCTTTTAAGCTGTTGTAAATTCTGAAAGTCCAAGCTAATTGCGGCGGGGCGGCTTGCTATTAAAAGCTGTTGAAAATTCTGAAAGTCCTAGCTATTTTTTTTTGGGGGGGGGGGGGGGGGGGGGGGTTGCCCCACCTTCTCTAAAAATCCAACAGTTTTCTAGTTTTGTTCTCGAAAATCTCCCAAATGAAAAACCTAAATGGCTCTTCGCTCAATTGTTCTCCTTCTTCCACTTTAAGCGACTCAAATGTCGGCACTCTCTCTTCCCTCAATCTCTTCTTTCTTCTATGATTCTCTCTTCTCTTTCTTCATCTTCATCATCTGGATTCACCTAGAGCACTACTCTCTATATATACAATAAGGGATAGTGATGAGATTTCTACCTTTGAATCAAATAAATATGGGCATAAAATGCCTTCTTCCAAATGGATTCGATGAATTGAATTTTTGATTTGTGTTTTTCTTCTTGAAAATATATGCCACTGTTTTTACACACATACAGAGCTGCTGTCTCTTACAAACACACACCACATATATCTTTGGAGTTTTTTATAGTCCTTTTTTGTTATTGTCGTATGATTGCTGATTTAATTCTCATCCCACTAATTTGAATAAAAGGTTTTCTTGAGAAGATGACTATTGTAGTTAAAAAAGATTGTATAGTAATTGAGTGTTAATAATAGGATATGAGTTCTTTATACTTAATTTGTCAATATATATATATATATATATATATATATTTAAGCCATGCAATAGGTTGAGATCGATTATTGCTAGTTGGCCTTGATTTTGACATTTTCAATTGACCATTGTTTGCCCCGCCTAAATAAAATTCTTGAGTCCACCATTGGGGGGTGGGGGGTTAACAATTCTCAAGTGAAATGATGCTAAAAGGGTATGTGCTAACAAATCTATGATATGCCAATAAGTTCAATGTAATTTAGCAAAAGTGTATATGTGTTGTATGCCAAAACAAGAAGTGTATACCTACCCATCACATGTATCTTATCTTATAATGTATAAAAAAAGTGGAAGCATAAAGAGATAAGAGGCACACAAGCATTTATAGTGGTTCAATCCCTTGACCTACATCTACTCTAAAGGGCTTCAACACCCTTGGTTTAACTATTTTGAAGCCACATTACAAGTACACCTCCAATCACATACACAACTTATTTTTTGATACGGTGGTTTGATCACAAAGACCTAATCTACCAACCTTATTGTTTATCATGGTCCGATTACGAAGGTCTAATCTACTTTACAACTTAAAACTGTTAGGATTTTTGTATTTGCAATTTGATGGATGTATTTTCACTTTAGCATCATTTGAATTTTCACACTTGCATTGTTTTAGAAAACCTTGAAATCTTGTTTTATTCATGCATTGCTTTTAAGATTTGTAAAAGTCTCAATTTATGCATGATTTGCTTTTTAAACTTGGATGCATTTGTTTTTGAAATGAGTTTTAGAAATCAAGCTAGCCTTTGGTTTTAAAGTTTCGAATTATTTTAGGCTTTTTGTGTTTCATGTTTTTAAACATCTTCGTTTGATTTAAAACTTGTTATTCAAGCTTGATTTAGTGGCCAAAAGTTCCCCCAAGAAATACTTTAAAAAGTTGCATTTTTGAGAATTTTGGTCCAGGGGGTCTGCTGCCAGTGTGGCCGGTCGACCGGCCCAGAGGTCCCGGTCGACCGGGGACACTGCAGGCCAACTGGGCCCTGGAGCCCCAACGGCCATTTTTCTGACCGTTGTGTGATCCCGGTCGACCGAGACTTGTTTGCAGGTCGACCGAGGACTAGCCGTTGGACTGTTTTTCATTATAAAGTCCATTCATTTTCCAACTTTCAAATGCTTGAACCATGAACTTTTGAGACCATTTTGGAGCCAAAGAAAGGGGAAGAAGTTGAAAAGGCTAGAGGGCTTTATGGAAATCAAACGCTTAAGTTTTTAAAATGTACACTTAACTTGTATTTTGATTTCCATTAAAATGAAATCCATGAATGCTTAAATCTTTGTATTTTCACTTATGCATGATTTCTAGAGTTGTGTTGCAAACTCAATATCATCTTTGGTAAATTAGTTTGGTTTGCAAACTCTCTTATTCTAATCACATGTGTTCTTAGACTTTAACATTCATACAACTTGTTTGTTTCATTTATTCAAAGTTGTTTGAATCTTTTATGTGATTAGTTTTATCTTCAATCATCATTTTATAAGCTTTGATTTTAAAATGCATCATGCATTCATTTAAGAGCTTCATTGTTGAAATTGATTGAAGAAAAGCATTCATACACTTGTGCACATACTTTAGCTTGTTTTAGTGTATGTTTGTAATTTGATTTACATTTTCATATTAGCCTATTTAAGAGGCAACATAATTGTGCTTAAATTGTATCTCTTAGAGTGATCTTTTGTGAAGACACTTTCTTAGAGAAATCTTCATTTGTAAAGGTTATTACTAAGCCTAAGAAAAACATCTTGTAAAGGTTATTGCTTATCCTAAGAAAAGCATTTTGTAAAGGTTATTGCTTAGCCTAGAAAAGCACATTGAGAGGTTGTTGTTTAGCCTAGAAAAACAACATTGTAAGGGTTATTGCTTAGCCTAGTAAAAAACATACTTAGTGGAAATCCGGTGGGGTGATTGGATCACAAGCCGGTAGTGGACGTAGGCATTGAGGCCGAACCACTATAAACCTTTGTGTTGTGGTGCTTGCTTTTGTGGTGATTGTTTATTTTAGCTTCCGCATATTGTTTGATTAATCATCACATGTGACTAGTTTATGTTAAGAATTTAAAATTGGTCATATTTGTAGCACACCCTATTCACACCCCCCCCCGCCCGCCCTTTAGGGTTAGGATCCTCAGGACTTTCAAAAACAATAACACTTGCCTCTTGGACTAAGTCTGGAAGGCGCTCATTGATTTTGAAGAACCTGAAGCACCAAATTTTGACTCCTTACTTGCTCCCTTAGTGTTGATGATACTCCAATGAGTATTCAACCAAGATGATATAGGAGTCTAAGTCTAGAGATAAAGAAATTTAACTATGAAGGCTTAATATTGTGTCCTTAGAAGATTGATTCCACTAATCACACTTAACTAGACATTTGAATGCTCTTAAGTATGCCTATTAGAACCCTAAGGGCCCGTTTGGATGTTTACAAAATAAAATATTTACAGATTTAAATATTGCAAGAATAAGATAGTATAGAAAATAAGATAGTATAGAATAGAATAGTGTAATATTATAATATTACAAAATTTTTGTTGTTTGGCGATTTTCGAAGAATTTTACAGATTTTAAATTGAGTTGTTTGGAATGTGCAATGATTAAAGTAAATTACATTATTAAAATAATTATTTATTAAATATTTTAATTTATATGTAATTTTCCAGATATGGATAAAAAAGTAGTGTGGTAAAGTAAAGTTCAACTGCCATGTTTTTACCTTTAGTTACTTTTCTTTTATCACATAAAACCATGGATAAATATAGTAAAATTAAGTTAATACAAAAAACAACTACTTTACAACTCTCTTCCACTTTGCTTTACCACATTCATACTTCATCTCACCTTACTTTGCTTTACCTTTACTATGATATGACATTATTCTTTATTTTACTTTACCACACCTGTAAATAAGTCACTTTTTATTTACCATATAAAACTATGATAAAATGTGATAAAATAAAGTTAAATAAAAAGAACCTACTTTACCATTTCTTCCCACTTTACTTTACCAAATATTTTATCCCACCTTTACTTTACCCACAACTTTACCGTACCGTGAAATTTACTTTTAGTTTACTTTACCATATATGTAAACAAATACATCATGATGGATTTGGTAAACTAAAATCTTTAGTTTACTCTACCACTTTCTAATTGTCATTTTGAAAGATTCTTATCTTGTAGAATGTTTTTTCCCGGGAGAGCTGTAGGAGAAAATATTGAACTTTTTGAAAGAAAATAATCTTTTCTTTCAATTTTTCTTGGGTTACCAAACGCACAAGATTCTCTTCTTTAAAAAGTGAAAGATTACATTCTATAAAATATTATTTTCATGTTTTTTCTTGTACATCCAAACAGGCCCTAAGTATGAGTGGAATTGGATTTTGGGAGCTCCAATAATGTATTACTTTGAGGTCACTTAGTGTTGGAAAAGAGGTCTCTAAATCACATTAGTTGTCGCCATTGGAATGAGCTCGTGTGTGTATATATATATAGAATACTCTCAAACGGCTAGTCCACGATTATCCTTCAACCATTTACGGTTTGTTGCGGAAGCCCTAATGGCTAGTTTGACCACAGTAAAAAGCAGGTCATTTGTTTTGCGGCTGGCTTCACGGCTAGCCGTAGGGGACTTACGGCTAGCCATGAAGCTAGCCGTAAGCTAACCAAGCTCACTAAATTTGATTTTCAAGGCACTACCTTTGTGACTGTGAGCTAACCGTAAAGAACTGTGGTTAGCCGAACCCCTACTCCAAAATTGAGCCATATCAAAGCTCAATTTAGCCAATTAAATCCTATTGAATTTTCCATTTGATTAAGGGTCGTAGGGGCATTTTCTTGGTTTGGTTTTGGGTCCAATTAACCTGAATAGGTTGACACCAATTGGAGCGTCTTTCTTGATGAATCCGCGCCTTCCAAGATTAGTATCCTTGCCTTCAAACTTGATCTTCCACGAGGACACTTAAGAGGCAAGGTCTTGAACTCTTGACACGGCATTGACAACCTAATTAGGGTTATATGACTTACGCTAGCTATTATTATATAGTTTTTTTTAGAATTGATAGTATATTACTAAAAAAAATTAAAAATTGGACTGCCAAAAAATCCTATTGAAAATTACATTTATAATTTGGGTACATCTAATGATTCATGATCTTCATAAATTTCTCGAAATCTATGTTAAGATAATACTTGAGATTTGACATCATAGCTATTTTTAGCCTTCCAAAGTGGATGAATGCTTGAAACTTGATTTTGGAGGCCCACGGAAGTCTAAAAAAGTAGATCTTAGGGTTTGAAACTTTTCAAAAATATCTAAAAATTCCACTACACCAAAAAACGGAAATTGGAACGGAAAAGCGTTCATAATCCTTCCGTTCCTAATCCGTTAAAGTGTTCCAATTTCCGTTCCAATTTGGTACCAACCGTTCCTAATCCAAATTGGAACGGAAATTGGAACACTTTAACGGATTAGGAACGGAAGGATTAAGAACGCTTTTCCGTTCCAATTTCCGTTTTTTGGTGTAGTGTTCAAGATCATCCAACGGCTGAAATCTGACCCATAGTCATTTTAGTCTTTTAAAGACATCCAACAGTTTGAATAAGAAACTAGAGCACCGAAGAGGGGAAAAAAACAAAAAAAAAGACCGGACAACTCCAAAACAACATCCACATACTGTGGCGCCTTGCCTCTGTCCACTTTAGACATATTAGTCGTCAGATTTATTTTTGCCATTTCCGTGAGTATATGAAACAGAAGTAAAATGTCTAGAGTTCAATTTGAAAAAGAGATTTATATGTGTTATCAAATGGTCTAAAAGCTATTTCAAATAGTTTTAAGATAAACAGAGGTGAAAATAGAGTTATGAAACACAACCCTACACTTATCCACAGCGGACTACAAGAGAATTCTTACAGAAATTTTATCAAAGATGAAACCATTTCATTTAAGTTCTCTTGATCTCCAGTTTGACTACGTGTTGTCTTAAGTGAGATCACATACACTAGATCATTATGGTGGAACACATGCTTATATTAAGCCCAATAACTAAATGGACTCCCTTTTCTAACATTGGTCGGGATCAGCCAAGCTCATCTGCAGCCCAGTTCCCATTACCATAACATGGGGTGCTTATCCATGGTGGCCGAGCTCGTGGAGCCCACTTGTATGTATGCTATCATGGGTGAAGAAGATCAATATGTGGGGAGAGGAATTTGAATAAAATGGAGGTTATCTGATCATCTTAACCTTTTTAATGGTCTGGAAGCTAGATAGTAATATTCTTTTTTCTTTACAAGGGTCTCAAAATCATGCAACTGCACAGACTACACGTAATTAATTGTAGGGGATTTGACATATAAGTCTCTCTTAAACCGATATGTTCCAATTTAATTATCAAAATTCAGGTAATGTGACTAGAGTCGTTTGACTCTGGTCAACTTTTTTCCTTTAAACTTTTTTAGGATAGATCCCATCTTATTATGGATTTTATGTAGGCTCTTAGGGAGATTTTTTTTTTCAAATGAAAACACTTGAGAAATAGTGATAAGATGTGTATTTACTTTTCATAAAAGTCAGTTTTTGTATTATTTTTTTTTTATAAAAAATGAATTTGTACACTAATTTCAAAAATCAGATGATACATAAATTGATAAATCCCATGATATCATGGAACTATATCATGAGATATGGTGCAAAAGAGTTAAAAAAAAAGTGTTGACGAGAGTCAAACATCTTTGGTGACATTATCTAAATTAGAGCCATGAAATTAGAAAAACAAAATTTAAGATGAACTAATATGTCAAAACCCCTTAACTTGTAACCAGCTGAGCAACATCCATGGATAAAGTTAAACAGTATATATGTAGACAATTGAAGTTTCTGTTCTGAGTTCTAGCATATGATCAGTCCAACAATGATAAACAGTGGGATGATTTCCATTTCATGTCTAGGTTAGGCTTTTGAGGACCTCATCCTTATTGCATCACCATCCGCACAGAGAGACCAATATGAGATTCAGCTCTTCATGCCAATAAGGAAAACCCATTATTATCTGTATAACCTCAAATAACCGACGGGCAATTATTATCTCATGTTCATACATGCAATTTGTCAAGTATACCCCGATCGATAAATTATCTATATGCATGTACCCCTCTAACGGTGGGCCCCACTAGCGAAAACTAATCCATGCCATACAACCTTTCTTTTGGTATGAAGGTCATACAACCTTTTCATGAAGAAAGTAGAGAGAAATACTGAAGATATTGAAGGTATTACTAGTAAGGAATGAAAAGTATTTTGGAATTGAATCTTACCTTTAGAATCCAAAGAGGTCGCAACTATGTTATTTGCGGAACCAAAGGCTCTGGCCAAACATGCAGAGAAAGAGAAATCTCCTTCTCCTACCAGCAATATTCTATGAGAACTGCTGTAGTGTTTGATCGTCTTTTCTTCCATGGTAATTGCTTTGTTGGTGTTCATATGGGAAGCGAGTCCAGCTATTTCTTCTGTCGCATCCATGTCACTTGTGCCTCTGCAAAGGCTGTTTTGGTGTTCTTATGAATACGAACACTTTTTTGTTTTTTGGTAAATTTATGAATACGAACACTTGAAAGCTGAAACGCCTTGGCTAGCATTCCTAGTGGGGTTCTTTGGATGCTCTTCCCCATGCAAACAAATAAATTGAGGTATTTGGAATTCCAAAGCTAAGCGTTTGAGGAGTTTTATCAGATTAAATTGGAACATAATTTTAAGTGTCGATTGGTTTTTTAATTAATCAGAGAAGAGCATGCAAAATCTGTGAATGGCTTTTTCACAGCCCCAAATAAATAGCAACTACATCTCTCGCTGCATGGATGAATGCATCCATGGAACCAAAATCCAGTTGCTATCTTGAAAGTAAAGTTTTTTATAGACCAGGTTGGGTTGGCCTTACCCATCCAGTCCCGGCCAGACTTTAGAAACACAGGCCCCTATATGGATATGGACCAAGCCTAAATGGGCTGTAAGTTCTTGGCCTGAGCCTGTCCATTTATTAGTCAATGTACTGGGCCAGGCTGGGCTTCTATCACTTATTTTGGCAAATCAATCACTAAATTACAAGCACTGTTGGGACTGCTAGCGGCTTTAGGCTTTCCATCACTTAATCCAAACGCAGGACAAATATCAAATGAGTCTATTTTCGGCTCGAAGCGGTGCATATTGTAACTCCCGTACTTAAAAGTATAGCTCCAAGCGGATTATGTGGTCTAGTCATTGGCCCACCTAGATGCAATATGCAGATAAGAGTGTGTAAGAGGGGATGGTAAGGTCTTCTCTTTTAGACAAGAAAAACTGACTACCATATTATACCCAGTCATCATAAATAAAAAAACATCAGGCGTCTGGTTTTCTATATATCTAGGTTAGTAGTTATTCAACAAAATGTAAGTCTCATGTGATGAGACTATTAGGGTGCATAGCACATCAAACTTTCTGCTATTTGTACTGTTTTGATTATTCTAATCATTCGACTGAGTCATGGACTAAGCTACCTCGGCTTTTTTCTTTTTTCTTTTTTTTTCTGTGACGCAGGGTATTCCTTGCCAGCTCAACCTTTGGACCCTTGGGCTCTCGCTCAGGACGGGCAAGGACTATTCTGTGAAGGGTACATACATGGCCACTCACAGTATCCAAAGGTCCGAACACTTAACCTCTGAGAAAGAGGGTGGTTCATAACGTTTTTTTAGTGCATCTGGATCATTCCTCTTTATAAGGAAGATAGCAGTGGAAGTTGGTTAAATCATCAAGAAAGCATCGCATCTGCATCCTCACATATTTTATTCTTCCAAAGGGCCCTTGTTCAGACTTCAGATCTAGGAATTTAACTGCAACCTTCTGTTACAAGTAGCAAAATTAAAAGAAATTTTGTATCATGATTCAATACACATATGCTATGTTTGGTTTAGATACCAGTGCCTGACCCAATGTACAGTATTAGATGGATGCAAACACCTTATAGAAAATCTCAAGAACTAAGTGACGCAGGCCAGACTAATGGGCCGCATTTGAAGGTTTATTCCAGAAGACCAAAAACCTACAAGGCCGAGCAATGACAACATCCAAGATTCTCTCCCACGATAGTTTCTAATCTTTAGTCTTCTAGAGGATTTCCTCAATTTAGCAGATTTCTATGATAATTAGGCTCTTTCTAAATTTCCCTAGATTCTTAAAATTTGGTAGTTTCTTCTTTACTAGGAACTGGTTGCTAAGTTCTTGCTTAGACCTTATTATATAAGGATGTAATCCTTTCTCTTGGGATATACAGAAATTAATGAGAATTTGGGTTTATTCATTGTTGGATTTTCTCTTGTCTGTAGTGTGAGACCATGACATCCTATCCTAAGCCGTTTGACTTGGACAATAGCCCGTTGACTACCTCCTTTATCCCCTGCGCTGCTTCAATTGGTATCAGAGCAGAGATCCTTCTCAGATCGCCGGTTCCGATTGCCGATCCGAGGCAATCCAATACCCTATCTCTCCATTTACTTTCGTTCCATTATCATCATCGCCCTCCACTGACACCATCATCCCCACCATCCATCACCATGCCGAATCCCTCTCCTTCGGTCATCACCACTACCGAAGTGATCCCAAAGTCTCTGCCCCACCATTCAGCCCATCCAATCGCCTAATCGCAAATCCCCAAATCAGATCTCCCATCCCGCCCCATAAACCTCCACACGATCTCGGCCCTGCCATGGTCAACACCAGTCGAAACCCACCCCTTCGCCTCCACCTAGAGATACAAAGAGAGAGAGAGAGAGAGAGAGAGAGAGTAGACGAGACAGAACATAAGCATACTTGGATCTCCAGCCCGCTATGCAGTCTCCATCGTCACTGCCCCCCGCTGTCGCGACCCCGGAACGGATCCCCGGGCCCGCGATGTGTCGAAAGGAAAGATAGTTTGTGTTTATAGGTTTCCCACAGGTTCCCGCGGTAAGGATTCCCAAAGACACGCGGAATCTGACACACACGATCAAGTATGCGGAAGCGTGTAGCAGAACACATCAAGATGAGCACCAACAAAATATTTAAGTGCCCTAACAAATAATCACAAGGCATAGTATTAAAGGAAGAAGCTAACATGGCATTCCCATTAATATTCAAGTTATGAGACTAATACAAAAGTAAGTTAAGTTTTGTTATATTTCCATAAGAGGCCAACAAAGGCCAATACAATTCTCAAAATAACAAAAGAAACCCCAACAAAAAGATGACAAGACTTAAGAACCCGCCCGACGTCTAAATGACATCGTTGGGTTGCCATTCTCTCACAGGGGTTGGCTCACAAGCCTCCTCCTGACGCTCCTCCTCAAAGGTAATGTCTCCTGCACCTGGGCACCAACAAACAAGGGTCAAATACAACGGTTTGGTAGGTAATCAATTTAGGGTGCAAGCATGAACCAATACCGTTTAAGAAAACATATAAGCAAATCCTTGATTTGAAATACTATAATGGCTGAGATACATTTACAGAATATTTAATCAAGCTGAGGTACTAAAACAAACTCGCATGAGTACATAATATATCATGAATAGTCATCAACCACAAAGAGCCCATCCTTTCTCTATCATTTATATAATGAAAAGAGCAAGCACGCATGACAAGCACGATATACATAATATAAGCACGACACGATTTCCCATAAAGACGGGAATTTCGGCCGCGGAACCGGACACGCACGATGTGTAATAAATACACGACCAGTCTACAGACAGTCCACATGTTTAAGGACCCCCAGACAGTGGATCAAACTGAAAAGGCAGTCTAAGCTCAGTGGTGTTACTTAATTCATGAATGCACAAAACACGCGAAACACTATCAAAACATGTCGAGATAAAAAGGGGGAAACCACTTATCAAACACGATGAACACGACTAGCAAGGGCATATTTAATATGCATAACACGCTTAGGAAGTGATCCCCTTTTTCTTGAAACACATCTTCAAAACGAGCTTGTACTTAACTTCAAAATGAGTACACGATGATATTCATCATATCAAAAATCAAAGTACGAATGCAAAGCCTATCAAGCTCATGCAAGGACCTTTGGTTTATCGTTGTGCAGCCGAAGCCCAGATGTTGGAATTAAAACGGAATTGGTGCCCCAGAAGTTCAAGGACATCTCGGGTTTCGAGTGCATAATATCAGGCTAAAGGCCCCTAAACATGTTCTAGTTTTCATTCTTGCAAAAACTCTTCAAAACAGGAAATCTGTCAATTTCGGTCACCTCGCGGTCAGGTGTCGGCTAGCCGAACTAAGGTCTGGCGGCTAGTCGCCAGCTGACCGAAGAGCTGACCGCTGGAAATCCAGGTCCAACACAGCCCTCTGGAAAAGGAACCGAACTGACCGCGGTTAGCTTACGGTTAGCCGAACTGAGGCTTGGCGGTTAGCCGTAAGCTGACCGTAGGGCTGACCGCTGGAAATCCAGTCTGAAATGTAGCTCTCGGGAAAAGGAACCGACAACGCGCGGTTGGCCAGCGGTTAGCCGACATGGAGTATGGTGGTTAGCCGCTTGCTGACTGTCAAGCTGACCGTAAATCACTGC
Organism: Cinnamomum chago; assembly: GCA_038049695.1. Classification (NCBI taxonomy): domain Eukaryota; kingdom Viridiplantae; phylum Streptophyta; class Magnoliopsida; order Laurales; family Lauraceae; genus Cinnamomum; species Cinnamomum chago. The sequence continues at coordinate 39,675,474 of CP142461.1, forward strand.
CGAAATGTCAGCTTCTGGAAAGGAAACCGCCAAGCTCGGTCAGCTCGCGGTTAACCGAAATGGGGATTTCGGTTAGCCGCCAGCCGACCGACTGCTGACCGAACTACACGGGAAAAGCAGTCCAGTTCAGATTTTCCACATTTTCTTCTTCCCTTCTTCTTGTTTCTAATTCCACTTGCACTCCCTCAGCCTACATGCTCTCCAAGGGACAAAACACATATTTTTCCCAATCTTAAACATTCAATCCGAAGAAAAACATAATCATGAAGCTTGTAAACATATTTGTATGCAAAATTTCCAAAACAACAATGTAGCTTAAAATACACATGCACAATGGTCCTATAGAGATTACTTGCCTTGCCCAAATGCTAAACACTCTTCTCCAAGCACTTCTCTCAAGCTAATCCAACACTACAAGAAAACCAAGAGAAAACCACACAACTTACTCAAAAATGGAACCAAAGAACCCATTTTAACAAAAGGGTTTGCAAACATGAAAAACATGATCTTAAGGAACAAAAATAACTCCATGAAAGATATGAGTGGAAGCTTTTACCTAGAGAAGGTCAAACAAGAGAGGAGGAAGAAAATGTAGGGCTTGTCCCACAAGAAGCTCCAAGAAACTTGTATTGATAGAGAGCTTGCAAAGAGATGAAGAAGATGATGTTCTTAGAATTTTCTTTGGAGTCCTCTAGCTAGATCATGCAAGGTGAGGAAGATGGAAGGGAAAGAGGGATTTTCCAACCCTAGGTCAAGAGAGTTGTAGGAATTGGTAAAGTGAATGAAAAGAGAGGGAGGTGGGGCTTAAGTGATGAAAATGGGCCCCAACTAACTGAACCTTGAAGTGACCAAAACACGATCTTAAGGGCCTCGGATGATTTCAACGAAGAAGGATAAAACGATCGTGGAAATATCTAGTTTCCAAAAAGTATATTTTTGACATGATTTAGGGATCTCGAAAATTATGTCCAGATTTGTGCAAGAAAGACAATTTTACCCTCTTTGGGCCAAAACTTGGGTTTTTGGGCTTCAAACATGAATGGCCTCAAAGCGAAAGTTGTAACACATAGAAAAATCATTCAAATGAAATCAAAGTTACAATCACACGGAAATCGATACGATCTTCTCCAGCTTACACGGGCACTCAGGCCTTCCTGAGCGTGTCAGACTAACACTAAACGTTCTCGAAAATTCCCAAAGCTATGTCCAAGACTAAACTAATTACTTCTAACCCAACGATAACTAAACCCCCTTATAACTAAACACATACTAATCACACACTAATCGCATTGGTCTGGGTCGGGGTCTAACATCCTCCACCCCTTAGGATATTTGGTCCACCAAATAAATCAAACAATTACCTCTTGTAAAAGCTGTGAATACTTCCTCTGCACTTGCTCTCTCAATTCCCAGGTGGCTTCCTCTGGTTCGTGATTTTTGCAAAGTACATTGACCCAATGAATGGTCCGGTTTCTCAATTCTTGCTCCTTGGTGTCAATGATCCTGATCAGTCTTTTCACATACGAGGCATCTTCCCGATTCTCTAAAGGCTCATGCTGTAGAATGTGTGCAGGACTAGAGACGTATTTCTTAAGCATAGAAACATGAACATTGTGTACCCCAGAGAGTTCCGGCGGTAACGTAAGTCTATAAGCAACATCTCCAATCTTGCTCAAAATCTCATACGGACCAATAAACCTTCTCGACAATTTGCCCTTCTGTCCGAACCTCAAAGTCCCTCTAACTGGTGAGATCTTCAAAAACACCTTGTCACCCACTTGAAACTGCAATTCTCTTCTGCGAGTGTCTGCATAACTCTTCTGCCTACTTCGGGCGATCTTCAACCTTTCCTGAATCAACTTGACCTTGTCACTTGTCTCTCCAACTATCGTCGGTCCATGAAAACTACGTTCACCGACTTCTTCCCAGCAAACCGGAGTTCTGCATCTTCTACCATAAAGTGCCTCGAAAGGTGCCATACCAATGCTAGAGTGGTAACTATTGTTATAAGCAAATTCACAAAGCGGTAGGCACTCATCCCACTGAATCTTGAAATCCAATACACAAGCACGCAACATGTCTTCGAGAGTCTGTATCGTCCTTTCTGATTGACCATCGGTCTGAGGATGATAAGCTGTGCTGAACTGAAGTTTGGTACCCATCGACTCATGAAGAGTTTTCAAAAACTTTGAAACAAACCTACTGTCTCTGTCTGAAGTAATGGAGACGGGCTGACCATGTTTACTAACAATCTCATCCACGAATAACCTTGCAAGCGGTGCCATATGCATCATATTCCCTGTCTTCATCGGAATGAAGTGAGCAGACTTTGTCAGGCGATCCACAATGATCCAAATTGCATTATTTCCCTTCTTGGTATTAGGCAAACCGGAGACGAAATCCATGGTGATGTGCTCTCATTTCCACTCCGGAATTTCCAAAGGCTGTAACAAACCTGGAGGCTTCTGATGCTCTGCCTTAATCAACGACAAGTTAGACAACGAGACACAAAAGCTGTTATCTCTCTCTTCATGTTGTTCCACCAAAATCTATTCTTCAAATTGTGGTCCATCTTCGTGCTACCCGGATGCATAGAATATCTTGTGCTGTGAGCTTCATTCATTATTTCGTTCTTCAAATCATCTACATTTGGCACACACAACCGGTCACGAAAATACAATATCCCATTCACCATCTTGAAATCGGGGCGTTCTGCAATAACCTCTACTATCTTAGCCAGGCCTGGGTCTTGCAAATGATTTTCCTTGATCTTCTGGATGAAGGTAGGTTCTGATACTGTCATGTTCGCTAACATCGCACCCAATCTCAGGGTTTGCACCTCTACCCCCAACTCTTCAAACTGTTGTAAGACACCCATTCCTCTCAAATTGGCCATAACCACTGATTTTCTGCTCAAAGCATCTGCTACCACATTCACTTTGCCTAGATGATACTTGATTGGAAAGTCATAATCTTTGATATACTCCATCCACCTTCTCTGCCTCATATTCAAATCCTTCTGCGAGAACAAATACTGCAAACTTCTGTGATCTGAATGGACCTCAAATTTCTCTCCGTAGAGGTAGTGTCTCCACATCTTTAATGCGAAAACAACTGCTGCCAACTCCAAGTCGTGAGTCGCATAATTCTTCTCATGGTCCTTCAACTGTTTCGAGCCATAAGCAATCACTTTGTCATCCTGCATCAATACACAACCCAGTCCCACATTCGAAGCATCTGTATAAACAATAAATTCGTCGTTGCTCGAGGGTAACGTGAGGATTGGGGCTGTGGTTAACCTCCCTTTCAACTCTTGAAAACTGGTTACACACTGTTCAGTCCAAACAAATGGAACATTCTTCCGGGTCAATTTTGTCAACGGGGCTGCAATGGACAAAAAACCTTAGACAAATCTTCTGTAGTAACCTGCTAACCCCAAGAAGCTTCTAATTTATGTCACACTGCTGGGCCTCACCCAACTAACAACTGCCTCTATCTTAGCTGGATCAACTGCTAAACCTTCTCTAGAGATGATGTGGCCTAGAAAAGCGACTTGCTCTAACCAAAATTCACACTTACTGAGTTTTGCATATAACTGGTTGTCCCTCAAAAGCTGCAACGTTGTCCTCAAATGTTCTCCATGCTCCTTCTTACTCTTGGAATACACAAGGACATCATCAATAAACACTACTGTGGAGTGATCCAAATAAGGTGCAAAGACTTTGTTCATCAAAGCCATAAAGACTGCGGGTGCATCGGTCAAACCAAAAGGCATCACTAAGAACTCATAGTGCCCATATCTTGTTCTAAAGGCTGTCTTCTGAACATCTGAGTCTCTAACTCTCAACTGATGGTAACCTGACCTCAAGTCTATCTTGGAAAAGTAGGCTGCTCCTTGCAATTGATCAAACAATTCATCTATCCTGAGCAATGGATACTTGTTCTTCACGGTCACATGGTTCAACTTCCGGTAGTCGATGCACATTCTCAAACTTCCATCCTTCTTCTTCACAAACAACACCGGTGCTCCCCACGGTAAAACACTTGGCCTAATAAAACCTTTGCTCAACAAATCCTGCAATTGGAGCTTTAGCTCACCCATTTCTACTGGAGCCATCCTATATGGTGCAATCGAGATCAGAGCTGTCCCTAGAAGGAGCTCAATTGTGAACTCAACTTCTCTAATTGGTGGTAAACCCGCGATTTCTTCTGAAAAAACATCCGGAAATTCACACACAATGGGGACATCCTCCACCCCTTGGGACTGTTTATCCTCCGTGATAAACGCAATAAATGCTTGACATCCACTCTAAACTAATCTGCTTGCCTTCAAGACTGAAATAAACCCTGCCTGGGATTTTCTCCTGTTCCCCTGGAATATCAATTCTGCCTGTGGTCCTTGGAATCTGAATGTGATGGTCTTACTAAAACAATCCATGGCGGCATGATATGCTTCTAACAAATCATGCCTAATATGACATCAAAATCATGCATGTCCAAAACTATGAGGTTGGCCGGTAGATTAACATCTCCTAATAAAACTGTACAACTAGAGTAATGGTTTCTACACACAACTTGTTTCCCTACTGGAGTGGTCCCTACTAAAATGTAATCCAACTCACTACATGGTGCATCAATCAACTTAGCAAAACTAGGAGATGCAAATGAATGTGTGGATCCAGGATCAAATAAAATCTGGGCTTCTACCCCACAAACAAGAAGTTTACCTTCTACCACGTCTCCTGCAGCTTCAGCATCTGCACGGTTGAGATAATACAAACGTCCATGCATCTGGAGTCTGTTTGGTACTTGGTTCTGCCTTCCTTGGCCATGTTTATTCTGCTGTGGAGGACGAGCATTCTGGTTCTGTGCTGGTTGCCTAGCCTGCTGCTGCTGCTGAGGTGGTCTAATCTGATTCTGAACTGGTGCTTGATTCTGAGGAGCTACTTGCCTCTGCTGCTGGTTTCTGTTCCCTTGGTTCTTAAGTAGTGGGCAATCCTTAATTGCATGGTTCATAGCCCCACACTTGAAACAGGCACTCATGGCCTTACGACATTCGTGTGTTTCATGATTCTTGCCACAATGTCCACACCCTTGCCTCACTTGGCCTTGTTCTTGCCTTGGCTTCTTGCTGTGCTGTTGCCTCTGATTCTGCTGCTGATATTGTTGCTTCCTGTCTTGAACAATCATGTTATTAATATCTTCAAATGTATAAGATCGCTTGACCGCCTCATCATATGTAGCTGGAGGAACTACTCCTATAACATCTCTCATGATGATCGGGTTCAACCCTTCCAAGAACTTGGTTATCTTCTTTCTCTCAGTGTCAATCAACTCGGTAGCCTATCTAGCTAATCTTTCAAACTTGGTGACGTAGTCTAATACCGTCATGCTACCCTGTCTGAGCTGCTGAAATTCAATAGCCTTCTGCCTCTTGACATGAGAGGGAATATATGTATCTTGAAACTGTGTCTTGAATGCTGCCCATGCCTCCTCGTCAGCCATCACTACATATGGGTCATGACTGTTTGCCACCACCTATCTGCAAGCCCATAGAATAATGAAGCTGTGAGGTTGACCTTCTGTATTCCCGTGCACATGAAGACATCAAAGATCTTCTCCGTATTGACTAGCCAGTCGTTTGCTGTTAACGGGTCCTCATTGCCCGAAAACTCCTTCGGTGCCCACTTCCTGAACTTCTCAAACAGTGCATTAGGGTCAGGATCCTTATTCTGAATAACAATCTGCGGACCCACGGGTGGTGCTACATTTCTGTTCTGAAGTACTTCCAACAACTGCCTTTGAACTTGTACCATTTCATCATCCTTTTTAGCTAACTGCTCTTGAAATCTTGCTTGGTTTTCATTAGCTTGTCTTTGCTGTGCTATCATGGCTTGCATCAGTTCTTGAAACTGTGTGGCTGTTGGTGTCTCAGATACATCTGACTCATTCTGATTACTGCCGGAAGCATGATGATTTGGAGCTTTTCTTGGAGGCATATTGCTGTAAAACAAAGAGTTAGTACACAATAATCATAGTACAAGGGTTTCTAAGATCCTATATGAACGAATTTATCGAACTCACGAATCCTCGCCACGTTCCTAAGACCTTTCTAGTTTCTTTCAAGTGACTGAAACATGTCCCGCTCTGATACCAGTCCTGTCGCGACCCCGGAACGGATCCCCGGGCCCGCGACGTGTCGAAAGGAAAGATAGTTTGTGTTTATAGTTTTCCCACAGGTTCCCGCGGTGAGGATTCCCAAAGACACGCGGAATCTGACTCACACGATCAAGTATACAGAAACGTGCATTAGAACACATCAAGATGAGCACCAACAAAACATTTAAGTGCCCTAACAAATAATCACAAGGCATAGTATCAAAGGAAGAAGCTAACATGGCATTCCCATTAATATTCAAGTTATGAGACTAATACAAAAGTAAGTTAAGTTTTGTTACATTTCTATAAGAGGCCAACAGAGGCCAATACAATTCTCAAAATAACAAAAGAAACCCCAACAAAAAGATGACAAGACTCAAGAACCCGCCTGACGTCTAAATGACATCGTCGGGTTGCCATTCTCTCACAGGGGTTGTCTCACAAGCCTCCTCCTGACGCTCCTCCTCAAATGTAACGTCTCCTGCACCTAGGCACCAACAAACAAGGGTCAAATACAACGGTTTGGCAGGTAATCAATTTAGGGTGCAAACATGAATCCATACCGTTTAAGAAAACATATAAGCAAATCCTTGATTTGAAATACTATAATGGCTGAGATACATTTACAGAATATTTAATCAAGCTGAGGTACTAAAACAAACTCGCATGAGTACATAATATATCATGAATAGTCATCAACCACAAAGAGCCCATCCTTTCTCTATCATTTATATAATGAAAAGAGCAAATACGCACGACAAGCACGATATAAATAATATAAGCACGACACGATTTCCCATAAAGACGAAAATTCCGGCCGCGAAACCAGACACGCACGATGTGTAATAAATACACGATCAGTCTACAGACAATCCACATGTTTAAGGACCCCCAGACAGTGGATCAAACTAAAAAGGCAGTCTAAGCTCAGTGGTGTTACTTAATTCATTAATGCACAAAACACGCGAAACACTATCAAAACATGTCGAGATAAAAAGGGAGAAACCACTTATCAAACAAGATGAACACGACTAGCAAGGGCATATTTAATATGCATAACACGCTTAGGAAGTGATCCCCTTTTTCTTGAAACACATCTTCAAAACGAGCTTGTACTTAACTTCAAAACGAGTACACGATGATATTCATCATATCAAAAACCAAAGTACGAATGCAAAGCCTATCAAGCTCATGCAAGGACCTTTGCTTTATCGTTGTGCAGCCGAAGCCCAGATGTTGGAATTAAAACGGAATTGGTGCCCCAGAAGTTCAAGGACATCTCGGGTTTCGAGTGCATAATATCAGGCTAAAGGCCCCTAAACATGTTCTAGTTTTCATTCTTGCAAAAACTCTTCAAAACAGGAAATCTGTCAATTTCGGTCACCTCGCGGTCAGGTGTCGGCTAGCCGAACTAAGGTCTGGCGGCTAGCCGCCAGCTGACCGAAGAGCTGACCGCTGGAAATCCAGGTCCAACACAGCCCTCTGGAAAAGGAACCGAACTGACTGCAGTTAGCTTACGGTTAGCCGAACTGAGGCTTGGCGGTTAGCCGTAAGCTGACCGTAGGGCTGACCGCTGGAAATCCAGTCTGAAATGTAGCTCTCGGGAAAAGGAACCGACAACGCGCGATTGGCCAGCGGTTAACCGACATGGAGTATGGCGGTTAGCCGCTTGCTGACTGTCAAGCTGACCGTAAATCACTGCCGAAATGTCAGCTTCTGGAAAGGGAACCGCCGAGCTCGGTCAGCTCGCGGTTAATCGAAATGGGTATTTCGGTTAGCCGCCAGCCGACCGACGGCTGACCGAACTGCACGGGAAAAGCAGTCCAGTTCAGATTTTCCACATTTTCTTCTTCCCTTCTTCTTTTTTCTCATTCCACTTGCACTCCCTGAGCCTACATGCTCTCCAAGGGACAAAACACATATTTTTCCTAATCTTAAACATTCAATCCGAAGAAAAACATAATCATGAAGCTTGTAAACATATTTGTATGCAAAATTTCCAAAACAACAATGTAGCTTAAAATACACATGCACAATGGTCCTATAGAGATTACTTGCCTTGCCCAAATGCTAAACACTCTTCTCCAAGCACTTCTCTCAAGCTAATCCAACACTACAAGAAAACCCAAAAGAAAACCACACAACTTACTCAAAAATGGAACCAAAGAACCCATTTTAACAAAAGGGTTTGCAAACATGAAAAACATGATCTTAAGGAACAAAAATAACTCCATGAAAGATATGAGTGGAAGCTCTTACCTAGAGAAGGTCAAACAAGAGAGGAGGAAGAAAATGTAGGGCTTGTCCCACAAGAAGCTCCAAGAAACTTGTATTGATAGAGAGCTTGCAAAGAGATGAAGAAGATGATGTTTTTAGAATTTTCTTTGGAGTCCTCTAGCTAGATCATGGAAGGTGAGGAAGATGGAAGGGAAAGAGGGATTTTCCAACCCTAGGTCAAGAGAGTTGCTGGAATTGGTAAAGTGAATGAAAAGAGAGGGAGATGGGGTTTAAGTGATGAAAATGGGCCCCAACTAGCTGAACATTGAAGTGACCAAAACACGATCTTAAGGGCCTCGGATGACTTCGACGAAGAAGGATAAAACAATCGTGGAAATATCTAGTTTCCAAAAAGTATATTTTTGACATGATTTAGGGATCTCGAAAATTATGTCCAGATTTGTGCAAGAAAGACAATTTTACCCTCTTTGGGCCAAAACTTGGGTTTTTGGGCTTCAAACATGAATGGCCTCAAAGCGAAAGTTGTAACACATAGAAAAATCATTCAAATGAAATCAAAGTTACAATCACACGGAAATCGATACGATCTTCCCCAGCTTACATGGGCACTCAGGCCTTCCTGAGCGTGTCAGACTAACACTAAACGTTCTCGAAAATTCCCAAAGCTATGTCCAAGACTAAACTAATTACTTCTAACCCAACGATAACTAAACCCCCTTATAACTAAACACATACTAATCGCACACTAATCGCATTGGTCTGGGTCGGGGTCTAACACCCGCCGAGCTTTTAGCTCCACAGTTGTTGCCTCTGCCCGCTCACACATGCCGCTCGCCCTTCTTCTCCCTTCTGCACTCCAAACAGTAACAAAAGGAGTCTTATCCTTTTCTCTTTCTTTGCGCACGAAACATGAGGCGCTAGGGTCACGTGTCTATGATAAAAACGAGCCCATCTCTTGGGCTTGAGTTTGGGTCAGATTCGACCCAACAACAGAAAGCAGTAAAAAAAAGAGAGCAATTCAACATGTCTACCCGCACCGGAGCCACATTCAGAGGTAAATTCACAGACCGCCAGCGTGATAGCTACATCATGGGGTTAATGGACATAATGGATAGGGTTGAAGAATGCCTTCGGAACTCACCTCCTCCGGGTAACCGGAACAATGACAACCCAGGACCTTCCACCAAGAAATATGGCAGTAAGGCACCAGAGGGAAGCAACCGACATGCAAATGTAGAAAATTCTGTCAATGGTGAACCGCAGGAAACTTGTCGGCAATTTATGGAGCGTATTATGGATGAGACTAATTATGAAGACCGTCATGGCCGACGAGATGACATCACCAAGAAGGTACGTGTTGATGTTCCTGATTTCTTTGGACGTATGTATGTGAAAGTCTTCACCGACTGGATTACAGCCTTTGAAGATTATTTTGAATGGTATAATATGGAAGAAGACAAACGCGTTTCCTTTGTCAAGATGAAGTTGAAGGGTGCAACACGTGTTTGGTGGTGGAGTATTGATGACATGAATGCTAATTATGGGAGACGCCTTATCAACACATGGGAGGAGATGAAACAAAAACTTGAGGATAAATATCTACTGGTTGACTATCTTGATTCCCTCTATGATCAACCAGTTGATTGTAGACATGGGACCTCCACTGTAGATGATTTCATAGAAAGGTTTCATGATCTCATGGTGCGATGCAAAGTGCCTGAAACTGACCGATAGGCTATCACCAGATACAAGAAAAGACTGCGTCAAGAGATAAAAAGGGAATTGACTACTCACACCTTTTACAGCATTGAAGAAGTTCATTGATTAGCACTCCGCGTCGAAGAGCAGTTGCGATACCCATCTTCCAATCGTTTTGGTGAGCTTCTCCAAAGGAAAACCTCCGATACGATTTATCAGCGGGTTGCTCCAGCTCATAACTCAACCCGACAACCTCCTCCACAAAATTCCATCGTGCAAGCACCTCCTCAGAATCAATCAAGACCCGTAAATTTTGCCAACAAAGGGAAGAATGTTGTCAATTCTTCACGCTCAAAGCAAGACATCGATTGTTTTTTATGCAAGGGCAAAGGACACTATGCTTCTGAATGTCCAGGTTCAAAGAACCTTCACTATGCACATAATGAAGAAAATGCCTGTGATTCAGAGCCTGTTGACGAAGAAATTGAAGTTGAAACACCTTATGAAGAACATGAACCTCCACCCGAACAAGAAGATCATTCCTTCTATCAAGCTGAAACCAAAGGATGGAAATGGTTCATTCGTCATCTCTTCATTACCACCGAAGAAGAAGCTGAAGATTGGAGACGAACTACCATACTTTGCTCTATGGCAAAATGTCATGACAGATTGTGCAATCTCGTCATAGATGGAGGAAGCAAGATGAATGTAATCTCCCAAGAAGTAATTGACAAGTTGAAGCTTCCAACAGAAAAACACCCGAAGCCTTACAAGATTTCTTGGGCGAATGACTCAGCCATTCTAGTAACTAAGCGGTGCCAGGTAACATTCCGAATTGGTGGTTATGCAGATTCTATTTGGTGTGATATTATCCCCATGAATGTTACTCATATTCTATTGGGAATGCCTTGGCTTTTTTATAACAAAGTCCAAAGTGATGGAGAAAAAAACTCACATACTTTTAAGTATAAAGGTCGCAAGGTTACTCTTCTTCCACTTAAGCCTCCTACTACCCCGGCAAAGCAAGTAGCATCAGTTTCGGCCAAACAAACAGTTTCACAGCCAAGTTCTCGCATCCTTTCAATGCCGAAATTTGAAGAAGAAAGTAAAGAGCAAGGAGTTGTTTATGCCCTTATCCCATAAGAATTCAAAGAGGCAGAAGATCAAAAGGCAGTTTTTACACCACTAGAAATCAAGTCCTTGTTGTATGATTTTAAAGATTTAATTCTAGCAGATCTTCCCAAAGAACTACCGCCTATGAGGAACATCTAGCATGCAATCGATCTGGTCCCCGGGTCATTGCTTCCAAATTTACTTGTTTCTCTCATGAGCCCTACAGAACACACATAATTGAAAAGGCAAGTTGAAGAGCTCCTCCAGAAAGGCTACATTCGCGAAACCATGAGTCCTTGTGCGGTACCAGCCCTCTTGACACCCAAGAAATATGGTTCTTGGAGAATGTGCGTCGACAGCCGAGCAATTAACAAGATCACCATTAAGTATAGGTTTTTAATACCTCAGTTGGATGATATACTTGATATGGACAGATCTTCCGTCTTCTCCAAAATTGATCTTCGAAGCAGACATCATCAAATCCATGTTCGCACAGGAGATGAATGGAAGACAACTTTCAAGACTAAAGATGGATTATACGAATGGTTAGTCATGTAGTTCGGCTTATCCAATGCTCCCAGCACTTTCATGAGAGTTATGACATAACTTCTATGGCCCTTCCTCGGTAAATTTGTCGTTGTGTATTTTGATGACATCTTAATCTTCAGCAAGTCCAAGATGCACATCTTAATCACCTCAGGTATGTGATGCGTGCACTTCGCAAAGAAAAAATTTACATTAATTTGAAGAAGTGTACATCCTTAAGTCTCAAAGTTATATTCTTGGGATTTGTTGTCTGGGCCCATGGAGTAGAAGCTGATCCAGAGAAGATCAATGCAATCGTTGATTGGCCCCTTCCCAAAACTATCAATGAAGTACGAAGTTTTCATGGATTGACCACTTTTTATAGGAGATTCATTCGCAATTTCAGCACCATTATGACTTCTATAACTGATTGCATGAAGAAAGGTGACTTCACTTGGACTAAGGCAGCTGTCACGCCCCCGAACTGAAACCTCGGGGGCGGGAATGGGATTAAGCATAATTATATTTTACTTCTCCCAGGATCCGCGTGTGTGAAGACAACACATTCTGAATATTTTGCGGAAGCTTTCGTGGCACTGCGACCCGGAGTCCGTGGCCATCGGATTCCGCATCGCACTCAACCATTAGCACATAGCTATCATATCAAGAATCATATCAGACTGGAGTAAATCATCACAATAAATTACAGAGCTGACAGTAACAGGATATTACATTCCCATATATGTTCAAGTTACAATTATCAATGTACATTAATTAAGAATCCCAAGAAAAGGCTAATAAAAGCCATACAACAATAAGCTATAATCACTACCCCAAATATGACGTAGCTCCGATGTCAGGCTCAATGTCTACATGACATAGCCGACAAAACAACCTGCAAAACATGGCTCCACAGCCAACAAGCTCTCAACTCGGGACGAAGAAATCTGAACCTGAGTACCAAAAGTAGTGGGTCAGACACGACGGTCTGGCAGGTGGATGAAAAGATCACAATATAGTGAATAATAATACAAATGATAAATCATGCTATTTGCTCAAAATGCTGTATATAATTAAACGGGTGAAAACTCATGAATCTCGGACAAAACATGTATTCATTTCAAACATGGTTAAAACATGAAGATCTAATAAAGCATATGTTCATTTACATCATCTATAAAAGCATAGATATTTGACAATTGGGTATTCGTCTAAAACATGTGTAAATATAGAAGTTTGACAAACAAACGTTCATTTAAAACAAATGTGTAACCAAGAAATCTGGCGAAACTAAGATTCATTTAAAACGTATTTCAAGGCAGGGATATTTAGCAAATCGGATATTCATGTGAAACCGGTATAAACATAGTAATCTGGCAAAACAAGTGTCATTTGAAACATATTTCTGAGCATGGATATTAAATAACTCGGGTAATCATTTGAGACAGGTATAAACATAGGAATCTAGCAAAACGTGTGTCGTTTAAAGCAAAGCACAGATATTTAATAATACGGGTATCCATTTAAAACATGGGCAATCGTACAAATCAAGTAAAATCATTGATCGTGTGAAACATATGTAAGAGCATGGGTATTCGCCCAACCGGCATTTATTTAAAACATGTGCGGGTACAAAGAACAGAAGGCAATATAATAATAACTGAATTTACATTGGAGAATATTAACACTTGTTTAAATAACAACTTTCATAAAGGAAACGAATCATTTATCAGAAAACATAAAAGCAATATAAAACATGTCGGGTATCCAAGGAATCGGAAACTGGCAAGATGGCAACCACAAGAAGCTAAGTCCTCTATCACTAAAGCGATAGAGCAATAACTAGGCCCTGATCTCAGTCACTCGAGGTGAGGAGAAACATGGGATCTCATATCAATACATATACATATACTAGGCCCTGATCTCAGTCACTCGAGGTGAGGAGAAACAGGGGATCTCATGAATGCATATACATATACTATACGGGACCACGGTAGCGAGCCGGGCATCGGGGACCACAATAGCAATCTGCGGTATCGGGACAAGACCACGGTAATAACCGGGTAGAGGGATCCAAGCTGCAGCTGGCGGGACGGGAGGGGGATCTCCAAGTCGGTTGATCAGACCAACAGGGTTATCCAAGCTTAGTGGTGCCGACTCATAGGTCAAATACAATCGAGACAATGCAAGTAAATCAAGTACAAATACATAATCAAGCGGGCAAGACGGGGGTGCTCAAGGGCACACTGACATATCATGTGGTGCAATGCACTTCGGGACAAGTAACTGTTACTAGAGTAACTTCAATGCTTTCGGGAAAACAAGTCATGTAATGCAAATCTCGGGAAATGAGGTGAAACAATGAACTATAACAATTTCGGGAAAAATATTAATTTCAAGATCTATATAAGTGAATAGGGGTCCCGTATGTCGATTTTGATAATTACTTGGTACTCCTTGAGTTAGAAGACATTCCGGGCTCCTTATGCACTTTTACTATTTTTAAAACTTAACATGAGCTTATGGGTAGTACTAGATGTTACAATAGCAAAAAAAATCATAATTATAAACGGTCCATCCTAGGCATGACATTAATCCGGAAACATCGAGCAACCTATTCAGTCACCGAAAGGAATAGAATTCACGATAACCAAGAGAAAGACTTGTGTTTAGATATAAAGAAGATATCGCGTCGTTCCGTCCCGTTCAAGATTGAAATGGATTGAACTTCGATGCCTTCCGAACCAACCGTGAAGAGCATCGGCTCAAGACGCTCTCACATATAGTCAAGTGAGTCCAAGGAGGGTAGCCAAGGTCCACAAAAAAAAAAATGAATCTCAAAACCCACTGCGAAATTTCTGTACCGGTGCCTTAAAACAGTTCAAACAGGCAGCATCGCTCGAGCGAATCAAAGGGTTCGCTCGAGCGAACTCATCGGTCGAGCGGATATTTAAATGCGTTCGAGCGACCAAGCTACTGGAATTCCCGTAACCTTTTCTGGACAGGTCGCTCGAGCGAACTGTCATGGTCGCTCGAGCGAACTGTCCAGAAACTGAATTCTGGGCAGTTCAGTTCCCCTCTTTCTCTTCCTTTTTCCTTTCCTTTCCAACACTTAAACCATCACAATGAACTATAAACAAGGAGACTAAAGTACATGTTTCCAAGACAATAATATGAGCTAAAGAGCTCCTCATTCCAAGTTCCTCCCTTTCCATTCTTTCCATTCACAACAAGTCTCAAGGTGGAGAAAACTCATTCATGTGAAATCATTTGAAACCTTGACAATATGATGCATACATTTTCCAAGCATGAACAAGAGGGAAATAACTCATCAATAAGCACATTTCGAAATCAATACTAATCATAGTAAAGACAACTACTAAAATCACCAAAACCCTTAATGAAACAAGATTTTTCTCACAATACATGTTGATAATGAAAACAATCCAATCATCCACTTGCCTTGGGTTCCAAACTAGCAAACCATGCTCCTAATCACCTCTCAAGCTCAAGATCCACAAACTCTACAAAAACCCCCAAAACAAGCCCTAAAATGGGTTAAACCATGAAATGACAAGGAAACCTCTCAATAATCAAGGTGGAGCTTCTCTAAGGCTAGAAGATTACCAATCTAGAAGATGAAGAAGAACACTTACTTGGATGACTTTCAAATGAGAAGAACAAGCTCAAGGAAGGTCTCAATGTTGATGGATTTCTCCAAAAATGCTATCAAGATGGAGCTTGCAAGGAGAGGAAGAGATTGATGATCTCCATTTCTCGATTGATGAACTATTGGTGTGGCTTGGAGTGGAGAAGCAAGAAGAAGAAGAGAACACAAGGGAAAACCCTAGGTTCAGCTGGCTGTGCTGGAAAAATGGAGAATGGGATGCAATGAAGGGGGTGGGTTCTCTTATGTTAACAAAGGAGGTTGGGTCCCACAACTTAAGGGACTTGGGTGGCTGAAATCATCTAATTCGGGACCTCGGATGGATTCGACGAAGAAGGAAGAAATGATCGTCGAAATATCTAGTTCCCAAAAAGTATATGTTTTGTGGGTTTTGGGAATATCGAGTTTTGGGTACAGATTTGGTGTGAAAAGACTGTTTTGCCCTCAAGGCCAAGAAATCGGGTTTTGGGTTCTCAAATGGATACGGGGTCAACATGAAAGTTGTAGGATTCCTCAAGATGAATGTAACGGGCCAAAAACACAATACGAAACAAATCGGAAAAATCTCACAAGAAAATGCAAAGCCGAAAAGGGAACCCCCAAAGGGCCCCACAAGCTACCAAAGCACTCAAAAGCCCAAAACTAGAAGAAAAACCGTTCAAGCTCACAACTCAACCCAACAAATACTAATCCCACTAAAAGAAACTGATCCACAAATAAAATAACGCTAATCCAAGAGATTAGGGGTCGGGTTCTCACAACAGCCACTCGTACTTTTGAACAAATCAAGCAGAAAATGACAGAGGCACCAGTTTTGAAACTTCCAGATTTTGACAATGTCTTTGAAGTCAGTTGTGATGCTTCGCAAGTTTGTGTTGGCAGAGTCTTAAGTCAAGATGGTCACCCAGTTGCTTACTTTAACGAGAAATTGAATGACTCTCGCAAGAAATATTCGTTGTTTGACTTGGAATATTATGCAGTTGTCCAAGCCCTTCGTCATTGGCGTCATTATCTGATCGGGAAAGAGTTTGTGTTGTACTCCGATCATGAAACTTTACTGCATCTGAACTCACAGAAAAAGATGAGCACTAACCGTGTCAAATGGAGCGCCTATCTGCAGGAATTCACATTTAAATTGCTTCATAAGTCAGGAGAGGAAAACAAGGTCGTAGATGCTTTAAGCCGTCGTTCTCACCTGCTCACGACGATTTCTGTAACAGTCTCAGGCTTTGCATAAATTCACAGAGAATATCCTAATGATCATGACTTTGGCTACATTTATAAAAATCTTCTGAATGGTGAGTTCTCTAACCATCTCAAGTTTTCTATCATTGATGGTTATTTGTTTAGTGGAAATCAGTTGTGTTTGTCAACTACTTCCATCCGCGAGTTTGTCCTCCGAGAGTTAAATGGAGGTTGATGTAGTGGACATTGAGGGCGCGATAAGACTTTGGCATTTATGGAAGATCGATTCTTTTGGCCCTGACTGAAGATAGATGTTGCCTGAATTTGTGAACTATGCAGGGTATGCCAGCTAGCCAAGGGACAAAATAAGAACATTGGATTGTATCAGCCCCTTCCTATTCCACATGAGCCTTGGCAAGATCTCAGCATTGATTTTGTCTTGGGCTTACTGTTAGACCCCGACCCAGACCAAGTCGATTAGTATGCGATTAGTATGTGTTTAGTTCTAAGTGGGTTTAGTCGTGGTTGGGTTAGAAGTGATTAGTTAGTTTTGGACATAGCTTTGGGAATTTGAGAACGTCTAGTATTAGCCAGACACACTCAGGAAGGCCTGAGTGCACGTGTAAGCTTGGGAAGATCGTATTGATTTTCGTGTGAGTGTGATTTTGATTTCATGTGAATGATCTTGTTATGTGTTACAACTTTCGTTTTAAGCCCATTCGTGTTTGAAGCCCAAAAACCCATGTTTTGGCCCAGAGAGGGTAAAATTGTCTTTCTTGCATAAATCTGGACACAATTTTTGAGATCTCAAAACCATGTCAAAAATATACTTTTTGGAAAGTAGATATTTCGACGATCGTTTTATCCTTCTTCGTCGAAGTCATCCGAGGTCCTCAAGATCATGTTTTGGCCACCTCAAGTTCAGCTAGTTGGGACCCATTATTTCACTTAAGTCCCCATCTCCCTCCTTTTTCATTCACTTTCCCAAATCCCTGCAATTTCTGAGTCTAGGGCAAGAAAACCTTTTTTCTCCTTCATCTTCCTCATCTTGTTTGATCTAGCTAGAGAGCTCCAAAGAAGATTTCAAGACCACCATTTCCTTCATCTCCTTGCAAGCTTCCTATTGATACAAGTTTCTTGAGTTTTCAAGTTGGGCAAGAGCTCCATTTCTCTCCCTCCCTCTTGTGTGGCCATTTCTAGGTAAGGGTTTCCACTCATACTCTCCATTGAGTCATTTTAGTTCCTTGAGAGTGTGTTTTTCATGTTTTCAAACCCTATTTGGAAAATGGGTTCCTTGTTTCCATTTTTGAGTGAGTTTTGTGTGTTTTCTTGGTTTGGCTTGTAGTGTGGGATTAGCTTGTGTGAAGATCTTGAAGTGGAGTGTTTAGCATTTGGGCAAGGCAAGTAATCTCTATAGGATCATTGTGCATGTTATTTTAAGCTACATTGTTGTTTTGGAAACTTTGCATATGGATATGTTTGCAAGCTTTATGATTGTGTTTTCATGAGTTTTGGATGTGTGTTTTGTCCCTTGGAGAGCCTACATGCTCAGGGAATACAAGTGGAATGAGAATGAATGGAAAGGAGGAAGGAAAAATGTGAAAAACTGCACTGAACCGCACACCCGTGCATTGGCGGTCAGCTCCGCGGTCAGCTCGCGGCTAGCCGCCTGTGTCCACTTCGGCTAACCGCAGGCTGACCGAACTCAGCGGTTACCTTTCCAGAAGCTAGCATTTTTATCTGGGACCAGCGGTCAGCTCCGCGGTCAGCTCACGGCTAACCGCCAGTCTCACTCGCGGTTAACCGCAAGCCAGCCGTGGACTGCGGTTCCTTCTCCAGAAGCTAGCATTTTGTTGTGATCCACGGTCAGCTACGCGGTCAGCTCACGGTTAACCGCCAGTCCCACTCGCGGTTAACCGCAAGCCAACAGTGCAATGCGGTTCCATTTCCCGAGAGCTAAGTTCAAAATTTGCATTTCAGCGGTCAGCCTGGCGGTCACCTTACGGCTAGCCGCCACCTGACCGCGAGGTGACCGAAATTCACTGTTTGTGTATTTTGAAGAGTTTAGCAAGAATGAAAAACTAGAACATGTTAAGTGATCTTTAGCTTGATACTGTGCACTCGAAACCCGAGATGTCCTTGAACTTCTGGGGCACCAATTCTATTTTTAATTCCGCATCTGGGCTTCGATTGTACAACAACCATCCAAAGGTCCTTGTATGTGCTTGATAGACTTCGTGTTTGAACCTTGATTTTTGGGTATGATGAATACCATCGTGAACTCGTTTTGAAGTGTTAGTACAACCGTGTTTTGAAGTTTTGTTTCAAGAAAAAGGGGATCACTCTATAAGCGTGTTATGCATAATTCTTATGCCCGTGTTAGTCGTGCTCGTCGTGTTTGATAGTGATTTTCCCCCTTTTTATCTCGTCGTGCTTTGATCGTGCTTCGCGTGTTTTGTGCATTCATGAATTAAGTGAACACCACTGAGCTTAGACTGCCCTTTCGGTTTGATCCACTGCCTGGGGGTCTTTAAACATGTGGACTGTCTGCAGACTGGTCGTGTATTTATTACACACCGTGCGTGTCCGGTTCCGCGGCCGGAATCCCCGTATATGTGGGAATCGTGTCGTGCTTATATTATGTATATCGTGCTTGTCGTGCGTGCTTGCTCTTTTCATCATATAGATGATAGAGAAAGGATGGGCTCTTTGTGGATTGTAACTATTCATGACATTTTGTGAACTCATGCTAGTTTTGTTTAGTATCTCAGCTATTGTGGTATTTCAAATCAAGTATCCGATTATACGTTTTTCTAAAACTGTTATTGCTCATGTTCGTGCCTAAATTGATTACCTGCCAAACCGTCGTGTTTGACCCTTGTTTGTTGGTGCCCAGGTGCAGGAGACGTTGCCTTTGAGGAGGAGCGTCAGGAGGAGGCTTGTGAGCCAACCCCTGTGAGAGAGTGGCAACCCGATGATGTCATTTAGACATCGAGTGGTTCTTGAGCTCCGTAACATTTTGTCTTGGGGTTTATTTGGATTATTTTGAGAAATGTATTGACCTTTGTAGGTCTCTTATGGGCTGTAATCAACTTAACATACTTTCGTGTTAGTCTTATAATTTGAATATTAATGAGAATGCCATGTTAGCTTTTCTTTCCTTGATACCATACCTTGTCATTAAATGTTATAAAAGCACTTCAGATTTTTATTGGGGCTCATCATGGTGTGTTTTGCTACACGCTTCCGCAAATGTGTACGTGTGAGTCAGATTCCGCGTGTCTTTGGGAATCCTCACCGCGGGAACCTGTGGGAAAGTATATCATCAATGCAGCACCACGCGTCGCGGTTCCCGTGATCCGTTCCGGGGTCGCGACACTTACCAAAGACTGCAAGAAGGGTAGATTCTATTTTTGTTGTGGTGGGCAGGTTTTCTAAAATGACACATTTTATCCCTTGTGCAACCACAGCCGATGCCAGAAAGGTTGCCATCCTTTTCTTCAAAGAGATTGTGTCTTCATGGCCTACCCAAGACTATAGTATCGGACATAGATATTGTCAGATTGTATGGTCTCAATCCATTAGTTGATGTAATAAATTGATTAATTAATTTATTTATCAATATAATCATGCTTTCCTTTCATGAGATGAATGGTGATTTATTACTTAATGCACATGACCAATACATATGACATAATGGTTCATGAGATGAACCGGATCCCATTAGTATATTAAATGTCATATATGTATATGGATGAGATCCACATATGGGAGATATGTGTCACAAATCTTATACTTAAAATATCTTCACAACCAGTGATGAGACTGGGCATCTCATTTGATAAGGTTGCAGCACTTTGATCACTATGAGATAATGTGATTTGTCTCGATCACCAGAATGAAAGATTCTGGATCATAGTGGTGGTACATTGGATGTATTGGAAGACCATGAGAAGCACCTTATGAAATACTGTCTCGATTTAAGGATTGCTCTCATAATTCCCTAGCAATACGCTCTCAATCCTGAGACATTGATGAACTCAAGTTTTTGTCTATTCATTTGCTTTGAGTCACCAATGAGTGAGGCCAACTGTACGCCAACACCTCGATGTCTTGGGTACGTGGTAGTAGGACTGTGGGAACATGCAATGATCAAGATGGAATCTATCTACATTATCCCCTTGTGCCAATTAATGGATTTATCATTAGTAAGTGCACACCCATCTCGATCAAGAGTTAATTGGATGGTACTGATGATCACTATAATTAATTGGGGCTCAAGGATAATAAGATGTGGATCTAAGATTAGATGGGACATATTTATTCCAACTGATCCATGGATAATGATAGTAGGGCCTACTTGTGGTAATTGGGAAGTTTAGGGTCTTCATTATAATTTATTCCTAAGACTGGAGTGCAATTGCATTTATATAGTGGCGTTATTTGCAATTAACTGTGGGCCCAGATTACACATGAGATGTTGGGTTGCGTGTCCCAGCCCACGCTAGCCCAAGTATTAAAAAGATTATATTCTTACTTAAACTCTGAAAGGAAGGAATTAGAAAGTTACTATTTCTATTTGAAGTGGGACTTCTAATAGTGGTAATAGTAAGCTACTAATTTGTGTGGAAGTGTGACTTCTAATACAAATTAGTAAGAGAGATAAGAGAGGAGACTTGAGGGATATTTAAAAGGGGAATACACCCCTTGGACATGTAGCCATAAGAGTGCATGCTCAACCCTTTTTATTTGTGCAAGTGTTGCACAATTTTCTTCTTTTCTCTTTCTTCTAGTTGCCTTCTAGTTCCTTAGAGTTTCTAGTAGGGTTTTCTCTTGGAGATCTCACACATCTTCTTGAGAAAAGAGATCTAATAGAGGGTCATAGCGTGAAAGACAACAAGGTCTTGGAGATCTCTAAATGCTTCAAGAAGAGTTATTGTTCTAGTTGGTTGTCTTCTCCTCGATTAGAGCACTACCGGGCTCCAAAGATATAATCTGCTTCTCTACTTGTTGTAGATTATTTTGTTGCATGTAGTTGCTGATTTCTATCTTCTAGATAGGTTATATTCCTGTACATGATTGATGAGAATGAGGGATTACATCCTGAATTGGGTTATAGCCTTCTGGATAGTTGATCCCTGAGTCAAGTGGGTCAAAAAGTTTTGAAAACCTATCCACAAGGCCCACCTACTTCCAACAGATACTAAGTTCATGAGCTTCTTCTAGAAAACTTTATGGCATATGATGAAAACAAAGCTCCAGTACTCCAGTGCCTACCATCCTCAGACTAATGGCCAGATTGAGGTCGTGAATTGCAGCCTGGGTAATCTTCTTCGATGTCTCGTTGGTGAACACATTGTCTCATGGGATCTTATTTTACCCATGGCAGAATTTTCCTATAATAACTCCGTAAATAGATCAATTGGACGATCACCATTTGAAGTTGTCACCGGGATTCAGCTTCGTCTTTCGATTGACCCGAGTCCTTTACCAACTGAAGCCAGATCTAGCCAAGAAGCTGGACAATTTGCCCAGCACATGAAGGACGTTCATGATGAGGTCCGTCAGTAGATTGCCAAAAGCAATGACACTTACAAACAGCATGCGGACACGCGTAGGCGCCATGTTAAATTTAATGAAGGAGACATGGCCATGGAGCAAATTAAGCTAGAACGGTTTTCCACTGGCACTTACAAAAAGCTCTATCCTAGAAGTGCAGGTCCGTTCAAGATTTTGAAGAAAATCAGCTCCAATACCTATGTGCTCAATCTTCCGTCAGACATGAATATCAGTTTTACATTCAATGTCGAACATCTCTCAATTTATCATGGGAATTATCAAGATGAATCATTCGAAGAGGACAATATCTAGCTTCCCATAGTTCCAATTCCTCGAGAAGAAATTGAAGATGTCTATGACGACCAACTAGTGTCAACAAAGACTGACGGATATCACAAATTCTTGGTCAAGTGGAAAGGAAAACCATTTTCTAAAGCTACATGAATCACCACCACAGATTTTCAGCGACTTAACCCGGATTTGTACGAGAGTTCCCAAGCTGACGATTCTCCGGAGTCGAGTTTCTCCAAGGCGAGGAGAGCTGATGCAGGCGAGACTAATGGGCCACGTTTGAAGGTTTATTCCAGAAGACCCAAAGCCTACAAGGCCCAGTAGTGACAACATCGAATCCAAGATTCTCTCCCACGATAGTTTCTAATCTTAGTCTTCTAGAGGATTTCCTCAATTTAGTAGATTTCTATGATAATTAGGCACTTCTAAATTCCCCAAGATTCTTAAAATTAGGTAGTTTCATCTTTAGTAGGAACTTGTTGCTAAATTCTTGCTTAGACCTTATTATATAAGGATGCAATCCCTTCTCTTGGGATATATAGAAATTAATGAGAATTTGGGTTTATTCATCGTGGGATTTTATCTTGTCTGTGGTGTGAGACAAGGACATCCTATCCCAAGCCATTTGGCTTGGATAATAGCCCATTGGCTACCTCCTTCGTCCCCTATGCTGCTTCACTATGCTAAACTAGATGTCTTAAAAAATAAAAGAAAAAGGGTTGTTATTAGATGCGCCTCATTGAAACTTGTATGCGAATCTAGAGGCTGGTAACTGGGAACTTTTTCAATGTGGGCCGACTTGAGTGCAACAACGCTGCATCATCGTAGAGTCTAGATCATGTGAGGGTTTACACCATGGTGACTGGGAGTGGACTTATCACGGTCTGCCAAATCATCTTGGGGCAGCCTGCCATTCACGTGATTGGTCCACTCACAATCACTATGGGTCAAAACCCTCGTAGGATCCCGATTCATCGTAATACTATCCATCATCTGGTTCCTTGTATCAGCATATGCCATGTCCAACTTTTGTCGTTGCAATTCATAACGGGTCTTAAGAGTATTTATAGCTTCTTTGGAAAATAGTATTTATTTCCTAAATCACCCCTTAGTATTTTTATGGCTTGCCAACATAAAAAGAGTTCAATTGATAACTGCAAATGGGGCCATTACTATATAATACCATTTATAAAATAAAATAATGGCCCCATTTTTTATTTTTTTTTTTATCATGAACTGCTTCTTGAAATTAAATATTTTATGGCAATCCTATTTTAATTGGGGCCCACTGAATTAGATCTTTGATGTGGATGCATAGATGCATGGGGTAGTTATAATATGAAGTTTGAGAAATACAATGGGCCCCACTAGTTAAGTTTTTTAAAATGGTCTCATTCACTAGTGGGGCCTATTGGTTTTCCAAAACTTCAAGAATTATTATTAGAACCGATCTCCTATGCCATGCATACATCTATTTTAACAACATCATGGATCCAACCCAGTGGGGCTCTAACTGAAATAAAATCTGTTGGGTTTGGAGAGAACATAAATAAACCATCCCATTCGGTTGTATCTAATACATTCCACTGCATAGCTTAAATTTCTAATCTGATTAATTATCTTAGAATACTAAGGAAACGAAATATTCTATTAAATAAGTACAAATGGGATATTCTTGGTCTCAAATGAGCACTTGGTATTTTCTTTTTCATTTTTTTATTCCTAATTTTTGGCTTGACCTATATTTCTTCTGTAGCAATATGTTTTATTTAGTTAATCATGTTTATCTATTGAAGATAATTTAAAAAAAAATTAAAATATCTTTTTTGTACATTGAATAATAGATTTATATAATTAATATGTAAAATCACTTTTTTCTCATTTTTATTAACTTTCACAATTAGGTGCATTGTTAGATGAATAATTCCGAAGGTTGAGTCCACTTCTACTATCACCTAAAGGCCACAGGGGTTTTACTCGGCTTCTCTCTAAGCCCAGAGGGAATAGTCCAGTACAAAGGGTTGAGAATCCTTAGTTAGCTAAAAAAAAAGTGTACCTAGTCGACCACCCTTGGAGGATGTCGACCAGATACACTGCAGACAGTGATTTTTCAGATTTGTAGATTATGATGCTTTAATCTGTCGAGGCCCATTGACCATCCAAGTAGACTTCCATTCATGTGACAAGCATGAGTCAAGTGTTTGGCTTAACCTTGACTCATGGGGGCCACTAAAGTAGGGTGTATTGTATTCATTGGATTTTGACTCAATCCTTAAACGTCATTGAAGATGCTCGTAACTTTAGGAGCACCAAACATATTTCCTTTGGTATCTGAAACTTCGTTTTTGAATTGAATCGACTTACATGGACCTGGACCTAAAAAGGGGGCCATAGTCTAGGGTCGGGCCTTTGTTATTATTCCATTGATTGGAATGGATTGAGCGGTATGTTAGGCTTTATTCATTGTTGTTCACTCTTGTATCTATCTATTGCTTATACTTGGTACTTAAATGGAAAATGGAAGACCTGAACCTAGGATTTCCTAATGGTGACCCGAATTTATCGATGGAGATCATTTGACCTGTGTCTATGGCTAGGCGAGCTATCATATGTCCTCAGGATGGATGAATATGATTACCATAGAGAGGAGGACTTTTATTATGACTTGTAAACCCATTTCTAAATGAGAAATGAAATCAACAATGTTGGACTTAGCTATTGATGATGTACTTGGATTGTATTGGACTATGACCATGACATGGTGGATCATGGCCATGGGCTTGATGATGTACTTGGACTATGGATTGTATTAATGAACTGGATCTGGATATCGGACATTGTATTGATTTGTTATGACCTTGCTCACTCAAGGATATCCTAGACAGACACAGACCTTTACTTATTTCCTTGAGTTGGTGTTAAACATTCACTCAGTTGTTATAAGCTTAGCCTTAGATTGATCATCCTTGGTGGGAGCTATTTATTGAGGATGCGGTTATCATGATGATCTATGGTTAGATGGTTAGTGGACTCCGGTAACTGTTTAGGGTTGTTATACTATTATTATTATTGGCGGGGCTTGTCGTCCCTTGCATTGCACTTTATTTTCCTTGTTGTGACTTGGTTTATAGTATGGGAGGGACGCAACATAATATCTTGCGGTGGCCAGCTCGTGTGAATGTGCCTTATTGTTAGATGGTGGGATTAGATGCTTTTCTTTTATATTGGTTCCATATGCAATACTTTATATGATTGCCTAGTACTGTACCTTTGTCACTCTTATGATATTATCATCGTCTCTATTCCCTTTTGATGCATACATCCTATGTTACTTGTATACCGTGGCTTGCTAGATCCTTGGATCTGACCCATCATTTGTTGCTTAGGTATTATCCCCGACCCTAAGGGTGATGCGCTCATCAAGGCGCCTATAGCTGAAGAGTATGGGTGGGGACCGACAAATTAGGAGGCTGAGCCGGAGACAAGAGTGCCTACACTTGGCTTTGAGCGATGCTTGTTTTGGGTTATGAGTGTCATTTGTGTGAGCAGGGTGAGATTTATTCATATGGTCTGTACTCACTATATTTCATACTTTGAGATTAGCATAGACCGATGCCCTGCTATATTTACTTTATGGATTGATACCTGATCAGCTTTTGCACTTTATATGTTATTACTTCCACTATTTTCTACATGCTTCCGCACTTAACCATTGATTTCATATTTAGTAAAAAAAGCTTTAAATTGGACCTCACTGCAGACCTAAGATCTTGGAAGTTACTCGGATTTTTCGGGAAGTAGCTCTCCAAATTCAGGTACCTTGGCGGTAAACTTGGTATTCGGAATTAGGGCGTAACATAGCCTTGGGCCATGTCCAGGCAATAGTTTTGCTGAAGGAGAAGCTATAAAGATGAAAATTTTAATGAAAAATCAAGTGATGTTCTTTGCAATAGCTGGCTAATTCTCTTGATTGGATCTATGGATGAAGATAAGTAATTGCTTTTTTATTCATAAAGTAACTTTTTCTCGTGTTCCTTATTTTATGTGCTTAATTGTTAGTAAACTTGCCTTCGTGCCCTAGGCAAGCTTTGATTCTTGATTTCTTAAAATAAAAATAACTTTTGACAATTCATGCTTAGGTTTGATAGGCCATGCTTATGATCTAGGTCTTTTAATGGTTTATGCTTACTTTTGATGATCAATGTTTATATTGTTTTTATTCTTTTATGAAGTGAAGGAAGTCTTTGATTTCAAACTTTATAAATAAATATGGATTTTAAAAGTTAGATTTTTCTTATCAAGACACTGATTTGTCCTTGATTTGAGTAGTAATTGGAACAAGTTAGGATTTCTTTACAAATAAATTGGTGGATGCTGATTGGACTCCTATTACTTTAATTACTTCTATTATTTATTATTTCTCATCTTTAAATTATTTCCTTGATTTTTGTTCTTTAATCAATTAAGAAATCCGAAAAATTATTAGTTAGTTAGTCATATAGCTTCTGTATTTCAAGCATCTATTCCTCTAAATGTCTAAAGCGGGCAAAGGATTTAAAAATTATAGGTGTTTGGCATATGATTCTTCCCTCTACCCACCTTAGACATTTAGAGGCAAATCCTGTGAAATTGGAATGCTCCTAATATTTTTAAGACCAAAATACCCTTAGATGCTGTTTTATTTCCATGAAAAATCCCTTGCTACAAAAGCCTTTCAATTGTTGAATAGTGTGAGACTCCAAACATGAGGAGAGGGATAGGGCAGAGAAAATAGAGAAGGAGGTTGTTCACTTCGAAGACTTCGACGATCGTTGGTGTAGGTATGTTTCACGCACTTTAGATATTCTCTTCTGACATTGTTCTTCTTCTTGATCTGTCTCTTTCTCCTTTTTCCTTTCCTATTAAAGAGATGGAGTTTATATGGTTCAGATTTTTCGTTTGTTTATTTGTGGGTTTGGGGCTTCAGTGAAAGGGTAATAGTGTTGTGGCGTTTGGGTTTATGGATGGAAAGGATTCGGAAGGGAATGATGTTTTGGTGGATTTAGGGTTTCTCACCACTTTGTAAAAAATCACAAATAAAGTTGATGACACTTGTGACGTTGCTTATTTCTATTTCATCAGAAAATAACACAAAAATCTAATAAAGTTGATGACACATGTGATGTTGTTAGTTGCTACTGACATATGAGTGAGAGTTAGGTATTTGTTAGTTGCTAGCAAAGTCTAATGAAATAAAGTTTTCATAAATGGTTAATCCATTAATAATGATTGTATGTTCTGCAGCTTGCTTCATTTTGCATATTAGCTTTCACTATGTCAAAACAGCCAAAAAAAAAAAAAAAAAAAACCACAGTCATAGACTGTCGTTTTTAAAAAAAAGGACAGTTACAACTGTCCTTTTTTGTCTCTATTTGGAGTGTAGCTTTTGAAAAACGACAGTCCTCATATGTGGTTTTTATTTTGAAAAAACCATAGCCCAATACTGTGGAAAATTTAGTTTCCAATACCACATTCATAGTTTGTCGTTTTTTTTTAACTGAAGTTGTGTTTGTTTGAGATAAAAAACGACAGTCAACGACTGTGGTTTTTTCTATTTTTCCTGAAAAAAATAATATTTCAAATATTAAACCTATTTGGTATCAATAACAATCCATTTAAGCAATTCAAACAACCATATCCATCAACCATATAAATCTCAAACACCCACATATTAGCATCCAAACAATACCCAAATAACAATATAATTTCATTCATCAAAAGCACATGCAACCATATAATATCCAAGTATCAACCAAAAAAATAGGCCAACAATATCCATCATCCGACATTTACTCAGACTTATACCCTCAAAACATTTACCTAAAAGTAAGAATAGAAAACTAATAAAGTATGGTCCTAATTATAGGCCAATCAAGCACGTCTCCTAGTATGACATCTCCTAACTTCCGTTCCTTGTCGAACAAGTCAACATTCCCATCAACAATCTCATCTAACACAATCCTGTAGAAACCTGCCTCCGGTAACTCCGTACCATGTAGTCTTCCATAAGTAATTATGTTTTTCTTTGTCATGTGCTGCAACTTACACAAAGATGGGCCTCTTGTGTGTTATTGTTTGGTCCAAGTGTGCAGCTAGACTCTAAGAACTTTGGCTCCCCTACATACATCATTAGGAACACATTAATTTTTATTATATCGATGTAGACATTTCATTACATTTAAGAAGGAATCTATTGTATATTAATACCTGAGAGGAGGTAGAAGGCCGCATTTGTGTATTTGCTTGAGATAGGGACGCAAACATCCCCTCCATTTCATGCCTTAGATCCCTAGACTCCACTTCCAGCAGTCGTCTTTCCAAATTATCCACTTGAGCTTGTAGGATAACTTGTGATTCCTGTTCCTTTTGTAATGCTTTCTTGTAAGGATCTGAATACTTGATGGAGGTCTTTGAAACTCCGTCGCCCATGCCTTTTACACGTCCGCGATTATCACGACCAAGAATCTGTGTAAAGAAAACAAAATCAATGTCAATCCATGTTCGTGATAGTATGTTTTCTTCACTATATTTGATGGTTAATAAAATCATGTATGAGAAATATAATTACACCACATACCAAGGCTACCGCGTCATGATCTAAATCTTTTTTTGTAATTGAAGGGTTATCGTCATACAAGCTAGCAACTCTTTCCTGCAAAAATAATTTTTTTTTAGAAAAAAAGAGAGATAAATTAACTCACATGTGAATTTCTGATTTCAAATTATCTGCCAAATAAGATGCAACAATATGTCATTACAGTATGTAGCATAACAGCCTGCACTTGTAAATCAACAAATAGACTAGCATGAATACCCATTTTGAAAGATGAGAAATCACTAACGTGTAATCTGCCTCCTTACTCTTCCACTCACTTACCCACGTACTCCATCAAGTTTCTCATCATCAATGCTGCACCAATGGATCAATCAATGATTATTTGGCCTTTAAAATTCAAAGCAGTCTCCTCTTTTGTCTTATCACTGATATAGATTTCTGAGCCATAAATTCTGCTATTTTTATTTTTATTCTAATCACATTTTTTTTTTACCGAGGTGAAATTCTAATTTGGATGGAGTTTGCCTCTGATCAGGATTTTTGACCGCACACATCGTGAATTTGAGATTGTATCTGATCTATCACTCTTCCTTCCCTTGCCATTGAAGAAGTCAGGTATTTATGAGATACTGACTACAAACATTTTACCATTTAGAAACTGTCCATCAATATGGCCCCCCATAGCATCTACGGCTCAGATCATAAGCTTAGACAAATGTGTCCCAACTCCAAACAAGACACCTGTCGGTATCATTCAATGACCTTTTTCTATGAAGGTTCCTCCCACCCATATCTCTAAGAAGATGCCCGCACGCATTTCTTCCGTATCTTTCCTTCTTTCTTCACTCCCTCCGAGCTTCTTCGTAGTACAAAGTCGGCAGGACAGCACATGACAAATAGACTAGCTATGATCCTAGCAAGTGGGAGAGTATAAGGTAAAAACTCAAAAAATTAATTAAGCATAAGGCTAGAAACAATACAACTTAATAGCTAGGGTCAGGAATCTCTCACATAAAAACCACAAATTATGGGGGTTTCAGATATTAAGCAATTTCTGATATTGTTTCTACATTTTTCTTAACTCAAAATGGAATCACAGATACACCTATCCATGTGATTGATACATATCAAATTGACTGCCTGGCCAATACAGGTTTCACAACCCACACATGAATCCACCGTCAGTCAAGACTTTAGAACCACGGACATCACCAAATTCCATAGAAATCACAGTGATCCTCCATGTTTTTGTAAAGTTTTCAAAGCCGTTGATGGATGGCTATCAACATCTGACCCATCTGACTTCTAGGACATCCCTCATCCATGGATACTGACCAGTGCAGTCTTTCAAATCATGAATTACTATATTTGAAACATAATTCTGCTTAAAGGGGCTTTTAGAGAATCCGTATCAGTCGAACCATCTTAAAAGATTGGTGCCGAACTTCTTCACTCCTCCCACTGTTGATACAACTAATGACCAGATTTGAAAGTGTGAAATGTGGCTGTCACAGTGCTTGATTTCTAAGTGTCTTTATTAGGTTGGAGTTGATGGGTGTATTTGAATCTTTACTTGAAGTTGTTTAGATGTTATATTCTTATTTAACTGTTTTTGTTTTATGCTATGGACTTAGGGTATGTTGTCTGAGTTGGTGACTCACTCAAGAGTCAATTTGTGCTTCTACATTGGGTTGTCTTCTTGAAGGCATTTTTTCAGCCAAAACCAAATAAAACCTGAAGTTCCATAACTTACAGATTAAAGGTTGGCCCAAACATAGTTACACATAAAACCAAAACTAGAAGGGGTGCTTATATCGGGAGTGACAGATGGCTATATGTACTTTACATAGAAGTAAAAAAGCCGATTTAAGCATCCAAGCAATTTGGAGATAATCTGACCATCGAATCAATATCTTCCTAAAATAGGGGTCCATATTATTTTGTTTCATCCGACTCTTTGGGGGTCAAATTATTTTGTTCCATGGGACTTCATATGTCACATTATAACACAGTTATGAAACGAAAGCTTCTGATTTTTCAATGAGAATGGCACAAGGATTTTATATGTAGATTTGTTATGAATGGTTTGAATTTTCAACTTTTTGCCCTTCTTCCTCCCAAATCAATACCCCATCGATTCATTAAAATTGAAGACTTAGTCAACCACTAATCAATCACAGAGATTTCCACCATTGAACACATTAAAGTCCAACAACAGAAATTGTGTAGAATGATATAACCATCATACCCATGCCAATGCCATCCATGATGCTTCTTCTGAATTTGGTATGACATGAACCTCCTGTTCTGAATTTGGTATGACATGACTCATAACAGTTCTGAAAAAAGGTTCAAGGCCTCATGTGTCTTCAATAAATTCTGTAACAAGTTGGTTCATGCACTTCTCCTTTCCCTGTGCTTGTTGTGGCAGATCATTTACATGTGGACCATGTATAGTACTGTGTATGTTATGGGTCAATGAGACCAGTGTTGATGTGATGAAGAGATTGTCAGTTTAAACCTTGAAGAAGAAGCTGGTGGTAATCATACATTCACTATATCCCAGATGTTGCATGAAAAGGTTTACTGTTCATCTAGAAAATGATCGAATAGAAAGAGAAAGGAAAAACCTGGAAACCCACAAGAAGAAAAGAAAAAGTTCACCTGATGAGACCTGACACATAACACAACAAATCTCTTTATCCAGCAAACCTCTTCTAAGTATTCAATCAAATGCCTTGGTGCCATCATCCAAGCCTTGCTTTGAGACATTTTCTGAAATATAAAATTTATAGAATATGACCCACATAATATGTTTCATCAATATTCAAAATGAAAAATGAAGAACTACAATCCAAGATAATAAATAAAAGAGGAGATCATTTGACAAATGTTTTGTTCAGACATGGTCATCAATATATGATGGAGCTCATCAGATCAATGATCTGCACACCTTCTCATTGGCCCCAAATGTGCAAAATGATTCCTAAAAATAATTTGCATATATAAGAATTGAGAATTCATAAAGTATCCTCTGGCACTTTTTTCAAGTTTTTCTCAGTTTCAACATTTATCGATTCAGGACAATGAAAGAACTATACAATAGGAAATTAGAGATATTATTTGCTCCTTTTAATCTTTCCTGTAAAAGCTTGGCTCAGTAGGGGAAAAGTCATTCAATTAGCTAGAAAACTTCTATTGACCTCTGGTTAATTAAGAATGAAAAATACCAACTAAACAATAACCTCAAATCTAGATAACAATTCAATTTAGTTACAAAGAAATAGTAACATTATAGCGTCAGAAAAGAAATATGCTTATTAGGTATGGACTTGGACAAGAGGAACGATAAAGAAGGAACATTTGGAGAAAACAAGTCCTTGATAACAAAGACTCATATGACAATTATCTTCTATGTTAATCTCCACTAATTCTAAAGTGGGCCTAGCAAAATGCTCGAGATCTAAGAGATCACACGCTGTAATAAAAAAGAAGTGTCTAAAACTCATATGAAATACGTAACTCTCATGTCAGACCACAAAAGAGAATAAAACAGTTCAATTGCTATATGTTGTGTGTATGTGGAGAGAGAGAGAGAGAGAGAGAGAGAGAGAGAGAGAGAGAGAGAGAGAGAGAGAGAGATTTCTTTTCTCTTCTCAGGAAGGAGAAAGGGGAAAAGGAAAAATACTTATTTTATTCAACTCAACATACACACATGAGACCTAGGTCATATAAGCCACAAGACCCACTTGCAAGTTTTAGTACAAGTCAAACTTCTGCCCCTAATTCTCTTTATAAAAATAACCACTGACAATCCTAATACATTAAAAAAAGACTTACTAAAGAAAGTTATAATCTAACATTGATTTCAGCATGTGATGCATATATTTTATTTTCTGTATAAATTACTCATGTAAATGCATTACAATAACATGGACTACTTGTATTAGGCACTGCTTTCTGATGGTATTGAACATAAAACCACATGGCCCACCCTGACCACTGATATCTTTCTAAAAGATATATGGTTAAGATAAATGGTTAAGTAATCTTATAAAGCTCATGATTCGTGAGCACATTGAATCACATGTACTATAAGGTCCTTAATGTTCCATGAAACCTGTAGAATTGATGGTAATAATAATAATAAAGTCCAAGAACTGGATGATTGTTGACTTATCCCAATTGCCGTGATTTCAGAATGTTTTCCATGAAGAGTGAAGTAATTTGGATGACAGTCTAGATCATGTTCTGGACCATCCATGTTCTCAAAACATGTAATGTTGTGATGCACCGATAAAAGATACATAAAGATAAAGACACTAAGTTTATGTATACTCATATAAAATTAATTGATTGTTACAATATGTCGATAGAAAGTTTTATTTTCTGTTTATTTCCCATGTCAATATTTCCATGTTACATGGATTAGAAAATAGATACAGAGAGACAAGATATACTAAATTTTTGGAGATATAGGCAGCTTGCCAAAAATAAAAAATAAAAAAAAAGATCTTGCTAAGACTATTCCTCATCTGTAGAATCAGTGTCCTGCAATTCTGTACTCTGGAAAGCACAAGGAAAAGACCTCAGGAAAATTTGTTAGACCTTAACCAGTTTCTTCTTTGTATGGGTATAACAAGTCTAGGCTCATGTGTTTGACATCTTTCACACTAAGTCAACAGGGTTTTTGTACATATTATGTGTGTTTAGGAGATCAGAACCACTCATGTCATAGCCCATAGGCCCTATTTCAAATGGGCCAAGGCACCAATCCCAAATGTTCCATCATAGGACTATCAAGGAAATAAGACGGATGCTTATGTATGAAGTCAACTCAACCTCGACTTGAATCATGTCTACTTGAAGAGGTATATTAAAAAAATAATAAACACCACTTGCATACTTTCTTCTGATTGAATCACCAAGCAGCCAACACACAATCTGAGTTTTTTTTTCTCATTTTTCTTTGGGGTTTCAGAGAGACCTCAAAATCAGTCTAAAGAGGCCTCTAAAAACACACTAAGAACTACTAAAACAATCTTTAATCCATCTGAATCCAGTGATGTGGGTATATCATAGATATGTGCTCTCTGTGGCTAATGTCAGTCATAGTTTGTGGTAGCAAAAGAACAATATGCTTGTATCTTTACTCTGATGCCAAGTTGAAGTAAAATCATATGATTTTGTTGGAAGAACCCATATATATGGGGCAGAAGGGACCTAATCACTTAAATATACAAGAGCATCTAAAATCAATGAAAAAAAATGTAAATCTTGTGAATCAGGTTTAGTTGGGATGGGTTTTGAATTAAAATTTTATGATTTTTCATAGGTTTGGATCAGATATATAAAACCTATCAATCTTTTGATGCACTTTCATCAGCCTACACAGGAGCAGAACCAAACAACCCAATAACCAGAATCAGAGAACAGCTCCAAGAGAAGGCTCAGCAGGACACCACCAGGCATAGAAGCACTGTGCAGCGTGACACCACTCCGAGCTGCACCTAACCCACCAAAAAGCAGTAGTGGGAACTCCAACCAACGGAACTCAAATCACAGAGAAAGGAGGAAAAAAAATCAAGAGATACTGGAATTCAACACAATGTAAAAGTAACAAATCTTAAAAACAACAGATATACTGGATCATTGGAAAATGCATGTATTAATTACAAACAATACTCCCAAAATCTTTACTTGAATTTTTTGCACAAAAATCTACTGTAATCAATCAAGAAACATAAATTATGTAGAAACAATATGCGCCAAATCCTATTAAGATCTTTAACTAACAACATCCCGCCGGCATTCGTACGTTTAAGACAGGGAGAAGACTGTAATGAGATAAAGATTAGGTTAAATAGAATCGACACGGCAGCAAGAAATATGATAAAAATCAAATCTTTTTGAACGCTTTTTGTTTCTCTTTCATATCTGTGTCATTTTCTTAGCAACACCCTTCAATCCAAATCGATTGTGGAGAAAACCCAATTCATAAAATCGAGTTTTGGAGAAAGCCCAGTTCATGAATGGGCTTTCTCCAACGATAAAATAAATGAAGTAATGAAGTTAGAGAGAAAGAGAGATGGGGCTTACGATCCAAATAGGCATCGTCATGAATGGATTGAAGGCAGATTGGACAAGGGTTCGAGTCCTTATTACTATCCGAGGAAGAACAGTTGGTGTTGCCAACTGTATTACTCTCTGCTTCCATCTCTATAATGGGTTTCTCTTAACATGTAGTTTTTGCTGTGTCTGAGGTGAGGTTTCTTCGAGTTTGCCGAACATTAGAAAAACGCAACTAGAAAAATTTAACCAGCATTAAAAAAAACTTTCCAGAAAAATCAAAATTTTCCATTAAAAAACAAGAGCACAACGACCTACAAAAGAGGGGCAATCAAACCACAACGCCCTACAAACACCAAGACCTACAACTCCAAGCCTCATTGCTAAACAAGAAAGATCAAACAACAACGAATCAAAACCAAATCAAAGACTGCATTTGAAGGAATCGAATGCACCTGATTGATTAAGATCGACCTGATCTATTCACTCAGATGAAAGAAAACCCAAAAAATAGCCGTTGGGGAGATGAGGACCTGAGTACACCACCACCGGCCAAGCAGAGAAAGGGTTGGAGTTGGAGACGAGCACAGAGGGGAGACGAGCACAGAGGCTGGAGAGAGAATTAGGATTCCAAAAAGAAAACCCTAAAGATCGAGCAGCTTTGGTTTATGTAAAGAGAACAGAGGGCGGGAGGGAAAGAGGGTAGAGGGCGGGCGCGGGAGTGAAATAAGGCGGGTATAATTTTAGGCTCGTTTTTAGATGAAAACAACCACAAGGAGCAACTGTGGTTTATGAAAAATCATGTGCTTGAAAATACCACGGTCCAAATCAATGGTTTTTCCTGCCATGTCTATGTCGCTATTCACTCGTTTTGACGTAGTGTTTGACAAAATGGCATGTTTCATCTTTGCATCCATAGTGTGAGTGTGTATTAGCTTTACACTTCCATATCCGCCTATTTTAGAGGCAAATGTAATGAGCTAAATTTGTATCTCCATTAAGTGTATGATAGACACTAACTTAGTGAGATAACCAACCTTGTGGTTGAAGAGGTTATTGCTTAGCCTATAAAAGCATAGTGTATAGGTTGATGTTAAGCTTTGAAAAACATCATTGTAAAGGTTATTGCTTAGCCTTGGAAAGCATATTGTAAAGGTTATTGCTTAGCCTATTGAAAAGTATAAATAGTGGAAATTGAAAGTCCTTGGGATCCTAACCCTAGAGGGGGGGGGGGGGGGTGAATAGTTGTTACAACTATGACCAATTTAGACCAATTTTAATTTCTTAAACAAAACTAGTCACATGTGATGATAAACAATCAAAATGCGGAAGCTAATAAAACAATCATCACAAAGGCAAGCACCACAACACCAAGGTTTATAGTGGTTCGGCCTCAATGCCTACGTCCACTACCGGCTTGTGATCCAATCACCCCACCGGATTTCCACTATTTATGCTTTTTACTAGGCTAAGCAATAACCCTTACAATGTTATTTTTCTAGGCTAAACAACAACCCCTCAATGTGCTTTTCTAGGCTAAGCAATAACCTTTACAAAATGCTTTTCTTAGGTTAAGCAATAACCTTTACAAGATGCTTTTCTTAGGCTAAGCAATAACCTTACAAGATGCTTTTCTTAGGCTAAGCATTAACCTTACAAGATGCTTTTCTTAGGCTAAGCAATAACCTTTACAAATGAAGATTTCTCTAAGAAAGTGTATTCACAAAAGATCACTCTAAGAGATACAATTTAAGCTCAATGAAGTTGCCTCTTAAATAGGCTAATGTGAAAGTTTAAAACAACTTACAAACATACACTTAAACAAGCTAAAGTGTGTGCACAAGTGTATGAATGCTTTACTTCAATCAATTTCTACTATGAAGCTCTTAAATGAATGCATGATGCATTTTAAAATCAAGGCTTATAAAATGATGATTGAAGAGAAAACTAATAACATAAAAGATTCAAACAACTTTGAAGAAATGAAATAAACAAGTTGTATGAATGTTAAAGTCTAAGAACACATGTGATTAGGATAAGAGAGTTTGCAAACCAAACTAATTTACCAAAGATGATTTGAGTTTGCTAAACATCTCTTTACAAACTAGAAATCATGCATAAAAGAAAATACAAAGATTTAAACATGCATAGATTCTAATTTTAATGGAAATCAAAATACAAGTAAAGTGTACCTTTTTAAAACTCAAGTATTTGATTTCCAAATTGCCCTCTAGCTTTTCCAACTTCTTCCCCTTTCTTTGGCTCCAATATGGTCTCAAAAGTTCATGTATCAAGCCTTGAAAAAGGTTGGAAATGAATGGACTTTATAGCAAAAAAGTGCCCAACGGCTAGTCCTCGGTCGACCTGCAAAGAGGCCTCGGTCGACCGGGATCACACAACGGTAAAAAAAATGACCGTTTGAAAAACTGCTTTTAGCGGCGGACACAGAGACCGCCGGTAAAAGTGGTTTTGTCCGCCGGTAAAAGTCCTGTTTTCCCAAAAATGCAACTTTTCAAAGTATTTCTTGGGGGAACTTTTGGCCACTAAATCAAGCGTGAATAACATGATTTAGATCAATCTAAAATGATTAAAAACATGAAACACAAAGAGCCTAAAATGATTCGAGACTTTAAATCCAAAGGCTAGCTTGATTTCTAAAAACTCTTTTCACATAAAAATGCATACAAAGATGATTCTGAAAGAGATGAATGTATGCAAGGCTCAAACCTAAATTCTCAAAATGATTTTCCAAATATAATGCACAAAGAATTAGGTTTTCAAAAGAGTTTGAATTCTAAAACCAATGCATCCAAGTTTAAAACCAAAACATGCATAAAACAATACTTTTACAAATCTTAAAAGCAATGCATGTATAAAACCAGATTTCAAGGTTTTTCTAAAACAATGCATGAGTGTAAATTAAAATGATGTGAATATGATAATGCATCCATCAAATTGCAAATACAAAATCCCTAACAATCTCGCCCTTTGCAATTTGATGGCAACTTACTCATCATAGAATTAACACAACAAGTCTTCAGCTCCCCCTAAGCTGGACAAGTCTTGAAATCTTCTTGGATGCTCCTTCTCTTAGCTTGGGCTCTTGGTCTCTCTTCTTCAATCTTCTTGATGCTTGGTGCTTGATCCATCTTCAAGCTTTCTATTCATCTTCCTCTCTTTGGCCAAGCATCTTCTTTAGCTCCAAGCTATCTTTCTTCTATTAGCTCTCCCCCTTTGACCATGCCTTTCTCTTCCTTTGGCAAGATTATACACAACCTCCCCTTAGGAAGCTTGGACTTGAATGCTCTCTCCCCCTTTGAAGAGTAGGAGATCTTCAAGTACTCTCTCCCCCTTTGACATTAAATTGCAAAGGTACCTACACACATGAAACAAGGAAAATACCTTTTAGTAGCACCTGTTAACAAATGAAATCGAAAATGAAATACATAACATGCTATCATGTATGGAAGAAGACTCTAAGGCCTCAAAGGCAATCCAAGGGTCAATTTGATCAAAACTAATACTTCCTATGAAGGTTTACACTCCCCCTCAATCCATTATCTCCTTTTGTCAAACTTTTGACAAATATTTAACTATTAGGTGCAAGAAGAAGATGGTTTATCCAATTGAGGGTCAACTTCAAGAGAAGGATTAGATTCATTTAACTATAAAGCTCAATATGATCAAATTACCAAAAGAGAGCTAGGTCTAATGGGAAAAGCAATCATGGATACCAATTGGAAAAACAAAGAATACCAATTGAGATTTAAGGATATGACTATTAAATCAATCACTCTAAAATGGATTTAAAAGTATGACTATTAGGAAAAATCCAAATTAGAGCTATCCATGAAGCAATGGGGTTTATTAATCATAGCATCAAATAATCTAACTATGGAAAGCATATGCTATGAAGGTTTTGAAAATCATTTCATTCAATCAATAAATATGACTTATCCTGTGCAAGATGAGTGAAATGAAATTCAAGCATGAAGCCAACCTCAACTAATAACCAACCCATATTATGAACACATAAACATGGTGGTCATGAGATATACCTATTTGAGCAAAAGAGGTGGCAACATGAACATTATGATGCTAATGGAATGTGACATGGAACAAATATATAACTATCAAGCTCAATCCAATGCACACAAGGTCTATCACATACACAAGAAATCAAATCAATCTTAAATTATACCAAATGAAACCAATTGAATTTGACAACATGTTAAAGAGCAAGGATGTGACAAACACAAAATTCCAACAAGCATCATAAATGCATATTCATCACTTTTAAAGATATAACTAATAAGCATAGTGATGAACAAGGTAAATTGCAATGCAAAATTATATAACTTTGAAATGCATGCAATTTCCAAAGTGACTAAATCATATGAATTCAACTACTAAGATATCCATCAACCATCATAAATGCAAGGAATGGATTTCAAAGAGTTTCATATGATTAAGATCACTACTTATGAAGTTGAAACATGTATAAGGATGACACCAAGAGAATCTACATGAATCAACACCATAACCATCCAAAAAGAAATGACTATAAGGCATAGAGGATGGATCTGGGTTCAAGTATGGTTTCTACAAATGTAACTAAGATCACAATCATACATGGAACCAATAGTCATTAGCATATAAAAAGAATAACTAAATAAGCAAAGATGCAAACAACATACATTTCCATTTCTAAGATAATGAAACCAAAAGAAAAAGGAAATGAAAACATGGACCATGCTTTGATGAATATGACTAATGAAGTTAAAGAGCATTTCCAATCATACAATCTTCAAATCATTTCAATAAACAAAATCCAACAATAAGCATAGAAAGAATGACTATGAAGAACAATTTTCAACATTGTATTTTAAAAGATATAACTTAATTGAAATACATACAAGTTGATTTTACAAAACAATGATTTTCCATATAAAAGTATAACTTAGAAGTCCATGGAAAAACTTGAATTGATTCAAATCATTTGTTCAAAAAATCTTACTAAGACATCTACACAAATGATTCAACAACAATTGATCATGAAAAATCTAGCTATGAAAGCTTTTGAAATCACAATCAATTGATCATGTAGAAATGCAATGCAAAACATAAAACTAAATGAGTGCAAAAAGCAAATCAAACATGATGAAATTATAATCAAAAGATTTTGAAAACCATGATATGTAACTTAGAATGGTGCATGAAAACAAAATCAATTGACCACAAATAAACATTGCATTATAAGAAATGTAACTAAGAAAGAACAAAATGCAAATGTAACATGACCAACAAAGAGATTTAACTATTAAAGAATAGGTTGGTCAAGTAGGTTCAAGGCCTTAAGGTTTGTCTAAGTGAATAACTTTTGGAATCCACCTAAGGTCTTGAGAGGGTTGAACTTTGAGGTCTTGTTTGAAATTCTCACCAACTAAAGGAGATTTGACTTGATAAATTTTCAATTTAAACTTATCACCATGATATTTAGATTTCACTAATTTTAGCTTAGATTGGTGATTAGTCTTTTGATGTTGGTGAGTTTGTTTCTTTGGGGATTGATTCACTTTTCTTTTCCTCTTATTTTCTCCCTTTACTTGACTTTTGAATTTTAAATTTAACTTTGTTACTTTATTCAAAAGTTCTTTCATGGGTTTATATAAGGGAGATAAGTTGAGAAGCTTTTTATTCATAGATTCTTTCAAGCTTGGTTTAACTTGATTAAACTTTTTAGAATCTATCTTAGGAGACTCCATTTTAATAGATTTAACTTGTTTAGTCTTTTTGGAGTCTTCTTTGTTTTTAAGTGTCTTACCCTTCATAGATTTAGGTTCTACATTTTTGAGTTCAAAGATGGGCTTAGACACATAGCTTCTTTTTCTTAGTTTGCACTCAAATTTTAAATGTCCTTCTTTACCACAATAATGACATTTAATTTTGGACATTTGAGAGAGAGTGCTAGAGAATGAGGACTCACCTTTCACAAAAGTGTTGGTGAATTTAGGGTCATGTGAAGTATACTTATTAAAACCAAGACCCGTCCTATCTCCTTTAGATTTACCCAATCTAAATAATTTTTCAAATTTATCTTCTCCTTGGGTAAATTTGCACTCATACTTTTGTTTATAGCTTTCAAGTTGAGTGACTTTGGTTATAAGGATTGAATTTTCATTTTTGACTTTTGAAAGTTCATTTTCAATTTCCTTATATTTGCTTAGCTCTTCATTGGCAAGTTTTAATTCAAGTTTTAGTTCATTGATGACATTAGATCCAAGTTCTTGAGTTTTTAACTTACTTTTAATCAATTTGGATTCTAAATTGTCAATGTCTTCATCTTGCCTTTTTATTTGATCTCTTAGATTTAAATTTTCCTTATTGACATTATCATAATCCATCTTTAATTCTTTTAGTTCATCTTGAATGTTAGATAGATTATTTAAAGAGATCATGAACTTAGATTCAACACAATTTATTACTTCTTCTTTCTCTCTAAGCTCATCTTTAGAAGAGACTAATTCTTTGTTTAGTCTTTTAGATTCTTCTCTTAACTTTTTATTTCTCTTTTCAGTCTTTAAGGATAATTCATATAATTCCTCAAAGGCTTGTTGAAGATCTCCTTCATATTCATTAAAATCTTCTTCTTTTATGTCACATTGAGATTCATTAGATTGAGGGTTTTGAAAGTCCACAAGGATCCTAACCCTAGGGGGGGGGGGGGGGGGGGGGGGGGGTGAATAGGGTGAGCTACAACTATGACCAATTTAAACCAATTTTAATTTCTTAAACAAAACTAGTCACATGTGATGAATAATCAATCAATATGCGGAAGCTAAACAAAATCAATCACCACAAAGCATGCACCACAACACCAATGTTTATAGTGGTTCGGCCTCAATGCCTACATCCACTACCGGCTTGTGAATCCAATCACCCCACCGGATTTCCACTATGTATGCTTTTTCAAAGGCTAAGCAATAACCCTTACAATATTGTTTTTCTAAGGCTCAACAACAACCTTTACAAGATGCTTTTCAAGGCTAAGCAATAACCTATCAATGTGCTTTTAGAGGCTAAGCAATAACCTTTACAAAATGCTTTTCAAAGGCTAAGCAATAACCTTACAAGATGCTTTTCAAAGGCTAAGCAATAACCTTACAAGATGAGGATTTCTCTAAGAAGGTGTCTTTACAAAAGATCACTCTAAGAGATTACAATTTAAGCACAATGGAATTTGCCTCTTAAATAGGCTAATAGGAAAATGAAATTCCAATTACAAACATACACTAAAATAAACTAAAGTGTGTGCACAAAGTGTATGTATGAGTTTCTTCAATCAATTTTAACAATGAAGCTTTTAAATGAATGCATGATGCATTTTAAAATCAAGGTTTATAAAA
Organism: Cinnamomum chago; assembly: GCA_038049695.1. NCBI lineage: Eukaryota > Viridiplantae > Streptophyta > Magnoliopsida > Laurales > Lauraceae > Cinnamomum > Cinnamomum chago. The sequence goes on from CP142461.1 coordinate 39,717,979, forward strand.
TGATGATTGAAGAGAAAACTAATCACATAAAAGATTCAAACAACTTTGAAGAATTAAGATAAACAAGTTGAGTGAAAGTTAAAGTCTAAGAACATATGTGATTAGGATAAGAGTGTGTGCAAACTAATCTAATTTACCAAGAAAGATATTGAGTTTGCAAAACAACTCTTTAAGGGCTTGAAATCATGCATAAATGAAAATACAAAGGATTTGAACATGCATGAATTTCATTTGAATGGAAATCAAAATAACTTAGAAGATGTACCTTTTAAAAACTCATGAGATTGATTTCCAAATAGCCCTCTAGCCTTTCCAACTTCTTCCCCTTTCTTTGGCTCCAAAATGCTCTCAAAAGTTCAAGTTTCAAGCCTTGAAAAAGGTTGGAAAAGAATGGACTTTATAGCCAAAAAGTTGCCAACGGCTAGTTCTCGGTCGACCGGCAAAGGGGTCTCGGTCGACCGAGAAGGCACAACGGTCAGATTTCTGACCGTTGGGGCTCCAGTTCCAAAAACTGTCCATTTGCCCTGCAGTGGTCTCGGTCGACCGAGACCCAGGTCTCGGTCGACCGGCGACACTGCCGGGACACCCCCAAAAATTCCAACTTTTGCATTTTGAAGATTTTCTTTGTGGAATATTGTGGGTCACTAAACCAAGCTTAAAAACATGTTTTAAAACATTTAAAAACATGAAACACACAAAGCCTAAAATGATTCAAAGGTTTAAAACCAAAGGCTAGCTTGATTTGATAAAACTCTTTTCAAATGAAAATGCATACAAAAATGATTCTTTTTGTGAAGAATGTATGCAAGGCTCAAACCTACAAACTCAAGATGATTTTCCAAATATAATGCACAAGGATATAGGTTTTCAAAAGAGTTTGGGTTTCAAAACTAATGCATCCAAGTTTAAAACCAAAACATGCATATAACAAATACTTTTCCAAATCTTAAAAGCTATGCATGTATAAAACTAGATTTCAATGTTTCTAAAAACAATGCATGTGTGAAATATCAAATGATGCTAAAGTGCAAATGCATCCATCAAATTGCAAATACAAAATACCTAACAGGTTTGAATCTCCAATAGAAGGAGGAATGAGGGATCTAGAAGAATCTACAAAGTCTAGCATAGTGGAGTCCATTCTAATGATTTTCAAGCAAGGACAACTCTAGGGTTTTTGACTCTAGGTTTTTACACCTAATCAAGAGTTCCAAACACTTGATCCTAAAAGATAGAGCACTTGGCTCTGATACCAATTGAAAGTCCTTGGGATCCTAACCCTAGAGGGGGGGGGGGGGTGAATAGGGTGTGTTACAACTATGACCAATTTAGACCAATTTTAATCTCTTAAACAAAACTAGTCACATGTGATGATAAACAATCAAAATGTGGAAGCTAATAAAACAATCATCACAAAGGCAAGCACCACAACACCAAGGTTTATAGTGGTTCGGCCTCAATGCCTACGTCCACTACCGGCTTGTGATCCAATCACCCCACCGGATTTCCACTATTTATGCTTTTTACTAGGCTAAGCAATAACCCTTACAATGTTGTTTTTCTAGGCTAAGCAATAACCTTTACAAAATGCTTTTCTTAGGTTAAGCAATAACCTTTACAAGATGCTTTTCTTAGGCTAAGCAATAACCTTACAAGATGCTTTTCTTAGGCTAAGCATTAACCTTACAAGATGCTTTTCTTAGGCTAAGCAATAACCTTTACAAATGAAGATTTCTCTAAGAAAGTGTATTCACAAAAGATCACTCTAAGAGATACAATTTAAGCTCAATGAAGTTGCCTCTTAAATAGGCTAATGTGAAAGTTTAAAACAACTTACAAACATACACTTAAACAAGCTAAAGTGTGTGCACAAGTGTATGAATGCTTTACTTCAATCAATTTCTACTATGAAGCTCTTAAATGAATGCATGATGCATTTTAAAATCAAGGCTTATAAAATGATGATTGAAGAGAAAACTAATAACATAAAAGATTCAAACAACTTTGAAGAAATGAAATAAACAAGTTGTATGAATGTTAAAGTCTAAGAACACATGTGATTAGGATAAGAGAGTTTGCAAACCAAACTAATTTACCAAAGATGATTTGAGTTTGCTAAACATCTCTTTACAAACTAGAAATCATGCATAAAAGAAAATACAAAGATTTAAACATGCATAGATTCTAATTTTAATGGAAATCAAAATACAAGTAAAGTGTACCTTTTTAAAACTCAAGTATTTGATTTCCAAATTGCCCTCTAGCTTTTCCAACTTCTTCCCCTTTCTTTGGCTCCAATATGGTCTCAAAAGTTCATGTATCAAGCCTTGAAAAAGGTTGGAAATGAATGGACTTTATAGCAAAAAAGTGCCCAACGGCTAGTCCTCGGTCGACCTGCAAAGAGGCCTCGGTCGACCGGGATCACACAACGGTAAAAAAAATGACCGTTTGAAAAACTGCTTTTAGCGGCGGACACAGAGACCGCCGGTAAAAGTGGTTTTGTCCGCCGGTAAAAGTCCTGTTTTCCCAAAAATGCAACTTTTCAAAGTATTTCTTGGGGGAACTTTTGGCCACTAAATCAAGCGTGAATAACATGATTTAGATCAATCTAAAATGATTAAAAACATGAAACACAAAGAGCCTAAAATGATTCGAGACTTTAAATCCAAAGGCTAGCTTGATTTCTAAAAACTCTTTTCACATAAAAATGCATACAAAGATGATTCTGAAAGAGATGAATGTATGCAAGGCTCAAACCTAAATTCTCAAAATGATTTTCCAAATATAATGCACAAAGAATTAGGTTTTCAAAAGAGTTTGAATTCTAAAACCAATGCATCCAAGTTTAAAACCAAAACATGCATAAAACAATACTTTTACAAATCTTAAAAGCAATGCATGTATAAAACCAGATTTCAAGGTTTTCTAAAACAATGCATGAGTGTAAATTCAAATGATGTGAATATGATAATGCATCCATCAAATTGCAAATACAAAATCCCTAACAGAAATCCGGTGGGGTGTTGGTTCACAAGCCGGTAGTGTATGTAGGCATTGAGGCCGAACCACTATAAATCCTTGTGTGATGGTGCTTGCTTTGTGGTGATTGTTTTCATTAAGCTTCCGCATTTTAATTGATTATCATCACTTATGACTAGTTGGTTTTAAAGAAGTTAAAATTGGTCATAATTGGAGCTCACCCTATTCACCCCCCCTCTAGGGTTCGGATCCCCATGGACTTATACTTCACTGTTGGTCCGGAGGCATCGAAGTTCAATCTATTTCAATCTTGAACGGTATGGAACGACGCGATATCTTTTTCATACCTATACACAAAGCCTATTTCTTTGGTTATCGCGAATCCTATTCCTTTCGATGACTGAATAGGCGGCTTGATGTTTCCGGATTAACGTCATGCCTAGGATGGACAATTTATAGTCTTGATTTTCTATTGTAGCATCTAGTATTATCCAGAAGCTCATTTTAAGTTTTGAAAATCGTAAAGTGCATAAGGAGCCCGGAATGTCTTCTAATTCAAGGAGTACCAAGTAAATATTATAATCAACATACGGGACCCCTATTCACTTAAATAGATCTTGAAACCTATATTTTACCCGAAATTGTAATAGTTCATTGTTTGACCTCATTTCCAAGATTTGCATTACATGACTTGTTTTCCCGAAAGCATTGAAGTTACTCTAGTAACAGTTATTTGTCCCGAAGTGCATTGCACCACATGATATGTCAGTGTGACCTTGAGCACCCCCGTCTTACCCGTTTGATTATGTATTTGTACTTGGTTTACTTGCATATGTCTCGATTGTATTTGACCTATGAGTTGGCACCACTAAGCTTGGATAACCCTGTTGGTCTGATCCACCGACTTGGAGATCCCCCTCTTGTCCCGCCAGCTGCAGTTTGGATCCCGCTACCCGGTTATTACCGTGGTCTTGTCCCGATACCGCAGTTTGCTACTGTGGTCCCCGATGCCCGGCTCGCTACCGTAGTCATGTATAGTATATGTATATGCATTCATGAGATCCACTGTTTCTCCTCACCTCGAGTGACTGAGATCAGTGCCTAGTATATGTATATGTATTTATATGAGATCCCCTATTTCTCCTCACCTCGAGTGACTGAGATCAGGGCCTAGTTATTGCTCTATCGCTTTAGTGATAGAGGACTTAGCTTCGTGTGGTTGCCATCTTGCTTGTTTCCCGATTCCTTGGATACCCGACATGTTTTATATTGCTTATTTGTTTTCCGATAAATGATTCATTTCCTTTATGAAAGTTGTTATTTAAACAAGTGTTAATATTCTCCAATGTAAATTCAGTTATTACTATATTGTTTCTTGTTCTTTGTACATATACATGTTTTAAACGGATGCCGGTTGGGTGAATACCCATGCTTTTACATATGTTTCCAACGATCAATGGCTTTGCTAGATTTACAGGATTACATCTGTTTTAAATGACACTTGTTTTGGCCAGATCCCTATGTTTACACCTGTTTTGAATGAATACCCGATTTGTTAATATCCATGCTTGAAATATGTTTTAAATGACACTTGTTTTGCCAGATCCCTATGTTTACACCTGTTTTAAATGAACACCCGGTTTGTTAAATATCTGTATTTTCACATATGTTTCAAATGGACATTTGTTTTGTCAAACCACTATATTTATACATGTTTTAGACGAACACCGATTGTCAAATATCTATGATTATAGATGATGTAAATGAACACATGTTTTATTAGATCTTCATGTTTTACCCATACTTGAAACGAATACATGTTTTGCCCGAGATCCACGATTTTGCACCCGTTTAATTATATGCAACGTATGATCAAATAGCATGACTTATCATATGTTTTATTCTTCAGTATATTTATGATCTTTTCATCCACCTGCCAGACCGTCGTGTCTGACCCACTACTTTTGGTACTCAGGTTTAGATTTCTTCGTCCCGAGATGAGTGCTTGGGTCGGCTGTGGAGCCACGTTTTGCAGGTTGTTTTGTCGGCTATGTCATGTAGACATTCTTGACATCGGAGCTACGTCATATTTGGAGTAGTGATTATAGCTTATTGTTGGATGGCTTTTATTAGCCTTTTCTTGGGATTCTTAATTAATGTACATTGATAATTGTAACTTGAACATATATGGGAATGTAATATCCTGTTACTGTCAGCTCTGTATTTTATTGTGATGGTTTACTCCAGTCTGATATGATTCTTGAGATATTAGCTTTATGCTAAAGGTTGAGTGCGACACGGAATCCGATGGCCACGGACTCCGGGCCGCAATGCCACGAAAACTTCTGCAAAATATTCAGAATGTATTGTCTTCACACACGCGGATCCTGGCAGTATAATATATTTATCCTTATTTCTCCATTCGCGCCCCCGATGTCCCGGATTGGGGGCGTGCTGGGACCGTTCCCACTTCGCGTAAAGGAAATCGCACCTACTAAAAAGCAGAAGATCGCCCCGTAACGTGTCACTGCCATGACACCAAAGGCGAACACGAAGAAGCCTGAAGCCACGAAGCCTCAACCCGCAGAGAACCAGGTCTACCCTAAGACTTGGTCTGCAAGACCTTCGCCAAAACAAAGGAGGTCCCGAGCATCTACAAGGCCAGCATATAGGGCCCCTCTTAAAGAAAACTGGTTCTATCCTCTTGTATACATGAAGGAGGAGAAACCAGTCTCTTACTTGACAAAGAAGTCAACCCATCATGAGTCGGCTTGCTCCTACAAGCCAAAAATCAAATCATACATCACCAGGCCTCTGCAAGAAACTGCCAAGGCCTGCACTCCAGCAGTTCGACCCTTTATCTCAACAGTGGATGAACTCGCAAAATTCAAAGCTTAGCTACGACAGTCGAATGACTGAATCCAAATCCTGTCTATGCCCAGCTTCAAAGAAGACAGGCTCGGCTGCTGCGTTCGAGGGAGTACATCCTTCATTACTAAAGCCCAGCCGAAGCTGACAGAAGCTCAAATTGCCCGTCGCATATGTCGCCGCATGTCGTATCGACAAAAGAGACTAGAAAGGCAGAGGACCCAGCATCCTACCCTCCAAGTCTCCCAAAAATGGGTAGACAAAAAAAAGAACCAATCAAGCTGCTACTGTCCATATGGTTGGCAAAGCTAGAAGACGTCAAAAGTCAGCAACTAAAATTCATGTCCGACAACCGGTGACTCGCAGCGTCTCTCGGACACGAAGACGCTTGGAAGAATCTTCTGCTCCTTCAAACCAAGGACAACGGAGTAATCCTTACTCAAGCTCTTCAAGAATGAGGCCCAGCTTAGTCACCAAGACAATCTCCTCATTCGAATCACGGAGGATGAACGTCTTGGCTACAAACTTGGAGCAACCTCGCAACCCACCTCCTGATGAAACGACCGCACGCATCCAGCAATTGGAGCAACGTCAGCAGAGGATTGAGGCTCTAATGGAAAATCTTCTTCTCGCTTTGCAGCGTCAAGAAAACAACAAATCTCCTCCAGATAACGAGGAAAATGCAGAAAACAGTGAGTCACGCACCCTTACCAAAAAGGACGTTGACGATATCCACGCCAAAGCAAAAGAAGAGGATACACTAAAGGAGCATGGGATCAAGCCACCATATCCCTCATGGATGGACTCGGTCCCGTTCCCTGTAAAATTCAAGCAACCTACTCTCCAAACATATAAGGAGAAAGGTTCAACCAGACAGCACGTGATTCATTTCAAAATCCTAACAGGAGCTATCGCGGATCAAGATGCCCTTAAGATCCGTCTCTTTGCAAGTACCCTAAAAGGTACGGCCTTCAATTGGTATTCCACTTTGCCGGAAGACTCCATCCAAAATTGGGCCATGCTAGAGACGCGCTTCCTGACTCACTTCAAAGGTGAGGATCATCCTGTTACTATGGCACAACTCTGGAGCCTAAAACAGGGGGAGAATGAGCCAACTTACGACTTCATTCATAAGTGGAAGGCGATGGTGTACAAGTGCTCAGATGTACTGCCACAAGCGTCGCTCGTTGACATCTGCCGTAACAACATGAGAGCGAGAATCCGCTCCATGATTATCGGCAACAAATCAAAGAATCTGGGAGAACTCTTGGAAACAGCTATGGAGGCTGAAACGGTGATCAAAGACCTCAACAGTCAGCAGTCATCAAAGAAAGAGCCGGCTACCATTACAACCTCAAAGCCAAAGAAAAAGGAGGTTCTTAATGTAAAAACCAAGTCAGCTCCTTAGCAGCCAAAGAAAGCTGGAAACAAAGATGCAAGTAAGAAACTTGAACTCTCTGATGCCTTTAGAGAACGAGTAGAGAAACAATACCCGTTCGATGAAGATGTTGAAGAAATCTTCGAGGCTCTCGTGGCAAATGGTAAACTCACCTTGCCTGAGCCCAAAAGACCAGGAGATGCTGGCAAAACCAACGATCCTCGGTATTATCCATACCATCATATGATCTCGCATCCTCTCAATCAATGCTTCATTGTGAGAGAGAAGATCAACGAAATGTGGAAAAACGGAGTCATTACCTTTGACAAAAACTATGGGTCTACCTCCGTCAACATGGTGTCGTATGGACAAACTTCAAAATCAGCAAAGGAGAAGACCACCACTTCCTTCAAGGTGATAAAAATGACTCAAACGTCCCAAGAGTTGGTTCCTTACCCAACATCAGACGAACAACCTATATGGGTACATCCCGATCTCCTAGAAGATGAAAATTGGGAGATCGTCAAAATAAAGCCTACCGCTCGATAGTGAAGGCAAGCCAAGAGGCAACTCTGCAAGCTCCAGCAACAGGAGAAAGCTCAATCAAAGCAAGAAGTCCTTGAAAAGGCAGAGACCTCTTCCACTGCTTCGCTGGGGGCAACGGAAGAACCTAAAGCTTCAAAGGTGGAAAGAAAATTCACCCTTGGGGATTTCATGCCACCTCAATTCAGAAATGAAACTATGCAGGGGGCATCATACTCTTGCAATTCGGTAATTGAATTCTCCATTGATGGATACGAGTCCAGTGACACCGCCTGTGACACCGACGAGTGGGAGGAATCCCTTACAACAGGAGAATATCTCTCTGATGAAGAATGAGTTCCCGAATCTCACCTTATGCTGGTAATCTGGTATAACCCGTATCAGCAACGAGGATCTTGGTCTGATGATGAAGGGGACCAAGAGCCTATTCAAGAAAATGTTGTTAACTCGGCACCCTTTAAAGCTCCAATGGAACTCAATTGTGTCGAGCCACAAGGGGCAGCCGAAGAAGAAGATTTGGCTCCCATGCCTGATCTTGAAGAGCATGCAAGGATCTTGTAGCGCCTTACGTTAGAACAAGAGCAAGATCTTTGTGATCAAAATCCAAAACTGGAAGTCCCTGAAAATCAACAGGTACCTCCTCCCTCAACTCCTGAAAATGGAGAAAACTGCTGGATAGATGATCCTCTCACATCCGATGATGAGTCCGACTCCCAACAGTCCACTCTGGGGGGGATCTCCTATCAGGGCAACTCGCAATGCGATAGTTCAGGATGATAGCGCCTCTGAAGCATCATCTACCGAAGACACGTACTCTCCGGCTACACCTGATAGTATATCTTCCGGAGCTACATTTTCTCAGGTGACTTCCACTGGGATAACATCTTCTCAGCCTTCGTCCCCTGAAACTGTGACGTCGCAACTCACAGCTCTTCCGACCGATCATCCTGAAGAAACTTCAGCAGATGGAGACCTAGTCAGTTGGTCCTAGATACCCGACCTCATAGGAGATGTCTGGACCGATAAATTACTTAATGAAGGAGAAAAGTTGCTGGATGTTGTTCAGGACTTGTTCCCGGAAAATGCTCCATGTAACGCAATCACTGATGATGGCGACTCTGCTGCTGACACATCTTCAGCAAATGAGAAGGATCAACCCTTGGATCCCAAGGACGATCTTCCAAATGAAGACCTTTCTCAAGAATCTCTTGAAGTTGGTAGAGGTACCCGCTCTGACCGAGATTACCACAAAAACTACAACCAACCTTCTTCTTCTTATGTAAATGTAAACGCCCCTAGTGGCAACAGTAATGAACACGCAGGCCCGAAGGAGGCTTTCAAGCACGACTTGATTGAGCACTTCAAACACATACCTGCAAGACTGCACATCCTTGACTTATTATGAATGTCTCCACAAACTCGTGATAGTCTAATTTCAGAACTGCAAAGGCTGAATGCGGATGTCGACAAACATGCCCCACAAGTCCTACAAATTGAAATGGACTATAGGGTCAAAAAATCAAATATTTCCTCAAAGGGAGAAAAGAAGAAAACCTAGGGATCAGGCATTGAATGCCTCTCAGTTCAGAAAGCAACAAATGCAACCATCGCCTTCGGTAAGGATGACCTCCTGCTAGGTGAGACAAAGCACAACCGACCACTGTACTTCACAGGGTATATCAAAGAAATGCAGATACACAGAGTCCAGATCGACCCAGGTTCTGCACTCAACCTCATCTCTAATTCGGCACTTGAAGAGCTAGGCATCCCACCTAGCAAGCTGAGTCACACGTCTGTATCCATCTTTGGGTACGATGGGAGCGCTCAAAGGCCTATCAGCAAAATCAGGTTTTAGTTGCAAATCGGTGATCTTATCTCCGAAGTCACTGTGTATGCAATAAGAACCCCTTCATGCTACAACATCCTTCTTGGACGCCCCTGGATACACGAGAATGGTGTCGTCCCTTCAACTCTACATCAATGCATCAAGTTCATTGGCAACGACGGCTCGATACATCGAGTGTTTGCAGACAAAAAGCCCTTCAAAGGCAAAGAAGTCCATTTTACAGATGCCCAAATGTACAAAGATGACAAAGAAGAAAAGGAGGAAGAAACAACGCCCTTCGCCGAAAATCTCCAGAAAGATAAAGGCAAGGCTCCTCAGCAATCACCGGAAGAAAACAAACCTTTCGGCAAATCCGAAGAGAGGGATCCATCTCCCTTCGTTGTCTCCCTAAAATCTTCAAAGCCCTTGGTCATAACAACTAGAGCAAAGAAGACAAAGCAAAAGTCTGGGAGCAAGTTTATTGTCTCCTTCGTGTCTATCATGCAAGACACGGATTCAGAGTCAGAGACAGAAGATGACATATCGTTAAGCCAAGCTGACACTCAACAAGTCCAGCCTGCTCTACCTCCAATAGAGATGCCTGCTGACGTAGAAGATCCTACGTCTGCTTCCTTCGTTGTTCCGGCAACCTCAGCAGAAGAGAAGCCAATCTTCTTTCACAGATCAGAAGCTTCCTCATCAAATTCCATGCTTGAACCTTTCCAAAGCGAAGGTATGCCTCAACTATTTCTATATAGTCCCATGGCACTAGCTATTATGAAGAAAATGGGTTATGATACTCAAAACCCAGTTGGTCAGGGACAAGGTCACAATATTCTCACACCATTGGAGCCCGCCTTATCCAAAAGTCAATTGGAAGATTGGAGACTCTACGGTCATGTAGAAAAATCTTCACATCGGTTGGGGTATGATCTCGACACTCCCATGAGACAGTTGACACAAATGCTGAGGAGTCGATTTGCCGATCAAGCCTCAACATCTCATGTCCTTGAAGACATCGATCTCCCTGGATATCTCTTTGAAGAGTCACCCGTCAGGGATCCAGGAAGCTATACCAATTCATATGATTTCTCTGATGATGAAGAGGAATTGTCCGGTGATAAAGACATGTGGTATTCTGACCCAGAAGAACCGTCGTCTCCAAAAGAAGTACCTTACTTCAACCCAGTTTCAATAAGCGGTTGGGAGCACCTCATAGCAAGCTTTGAGAAGATCACCGGTCCTGAAGACCCATGGCCAGAAACAAAGCCTTGGTTTGAAAATTCCCTTGAAACTCCAGAAGGTTTCATTGAGTTGGAAGCCTCCAAAAATATTGTGGAGGAACCACCTTCGAATCTTCCAACAGAAGATCATGTTCAAAAGATAGACTTGGGAACACCAGATAACCCACGTCCTGTATTCATAAGCAAGAATATAAAGGATGATGAGTTACCCGAGTATACCTCTTTTCTTCGTGAGTTTGTTGATTGTTTTGCATGGTCTTATGCTGAAATGCCTTGCTTAGACCCCAAAATAACAATCCACAAACTTAATCTGCAAAAAGATATCAAGCCTGTTAAACAAGGCAAAAGAAGATTCCGTCCGTACGTGATGGACAAAATTGAACAAGAAGTTCAAAAGCTCAAAAGTGTTAGCTTCATCCATGAGGAACAACATCCTGAATGGTTGGCCAACATTGTCCCCGTGACAAAAAAAATGGGCAGATCAGGGTCTGTATTGATTATAGAGACCTAAATGGCGCTTGCCCCAAAGATGAGTTCCCGCTTCCCATACCGGAGGTAATGATTGACAGTACCTGTGAGTTTGAGCGAATGACATTCATGGATGGATTCTCTGGCTAGAATTAGATAAAGATGCATCCTAAGGACGAAAAACACACATCATTTCGGACCCCATTTGGTGTGTATTGCTACACTGTCATGCCATTTGGTCTGAAAAATGCTGGTGCCACATATCAGAGGGCTATGATGAAGATATTCTAGGATATGCAGCATAAGACGGTCGAATATTATGTTGATGACCTCGCCGTCAAAAGCAAAAGAAAAAAAGACCATCTCAAAGATCTTCGAGAAGTCTTCCTCCGACTTCGTAAACACAAACTGCGGATGAATCCACTAAAATGCTTCTTCGGTGTCTCATCGGGTAAGTTTCTCGGATTCATAGTTTGGAAAGGCGGAATAGAACTTGACCCCATCAAAGTCAAGGCTATCCTAGAAATGCCATCTCTAAGAACCCTAAGAGAACTAAAAGGGCTTCAAGGGAGGTTGGCATACATCCGACGGTTCATCTCCAATCTCTCAGGGAAATGCCGTCCTTTTTCCACCTAATGAAGAAAGGTGTGAACTTTGTTTGGGATGCTGAATGTGACGCTGCATTTCAAGATATCAAGACATACCTAACTAAACCTCCAGTGCTGGCTACCCCTACCAGTGGAAAACCATTCATCTTGTACGCAAGAGCTCTCGATCATTCCTTGGGCTCCCTGCTCGCACAAGAGAATGACGAAGGAAAATAAGCTGCTCTACACTACCTCAATCGTATGCTGATAGGCGCTGAGCATCGCTATTCTCCAGTCGAGAAAGAATGCCTTACAGTGATGTTCGCCGTACAAAAGTTGCGTCACCATCTGCTGTCTAACATGGTATACCTGATTTCGAGGATCAACCTCTTAAAGGTCCTTGTCACAAAAGCAGGTTCTCTCAATGCCCGACTAGCAAAATGGTCCATCCTCCTATCACAATTTGATATCAGGTATGTGCCACAAAAGGAAATCAAAGGCCAAGCTCTAGTAGACTTTCTTACAGAGCATCCGTTGCCTAAAGATTCCCCACTCAGAGATGATCTCTCAGACAAACCTGTCTACAACGTGGAGACTTTCTCACCAAATGCCTCCTAGGACATGTACTTTGACGGTGCAACCAGGACAAATGAAAAAAGAAAGTTGATCTCGGGGGTTGGCATCCTCTTTGTTAGCCCCGACAAGCACATGATTCCACATGATTCCACATGCTTTCTCGCTACTGGAACCATGCTCAAACAATGCAACTGAATACCAAACTCTCATCGTATGACTAGAACTAGCCCTCGAATCCAGCATCACCATGCTAGAAGTCTTTGGAGACTCTCAGCTGATCGTCAACCAGATGAATCAGAAATTCGAAGTAAGGAAGCCTGATCTGTTGCCTTGTTACAGCAAGGCACAATCACTTCGCCAAATGTTTGACTTCAGTCATATCACCTATATCCTCAGAGGTGAGAACATCCGTGCAAATGCCCTGACCGGACTTGCCGCAGCCATGGGGATCCAGAAAGGGGAAAACATGCAAATTACAGTCTGTCTAAGAAGGATTCTCCCTCCTCTTAGCACACGCCAAGCAGTTGTTGAATGCCACCAATTGGCCGAAAGTCGGATCTCCGTCCTCAAACCTCCAATCAGCGACTGGAGAGATCCGTTCATTGATTACACCATGTTCGGAATCCTCCCTGAAGATCCAAAAGAATGGGTAAGCGTTCAAAGACGAGCCCCAAACTTTCATTTGGATATACCTTCAAAAATGTTTTACAGAAAATCCTTCGACAGAGTACTTTTGCGCTGCTTGTCACAACAAGAGGCCTAAGAAACTCTCAAAGAAGTTCATGCTGGTCTTTGTGGAGCCCATCAGGCCGGTCCCAAGCTTTACGATCAGATAAAAAGGTTAGGTTATTATTGGCCTATCATGGCAGCTGACGCCATGCAATTTACTAAACGCTCATGGAGACTATGTCCATATGCCTCCAGAATGGATACCTCCTATAGTGATCTCATGGCCTTTCGAAGCCTGGGGTATGGACATCATAGGTCCTATCTCTCCCCCATCAAGCAAAGGCCATCGCTTCATCTTCGCCGCTACAAATTATTTCTCCAAGTGGTAAGAAGCATTTGTGCTCAGTGAAATCAAGACCTCATCAGTCCTTCAATTCTTGCGCATCAATATTATTTGTCGCTTCGGCATACCTAAAAGATTCGTCCATGACAACGGACGACAATTCTAGGATCACCGATTCTACAGGTTTTGCAACAAATATAAAATCCAAAGTTGTCCTTTGATTCCATACAATCCGGTAGCAAATGGACTAGGAGAAGCCTTCTACAAGACACTCTGCAAAATTCTCAAGAAAATGGTCTCTAGTCACAAAAAAGACTGGGGCGACAAATTACCTGAAGCTTTATGGGCTTATCGAACCACCGTTCGAGGGCCAACCCATAGCACACCATTCTCTTTGGTCTATGGATGCGAAGCTGTTGTCCATTTGGAAGTACAAATTCCTTCCTTAAGGGTATCTTTGCAAAATGAAATGACACAAGAAAGCAATGTCAAATTGAGACTCTAGGAACTGGACAATCTTTACGAAAGACAGCTCGAAGCCTTACAAAGCATTGAGTTGTACCAAGCACGCATGGCAGGATCTTTCGACAAGAAGGTCCGGCAACACGCCTACAAAAAGGGTGACTTGGTTCTTGCAGTAAAAAGGCCAATGGCTTTTGCTCACAAATCCAAAGGTAAACTCGAGCCAAAATGGGACGGGCCCTTCGTCATCGATAAAGTCTTCTCCAACGGCGCATACGCACTTCTAAACATGGAGGGCGACAGATGTATGCTGCCCATCAACGGTAAGTTCTTAAAGCGGTACTACCCTTGAAGACTTCACCACCGGGTTAGAGCAGTACCTGCGCGGCCAAAGCCTATTCTCAGGTCCTCGCTCGTCAAACCCACCTCTTTTAGATTTTTCATCCTTATGTTGAGATTTCTAAAAATTCAAAACAATGCTTACTTTCATAGTTTCATTGTTCAAAACAAATCCAACAATCCAAGTTTAGGAGCCACTTCCCGGACATGACTAAATTTTCGATCCTTAAACCCAAAATTCATGGTTTGAAACAAAATTAGGACTCAGGAATTTCCACCCTAGTCCACCCTGACTTTTACAACAAAAAACGGTTTTAAGTCAAAATTTACGACCCTCATGTCTTTAAACGAAAAAAAGGTTTTTTAGAAACTGCGGGGAGGCGATGCTCAGTTGATACTCACAAAACCCAAAAAACAAAAGGATACGAACCCCATTCGATACTTCCAAATTTTCAAAATCGCAAGGAAGCGACACTTTGTCGATACTTGCAAAACTTCAAAAAAATCATGGAGACGCAACATTCCAGTTGATATCCACAAACCCAAAATTCAAATGAAAACCGAGGTTCAAAAAAAAAACCTCAAATTTCAAAAATCGTGGGGAAGCGACATTCCATCGATACCCACAAAACCGAAATTTTTGAGAAAAAAAGCAAGGAAGCGACGCTTAGTTGATACTTGCGCCCAAATTCACGAGGAGGCGACATTCCATCGATACTCGCAACCGAATGAGCAAGGAGGCGACATTCCATCGATTCTTGCAAGACGATTCAGCAGGGAGGCGACTTTTAGTCGATACTTGCATTTTTGAAAACCAAAGACTCGGCTATAAATGCCACAAAAATCGACTATAAATGCCAAAAACTCGGCTCTCATGCCAAAAATCGGCTATAAATGCCACAAAACCTGGCTTTCACGCCAAGAAAACAAAACTTGGTTTTAAAAAAAACCCGACTATAAACGCCACAAAAAATCGACTCTCATGCCAAAAATCGGCTATAAACACCACAAAACTGGCTATAAATGCCACAAAATTTCAGCCTCCATGCCAAAACGCAAATCGGCTTCCATGCCAAAAACAAGTTTCGGCTTCCATGCCAAAAACAAATTTCGGCTTCAATGCCAACAAAAAACAAATCCCGACTATCAATGCCACAAACAAAATTTTGGCTCCCATGCCACAAACAAAACTGGCTTCCATGCCATCCCAAATTTTGGCTTTCATGCCATTTCAAAAAAACTTTTGCCCCTACGCCACAAAATTCGGCTTTCATGCCATCTCAAAATTCGGCTTTCATGCCATCTTAAAATTCGGCTTTCATGCCAAAACAACTATTTGATAAAAGGTTTTTTCACAAAATGACAAACTTTTGATCAAATTTCCAAACAAATATTCCCATTTAACTATTGCGTGAATTTATCACAAAAGAATTTGAGTGAAAAAGGGAATACAAAAAAGCGAAGTGCTAAAAAAATGTGTACAAGCACTACAAAAGAAAGAGTACTAAAAAATATGAGTGTGTGTACACGACATCCAAAGAAAAAAAAGAAGAAGAAAAAAAGTTTATTACAAAAGTCAGGAGCTGAGTCTCACATGGTCTTCAACCAAAGACTCAACTCCTCAAGCAGACTCTTGGCCTTAGCCTCTAAAGCTTCCAGGCCATGCTTATTCAAGATCTTTCCATAAAATGCGGCAGAACGCCGCGATCTGTCTGCAGCACAGGGAAGCTCTTCCCAAAGAATCTGCCATTTCTCGTACTCTTGAGTCTTCCTCCAGAGATTCCTTTCAGTCTCCTCGACTTGGCGAATCAGAGTCCCTTCTCTGGCACGAGCTTCCATAATGGCAGCCCATTTTGTAGCAGCTTGTTCCTCCAATAGCTCAAGACACTGCCTGGTCTCAATGACCTCTCTATCAACATGGCGCAGGTCTTCTGTCAGCCCAGTGATAGCCAACTCGATAACGTTCCTCTCTCGAACGAATTGCTTCCAAGTCCGCGAGATCTCGTCCAGCTCAAACTTGACTTCGCCATAAGGCTTCAAAAACATCTCATTGAAGAAGTCACCACTTGGGAAGCTCTTGGTTTCATTCCACTTACTCCCTAAAGCTATGACTTCATCAACGAAAGCCTTCGCATTTGCAATGTCCAGGCCGACTTCTTCGCTGAGGGCCGACTTCTTCGCTATCAGCGAGGATGTCTTGTACGTGCTTAACCATGCCAAAACCCGCTTCCAAATGGCCAGAAGAAAGAGTTTCGATCCATGAGCTCAAAACGCTCTTCAACACTTTCTTTGCATACTCAAGAGATGGCCCGGACGAAGGCTCGCCCCTCTCCATTGGTCGATTGCTCGTGTCATGCCCTGCTGGAGGAGTGATCATTAAGCTCTTTCTAACTAGAGACATTGGCGAAGGAATCTGCTTTGCCACATTAAAACTAGAAGAAGAAGTCCCTGCTTCTGGTTCAACTGCAGGCATCCCCTACTCTGGCACTGAGAAAGACGGAGGAACCACTTCTACTACCTCACAACCTGCCAGCGAAACAAAACAAAAAAGGGGGTATGAATATAATCCTGTTGAAAAAATCATTATCATCAGGGTTATTGCAACAAATACCTTCTTCGACGATCGGCGAAATACTTTTTGCCTCCATGAGTTCATCCGAAGCGTCATCAAAGGCTGCATCCATGGATGACTCAAAATCGTCGGAATCCTGTGGCAAGTCAGCTAACAAGAAAACAAGCAACATGTTAGCAGATGACAGCATAGATAAAAAAAAAAGAAAACACAAAGAAGCTGTACCAGGTGAAGATTTTGGAATCACTCTAGAGTCCCTCGGTTCTTCTTCAGATGCTGCAATCTGATCCATCACTACCTCATTGGCCGGAAGCTCAGGCATCACCAAGTCCTCATCTCCCACTGAAAAGGGGGAGAACGAAAATAAAAAACAAGAAATCTCAGCAAAAAGAAACGGAAAGAGTAAAAGGAAGAATGATACCTTCACTAACGGTATCTTCCTCTCATCTCATCGCGGTTGAGGGAGTCACACTCTTCCATGTTTCTCTCCACAAACTGAACCCTCTCCCAAGCCTGTTGTACGGCCACATTAGGAGACCTGGTAAACCGACGAGGCGCATTAGTAGCAGGCTCTTTGCCCTTGTTTGTTCTGGAGGAACTACCTGCAAAGGATTAAAAAAAAGGAAAAATCAATCATCAAAGTGACAGAATTTTGCTAAAAAAATTATAGTGAAATTTTGGCATGATTTTGGGACAATTCCGAAGAAAAGGGAAACATCCTGAAGAAGATAGGAAGCAAAAAGATGAGCTCAACACCGCCGCAAGCTCAATGAAGCCTCATCAAAAAACGTTTGAGCTCAAACATCGCTGTGAGATCAAACCAATCTCATCAAATCTCCACAAGCTCGAAGAAGGGCTCAACATTGCTGTGAGCTCCAAACTTCGAAACTTGCAAAGCTTCTCAAAAATCCAGCAAGATCAGGAAAGGGCTCAACATTGCTGCGAGCTCCAAATCCCAAAACTTGCAAAAGATTTCCAGGTATGCATCATCATGCTCCCAATCAATTTACCAAAAAGCATGCATCAAAAATCATCATGCATTAGATGCTAGGAATACTTTAACCAAAGTTTGATCAATTCCAACCCAACTTGGTCAAAACCAATCAAACTTTTTCAAA
This sequence comes from Cinnamomum chago, assembly GCA_038049695.1. NCBI lineage: Eukaryota > Viridiplantae > Streptophyta > Magnoliopsida > Laurales > Lauraceae > Cinnamomum > Cinnamomum chago. The sequence goes on from CP142461.1 coordinate 39,735,950, forward strand.
GTCAAAATTCATGTTGACTTGACCTAGAGATTCTAGCCTTTTATCTTGATGCATCAAAGAAAAAAAAAGAAGAAAGAAAGAAATATGCATGAACATCTTGGAATGCATGATGTTCATGCATAAACCTCATCAAAAAAATGCATAAACCTCATTATTTTGGCGAGCAAAACGAGAAGCAAAAAAAAAAAAGAAACGAGAGAGAGAGAGAAGTTTCAAAAGAAAAAAATGGACAACAGGCCGTGGCCCACTGCCACATGGCAGTATGGCCAGGTCCGTACGAACCTATCCGTACAGCCAAGAAAAAGAAAAAAAACGTGAAAAAAAAATTGTCAGAAAAAAAAACAAAAAAAAAGCACGTGAAAAAAAGAAGAAAATAAAGTACGTGAGAAAAAAGAAAGAAAAGAAAAGAAAAGGCATTCTACTTCTACAATGGAAAATTTCTTGTGAAGGAAGAAAACTTACTTGAAGCCATTGATGGAGAAGAAGAAGAAAAGCTTGAAGATCTTTGAAGAAGAAGAAGAATTATTGATCTTGGAGCACTCTTGAAGACTCTTGCAAATAAGCAAATATCCAATCTCCTATTGCTTTTATAGAAGAGAGCAAATCAAAAGAGGAAACAAGGAGAAAAGAAAGGAGGTAAGTGCTGAAAATTAGCAACCTTCCAAAAAGAAAGGAGATTTGAGATACTCTCTCCCAAAGAGAAGATTCTTTGAGAAATTTTCTCCAAAAAGAAAGGGAATGAGAAATATTCTTTCCCAAAGAGAGATACTTTGAGAAAATCTCTCCCAAAAGAAAGGAAACTTGAGAGATTCTCTCCAAGTAAGAATATTTTTAGATATTCTCTATCCAAAAGAGATATTTTTAGATATTCTTTACAAAATGACACCATCTGAGATCTAAGCCATCTTTAAAAGCTTAAGGTCCCATGGGCTAGCCCACATGAGTCGGGTTTGACCACCTAGACACTAAAAATGCTCCCTTTCAAAAAAAAAAAGTTCCTCTTACCAAGAGCATACAAAATGGTTTCATGTCTCTTTTGAGTCGATTGAACCATTCAAAAAAAAAAAAAGAAGAAAAGAAAAAGAAGGCCTCATGAGTTTCCAAAAAAAAAAAAAAAAAACCAAACCATCCAACCTCATATACTAAATTGAGCCAAAATCTTGAAATTGACATTCCACAAAATCCAAATCCGACCCCCCAACTTGCTACCTACAGTTTGTTGGGTCACAAGGTCAAAACCAAATCCGACCCCCCAACTTGCTACATAAAGCTTGTTAGGTGACAAGGTCAAAACCAAATCTGACCCCCCAATTTGCCACATACAACTTGTTGCGTCACAAGGTCAAAACCCAAAAATCAAACCCCGACCCCCTAACCTGCCACATACAGCTTGTTAGGTCACAAGGTCAAAAAACCAAAAATCCTTCTTGATCGCCTGATGCGCCACATAAAGCCCATAGGTTCACAAGATCAAAAGGAAAACCCAAAATCCAAAACCCAAATCCAACTCCCTCATGTCATTTTCAAAACTTTGCCTTGAGATGGTACGTGATCCCTCTCACTACCATAAAATCCCCTTGGAAACTCAAAAGGCTATTAAAAAAAATGCTCAAAGACTCTTGGTCAAATCAAAAGCTCTCCTTCAAGTTTCTCTTCGAGGCACATCGACTCCAAAGGATACTCGTCGCTGTACCTCGAGGGGGCATTTGTCGACACCAAAAATATCACTTTACCTCTTCAACATCAAAAAGCCACATGAAGATGCATCCTATTACAAAACGGGCTATGCTACTTCAAGCATCAGATCTTGTCAGAATCACTTGAAAACTACAATATCCTTCAAGACAGCCAAGAGAAGTTCAGATGAAGTTTCAGGGCATTTCGACATCATTTGGCCTAACTTCACTCCTCTGGCAACCAAACAGGCACTCCTGGTGGCGGCAGCGGCGGCGTCGAAGACATCAAAACTTCGATCAGAGCCTACGGATGGTTTCAAAATACCTCCTAAAGGCTCCACGTCGAATTTCAGGTCATTCCGACAACGTTTGACCTGGCCTTGATGCTCCGAAAGAAAATCAAGCCCCTTGGCGGCGAGAACCACCGGGACCGTTCCTCATCAAACGGAGCACATGGACTACTTCAACATTCTTCAAAAGGGCTGCACGTCAAATTTCAGGTCATTCCGACAACGTTTGACCCGACTTTGACGCTTCGACAGAAAATCAAAGCTACTGGCGGCGGAGCACCCTGGGACCATGGCATCCAAATCAGAGCTAATGGATCATCTCAAAATGACTCCAATAGGCTCCCTGTCAAATTTTAGGTCAATCGGACATCGGTTGACCACACATCAAAGCGCGACATCTTCCTCGCAGCGAAATCAAGCCTGGCAGCGACGGGAACCCAAACGGCTTCAAAACTCAAACGGAAGCCCATGGTTGGTCCTATCTACTGCTCGGGAAGGTCCACATCAAATTTCAAGTCATTCCGACATAGTTTGACATAGCTGAAGAAGTATGTGGAGGATCCTATGCATATTCTATACTACCAGCCACTCGATATTCAGCTAGATGCTTCATAGTCACCAGACCAGTTGTTGTCATCGACACCAAGGAACAGATGCTCCGGAACCGAACAATTCAGTGGGTGAAAGTTTAGTGGGAGCATCACACTCCAGAAGAGGCTACATGGGAGTTACACGATCAGGTGGTGAAGGATTATCTGCACCTTCTACCGCAGGTACTTTCCTACTTTGTTTTTACATTTGGGGACCAAATGTTCTGAAGGAGGGAGTGATGTGAGGCCCCACCCCTTGTGGACCCTCACTTTTGGATTGAATACTATTTATTAGTCAATAGTAGCTAATCATACTATTTATTAGGGATTGGTAGGGGTAGATAAGTATTTTTCCTAATTAGGCCTTTGTTGTAATTTCTAGAGTTAATAGGATGTCTTTTATAATTTTTGAGTTAGTTAGTTGATTAGAGGCCCTAGCTAGTAATTACTAATGATACCAAAAAGTGTTTTTGAACACCACCGGTCAAGTAATGAGTGATTAATGTGGAAATTAAAGAAGAGAGAATTTATAGTGGTTCGGTCAATGTGACCTACGTCCACTCCAGAAAGGCAGAGACTGCCGGTGATTTTACTTCTCCGATGTGTAGAGATTACAAGTTAGGAGAATACAAGAAATGTGCAAACATGGATAAATGTTCCTCTCTCCCATGGCCCAAGTGGAATAGACTTCTTGAACTTCTAGACTTTCCAAAACTTTGGAATTCCTCAAACTCTTTGGGAAACTCCAGAAATCTTTTGGTAATCTTCAAACTCTTTGATTAGGAGTCCAACATCGCTTTCCTTCTTCGTCTCGGACATCGCCAGAATTTACAAATTTAGAAAAATACATAAATTCCTATGCCTCAATTATGAGACTTACATGGTAATATAAAACTGGAAATAAAAGGGCTATAGGGAAATTCATCATGCCTTGCCCTTTCATGGGAAACCAAGGAAACCATGATGCCCTTTACATTTAGCCTTAAATAAACCAATCACCATAAAAGAAAGCAAAAGACTTGTGGGCCATATGGAGAGGACATGATCATCTGCAAGTTAGTATCTCATACAACCATACAAATCACAAAATAGGCTGCCAAACAATGCTGGAAAAATAGGAAGTAAAGTAGTAGACCCGAAACTTGAAAAATCAATTTCTGCAGCATTTTGCACAGAAGGCCCGGTCGACCGGCTTGCAAGTCAGCCGGTCGACCGAGCACGGGGCCAGGTCGATCGGACTGACGAATTTCTACAACTTGGGTTTTCTGTTTCGTGTCCATTCTTTCCCAAATCACTTCCAAAGTGCTCCAATGGCTTCCTACCATCCTTCCATCATTATTAAACCCTTTTGTGACTATCCAAACATGAATTTACTATCAAACCAAGCAAATCCATTAAATTGATCCTTACATAGCCCTTGCTTCATCTTCTTCACATCTCATGCAAAGATCAGAGCAAGCTTGATGGTCTAACATGATTAGAGATGAGGTTAGGCTCTGATACCAATTGTTGGAATATAGGTGGGCCTTCCAGACAGGTTTCAAAAACTTTTGACCCACTTGATGCAGGGATCAATTGTCTAGAATGCAACAAACCCAATCCAGGATGCAATTCCCTCAATCTCATAGCCATGTACAGCAATATATACTATCTATAAGATAGAAAACAGTACATAAACATGCTTCCACGAAATCCACAACATACAAGGATGTAGATATACCTTTGGAGCTTTGTTGTGCTCTAATGGAGGATTTGATTTCTTTACTTTGATAATGAACAACTTCACAATCCAATTCAGAATCTTCAACTCCTTTTGATCTTCCACGCTATGTCCCGTATTAGATCTCTTTTCTCAAGAAGATGGTGGAATCCTCAAGAGAAAACCCTACTAGTAACTCTAAGGAACCAAAGGTGAAAGAGAAGGGAACTTTGAGAGGAAGATGACTTGTACAACTCTTGCACAAGGGGGCTGAAAGTGCTCTATGGATTATGCACGAATTTGAGAGGATTATTCCTCTATTTATAGCCCTCCATAACTCCTCTTTTCCTATTTGAAATAGAAGTTTAACTCCCATTACAAATTAGTAAACATCTCCCTTACTAATTGCCATAGAAGTCTCACTTCCACAACTATTAGTAACTTTCTCCTTTCTAATTAAAATAAAAGTCCTACTTCCATTAATAATTAGTAGCTTACCATTACCACTATTAGAAGTCTCACTTCAAATAGAAATAGTAACCTTCCTTTTAGAGTTCAAGTAGAATTAGTATCTTTCTAATAAATTGGGCTAGCGTGGAGACCATTAGGGATTCCTTAGAAAGCTGGCTCCAACTGGGACACGCGACCCCACATCTCATGTGTAATCCGGGCCCACAGTTAATTACAAATAACGCCACTATATAAATGCAATTGCACTCCAGTCATAGGAATAAATTACAATGAAGACCCTAGACTTCCACAGTACCACAAGTAGGCCCCTCCATCTATATCCATGGATCAAATGGACCTGTCTACCAAATTAGATCCATGTCTTATTATCCTTGAGCCCCAATTAATTATAATGATCATTTGGTACCGATCCAATTAACTCTTAATCGGAATGGGTGCGCACTTACCAATGATAAATCCATTAATTGGCACAAGGGGATATTAAAGATAGATTCCATCTTGACCATTGAATGTTCCCACAACTCTACTATCAAGTACCCAAATCACCGAGGTGTTGACCTACAGTTGGCCTCACTCATTGGTGACTCAAAGCAAATGAATAGATAGAAACTTGAGTTCATTAATGTCTCAGGATTATGAGCCTATTGCTAGGGAATTATGAGAGCAGACCTTAAAATAAAGACAATGTATATAAAGTGCTTCTCATGGTCCTTTCAATACATCTAATGTACCAGCATCATGATCCAGAATCTTACATTCTGATGATTGAGATAAATCATACTATCTCATAGTGATCAAAATGCTGCAACCTTGTCAGATGAGGTGTCCAATCTCATCACTGGTTGTGAAGATATTTAAGTATAAGATTTGTAATTCATATTTCCTGTATGTGGATCTCATCCATACACATGTATTACATCTAGTATACTTGTGGACTCCGGTTCATCTCATGAACCATTATGTCATTTATATTAGTTATGTGCAAGTATATAAAACACCATTCATCTCATGAAAGGAAAAGCATGAATTGTATAGATAAATAAAGAAATTAATCAATTTATTACATCATATATACTCTTGGTACTGAGACCATAAACTAATAGTGGCCTTATCTCTCGGGTCCAAGATTCCAACTTGCAACCCCTCCAGCGTTTTCTTGGCTTTCATTGAGGAGACGTAGCATTCTCTTGCTGCTACCTGGTCCCCCCTTACCTCCCCGATTCCATTCGGGGTTGGAAAGCGGAGGATGAGATGGTAGGTGGAGAGGACGGCTCTTAATGCATTAAGAGTAGGCCGTCCTAGTATGATGTTATAGGCTGAGGGGCAGTCTATCACTAGGAAGTTGACCATTGTAGTGGAACTTCAGGGTGCCGCCTCGGCTGTGACTGGCAGTGTGATTGCCCCTAAGGGATACACTTTCTCTCCTGAAAAGCCGATGAGGGGGGATTTGACAGGCTGCAGCCTCTCCCGGCCCAGTTTCAGCTTATCATAAGCTTGTGCAAATAGGATATCTGTAGAGCTACCACTATCCACCAAGATTCTGTGTACCTGAAAATTGGCGACGGTCATTGTGAGCATCAGAGGGTCATCATGGGGGTGCTGGATCCCTTCTAAATCCTTATCTGAAAAGGATATGACTTCGTTAGTACCAAGCCTAGGCGCCTTGGACGAGCGTGCCTCATCGGGATGCCTTGCCTTTCTGGCATGGGCCTTCATGGCCGAGAGCGATTCTGCCAGCCCTCCTGAGATGGTTCGGATTTCCCCGATCGGTTGCTAGTTCTTCAGATTGCGAGGTGGTGGTGGTGGCAGTGCTTGCCCCCTACCAGCAACATACTGGCGCAGGTGGCCACGCTAGATGAGATCCTCAATCTGCCGCTTGAGGTCATAACAATCATAAGTGTCATGGCCATGGTCGCGATGGAAGCGACAGTACTTGGTCGGGTTCCGGCGGTTTGGAGTAGATTTCATCTTCCCGGGCAATTTTAAAGCAGGGTCATCTTGTATCTGGAACAAGATGTGCTCAATAGTAGCATTGAGAGGAGTGAACACTTGTCGGTCTCTTTACGGGGCAGGACCGAGTCGGTCCCTAACAGGCACCCTCTCAGTCCTGCTTCGCTTGTTGCTTGTTTCCTTCTTTTCGTCTCTGTCCCGCTCCTTCCCCTTGTCCTCTGGTCTGGAGGACTCTCCTCGCCTGGCCCTCGTGATGTCTTCAACATTCATGTACTTATGGGCTTTTGCCAGCAGTTCCGGAAAGCTCTTTGGCGGGCACTTCATCACTGAAAAGAGGAAGCTCGTTGAGCGAAGGCCTCCCAGGAAGGCTATCATGGTGACCTTGTCGTCGGGCTCTTCAACCTGAAGTACCTCCTCATTAAAACGAGTGAGGTAGCTTCTGAGGCTCTAGTGTTTATCCTGCTTTTATGCTGAGCAGGTGTGTGGCAGGCTTCTGGTGGCGGCGCCCACCGATAAAGTGTGAGACAAAAGATTTGCTCAACTCTCCAAAGGAGGCTATGGATGCTTGGGGGAGATTGGCAAACCACTGTTAAGCGGAACCCTTCAATGTAGTTGGGAATGCCCTACACATTATTTCGTCAGGGATATTATGCAGCTGCATTTTGGTTTTGTAAGTCTCCAGGTGGTCCAATGGATCCTTCGTTCCATCAAAGGTCTCCACGGATGGCATTTTGAACTTCCGAGGGAGTGGGTGGTTCACCACGTCAGGCTTGAACGGTATATCCGTTCGCCCGACCAGATAATCTACCGTCTCCGGTGCCTGCGCCCTTATGGCGTTGAAGACATCGCCCGGTTGATTCTGCATTTCTTTGATATTTTCCTCCCAGCGATTGCTGAGTTCCGTGGACGGACCCGGGAAATAACTCCTATCTTCCATGCTGTGATTTTCACTTGCCCCCTCCTGGAAATGAGGATCCTCATCGTTAGAAGCAGGGGAGGAGGTAGAAGTCCACCGTGATTCGACCCTCCTGGAGGTCCTCCAAATGGGGCTCCACCCGGGGGTAGAGGCACCTCGTGATGGGCGCGACCTTGAGGGTCGACCAGGAGTACTCCGTGTGGAGCGACCTGGGGAACTCCAGCAGAGGCACCCAGGTGTACTCCTCGGCCCTGGGCCCCCAGGTGAGGATGAGGACATGCGCCATGGTTTGCTCCTCGGCCCTAGGCACCATGGGGATGGGCGCTCAAGTGAGGTGCTCCCTTGCGTGGAGCAGTCGAATGTTCCGGGCGCGCTACTTCCTGTGGTACTGTACCAAATTGTGCTCCTCCTTGCCCTGCGAGCATGGGTTGCAGTATCTGCTGGTTTTGGGTCACCAGCTGCTGCATGGTTTCCAACATTTGTTGAGGAGAGGCAGCAGGAGTATTCGGTGCAGGATTAGTCGGTATAGGATTACCCTCGCCCTCCCGCGAGGGATTGCCATCTTGTCATCTCGTTGATCTTGTGGTGATCACCATAATTTCGAAAAAGGAGATTTTCTTCATTCCCACAGACGGCACCAAACTGATGATGCCAAAAAGTTTTTTCAGACACCACCAGTCAAGTAATAAGTGATTAATGTGGAAATTAAAGAAGAGAGAGAGAATTTATAGTGGTTCGGTCAATGTGACCTACGTCCACTCCAGAAAGGCAGAGATTGCCGGTGATTTTACTTCTCCGATGTGTAGAGATTACAAGTTAGGAGAATACAAGAAATGTGCAAACCTGGATAAATGTTCCTCTCTCCCAAGCGCCGGTGGGGCTCTTTGATTTATAGTCTTCCCCTAACAGATGGGGACGACTCTTCAGCAACAGGCGCTCTATTTTGGCGGAGTCTTTGAACTGCCCTCGACGGACGAGGCAAGTAGGATCTTCTCGGCAGGACTTAGTAGCACAAGTGGGGATAAGGGTTTACTAATTCTAAAGTGATGATGAGGCTTCCGGGTGTGCTGTGATGACGTGACCAGGCTCATGGGTTGGGCCTAGACCTTATCGGGTCATGAGTTTTGGTCCCAAGTCAATATCGATTGGGTCACTTGGACCTGACCCATCAATTAGTATTTACTATAGGGGTTAATCCACTTGAGACGCTTCTAGATTCCCACCTAAAGACCAAACTACCCATGACGTTAACCCTAATCCTATGTTAACTAAAAGGGCATTCTTGTACCTGGCCCAAACCCCAACCTATATATACTACATTCATCCATATCCCATACTTTAGCTACAATTCCCTCTCTCATTTCCCTCCAATTCTATCTCTCATTTCCCTTCAATGCTATCTTTCATTTCCCTCCAATTCTCCCATCTCTTCTCTCTCTCTCTCTCTAAAACTCTAGATCTAGAACCCAAACAAGAAGAAGAAGGTCATCTACTACAAGGTACAGCCACTATCTATCTTAAGGAGCTCTTTCTTCTTTCTAATCTCTTCTCTTCCTTCCAATCAAGGTATTCTTCTTCATCTTGTTCTATTTCATTAGATTTCTTCTTTTCTCTCTCTCGATCTCCTTCCTTATAGCAATTCTCTTGTGGATGTAGGTGTAGGAGTTAAAGATCTCTCTAGATCTGAGTTTTGGGGCTGTTTTGTGTGTTGGAGACTATAGGAGCTTGGGATTTCATTTTATAGCTTAGATCTCTCTTTTCTCTCTCTACAATCTTACAATTTGATCATGGCAAGTGCAATATACCTATTTAAAATAGAATCCATGTTTTCTCTTCTTTTGATTCTGTAATTTCAATTCAATTGATGTAGTTATGTTAGATCTATCATTTGAGCTTAGTTTTATGGATTTATGGACATTGATGGATGGGATCTCTCATTTGGAAGATCAATGACCCGTTTGGTGATAGATGGTTGTGTATTGAAGTGCTTTTTATGTTTTATGTTGATCTTATGATGTCGGGATGAGATTGGATGAGGTTTGGTGGAAAAATTGGATTGAAGGAGAAGAAATCCAGAATTCTGGAATTTTGCAGGCAGCATGTACTCAGTCGACCGACTTGCAGGGAGGTCGACCGAAGACACTGCATTGGAAAGAAATTAAGTCCCAGTTATTTTTCTACAGCTTTCTCAGTCCTTTGTACTCGGTCGACCGGACCCTGTACTCGGTTAACCGAGGACAGGTTTTGCAGGAAATAACTGAGAGTTGAATTTCTGTCTGAAGTCCAGAATTCAGCGTGCGCAGTCAACCAAACCCTATCCTGGGTCGACCGAACAAACAGAATTTTGTAGTGAAAAATTTCTTTGAGCTAGGACATCCTTTCTAGGTTTTTCCTGTGTATGCGGTCGACCGCCCAGGCCAAAAGGTCGACCGGACATACAGTAAAACTCCAGAGATCAGGACATTGCCTGCAAGGTGCTTGACCCTACTTTTCCAGAGTACTCGGTTAACCGACCAGGCCAGGAGATCGACCTAGCACACTGCGCAGAGGTCGACCTGGGAGTCAACATCTTGACAAACCAGTGTACTCGGTTGACCGAGCCCTATGCTGGGTCGACCGAGGACACTGCATACAATGATTTTTTAGTTTGCACATTTTAAGGTTGTGATCATTTGTGGGGCCCATTGACCATCCAAATGGACTTCTACCGATGTGCCAAGCACGAGTCAATGGTGTGGCTCAACCTTGACTCATGGGTACCACCAAGTAAGGTCTTGGTTGTATATTCTACGATGATTCAATTCTTAAACGTTGTCAATGATGCCCGTAACTTTAGGAGCACCAAACACAGTATCCATTGGCATCTGAGACTCCATTTAGAGATCAAATTATCTGAGATGAACCTGGACCCGAATGTGGACCACTACCTAGGTTAGATTATTGACATTTCCTGGTTGATTCTTGTACTTGGAGTTCTTACTTCACTTATCATATCATTGTCACTCTTATGTGCTTATTATAGCTTATAACTGTTAATTAAATGGAAAAATGGATGACCTAAACCTAGGACTACTTAGAGGTGACCTGATAGTGTGATTGGGAGAATGCTGACCCGTGTCTGTGGCTAGGCGGGCCCTTTTATGGCCTAAGTGTGGATGTGTATACCCTTAGATTGGAGAGGTGGATTTATTGGACTTATAACTCATTTTGGATGAGAATGTGCTGTTTATCATTGGAAATGGACTTGTTACCTCGTTTGGACTGTTTTAGACCAGGCCATGTACCTGATGGGCCTTGGTATGGATCCAACGAGTGGACTTAGACTTGGATTGTGATCCATGGACTGAATTGATACTTGAACCTCTTAGAGACCTCGTTAGGACCTTGTTCACGCAAGGCAAAGCCTAGACAGATACAGACCTTTAGTGTTTCCTCGAGTCGGCATAGACATTCACTCAGTTGTTCTAAGCTCAACCTTTGGACTGATCATCACTGGTAGGAGCTATTTATGAGTGTTGAGTGAGCTATCATGATGAGCTATGTTTTAGACGGACGATGTGATGCCAAGTCCAGTCTCCCCGAGTGACGAGTGTGGTGAGACTGTTGAGTGTGATTTGCGGGGCTAGTCATTCCCCAGCACTAGTGAGATTCCCCACCGTGACTGTGTTCATGTGGGAGGGCCGCGGCATAATATCCCGCGGTATCCAGCTCGTGTGAATGTTTATCTTGCTCAACTGCCTAGATCATGTTTTTTGATATTCTCTTTAATTGTGTAACTGTTTTTACTCTTTTTGATACATATATCATATGTTACTTGTATACTTTGACTTACCAGATCATTAGATCTGACCCATTCTTGGTGCTTAGGTTTCGACCCCGATCCCGAGGACGGCGCGCTCGCGCTAGTTGAGTTACCCGTAGTAGGGGACTACGGATGGGGACCAGCAGACCATGAGGTCGAGCTGGAAGTTGGAGAGCCGGCACCTGGGGTGTGAGAGTTCTTTATTTTTGAGATTTTGAGTGACTCTTGTAGTGAGCAGGGTGATAAATGTAATAATCCTTTATAACTTTGAGACTTTAGGCTGGATTTTAGCCCTGCTATACTTGCTACAGTCTTATGATACCTTATCATTGATTCCGCTCTATTCACATGCTTCCGCTTTATTAATGGTTGATCTTATATCTTTTAAAAAGTTTTAAATTGGACCTCACTGCGGACCTATGATCTTGGAAGTTCTCGGATTTTCCGGGAAGTAGCGTGCCAAATTCGGATATTTTGACAATTTTCTCGGTATCCGGAATTGGGGCATTACAGCTACCCCTACTCTCTCACCCAAAATTAGCTCTTAAATGGAACAACCCCGCTGTTTATACACGGAAAACGATTTTCCTCTGCAGCCATGCATCCACAGGATGCAAAACCACCAGCACCTTTTTATTTTGATGAAGGCTTAGATCATCATCTAAACCACTTGATGAAGGGCCCATTTAGTTTTTTCCAGCCAAATAAGTGGACAGTGGATCTGACAGTCAAGCCTATTCAAACGGGTTACAATTTGGAATCTGTGACTAGGAGGTTTCAAATTTTATAGTTCACTTGGATGGATCATAAGGTGACCCACTAGGTTCGGTGTTCACAGTAAGGCGGTGCTCGGCCGAGGTTTTCCTTTAAAATGAATATTGGGTGTGATTAGCCCTTGTTTAAGGCGATCTAATATTCCAAAGGATTATCCTCCCATCTCCTTATTTTTTTGTTTCATATCAATTGATACGATAGTGGGATAGTTGTTGGGATTGGTGTATGCCCTAAAGCCCACTGACTGCACTCACATCTCTGTTACTGGATATTTATTGGTTATTTAATAGAATGACATCTTTCTCTTAATACTTGTGTATATGTATGGTTGTGTAAGGCCCATTGTTTTCTAGTAAATGACTTAGGTGTGTAGTGGCTACACACAGTAAGGTCTGAGTCATGGACACTCGAAACAATAAACTTGTTCATAACTGAGAGATGGAGTTGGGCACTTCATCTTGGTATAAGTTATAATGAGATACTCTCCTGTATTCAGGGTGACTTACCTAAGTCACGGGAGGCTTTTCCGGATTTATCTCATTAGTGCATGTGTCATGCATTGAACATGACCACTTGTAGGTGTGATCTCTAAAATAGTACTATCACAGAGAGAGATCAATTCACCTCTTGCTACTGAGTGACCAGTGCTCTTAATCTTGAGCATTTGTGGATGAACTGACGAAGTCGAGTTCTTGTACTTTAATTCACTATGGGTGAGATCCTGTTCATGGGTCAACAACTCTGTGTTTTGGGTACTCGGGCTTGATTAGTTGGGACGTGCAAATGCAATATGAAATCTATGCCATCGTGTGATGGAATGATCGTCCCCTTAGAATTATCCGATTAATCATCAAAATCTAAGATCTTAGTATATGGATGTTCCATATGGATATTGAACTTGTGGGTCGCTCCCTGGATCAAGAGAATGATATCCGGATGATGATTAAGTCAAGGGTATGAAGTTCTAAGGATAAGATGTAATCAAGAAGGTAGATAGTACATCGGTTAACCTACTTGATTATGGATGTTACATAGAGGGGCATTGTGGTCATTGTACTTGGTAGGTCAAAGACAATCGTCAGTTTATGATGAGCTTAATTTGCAATTTAATATTTGTCCTTGGAGTGCAACCATAATTCTTTAGTGGAATGAGTTAGGGTTAAAATGATCTTAATGTTGCTATGGGGTTAGCATGGAAATTTTGGTCATTTTGGGAGCCAAGGGCAAATATGTCTTTTAGTCCCTCTTCTAGCCACTTTCCTATATTGGCATGGTTTCCTAATTTAATTAAATGATATGTGGTTGAATTAATTTTGTGGAAGAATAATTTTGAGTTTAAATTCAAATAGGCTTTTGATGGCATACATGAATTTAACTCTAGCTAAATTATTAACTAGTGGGCCATGGTGTGTTTATCTATCTTGTGGGCCAGCCATAAGGGGAGCCACTTGTGTGAGGTTTCCAAGTTTGACTAGGTATCTTTACTTGGAAGGAAGAACTCCTCTTTGGGTAAGAATTCCTATAATTAAAGCTTACTAATCTTTAGTATCTTTAATTAGAAAGTGTTGCACAACTAAGGGGGCTGGTTGCTTCTTTTATGGGATAGTCATTCCTATTAGAGAGAGGACTCTTAAAGGAATGTGAATTTGATAAATACATGAGAGACTACCCTGGGCGTGCAACACATGAAAAAAAGGGAGAGGAATTAACCCTAGGCGTGAAACACTTGGAGCCCCATTGGCCGCCCAAGACAAGAAAAAGCACACTCACGCCCAGCCCTTGCTGCCTTCTTCTTCTTCATTGGAGAGAGTAGATCAGGTCCTGGGTTTTTTCCCACAAATTGTAGATTTAGAAAACCCTTCTTGGAGTCCATATTTTGATCCCACAATCAACACCAATCAGATTGGGTTGTGGAATAGAAGAGAAGATCAAAAGGAAAGTTGCTGCAGTAAATTCCTGCAACCTGTATAGCTGATTGCAGGCTTGTGATCAGCAGTTTGCAAGTTCAGTTTCAGAGATTTGAAGACTTCATATCAGCAAGGTATTAGTCCTCCATCATCTCCTTTCATTCTACTCATGTTGATCATGATTTCATGGAGTTTTTATGCATGTTTCATGGCTGCCATATCAGATTTGGTTTTGTTTTAAAAGCTTGAAAAACCATACCAGCCATGGACGTCCAAGTTCAGATCAGTATAGCATGAACTTTCAATAGTATCAATATGTATCCAAATCATCCTACCTAAAGTATGAGAGTTAGAAATTGTGGTGAAATTGTATCTCGAAATACTTGAATTTGTCCTGTCAAAGTAAATTTCCATATTGCGAGAAAGGTGTTGAATTAGTTTCGAAATACTTTAATTTGTCAAAACAATATTATGAATCTTGCAAAAAAGTTGTTGAATGGGCAATTTGGTTACAAAAAATTCAGTATACGTCGTATACAATGCTTTTGGGCATTAAGTTGTTGGAAGCAGGTGGGCCTCATGGATAGGTTATCAAAACTTTTTGACCCACTTGAGTCAGGGATCAAGTACCCCTTTAGGCCATAAACCAAATCCACAATGCAATCCCTCGAACTCATCAATCATGTACAATAATAAACTCTATCTAGAAGACAGAAATCAGCAACAAACAAGCAACCAAAAATCCACAACATCCAATGAAATAGATTATACCTTTGGAGCCCGGTAGTGCTCTAATAGAGAAAAAAAATTTCTTGATGAAGAAACTCTTTCTTTGTAAGCAACTTAGGATCTCTAAGACCTTTTAGCCTTCCACGCTATGACCTATATCAGATCTCTTTTCTCAAGAAGATTGGTGGAAACTCCAAGAGAAAACCAACTAGAAACTTTAGGAACTAGAAGAGAAATAGAAATTGTGCAACTCTTGCACAAAGAGGAGCTTGGGCGTGGATTCCTTGTGTAAGACGTCCAAGGGGGGTGTGTTCCCTTTTATAACTTTAAGGCACCTCCTTTTACTAATTAAAATAGAAGTCCAACCTCCATTAAGAATTAGTAATCATCTCCTTTCTGATTATTATAGAAGTCTCACTTTCACAATAATTAGTAACTTACTATTACCACTATCAAAAGTCTCACTTCAAATAGAAATAGTAACTTCTTATTTCTTTCCTTTTAGAGTTCAAGTAGGATTAGTATCTTTCTAATAACTTTGGCTAGTTTGGGGACTACTAGGGATTTCATAGAAAGTTGGCTCCAACTGAGACACCACGACCTCACATCTCATGTGCAATCCGGGCCCACAGTTAATTGCAAATAACACCGCTATATAAATGCAATTGCACTCTAATCATAGGAATAAATTACAAAGAAGACCCTAAACTTTCCAATTACCACAAGTAGGCCCCTCTATCATTATCCATGGATCAATTGGATTAAATCTGTCCCTTCCAATCTTAAATCAATTATCTTATTATCCTTGATCCCCAATTAATCATAGTGATCATCAGTACCATCCAATTAACTCTTAATCGAGATGAGAGCGCACTTACTAATAACAAATCCATTAATTGGCATTAGGGGATAATATAGATAGATTTCATCTTAACCGTTAGATATCCCACAGTGATATTATCACGTACCCAAGACACCGAGGTGTTGACCTACAGTTGGCCTCACTCATTGATGAATCAAAGTAAATGAATAGATAGAAACTTGAGCTCACAAATGTCTCAGGATTGAGAGCCTTTTGCTAGGGAATTATGAGAGCAGACCTTAAAATTGAGAAAGTATTTTATAAGGTGCTTCTCATGGTCTTTCAATACATCCTATGTACCAGCACCATGATCCAGAATCTTATATTCTTATGATTGAGACAAATCACACTATCTTATAGTGATCAAAGTGCTATAACCTTGTCAGATGAGATGCCCAGTCTCATCACTGATTGTGGAGATATTTAAGTATAAGATTTGTGACATATGTCTCCCGTATGTGGATCTCATCTGTACACATATATCACATCTAATATGCTAATGGGATCCGGTTCATTTCATAAACTATCATGTCATATATATTTATTATGTGTATTGAGTAATAAAACATCATTTATCTTATGACAAAAAGTATAATTTTATTGATAAATAAAAAAATTAACCAATCTATTATATCATCTGATAGGTTAATTACATACAATCTAACATAAGTGTACTTAATAATACTTCTCGATGTAGCTACATTTGAGGTTGCTTTTTTTTGGTGAAGACACATTTGTAATCTCGCCCACTAAAGCCAACTCATGAAAGCGTGGAGAATGCTTTTAATGGAGTGACTGACGCAATTGATTTGACGGGTATGTTAAAACAATACGTCAAAAAGCCACTTAATCGACTGCCAAAGCCCGTCGTTTTATTAAAAAAACGACGGCACAATCCGTCGAGGAAGCCGTCGAAAAAATGGCGTCGTTTAATTAAAACGACGAGCCATGACCGTCGATAAATTTAAAAATTATCGACGGATGTAGACCGTCTCAAATTCCAACGGTCATTAACCGTCTGCAATGAATTTTCCAAAAAAAAATCGGTGAAAATAAAACGACAGCCCATGACCGTCAATTTGTTTAAAAAGACCTTTTTAAAAAAAATTAATTATTTTAAAAAACTTGCAATTAATTTTAAAAAATTGAATAGAGTATCAATTATAGAACCATCCATTTTCCATCCATTAAAAGGGCTCAAGTGAGCTAAAAACACTGGTAGTTAAAAGTTCATCCATCCATTTAATATGTAAACTTACATGATCAAAATAGTTATGAGAAACAACAAACTTAACAAAAAAAATAATTTCATATGACCACTACCACGGTTCCACATATGAAAGTAAATACAAAAAATCAAAATCATTTACATATGTCATTGTTTGCAATAAAATTAGTCGGCCACAGTTCTAAAAATCGGCCATGAAATAATATCGCCCAAAGTCAAATCGCCAAAAGTCGTGTCTCCGCCCAACAACAATTCATCATCCTTCAAGATCGCATCGATAATAATCCTATAGCAACCCCCCTCATCATTTGACAAACCCATCACACGGCCAACCGCAACATTAATCTCCTTCCTCAAATATGAAAGCAGCCTACATGAGCCCTCTCTTGTATGTGAGGTGTTGTTCTGGTTCGTACCCGTGCGTACCTCCTCACGTGGGGAACCATCTTGGGCCTGCTTGAAGAAAGAAATATTTAGCTCATAAAATTGGGAAAAAAACAATCACATAAAAGTGGACATTTCCACAAAATACATGCTCAAAAACATCACCAAACTTCAAACATAAATAAAGCAATTAGAAGAGCTAATTTCTGAATGCTATTTCCCAAAGGCATAAAGAAACCAACTCATAGAACAGTCTCTAGAACAAGTGCTTCCTTCCTTTTTTTTTTTTTTCCTTCCTCTTTTTTTCCTCTTTTTGGATGTATTTTGGGGTGAAACTTGTTTTGGGCTGTTGTCTTTCTTAAGTTATTAAGGAGACTTTGAAAATGGCATTTGTTGGAGAGAGGTCTTTGTTTGAATGAATTGGGGTGATGGGTTATTGCATGGTTGTTTTATATTTTTTTAATGAATTGGGGTCTTGGAAAGTTGCACTTTGTAGTGGTGGGGCTGATGTATTAGGTGGGATTGTTGTTGCCTTTTTTGTCTTTCATCTGCACTAGTTAAATCATAATGTGTAAGGAGTCTTTGGTTTAATTTGTTGATGTGGGCATTTTCGTTTGAATGAATTTGGGTTGATGCATTTGTTTTTTCTTTTCCTAGGATTTGCATGGCAGTGGTGGGATTGGTTTTTAATTTCTTCTATTTATTTATTTATTTGAAGGGGGTTTTTTTTTTATTGGATTTGCTTATTGGCCTTTTTTTCTTGCACCTCAATGACAAAATGGTGAAATGCTTCAAGAGTATTCGTTTTGAATATATAAGGTAGGCTTCTTTCTTCTTTCATTGGAAAGAACTTTTGAAAGGATATTCTCATCTCAAGAGAGATGTTCAGTTTTGAATGAATATAGTTTTGCCTTTTTTTAATCAAACTAATGTTTATCTTGGAAGGTTTTGTTATTTACTTCAGTCTTCTAAGAAAGAAATCAAATTTGATTATAGAAAACGAGATCAATGGGATTAAATGAGTTTCTTTTTAGTGAATTTAGATAAGTACTATTATTTTTATCCATGTCTTATAACAACTATAACTGAATGCTACTGTCCACCAGTTTTAATCAAACAGGACTTTGTTCTAAATGCAACTGTAACATGCTATATTTCTGAGAGATGCTCGTTTTGTGATTGTCTTTTTGGGATTGGGGAACTTTTTGTCTTGAATAAAAGGAATCTATGTAGTGGAATCAGTTTTAGTTATAAGACAGTTGTATCTTTCCTTTCCAGAGTACTTTCAGTTATAGAAATGCATGATATTTGTCGCGACCCCGGACCGGGAAATCCCAATCCGGGATCGGGACTGCTTAGATAGATGGATAGTGGATGATGATTGATGATGATTATCTACATCCACAATATATAACTTATTTAATTTCCCACAGGTGTCCGCGGTGAGGATATCACAACCTTGCATGAATATTTCTTTTTAGTGCGGAAGCGTGTAGCAAATCAAATAGTAGACTATCTCTCGTCATGCAAGCATTTACATCAAATATCAAAACTGTATCAGAATGAGCAATGATCTATAGCAAGGTTCCCAAAAGTTGTTAAAGTTTGACACAATATCATTTAGTTACTTTCCCCAAAATTAGAGGCCAACAAAGGCCAATATTACAACAGAATAACCCAAAAGAATGGTTAATAAGTTCTCCCCAAAATGTTACGCCTCTTGGCAACCCGATGTCTACATGACATCGTCAGCACGCCACTCAACTAGAGGTTGCAGCTCACCTACCGCCTCCTCCGGCTCCTCCTCAAGGAAACCGGCAATGGGACCTGAGTACCAAAGCAAAGGATCAGACACGACGGTCTGGCAAGAGAGTGAGAAGATGCAACAACATAAAATAGATGAAATATCTCAAAAAGCGAGGAAATTTGTTTAAGCAAGAACTCTCATAAAATAGATAAATCATTTGCTAGAAAACATGTAAACAAGGTAAAACTCATGGGGTATCTAAGGAATCAGGAACAAGCAAGATAGCGACCACACGAAGCTAAGTCCTCTATCACTAAGGTGATAGAGCAATAACTAGGCCCTGATCTTAGTCACTCAAGGTGAGGAGAAACAGGGGATCTCATATAAATACATATACTATACATGACCACGGTAGCGAGCCGGGCATCGGGGACCACAGTAACAATCTGCGGTATCGGGACAAGACCACGGTAATGACCAGGTAGCGGAATCCAAACTACAGCTGGCGGGACAAGAGGGGGATCTCCAAGTCGGTGGATCAAACCAACGAGGTTATCCAAGCTTAGTGGTGCCGACTCATAGGTCAAATACAATCGAGACAATGCAAATAATCAAGTACAAATATATAAAATCAAGCGGGCAAGACGGGGGTGCTCAAGGGCACACTGACATATCATGTGGTGCAATGCACTACGGTTCAAGTAGCCATTTCAAGTGTAAACAATGCTTTCGGGGAAAACAAGTCATGTAATGAAATTCTTGGAAATGAAGAATATAAAGAACTATTACAATACCGGGAAAATGTTGATTTCAAGATCTATTCAAGTGAATAGGGGTCCCGTATGTCGATTATTGAAATGATTTGGTACTCCTTGAGTTTGAAGACATTCCGGGCTCCTTATGCACTTTTACGATTTTTAAAACTTAACAAGAGCTTATGGATAGTACTAGATGCTATGATAGAAAAATCCAGACTATAAGCGGTCCATCCTAAGTATGATGTCAACTCGGAACCATCGAACAACCTACTCAGTCACCGAAAGGGATCGAATTCGCGATACCCAAGGAAATAGACTTTGCATTTAGGTATGAAGAAGATATCGTGTCGTTCCATCCCGTTCAAGATTGAAATAGATTGAACTTCGATGCCTCCGAACCGACCGTGAAAAGCATCGGCTCAAGACGCTCTCACATATGGTCAAGTGAGTCCAAGGAGGGTAGCCAAGGTCCACAAAAAAAATAAATCTCAAAACCCACTGCGGTCCGATCGATCGGCCGGAATTTCTGTACCAGTGCATCATGCCAGGCAGACCGCATCGCTCGAGCGAATCGAAGAGTTCGCTCGAGCGAACTAATCAGTCGAGCGGTCATTTAAATGTGTTCGAGCGACCAGGCTGCTGGAAAACCCGTATCCTTTTCTGGACAGGTCGCTCGAGCGAACTGTCCAGAAACTGAATTCCGGGCAGTTCAGTTCCCCTCTTTCTCTTCCTTTTTACAACCTTCTTTTAGCCCTTCTTACACATCAAATGAGGAGCTTATTTCTCCCTCCAAACTACAACAAATCCTCCATTTAATCAATCAAATTCTCCTCCACCAACCATACATTCAACACAAGGAAAAGGGAGGAGGAAATCACTTCACAATATATATACATTTGAACAAAACAATGAGACATTCAATGCTATGAACTACCATTCCTCTATGCTCATAAATATGCCATTAATACTCTATCATGAGTATTCATTTCAAAACAAACCATAAATATGCATTAATGGGAAGTAGCCAAAAATCCATGAAAGCTTAGGTAAATCATTCATTCACTTGCCTTAGGTCTTCAAACAATGGAATCAAGCTCTAGCAATCTCCAAAGACAATGGTCCAAGCTACAAGGCAAAAACCCCAAATACAACAAACCCTAAAAGAGTCAAAACAATGAAATAGCAAGGAAATCTCCCAAGGATGGTAGGGAAGCTTCTCTAAGGTCCAAGGAATACAATTCTAGAAGATAAAGGGAAATACTCACTTGTAAGATCCTCTAATGGACAAGGTAAGCTCAAAGGAAATCCTTGGAATGTGGGTTTTCTCCACAAAACTATCAAGTGGAAGCTCTCAATGAGGTGAAGAAGATGATGATCTCTAATCTTTTCTTGGTGCAAGCTTGAGAGTAGATTGAGTGATGGGAAGCAAGAAGAAGAAGAGTTCCTCACAAAGCCCTAGCTCTCTCTCTCTTGTGCTGGAAAAGAAGAATGAAGAAGAAGGGAATTGGCTTCCCTTGTTAACAAATGAGCTGGGTTGGGTAGGTCCCACAACTTAAGAAGCTAAATGGACTGAAATCATCTCTCTCGGGTCCACGGATGAATTCGACGAAGAAGGAAGAAATGTTCGTCGAAATATCTAGTTTCCAAAAAGTGTATGTTTCGCGGGTTTCGAGAATATTAAGTTTTGGGTACAGATTTGGCGTGCAATGACTGTTTTGCCCTCAAGGCCAAGAATTCGGGTTTCGGGATCTCAAACGAAAACGGGATCAACATGAAAGTTGTAGGGATCATCAAAGTGAGAAAAACGGGATTAAAATCATGAATGTAAAAACCTCCGATAAATCCTCAAACATATGCAATGTCATGAAAAGGAACCCCCAAAGGGCCCTACTAACACAAAGCCAATCAAAATCCCCAAAACTATATCAGAAGCTATTCCAAACCCAACTTAGTCAAAATCACTAATCGAGCTTAGTACTAACACGCAACTAAATTAGCACTAATCGGGTTCACTCGGGTCGGGGTCTTACAATATTAGTAGCCCATCAATGTATATCATCAATTTTATCAATTCATTAAATTACTGAATCAATTATGTAAAAGAAATTACTTTATACCTGAGATGAACTCTCATAATAGGTGGAAGAATGTTGCATCCCACCTTGAGAAAGAACTTGTTTGATCTCATCAATTTCCTCTTTCAACCGTTTCACTTGAGTCTGAAGGTTTGTATTGGCTTCATGTTCCTCTGCCAAGGCTTTCTTATAAAGAGTCGAATGTTGTATGGTTGTCTTCGACACACCCATGCCTAACCCGAGTACATGTCCTTTGCCATCACGACCAAAGACCTATTAAAAAATTCAAAACAAAAATATAATGTCAACAATAACACAGATTTGGCTCCAAAACTGATTGGTCAAAGGTTTTAGCTAAATTTGATGAAGCACAAGCAGATAGCATTAATGATACACATGATCATTTAGTTATGGATATAAATGTGATTTGTACATTTCAGTGACTGCTATACACAGATCTATTTACAAGAACTATACCTTCGCAATTGCATCATTGTCTATATCAATTTCCACCACGGATCTATCAGATTCACGTGCTGTAATAACGGCATCCTGCAAATTAAATGATAAATAAGGGGCAATTAAATGGTTTTTCTGCAAGGAAGAGAGTAATAATGCAAGCCTTTTTGTGATACTTTATATAATGTGACTGTCTCTAGCATGTGGCATTCTAGTCTAGTTTTAAGCCAGAGTTTTTCAAAGGCATCGGAGTTGTATGGAAATAATATTCAGATTAAATACTGGTTCCATAAATGCTGTGGTGATGGACTGCTATGTGACAGTTATCCACTATCCTTAATATTGCATCTAACAAGGAAAGTTTCAGGCGCAGATTGGATTTCTAAAAAGCTTATATTGTCTCCATCATTCAGACATGACCTTTAAGATGAAAAGATAGCATAACTTCAACACTTGTTGCTTTGCCTTTGGCAAGAATTCATTCCATCTGCAGGAAATGGTAGACTAATACAGTGATTGGCTAGCATTGGATTTTGAGCAATATTATTGCAATTTCTCATACCACTATAATAACAGTACCTAAAGGCTCTATTCTGGAACCAGGTTTCTTAAAAATCAACTTTTGTGAATGAATTTAAAGATTGTGTGATAGAAATCCACAGATATCAACTTTTCAAGGACAAATACTATTGTAATCAACAGTTGATTGCAATCACTTTCACCTAATATCCCCACTTGCTCATTTGAGTCATGAAACCCCATGTTTCAGGTCCCAAATTCACATCAATTGGAGATCACAGCCCAAGTTGTTTACTTAGTCATCCATAACAAATTTAAGATGCCACAAAAGGCTGCAGCAAAAGGCAACATGACACAAGCATTTTTTCAATTAGCCTAGGTCAATCGAGCCCCACAAGTTACTTCAAAATGATATCAAAACTAAACAAATGCATTATTCAACATATGATGCTGCCACATATCAATTCAAATCAATAGATACAGCCTTGAATGTATATGAACAATTCTAACACAAATCACCTTAAACTCCATCTAGTACCGCTACTGATCACTAGAAGGCATCCATAGCACATCTGATTATATAACCCGTTGAGGTTACTCTATAAAGCATTTACACATCCACAGCCAAGATTGGAAAAATGCACGGCTAGGAATAGGAAGGAGGGTTTTCGTCACTATCTCAAATCTCAACCAACAACATCAATTACCTTTTATGTAACAGATTAACATGGCATATAATCTACCATCCCTCTATCAACTAGTTACTTTAAAAGGACCCTAAGATCAAACCTACAATAATGAGAATGTCATTAGTTAACAGAATACAAAACCAGTAAATAGGAAAGCATATTCTTTCACTTTTTACTCAGCAGACTACCAAGTTCCTTAAAAAAGAAAAAAAAGACAGCACCAACAATCACCAATGAGAATGACAACACACAACTCTAATATATCTTCAGTTTGAACATTTCCTCCCAGCAACTCTAACAATTTCTAACCAAACCAGCCTCTTTTGTAATTCAAGAAGCAGAGACAACATTCACATCCAAATATCAGACAACAGTAAGTTACCCACATTGCTAGCAAGATTGTTGGTTTAACTATAGAAAACCAAAAAAAAAAAAAAAATTCAAACCACCTAAAGGAATATTGGTTTACTAGTAGTTTCAAAGGTTCCATAAAGACTAAAAGTGAAAGATTCTCACCACTTCAGGGCTCGATGATGACCCATCCTTCCTTTCGTGTGTTGCCAAGAAGACATCCGTGCGAGTGACGGGCTCATTCGGCCTTTGTGCTTTCTATAAAAAAAAGAAAGAAAGTATCAATTGGATATATTTGGTGCCATAATGTGAAATGAAGATGTCTTATGCAAAACAAATAACACTTACCAACTCGACAGCCACCCTAGCACAACCCTTCCTACCTGTTGTGTGGGGGCTCTTCATCTTTGACCTAGCAATCCTACCAACCTTATTGGCAGCTAGGGCTGCCTCAATTGAGGATATGTCTACAAATCTAAGCCAGTCTTCTGTCTTAACTTACTTGGGGACATCACTCTTCCTCTCCGCATCCATGAGATATTTGTATATGTGATCACGGTGGAGAACGAACTTCCAATCCTTCCATAATTTATTCGCTCTTTGCATGATATGATGTCTATGGATCAGACCTATGGTGTAGGTGCCCTGCAAAAATTATGTAGTGGGAGTTATGAGTTTAATGAAATAATCAAATTATGAAACTACTTTAAATTAAAAGTTACACAAGTACTCACACTAACTTCTTTCCAGATTTTCTCTTTGAGATCACTGGGTACATCTGTCCATACAACATAAACGGGGGGCACATAGGTCTTCACCAGACGCCCTATTAAAGAACTCAATTGGGTAGCCTCTTGTCTGATAGGCTGGCCGTTCTCGCCAAAAGTAATAGGAATAAGCACACCTGTTTCAAATTGTCCAATTTAATCATTAGTTTATTAAGAACATACAAAAGAAATATCTTTAAAATGGTTGCTTCGAAATGCGTACTATCACGGGAATCACAAACCGATGGTGTAGATGCTGGCACTGAAGAATAATGCCCCGATGATCCATCATCTGCCATACTGCCTGCAAACCACAATTTGTGAGTTTGAATACTGAGTTTTCATGAAATTGTCGATTGCCAAATTTGTAACAATACAAGTAGGGGCAGCTGCCCACTAAAATAGAAAAGGGTACTGCAACCTCATTTGCCAACCTGTTAGCAGGCCTAGTACGTCCCTTCTCTAAACATATGAGAATTGTAAATTTGCATAAAGGGGTGAGAAATACAATTCAGCCATCTTATTTTCAACTGCCAAGGTGGCAAGTAGGATGGATCCAAAAAACATTGAACCACAGTAAAGGAACCTATTTCAAAGGAAGCTTATTGACATGAAATTGTCACCTTAAATTACTGAGGGTTGTTTTCTTCATCATCACCAATGAAATTGTCCTCTATGATGTCATCATGTAATGCTGTCGTTGAAGTGTTTTCATTCATTCTTGCGGCAAAGATTAACGGATCATCATAAGAATCCACGTCCTGATTAAGTTTTTTTGGAACATCCAACACAACATGCCACTCATCCATAGGCCGACTTTGATATTTGCAATAGAAGACTTGATAAGCTTCAGAAGC
The DNA here is from genome assembly GCA_038049695.1 of Cinnamomum chago. Classification (NCBI taxonomy): domain Eukaryota; kingdom Viridiplantae; phylum Streptophyta; class Magnoliopsida; order Laurales; family Lauraceae; genus Cinnamomum; species Cinnamomum chago. The sequence goes on from CP142461.1 coordinate 39,761,450, forward strand.
AAGAATAAACGGCTCATCCATTTCTTTTGTCTTTCTTTGCAATTTTTTTAGATTAACATATCTCAAGTTTGTTTCTGGATCAACTCTTTGACTGTTTGCATCTAGACTCACCTAATCACAATTGAATACCACTACTTTGAAGTCATGGTAATCTAGTTCTAAAATTTGTTTGACGATGCCATAGTTGTTGGAATATAGGTGGGCCTTCCAGACAGGTTTCAAAAACTTTTGACCCACTTGATGCAGGGATCAATTGTCTAGAATGCAACAAACCCAATCCAGGATGCAATTCCTCAAACTCATAGCCATGTACAGCAACATATACTATCTAGAAGATAGAAAATAGCACATAAACATGCAACCACGAAATCTACAGCATATAAGGATGTAGATATACCTTTGGAGCTTTGTTGTGCTCTAATGGAGAATTAGAGTTCTTTACTTTGATGATGAACACCTTCACTATCCAATTCAGAATCTCCAACTCCTTTTGATCTTCCACGCTATAACCCGTATTAGATCTCTTTTCTCAAGAAGATGGTGGAATCTTCAAGAGAAAACCTAACTAGTAACTCTAAGGAACTAAAGGTGAAAGAGAGGGGAACTTAGAGAGGAAGAGGACTTGTGCAACACTTGCACAAAAAGGCTGAAGTTGCTCTATTATTGATGCACGACCAAGAGTGGATGATTCCTATATTTATAGCCCTCCACGCCTCCTCTTTTCCTATTTGAAATAGAAGTTTAACTCCCATTACAAAATAGTAAACTTCTCCCTTGCTAGTTGCCATAGAAGTCTCACTTTCACAACAATTAGTAGCTTTCTCCTTTCTAATTAAAATAGAAGTCCTACTTCCATTAATAATTAGTAGCCTACCATTACCACTATTAGAAGCCTCACTTCAAATAGAAATGGTAACCTTCCTTTTAGAGTTCAAGTAGAATTAGTATCTTTCTAATAACTTGGGCTCGCGTGGGGACCACTAGGGATTCCTTAGAAAGCTGGCTCCAACTGGGACACGCGACCCCACATCTCATGTGCAATCCGGGCCCACAGTTAATTGCAAATAACTCCATTATATAAATGGAATTGCACTCCAGTCTTAGGAATAAATTACAATGAAGACCCTAAACTTCCTCAGTACCACAAGTAAGCCCCTCCATCTATATCAATGGATCAAATGGACCTGTCCACCAAATTAGATCCATATCTTATTATCCTTGAGCTCCAATTAATTATAGTGATCATTTGGTACCGATCCAATTAAATCTTAATTGGAATGGGTGCGCACTTACCAATGATAAATCCATTAATTGGCACAAGGGGATATTAAAGATAGATTCCATCTTGACCATTGAATGTTCCCACAGCTCTACTACCACATACCCAAATCACCGAGGTGTTGACCTACAATTGGCCTCACTCATTGGTGACTCAAAGCAAACGAATAGATAAAAACTTGAGTTCATTAATGTCTTAGGATTATGAGCCTATTGCTAGGGAATTATAAGAGCAGACCTTAAAATAAAAACAGTGTATATAAGGTGCTTCTCATGGTCATTCAATACATCCAATGTACCAGCACCATGATCCGGAATCTTACATTCATATATGATCCGGGTATATGATTTACGTGCTTGTTGGTACTGCACAGTGTCAAGATATTCAATCTTTCCCTTTTTATCGATCGGGAAGGCATATTCACGATCATCGTCCAGCCACGGTTCCCGTCCTTGCTTATGGCTTCCTTTTGTACCATCAGGCATGTAATTCATGGCATACATCATTGCCTCATCCAGAAGGAAGCACTCTAAAATAGAACCCTCTGGATGGTATGATTCACTACGTATCGTTTGTATGTTTTCATCATCCTGTCACATGTCTATTTAATAAGATCTCAATAGTGAACATGAGTAAGGGAGAACAAAAAATTTAAAAAATAACTTTAACTATAAATTTGTCTTACCGCTCAAAAGGATACATCCATCGATATCTAACAGGCCCGCCTACTTGTACCTCCTCTGCCAAGTGCACAACGAGGTGCATCATAGATACGAAGAATGAGGGTGGGAAGCATTTTTCGAACACACATAATGTTTCCACAATGCTAACTTTCATCTTTGACAATTCTTCACGATTGATACTCTTTGAACACAACACATTAAAAAATATCGATAATTGTTGAATAGCAGCACGTAATGGCCTGTGACCTTCAAATGCGTGCATCAATATCACCGGTAATAGTTGTTGCATGAGAATGTGATAATCACGAGACTTAAGGTTTTTTAGCTCCAAAGTATCCAAGCTAACATTATGTCTCCAGTTCCCACTATACCCGATAGGAACCTTCAAATGGTATAAGGTTTTACATATCAATTCTTTCTCCGATCGGGATAGTGTGTAAGGAGCATCTGGATAGGTCAACTTGCCATTGTTTTCCACGGGCCACAACTTTTTCTTAATCTTCATCTCTTTTAGGTCTTGGCAGGCTTGGAGACCATCTTTTGTCTTTCCCTTTACGTTCATGATTGTTCCAATTAGAATCTCTGCCACATTTTCCTCAATGTGCATCACATCCAGGTTATGACGAATGGGTAGATCCTATAGAAATTATATATTCTTATTAGTATGCAAGCCTTTTATACCATGTTACTGTAAATATAAGATACATGAATGTCAAACATACCTTCCAGTATGGCAAGTCAAAAAAGATTGATCTCTTCGACCATGCAGTGGAATCACACTCATCAGTAGACCTCTTCCTCTTCTTGCTCTTTCCAAAGTTAGTTTGAATAGTCTCCATTTTGTTTAACACTTTTGATCCACTCAAACACCTTGGATGCCTCCTGTTTTCTTCATTTCCATTAAATTGTGATTTTTTAATCTGGAAAGGATGTCTTAGATTTGGTAGGAATCTTCTATGCTCCATCTAAGCACACTTCTTTCCATGTTTTAGCCACAATGAATTTGTCCCTTCACCACACACAGGACAACCAAGCTTTCCGGCAGTCCTACAACCCGATAAATGACCATATGCCGGAAAATCATGTATAGCCCATAGGAGAATTGCTTTCATTGTGACCCTACTCTTACTGTAACAGTCATATGTTTGAAAGTTCATGCTATAGAGATCTGAACTTGGACTTCCATGGCTGATTTGGTTTTTCAAGTTTTTAAAACAAGAACACAGATCTGATTTTCCAGCCATGAAACATGCATAAAAACTCCATGAAATCATGATCAACATGTGTATAATGCAAGGAGATATGAATACCTTGATTAATACCTTGATGATATGAATGCCTCAAATCTCTGAAAAGAAAGCCTTCAAAGGTCTGAACTCAGCCTGCAATCAGCAATGTATGTTGCAGGATTTTCTGCAATAGTTTCTCCTTTTGATCTTCTCTTCTATTCCACAACCTAATCTGATTGGCTTTGATTGTGGGATCAAAATATGGATTCCAAGAAGGGTTTTCTGAACTACTCTTTGTGGAAAAAACCCAGGACCTGATCTCCTCTCTCCAATGAAGAAGAAGAAGGCAGCAATGGGCTGGGCGTGAGTTTCTCTCTAGTTGTCTTGGGCGGCCAATGGAACTACTTATTAATCCACGCCTGGGATTAATTCTGATTGCTGGTTTCCCCTCTTGCACGCCTATGGTAGTGAGGTTATATTTATAAAGATTAGATTCCTTTAAGAGTTCTCTTTCTAATAGGAATCATCATCCCATAAAATAAGGAACCAGCCACCTTAGTTGTGCAACACTTACTAATTAAAGATACTAAAAATTAGTAAACTTTAATTATAGGAATTCTTACCCAAAGAGGAGTTCTTCCTTCCAAGTAAAGATACCTTGTTAAACTTGGAAACCTCACACAAGGGGCTCCCCACATGGCTGGCCCACAAGATAGAGAAACACACCATGGCCCACTAGTTAACAATTTAGCTAGAGTTAAATTCATGTATGCCATCAAAAGCCTATTTGAATTTAAACTCAAAATTATTCTTCCACAAAATTAATTCAACCACATATCATTTAATTAAATTAGGAAACCATGCCAATATAGGAAGATGGCTAGAAGAGGGACCAAAAGACATATTTGCCCTTGACTCCCAAAATGACCAAAATGTCCATGCTAACCCCATAGCAACATTAAGATCATTTTAACCCTAACTCATTCCACTAAAGAGTTATGGTTGCACTCCAGGGACAAATATTAAATTTCAAATTAAGCTCATCATAAACTGACGATTGTCTTTGACCTACCAAGTACAATGACCACAATGCCCCTCTATGTAACATCCATAATCAAGTAGGTTAACCGATGTACTATCTACCTTCTTGATTACATCTCATCCTTAGAACTTCATACCCTTGACTTAATCATCATCCGGATATCATTCTGTTCATCTAGGGAGCGACCCACAAGTTCAATATCCATATGGAACATCCATATACTAAGATCTTAGATTCTGATGATTAATCGGATAATTCTAAGGGGACGATCATTCCATCACACGATGGCATAGATTCCATATTGCATTTGCACGTCCCAACTAATCAAGCCCGAGAACCCAAAACACAAAGTTGTTGACCCATGAACAGGATCTCACCCATAGTGAATTAAAGCACAAGAACTTGACTTCGTCAGTTCATCCACAAATGCTCAAGATTAAGAGCACTGGTCACTCAGTAGCAATGGGTGATTTGATCTCTCGGTGATAGTACTATTTTAGAGATCACACCTACAAGTGGTCCTGTTCAATGCATGACACATGCACTAATGAGATAAATCCGGAAAGGCCTCCGTGACTAAGGTAAGTCACCCTGAATACAGGAGAGTATCTCATTATAACTTATACCAAGATGAAGTGCCCAACTCCATCTCTCAGTTATGAACAAGTTTATTGTTTCAAGTGTCCATGACTCAGACCTTACTGTGTGTAGCCACTACACACCTAAGTCATTTACTAGAAAACAATGGGCCTTACACAACCATACATATACACAATTAATAAGAGAAAGATGTCATTCTATTTAAATAACCAATAAATATCCAGTAACAGAGATGTGAGTGCAGTCAGTGGGCTTTAGGGCATACACCAATTGTCACGCCCCCAAAACAAGAACATCGGGGGCGCGAAATGGGATTAAGCATAATTATATCTTACTTCTCCCAGGATCCGCGTGTGTGAAGACAACAGATTCTGAATATTTTGCGGAAGCTTTCGTGGCATTGCGACCCGGAGTCCGTGGCCATCGGATTCCGTGTCGCACTCAACCTCTAGCATATAGCCATAATATCAGGAATCATCTCAGACTGGAGTAAACCATCACAATAAATTACAGAGCTGACAGTAACAGGATATTGCATTCCCCACATATATCCAAGTTACAATTATCAATGTACATTAATTAAGAAACCCAAGAGAAGGCTAACAAAAGCCATACAACAAATAAACTATAAACACTACCCCAAATGTGACGTAGCTCCGATTTCAAGCTCAATGTCTACATGACATAGCCGACAAACCAACCTGCAAAGCATGGCTCCACAGCCAACAAAAAAACTCTCATCTCGGGACGAAGAAAACAGAACCTGAGTACCAAAAGTAGTGGGTCAGACACGACGGTCTGGCAGGTGGATGAAAAGATCACAAATGTACTAAAGAATAAAACATATGATAAAACATGGTATTCGATCAAATGCTGCATATAACTAAACGGGTACAATTCGGGGATCTCTGATAAAACATGTATTCATTGCAAGCACGGGTGAAAACCTGAAGATCTAATAAAGCACATGTTCATTTACAGTATCTGTCAAAACATAGAAATCTGTCAATCGGGTATTCGTGAAAAACATGTGTATATATAGGGATTTGACAAGACAACGTTCATTTGAGACTAGGGTAAAAACATAAGTATACAACAGCCGGGTATTCATTTAAAGCATGTGTAAACCTAGAAATCTGACGAAACTAGTGTTCATTTAAACATATTTCAAATCATGGATATTTAACAAACCGGGTATCGTTTAAAACAGGTATAAACATAGTGATCTGGCAAAACAAGTGTCATTTAAAACAAAACACGAACGTTTAGCAATTCGGGTATTCACTTAAAACATATATAAACATCGGGATCTAGCAAAACGAGTTTCATTTAAAACACATTCCAAAGCATGGACATTTAATAACTCGAGTATTCATTTTAAAACATGTGTAATCATATAACCCTAGCCAAACCATCGATCGTTAGAACCATATGTAAAAGCATGGCATTCATGTAAAACATGTACGTGTGCAAAGGACATAAAACAATATAATAGTGACTGAATTTACAATAGAGAGCATTAACACTTATCTAAATAACAACTTTCATAAAAGCAATGAATCATTTATCTGAAAACAAGTAAGCAATATAAACCATGTCGGGTGTCCAAGGAAATCGGGAACTGGCAAGATGGCAATCACAAGAAGCTAAGTCCTCTATCACCGAAGTGACAAGAGCGGGACGCTGGTCTCAATCACACAAGGTGAGGAGACTCAACGTATATCATATATACAATAATAAATATACGGGAATCGGGAATCGGGACCACGGTAGCGAACCGGGTATCGGGACGGGACCACGGTAATGACCGGGTATCGGGAATCCAAACTGCAGCTGGCGGGACGGGAGAGGGATATCCAAGTCAGTGGATCAGACTGACGAGGTATCCAAGCTTAGTGATGCCGACTCATAGGATAAAACCAATCGAGACATATGCGAGTAATCAAGTACAGTAAATAAACGGGTAAAACGGGGGTGCTCAAGGGCACACTGTCATTTCATATCGGGCAATGCATTTCGGGACAATAACTGTTACTGGTGTAACTTCAATGCTTTCGGGAAAACAAGTCATATAATGCAAATCTTGGAAATGAGGTGAAACAATGAACTATAACAATTCCGGGGAAAATATTAATTTCAAGATCTATATAAGTGAATAGGGGTCCCGTATGTCGATTATGATAATTACTTGGTACTCCTTGAGTTTGAAGACATTCCGGGCTCCTTATGCACTTTTACTACTTTCAAAATCTTAACATGAGCTTATGGGTAGTACTAGATGTGACAATAGCAAAAATCAAGATTATAAACGGTCCATCCTAAGTATGGTATCAACTCGGAACCATCGAGCAACCTACTCGGTCACCAAAAGGAATAGAATTCACGATACCCAAGGAAATAGACTTTGCATTTAGGTATGAAGAAGGTATCGTGTCATTCCATCCCGTTCAAGATTGAAATAGATTGAACTTCGATGCCTCCGAACCAACCGTGAAGAGCATCGGCTCAAGATGTCCTCACATATGGTCAAATGAGTCCAAGGAGGGTAGCCAAGGTCCACAAAAAAAATAAATCTCAAAACCCACTGGATTTCTCCGATCGATCGGACCGAAGGTCCGATCGATCGGCCGAAATTTCTGTACCAGAAATGTACAGGGTCCGATCGATCGGCCGATCGATCGGCCCAAAAAGCCTTACAGTTACTGACAGTCCGATCGATCGGCCTGTAGGTCCGATCGATCGGACCTGGGTACAGCAGGTCCGGGAAAGCTTGATTTTCCTCCTTTTTCTCCTTTCCTTCCAACACTTAATCAACCACATGGAACCTTAATCAAGATGACTTAAACACATGTTTTCAAGACATTAAAATGAGCTAAAGAGCTCCTCATTTCAAGTTCCTCCATTTCCATCCTTTCCATTCACAATAAGTCTCAAAGTGGAGAAAACTCATTCATGTGAAACCATTTGAAATCAAAACACTATGATACATACATTTCCAAGAGATTAACAAGGGAGAAATAACTCATCAATAAGCACATCTTGAAATCAATATTAATCATATTAAAGACAACTATTAAAATCACCAAAACCATTAATGAATCAAGATTTTCTCACAAAACATGTTAATAATCAAAACAATCCATTCATCCACTTGCCTTTGACTCTAATCAAGCAAATCCAAGCTCCTAATCACCTCTCAAGCTCAAGATCCACAATCTCTACAAAAACCCCCAAAACAACCCTAAAATGGGTCAAAACAATGAAGAAGAAGAAAGAACTCCCAATAATGAAAATGGAGCTTCTCAAGGGCAAGAAGAACACACATCTAGAAGATTTGGGGAGGGAACTTACTTGTGGAGTCTTCAAAAACACAAAGTTAGCTCAAGGAGGGTTTCAATGTTGGTGGATTTCTCTTCTAATGGCATCCAAGAAAAGCTTGCAAGGTGAGAAAGAGAATGGTGATCTCCATTTTGATGTTGGTGCAAGATTGGTGTGGCTTGGAGATGGAGAGAGCAAGAAGGAGAAGAGGAACACAAGGAAAACCCTTGGTTGCTGGTTTGGGCTGGAAAAATGAAGATGGAAGAGGAAGGAGATGGGTTCCTTTTATAAGCAAGTGAGAATGGGTCCCACCACTAGAAATCTCTTTGGGCTGAAATCATCTAATTCGGGACCTCGGATGGATTCGACGAAGAAGGAAGAAATGTTCGTCGAAATATCTAGTTTCCAAAAAGTATATGTTTCGCGGGTTTCGGGAATATCAAGTTTTGGGTACAGGTTTGGTGTGAAAAGACTGTTTTGCCCTCAAAGCCAAGAAATCGGTTTTTGGGTTCTCAAATGGATACGAGATCAACATGAAAGTTGTAGGATTCCTCAAGATGAATGCAACGGGCCAAAAAACACAATACGAAACAAATCGGGAAAATCTCACAAGTAAAAGCAAAGCCGAAAAAGGAACCCCCAAAGGGCCCCACAAGCTACCAAAGCACTCAAAAGCCCAAAACTAGAAGAAAGACCAATCTAGGTCTCAAACTCAACCCAACAAAAACTAATCCCACTAAAAGGAACTAATCCACAAATAAAACAACACTAATCCAAGAGATTAGGGGTCGGGTTCTCACATTAATTATATAAAATGCGGAAGCTAAACAAAAACAATCACCACATAGCAATCACCACAACACAATATTTATAGTGGTTCGGCCAACGTGCCTACATCCACTACCGGCTTGTGAATCCAACACCCCACCAGATTTCCACTATTTATGCTTTTTCAAAGGCTAAGCAATAACCTATACAAAGTTGTTTTTCTAGGCTCAACAACAACCTTTACAAGATGCTTTTCAAGGCTAAGCATTAACCTTTACAATGATGAATTTTCTCTAAGAAGGTGTCTCTTCAAGAACACTCTAAGAGATACAATTTTAGCTCAAATTAAATTGCCTCTAAATAGGCGGATATGAAAATGAAAACTAACTCACACAAACACTCAAAGAAATGCAAAGATGTATGCTTATGAAGTGTGTGTGTGAAAACTTCAATCAAGTTTAAAAGTAAGCTCAATCAATTTATGCTTAATGCAATTTGAAAGTTTAAGGCACAAAAAGATATGATTGAAGTTCTATGCAAATCACTTGAACAATTACACACTTGTGAATGATATGAAAATCTAAAGATCACAAGTTGTATGAAAGTGTTTAAGCCTAATCAAGTGATGCATGTGCAATGTTGTTTTCAAAACTAATTTGACTAAAGATTAAATGAATGAAAACAACAAGGGAAGTTTCAACCAAGTGAAATAATCATGCAATAAAAGAAATCAAAGATTTAGGCTAAGCATGATTAAGAAGGTTTAAAACAAAACTTGGGTTGAAATCAAAGTGATGAATCCAATCTTGAATATCAAAGATGAAGGGTAGAATGGATTCAACACATCATAGTTATCATGCATAAAAACATTTACCAATAACTTAAACAAGCATGTAAACTATGATAAAGAAAGGTAGAGCTTACTTGGTGGTTTAACTCATTAATCCAAGCTTTAGCTCTCCTAATGACCTTCTAGTCTTTCCAACTTCATCCCCTTTCAATGGCTCCAAAATGGTCTCAAAGGTTCATGTGTCAAGCATTGAAAAAGGTTGGAAATGAATGGACTTTATAGCCAAAAAGTGCCCAACGGCTAGTCCTCAGTCGACCTGCAAAGAGGTCTCGGTCGACCAAGAACACACAACGGCTAGAATTCTGACCGTTGGTGCTTAAGGTGCAGTCATCCTGCAGTTGTCTCGGTCGACCGAGATACAGGTCTCGGTCGACCGGCGACACTGCCGAGTGAGTGCCCTGGGACCAAAAATCCAACTTTTTCTCATTTCAAAGTTTTTCTTTGGGGGATCTTTTGGCCACTAAATCAAGCTTGAAAAAACATGTTTTAAAGATTCTAAAGGTTTTTAAAACATGAACATAAAAAGCCTAAAAAGATTTGAAAGATTTAAGACCTAGGCTAGCTTGATTTTCTAAAACTCTTTTCAAATCAAATGCATCCAAGATTGAAAACAAAACATGCATAAATTGAAACTTTTACAAATCTTAAAAGTAATGCATGAATAAAACAAGATTTCAAGTTTATCTAAAACAATGCTAGTGTGTGAATCAAATGATGTTTGAATGATTATGCATCCATCAAATTGCAATCTACAAAATTCCTAACAATCTCCCCCTTTGCAATTTGATGGAAACACACTCACCACTGAATACACACACTAAGTCTTCAGCTCCCCCTCAGCTGGACAAGTCTTGAAATCTTCTTGGATGCTTCTTCTCTTAGCTTGGGCTCTTGGGCTTCAATCTTCTTGATGCTTGGTGCTTGGTCATTCTTCAATCTTTCTTTCTTTATGGCCAAGCATCTTCTTTAGCTCCAAGCTTTCTTTCTTCTAGTTGCTCTCCCCCTTTGACCATGCCTCTCTCTCCCTTTGGCAAGGTATGCATTCTCTCCCCCTGTAGAAGATCATACAAAACCTCCCCTTAGGAAGCTTGGACATTCTCTTCACCCTTTTGAGAACTTGCATACTTTCTCCCCCTTTGCCATTAAATTGCAAAGGTACCTACACACATGAAATAAGGAAAATACCTTTAGTAGCACCTGTTAACAAATGAAATCGAAAATGATAATCATAACAGGCTATCATGTATGGAAGAAGACTCTAAGGGTTCAAAGTCAATCCAAGGGTGAATTTGATCAAAAACTAATACTTCCTATGAAGGTTTACACTCCCCCTCAATCCATTCTCTTCTTTTGTCAAACATTTGACAAGATATAACTATTTGGTTCAAGAAGTAGATGGTTTAACCAAGTGAGGGTCAACTTCAAGGAAAGGATTATATTCATTAACTATGGAGCACAACATGATCAAATTACCAAAAGAGAGCTAGGTCTAATGAGAAAAGCAATCATGGATACCAATTGGAGAAACAAAGAATACCAATTGAGATTTAAGGATATGACTATTTAATCAATCACTCTAAAATGGATTTAAAAGTATAACTATTAGGAAAAATCCAAATTAGAGCTATCCATGATGAAATGGGGTTTATTAATCATAGCATCAAATAATCTAACTATGGAAGGCATATGTTAGGGTTTTTATAGATTGCAATTTGATGGATGCATTATCATTCAAGCATCATTTGATTTACTCACTTGCATTGGTTTTAAATAAACTTGAAATCTTGTTTTATTCATGCATTGCTTTTAAGATTTGTAAAAGTATTGATTTATGCATGATTTGTATTTTTATCTTGGATGCATTTGTTTTAGAAAAGAGTTTTCAAGAAATCAAGCAAGCCTTTGTTTTAAAAGCTTTGAATCTTTTTAGGCTTTTTATGTCATGTTTTAAAAACCATTAGAATCTTTAAAACATGTTTTCCAAGCTTGATTTAGTGGCCAAAAGGTCCCCCAAAGCAAAACCTTCAAATATGCAAAAGTTGCATTTTTTGCAAAAAGGGGAGTGGCCCGGCAGTGTCGCCGGTCGACCGGCGCAGGGGTCCCGGTCGACCGGGAACACTGCAGTAAAAAGGGGCCTGGCGCACCAACGGTCAGAAATCTGACCGTTGTGTGTTCCCGGTCGACCGAGGCCTGTGTGCCGGTCGACCGAGTACTAGCCGTTGGGCATTTTTGGCTATAAATATGAGTTCTTTCCCTTGCCAAAAGTTGGGAATTTTTAACCCCTCCTTGAGAGGATTTGAGGCATATCAAAAGGGAAAAGAACCAAGGGATGAAGGGGATGATTAGGAAAGCTAAAGCTTAGATTAATGAAGTTAAACCACCAAGTAGGCTCTTCCTTCCTTAATCATATGTTTCCATGCTTTGTTTTATTTTTGGTAAATCATTTGTAGCATGTTAAACTATGTTTGTGTTGTGTCCTTAACATGTTTTATGTTTTGAGTTGATTTATTGTTTTGGATACAACACCATATGATTCAATCCAAGTAGTACTTAACTTTGGTAAATCTAAGTAGATCATGTTAATGAAAGAACTTTGGTAAATCATATGTAACATGATCCATATACTTGGTTGAATCTTTGGTTGTTGTTTTCCATCATAAGAACATCTCTTTCAAAACTAACTTATGTTTTGGATTCAACTTCTTTACAAATCATATGTTTTCATGTTTTGTTTTATCTTTGATAAATCTTAGTAGCATGTTAACCTATGATGTGTTGTATCCTTAGCATGTCTTATACTTTGAATAGATCTATTGTTTTGGATGCATCACCATTTGATTCAATACAAGTAGTACTTAATCTTTGGTAAATCTAAGTAGATCATGTTAATGGAAACATCTTTGAAATTAGATGTAACATGATTCATATACTTGATTGAATCTTTGGTTGTTGTTTTTTCATCATAAGAAAATCTCTTTCAAATATATCTTATGTTTTGGATTCAACATGTTTACAAATCATATGTGTATTATTGTTTTAAAGTTTCACAACTTGCATTACTTTGATAGGTAAATCATTTTCAAGTTGTATTTATAATTACATATGATTTGTCCCCTAATTTCAATCAAATCTATTTTTATGTTTTGAGCTACATTGTTGATTTGATTGACATCCCTATGCATCACATGTTTAGAGCTAATCCATTTCATACAACTTGTGTAACTTTGATATCATTAACAAGTTGTTACTTTTAACATGTGATTGCATCACTTCCTCAATCATAAATGTTTTATGAGCTAAAACTTTCAAAAGCCTTAGGCATACATTTATGAGCTTTCATTTTCAAAATGATTGAGGACCACACACACACACTTCATGTGTTTTCATCTTTGCATTCATAGTGTGAGTGTGTATTAGTTTTCCACTTCCATATCCGCCTATTTTAGAGGCAAATGTAATGAGCTAAAAAGAATCTCCATCAAGTGTATGTTAGACACTAATTTAGTGAGATAACCAACCTATGGTTGAAGAGGTTATTGCTTAGCCTATAAAAGCATAGTGTAGAGGTTGATGTTAAGCCTTGAAAAACATCAATGTAAAGGTTATTGCTAAGCCTTGAAAAGCATATTGTAAAGGTTATTGCTTAGCCTATTGAAAAGCATAAATAGTGGAAATCCGGTGGGGTGTTGGATCACAAGCCGGTAGTGGATGTAGGCATTGAGGCCGAACCACTATAAATACTTGTGTGATGGTGCTTGCTTTGTGGTGATTATTTTGTTAGCTTCCGCATCTTGTATGTTTAATCATCACATGTGACTAGTTTGTTTTAAAGAAGTTAAAATTGGTGTAAATTGGTCATAGTTGAAGCTCACCCTATTCACCCCCCCCTCTAGGGTTCGGATCCCCATGGACTTACAACATATGCTATGAAGATTTTGAAAATCATTTCATTCAATCAATAGATATGACTATTAAAGTGTAAGATGAGTGAAATGAAATTCAAACATGAAGCCAACCTCAACTAATAACCAACCAATATTATGAACACATAAACATGGTGGTCATGAGATTTACCTATAAGAGCAAAAGAGGTGGCAACATGAACATTATGATGCTAAAGGTGTGTGACATGGAACAAATATATTACTATCAAGTTTAGTCCAATGCACACAAGGTCTATCACATACACAAGATAAGTCATCAATTGGATATGAAATCAATGGAAAATTATACCAAATGAAACCAATTGAATATGATAACATGATTAAAAGCAAGGATGTGACAAACACAAAAATCCATCAAGCATCATAAATAGATACTCATCACTTTTAAAATTATAACTATTGAGCATAGTGATGAACAAGGTAAATTGCAATGCAAAATGATATGACTTGGTAAAGCATGCAATTTCCAAAGTGTCAAAATCATATGAATTCAACAACTAAGATATCCATCAAACATATAGAAATATGAGGAATGGATTTTAAAAAGTTTCATATGATTAAGAACACTACTATGAAGTTGAAACATGTTTAAGGATGACATCATTTAGAAAATACACATGAATCAACATCATAACCATCCAAATAGAAATGACTATAAGGCATAGAGGATGGATTTAGGTTCTAGTATGGTTTCTACAAATGAACTAAGATCACAACCATACATGGAACTATATGATATTTGCACATTAAAGAATGAAACCAAATGAGCAAAGATGCAAATAGCATATAACTAGTATTTCCTTCTAAATAAACATAAGCACAAGGAAATAAACTCAAAGGAAAATGCATATATGAATATAACTAACAAAGATTAGAACATTTTCCAAAAGAACTTTAATTCACTCCATCAATCAAAATCCAACAATGAAACATTTAAAAAATGAACAAGTGATTATGAAAACCATGAAGTGAACTAAAAACAAATATCAATTTGTAAACAAGAATGACTACAAGAGCTTATACAAATTGATTTAAAAGCTATTCAACTTGCATTTTAAATGATATAACTTAATTGAAACAAATACAAGTTGATTTTTCAAAACAATTTTCCATATAAAAGTTTAACTCATAAAACCATGGAAAATCCAATTGATTATGAAGAATCTAGCTATGAAAGCATTTGAAATCACAATCAATTGATCATGTAGAAATGCAATGCAAAACATAAAACTAAATGTGAGCAAGAAGCAAATCAAACATGATGAAATTATAATCAAATGATTTTGAAAACCATGAAATGTAACTAGAAAGGTGCATGAAGACGAAATCAATTGATCATAAAGAAACAATGCATTTTAAAGAATGTAACTAAATAGAAACAAAATGCAAAGTAACATGACCAACAAAGTGATTTAACTATTAAAGAATAAGTTGGTCAATAAGGTTCAAGGCACTAAGGTTTGTCTAGATAAATAACTTTTGGAATCCACCTAAGGTCTTGAGAGGGTTGAACTTTGAGGTCTAGTTTGGAATCCTCACCAACTATAGGAGATTTGACTTGATAAATTTTCAATTTGAACTTATCACCATGATATTTAGATTTGACTAAATTTAGCTTAGAATGGTGATTTGTCTTTTGGTGTTGGTGAGTTTGTTTCTTAGGGGATTGTTTCACTTTTCTTTTCTTCTTATTTTCTCCCTTTACTTGACTTTTGAATTTTAGATTTAACTTAGTAACTTTCTTCAAAAGTTCTTTCATGGGTTGATATAAGGGAGATAGGTTGAGAAGCTTTTTGTTCTTAGATTCTTTCGAGCTTGGTTTAACTTGATTAAGCTTTTTAGAATCTATCTTAGGAGACTCCATTTTAAATGATTTAACTTTTTTAGTCTTTTTGGAGTCTTCTTTGATTTTTAGTGTCTTACCCTTCATAGATCTTGATTCTACATTTTTGAGTTCAAAGATGGGTTTAGACACATGGCTTCTTTTCCTTAGTTTGCACTCAAATGTAAAATGCCCTTCAATGCCACAATAATTACATTTTGTTTTGGGCAAAGGAGAAAGAGTGCTAGAGAAAGAGGACTCACCTTTCACAAAAGTGTTGGTGAATTTAGGGTCATGTGTCATATTCCTATTAAATCCAAGACCCGTCCTATCTCCATGAGGTTTACCCAATTTAAATAATTTTTCAAGTCTATCTTCACTTTGGGTAAACTTGCACTCATACTTTTGTTTATAACTTTCAAGTTGAGTGACTTTGGTTATAAGGATTGAATTTTCATTTTTAACTTTTGAAAGTTCATTTTCAATTTCCTTATATTTGCTTAGCTCTTCATTGGCAAGTTTTAATTCATGTTTTAGTTCATTAACAACATTAGATCCAAGTTCTTTGGTTTTTAACTTACTTTTAATCAACTTGGCTTCTAAATTGTCAATGTCTTCATCTTGCCTTTTTATTTGATCTCTTAGTTTTAAATTTTCCTTATTGACTTCATCATAACCCATCTTTAATTCTTTTAGTTCATCTTGAGCATTGTATAGGTTATTCAAAGAGATCATGAACTTAGATTCTATACAATTTATAAATTCACCTTTTTCTCTAAGTTCATTTTTAGAAGAGTCTAATTCTTGGTTTAGCCTTTTAGATTCTTCTTTTAATCTTTTATTTTTCTTGGAAACCTCTAAGGACCATGTGTACAATTCCTCATAGGCTTCAAGTTCATCAAATTCTTCTTCTTTTAATTCAAGTTGAGATTCTTTAATTTCAATGTTTGAATCTCCATAAGATGGAAGAATGAGGGGTCTAGAAGAATCTACACAAGAATCAACAAGGTCTAAACTAGTGGAATCCATTCTAATGATTTTCATATAAGGACAACTCTAGGGTTTTAACTCTAGGTTTTTACACCTAATCAAGAGTTCCAAACACTTGATCCTATAAGATAGAGCACGAGGCTCTGATACCAATTGATGAGGGGTCTGAATTTCTTCAAAACCCTTGAGGACCCACATCCTCTTAACACGGATCACCAAATGGTACCTATCAAAGTCCAGACACGTGGAGCACGATAGTCCCCCCCCACATGCCTGCCACGAACAGAGAGTCTCTATTTATCCGCTATTTCAAGCGAGAGTTTCCGTGGATGCGAGTGATCACGACTCACAAGGAGTTTTTCCGAGCCTCTACAGCTCTGATACCAATTGTAAGTCCTGAGGATCCTAACCCTAGAGGGGGGGGGGGGGTGAATAGGGTGTGCTACAAGTTTGACCAATTTAGACTAATTTTAATTTCTTTAAAACAAACTAGTCAAATGTGATGATTAATCATATAAAATACGGAAGCTAAACAAAAACAATCACCACATAGCAATCACCACAACACAATATTTATAGTGGTTCGGCCAACGTGCCTACATCCACTACCAGCTTGTGAATCCAACACCCCACCGGATTTCCAATATTTATGCTTTTTCAAAGGCTAAGCAATAACCTATACAAAGTTGTTTTTCTAGGCTCAACAACAACCTTTACAAGATGCTTTTTAAGGCTAAGCATTAACCTTTACAATGATGAATTTTCTCTAAGAAGGTGTCTCTTCAAGAACACTCTAAGAGATACAATTTTAGCTCAAATTAAATTGCCTCTAAATAGGCGGATATGAAAATGAAAACTAACTCACACAAACACTCAAAGAAATGCAAAGATGTATGCTTATGAAGTGTGTGTGTGAAAACTTCAATCAAGTTTAAAAGTAAGCTCAATCAATTTATGCTTAATGCAATTTGAAAGTTTAAGGCACAAAAAGATATGATTGAAGTTCTATGCAAATCACTTGAACAATTACACACTTGTGAATGATATGAAAATCTAAAGATCACAAGTTGTATGAAAGTGTTTAAGCCTAATCAAGTGATGCATGTGCAATGTTGTTTTCAAAACTAATTTGACTAAAGATTAAATGAATGAAAACAACAAGGGAAGTTTCAACCAAGTGAAATAATCATGCAATAAAAGAAATCAAAGATTTAGGCTAAGCATGATTAAGAAGGTTTAAAACAAAACTTGGGTTGAAATCAAAGTGATGAATCCAATCTTGAATATCAAAGATGAAGGGTAGAATGGATTCAACACATCATAGTTATCATGCATAAAAACATTTACCAATAACTTAAACAAGCATGTAAACTATGATAAAGAAAGGTAGAGCTTACTTGGTGGTTTAACTCATTAATCCAAGCTTTAGCTCTCCTAATGACCTTCTAGTCTTTCCAACTTCATCCCCTTTCAATGGCTCCAAAATGGTCTCAAAGGTTCATGTGTCAAGCATTGAAAAAGGTTGGAAATGAATGAACTTTATAGCCAAAAAGTGCCCAACGGCTAGTCCTCGGTCGACCTGCAAAGAGGTCTCGGTCGACCAAGAACACACAACGGCTAGAATTCTGACCGTTGGTGCTTAAGGTGCAGTCATCCTGCAGTTGTCTCGGTCGACCGAGATACAGGTCTCGGTCGACCAGCGACACTGCCGGGTGAGTGCCCTGGGACCAAAAATCCAACTTTTTCTCATTTCAAAGTTTTTCTTTGGGGGATCTTTTGGCCACTAAATCAAGCTTGAAAAAACATGTTTTAAAGATTCTAAAGGTTTTTAAAACATGAACATAAAAAGCCTAAAAAGATTTGAAAGATTTAAGACCTAGGCTAGCTTGATTTTCTAAAACTCTTTTCAAATCAAATGCATCCAAGATTGAAAACAAAACATGCATAAATTGAAACTTTTACAAATCTTAAAAGTAATGCATGAATAAAACAAGATTTCAAGTTTATCTAAAACAATGCAAGTGTGTGAATCAAATGATGTTTGAATGATTATGCATCCATCAAATTGCAATCTACAAAATTCCTAACAATTCCTTCCTTAAGGGTATCTTTGCAAAATGACATGACGTAAGAAAGCAATGTCAAATTGAGACTCCAAGAACTGGACAATCTCAATGAAAGACGGCTCAAAGCTCTACAAAGCATTGAGTTGTACCAAGCACGGATGGCAGGATCTTTCGACAAGAAGGTCAGGCTAGGCGCCTATAAAAAGGGTGACTTGGTTCTTGTGGTAAAAATGCCAATGGTTTTTGCCCACAAATCCAAAGGCAAACTCGAACAAAAATGGGAGGGACCCTTCGTCATCGACAAAGTCTTCTCCAACGGTGCATACGCTCTACTAAACATGGAGGGCAACAGAAGTATGCTGCCCATCAACAGTAAGTTCTTGAAGCGATACTATCCTTGAAGACTTACGCCACTGGGTCAGAGCAATGCCTGCACGGTCGATGCCTATTTCCAGGTACTTGCTCATCAAACCCACTCCTTTTGGAATTTTCATCCTTATGTTGAAATTTCAAAAAAAAAAAAAAACTCTCAAAACAATGCTTATTTTCATAGTTTCATTGTTCAAAAAAATCAAAAGATCCAAGTTTAGGAGCCTCTTCCCAAACTTGACCAAAATTTTCAATCCTTGAACCCAAAATTCATGGTTTGAAACAAAAATCAGGACTTAGGAATTTCCACCTTAGTCCACCCCGACTTTACAACCAAAAACGCTTTTAAGTCAAAATTTACGACCCTCGTGTCTTTAACAAAAAAAAATGGATTTTCGAAAACGCGGGGAAGCGATGCTTAGTCAATACTCGCAAAACCCAAAAATCGGAAGGATGCAAACCCCATTCGATATTTCCAAAATTTCAAAACCGCAAGGAAGTAACACTTTGTCGATACTTGCAATAATTTCAAAAATCGTGGAGACGCAACATTCCAGTTGATATCCACAAACCCAAAAAATAAAGCAAAAACCGAGGTCCAAAAAAAAAAGAGACCTCAAATCTCAAAAATCGTAGGGAAGCGACATTCAGTCGATACCCACAAAATCGAGTTTTTGAAAAAGCAAGGAAGCGACATCCAGTCGATACTTGCACCCCAATTCGCAAGGAAGCGACATCCAGTTGATACTTGCATCCTAATTCGCGAGGAGGCGACATTGCATTGATACTCGCAAACCGAATGAGCAAGGAAGCGAAATTCCATCAATACTTGCAATTCCATTCAGCAGGGAGGCGACTTTTAGTCGATCTTGCATCTTGAAAACCAAAGTCGGCTTCTACACCAAAAACAAAAATCTGGCTTTCACGCCAAAAACAAAAGAAAATCGGCTTTCATGCCATCCCAAAATCGGCTCCTATGCCACAAAACCTGGCTCTCATGCCAATTCAAAATTTGGCTTTCATGCCAACAAAACAAAACTCGGTTTTAAAAAAAAATCTGGCTTTCATGCCAAAAACAAAAAAAATCAGCTCCTATGCCATAAAATCTGGCTTTCACGCAAAAAACAAACAAAATTGGCTCCTATGCCATAAAATCTGGCTCTCCTGCCAACCCAAAATCGGCTTTCACGCCACCTCAAAAAAATCGGCTTTCATGCCATCTAAAAATAAATAAATTTCGGCTTTCATGCCATCTCAAAAAACGCGGCTTTCACGCCATCTCAAAAACCTTGGCTTCCATGCCACAAACAAATTTTGGCTCTTAAGCCACAAAATTTCAGCTTCTATGCCAAAAACAAACTTCGGCTCCCATGCCATCTTAAAATCCAGCTTTCATGCTATCAAAAAACCAGGCTTTCGCCACTAAATTTGGCTTTCATGCCCAAAACAACCCTTTGACAAAAGATTTTCACAAAATGATAACCTTTTGATCAAAATCCCAAAACAAACATCCTACTTTTACTTATTTTCATCAAAAAGAATTTGACTAAAAAGTATATAGAGTACCAAAAATGTTTCTACATGGAGGTACCAAAAAAAAAGAAAAAAGGAAAAAGAGTTTGTTACAAAAGACAGGAGCTCAGTCTAACATGGTATTCAACCAAAGATTTAACCCCTCAAGCAGACTCCTGGCCTTAGCCTCTAAAGCTTCCAGGCCACGCTTTTTCAAAATCTTTCCATAAAAAGCGGCAGAATGTCGCAACCCATCTGCAACACGGGGAAGCTCTTCCCAAAGAATCTGCCATTGCTCGTACTCTTGAGTCTTCCTCCGAAGATTGCTCTAAGCCTCCTCAACCTGGCGAATCAGAGTACCTTCCTTAACACGAGCTTTTACAATGGCGGTCCATTCTGCAGCAGCTTGTTCCTCCAATAGCTCAAGACGCTGCCTGGTCTCAACGACCTCTCTATCAACACGGCGCAGATCTTTTATTAGCTCAATGATAGCCAACTCGGTGACGTTCCTCTCCCGAACGAATTGCTTCCGAGTCCACGAGATCTCGTTCAACTCAGACTTGACCTCGCCAGAAAGCTTCAAAAACATCTCATTGAAGAAGTCACCACTCGGGAAGTTCTTGGTCTCATTCTACTTGTTGCATAAAGCTAGGACTTCATCAACAAAAGCCTTCGCACCTGCAATGTCCAGACCGACCTCTTCGCTATCAGCAAGGATGTCCTGTATATGCTTTATCATGCCAAAGCTAGCTTCTAATGGCCAGAAGAAAGAGTTTCGACCCATGAGCTCAAAACGCTCTTTAACACTTTCTTCGCATACTCAAGGATGAAGGCTCACCACTCTCCATTGGTCGACTGCCCGTGTCATGCCCTGTTGGAGGAGTGATCATCAAACTCTTTCTAAATGGAGACACTGGCGAAGGAATCTGCTCAGAAGATTTCATCTTTGCCGCATAAAAACTGGAAGAAGAAGTCCTTACTTCTAGACAAACTGCAGGCATCATTTGCTCTGGCACTGAGAAAGATGGAGGAACTTCTCCTGCTACCTCACAACTGTTGGAAAATAGGTGGGCCATTTAGATAGGTTTCAAAAACTTTTTGACCCACTTGATGCAGGGATCAATTATCAAGAAGGCAATAAACCCAATCCATGATGTAATCCCTCAATCTCATAAACCATGTACAGCAACATAACCTATCTAGAAGATAGAAAATAGCATATAAACATACAACCACGAAATCTACAGCATACAAGGATGTAGACATACCTTTGGAGCTTTGTAGTGCTCTAATGGAGAAGTTGAATTCTTTCTTTGATAATGAACACCTTCACTAATCAAACTAGAATCTCCAACACCCTTTGAACTTCCACGCTATGACCCGTATCAGATTCTCTTTTCTCAAGAAGATGGTGGGATCTCCAAGAGAAAAACCCTAAAGGAAACTAGAAGAGAAACTAGAAGAGGGAGACGATGTGCAACAACTTGCACCAAGAGAGGAAAAGGGACTTGGGCGTGAAACCCTAGGTGGGATTTCCATAGAGGACGTCCAAGCCACCTCCCTATCTCCTATTATAGCACTTAAGCATCCTCCTCTTTCTAATTGAAATAGAAGTCTTACTTCCATAACAATTAGTTACTTACTAAATCACAATTAGAAGTCTTACTTAAAATATGATTAGTAACTTCCTCTTTTTCTAATTAAAATAGAAGTCTTACTTCCATTAATAATTAGTAACTTACTATTACCACTATTAGAAGTCTCACTTCAAATAGAAATAGTAACTTTCTATTTCCTTTTAGAGTTCTACTATAATTAGTGTATTTCAA